>JAQPPZ010000267.1:0-2400000 GCA_028583015.1 Wollemia nobilis
CTCACAAGTATGGGTCTTCCATAAAAATCTCCAATACACTTGTTCCGCAAAAACATGGGTGTTTTGAATCTTGTCAAGAATCCAAGTACATCATGAAAGAACCAAGCACATTGACACACAATGTCACTTCATTCGAGACGAAGTTCCAAGGCACCGAATTCAGCTTCAGCACATTCCCACCAATGCTCAAGTTGCAAAAATTTTCACTAAGGCACTTGCACGTGTCAAATTTGAATTGTTTCGCGGCTCTCTTTGTATTACCAACTGATGTAATCCGGGGGGATGTTAGTTGTTTTTATATTACATAAATAATTTCATAAGGGGGGATGTTAGATTTACTACAATAATTCTTATTATTACTTTATTTATGTTGATAGGGTAGTTAGTTAACTACCTAGATTAGTTACGCTATTGTTAGCGTACTAATATTTGGTCTATTTTAATTTTTTATTTACATACCTAAGTTGTTGATTAGATCCTATGTTTACGAGCTAATCTGAGCTCTCACTGTAATATTTAAGCTGGTTCTAATCAATAGAAATGTTGTTCGGTTTATTTCACAAAAAATTTTAACAGCAGTTTTCGTACCTAGGCTTGGAAGATGTTTGATGTGTTCTTTTTATAAAATCATTCTCATACACCTAAGTTTGGCCTTTATGCAACTATACTATATATATGCAATTTAGATTTAATGAATACAACAAATAGTGGATACATAATGAAATACAATGCATAAGATCGGAATTATAAGAAATTATAAGCCTTACTTGACCCAGATGTTTGATGAAGATTATGAGACTTGTAGCAAGACAGAATTGCCTCTATTCTAATAAAATTGCCTGTGTTCTAGACAAAATTGCATTTGTTTTGACAAAATCGCCTCTGTTCTAGACAAAGTCGCCTTTGTTTTGACAAAATTGCCTCTGTTTTAACAAAATTACCTTTGTTTCCTACAGCAAGAAAAATTTACAAAAAATAGTGGATAGAAAACAGGTTTTTTTCAAAATAGGGGAATTTCTCATACTTAAAGTCATAAATTAGCTTTAATTTCTATATGAAAATGGATATGAAACAATATGAGAATAATATAATAACGATTCAACCTACTATGCCATGAATTTGTGCAATTATGATTTTGATTTTACGATGCAATTAAAATGATGGTGAACACCAAGATGCAATATTTAAAACCTAAGCAATAAATTAAATAAATGCTAAACAATGTATAAATAGATAGAAAATAGGGAAGGAGATGCAAACAATAGCTTGAATACTTGTCCCCTTGTTGATCTACAGACAGGATTGTCTGTCTTTTGATAAAATTGCCTTTGATCTGACGAAATCGTCTGGCATTTCTGTCGAAATCACCTGTCGCTTCTGTCGATCGCCAGGCGATTATGATGATATATGGGGTTATTACAAGTGAGACCTGCAATGACAAAATGAAAATAGGGATGTCGAGAGGTGGAATTGCATAGCAAATTAATGTGAGGGATCCTCAAGAGAGTTCAAAGTCTAACCAGCCAGGCATTCAATCAGTAAGGAGGAAAAAGGGAAAATGGGCCTAGATTAAATAGGCCAAGGAAGGGTTTGAGGAAGTTTGGAGGTTAGACTAAACATGGAGGAGGTTTTGATCCCTCCTATGTTTGCCACCTTCAATCTGTTCACTAATAACCCTGATCCGAACGGCGGCTAAACCAGGTAAGAGGTTTTAAAATGGATTTTGTCTTTTATAAAATTTGTTAAAATTCTATCTGGGATAAAATCACCTGGCAATTCTGTTGATCGTCGGGAGA
The DNA here is from genome assembly GCA_028583015.1 of Wollemia nobilis. Classification (NCBI taxonomy): domain Eukaryota; kingdom Viridiplantae; phylum Streptophyta; class Pinopsida; order Araucariales; family Araucariaceae; genus Wollemia; species Wollemia nobilis. Next base: position 1,797 of record JAQPPZ010000267.1, read on the forward strand.
TTTTGTTTATTGATGGGCGATTTTGTTGATCGGCGGGTGATTTTGTCCAACGGTCAACAATTTTTTATTTGTTAGCACAAAAAACAAGGAAAACGATGTCAAAATTAGACATATTATATATCATTGGAAAGCTCTTTTTGAGCCCTATCCAATGGTATAAAACTTAATAAGAATTTAGATGATTTTATAGGGTAAAAATTCACTTTAAGATGAACTTATTTTTCTATGAGAAAAACTAAGGAAAATGGGTCAATTTTTCATGTCTACATTGTCTCACTACACCCTTAGTCCTCCTCCTTTGACTATATTATCAAAGGCATCATTGTTTCTTGGGGGTCTCATGGGTTCCATCATCCCTAGCCTCATCCCTCTCCCCATCAACCACCCTTCGAGGTGGTACCCATGGTGACTGAGCTATAAACCATGCATCATACTCTATGGTAGTCCCTGCATCACCTACATCTAGGAGATCAATCTCCTCAATATCCTCATAGGCCACCCTTAATGGCTCCATTCATGGTAGCCCTATCTCCTCCTGATGTCTCCTATAGTGCATCAGCTTATCAGGGACATCCTGCCTTAGCCTGAACTATTAGAGTACTTGAGATATGAGTATACTCAGCCTCACTCTGATGTCTCCAACCACCTATCTATCCTGATGTACTCATCGCAAGTTATCTCCATCACCAATCTACATACAAGTCCACCATAGTCTCCATATCACTTGGGTGAATGTAAATCCAACCCAAAAATCTCTATACCACTAACTTGTTTACACAGGTTGACTTAGTTGTACCTCCTTAGCCACTACCCACCTCCTAGCATGGGGTTGCTCCCTACCCAAGTCTACCATTGGTAAACCCTCCAGTTGAGCCATACTAAAGTGCTCCCATCCCCAACACTGCAATAGTAAGCTGCACCTCAATCCCTTCCTCCCTTGCCTTGTCACATCATACAACTCTCGATATACCTATGCCAATAAAGTAGACACCCATGCATACACATGTCACCTAATGAGCATATCACTCACTACCCCTATCAAGTTCCAAGGGAACCTGCATATAGTGTTTTTCGAGGCCATGATGTTGGCCAACATGAACATAACCAAGGTACAGAGAGCATCCAACTCCTTGTTCATGTACATGAACAAGTAAGGTATACCTGCACTCTCCATCCTCATACCCTGTCATGCATATCCAAAAATCTTCATCCTATCGATCTTCTCGTTGAGCCCAATCTCAATGCGGATCCCCTCTACTAGCACCTTGAGGATGTGATATACATCCTCCAAGATCACAATTACCTCTCCTATGAGGAGCTGAAAATTCCCCCTATCTGCATCCCACTTTTCTACCAAGGCATAGAGGTACCCATCATCTACCCTCACCATATCAATGTAGGTTACCTCAGCTAGCCCCACTACCTCTAATAGATCCCACTCATCCTTTACTACTGCCTTCCTCATCCTAGGAATGTACGGTGATAATCGGTGTTGAGCCTCCAAAATCCTAAGTTGTAGCACAACATAAAACATTTGTCAATAATTTTACAAAAAAAAAACATTTGCACAATGCACAACAATAATAGGGAATTACCTCAACAAACCATGCTCCAACCTTAGTTCCATTCTCTGCACCAGCCCCCTCCACCACCATAGCTTTCATGCCAAAATCACTCCACCTCACTTCACTCCACTCTCCTAAACGTAGCTTCTCAAACTCTCAAACACACAAATGAGCTTCATTTCTCATCCTATCAGCTATTTATAGCTACTTCAGGCACCTTGAGATGCCCATGTGTGTTTCTTGGTGCATTGAAGCACTCCAAGGTGTTTGCAGTAGTGCCCAAACACCGACGGGCATCTGCAAAGACTAAAAGCACCAATGGACATTTGACACTAATGTTGACAAAAGACAAATTCTTACAAAATAGTGGATTCTTCCCACAAAATCACTCCAAATTGCATCCATGCATTTATTCCATCATATCATCATATTTTGTGAATATTCCAACTGATTTGAATGCATAATTTTTTTTTGCGACCACATATTGCAAAACCGCCTAAAAAGTTACAAAAGCACTCCAAAATGATAAAAATATTCACAAAACAATAATTATCATAATTTTCATCATTCATACATCATTTGCATATTTTGCAAGTTCAAACAACATTCAATTGTATCTCGTATCTAGTGGGTTTTTCTATATACTTGGTGATTACAGCAATTTTTGTCCATGTAATTCGATAAGATGAAAGATCTACCATAAGGACACTTGGTCATTTTCATCATTACATATATCCTTGCTCAAAATCATGATCACATTTTGTACTTCGCATTTTATGTGAAACCTTGCCAAGAAAAATTTGCACAAAAGTTGTCATTGATGGCCTAGTTCATGGAGCTTAAAACATGGACAATATCCAATTTCACCATTTCATATTTCCTTGACAGTCATCATGGCGACTGGCCTTAACTAGGGTGATTGGTTCTGATCATAGAAATTATCTGATAGTCACTAGTTGGCCCTCCGAGGTTGACTCCTTTTATTTTTCTTTGCATATTCATCATTGCATATCAATGACATTGGAAGGCATATTCTTTAATAGCATCAAATCACCCCAAATTTAGGGCAACCACATTTGGTTTTGACTTTTCCACAATGGGATACATCTTACATGATCATGGCATCTGCACTTGGAAAAATTTCTTCATCTATTGGGGAAAAAATAGACGCATATCTCATCACATGTTTCACAAATCCCTTCATCTATTGGGGAAAAATAGACATATTTTTCATCACATGTTTCAAAAATCCCTTCATCTATAGGGGTAAAAATAGAAACACATTTCTCACAAATCCCTTCATATTTTGGGGCAAAAATAGATGTATCATGTCATATTTTTCACCATTTCCCTTCTCACCGTTGGGGCAAAAATAGTATCACATCATCCATAATTCATTTGCACATATTTTTCAATTTGCTCGTGAGATTCATTCATGAACTCATTCGCCAATTGATGGGGTAAGCTATGCAAAATTTAAATTCTTTCATTCTTTTTTCTTCAATCTCATGTTTCACATCCCAAGAGAAAGTTGCTTCTACACCTCACCCAAACAGGTGTCTCATGTTTTTGCATTGCATTGTGTTTCACGCAATGCAGTACAAAAATGGGCATCTATAGACACCAAAACCTAGCCATTTATCATCCATCCTAACTTTCTCGCCATTTTTGCCCATTATTCATATATATTTATATTTATTTATTTTATATATATTTAAATAATAATATTTTATATATTATATTTTATATATATTTAATAAATGTATATTTATATAAGTGAATTAATCCCAACCATCCGAATTCACTTAAATTAATCCATCCATCCACATCAATCCGTGCCACACCCTAAATTCAATATCCATCCTCCAATATACTTTTATCTTAGCCACAATATTAGTGTCATTAAAACCCTAGCATGCCCTAGGTTGGATTATAAAAAGGAGCCATTTTGATGGCTCAACCCCTAAGTGTTCATCCTAAGTTTTTGAATTCCCTGAGTTTCCTAAGTTCTAAGCCTTAAGCTTCATGAGTCACAAAATTCTCTAAGTGTATGTATTCCTTGAGGGTTCATCTTGAATCCCTTGGAGTATTTGAGTACTTTTACCTCCATCTTCACTTGTCGTAATCCCTCATAGCCATCACCATTTGTCTCCCTTCATCAAATTTGCTTCTCCAGACTCTTTCCTTAGCCACCAAACACCTCTACGCACTTTTTGTCATCGTCAAGTACCTTTGGGAACTTTCCTTCCACCACCAAGCACCTCTAGGCACCTCTCTGTCAATCTCGAGCACCCATGGGTATTTTTTGCTGCCACCGAGCACCCATGCAAATTTTACGTAAGGATTTTGAGGTCGTACTAGCCTTCGGGAAACACTAGGGCATCGTCACACTGATTCACTGCAAAAAATCACACAAATTAGAAGACAACAAGTACATAAGGTAAATCTACTATTTATTATTTTATTATATGCACTTTTATTTTTGTTCACTTTATTTATAACAGATAGTTAGGATTTTGGATTATAGAGGGTCTCACATTATGGAGCCCTCACAGGTTTTACTAATTTGTTTGTTGTGTTATTTTTTGTAGATCTAAAGGTGCTACATCAGCATTGGATAGTTGTTTAAGATGGAGTGGCTTATAATTGGATAACAAGAAGCCCACTCACTTTTGTTGGGAGCAAGGATGTGCTTGAAGACATGACTAGCCTTGTTTGTTAGGGTTTCGAAGAACCCTAACTATTGTAAATTTGTATAAAAAAAGATTCAAATATCCTCATTGTAACAATGGAGTTTTTATGCTCCCCCCATTAATATAATATCATTCATTGTGCAATTCTAGGTTCTTTGTGTTCAATTTATTTTGCACTATTTGGTGTTGCATTTTTGTATCTACACCATCTAAGAGAAAATACACATGATGCCATGCAATAAAAATTAAAGATATTCAGGATTGAATATGAACCTACCCATCCAAGAAGTGCTCAAGGTCAAGATAAAAAAGCAAATGATATCACTCTTGTCGAATTTAGCCTAGGATCACACGTAAAAGCAAAATAACACAGCATGAAGAAATTCTCAAAATCAAGATGCCCAAAATCATGATTTCTCTAAGACCTAGAACCTAACTACAAGCATGATAGTTAGACGCCATTTTCATAGCAGATATGATGGACACCAACTTGTCTCCATCAAGGCTCTAATAATGTAACCACTTGTAGAAACTTGTTATAGATTGACAGGTCAAATTCAAAACCAAATATAGGATGATATCTGGGCCACTTGTCCATATTTCTAGAAAATTTTGTATAGCTATCTGCATTTATTTTCATAACTTAATGTAAATATTATGTTGCAATATTCAAATGCATAGCCTATAAATGAGTTTGAACCTTATTCAAGGGGTTGGCTCTATAGTCCTCCCTGGTATTACTTTGTAATTTACTTACTGATCAATAAAGTGGCAGTTGTTTGGTCTTCATTTTCTCGTATTTACAGGTTTTTTATTAATATACTTTTTTAAGTCATTTTCATTACATTGTGGTGTTAGTATATTCTATTAAAGTAGTTCAATAATATGAATTACCTATTAGATTGCTAACATTTACAATCCTTAGAATGATTATATTTTATGTGTTATTATAAGTTATTTTTGTTACATCCAATACTTAGTGTATTATGTTAAAGTGATTAGTGATTACCTATTGGATTAGCTAATTTTTTAGATCCTTAGAATGATTAAAATAAATGCACTATGCTTAAATAAACCAGTAAATATGATTCATGAATAATTTCTAAGAACCATATAAATGATCAGTTTAATGTCTTGCTTTGTGAGATCCAATGTTATTACACTATATCATGTCCATTTTCTACCCTTTCCTTTTCCTAACCCTAACTTCTCCCATCCCATTTCCTAAAATCCTTATTTAAAGGAGTGAACCTTCTCTGGATGTTGAAGCACAGGTTAACCTTGTTTCATCCAATTACTATACTTTGGATAAAATCGATGGATGCAACGTCTTTCCTTAATAATGACATATTTTAGTCCAACAAAAGAGTAAGTTTTTGGAACTTCCAATGGGAAAAAAAATTCTTCTCATCTCATTGTCTCGAAGGATTCAATATTAGGCGAATAGTCTTGACCTCATTAGCAAAGATTATACATTCATCTGATGACTCCCAACAATAGAACTCAAAGCTAGATTTGTAGTAGTCATGGATATACAACAATAATATTAGTTTTATAGCAATAATTCATATAGGAATTACTAGTAAATAGGTGATGTTGGTCATATGGCTCAATAGTATTGGCCCACAAGTATGATACTAGTCCTCTTAATGTCTCGATTCTTCGTAAAATACCAAAAATTGCTTTAAAAACCCTACCTAGTTATGAAGGCAAAGGAAATATTATTTATGAACATTGTCAAGATATAGCTTCCCTATCTTCTATGTATATATTACCTTTTAAGATGTAATAATTAGATTGCTTATTCTTTCTTTCATAGGGAAAGTCCTATTGTGGTAGAGGTCTCTAGAAAATAAGTGCATCTATACATGGGCGGATTTAACTAAAGATCTTATTGATGAAATTGATGACAATGGAGATCCATTTTTGTTACTTACCCAATTTTCTTTCATTAAAAGAGTATTCCATGAAAATATTTTTTATTTTAATGTTCATTTCAAGAGAAATTGGAGGTGAATTCCCTGAGAATTATAGACTTCTTCCACCTAGGCTTATATTTATTACATTCATTATTTTCATCCCGATCTAAGTATCCTCATCCAATAGTCTAAAGAAAAAAAATATCCACAAATTTTTCAAGAAGTCGTTCATGCTGAAAATATGTTAATTACAACAAACAAAATCTCCCCTAGAAATACCATTTGTCCACTTGACCTTCCTTCAAACATAGTACATCCTCCATTCCATATAGAATATAAGACATGTATGCCTCAAATCCTTGAAACTAGTGTAATTCCTACTATATAGAATAATCAACTTCTAATTGTGCATGAGTTGAGAATTTTTGGTCATAAGTTAATCAAAGATATCAAGAAGAAGGAAGAGAGATTCACTCAGCCTAGAGAAAATGAAGTTGAAAGTTTTGAACTCCTACCACAACAATCATATCAACAAACTCATATCTGGCCATCTAACAATGTCAATCGTGTTATAGAAATATTTATAAAAGAATTATTAGACAATAATATGCTATTAGTCATTGATACCCTAGTTGCACATAATATTTCATCACAAAAGCAAATTAATATTAAAGAGAAGGATCTACATCACAAATTTTCATAGAAGTTTTAGTTAGTAGGAAACATGGTGATCCTCAATTCAACACACAAACATAAATACTAGAGAAAGATATTCCTATAGATGACCAAAAAAAAGTACATAATGGTAGCCACTCATTGTTCTTCATTTAGTAAAGAAAATAAAAGGAAAAACAACCACCAACCCAGCTAGCAGATCCAAAAAAAGAATAAGCAAATCATAAGAGGACTGAGTTATACAAAAAGCTATACTCACAAGCTATGACTTTGGAGCATAGAACCAAAACAACATAACAATTTTAAAATATTTTCAAGAAATCTTCTCCCAAAGGCTTAAGAAAATATTTATTGGTAGCTAAAGAAGTGGATCTTTTCAAGTTGCCTCTTGAAAGGAGAAGTATAAATGGTAGTATAAATACAAGAAGTATATATTTTGATTTTAGAAGATCCCATCTACTCCATTTTACTTGTCTCTTTATTTAAAAGAAGGTATATTGCACAAATGTGTAATAGACCCTAAAGCTATGACCACAATAATGCCCCTATAGGTCTATAAAAGCTTGAAATTAGACACTAGTTCAACAGAGCTTGGGTGGTTGCAATTCAAAGGGAGATCTATAAAAATAGTGGGGATTTTGAAAGAATTTTTGATGATGATATGTGGACATCCTGATTTAGTAGTGATACAAGACATAATGGTTGTCAATATACCACCCCTATTCGACATATGTTTGGCCAAATATTTCCTAAACAAAATTGGAGGATATTTGAATCATGACTAGGACTAGATGATAATGCCTAGCATTAATAAGGTATTCCAAATACTTAATCAATGCTTAGAAATATTGTGTTAACCATTGGATTAAAAATCAATAGTCTGTGGGCCTTAGTTCCATTAACATAGTTGGCTTGGGGTGGAGAATGGGCATCGACCATTAATGGTAGATCTAATAGTCTTGTGCATTTTAAGCTTGTCTATCCTTCTCTTGGATTTCTCTCCTTTGATTGAAGGTGACAAGCACCTTTTAACTGTACTCTTTGGCATGTTCCACTTTTGACTAAGTTCCCTTGGCGTGAAGTAGAGTTGTAGGGAAAATTTTTGTAAAGGTTTAGTGGCTTCCAAGGTCTTTCAACGTACTGAAAAGGAGTGAACCAAGCCCCTTACCTTGTCCTTGGACATGAAGTCAAAAATTGAAACCTAAGAACACATAAAATAATAACAAACAAAATAAAACATTGTCAAAATCACAAGCGATGTGGAACAAAATTTAAATGGACTTTGGGAAGGTTAGTGAGATGGGAGTTTGATTATTTGAGCTCACACTTCCTCCCAGTATTCTTTGAAGAATGCTTTGTATTCTTGAAAATGATGATAGCTCCTCAATAGCTCAACTTGGTCTATGTGTGAGAAACCCATTACTCCATATGCAAATTCACACACTTATGCCTCAATCTCTACCATAGGTTAAATATATTCCACAGCATCCCTAACTATTAAGACCTCTAGTTGCTTCTAGAAATTCAACCCTCTTTATTTTTTATCTTCCAAGGCCTATGCACACTCTTACTCTAGGAGGATTTTATGCCCATATTCCCAATGGTATGGTAGACCCTTTTAAATTAAGGAATCTAAAGGGATATACAAAATACTAATTCCCTTATTTAGGGCTTCCACCTAGGCCAAACACTCATGCGCTAATTGCTCTCTATTAATGGTGTCCCATATTTTCTTAAATGGTGCCTTTGTATTTGGATCTTAGTAGCTTCTATATATCTTTCACTTGAGATAATGATCTAAATATAGAAGTTTTATGTTTCTCTCATCCTTATCAATTAAACCGCTAGAGCCTATTCTACTTAAGCAACTTTTACACTCAGTCGGGATGTAGAGATGATAAATTCAATGAGTCGAGATATAAATCCATAGATATAGCTATGCTATCCCAATATGTAGTATAAAAATACTAAATTAATCCAACAATTTTCTACTATAGGATATTTGAGCATCTCTTCCTTTCTTCTTCTAGATCTCTCTCAAAATTAGCCCTATATGATTTGATTTGACTCTCTACAATGAACAAATAGTCCAATAGTTCCCAACTCTTCCTTCACTCCTCTTCCAAGAAGGTAAATGTTTCTTGAGCATTTTTGGTTTGTTCCATTTTATTCTAGAGCCCTATAACTTTAGTTTGACTCTATGAGGGCCTCCTTGACCTCTTGGAGTTTCTTTTCTACTTTCTATAAACTTCTCTCTAGGGTCATCAAATATGTTTGATGAGTTTGCTCATATTTTCATTCAATTCAGTTGGGCCCCTAGTTCTAGTGCCTTGTAGGCTAATAACCACCCTCATTATATGTTATGATACTGCATAAATATTTAATATCCACAACAACACTTTAGCATTAAATTATCTTTTATTAAGTTTAAAGGAGGGTTTTGAAAGGTATCCCACAACCTTTTACATCATCTCCAACAGGACATAATCCACAACTTACAACAACTCCATCTGGAGCAAAGCAACCACCATAGAAATTTAGCAATTTCACATACCAGTGAGACCAACCAAAAGAGACAAAAGCAGTAAACTTATAAAATTTAAAATTGCAATCCCGCTCAAACATAAAAATGAGAAACAATGGTGAAATTGTTCTATTGATCAACAATGGATTACATACTTTTATAGTTCTTGAAAGAACTAAAAATAGACACGGTGGTTGAGAGAAATCCTCTTAAACTTATTACAACAAACTAACTTAAAGATATCTCTTATCCTAACAACATGCTAATCTTGGAATATGGTCAAACATTGATCAACCAAGACAAAACCTCAACATATGCTAATCAAATTAACTAGAAATATGTAAATCAAAATATTAAACTAAAACTAAATACTAGGACTTAATACTTAGGACTAAGGAGGCAATGTTGAAAATATTCCAACATTCTCCCCCTTGATGCTAAATACACTCATGCAAGAGTTCTTTAAGCATCACAGAGTTGGAAGAAAATATTTCTCTTATGTTTCCTCCAATCTTGAATCAAGAAATCAAAATTTACAGAATACTTATGGTGGCACTCCTTCCACTCTTCATGTGGAATTTCCTGCAAATTCTTGAGTGTCTTCTTTTGTTGATTAGCTCCCCCTTCAACAAAAGTATCTCTTCTTGTGATTTTCAGCAACCACTCTCTTACATATTTATCATTATGGTCTTTAAACCATGTGCTCACATTTTGATCTTCTCTTACATCTTCAAAACTAAACAATACTCCACATGAGTATTTACAATTAATCATCTCACATAGATGATTATACCATACAACTCTTTCACATATTTTCACATAAAAAATAACAAAAAATATGGTCATATAATGACTAACTACATATGCAACATAAAGTTGCTCCTCACACAAATATTCTCTCACAACAATGACTTTACTAGAATCCTTCTCCTAAGGAATTTTGAACACATCATTTTGATCCATGTGACCCAAGTTCTCCATCACTGTATTCTCTCCAAGAAGACTCTTCATAAAAGTTGTCTCAATGAAACAATCACCTATCTTTTCATTCCTGCTCACAAAAAACAAATCATTAATCATAAAAACATTACCTTTAGTATGAGTAGATTTGGTGCTTTCCATAAAGCTATTTTGTAGCAGTTCTCCTTCAGGGTATGGTGCTTCAATATCAACCATCAACTCTTCACTAATAGTTCTCCTCCTTTGTTCAATCCATGTTGGTGTGTTGAAACACCATTCATTCAAGCAATCATACATGGTTGCCTTTTCAAGACAACTCTCTTTCTGCAATGTAGTCACTCCAAGTGAGTGATCATCATCCATGAGTGATGTTTTCTTTGCCATTATGACAAGAAAATCAGCAATTTCATTTCTATTTTCTGTTTCTATCCCATTTGCCCTCTCACTTTCCATATCCAAAATGAGAGAGTCTTGTGTGTTATTTTCTTCACACAACACATCCTTCACCCTTGATGAGTGATCTTCAAACCAGGCAAGGTTTTGTAAATAGTGAGGCCCATGATAGGCCAAGGTTACCTGTACCTCATCATCGATTGCCACATATCCATTTTCTTCCTGGTCTTCATCCCACAAGATGCAACCTATACGAGTGGTGTTAATTGAGACATTTGGATGATAAATATCTGGTGGTGGTATGTTTACTACGACCACTTGTCCGTTGATCAGATGTTTTGTACTTGGTGGGTGATAAGGAATAAAATCAATGTGTTCTCCTAGACCAAAGCTTAATATTTTCAAGGATGCTACTAGAGAGTCATATTGACCTCTGATGCAGTAGCCTAACCCAAACTTGTCAACGAAAAGTTGGTATCGCGGCTCACATGAACGCCTATGCCCTTGCTCATATATACCAAGACCGTAGTCATGCCAATGGTAACATTCAAAGTAGCTTAGAGAAAACTCAGGATTAGAGAGGTACTAAAAATTAATAGTGAATAGTTCATAATTGTCCTCTTCTACATCTGAAGACTCATGGGTGTAGTCCAAGCCAGCATAGATAAAGTTGGTTTGGTTGGGAGGGATTCCAAGGAACCACTATTCCCACTGGTGGTCTTAGGTATTTTGGTCGTCCCATGTCTTGTGTAGACTCAATTATGGGCGTGAATGTCATGTTCTACACAAGGTACTCTCATATCCCTATACTTGCCAAGTGTATTGTCACATGTGATGTGGATGACCCTATAGACGACACTGGAAAAGCGGGTTCTAGTATTTCCTCGGCTTGATCCTGGAGATCTTCTTCTTCCATGGGACTTGGGATTTCTACAATGGCTATAGTTAGCAATTCCTTGGGATTTTCTTCCTCGATTAAGGGTGCCTTTAGCTTCTAATTGTCTTTAGGTTTAGACATTGATGGTCTCTTAGAAGCATCAGTTGTTTTGGGTGTAAGAGAAGGTGCCGATGTGGATGGGTCTTTTCATACCCCTTTGTCTCTGTCATTTAGTTGCATAGTTGGATATGAAGGTCCTACATATAGGTGGGTGGAAGGAATCACAAAATATATTGGAAGATCCACCTAATGGACATATTTGAATGGCTCTTCATCAGCCATAACTAAATAGAATTTGTCATCGTGTAGATACTTGACACATTGGTGTAAAATCGAAGGCACACACTTCATATCTCTTATCCAGGGACGTCCTAGGAGGATGTATTGCATGGCCCCTTCCAAGATATGACACAACATAGGAATGGTATTATACCCCACCTTAATGGGTAGGACTATCATTCCCATAGTAGAGCATAAAGCATCATTGAAAGCTCTTAACGTGTAGGCTCCTGAAACGATATTGGATTTGGGGATCTTAAGGTTCCCTATTTTTGTCATTGTGATGATGTTGATTGATGAATTTGTATAAATCAAGACCCACTTAAAATCTAAATCATTTACTGATGCAACAATGTGCAGCGGAGAGTCTAGTAAGGCAGTAGATCATAAAATTGAATTCCAAGTTCTTGGCATTGTTGTACTTGTCCCACAAAATGAGTGGATGCATTTGAATCTTGTGGTTGGAGCTCAATTGATCTCAAAATCTCCATCAAAGTATCCATGTGCTTTGGGGACTGTTGTACGAGCTCATAAATAGATATCTTGGTCAGAGTCGTTTGTAAGTTTTGTTTTAGTCTGCTTTGAACAGTTACCATAGGTCGGGTTGGTGGACCTGGAAGGCTGTTTTACCCCTACCTCTACCTAGGTGCAGCTGGGACATTAATGGGAGGCGCAAGAGGCTGTGTTTGACCATATCATCTACTCCTAGTTGCTATGTTTATAATTTCAACCATCCCAATGCATCCATGGGTAGGTGTATAGATTTGGACCTGATTGAATTGGGCACCTTGCCCTCTAGGGGCCTCATGGCTTGTTTTGTATATGCCCATATATTTTTTATCGAGAGCCAATGGGCTGTCAATTTTAAGTTCTCCCGCTTCAATCATATTTTGCACCTAGTTCTTGAAACCAATGCACACTTCAATATCATCCCATGGTATCCTGTGATAAGAGCAAAACTGATCTTCCATGTATCATTTTGGCTTAGGACGGTTAGGATATAAAAGAGGTACATTAAAAAATTTGATCTTCCTAGCCTCGCTCAATTGGTTGAAAATTGATTGCATTGACTCTGACAGAGGTGTAAAATAGCGAGGTGGCTTGCATTCTTTGTTTTGCCCCTGATTGTTCCTTTGATTTTAATTGATTGATGGGGGCTACGCTTGATAATTCTGGGGTTGCATAGCCTCCTGCTCCTCTACTGTCGCCTGCTCTGTCGATTGGAACTATCCCTCAATTCTAGATTAGACTCTCCACCATGTTAGATCTGCATCTCCATCACTGTCGTCATCCTCACAGCCCATGCTACCATCACCATGCCACAATCAATCCCCCCACCATCGTGTAAAAGTATTTGTGGCTCCTCCATCAACACCTGCATCAACTGCTGAGGTATCCTCATCATCGATAAGCTCTGTGATGCGGGTGGATGAAGGTCTCTCTCTGTTGTGATACACATATACAAAACTGGAGCAAGAGGTACATCCTATTGCAATCCATACTTACAAAGGATGCGAGAGTAGAAGAAGTACTCTTTGATGCTACCCTTGTAGCCAATGATCCACCAATCACACCGCATCATAGCACTACGCTAGCAAAGCACTGCCCCATGCATAGATGATAGGGTCCTCACTATCCAATAAATACTGAACCATCATAAGGAGATTCCAAGGGAACCTCAAGCCTGAGTAGTCTAGGAGAAGCAGTTTATTGATGACCATCAACAACACCGCATGCCTCTCAAAAATGACCCTCATCCTATACCATTACAGAATAGATACACCACCAAATTTTGGTGTCCTTGAAGGTAGCTGCAACATGCCCCATGAACACCTGAGCAAATACTGCCTCGTGGCCCTTAGTGGCCGAAGAAACGATGGCCACCCCATCAAAAGGAATCTAAAAAATACTGTATACATCCTCCGATGTGATAGGCATATCACCAGTAGGAAGGTGGAAGGTATTAGTCATGGGATCCCAACGATGATCCAAGGCCATGAGGCATGCCTGATCTAACATAATATGGGGTAACCTAGTCACATATTGTAATTCATGGGCATTAAACCATTCCCAGTTTGCATCATCCATACATCGTAGGAGGTCAAGTAAGAGCTTTGGGTCCTGATCCCGAGCATTAAGAATATAAGAAAAAAAATCAAGGCATAACTACAGTGTATCTAAGACATAAAACATAATAAAAGATATAAAATGGTGCAAATAATGATAGACTATCCTAAGTCTAAGTGAAACATGAATAAATACACCTAATCATGTAGCAAATTTCAAAGAAGCATCTCAAAAATTCAAAAAAATTCAATTAATCATCTCAAAATACAAAAAAAAAATCAGAAGATTGCCTAAGGTTTACTGGTTGCTTTCACCTACAATGACCACAAATCGGTCGTTGAGGTTAGTAGTGGCCAAGCCCCAATGATCAAAATTTTGACCGTTGAGTTTTAAACCATCCGCTGTAGACGAGGTTACAGCGGCCAAGCCCCAACGGTCAAAATTTTTACCATTGAGTTTTGAACCAGCCATTGTTGTCGACAGTGGCCAGGCCACAGGTCGAAATGGTTGCTTTAGGTAGCAACGACCGATGGGCGACATGACAAACGCGTATGCCCTAAGCCAAAAACATCAAAAAATTACAAAAATAGCTAAAAGGAGGCAAGCCCACCAAAGAAAGTCATAAACTAAGCCTATCTATAGTTTTGGTTCATTGTCTATAAGTTTAGTGAGGTTTGTTCACCAATTACTTAGTGTGGTTCATTTTTACTAAAAAATGAGCAAGGTTAGGGTTTTGAAGAGTATTCGAGAAGCTTTGACTCCTCCACTCATAGATGCCTCGTGTTGCGCAACCATGGTCCTCATCGATAAGCTCTCCAAGTTGCAAGAAGTTGCTTTCTCTCTAGAGCTCAAAAAAACAAATTGCCAGCTAGAAAAAGGTGAAAAGTCAAAATCCTATGTTGCTTTTATATTTTCCAAGTTATGCCTCGACCGTTGTGGTCGTCAGCGGCCCAAACTTCTTGGTCGCTAAGGTCGAGAATGACCACAAACAAGCATTTGGGGGTCGTTGGATTTGACAGCGGCCAATAGAACTGGAAAAAATAGAAAAACTCCTTCCAGGAGGAACATCAAAAAACCAAATAAGCACATTTTTGATGATTCATAATAATCACAATGATCAAAATAAGAAAAAAATCACATAAAAACAAGATCTCAAGTAAGCCTTGTATCCAGTTACTTCCTCTATTAACTCATCGATTGTAGCGATTTGCACTCCATGTAATTCAGTGAGATGAGTGAGTTACCATAGGGCTACTTGGGACAAATTAATAATTTTGGAAATGTGATGTGCCCCCCTCAATCTTGAGGAAGACCAATATGGTTGGACTGCTCCACGGGTGGAATGGAATCATCTTAATTCCTTTATGACATTACAAGTCTGAGCCAAGTGATTCAACACAAAGCCTAAATATAATCACTCATCCTAAATTCCTAAGAAGGCTATTTATGGCTGGATCGCTCCCTGGGATAGGGATGAATGATCATCATAAACATTTGGAATCACACTTGGATGGAGGATTGCCCATTAAAATAAAAAACACTAGAAAGAATCCAAACCAGTCATATTGGTCTACCGGCTTGTCGCTTCATTCATTGCCCTTCCCTCATCAATTCATTGTGTGAGGGGGTGGTTCAAATCTTCAAACAATCATAATCAAAGTCAACCAAAGATCACTCAATCATAGCAAGATTGCATTTATCCTATGAATCATTGCAAGCAACTATCACAGGAAATCCCCCATTTGTTGGGTTCATAAGCAAAATATAACATGCCAGTTTGTAGCTCTCCTCTAGTCGGTTCTATTGTAGTGACATAAGCTATCTAATTGCATTTGATAAATGAGTGCAAGTGAACATGTGCAAGCTTATTACAAAATTAAGCCTTTAATCAAGTTGAAGCAATAATTTAGGGATGCATGTCATCTTGCGTGACTGGGCCATCCAGCGTTGATCAGACCAATGATCATCATACACCCTACAAGCATAGCGATTTACATTTTTTGCTCCATGCTATGTTTTTCCCACATAACACATCACAAAAAGGGGCATTTGTAGACACCTAAAACATGCCATATTTAGGAGAACTACTCATGTGGGCATTCATAGACCATGTGAATAAACCTTGGGACCTTCCAAGTGCTAAAATTAGTTTTCACCACTGATTTGGGGTAATCTTAACCCATCCAATCTTGGTTGCTATGAACCAGAGCAGCTATATTTTGGCCGCTGAAGCTCAAAGCGGCCAACCCTAGTTGCTGCAGACGATAGTGGCTAAGACTTAAATAGTAACTTGTCGTTAAACCAGCCTAATCTCGGGCAGAAGTAGCAGTTTACATGCAATAAGACCGAGTAGGGATAACTTTACATTCCTCCTCACAACCAGTATACATGAGATACTCAATTCTGGATTTAGACATCAGTTAACTGGCCCTCAAGGGTAAACAAAGACTTAAATTCGCATGCTAACAAACAGTTTGTATGTAGGGTTCAGTGCTAGGGTTTTTAGACCTAAACTTAAGCCCTTAACACATTATAAGGTGCAAACATAAGAGCACCAAAGAGGATATTTTTCATAAAGATACGACCGAGGAGAGCTTTTTGAGCCTTGGAGAGCTTTTCTTGTAGCGAAGCCCTATCGGATCGGAGAGCAAATTGGAGCACCTTTTAGGAGCAATGAAGTGTTGGTTGATTGAGAGGTTATCATCTACAGGATATTTATCATATCAGGTATAAACAACAACCATTTCAACTTCAGTAACAATCCTAGATCCATAGCCTTGGAGTAATAGAGATAGGTTTTCATCTTAGCAGCCATTGTCTTGGATAGCGGCCCTCAGGCCTATTCTAGGGTTCTTAGCATTAGTTTCTTTCGTTTAGCTTGTTACATGTTTTCATACCATTAGCATAGATCTGATTTATTGCATTCACTTGCACTCATAGCATTAGTTTCTATTGTCATTGAGTATATTTATGTTTATCATTAGGGTTATTGTTAACAACCTCATTCGAGGAGGCAATATCGGACAACTGAGCATTTGTTGTTGTTTTCATGCTTGTAGGACTACAGGTTCACTAGATAGGTTATCAACATATGAAAGCAAAAGGATCCCTCTAGGAGCCAGACCTAGAGAAGGAGGCATTTGTAAGCTCTCATACAGTTCCATGTGCATCATCGAGAAGCTTGCGAGAGTGCATCACCCCTTGTAAGAGGATATCATACTTATGCTGCCCTATTTTATAAAATCTATATCAAATGAAGGGTATCCCTTAGAAGGATCTATATGTAATCAAACTTGAGATAAAGCAATAAAGAGAATTATTCATTCATTTCTTTGTATTTCAGTTGCATCTATTTTCACATTTTTCATTTAATACATGATTAAGTATAAATAAATCAAATAATATTCGTAAATAGAGTAGTGGACGGTGCACCATTTCCTTGGGGTCACTACACATTCCATCAGATCACCAGTATAACACAAAATATTCTATTTTCCATATTATAAATAGCATAAGATTAGATGCATACAAACACATCAAAAGCAAACATGCATGTAACAATAAGCATTGCATCCATATGTGCATCCATCATCATCATCTATATCATGCCATCTATGCATCCACACATCATAAAATATAAGTCATAGAATCCACATAGCATTAAATCATAAAATTATCATCTACACGTACACATCATAACATCCATATGTGCATCCATCATCATCATACACATCATAACATCTAAAGCATCACATCACATCATATCACATAAAATCATATACTGCATCCATAAAAGTAAAAGCATAATCATAATAGATACACACATGGTGAGTCTCAAAGTCTAGATATCATAAAAAGTGTATCCAAATAAGTACATGTAGGTACAAAAGGTACCAATAAGGCTACAACTATGTAGGTCGACTGACATTACACCCAAAAAGAAGTACCAAGTATCTGAGAAGACATAGTGCTCAGGAGTGGCCTACACCATTGGTATCACATCTATCCTTTCCTCCCCTTTGGGAGAGGGCATAGAGCTAGCATCCCCAGTCCGCTCCATCCTAGACCTGGTCCTATGGCTCGATCGAGTTGATGAATGTCATGAGTTGCTTCGGTCAGTCCTCTGTGATCCTCCTTATCTGGGCCTCTCTGGCAGATGACCTCCCTAGAGCCTAACCTCATTCTCTAATGCCAGGATATAGGTAGTATCTTGAGTGCGCTCCACCAAATCATTTATCATCAATCCATGTAAGCACTGGATCTCCACATTTGGATCTAGACCACTAGGTCCCTATGGCACTATAGAAGATGGTGCAATCTAGCTCCAAGACTCATCGTGCTTGATGGTAACTTGGGTAAGTTGTCTTCAAAGCTCTACAATAGTGACATCCCACTGCCAGACTTGAATCTGGGATGTCTAAAGCTCAACCTCGACTTGATGCAACTGAGCCCGAAGAGGAGAATCTTGCTCCTTAGGAGCTAACTCCTCCTCCTCCTTAAGGGCAACCTGTTCCTCTATAGCCTACTTTATTACTGCCTACACTTGCTGCCCTGCCTGCCCCTACTCATCTGTCTGAGCCTGCACTTAGCGCCCATTAGAATCCTCTACCTTCACCTCCTCCAGAGACCACCCCAGACGACCATATTCATTCCATAGTTATGTACCCCACCAGAGGATGTATGCCTATGTCACTCTAGCATCAGCCACACCAGGATCAACTACGGGAGGGTCATCCTCCTCAAGCACTGTTGTAACTCATAATGGTGGAAGGTTTTTCTCGACAAAAAATTAGTGATAGACAACCAACTCGAGAGGAACATCTTGCTGAATCCCATACTGTTGGAGCACCCTAGAATAATAAAATAACTCCTGGATAACAACCTTGCGATCAATCAACCATCGAACACAACGAGTCCTCACTGTAAAACTAGCAGGATCATCCTAATCAAGACAATCATTATATGGTCTCCATATAATATCAGTAGCTCGTAAACCTATCAAAGATACCCTATAGTGGGTAAACTCCCCTATGTGACGTAGGCTCTTGCGCTCCTTGAGCGTCCTAGGCTACCTAGATCCGTTACAATGGGTATCCCTATGCAAATAAGCAATATCCATGGGAATTCCTTCGAGGTGATCAATCCCATCCCTAGACCTGAAGGAGAAAGCTACATGCAATACTAGCCCATCTATAATGTTGAATACGGTACAACTCGTCATAGCGTTGCACTAGTAGTGCACTCCCCCAGGCATAGATAATGGGCTACTCATTATCAATCAGGTCCTATACCATCATTAAGAGATTCCATAAGAACCTCAATCTAGAGCAGTCAAGTATAAGGCTATTGTAGATAACCATTAGCAACACAACGTACAGTCGAGAAAAGACATCCACCTCATTCCAATGAGAAATGGAGATTCCCCCCGAACGAGTATCCTTGGAGGCAGCAGTAGCATGCTCCCCAAAGACCCTTGCAAATATAATACCCCATGCAGTAGTAGGGGAAGAAACAATGGGCACTCCATAAAAGGGGATCCTGAAGATCCTGTAAACATCCTCTAGCGTAATGGTTATCTCTCCGGTAGGAAGGTGGAAGGTGTTGGTCCTGGAGTCCCACCTATGGACTAGGGCAGTCAGGTAGGCCTGATCCGACATAACCATAGGCAGACCAGTGACATATTGGAGCCAACGAACCTTAAGCCAGATCCACTCTGTATCAGTCATCATGCACAAAAGGTCAAAAGGTCACATCACAAAGCCTAAATCAAATGCACTAATAGCTAAATAAAACAAGATAAAAAGCAATACAAGCTAATCAAAAATATGTTTAAGACAACAAGCGTAAGGAGTAAATACACCTAAACACACAAAAACAACAAAAACTGTCTTAAAAAAATCAAGAAATAATCTAAGGCTGCTTGGCTACTCGCGCCAGGAGTGGTCATTAATCAGCCACTAAAGCTGACAGCGGCTAGCTTCCAATGGTCAAAAATATGATCATTGATGAGTGTCATTGAGTCTCATAATTTAATATCAATGATTTATCAATCCGAGGTGGTTTCCAAGGCTGTCTACGATAGAAAGTTAGGGCAGAGTGCAATTTAGGCATTCAAATTTCAAGCATTTATTGGTGAAGCAGATTTTGGTTTAGCCTTTTGGTGTCACACTAAACCTAGTCTATAGAATGGAAACTGAAATAAATTATAGGAATTGAAAACTAAATCTAAATTGCAAAATTTAACAATTAACTACAATTGCAAGAATTGGAAATGGCTAAATTAAAATATAATCTACTTTTGCAGAATTGAAATAATAGAATTGAAATTGCTAAATTGAAATGTTGCTGAAATGAAATCCTAAATTACACTTGCAAAATTGAAATCTAGTTTACTCTTGCAGAACATAAGTGATACTTGGAAATGAAACACCTGTTAATGCCCTACCACAAAAGGTCGTCAAGCTTCTGCTATAGGAATTGACAATAAAATGAAATCTGCTAGAAATTGAAAGCTGTTGAAACATAAAAATAACAGAACATGGAAAGCAAAGGAAACAAGAAATAAATTTTTAATCTAATTTGTCAACTGACACACACATAAATGGTGTACACAAAAATAATAGAAAACATCAATCACATAATACAGAATAAAAACAAGAAAATGAAATCTGGCAAACAATCTATTAATTCTACTACAACAAAATTACAGATTAAAACCTACCATAAAATCCCTCCTTCTAGATCTGAAAGTGGGCCCATACTTCATGATCTAGAAGGAGGTGAAAAATACTCCTTAACTAATTTAAAATTAGAACAAAATCTGACAAAAGAACTGCAATTTGTTACTCTAAAAATGGCATTACAGTTCTGCTGCTATAGACTATTACAAAGCTGAAAACTGTCTATTTTTCTATTACTTATTCTCCTTCAGCTCAACCGACATGGGAGATATCTTTTTATAGATGCATAAGATTTATTTACAAACAGAAAATATACTATTTCTATCCTGCAGATCAATTCCTATTATGCTACAACATTTCTTGGTTTTATCCTAGAAGAGGATCAATTGATCTTTTCCCATGAATGGTGGATTTTGGATGGCAAGGACGACAAAGACAACTGGGGGATATTTTCCCTTAACCTTCTCAACCTTCTTTCTCTTTTTCCACCGTCAAAAAATAATCAAAAAGTCAAAAAGTACTTTTTGCTGTTAATCCAAAGATAACTGGCTCAATCCAAAGAAACTGCATTCTATCAATCCGAAGATGTCTGCTTAATCCGAAGATCTTCGGATTGACTAACTGTGTGGTCTTCAAGTTATCTCAACTGCTTTTCTCATACGGGTTATCTCTCAAGAATTGATTGCAATAGCTTTTATCCTTCTCCATGTGTGAATTCCATGCCTTGCCATTCAATGTCAACTTGTTGGAATTTGTATGGAAAGTCCTGTTTTTCCAGCTTTCAAAACTTGCCCAACTACCCTTTTGGAGTGCTCATAAATTGTTCCTCATAACTCAAATGTATATCAAATTGTATCCACATGTTCTTGGTTGTATTAAATACACTTGGTTCAATTTTTAGCTCTTAAATATTCAAGAGTTGCTTCTAGCATCACTATCAAATTGGCCTCTAACACATATTTTCACCAAAATTTCCAGTTGTCAAAAAGTGTGAAACTATAATTTTGCAAGCCCCATAACTTCCTGATTACTTGTCCATATACCTTCAAATTTGGGTCATGTGTTCTTTGTACTATGAAGTACCATTGATATGAATTTTGTACCTTAACTCACTTTGGATCATTCCTAATGGATTTTCCAATGTCACCATTAATGCATATTTGTACCTGTTAACAACTCCAGAAAAGACTAAGGCATGAACATGATGAAACCTTCATAACTTTTTATCTATAGCTCATATTGACTTGCTTCAAAAAGCAAAGTTGTAGTTCTTGATAAGAGGAATCTGTTCATGCCATCATAATGTAATTTTACTATAGTTTTTATTTGCTACTTAATCAACTGAAATAGTGCATAAAATGTTGAAAATAGTAAAAAAGAGAGATATAATGCTCCTAACATAAAATCATGCAAACACTTAACAAATATATATTCTAATAAACTATTTGGAATTTAAATTAATAATATGAAAGTTTTTATATGTCAAACATAGTGTAAAAATGAAGCATTTTCAGGCCTCATCATCCCCCCCAGCTTGAACTGATGCATGCCCTCATGCATCCTAGTAGGCCATAGTAATATGTTGGTTTTATCCTTGTGAAAAATATCCTTTGCCCTCTGCTACTTGATAAATTTCTCCTTGCTGTACTACACCAAGTATTTTGCAATTTAAGCACATGTATTTCATTTTTCTACAACCTTGCAATTTTTTTTTTCAATCAATTTTTTTCAATTTTTTTTTATTTTGTTTTTTTTTTCTTGCATTTTTTTCATTTGCAACTTGCAAATTTTTTACTTCTGCACTTTCATCCTTCAATATTGCAATTTCTGCAATTACTGCAATTTTAACTCTTTTTCTACCCTTCTACAAGTTTTAGTGTTGTAAGGTACCTCTTAAAGACTTGGTATCATGTGACTCATCTTACAATAGCCTTATTGTGGAACCATATTTGGCAGATGCACTACTACTGGTGGAATTTTCTGTTCTTAACAATATTTTAGCTTGAATGCCTATTCTTGTTTTTTGCACCTTTTGAAGCGAAATTGACATAAAATTTGAATTTGAATCTTTTTGGAGGGATAAACTACTTGTGGTGAGATGATTTTGAGCTTTAGGAACCTTAATATTTGATGTGCCCTACTATTTTTGCTATTCTACAGTATTTTCAACAATTCTGGTATAGTTTCTGCTCATTTCGAAGATATCCTTCTCATTCTGAAGATATCCTGCTCATTTCGAAGATATCCTGCTTATTTCGAAGATGCATCAGAAAATACAGAAATGACCTCATATGCAAAAGTTAGCTACAGATTCTGTTGAGGGACCATATCTAGTGTGTATAAGTCTTCCATAACATAAAAAATCCCCTCTCTATCCTTTTTATTAGAAGTTATTTTTCATTTTGTATATTGCTATTTTATTGCAGCAGTAGTAAAACTGAATCTTTAGGTGCATTTTCCAAATTTTCTTCCTCAAATTTATGAGCCAATTGTGAGATAAACTTGCAGTACTACTTCTGAAACCTACCCTACTAATTAAGATAGAATTTATACCATGTATGTCCCAAAATCAGGTTTTTGTACAGTTTTGAAATTCTCATGCAACTAAGGGCAAAAGGGGGTGTTTCTTGGCATTTTGATCATGTTCCATTTTCAACTTACCAATATTGTATGAATAGTTTATGCAATATACCGATTATCATACATTAAATGCTAAATGTTTACTGTGACTTAAATGCAAGAAACACATACCTTATTGTCCTGAAAATTAATCATGCACCTTACAAGCTGCTTTTGATGATTGTTAGCAAGCTATTTGAAAACATAAATATACACATGAGCAGTGTGAGATTTGTACAATGGTGGAACAATGATGGGTGGATCAACAAGGCAATGCATACCGAAAAACATGTTTTCATGCAAGCCAACTCAATAGTGCCTCAAGGGGGTTTTCACTACTGAATTATTAATTTTTTTCATCTCTTTTTTCATTAGAAGAGGCTACCATTTCTGGTTTTCAACCAACTTCTGTCATTTTTTCTTTTTTCTTTTTTTTCACAAGTGCCTCAATAAAGAGTATCTCTCATGAGGCTACAATGAGAGAGAATGTCTCTCACTCTTATTTGGATAAGAATAAATCCTTATTCTGCAAAAACATGTCAATCTTTGTATGAAAACACCATCTTTTTTTGTTGAAATCTATAACAATGATGCAACCTTCCTTTCTAGATGAGTAGTAAGAATCTGCTTATGTCATCATTTAACTTCTTATTACTGGAAATGAAGTGTTGACTTCATTGTTCCTCCTCCATGCTGAAATTGATGCTTATCCTGATGTACCCCCATTTTGTGGGACATGCCTTTTGTTGATTTTTTTTCTCTTTTTTTCCTCTTTTTTTTTTTCTCTCTTTTTCAGATTTTTCTCTTGTCTTTCTTGTGCCCATGAAGGAAGTTCACAAGCAATATTATTCTTTTTTTTTCTTTTCTTGTATTTCTCTTATTTTTTTTTGTCAAACTTTGATCATCACTTTGAATCTGACATGGAAGAGAAATTCTCCTCCATTTTGTGTACATCCAATTGTTCACCTCAAGAATTCCTCCTTAATTAATGGTGCATGGTATACCCAAAAGCAATATTTATTCACCACTAAATTCCTCTGTGAATCACCAATGGAAGAAAGAAACACTACTTCATATCTAAAAATATCTTCAATCAAGTGTTTGTCCATGTCTCCTAATCTGCAAAATCTTGTCAATCTGTACTTGAAACAATTTAATGCCAATTCTCAAGTATGTTAAGTGTATATATCAAGATGAAATATTGGCATACCCTTGTAATTCCATGCAAAGGGATTGAAATATTGTTTCAAAACAACAAACAATTTTGATTTTTTTTCATAAGTCAACCGACCAATAATGTTCAAGAATTTCCTTGGCTGTACTTCAGTTTGTTTCATTCTTAGGAGGACATAATTTATCCTTAATGGAAGTAAATTTTCTATGTGCAGATTTTCTAGTTTTTCTCCTTTATCCAAGGCTAATTTTTGTGTCTGGACTAAAGGGTTTTTGTGTATCTCTATTGACTTTTATCTCTTCAAGCTTAGGTAAGTTCTTGTTTGAGTACAGTTGGATGTTGCTGTAGTCAGTAACATTTCCTGTAGTTTTTTTTTTTAACTAGATTCAACTACATAGATAGGGGATGCCTATCCTGTATTATTCAAACTAATCACAAGTTGGGCTAAAAAAGAAATATTTTTGGTTTACACAATAAGACAAGAAGTGTACAACTTTAGCAGATCAACTACTTGTCAGGTAGGATCACCTCTAATGAGATCAACTATTGTCTGTGTAGGCTAAGAATTGCTAGGTTGCGGTTTATCACGGTAAAATCTCAACAATCTTTAATTAATAATGGAAAACTCTAGGATCACCATTAAGTTGTAAACTCCTATTTTGATTGTGCAAAAGTTTTGTGATTTTTTTTAATAGATTCAGCTTACATAGACAGGGGTTGCCTGTCCTGTATTATTCATATTGGCCACAGGTTGGACTAAAGGTGGTGGTTGATTTACTTACCCTGTTCGTTGTTTTTGGGATCTCTCTTTGAGAAGAATTTAGACTAGGCAATAGATTTTGCATCTCTAAGTTGTGGAAGTAAATGGTATTCATCAGTGATATGTCCCTATGAACAAATGCTATAGGTAGCTGATATGGCTATTTTGTTCAAGGGATAGTCTTGTATATCTACCATGATATCTTCCCGATACCTA
The DNA here is from genome assembly GCA_028583015.1 of Wollemia nobilis. NCBI lineage: Eukaryota > Viridiplantae > Streptophyta > Pinopsida > Araucariales > Araucariaceae > Wollemia > Wollemia nobilis. Next base: position 27,258 of record JAQPPZ010000267.1, read on the forward strand.
GTACAAATTTTTTATACTACCCTGATGATATGGATATAAAAAGGGCAGTACTAGCAGATGGCTCTTCTAAATATTTTAAGAGATCTTATGTTTCTTAATAATGAAGATGATGAATTCTTTCAATTTTTATCAAGAATTTTAAACATATGCAATTTAACCCCCAAGTGTGAAGATCACCTTCCTATGGTTGCTTATTTTTTAAATGGACTAAAATGCAACTATCAATAATTATTATTTATAGGGGGGGAGGTCCAAGGTTCAAATCTCAGGCCTCATCGGACTGAACGTTTGTCCCTTTCTTGGTGCTTTCAACGACGTAAAAGGTTTAAAATGATTGTGGCATGGTGGTTATAGGGGCGGACTGCGCGAAGATCTATGTGGTGGCTTCTAGGGCGGACAACGCAGAATACTATGGCGGCCATAAAAGTCGGACAGCCTACCCGTATTCGTAGCGGCTACCGATTCTACCATGTAAATTAAAATATATATATATATATATATATATATATATATATATATATATATATATAATTATTATTATTTATACCAACTATTACATTCAAATTTTACTCTGAACTTCATAACTTAGCATAATAATAATTATTTGACTGCTTTTACCCTCTAACAACACCATGATCCCCGATAAAAGTTTCAAAATGGTGAGTGTCATTGAGTCTCATCATTTAATCTCAATGATTTATCAATCCAAGGTGGTGTCCAAGGCTGTCTACGATAGAAAGTTAGGGCAGAGTGCAATTCAGGCATTCAAATTTCAAGCATTTATTAGTGAAGCAAATTTTGGTTTAGCCTTTTGGTGTCACACTAAACCTAGTCTACGGAATGGAAACTGAAATAAATTACAGGAATTGAAAACTAAATCTAAATTACAGAATTTAACAATTAACTACAATTGCAAGAATTGGAAATGGTTGAATTAAAATATAATCTACTTTTACAGAATTGAAATAACATAATTGAAATTGCTAAATTAAAATGTTGCTAAAATGAAATCCTAAATTACACTTGTAAAATTAAAACCTAGTTTACTCTTGCAGAATGGAAGTGATACTTGGAAATGAAACATCTGTCAATGCCCTACCATAAAAGGTCATCAAGCTTCTGCTATAGGAATTGATAGCAAAATGAAATCTTATTTTGATTGATTGATGGCTGCTGAGACATAAAAATAAGAGAACATGGAAAGCAAAGAAAACAATAAATAAATGTTTAATCTAATTTGTCAGTTGACACACACATAAATGTTGTACACAAACATAATAGAAAACATCAATCACATAATACAAAATAAAAACAAGAAAATGAAATATGACAAGCAATCTATTAATTCTATTGTAGCAAAATTACAGATTAAAACCTGCCATAAAATCCCTCCTTCTAGATATGAAAGTGGGCCCATACTTCCTGATCTAGAAGGAGGTGAAAAATACTCCTTAACTAATTCAAAATTAGAACAAAATATGATAAAAGAACTACAATTTATTACTTTGAAAATGGCATTACAGTTCTGCTACTACAAACTGTTACAAAGCTGAAAACTATCTATTTTTCTATTACTTATTCTCCTTCATCTCAATCGACATGGGAGCTATGCTTTTATAGATGCATAATATTTATTTACAAACAAAAAATATACTATTTCTATCATGCAGATCAATTCCTATTATGCTACATCATTTCTTGGTTTTATCCTAGAAGAGGATCAGTTGATCTTTTCCCATGAATGGTGGCTTTTGGATGGCAATGACGACAAAGACAGCTGGGGGATATTTTCCCTTAACCTTCTCAAAATTATTTCCCTTTTTCCACCATTAGAAAATAATCAAAAAGTCAAAAAGTACTTTTTGCTATCAATCGAAGATAACTAGCTCAATCCGAAGAAACTGCATTCTGTCAATCCAAAGATGTCTGCTCAATCCGAAGATCTTCGGATTGACTAACTGTGTGGTCTTCAAGTTATCTCAACTACTTTTCTCAGGTGGGTTATCTCTCAAGAACTGATTGCAATAGCTTTTATACTTCTCCATGTGTGAACTCCATGCCTTGCCATTCAATGTCAACTTGCTGGAATTTGTATGGAAAATCCTGTTTTTTCAGCTATCAAAACATGCCCAACTACCCTTTTGGAGTGCTCATAAATTGTTCCTCATAACTCAAATGTATATCAAATTGTATCCACGTGTTCTTGATTGTATTAAATACACTTGGTTCAATTTTTAGCTCTTAAATATTTAGGAGTTGCTTCCAACATCACTGTCAAGTTGGCCTCTAACACAAATTTTCACCAAAATTTTCAACTGTCAAAAAGTGTGAAACTGTCATTTTGCAGGCCCCATAACTTCTTTATTACTTGTCCATATACCTTCAAATTTGGATCATGTGTTCTCTGTACCATGAAGTACCATTTGTATGAATTTGGTACCTTAACTCACTTTGGATCATTCCTAGTAGATTTGCCAGTGTCACCATTAATGCATATTTGTAACTTTTAACAACTCCAGAAAAGACTAAGGCATAAACATGACGGCCTCTTCACACAAATTTTCACCCAAATTTCCAACTGTCAAAAAGTGTGAAACTGTCATTTTGTAGGCCCCATAACTTCCTAATTACTTGTCCATATACCTTCAAATTTGGGTCATGTGTTCTCTGTACTATGAAGTACCATTTGTATGAATTTGGTACCTTAAATCACTTTGGATCATTCCCAGTAGATTTTCCAATGTCACCATTAATGCATATGTGTACCTGTTAACAACTCCAAAAAAGACTAAGGCATGAACATGATGAAACCTTCATAACTTTTTATCTATAGCTCATATTGACTTGCTTCAAAAAGCAAAGTTGTAGTTCTTGATAAGAGGAATTTTTTCATGCCATCACAATGTAATTTTATTGCAGTTTTTATTTGCTACTTAATCAACTGAAATAGTGCATAAAATATTGAAAATAGTCAAAAACAGAGATATAATGCTCTTAACATAAAATCATGCAAACACTTAACAAATATATATTCTAATCAACTATTTGGCATTTAACTTAATAATATGACAATTTTTATATGTTAAATATAGTGTAAAAATGAGATATTTTTAGGCCTCATCAACCATTGGAAATCAAACTAACTGCTGATAGTAGCAGCGGCCAGCCACAGATAGGATTGGCCACTCTAAGCAACAACGGCTAGCAGGAAACACACCAAATGTGTCTCCTTGAGGCCCAAAAATGAAAAAAAATTACAAAAACAAAAATTAAAAGCAAAACCATAGACTTAAGCACTAAATTGAGCCTAACTACGAGTTCGATTCGTTGTCGACAGTATTAATGAGGTTCTTTTACTGGGTTCTTTAGTTTGGTTCATTTTACCATGAAAAGAGAAGACTAGGGTTTAGAAAGGTACCCGAGAAGCTCTAGCTCCTTTGTTGATCGAGGCTTCTCCCTGATCAACCATAGTGTATACTCTGTAATAAATATGCATTGCTCCGCATCATAGTCACCCAAAAACACTCCAAAGATCCAAAAGCACAAATTGAAAACTAAAGATAATGACAGTTCAAACCCTAATTTTTTGTTTTATTTTTCCAATTCATGGCCTGGCCACTACCGACGTCAATGACCCGCACTTCTTGGCCATTAGACCTAACAGCGGCTACGAAGCAACAATTGGGGGCCGCTGCACCTGACAATGGACAGAAAATAAGGAACAATGTCATCAAATTCTCACCCCAAAAAATTGCACAATGACCCATACAAAGCTTCTACTAGTCAAAGACGTCCAAAATCTCAACCAAATACCAAAAATAACATAAAATTCAAAATCCAAAACCAAATAGCAACCAAATCCTAAATGAGCCTTGTAGTCAGTTATTTCCTCTATGCACTTGGTCATTGCAGTGACTAGCGCTCCATGCAACTTGATAGGATGGGAAAATAACCATAAGGTCACTTGGGAAAAAATGACAATGGAGGGATTGAGATGCCTCACCTCAAACCCGAAGAAGGTTATAACAGTTGGACCACACCACAGGAGCAAGGATGCACCTCAATCCTCCTATAGCAAAATAGTGAGTCAACACAAGCTAATTAGAATTGCTATCACCTTGATTCCTTAAGAAGGCCATTATAGTCGGACCGCCCCATGGGATAAAGGTGTACAATTACCAAATAGGGTTGAAGTCACACCTGGATGGGAACTATTCTATACCAATAGAGCAACCCTCTAAAGAGATCTAGATATTTCATTTTGGTCAAGCAACTCGTCGCTTCATTAATGATCCTTTTCTCATCGACTTGTCGCTAGAGGGGGTAGTTAAAATTTTTCAACAATCATATTCAAAGTCAACAAAAGATCTCTTGATCATGTCAATATTGCATTCATATTATAAATCATTACTAACAACTATCATAAGCTTACCCTTTTATGGGGTAAAAAGCAAATATGATAGTTAAGTTTGTAGCTCCCCTCCCTTCAGACATGTAGTAGTATTGAAGCTACCCGATTGCTTGATGAGCAAGTGCAAACTTCCACAAATTTAAGCCTTATATTATATTGGAAGCAATGATTATAGGATCTGCACCCTCTCACATGACTGGGGCATCCTATATTTATCAGATCAATGATCATAACCCAACCTACAATATGGCCCTAGGCGGTCTACGTTTTTGCTCCACATTATGTTTTGCTCACAGTGCATCCCAAAAAGGGGTATTTATAGATACCTAAAATGTGTCATGTTTAGGAGACTACCCATATGGACACATTCACAAACCATATGAATCCTCTTGGATATCTCCAAGAGTAAGCAGTGGTCCTAACCACTCAAATAGGGCAGTTCTACCCCATCCAGGCTTGGCCACTCTCAAGAAGAGTGGCCAGAACACCTAGTCACTGAAGACTACAATGATCACACCTGGCCACTAAAACTTATAATGACCAGGGTCACACACAGTCTGGCTATGAATAAGAGCCCAGATCATGCAGTTTGATTGCACCTTTGCAAGGATAACGAGCATATTTTGGAAAGGAACTCCCTAAGCTTCTTCTAACTACCCCTTCCATGCTAGTATGGGACTGATGCTCCTCATCCGAGATGGTCAGTCAAATGCTACCTGGATTGAAGCTTCTCCAAGAAGCCAAAATTTTAGATTTGAGAGGGAATTCTACACATAGACTCTCCCATGAAAAGCAAAGGATTTGCAAAGTTTTAGAGTTAAGCAACGAAACCCTATAAAAATGAAGGACCAATCTTCAACACTTTGAGGAGCAGTGGAGCGCCATTTGGTTGAGCTACACCCATGCATCAGTTGTTAGATTTACTATTCCCAACTGCCAATCAGTATAGGAGATACATTTGATGACCCTTGAACATCAATTTTAGCAAAGAGGATAACACACAAATCCTCAGATCACAAGGAGGGGAGCTTCACATCGTGGATGCTATCTCGGACAATAGCCCGCAGGCACATATTAGAGCATAAGCGTTATTTCCTCTTTCTGTTAGCTTAGCTTTATTATGGCTTGATTTAGGAATTGATCATAGTTTAGGTCTAGTTTCCTTTATGCTTCTATTTTGTATTTCCTTAGCTTATCACGTATTTCTTTTTTTTTCATGCTTATATTTCATTATTAGTGTCATGAGTATTTAGATCCGCTAACAAAAGCCTCATCTAGAGAGGTGGCCCATCCGACTGAGCATGTTTTTTTGTTTTCATGAATGCAGGTGCAGATCATCAGGACTAGATTGAAGCAGCAGGAGCATAAAGATCCCTCCAGGACCAGATCTAGAGAAAAGAGGCATCTATAAGCCCTCATACAGTTTCCTTTGTGACCAGGAGGCCTGCATAGATGTATTGTTCCCCTATGGGGAATATATTCGATCGTTGCTCTATTTTTATGTAAATATTTGTATCGAAATGATGGGTATCCCTCAGAGGGATGAAATTGTAACCGAGGATCCAAGATATCATGAAATAAAGCATCTTTATTTATTTCTTATTCTTCATGTTGCATGTGCTTTCAGTATTTTTATTTTGTGCAAGTGGTAGCATACATAATAAATCAATATTGCAAGTAGGGCAGCTAGGGTGCGCACTTCTCGGGGTCACATAGCTGTTATCAATCAGAGTGGCCACCAATACTGGCTGCTAAAGCTGAGAGTGGCCAAATATAGCCACTGCTCTGGATAGTGACTAGCACCAAAACACAATTTGGTTGTGAATACGGGTCTAGATCATGCAGTCTGACTACACTTGCATTATTTGTGAATGATTTTTGGTGTGGATATCCTAGAGCTCCTCCTGAATACCCCTTCAATGCAAATATATGACTGATACTTCCCCCTGGTATGGTCAATTGCATGCAGATATAGATCTTAGCTTCTCCAAGAATCCAAGATCTAGATCTAGATCTGAATATGGGAGGTCTACATATGCATCCTCCCAAGAAAAATAAAATATCATGAATATCATAATTTATGTGCAACGAAGCCCTAGAAAATTGGAGAGTTATTCCATACCTCTTTGAGGATTAGCGAAGCACTTTTTGAGTGAGTGAGAATTACAAGGCATCTAAGTATTTAGATCAAAAATTTCTTCACCGCCAATAAATGTACGGATATAGAGGTGACCCTTGGACATCAATTTAGATGAGGAATATAGTGCTACAGGCCCTGGTTCACGAGGAAGAAGGTTTCATTTCATGGTCATTGTCCTTGATAGCGACCTACAAGTATAGCCTAGGGTTCTAGACATTATTTTCTAAGTTTTAGCATAGATTTTTCATTGCTTTCTATTTTATCAATTAATGTTAGAATATATTTGGCTTCCTTAATGCATTTTTATGGTGATTTCTGAGTTCTCAATGCATTCTTGCTTAAGTTTTATTTCATTACGCTTTTATTATGCTTTTACATAATTATTTGTATATCTACTAATAACTCCTCATCTTAAGAGGTGGTCGATGCTACTAATCATTTGTTGTTATTTTCTTGTACGCAGGTTACAGGTTCCCAAGACCAAGTCAAAGTATTCAAAGCATCAGATCCCTCCAGGTAAGCAAAGGATAAGGAGGCTTCAGTAAGCCCTCATATAAGTTTGTGTGTGAGATCAGGAGGCCTACGGAGTGCACCATCCCCTTTGCAAGGGGCATTTAACTCTGCTTGTAATCATTGTATCAAATAAAGGTATCCCTAAGAGAGACCAATATGTAACTAGAGTTTGAAAAGAATTTAATAAAAGAGATCTTTCTATTTTGTTACTTTTGTGTCTTTTACGCTTTCATGGTCTTTTATTTTTGATATTATGTTACAAGTAGACTAGGTGCACACTTCCCAAGGTCATACACAAATCAAGAATAATTTTAATGCATTATCAAGAATAAAAAAAGGGTTTTTAAACGCTAAGTAATTCAAATAAAATTACAACCTTTAAAAACTAATCCATAGCATAGAAAATCCCAACCTGATTCTCCTGATAGGTTGGACTCCTTCCTCCTTGAAACCTCCTAGTCTTCTCCTTGCTTATCTCCAAGTGTCTTGCTCCTCATGCTTATCCAAGAATCCCTCTCATACTCCCAAGGTTTCCTTGGCTAAATACCTCTACCAAAATATAGACTTTCCCTAAAACTCATTACTCTCATAAATCTTTTTGGTTTCTGATCCACAAAAGTGGAGAGCATACTCCCTAAGCAATGGAGAAAAAATGAGATAAATCCCCCTTCAAAAGCTCTAATATTACTCTCTCATGCTAGCCTCTAATTCCTTCTCATGCTCTCCTTAGCCTAGTCTTCTCCTTGTTCTAAATTAACTCCCAACTAAGCCTTCTATGCTTATTTATAGCTCTTCTTGCTCCTCATTCTTATCCAATAATACCTCTCATACTCACAAGGTTTCTTTGGCTAAATACCTCTACCAGAATATAAACTTTCTCTAAAACTTGTTGCTCTCACAAAGCTTTTTTATTTCTAATCCATAAAAGTGGAAAGCAGACTCCCTAAGCAATGGAGAAAATGAGATAAATCCCCCTTTAAAAGCTCTAATATTACCCTCTCATGCTTACCCTTTCATGCTAGCCTCCAATTCCTCCTCATGCTCTCCTTAGCCTAGTCTTCTTCTTGTGCACATGCCATGATGAAGTCAAAAGTTGTTGCACATGCACAACTTACGGTCATAGTGGAAAAAAGAGTTAATGAACTAAAAGCCAAGGAAACCAAAGTGGATCAATTACAGGAAAAAGTAGATAGTCTCAGATAGTAAATATAAGATTCTCAAGATACATATTCAAGGATAGAGCCTCATATCAGAATAAAAAATATTGATTGCTCTAACTTTCAATCTAAATATAAAATAAAAATATAAAATAAAATACAGGATAAGTTAGAGGATCTGAGGAAAATATTCTACAACATCCATATGATCAAGAGTTCTATAATAAGCATAAAATAAACATGATATATCCCACCTTCCAACAATTTTAAAAGTACTATGATCAAATAAATGGGGGACAAGTAACAGTGAAATATGGCACCATTATTTTTGATGTTAGAGAGTTTGTTAAAATATCAATATTCTAAGATATAGGCCTAGATGGCAAAAATAGGCTAGAGAGGTAGTCACAAGGAAAGAGAAACAAACGATGAGCTAAACAAAGTAGGGTTTTCCCTCCAAGAATTTTTATAGGTTTCTGAGGTCAAAGATCTGATCTTGAATAGAATCCAAGACTTTGACTGTGATCCAAATAACGAGTCAGAATTGGTTAGGCAGATCAACTTTATGATAGAAATAATCAACCACCTATGTAGTTTTTATTAGGAAAGCAAAACATGGTCCAAAAATTAAAAAATCAAAATCATGCAAGATTTAAATATGCTAAAATTTACTGAACTTTTGTGAAGAAGCATGGAACTCATTTATATGGCCATAAAATACCTCTAGGAAGAGATAAATAAAGGGAAATATATCAAAAAAAGAAACATTAAAATTTCCACAATCGCAACCTCCTAGAAAAGGACAATAGAAGAGGGATAGAGCCCAATACAAGATAAAACTAAAGAGGTCAACCAGGATAGTGTAGGACCCACCACAAAGGGAGACGTAACTTAGAATAAAGAAATATAAATCTAGAGGTAAACTAGTTGTAGGGCCCAGAATTAATACAACTGTACTTCACAAATCCAACCTAAAAATTTGGATGCAACCAAATGCCAATTTTTAAAGAGAACAACTCAAGATAGTTGTAATTATTTTTTAGCATATTCAGCAAATCAAGGGTGAATATGATGCCAAGTGGAGGACTTAACTAGAGATAGTTGTAATAGAAACAAGGCACCTTGACACTATAAAAGGAGTTGTTGCAGTCAAGAACGGGATCAAGTTTTGTGTAGCCATACTTTTTCTAGACTGTAGAGGTATACTATGAGTGCCCTTGCCTTGTTAATTGTATTTTCTTTTATATCTTATTTTCCATCCCTCATTCCTACCCTTTATTATGCAAGTCTTGTTCAGGATATACCCACTTAGCTGAGATCATTTTCAGCGATTGGATTAGAAGTTTGGAGATTTTTTATCACTATTATTAGGATGAAGAATGTAGTTCCTCTATTACATCATTTGAACATAGAGAATCCTTTGTATTTGTTTAATGAGATCTGAGCACTCTACTAGACTCTAAATTGTAATACTTTTTCAAGAAATTAATACAAATCCAGCTTTCTCTTGGACAATGCTTTGGCTCAATTGTGTATATGTGGTCACATTTGTATGTTACATCATTTGAATGTATGAATATCGCTTTCTTTCACTATGTGTTTTAATTATATATGTTACATTATTTGAACATATCTAATTAACTCAGTTATTTCTTTTCCTTTCTTTATTTCTTATCAATATTCTAAAGCTTTGCTACAATTAATAATGGATAAGGCACCTATCATGACCCTACCTTGGCAAGATTTTTCATATGATGGACTAATGAATTGTTATGTTTATTTGAAGATAGACTAAATGACATTATCTTTGATTATTTGCAATATATGATTGGTTTATTTAAGAATATGGTACTACTGATAGTTTTCATTAGTCTGCATGCTTGCAGGAGTAGGTATTATTTGGATAGAGTGGATGAGAGAGTTACCACTAAGGGTTAGGAAGAAGAAAAGATGGATGAAAATCCATAATGGTTTTAATGTTAATTACAAGTTTGAGTAATTAATTGTGATTAGCTTAAATTAGATGATTTGATTATTTAGCCTATTTTGTAAAATAGGAAATTGAGTTGGAAATTGGGTGACTAAGACTCCTTCCAAACCAAGGGAGGAGAAAGAGCATCTTCCCCTTGGAATAAAATAATAGTTTGCTAAATTGACCCTCCTCCAAATAAAGGGAGGAGGATTGGCATCTTTGCTAATGGCAATTTAATATTTGACTAAATCAAGGCATCTTACTATTTCAATAGTAGCCCTTTTAAATTTAGCAAAGAGGCCAAATTAGGATTGACTAAGTAGATTTGGACACCTCCAAATGGAAGGAGGATAATGAAAGGCTTAAAGTGGCATATTTATAATAATAAAGTAAGAGCCACTTGATGGCTCGTAAAGGGAGGAAAACCTTTTATAAAAAGGGGCTCAGGTTTTAGAAAAAGGAAGCATGAAGTAGGCAACTTTGGGAGTAGGAGGAGGACTTGTAGACAAGCAGGAGGAGAAGGCTAGGTGGTTTCAAGGAGCTTAAGGATCCCAACCATTCAATATAACTAGGTTGGAGTATCAATTTTTTGTCTTGCTTTGTTCCAATTTCTTCATGTTAGAAATATGAGCAATATTTGTTGTCATTGATGTCAAGAGTCCGTTTCAGTGAGCAGTACAAAAGGAAGGATGTCAAGAGTCAATTTCAGAAATCAGTGCAAGAGAAAGATTACTTCTAGGCCTAAGGAAAAATAATATTATAATGTTCCTATTATAATATTCAAGGTGATCAAATGAGGTCTAAAGAGCAAAAGGAAGGCCCAAGAAAAATAATATTAAATTCTAAGGTTAAGACCTAAAGATTTAAATTAATTACAATAATCTCATTATAAATTAATTTAATTAACTTTAAAGTTATTAAATTAATTATAAACTAATTATAATAAATTATAAATTAGTTTATGATTTAATTTAATAACCCTAAGGTTAGGGTTACAAGGGCAAGCGACTAAGTTAAATGGCATCGACGTCGACTAATATTCTCATCCGCCAACATGCCAAGAAGGACAGCACATTGGTATAAATACCATGTGCTTTGGAAAACCCAAAGTTACCTTTGATCAAATATTTGTGAGTGCATACGAAAATTTATGAACTGAGTGGAAGAAAATGACAATGTTTTTGTTTAAGTGGTAGTCATCGAAGGCATAAGAGGAAGGAGGCTTGGAGCCCATAGCCAACCATGGTGGTTGGAACAACGACAGATGACTATGTGCTTAGGGTGCCAACAGGTGAGATGTCCCATGATCAAAATCTAGTGATTGCATTTTGGTAGAGGTTCACGTTTTATTTTGGCACCAAGGTGAAGCAATAAAGTGCACGAGACACTTGTTGTTTCTAAGGTGAGCACATAGCTCACGTGGCACATGGACCATGGCTAGGGCACTGTGGAGGTGCAAGCGGGGGAGTTTGAATCCCACCAAAGGCAAAGGTATTTAATTTTTAGAAAATTAAATTGCTTCTAAGGTTTAGGGCGACATGATTAATTTTTGCTAAGGGGAGTTAAAAGGTTTTAAGGAAGAATTATTTTATTGTGATTTTTGATAAAGTGAATTGAGATAGGAGTTATAAGGTAAAAAAAAGGAAATTATATTTTTTTTGGGATAAGCTATGATGTGTTAAATACTTTTAGAAAATAGTTAAGGGTTCATAAAGAAAATTATTGTGATTATTTTCTTTAAAAAAATTGTTGGCTTATATTTTGAAGTGTGGAGATTATAAGGTGTAATAGAGATTTATTGCTATGTATGATGAGATATTTTGAGGGATCATTTGAGTGAATTTTTAAGATATTGCTACCTAAACTTTGATATTGGTAAAGAGTTGATTGTGATTGAGACATGTGTTTGAGGTCAAATATTATTCAAACAAAAGGTAAGGGTACATTATCCTTGAGAGTGATTGTTGGATGTTGTGAATGCCAACTTGGAATGAAAAGGATTGTTTGGTAAGCATTGTTGAGTTTAGTTTTGAGATATTCAATATTGATTGATGTGGGTTTTATGGAATGAAAGTTGATACTAGAAACCTTATTTGATAAGCATTGTTGGAAATATTGAATAAGCTTTCATATGCTTGACAAGGATTTGTGAAAGATCATGAGTATCATTATTATGTGAAGTTGAGAACTATCTTGAACTAGGATTTGTGAAAGATCATGAGTATCATTGTTATGTGAGGTTGTTTGATAAGCATTTTTGACTAAGCTTTCATTGATTGATTGGTTGAGTGGATTTGATTGAGCTTAGTTGATTCAAAGTGTTCGAGTGATAGTTCAAGTTTTGTGAAATAAATTGTTCTATATTCTGATTTGGTTTGGAAGAAGTGATTGAAAGTGATTGAGTGTTTCTGAGTGTGAAACATATTGAGTCTCTAACAATTCTCTATATGTTTCTTTGATAAAACAAGAGATATTGAAAGTTATTGAGTTTTTGTGTGAAACATATTGAGTCTCTAACAATTCTCTATATATTTATGTGATAAAACAAGAGAGATTGAAAGTGACTGAGTGTTTGTGAGTGTGAAACATATTGAGTCTCTAACAATTATCTATATGTTTCTATGATAATATAAGAGAGATTAAGAGTGATTGAGCATTTTTGTGAGTGTGAATTATATTGATTCTCTAACCATTCTCTATATGTTTCTATAAGTTAAACAAAATTATGTGTGAATATTTTTTGTGTGATTGAAGAGGTTTTTTGTGATAGAGTGAGTTGAGTTGAGTAAGCTTTTGTGGAAGCTTACAATGCATATTTAAGGTAAGTCTTGGTGAAGACTTGTTGAGAAGATTTGAGGTAAGTCTTGGTGAAGACTTGTTGCATAGATTTGAGGTAAGTCTTGGTGAAGACTTGTTGAGCAAATTTGGGATAATTTCTAGTGAGGACTTGTTGAGCAGATTGGACAAGTTCTAGTGAGGACTTGTTGAGTAGATTGGAAAAGTTCTAGTGAGGACTTGTTGAGCATATTTGTAGCACCCTAAAATTGGCACAGTGAAATTGTAATAATTACATTCATCCTAGTAAATAATTTAAATTCAAATTTTAACCTCCCAAACCATCCGTTAACTATCGGGTAATCCGTTTCCCCTTTTCTCGCACCATTTTTAGAGGTTGTTTTGACCGTTTGACGATATCGTCTTCGATCAGATGATATCACCCCAGATCTGACGATTTTGTCTAGGCTAGGACGTCCAGACGATCTTGTCTCAAAACTAATTTTGCACAATTAGCTTTTGTTCCAACGGGTCTCTAATCCGGGCAGAAGCGTGTCTGCGTCGTTAGGGACCCTCCCCCATTGGAGATCTCCCAAATAGGGATGATCTCCAACCTCCTAACCTCCCTCCTAAGCCTATTTAATCCTAAGCCCTTCCCTTAGCACCCCCCGGCTGAAATTCCCTGTAACCCGACTGCATACATGTTAAAACATCCTAAGTTTCTATTTTGCATTAGTTCTATACAATTTTGTTGCAGGTACCATATTGTTTTTCAGTCGAAGCAAGCTTACATCATTGTCGATGAACCTGTTCAGATCGGAGGCGATCCTATCAAATCAGAGATGATTTCATACCAATGTGAGACGATTTCGACTACAGTCAACATTAAGGCAATCAATGCTTGAAGTTTGCATTTCTCCATATTTTCTCTATTGTTTTATTCTGTGATTAGCTTAGTTTATTCAGTATTTTATACTATTCTGCATTTTGGAGTTCACCCATCTAGATTAAATGCATAATTAAGCCATAATTGTGATCAAATTAGCATAATTCATTCATGTTTCTATTTTCAAGTTTTAGTTTGATATTATTGCTATCATTTTACATTGTTTCCCTCTATTAGGACAGTTGCATTTTCTGTATTTTGCACCTATTTCTCTGTTTGCAGGTCTCTGACAAATTTTTCTGATGAATTCATCAGATCTCAGACGATCTTGTCGAATCTCAGACGATCCTGTCAAATCAGAGGCGATCCTGACTGCTTCAAGAATCAAAATCATCATCAGACATCCGAATCAGGTATTTTCCTTTAATATTTCTCAACTCCTCTGTTTTTCTATCATATTCTACTTTTCTGTATTCATTTAATTTGCATCTGCATATAGAATAACTTAGACGCATTTTTGTCAAACCTAGGATATGAATGCTTCAGCATAAAACGAACACATAAAACTCATTCCCAACCTAGGCATGGAAACTGCCATTAAATGTTTCCTGGTGAACCCACCATCCGTCGAAAAATCACCAATAATACACCTCCCTTGAGAGGCGGGACCTTCGCAAGTCCTCTCAGTCCGAGGTACCGCGACATCCTTTTCACATCCCCCTTTCGGGCACGGATCCTATAGCCTGAAGGTAAGGGTGTGAAAAATTTGGAGCGATAAATTTTGGTGAACCCGACGTGAATGCATTGTAAACCTTTTGAAAACAAAAAAACAAAAAAAAAATAGAACAACTAAGACATAGATACATTTTAGATCATTTAAGTTTAATATCATGTTTAGATGGTAGCTCCTAAAAAATATTAGCAGTTACTATAAATGTAGAAAACCAATTGGCAGCCATAGAAGTCAATTCTGTACTTAGTGTGCCTAAAACAGATAGAAATCAACTCTTGTGGGACGAACTTGATAGAAGACTTAGTGTCATCTCATCTAGGTCAACACAACTTAAACAGATCAAGAGGCTTATCCTAGATAGAATCCTGGATCCTCATCAACTTGTCTTTTATCATGAACTTCAAAGAGCCTGCCATAGATGGTTAGCTTATAGGAAGCTCTTGTATCTTCAGAATTGTTCACCTTCGAGGAATACCTCAAGAACGCAGCCATTGTACACTAGTTCCTAGGTTGTGTAGAAGACCAAGAGGTTGTTCTTACAGATAGGGAAATATGGAATAGAGTTCCTCGAGCTGTGTTATATCGAGAGTATTGCCACGAGCTTTACTTCTATCAACCAGCATCTGAGATAGATAATATCACTATAGCTCTTTTCATTAAATTTTTAAAAGAAAACTTTCAATTTGAAGAAGAACACTTCATGACTCCTGAAGAACTAGAGCCCATTAATGATATTTATAAATTGTTTATAGAAAACTAGATCATTTACTTTCAGTCTTATTATTTCTTGCATTTATTGTATTGTTTGTCATCTTTACAATATTATTACAAAAACTAAAAAACTAAAAAACATAGCAAAAACCAAAAACATTTCATTTTAAATATTGTAGTAGGTATATAGTTAATATATACCTCTTAAACTTGTTGCATATATATATATATATATATATATATATATATATATATATATATATATATATATATATATATATTTGCTGAAATCAAAATTAAAGCACCATGCCTAAACTTAGGAATGGTAAAGAAACTATAGGAGAAGAAGAAGATTGGTTACAAGATACAACTAGAGACCCAAATGTCCTTCCTGAAGATCCAATTCCGGAAGGAAAAACTCTAGATCAACCAGAACATGGCTAGGTGAAGACAATGAACAAGAAGGAAGTGTTAAAGAGGATGGACCCTCATCCCCTAGAGTAGCTCCAGATGGAACTATTGCTTTTGACAACATAGATCATTTCAAGAAATTTCTTAATGATAACATTGACGCCCTTAATGTGGTAGTTCGTATTGATAAAGGGCAAATTAGTAACACTCAAGCATCCATGGAATATATGTATGATGTGCGCACTAATCCCTTGTCTTTCATTGATCAAGAAAGTGACAAGGCTGGGCCATCCAATACAAACATGGTCACTATGATGCAAAACATGTCAAAACAACAGGTTACCCAACTTCCTAAGGAACCTGTTATTCAACCTAAAATCATTCCCACAAAAAAGAAACCTTCCTTCACTACTTTATTTTGCCAAACTATTGAGCAATATGCTTCAAGTAAACAAAAACCTAAAACGAAGCCAAACACCAATCTTCAACAATCTGGAATACATCATAATAGAACTTCAAAGTTCCTTCATAACACTTTTCCTACCAACAATTTACACAATAGTAACATGGCATCTAATATTCATGTCCCTCCATCATATGCTCATAAAACCCATGTCAATGCCCTACCGAACCAATATGGTGGGCAAACTAGTAATCTGGAAGCCATGGTGAAATAGTTGGCTTCATGTATGGACCAGATAGATCCCTACCGTCCCTCATACAATTATTGAGAGATCTATAGTCAACCTTTGGATCCCATAGTTGTAGCTCAACCATACCCTAAGCATTTTCCCATGCCTATCTTGCCTATATATAAAGGAACCGAAGATCCCATAGAGCATCTTCGCATGTTTAGGATAGCATGTCATGATATATCACATGATGACTTGCTATTGCTAAAAATGTTCCCGAAAAGTTTAGGTGGAATGGCATTAGAGTGGTACTATCAATTGCCCACTCATTCTTTGAGAAACATTTAAGAAACAGCTGAATCAGTTGTCCATCAATTTAGTGCCTACATCGAGAGGCATATAACCATTAAAGATTTATACAACTTAAAACAAGACAAGGATGAATGTTTTGCCGATTTCTTAGCTAGATGGAGGCAATTGACAGGAAAAATGCACTTTGTGCTACCTTATAGGGAAATGTTGGACATTTTTATCAATAATTTACAAGAACAAATATCTTATGAACTATCAACTGCTACTTTAACTACCTTCGATCAAGCTATAGATTTAGCTTGAAGAGTAGAAGATGCCCTCATTAGGAGAGGCCAACTTAGGAAGAAGGATGATGAGAAAACGTCCAAAAACCAATACAAAAACAAAAAAGTTGTTGGTGACGAAGTCACTGACAGCAGAAATGCTGCTAATATCAATGCAACGAAGACAACAAAAAATTTTATATTGAAACCTCCTAACAAACCTCCTTGAGAATTTACTAGATTAAATCAACCATTATCAACTATTTTACCTCAATTACTCAAAAGAGGTTTGATCCAATTACCGGCTATCCAAGAACCTGATCCTACTATACCCGGATACAAATCTGACTTACACTGTGATTTACATAGAGGACCTAGACAGTCTACCAATGCTTGTAAAAGGTTGAAACATAAAATACAAGATTTGATTGATAATAATGAAATGGAGGTGCAAGCCTTCCAACCTAAACAAAATGCTCCTAATAATACTCAAAAGACCATTCCCCAAAATCAAAATCAAAATGCTAATCAAACATTAGACATATTTCAACACCCTTTACCAAGACATGGTAAAGAAGTGGCCAATCAAATTGAACATCATAATGTCCCTCCTCCTACCCGATATGTAGGAACTATTAGTGGACATTTACTGAATCCAGATCCTCAAATATTTGATACAACCTTATCCCTGGTTACGACCAGGCCCTTACATAATATTCCAACTTCTGATTCTAGTGATATAGAATCAGATAGTGAAAGTGAACTAGACATTACTTCAAACCAATCGAATAGTTCTGAAAATGAATCAGATCCTATTCAACCCGTCACAGATGCCATGGTTCCAGAAGAACCATTTCCTAGAAGAGTTACTACTCGACCTTCTTCTAATAAATTCCTCCCGAATGAACAAGCCATAAATGCTAGACCGAGACCAGTTCAACGTCCTCAATATAACATTGTAGGTACCATTGGAGTCATTACCCGACAACAGGCTCAAAATTCTCAACAAGAATCAAATCAGAACAATGGATCGGCTCCATTCGTTTTGAAAAATCCCAATAAAGGGAATCATGCTCCTACTGTTCAACCTAAACCCCCTTATAATATTAATGAGCAATTGTCCAATACTACAGCCAAAATTTCCCTTTTGGATTTATTAAGATCCTCTCCCACCCATAGGGATGAGTTGATGCTTACATTGAGCCAAATGATGGTACCTCAAAACATCCAACCTGAAGCTATGGCCAATACTATCATCACTCGAGAGGTTGATTGCATTGACTTCCAGGATAAATATATCCCTCAACATAGTTTACATAAGGATAATCCCTTATACATTACTGCTCTAATTGGAGATGTAGCTGTCAAACGAGTCTTGATTGATAATGGCTCATCTCTAAACATTTGCACTTTTGAATTCTACCAAAGATTTGGCTTTAGAAGTGATGAAATGAAGAAAAATGATATGATTATCAAAGCTTTCAATGACGAAACACAAGAAATGTGTGGAGTTATTACCATCCCCTTGCAAGTTGGTCCTAGAACCCTAGAAACAACCGTGTTTATTGTACATTGCCCAACATCATACAATATACTCTTGGGTCGCCCTTGGATCAACGCAATGCGGGCTGTCCCATCAACTTTACACCAATGTGTTAAATTCAAATTTAAAAATCAGTTGGTCACTATCCATGGTGACCCTAGACCCTTTGATATGTGTGCTTTGGCAGAACCCGTTGGAGTGCAATTTTGCCCCGCTCTGTCATCCACACATCCTAGTTATTATTTTTCATCTAAAACTGTGAAACACACACCCATAACTTCACCTATTTCCCCTCCATTAATTTCATCCTCCTATATAGATCAACAATCTTCTAAACAAATCACTCTAGAACCTCAAAAATATCTTAAATCTACAACCAATCCTTCAAGTTCTATCCCTATAATTTTGAAACCCATAGAAACAACTATCATACCTTCCACATCTCAAGATATAGGGAATAATCCTTCTACATCTTATGCCCTTTTCGATGAACTTTTACCAGATTTATCCACAACCTTAATATCAGTAAAGACAAATGCTTTCATGCGAGATTCAATTCTTTTAAATAACTTTCCGCCATCTCCTTGTACTTTGGGCCTCCCACAACCTATGGGAAGTACTTACCAAGTCGGGAGTTGTACCTTCATTTATAAAGGATATGACTAGGGAAGAATCCCCCGGAATATCAAAACTCATCATGAGGGATACGCTCGGTGTTATTTTACCAATGAATATATTAAAGCTAAACCCATGATGCTTAAAATGGGATATAAAGGGAAAGGCTTGGGACCTTTCCAAAATGGCATGAAAGAACCTTTCAAGGTAGAACCATGGCCTACCCATTGTGGTGTGGTATTTCCTAGTAAGGGTCAACCCTTCCCTTTTGAAGATGATGATCATCTCATATGTTATCAAGATTATTTGGATAGGTGTGATGATTTGCCTCTTAAAAATTAGTCGTTTTCATGTAACATGCTATCCATAGCTTACCCTGAAATGATTGCTGACCCCGATAGAGAGTTGGAAGGAGATATCTTCCATGATGTCTCTATTGAAGAGATGTTACACAATGGATTTTATTTTGATGGTTCTATACCAACTATAGCCCAACTTGAGGCCATTAATCCTCAAGATGAATTATCTAAATTAACCTTACAAGAATTACAAGAATTGGGTGTTTCACCCGCCCCACCTAATTTTGAAAGAGATCTACACATGGAGGTAGAAAACATCATTAAAATTAATATTGGAACGGAGGATAATCCCCACATAATCAATATTGGATTAGAATTAAGTCAAGAAAAACAAGAACAATACATTGCATTCCTTAAAGAGTATGAAGATGTCTTCGCTTGGACATACGAAGATATGCCAGGTCTAGACCCTTCCGTAGTCATGCATCATCTAGTGGTCCATCCGGATGCTAAACTGGTTAAACAAAAACTTAGAAAAATGCATCCCAAAGTGGCTCTGCTAGTCAAAGGGGAGTTAGAAAAACTCTTGAATGTTGTTTTTATACAAGCTATTGATTATGCTGAATGGATCTCAAATGTAGTTCCAGTCACCAAGAAAGAAGCTACCAAAGTTAGGGTTTGCACAGATTTTAGAGATATTAACGCTGCATGCCCTAAAGATGACTTTCCTCTTCCAAACATGGATCAAATCATTGAATTTACTGCTATGAGTAGGATGATGTTCTTAATGGACGGATTCTCCTATTATAATCAGATCCGAATAGCTCCTGAAGATCAGGCTAAAACAACCTTTATTACCCCTTGGGGTACCTTTTGTTGGAAAGTGATGCCATTTGGCTTAAAGAATGCAGGTGCAACCTATCAATGAGCTATGACCTATATTTTTCATGATATGATGCATGATATCCTACATGATTATGTAGATGATATTATAGCTCGCTCTATTATTGAAGATAATCATTTAGATGATTTGAGAAAAGTTTTTAATCGATTACGAGAATATCTCATTTGATTAAATCCAAAAAAATGCATATTCAAAATTAAGTCCGACAAACTATTAGGGGTTTTAGTTTCTTTACGTGGTATTGAAATCAACCCTCTCAAGATTTTGGCCATCACTGATATGCCCGCACCTACTAATATATTTGAGTTACGAAGTGTACAAGGTAAACTTCAAGCTATCTGTCGCTTCATTAATAAGCTGGCGGATAAAACCGGTCCCTTTCTTAAACTCCTTAAGAAGGATGTCCCTTTTAATTGGGACGTCAAATGTAGAGAAGCTTTTGAACTTCTCAAACAATACCTCCTTAATCCACCTGTGCTTTCATCGCCTAAAATTGATCGCCCATTTCTCCTATATATTTCAGCTTCAGATTCTACCTTAGGAGCTATGTTAGCTCAGCTTGATGATGAAAATAGAGAACATGCTAATTATTATATTAGCTGAACCTTCATCAGTTATGAAACCCGCTATACAGCGTTAGAGAAACTATGTCTAGCAGTTGTGTTTGCTATGCATAAATTACGACATTATATGCTTAGTCAAAAAACTTATGTCATTGCCAAATATGATCCCTTAAGGTATCTCATGAGTCAACCTTATTTATTGGGTCGCACAGCCAAGTGGGTTCTTGCTCTAAGCGAGTTTGATCTCACATTCATAGGACAGAAGTTTGTTAAGGGTCAAATCATAGCAGATCAATTAGCTACTGCACCCTTAGATTCTACCCACCCCCTCATCATCGAGTTTCCTGATGAATGCCTTCAATTAGAGGTAGACCACATTGAACAATGGTCCTTATACTTTGATGGAACCCGATGCATGAGTGGGGCTGGTGCGGGAATTATTTTAATATCCTCACAAAAACATCTTATTCCTCTGTCCTTCAAATTGACATTTGCTTGCACCAACAATACTGCTGAGTATGAATCTCTAATCCTTGGATTACGAGCTGCCTTGGCACTAAAAATTAAACACATTTTAGTTTTTGGTGATTCTCAACTGGTTATAAACCAAATTAATGAAGTTTATCAGACCAGAGATGATAAACTGTGCCCATATAATGCCTATGTTTTACAATTAATATCCCTATTTGATCAAGTTACCTTGGAAGCTATTCCTAGAACTTGCAACCGTGCAGCTGATGCTATGGCCGCAGCTGCATCTCTCCTACCCTTGGAGTTAGATGATGAATATGCCACTATCATTATTTGTCGACTCCAGGAACTCGCTTCAAATAAGTCATGCTTAGAACCTTTAGATGTGTTTCTAATCAATGAAACTACTCCGAAACCTTGGTATACGGACATATTTGATTTTCTCCAAAATGGGACTTTCCCTGCCAATTCTAATAAAAACCAGCATCGGTTATTACATAGACGAGCAAGTCGATTTGTAATAATTGGCAATACTATGTATAGGAGATCTTTTGAAGGTATTCTATTAAGATTTTTGAATTCAGAAGAATCTAAATTAGCCTTGAGTGAAGCCCACGATGGATCTTGTGGAGGACACTTTCATGGTAGTGTCATTGCTAAAAAGCTCCTTCGGATACGATACTTTTGGCCTACCATGGAAACGGATGCACATGAGTATGTGCGCCATTGCAACAAGTGTCAAAAACATGCTGACCTTGTCCATGCGCCTGCACAAGAGCTGCAGGCTATTTCATCTCCTTGGCCCTTTTCTAAATGGGGCTTAGATATTATTGGCAAAATCAATCCTGTGTCATCTGATGGACACAAATTCATCATAACCGCCATCGAGTATTTCATGAAGTGGGTTGAAGCTATGCCTTTAGCTTCCTGCACTGGCACACAAATCTCTAAATTCATTTTTAATCAAATCATTTGTAGGTTCGAAATTCTTGCAAATCTCATCTCTGACAATGGAACTTGTTTCAAAAATAAAGATGTTACAAAATTATGCCAAAAATACAAGATTCAACATCGTTGGTCCACTCCCTATTATCCTCAGGGTAATGGTCAAGCAGAAGCATCTAACAAAACCTTAATCAAAATCCTAAAAATATTGGTCAATAAAACTGGTCGTGACTGGCACATTTAGTTATATCCAGCCTTGTGGGCCTATCGAACTAGTGTTCGAACCCCCACGGGAACTTCACCATTTGTTTTGGTTTATGGTGTTGAAGCAGTTTTTCCCTTTGAATTAGAAGTTCCTTCTTTGGCTCTGCTACTTCAAGATACCGAAGTAGGAGATGAATATCGAGCTGGCAGACTCGGTCAGCTGGAACTCCTATATGAAAAATGCATCAATGCTTTGGAGCATCTTCGTGCCTACCAAAACAATCTTAAAAGATCATATGCTAAAAAAGTGCGTCATCGATCCTTTGAGATCGGTGACCTTGTTTTAAAAGAAAATCAAAAAAATACAAATGCCACTAAGGACCTTAAAGGCAAATTTGAGCCCAACTAGCTTGGACCATACATTATTACTATTAAATTCGAATCAGGAGCATACAAATTGTCTACCTTAGATGGTAAAGAACTTAAAGAACCCATGAATATTTTGCATCTTAAACATTACTATGTATAAATTTGGTCACTTCATCCATGTATATATTTATTCAAAATCACCATCTTGTATTTTTTTCAAATTTATAAATTCAAAAACACCAAAAACATTCATAATCATCAAAATCTTCAAAACTATTTGTTGCATTTATTTATGGCACTTGTTAAATTTTTTGCTCGTAGACGTGATTTCTTGAGCGAAAAGTTTCCCCTGGTATCCTATCATGCACATGGTCTAGAATCTTTGAGAATTGGCAAAAGGACAAGCTCACCCCTACCCAGAATAAAAATCCCTTGCTCTACAGCTAATCCGAGCAAGTATCCCTA
Source organism: Wollemia nobilis (assembly GCA_028583015.1). Lineage (NCBI taxonomy): Eukaryota > Viridiplantae > Streptophyta > Pinopsida > Araucariales > Araucariaceae > Wollemia > Wollemia nobilis. The sequence continues at coordinate 50,552 of JAQPPZ010000267.1, forward strand.
GCAAAGAAAAAGAAAAGAAAAGTTCACGAAAAAAAAAGAAAAGAAAAATGTTATTTTATATCATTACAGCAATATTTCAAGCACTATCTCAAAAATCAAGCAAAAAATACAAAAAGAAAAAGAAGCAAAGTTCAAAAAAAAAAAAAAAAAGCAGAAAGCAAGAAAGCAATAAAATCCCTTTTCGTACCCTTTGAAAAGAAAAGAAGGGTTGATGAGCTTGAATCCTTGGAATTCTCAATTATTTGAAAACTGTGAGGTAAGCCCCATAACAGGTGGTTTGTGCCCAACCCCGCTTGGCCTTGGGTAACTCCTAGCGTGGTGATATGTCCGTCACATTAGCGACCTTCTTTTGTACGGACCTATGTCTGCTTATGGATTAGCTAGCTCTTGATAATCCGACCTACATAGTAGTCTAGTATGGTTATATGCATCTACATCATGGTTAATGAACACTTATTTGGTTTCTTCAAATCACTTGTATCATATTATCTTGCTCAAAACTGCTAAATGAACAATGCAATTGCACACACATTTTGTATTTGAGAGATTTTGTGTATCATTATGATAAATCAAGATCGAAAATGAATTCACATATGCACATGGGATTCCTTATAAATCTAACTTTTGTCTTCAAAATAATTATTATTTTTGCAACTTGTTTGGAATAAATCAAGTACAGTTGTTTACCACAAAGACAACTATATAATAGAAAAATCAAAAATTTCTTTCAAAATATACAATCAAAACATATATATCTGGTTGACTTTCGCGACGATGGTATAGTTTCAAAACCAAAATTGGAATTTTATGCCTAGCGCAAGTCCTCATCTTCATATTTTTTGTTTATTAAAAATCAACCATGCAATAAAACTATCTTTTTTGGATTTTTGCGATGATGGTATAAGTCTATACCTACATATTCTATGCCTAGCGCAAACCATTGTAATAATTTTATTCTCCATTTATTAAAAATCATGAAAACCATATGACTTAATTCATTATGTTACACAAATTACGCTTTTAAGCATGCACATTTTCATTATTTCATGTCATTATGTTAACCTTCAAATTTTGCAAAGATGGTATAATTCCTCAGAAATTATCCAAAAATTATCACACTTAGGAATTTATGCCTAGCGAAAAAAAAAAAACATTATTTCATGCATACTATTTTTATGAAAATATGAAAAACAAACCATCATCACCATCATTTTCACCATTGCACCAAAGTCTTAAGACAGTCTCTTAAGCACTCTTTTACTTTTAACAATATTTTTATACTGGGATTAGCTTGACGACCAAGTGAGCAGTGACTCCATGAAATGGTCTATAATAGTGACAATGTCCTTTGAAATTATTGTTAGAAGTCTCTTTTTATATTTTTATCACATTACATCACAAACAACCAATTTGTTACATCAGATTATTTCATTTAAAATATTACAGCATGACATCAAAATTATAAATTTTCAACACGACATAATTTCATGAATCCTCAATCCAATCATCAAATTAATCAATCAAACATAAAAGCATCATCAACATACACATAACACAAGTCATATGATCAAAAACATATCATATATATATCAACAGTATATATACATCATCAAAACTAAATTGGTATGCCACAATCTGTACCTCGGCATACTCAATCCTCTATCAACAAAAAAAATAATAATACATGCTCTGTCTCAATTTGTACAAAGTCGTGTAGTGCTCTAGCCTCGAGAACCCCTCGAGCTCTCAGCCTCATCTCCTCCCTTGCCCTGAGGTGGACGAGGTGGCCCCATCGTAGTATGTGTAGTACTGCGAGTCCTAGTTGTCGATCGGGACGAGGTCCTCGACGACCCGATCCTAATCGGATCTGTGATATTAGCTCGCAGTGGTAGTCCATCCTCCTCTGACACCAGTTGATAGTACAAAGTCTAGTAGAAAGTAATTTGGGCAATAGCCCGTGTCAGCTCCCCAGTGCTCGCCCCTCCACCCCGTGCCTTGAGGTGTGCAATCTCATCTCAAAGCTGTGTAACCTCAGCTCGATGTCGTGCAGCCTCCTCCTATAGGGTCTGCACATGTTCCTGAAGGCGGATCGTCTTCGCTCAGAGAGTAGCTGTCTCACTACTCTCTCCTGTGTCGACACCCTTGCCCTTATCGGGCGATGGTGGCCTCTCTCTCTGTGGAGAAGGGGGTCTCGCATCCCTCCTCTCCCTCTGTGGCGGCCTCTCCTGTGCCTATGGCCTCCTCAGCTCTCTCCCGCAGTGACCCTAGGCCACCTCCATAGTCGCCTGGTGCCACCTCCCTATCCGACGCACAACTGCGTGTATCAGACCCTAAGCCCTTGTCATTCGAGGAGGACGGATGCCTACGTACCAGGCATCGTAGCCATCTGCAACCCTTGCATCGTCCCCATACACTGGCTGAATGGGGGCATCGTCCGAGTCTTGACTCTAAAAATGTTGCATGTCTAGAGCCCTGCTCACTATAGTGTTATCCCGAACAGTTCGAGAAAACTCATAATCCCTGAGATATGGGATCCCCTGCTACAGACTAAAATATCGCAAAACTCGGTCGTAGCGATGGAGCTCCACCTCTCCCCTCTCCATCCGTAGCCAGCAAACTCGCCTGATGCGAGCTAACTCTTGTCCGTCCTCGGCCCACCCTGGGTGCCCTCGCCATGGCCTCCAGGTGATCTGGTCTGGGACTAGGTCATCTAGCAGTCTCTGAGACATCGAAAGGTCGATCTGCCACTGTGAACCTCTTCGGAGCCACCAGTAGAAAACTCGGGGTCTCTCCCCATCAATCCCTATCAGAGGAAGCCCTACCGACCTCTGCACTACAATGTGCTCCCAGCACCAAACCTGTAGGAGCGATGTCATCACCAGACATCGACCACCCTTATACATGACCCCATGCAGGATCCTGTATAGTCGGAATAGCACATAGTTACCCCAAGCAAACCTGTAGCCATGGTCCCGCATGTCGCAGAACACATCTGCTAGCATCCATGGCACCCTGCACCCGCTCTGGTGGCACAACAAAAGTCCACCAACCACTCCAGCTAGAACCCGTGTGAGTCTAGATGCCCCAGGCATCTGACGTAGTGCCTCGATGTTAACTCCGCCCTTCTCCAGGGCGAAGCTCGGGTCACCACACAATCGTCCCATAGCATGGCCCTGATTGGCTACAGGAGTGATCAATCGTCCTTGTATGGGGATTCTTATAATCCTCCATACATCCTCCACAGTGGGAGTCATCTCCCTTGTAGGTAGCCAGAAATAGGAAGAACCCGAATACCATCTCTCTACTAGGGCTGTCAGTAGCCCCATGTCTGTAGACACTTGTGGCATTTTTGCCATATGCTGTAAGTCAGCCTGTGCCAGCTAATCCCGCTCTGCCTGTGTAAGAGTGGCCAAGTCATCTCTTAAACCTCCATACTTTCATTCCCTGCTTTTTAGCAAACCTCTCTGCAACATAAACAACAAAACAACAAACAATCATTAATAAACAATTCAAGTAATTAATAAGGCAAGTAAAATAAGTTCAATTTTATACAATTGATGATATCGTCCACTATTGGACGATATCGTCCCAAATTTGAGCAGATTCGTCTCCAATTTTGCAAGAAGAAATCGTCCCTAATTTGACGAAATCGTCCCCCTTTTGTCGATTTCGCCCTTAGACGAAATTGGTGAAATTGAGACGATTTCGTCCCGACGACGTCGACGGCCCAAAAACGGCCGCGATGCTCAAAAATTGATTAAAATTTACCTAAAAAGCATGTAAAATCAAATTAAAGCATTCTAAGTTACGTCTAGACTCTTACCCATAGCCCGTGCCGGACATCTGTTGATCTGTGCGTCGTCTCCACCATTTTTGCTTCTAGAGCTCTAAAACCAGTAAAAATGAATTGGGGTTTTACCCTATTTTTCTTAATTTTATTCAAAAATAATTCAAAAATAATTTTTCTTTTCCGCATTTTTACCTCAAACGTTCGATTTGGGTAAAAACACGGAGGGGGCACCATAGTAAGTTGTCATACAATTCGACCAAGAATCGTCGCCTAAATTGAGAATAATTTTTGCTTTCTCGTAGATCGAGAAGAACTCATCTTTAACGCATTTTCTTCAAAAAATTCACTAAAGAGGGGGCAAAATGTAGCACCCTAAAATTGGCATAGTGAAATTGTAATAATTACATTCATCCTAGTAAATAATTTAAATTCAAATTTTAACCTCCTAAACCGTCCGTTAACCGCCGGGTAATCTGTTTCCCCTTTTCCCGTGCCATTTTTAGAGGTTGTTTTGACCGTTTGACGATATCGTCTCCGATCAGACGATATTGCCCCAGATCTGACGATTTCATCTGGGCTAAGACGTCCAAACGATCTTGTCTCAAAACTGATTTTGCACAATTAGCTTCTGTTTCAACGGGCCTCTAATCTGGGCAGAAGCGTGTCTGCGTTGTTAGGGACCCTCCCCCATTGGAGATCTCCCATATAGGGATGATCTCCAACCTCCTAACCTCCCTCCTAAGCCTATTTAATCCTAAGCCCTTCTCTTAGCACCCCCGGCTGAAATTCCCTGTAACCCAACTGCATACATGTTAAAACATCCTAAGTTTCTATTTTGCATTAGTTCTATACAATTTTGTTGCAGGTACCATATTGTTTTTCAGTCGAAGCAAGCTTACATCGTCGTTGACAAACCTTTTCAGATCAGAGGTGATCCTGTCAAATCAGAGATGATTTCGTACCAATGCGAGACAATTTCGACTGCAGTCAACATTGAGGCAATCAGTGCCTGAAGTTTGCATTTCTCCATCTTTTCTTTGTTGTTTTATTCTGCGATTAGCTTAGTTTATTCAGTATTTTATACTATTCTACATTTTGGAGTTCACCCATCTATATTAAATGCATAATTAAGCCATAATTGTGATCAAATTAGCATAATTCATTCATGTTTCTATTTTCAAGTTTTAGTTTGATATTATTGCTATCATTTTACATTGTTTCCCTCTATTAGGACAGTTGCATTTTCCGTATTTTGCACCTATTTCTCTGTTTGCAGGTCTCTGAAGAATTCGTCAGAAGAATTCGTTAGATCTCAGATGATCCTATCAAATCAGAGGCGATCCTGACTGCTTCAAGATTCAGAATCATCATCAGACATCCGAATCAGGTATTTTCCTTTAATATTTCTCAACTCCTCTGTTTTTTTGTCATATTCTGCTTTTCTGTATTCATTTAATTTGCATCTGCATATAGAATAGCTTAGACGCATTTTGGCCAAACCTAGGATATGAATGCTTAAGGATAAAACGAACACATAAAACTCATTCCCAACCTAGGCGTGGAAACTGCCATTAAATGTTTCCTGGTGAACCCACCATCCGTCAAAAAATCACCAATAATACACCTCCCTTGAGAGGCGAGACCTTCGCAAGTCCTCTCAGTCCGAGGTACCGCGACATCCTTTTCACATCCCCCTTTCGGGCACGGATCCTATAGCCTGAAGGTAAGGGTGTGAAAAATTTGGAGCGATACAATATTGGACAAGTTCTTGAGAGAACTTGTTGGACATATTTGAGATAACTCTTTGAGAAGACTTATGAGCAAAGTTGATTGATTGATTTGTTTAAGCCTTGTGTTAAGTCTTGGGGCAGATCTAGCAGAGTTGATTAGTGATTGGATCAAGCTTTGTGTTAAGGCTTAAGGACAGATTTGAGGATAGAGTTTGATGCAGATTTGAGGACAAGTTTGTGCCAAACCAAATACGGAGATTGAGCAGATTTGTGCTAGACCGAAGGACTATGTTTAGTGCAGATAAGAGATAAATATTAAGTAGATTTGTGCTATACCGAAGGACTGTGTTTAGTGTAGATCAAAGATAGAGATTGAGTAGATTTATGCTAAATCAAAGGACTGTGTTTAGTGTAAATTAGAGATAGAGATTGAGAATATTTGTGCTAGATTGAAGGACTGTTTAGTACAGATTTGAGATAGAGCTGAGAGTAATATTTGAAGGTGATAGAGTAGAGGACAATAGTCTCCAATAAATAGAGATCCATTAGCCAGGGCAGTGAGGATAGGTCTTCTGAATGAGGACATGATTCTTTAGTGGAGAGAGATCCACAAACCAGTGTAGTGAAGGTAGTAGTCTTCTAGAGAATCACCAACCATAGTAGAGGAGAAGGAGTTCTCTTGTGGATAGATATCCACAAAATCAACTTAGGATATTGGCATCTCTTATGGATAGAGATCCATGAACTTGATTAGGGGATTTGTGTCTCATTTGGATAGAGATCCATAAATATTGTAATAGAGAAAGGATTCCCAAGAGATTTGTTAAGAAAATTTTAGTAAAAAATTTTCTCCGTGGAGTAGCCCACATTGGGTGAACCACGTTAAATTGGTGTCTCTATTATGTGTAGTGATTTGTGCATTGCTTTAATTATTGCTATTGATATTGCCATTGATATATTGTATAATATTGTTTGGGAAATAAAAGTAAAAAGTGGTCTTATACTGTTCACCCCCCTCTTAGGATAAGCTTGTGTTCTTCAATTGGTATCAGAGAGAGTTTCTTTGAAAGAGTTTAACAGGTTAAAGGAAAAGCTTACAAGAACACAGATGGATTCTAAGAATGGATCTTCAGGGAATTCAACAACATTGTTCAATGGGCATAATTATGTACTTTGGAGTATGAGAATGAAGATTCACCCGATGGCACTTGGAAATGAGATATGGGAAGCAGTTGAGAATGGATACATACCACCAACTACTCCACCTATAGATAAATATGGTAAGATTCTACATCATTACAATTTTAAGAGCAATGAATGGAAATTTGAAAGGTTTGTGTGAAATAGAGTTTATAAAGGTTATGCACTACAAATCAACAAAGAAAATTTGAGATAAGTTGCAAGACATATATGAAGGAGATAAAAATGTCAAAAAGGTAAAGTTATGAAATTACAAGGGAATATTTGAAGACCTAAAGATGAAGGATGAAGAAAACATTGATGCATACCTACTTCATGTGGATGAGGTTGTTAACTCCATGCAAGGACTTGGGCTTGAAGTTCAAGAATCTGATGTTTGTGATAAGAATTTAAGGTCACTCCCAAAAAGGTTTACTAAAAATATTTCAACTATAGAAGAGTCAAAAAATATTCATATTTTGAAAAGGGATGAATTACATGGTATTCTCACAACTTTTGATATGAGAATAAAATAAGAATCTATTTCTCAAAAGGAAGCAACCTTCAAAGTTACCAAGAAGACAAAGGGTAAGAAGTTAGATTCAAGCAATGATTCATCCAGTGATGAAGAAGTATATTATGGCAAAAGGAACAAGGAATCAAGAAAGTATAAAGGTACAAAATTAGTTAGATGTTTTCATTGTGGGAAGTATGGTCATTATGCATCTGATTGTCCACAAACTAGAAATAGCAATGATGAAAAAAACAGGATCATAATAACATGGAAATGAGAAAACACAGATACCAAAAGAAAAGTAGGGATGGAAAAGGCAAGCAAGGAAAGAAATTCTTCCAAAGGCATAAGAATAGTTTCTATGTAGACAAGGAAAGTAAGATCTCAAGTGATAGTGATGAAAGTTCTCATATAATGATAAAGATGAAGTACTATTTCTAGCAAAAGAAAAATAAGTGGTTCAGAAAAGGTCACTAGCGATTCTCAAGTGTTTTAGATGTGGTAACTTTGGTCATATTGAATATAGTTGTACAAATAATAGATTCATTTTCAATGATGACGAATATGAAGATACACTTGAAAGACCAGAAGAAAGTCTTCTTATAGCAATAGAAGAAGAAGGAGGTGATCTTATTGAAGATAAATAAAAAAGGAATGAAGATGATCCCAAAGGTAAACAAATAGAGGAAGAATCATAAAAATAAGAAGTTGATCTTGAGGGTGAGCTTATTCATGCCCTTGATGCATTAAGGAAGGAAAGGAAGTAGAACTCAAAACTCAGGTTTCATTTTTAAGAATGTGATGAAGAGAAAGGAAAGCTTATAGAGGATATAACAAACTCAATAACTAAGACAAGGAAATTCAAAGAGAAGTTAGAAGTAAAGATTTTAGAATGTGAAAGGTTAGAGCATGAGGTAGCTTCACTAAGGAAGGAAGTAAAATAGTCTAAGGACAAGTTACATAGGTTTGGGAGAAGCTCAAAGAACTTGGATAAGATTATCAAGGTACAAAGATCATCAAACAGAACAAGACATGGTTTTGAACAGGTACAAAAGAAACAAGGAGAGGAGTCAATATCAAGATTCGAAGAAGAAGCTTCAAAAGAAGAGAGTGTAAGAGAGATTGATACTTCTGAGAATGAGTTGGACAATAGAAATTTCAACAAGGAAAGGAACAATGCACAAATGAGGAACAGATGGAACATGAAGCAACACAAGGTAAAAGAGACTAAGAGACCAATGGGATCAAGGCAAGGTAGTTTTAATGGAATATGCTTCTCATGTCATAGGTTTGGGCACAAGGCTACACAATACAGGACACATGAAATACAGGAATATGGAAATCTCATAAACAAGCATCTCTTTCAAGGGTATTGTTCTTCTTGTAATCAGTTTGGTCACAAGGCAGTAAATTTCAAGGTTCATGATAGGAATAGATATGGCTTCACCATGAGAAATACCAAGATATTTGCACTACCAAGGAATAAAAATATTAAGTGTTATAAGTGCAATAATGATGGGCATACAACAAAGTGGTGTAGAGAAAAAATTCCAAAGACAAGCAAGAACAAGAATAGTCAGAGGAATCAGAAGGATCGGTTGAAGAAAAAAGTGGACAAAGGTAAAGAGCAATATATGTTGCGAGTAATTTTACTTCCACCCCATAATTAATCACCTCAAGAGGAGGTGGGGGAGGGGCTAAGCTAAGAGTCTCATTCTTAGTCCCAAGCCCCAAAGGTTGCCCTTTTCCATTGATGACAAAGGGGGAGAGATTTGAGTTAGGGGGAGAGCATTCAGTCAGGGGAGGAGTTTCTCATGGGGAGCAGAACAAAAAGAGATAAAAGAAATGGTAAAATGTAAATGGGTTGCCATAAATGACAAAGGGGGAGATTATTGGAAATATAAGCAAGATTTGTTGTCATTGATGTCAAGAGTTAGTTTCAATGAGCAGTGCAAAAATAAGGATGTCAAGATTCAATTTCAGTAATCAGTGCAAGAGAAAGATTGCTTCTAGGCCTAAGGAAAAATAATATTATAATGTTCCTATTATAATATTCAAGGTGGCCAGATGAGGTCTAAAAAGCAAAATAAATGCCCAAGAAAATTAATATTAAAGGTCTAAGGTGAAGACCTAAATATTTAAATTAATTATAATAATTTCATTATAAATTAATTTATAACTTAATTTAATTAACTTTAAAGTTATTAAATTAATTATAAATTAATTATAATAAATTATAAATTAGTTTATGATTTAATTTAATAACCCTAAGGTTAGGGTTACAAGGGCAAGTGACTAAGTGAAATGGTACCAAAGTCGACTAATATTCTCATCTACCGATGTGCCAATAAGGATAGCACATTGGTATAAATACCATGTTCTTTGGAAAACCCAAAGTCATCTTCGGTCGAATCTTTGTGAGTGCATGCAAAAATTTACAAATTGCGTGGAAGAAAAGGACAATGTTTTTGTTTACGTGGCGATCATCGAAGGCATAAGAGGAAGGAGGCTTGAAGCCTCATAGCCAATCGTGGTGGTCAGGCCAACGACAGGTGACTGTGTGCTTAGGGCGCTAACAGATGGGAGGTTCCACGATCAAATCCCGATGACTATGTTTTGGTAGAGGTTCACATTTTGTTTTGGTACCAAGGTGAAGAAATAAAGTGCATGAGGCACTTTTAGTTTTTAAGGCGAGTGCCTAGATCACGTGGCACATGCGCCATGAATAGGGTGTTGTGGAGGCGCAAGCGGGGGATTTTGAATCCCGCAAAAGGAAAAGGTATTTAAATTTTAGAAAATTAAATTTCTTCTAAGGTTTAGGGTGGCATGATTAAATTTTTTCTAAGGGGAGTTAAAGGTTTTAAGGAAGAATTATTTTATTGTGATTTTTTATAAAGTGAATTGAGATAGGAGTTATAAGGTAAAAAAAAAGGAAATTATATTTTTGATGGGATAAGCTATGATGTGTTAAATACTTTGAGAAAAGAGCTAAGGGTTCATAAAGAAAATTATTTTGATTATTTTCTTTAAACAAATTGTTGGCTTATATTTTGAAGTGTGTATATTATAAGGTGTAATAGAGATTTATTTATATATATTGTGAGATATTTTAAGGGATCATTTGAGTGAAATTTTGAGAAGATATTGCTACCTAACCTTTGATATTGGCAACGAGTTGATTGTGATTGAGATAGGTGTTTGAGGTCAAATATTATTCAAATAAAAGGTAAGGGTACATTATCCTTGAGAGTGATTGTTGGATGTTGTGAATGCTAAGTTGGAGTGAAAAGGATTGTTTGGTAAGTATTGTTGAGTTTGGTTTTGAGATATTCAATATTGATTGATGTGGGTTTTATGGAATGAAAGTTGATACTAGAAACCTTGTTTGATAAGCATTGTTGAAAATATTGAGTAAGCTTTCATATGCTTGACTAGGGTTTGTGAAAAATCAAAAGTATCATTGTTATGTGAAGTTGAGAACTATCTTGAACTAGGATTTGTAAAAGATCATGAGTATCATTGTTATGTGAGGTTGTTTGATAAGCATTGTTTACTAAGATTTCGTTGAGTGATTGGTTGAGTGGAGTTGATTGAGCTTAGTTGATTGAAAGTTTTGGAGTGATAGTTCAAGTTCTGTGAAACAAATTATTCTATATTCTGATTTGGTTTGGAAGAGAGATTGAAAGTTATTGAGTGTTTGTGAGTGTGAAACATATTGAGTCTCTAACAATCCTCTATATGTTTCTATGATAAAACAAGAGAGATTGAAAGTGATTGAGTGTTTGTGAGTGTGAAAAATATTGAATCTCCAACAATTCTCTATATGTTTATGTGATAAAACAAGGGATATTGAAAGTGATTGAGTATTTGTGAGGGTGAAACATATTGAGTTTCTAACAATTATCTATATGTTTTTATGATAAAACAAGAGAGATTAAAGGTGATTGAGCATTGTTGTGAGTGTGAAGTATATTGATTCTCTAACCATTCTCTATATGTTTTTGTAAGTTAAACAAGATTTTGTATGAAGCTTGTGGGTGTGATTGAAGAGGTTTTCTGTGATAGAGTGAGTTGAGTTGAGTAAGCTTTTGTGAAATCTTACAATGTAAATTTGAAGCAGATTGGATAAGTTCTAGTGAGGACTTGTTGAGCAGATTGGATAAGTTCTAGTGAGGACTTATTGAGTAGATTGGACAAGTTCTAGTGAGGACTTGTTGAGCAGATTGAACAAGTTCTTGAGAGGACTTGTTGGAAATATTTGAGATAAGTCTTTGAGAAGAATTGTGAGCAGAGTTGATTGATTGATTTGTTCAAGTATTATGTTAAGGCTTGGGGTAGATCTAGCAGAGTTGATTTGTTATTAGATCAATCTTTATGTTAAGGCTTGAGGACAAATTTGAGGACAAAGTTTGGTTCAGATTTGAGGATAGATTTGTGCTAGACCAGAGACAGATATTGAGCAAATTTATGATAGACCAAAGGATTGTGTTTAGTGCAGATCATAGATATATATTGAGAAAATTTGTGCTATATTGAAGGACTATGTTTGGTGCAAATCAAAGATAGATATTGAGCAGATTTGTGCTAGGTTGAAGGACTATATTTAGTGTAAATTAGAGATAAAGATTGAGCATATTTGTGCTAGACCGAAGGACTATTTTTAGTATAGATTTGAGGTAGAGCTGAGAGCAAGCTTTAGAGATGACAAAGCAGAGGATAGTAGTCCCTAGTGGATAGATATCCATTAGACAGGGCAGTGAGGATAGGTCTTCTGAGTGAGGACATGAGTCTTCAATGGAGAGAGATCCACAAGCCAGTGTAGTGGAGGTAGTAGTCTTATAGAGGATCACCAACTAGAGCAGATGAGAAGGAGTTATCTTGTGGATAGAGATCCACAAAATCAGTTTAGGGGATTGGTGTCTCCTATGGATAGATATCAATGAACTTGATTAGGGATTGGTGTCTCCTTTGAATAGATGTCCATAAACATTGTAATAGGGAAAGGATTACCAATAGATTTGTTGAGAATATTTTCTTCGTGGAGTAGCCCATATTGGGTGAACCATGTTAAATTGGTGCCTCTATTGTGTTTGGTGATTTGTGCATTGCTTTGATTACTGATATTGATATTTCCATTGATATATTGCATAATATATTTTGGGAAAGAAAAGTAAAAAGTGTTCATATACTGTTCACCCCTCCCTCTAAGTATAAGCTTGTGTTCTTCAATTCAAGGCTTTATGATTGTCTTCCTTTATGCTTATTTAGAGGCTCTAAGTGTGTGCATATCCTCAGTACTTATGCTTGTTTTTGAAGCTCTATTTGATTGCATATCCATAGTTCTTATGTTTATTTTAAGGCTTAAATATATTGCAAGTCTAGTGTTTATATTCAATGGATTTAGTTATAAAATATAAATAATACTTATTGATATATATCGTTGGTTTTGGACCCCATATGGTGCTTAGATTTGATGTCATTTATGTTTGATTGGAGATTTAAAAATTAAGATCTTTAGGCATTAATATACTCTATTATGGAGCAACCTGTGTTACAAAATTATTTGCTCATATCAACCTTAACTAGAATAACTCTTAAGTATTGCATGATGCCTTGATTAGGATGATTTATATTGATCCTTTTGGGCTAAATTTATGTTATCCACTATTGTAATTTTGTTTAAGCCATCTCAAACCAAAACTAAAATACATTCCTTGTTATGGATGATCTTTCCTAAGTTGTATCACTTTGAACATCCATGATGGTGATAGAAACCTTAATGTCTAGCTATAGGTTCCTTGTTCTACCTAATAAGAAGTTTGGAATGCTTGTTTAGGGGTTTGATATGCTTTGTATTGATCCCTATTATAGTCGGTTGAGTTAGACCTCCCTCTATGCTGCAATTGATGTTAAAAACCTCTTTGAACTAAGATATACCTATGAAAGCTACCATACCTAATGTTTTAGGGTGTCCTTAAAAGGTTTAGAGCTATCCAATTATGGCTTTGATCTCAGTGAGCCAACCCCTAATTAATTGAAGTAGCTGGTAGACGCTCGAATCCACTTAGGAAAAAGGCTTCTCAAAATCCTTTTGCAAGCATTATTCCATATGGGACATGCTCAGACAAAGGTAAGCCTATAAAGGGAGCTTGGTTCCATAGGCTTATTGACCACAAAGGTCAAGGACTTAACCACTTAGTGGTCAACCCAGTGCTAGTTGGAGGTACGCATGGAGATGGTTGATGTTGCTATTTATCAATTTGCCTTTGCATCGATGATGTCATTTGGTTGCTAGATGCACTTGCCCTGTTGTTGCCACGTGTTAACTTGTTGTTTGGTGTCTCCTACGGATGGTAGCGATGACTAAACATATTTTGTTTATTCTTGTGGGAACTATTTATCCCACATTGCTCTTGTGGGAGCAATTCAATGGTTTATAAGGGAGAAGGCTCTCTTAAGGAAGTGAAAACCACTCGATGGTCATGGTGTCCATCGAATAGTAGCCACTATGCACCAGTTGGAGGCACTTTGGACATGTGTAGTTTTGGTTGATTGTTGGCCCTCCTATGTTCACCATGTGTAATGTTTGACTTGGTAGGTTTGCTGATCTTTGATGGTTGACTATCGGATATATGCTTGGTTGATTGGGGGTAAATTAGTTCAAATATTTTTAAAGTTGCAAGTGGGAATAATCCCATATTGTTCCTATGAGAGCATTCAAGAAATTTGAAGAAGTGGAATCTACCCCTATTGAAATTACCATGGATGGTGGTCATGCTAGCTGAGGAGGCTAGGGTGCCGATTGTTAGGTGCTAGTAGAGGTTTGACTTGTTGGTTAGTTTTGACTTACTGAGGTTTGACTTGCTTGTTGGCAGTGGTTTTAATTTCTAAGGAAGTTGATTGGTTGGAAACAAATTGATTAGTTAGCTTGACCCTCTAAACTCCCTTTTTGAATAATTTGGGATTAATCTTCCCTTTTTTCCCTTTTTGAATAATTTGATATTGATATTCCCTTTTGGAGTAATTAGGGATTAATAAGACTAATATTTTCTTTTGCAATCATTTGATATTAAATGATTTGATCTTCCCCTTTTGGAGTAATTAGGGATTAAGAAGACTAATCTCTTCTTTTTAAAATAATTTGAGATTAAATAGATTAATATCCCCTTTTGATCAATTAGATATTAAACATATTAATCTCTTCTCTTAGAATAATTTGAGATTAAATGAATTAATCTTACCTCTTTTATTTGCTAAGAGATTAAGTGGATTAATCTCCCTTTTGATGTAATTGAATGCATCTTTAAAGTTAAAATTTAGGGAAAATTTTGATAGCATTATAGGACAATTTTATGGAGAAATTGTAGATGAACTATAGTACAATTTTGTGGAGAAATTGTAGGGAACTATAGTACAATTTTATGGAGAAATTGTAGGGAACTATAGTACAATTTTATGGAGAAATTGTAGATTAAAGTTAAATTTTAGGGAAATTTTTGATAGCATTATAGGACAATTTTATGGAGAAATTGTAGATGAACTATAGTACAATTTTGTGGAGAAATTGTAGGGAACTATAGTACAATTTTATGGAGAAATTGTAGATGAACTATAGTACAATTTTGTGGAGAAATTGTAGGTAACTATAGTACAATTTTCTAGAGAAATTGTATATGAACTATAGTACAATTTCATGGAGAAACTATAGGGAACTATAGTACAATTTTATGGAGATGAACTATAGTAAAATTTTGTGGAAAAATTGAATGTATCCTTAGGTCAAAATTTGGAAAAATTTGATAGGATTCATAAAACATTTTGTGGAAAAATTAAATGCATCCATAGGTCAAATTTTGGGAAAAAGTTTGATAGGATTTGTAAAACAAATCATGGCTTGATTGTAAAGATAATTTAGAGAAAATACTTTGCTTATTGAATGGTTGTAGACATTCATGAATAGAATTGTGGAAGTTCTAATATAATGATATGAATGTGCAGTTCATTCTAGAACTATGGAAGTTCTAGGTTTTAGGACTGTGGAAGTTCTAAAATAATGATAGAATTGTGGAAGTTCTATGATTATGATATAAACATGGAGTTCATTCTATAATTGTCAAAGTTCTAGGTTTTTGATAAAATAATCTTTAGAAAAGAATGAACGTGGAGTTCATTCTTGAAGGAATTATAAGGTCCCTTCGTGAACGTATTTTATACAACATGATATAAATGTAGAGGGATTATAGGGTCCCTCCTTGATATTTATTTTATACAAAATTATTGTTGAAATCATGAAACCTTATTTGGTGAAAACATGTTGTTACTGAATATATTTGAAAAGAATGGTATCTTCTTTTGTGACATAAAGAATATTGGAAAGTCTTATGTATTATATTGATGCTTTTGAAAATGGAATTGTGGAAATTCCTTAAATTGAAATTATTGGAGAATATTATGATAATATAATGAATGTGTAGACACCAAAACAACACCAATCTAATTATGTGACTACAAGAACTGACCGAATTGGCATACATACCCCCTAGGGCAGCCTCCAGAGGTTAAATAGTGGTCCTAACCACTACCAAATCAGTTTTGGAAGGTCAGAGGTCAATTTGGAACCTTTTAAGCACTTTGCTCCCTATTCGTCCCACCCTAGGATGATTAGAATCCTATTCGTCCCACCCCGGGATGATTAGCAAAAATCGTTCCAGGGTGGGACGATTAGTAGGTTTGACTAGCAAAAAGTCATGCCTTGACAAATGGCAGCCTAGATCCGCCACCCAAATTCACCTTCAAGGCATGCAATTGCGAGGAACGGTTTCAAATCAGAGAGAGGGACTTCAGTCAAGCATGCCCTAATCATGGAGGCCCTAAATTAGGGAGGAATCTTCTCTCCCCCAAAAGGGCATAGTGAGCCAAGTGGCACCCTCGCATGCGCATGCAAAGGAGACCCTGAGGTCTATAAAAAGGTGAGCCTCCTCACCCCAAAATGAGAATGGAGCTAGAGCATTTTTAGCAATGGAGTGTTGCCAAATTATATCCCCATTCCTCTTTGTGCTTCCTACATCCCTAATTTCTCTTTTGGAAGAGAGGTTATCGGGTGGACACTAGGAACACAATCTAGACCCAAAACCCAAGCAATCAGCCACAATACCACACCAAACTTGTCAACACAACCCCATAGGAGGTTTTGGACCCATCCCACTTGGATTGGTGCCAAAACTAAGCCCCAAACGGTGGGCGTCCTGCCCCGGGTGCCCCTCGCACTGTTGTAGTCCTAATCGCCCCACCCCGGAGCGATTAGAAATTTGTGAATGATTTATTTACTATTATTTTTTCATTATGTTGTATCTGATGTATTTATACTGATTCCCAAGTTTCATTGCTTTCTGACAGGATTTGACCTTGTTTTTATCATTTTATACGTTTACTAACATACAAGGAGCGCCTTCAGATATAGGACAATCTGGATAGAATCTGCCAAATCTGACCTTCTGGGTTGTCTCAAAATGCCCCTTTTTGTCTAACCCCAATTTTGTAGGAGTTTTGGAGGCCTCTATGTAGTAAATTTGCAAGGTCACTCTTGCACATTTTGTGACAGTCCTAATCATCCCACCCCGGAGCAATTAGAAATATGTGCATGATTTCATGACTATTATTTTTGCAATGTGTCCTGATGATGTCTCCATGTCTCTTTCAAAGTTTGAATTCATTATGACATGTTTTGACCATCGTTTCATTCTTTTTTACATTAACTAGCCGGAGGCTTTGGGGATTGCATGTTTTCCTACATCCGCATATGCTATTAACCATTTGTTGTTTTTCTGTGTGTAGGATCTCACCACCAAGAACACCATAGTGGCAGAAAGGAACTACGAACACACGAACACAAGCGACGACAAATTTTGGCCTGCCCATTTCAAATGTGGGCATGTGGAAGACACTGGAAGCATACCATCCATTGATGTAACAAACTATATCAAACGTTCTGATCCCTAGAGGGGGGGACATATTGTAACCATATTAAAAGCAACATTAATAAAATAGGCCCCACTTTTTTTTTCTTACATCTCGTTTCTGCGTCATTTCCTTCATGCATTTGTTCATCGCATTCATAGGACTTAGTATCTGTACCGTATCTAGTTTTCTTGCATCATATCTGGTACGCTGTCACTCTACATTTGGCTTTCAATGGCGATCATGGTGGGACCCTATCCCCTACTGTTAAGATCAGGTTTTTTATCTAAATTTTGTGGCTTTCTTTGCAGGTGTTACGCATTCGGGCACTGGACTGCTACTCGTGCCACCTTGGGACGAATCTGTATTCGTCCCACCCTATGACGAATACAAATCTGCTATTCATCCCATCCTATGACGAATACAAACCTGGTATTCGTCCCACCCCAGGACGATTAGAGCTCTATGCATTTTTTGAGCAGAAACTCAGAAGCATCTGGTTTATACAGAGAAGAGGTAGGCCTTCTGCACATCCTCTATGTTTTTCTACTTTCTGTTTCTGCAATTTTTTGTTTTCTTTGCTTTATTTTTAGACACTTGCATAGAAGGGTTGAATAGTTTTTCTTCCTTTCTTGCAATAATATATATATATATATATATATATAAACATAGAGTAAATTACATGGAAGGAACTTGATTAGGAATGCATTCTTCTCTGGTTTGCTTGCATGATACTTGCACAAGTGGCAAGTCCTCATCATAGGTTTCAGTTCTAGTTAGGATTGGTGATTTCCTTTTGCTACTAATGGTTTCTGAAAGATAAAATGTACTCTAAAGCATTGCATTAGTGAAAATCATCTTTTGTTGTATGTTTTATTTCTTTACACAATTAAAAGGAACCACACACACCACCTAATAAAATTAACATCAAGGAGTTGGTCTTAATACCCCAACACTTGATCAAGACCAACGATGGATTTCATCACCACCTTGGCTTAGATTTTGCATACATATACCTTGATTGCGACTGTTGCTAGACGTAAATCCTAAGGAAAGCTGACCAAGTGTAATGAGGGTGATTCCCCGTGCATGAGGATAAGTCTTCTATGGTAGGTATAAAAAATAGAGCAATCCCCCTTCTGTACTGCCTATGTTCCATGTACTGTTTTGCTCTTGCGTACCAATAGTTTCCCTCACATAAGGGTGGGTATATTAAGAGGTTCGGTATAACGGCCTGGAAATGGTATATTGAAGGGGCAACCATTTTGGAGATACAAGAGCCCTCATTTTGCATGAATAACAAAGTTTCCTTTACAAGATTCGCATAACAAAAATCAAACACATTGAACCAGATCTAGGACACACATTTAATCTGTAAACAAGATAATCATTCCTTTGCTTGTGTGGTCCCCTTTTGTTTGGTGTAGCAAAATGTTTTTAATAAAGGAGATAGAAATATACATATCTTTTTAGAAAAACCACCACCATGGTGTATACCCATAGCCAAGCCCAATCACGGGCAGAAGCTACGAAAAGTATACAAGGAGGCACAAGTCACCTCCGTTATAGCCCTAAGGACTTGGTTATACCACCTTGGCAGCCTGACCCACAATGTAGTCCTCAATATGCTACTACAAAAAATGACTATAGAGGCACCCCTTTGAGGGGCACTCCCGTTCAACACAGACCCTCTCAGGAGGAGTACACACATGGGAAGGTCCCCTTAGACACTCATTATGAGTGGTCGTTGCGCGATGAAGCGCTAGAGCAACACAGGGTTCATAAGGAGAGACCACATGATTATATCATTCCTCCTCCACCCTTCATTACTGTTAGAACTAATAGACCAAATCTAGAGCGCAAGGCTCTTCAAACAGGGCGAGCCAACTCCGCCCGCCCCTTTCACATTTACAAAAGGGAGCACAAGGAAAAATAGTATATTCCTCAAGAGCAATACATCGGATGGGAGCAATGCGCCTTCGCACTTGCTAATTATCAAGATCACCTATTGAGGCCAAAGCCTCGGGTGAATGTTGCTAACCTCAATAGAGGAAAGAGACCCATAGAGATCTCGGATCACCATGACCGAGATAGATATGTAGGGGAGGCATCTAGGCCTCCTAGAAATAGGAAGGCAAAACAAATTAACTTGGCATTTGCCAAACATACCACCCGCCAAGCGCAAATAACGTAGCTTAGGCAAGATCAGCAGTAGTTAGAACAACTGTATCATCTTAACAAAGAGTGCATTCAAAGCTAGACAGATGAGTTGCTCCAAAACACTATGCATGAGAGGATTCCAACTCCTCGCATGCATAGGATAGAAATTTATGAGAGGCACAACCCCTTAGTGCGAGACAGGTCTCCACGACCTTATCAAGCGTTGCCTCCAAGACCTCCTAGACTTGAACGGGAGGCCACTCCTAGAACCAATGATGGGCGTCTTCTGCGGGCACCCGTCCATGTTTATAGGTCACGCCCATAAACTCCTCAAGAAGCCTATGAGTAATTTGAGCGAGAAGAAGAGCGGGCTGAAATGCCCTACCAAGGCAAGGGGCGCTACCGGGCTACCCCTCCATAGGCATCAAGTTCCTTGCAATTCACAATGGGAACAAACCAAAGAAGAGGAAATCAAATCCTCTGATGCATTCAAAGCACTGCTAGAGTGCTTAGATTCTATGGAGACTAAGACTTTGGGGCCACAAAAGCCCACCTTACACCAGCTCTGCAGTCACCCTATGCGTCCATCAGTTTCAGCACCCCCATACCTCGACCACTTCAAAATGCCTTAATTGAAAATTTTTAGAGGGGATGAGGATGCCCAAGAGCACGTAACAAGGTTCCTAAGTCAATGCTTTGGCATTCAAGACAATGGTGCATTGCTTCTGAGAAAATTTATAACCAGGTTTGCAGGCCCGACCTTGGATTGGTTTACTCAGTTGTTGAAGCATAGCATCAATAATCTAGACCAGCTAGTGGATGCGTCCCTTGAATGTTTTTCCTTCAACACCAAGAAGAAGGCATCCTTAAGTGACCTAGTTGGCCTTAAGTAGTATGATGATGATACCATAGCCACTTATGGGAATCGGTGGAGGACATTGCTTTCAAAGCTACCTTACCTCCCTCCCATGGCCAACATGACTCAAATGTTTTCAAAGAGTTGCATAAGGTCGATCTTTGTGCTATTGTAGTTGCAACAATATGCCACCCTCGAAGAATTCTTGGTGCAAGCTAGGATAATTGAGGAGATAAAGATACAAGACGACGAGATTTCCAAGCCGCGCAAGAAAAAGTGGACCAAAAATGCTAAAACTAGGCCCACGCAATCGAAACCCGTCGTGGTCAATCAAGTTGCCATAAATATACCAAAGCCTACACAAACAACACAGCCCCTAAAGGCTAATTATCAGGGAGTTCCTCTTGATAACTATGAAAATAAAAATCATAAACAAGAGAAAAATCAGTAGCATTGCCCTAAGCAACAATTCACACAATACACTGAGTCTAGAGACTCCTTGTTTGATCGCTTGTTCGTGGTGAACCTGATAAACTTGTTGAAAAGTCGATACATAGACCCCAATGTACCAAAACCCAAGGGCTATAGGGAAGGCTTATATTGTAGATTCCACCGATAAAAAGGACACGACATCTTCACTTGTTAGAAATTTCAAAAACTTAGTGCAGGACTTGATAGACAACAAAATGCTCACGATAGATAATCTTGTAGCACTGAGCAACCAATAGATGGAAGTCTTCAAAGACCCCTTGTCTGCCCATGACACGTAGGCAAAGACTTTACAAGTGAACGAGGTAACACAAAACTGCCCCATGTAAGGATACGTGGGGATGATAAGCATCATGACACGAAACAAAAGATACCCAAACACGGTTGCACCCGCTGCAGCTACAAGAGATGTTCCATCAACGTCACAACCTCCACAATGCCCTACGCAACCTCCCCCGCCTAGACCAATGGCCATGATTTAGACTAAGCTTACTCAAATTTTAAAGACCACGTCGGCTAGGCTCTCCATTTATAAGCTCATCCAACAATCACCACCCCATCGGGAGGCTCTGATGGAGATACTCAAATCCATTGAGCTACAGCCCCATGAACCCAATTCTTTCAACAACTTTGTGGGACATGTGAGACAATGTACAAAACCGGTCATAACCTTCAAGGAAGACAAACTAAAGTTGGTGACTGGTGATATGGTGGATCCACCCCTACACGTCATCATGCGGGTCAACGAGATTCCATTCAAGAGGGTGTTGGTGGACACTGGCTTGTCCAACAACATAATCACGACAACGACATTAAAACACCTTAAGCTACCAGCATCCCACATTGTGACATCCACTTACACTCTTCGAGCATTCAACGACACGTTATGCCCAACAGTTGGCACAATTGTCTTGCCCATCCAAGTAGGACAAAAGACCATTCCTACGTTGTGTCACATCCTTGAGGGTGAGATGGCCTACAATATCTTGCTATGTCGACCTTGGATCAGGGACATGAAGTGTGTCCCTTCGATAGCCCATCAATGCCTCAAGTACACATGCGAAGTGCAAGTACATGTAGTCCCAACAGATTTAGAGCCCTTTAAGTTTTGCAATGCGATGCAGTTGATACCACAATCGACCCTCCCATCGACACATTTGGACTTTCAATTGAATCCATCCACTCAGGGTTTGATTTCGTCGACATCCCCATTGTTAAGTCTCTCAACTCACCAACCTGGACCATATTCATCGTATGTTCCTTTACCAAAAATGCCACCTATGGTGGCCACAACAAAGGACAACAGGAAGAAGCCCCTAAAGGAGGCACCACCATTAATCTCAACCATCTCTATCAAGGAGGTGCCCAGTCGAATGGAAGTCGAGACACCTGATTCACCCAACATGGAGTGGACTCAAGGAGAACTCCCATTCCCTCCCTCTCAACCATCGACGATTACTATTGAAATGGCCAATACGGGCCTAGGGGAATACCTTGTGCAAAAAATTGTGGCAAAACCCATGCTCGAATCCATGCAAGACATGGGGAAACCTTGCCTCCCCATTGGCACTATCGTCCCTTTAGGTTACCCACCAAATCAGACCAATTTTGTATATTGGGGCCTCGAGAACGACATTGAACCCTACCTACAAGAGGAAGAGTACGAAGAGCCATTTGCTGAGAATATTGACTATCTGTCCAACCCAGACTTTTCCTTGAAATACCTAGACAAATATAATTGGCATGGCTATGGATTGGGTAGATATGAACAAGTAATGTGCATTCTTTGTCAACCAAGATACCAGATGCCATATGATAAATCAGGAGTAGGGTTCAACCACCCTTTGCCCCTTGACATCTTGGTAGAAACCATGCAAGGCTTAGGTCTAGGCAACAGGGATGGATTGGCACAAGATCCATATGCCAATCCCAACACTACATACACATTAGGGAATTATTTCCCATTGTTAACAACAAACCTTGTTGACCTCAACAGCCCCGCCCCTTTGATCAAGGAAGTGGAAAGTTCAAGAAGTAACCTCCAAGAGGGATATGAACAAAATCTAGGAGGGTCTTTTGAAGATGAGTCAGATTATGAGGTAGCACCTTGGGAACATTTTGAGTCCGATAGCAATCACTCATAGGTGATGCCCATTGACGACTATCAGGAGGACTTTGTGTCAATGTTCCCCTTTAATATTCCAATCGGGAAATTGCCACCTCCAGATAATCCAGCCCTCCTGTAAAGAGTGAAACAACCCATAAGGGACCAAATCAACATGCTCAAACAAAACGAGCCTCCCAGGATGGCCATAAGGCCAAGTGATCAAGAAACGCCTAATGGGAGGCTATACCAACCAGAGGAGCACATAGTTGTAGGAGCCAATGAAGGCCTATGGATCTTTGATAGCGACTATGAGGATGAGACTGAGATGGCATATCTCAACCATATGAGGCAACAGGAATACCCCATAGACATCAATGGTGTGTTTGAACATCTGAATATGGGACCAAGGCATAGGTGGCATTTAAACCAAGTATAGTTGAACCAAGTGCTTCATCCACCACTTCAAGCATACAAAGAGCACCGCCCACCTAGAGACCCTACAGGGCAACTAGTGCCAAGGGCAGACCCCGTCCTTCTATCCACACATAGGGCTGATCCTTTTGTGCCAATACCCACAGAGCCAGATCCGGGGCACAAGGATCACCAAGAACGTCCGAATCAACACTCGTGCGGTAATGGAGACAAAAATTAGTCCATTAACATGATTTCCATTGATTTAACTGCCCCCATCTACAATCCAGCCGATCAAACAAGACCATTGTATCTAGACCTAGATGCCATATACTGGGATCGCGCTGACTCACCACCATCCCCATCAGAGTATTGGCCTTACAGTGAGATATTCCATTACACCCCAGGATAGACTCAGGATATCTTCCATGTTGAAGAGGAACCCGATGTTCCCAATGCAGATATTCAGTGAATGATATCCACCTGATCCCAACTCCACATTGGTTGGAGGATGGATCCCACATGTCAGTCGAACAAACGATTGACGTGGACATTGGTTCTGATCTAATGAATCTGCAAATGATCAAGCTGGGGGTAAGTTTATCCCCCGAAGAGCAAGCCGATCACATTACCCTTCTCAAAGAGAAGAAGGAGGTTTTTGCATGGACCTACAAAGACATGTCGGGACTAGACCCGCAACTAGTCACGCATAATCTAACACTTGATCCGACAATCAAGCTAGTCAAGCAAAATCTACGTAAGATGCACCCAACAGTGGCCTTAATGGTCAAAGACAAGCTACAAAAGTTGTTGGATGCACAGTTTGTCATTTGCGTAGATTACCCACCATGGCTATCCAACATGGTATTCATCAAAAATCTTGAC
The DNA here is from genome assembly GCA_028583015.1 of Wollemia nobilis. NCBI lineage: Eukaryota > Viridiplantae > Streptophyta > Pinopsida > Araucariales > Araucariaceae > Wollemia > Wollemia nobilis. The sequence continues at coordinate 74,630 of JAQPPZ010000267.1, forward strand.
GGGAGGATTCGCATATGCACTGATTTTTTATATTTAAACAAAGCGAGTCCCAAGGACGATTTCCCCTTGCCTAGCATCGATGCATTGGTAGACGCTACAATAGGCCATGAAATGCTTTCCCTCATGGATGGTTTCTTGGGATACAACCATATTTGTATCAATCCCGATGATCAACTAAAAACGACGTTCATGATGCCTTGGGGGACATTTTGTTATAAGGTCATGCCCTTTGGCCTTAAAAACGTTGGCGCCACTTACCAACGTGCTATGACATACATCTTCCATGATTAAATGCATAAAACTTTGGAATATTATATGGATGATTTGTTGGTCAAATCTCTTTTGCGCTAAAATCATCTCGGTGATTTATGCAAGATCCTTGATCGCCTCATCGAACACAAGGTTAGGCTAAACCCTAAGAAGTGCGTATTTGGTGTCACATCTGGAAAACTCTTGGGTTTCATAGTCTCAAAAGGAGGCATCAAGGTAGATCCAAATAAATTCAAGACAATCCTTGAAATGCTTCCCCCAACCACCATTAGGCAGCTTAGAAGCTTGCAGGGTAAGGTCGCGTCGATCAAGCACTTCATAGCACAGTTATCTAACAAGTGCCAACCAATGAATAAATTATTACACAAGGGGGTAGCATTTCATTGGGATGACGAGTGCCAGTCAGCCTTCGATGACATCAAACAATACTTGGCTTCACTACCAGTATTGGCACCACCTAGACTAGGAGTGTCATTCTACTTATACATCTCAACTACTGAGGTGGCATTGGGTGCCATGCTAGCTCAAAAAAATAAATTACATAAAGAACAGGCTAATTATTATCTTAGCCACACCCTGGTTAGTTATGAGCTTAACTATACATACGTTGAGAAGCTATGCTTGGCAGTGGTATTTACCACCAAAATGCTATGCCATTATATGCTGAGCAATACGACGTATGTTGTGTCTAAGGAGAATCTATTGTGGTACATGATGAGTCGTACTTATCACAGTAGTCACACGACAAAATGGATCATGTTGTTGATGGATTTTGACATCGAATTCATTGGACAAAAGTCCATAAAATTTCAAGTCATCGCTAATCAACTAGCAGAGGCTCCTCTCAAAGACGATCAACCTCTGAGTGTAGAGCTACCCGATGATGGGGTCTTCCATGTCTCAGAATCGCCAGATTCTGATGAGCCTGAGTCCTAGGCTGACATAACCTTATTTTTTATGGTTCTAAATGTGAGCAAGGGGGTGGCACAAGAATCATGTTTTTCACACCGCAAGGGGCTCCAATGCCTTTATCATTTAAACTTGATTTCCCATGCACCAATAACAATGTTGAATAAGAAGCCTTGCTCATAGGTCTTCATACATCCATCACCATGAACATCAAATACTTGAATATCTTTGGTGATTTGTTGTTAATTGTCAACCAAGTGAAAGGGGTATTCTAATGCAAATGCCCAGTTCTGTAGGCCTACAAAGCCCTTGTGGATAAATTCCTGGTAAATCTTGAATGGTACGACATCGAGGCACTCCCTCGATCATCGAATCGTTTTGTGGACACTATGGCCTCTTTAGGGTCACTAATCCCATAAGACATTTCTGGTGAGATGACAACCATTCAAGTCAAAACATTATCGCAATCCACGATGGAGAGTGCAAGCTCTGACATAATGCTAGGAATCCACCTGATTCAGATTGAACCATCTCAGGATAGGTTCTCTCAAATCCATGATAGTCTGAATCACGCCAACGAGGGGTATCTGTTCTCTCCAACCCCTCTTAATAGCAACACAACGCTATTTCTACAAGTTCTTTCCCACTCAGCTTTTTCTAGGGACAAAATTCAAGAGGGATCGATCGTTCATACCATCGAGGTTTTTGATCAGCAGGATTGGTACACACCCATAAAAGACTATCTCAAGTTAGGTAGCCTCCCACTTGGATTGTCGCACACTGCAAAAAGATCATTCAAACAGAAGTGGCAAAACATATCTTGTTAGGATATATTTTGTACCATCGGAGCTACGAAGGGATCCTCCTCTATTGCTTGGACCAACAGAGTCCACTTGGGTGATCACCCAAGCACACGATGGTACGTACGGTGGCCACTTCAGCGGTATGGCCATCGCCAAGTGCATTCTTTGCATGGGCTATTATTGGCCATCTTTAGAGCAATATTGTTGCGCATATGTGCGAAAGTGCATGAAGTGTCAACACCATGCTAACTTGACACACGTACCTTCTCAAGCCTTGCAGTCAATCCAATTGGCTTGGCCGTTTTTGCAGTGGGGCTTAGATCTCATCAAAAATATCTCCCCTACATCGTCAGGTCATCACATGTTGATCATAACGGCCACAGAGTACTTCACTAAGTGGGTGGAAGCAATTCCGCTTACCTCTACGACTAGGCCCCACATTGCGGAGTTTATTTTACATAACATCATATGTCGTTTTGGTATTCCATCCAAGATCATATCGGATAATGAGATGTCATTTAAGAACAAATATGTGTGTGCTTTGACAACAAAGTACAATATTTAGAAAAAAAATTCGACACCTTATTATCCGTAGGCAAATGGGAAAGTAGAGGCATCAAACAAAACGTTAGTTACGATCCTTAAAAAGATGGTCGTAGATAATCATAAGGATTGGCACATCCAAATACCACTTGCCCTATGGGCTTATCGCACTAGCATTCGAACGCCCACTAGGGAAACTCCATTTTTGCTAGTGTATGGATCCGAGGCAGTCATGCCTCTCGAGTTGGAAATACCCTCCTTGCGCATATCAATGCAAGATTTCATCAATGATGACACTGCACGGCAGGCCCAGTTAGACCAGCTTACATTACTTGATGAACGACGTGTCAATGCTCTCGAGTATTTACGTATCTATCAAGAGCGACTTAAGAAAGCATACAACACAAAAGTTCACTTGAGGGACTTTCAGGTTGGTGACTTGGTCTTAAAAGAGAACCAACAAAATTCTAACTTGCCGCCCCATTTAAGGGACAAGTTCATGGTTAATTGGTTAGATCTCTATGTAATCGACAGTAAAATAGGACCTAGAACATACTGGCTCGCCTCTCTTGAAGGAATCAAGGAACTAGAACCCTTGAACATCAGTCACTTGAGGCCATTCAACATTTAGAGAGCCATCGCCCACACCAACAGCCCCAAGGGTTCTCACAATCACTTGGTCAACCACAAATTCCCCAAAGGTATCTATAATCCCTTTGGTCAAACCAAAAGCTCCAAGGGTTCCCACAATCGCTTGGTCAACCCTAAAAATGCCCCAAAGGTATCCATAATCCCTTTGGTCAAACCAAAAGCTCCAAGGATTCCCACAATCGCTTGGTCACCCAAAATGCCCCAAAGGTATCCATAATCCCTTTAGTCAAACCAAAAGCCCCAAGGGTTCCCGCAATCTCTTGGTCACCCAAAAATGCCCCAAAGGTATCCATAATCTCTTTGGTCAAACCAAAAGCTCCAAGGGTTCCCACAATCGCTTGGTCACCCAAAACATCCCAAAGGTATCCATAATCCCTTTGGTCAAACCAAAAGCTCCAAGGGTTTCCACAATCGCTTGGTCACCCAAAATGCCCCAAAGGTATCTATAATCCCTTTGGTCAAAACCTCCAAGGATCCGTAAGAATCACTTGGTCCACACCCATTCGGGTTAAACCACCATAAAAAATATTAAAAAACAACAGATAATCAAAAATAACAAAAAAAATTGCATCTCACTTTCATGCATATTCTTAAAAATAAAAACACACAAAAAAAGAAAAGTTGCATTAGGCATCGCATACATACATTGCATATTTGCTGGTCATACATGTCAAAAGCACCATAGACTGTAATTACTCGATAATTCCATCATTTTCCAAATTCAGTCCATTTCGTAAATGATCCAACAAGAATAATGCCCTTCGCATTTCTGCCATATCATAGTCAGTTGTCTTATAATGTCTTTAGGGTTTTCGTCATTCAGTTGTCTTTAGATTTCTAGTCAAATACTATACAAAGTCAGACCAATTTTTACAAGGTAGAGTTTTACTTAGATCACGCCTTGTTACATAGCATCCCAACACAAGCTTCAAAACACATAAAAATTCCCAAGTTATGTGAACGAAAGATGAAACCTAAATAGCAGAATAAGTTACCATCAACGAAATGGTTATCTTGCTCATCCCCCTATGCGAATGACCTCAAGAATGCTGAGATTTGGCAAAAGGACAAGCATCTTCCCTACCCAATTCCCGAAAATAAACAGTGGTACTTACCACTATCAGAAATCCCAAATTCTCAAAAGGTTGCAAACATCAAAAAATTGCAAAAGTCAAAGTACAAACTCCAAAGTTTGACATCAAAATCCTCAAAGTGCACACATAAAAAAGCACAAGAAATAGTGATCCCCATCACCCAAAATTCAAATCCCTTGCTCAAAAACAAAAGAAAAATAAACAGTGATTTTTATCACTATATATGAGAGCAAGTATCCCAATAAAATTAAAGAAAATAAGAGAGTCGAACTTGAATCCTTGGAACTCTCAGCATTCAAAAGGTCATGAGGTGATCCTCAGTCTCGGTTTGGTGGATAGCCTGCTGGCACTGGTGGCAAACCTCCCGCATGACGATATATTTGTCATATTAGTTGTTGGGCATATGTACAAATCAATGTTTACATGTGGATGAGCTAGCTTATGGTATCCTAGATTGCATCGTATATTATTCTTACTAAATACAACAAAAGGAGTTAGTGGAGCTAACTAGGTGATCCTCAGTATAGGTTTGGTGGATAGCCTACCTGGAACTGGCGGTATCCTTATGAATACCACATCAACAAACTCAATCGCACACACAGGGATGTGAAATAACTTGGTCAAACTCAAGTCTAAATTCATACCTTGTTCAAAAGTCTTGTAAGATAATGTACAGTCTTGACTATTTAGTTAAAGCATCTGAGTCTTCGAAAAACCTTAACTACATTCTAAAACAATTGTTGTACATTTCATTATTTACATCACCATCAGAAAATACAACACAAAAATTACAAATGCAACGTTATTCCATAAAGCAATTACATAGTACAAAAATCCAGTAAATCTTGTATAGTCTATGGTGCCATCGCTTATATACCAACAAATCATTCCATCCATTCCATATGCATACATCTATATCATCTAGCTAACATCATCTGCAGTCATAATAGCATATGCATACATCAATATAAATAAATTTGCATAAAAGAAACAATAAACCATGACAAGTATATCATCAGACCAAAAATGAGTCATGTATATATCAAGTCAAAATGCCCTCAGGCTACAATAAGAAGGTCCTCTGACCTCACAAAAAACCAAAAACTCAAAATACCCAAAGCCTAGGGAGTCTGCCACCATGATCACATAGGATCGGTGCGACTGGAACTACCCCTAGTAGTATGGGTCCTATGGGACCTCTTAGGGTGGCTGCAGCCAGCCTGCGCACCCTACCTACCAACGCTACCCTCATCCAGTCGCCTGCGACAAGAGGATGCAGATTGCTCAGTCTCACTGCCTCTCGTACAATGTGACGAACCACCTCCATCGAGCTCAAGAAACTGTCCATTGAGGCGGACAACCTCTGTCTCTAACTCTACCTGGTATCGCCCCCACTCCACATCTCGTCGATGATACACATCCAATGCGCTATCCCGCTATGCTAATTGAGCTCATAGGAGATCCCTCTCCTGCAAAACATCTCTATGCTCCTCCTCCCATCTTCGTAAGAGACCCTCCAATCGCGTTATCTCAGCACGAAACCTAGCCTCCACATCCTCCAAGATAGCCTGAGGCATGGGCACCTTCGGGACAACCTACTGCTTCGGCACCCACTACTCCGAGACATCCTATACATCCGACTACTTCGAAACCCCCAAATCGTCTCCATCGCCAGTGAATTCATCGACCTCCACCATGTTTACATCATCAAGCGGAGTCTTCCATCCGTCCATCGATGCCTCTGCACCCCCACCACCTGCTATTATCGTATCCGCACCTCCTAGAGGCCCCTCACCCCACCATCACCGCATAATCCACCACCGCTCATACTTTGTAGTTACCCCAACATCATCCACGTTGGGTATGTCAATAACTGCATCAAACCCCTCACCTAGAGGCTTATATGATAGGCCAAACTAGGTTCCTCTCATCACCGCAACATTGATATATAAAGGGATCACCAAGCAATCCCTAGTGCACCCCAAACTACCGCATCATTTGGACATACAGGAAGTACTCTTGCTCTGTCTTGTGTCGCACAATCAGCCACCTACCCCTATGCACACATTAGAGCCACTCTCCAGCCTCAAGCCAAGCTGGACAGTCCCAATATAGCCTCTAGAACACCTGCCCCGACATTAGACGAGAGAAGGCATCAGTATAGTGACCCACGTCACCTGCCCACCACAGACTCTGTCCATGCTCCTCTGACCGTCATCATAAATCGGCATATCCAATCTCCCAATCCACCATCTCACCTTGGGTGGTCCAAGGCAAACCTTGAGGCCACTCCACATCTATGTGTTGCCAGACCCAGCACTGCAAGAGAGCTACACCCGATCCCATTTCACCTCTGGCAGTGGACCTCGTATAGCTCGTCATACAACTGTGCCAACAACGTCTGACCCCATCTCATAATAAGTGGAGCTAATGTAGGACACTCCACCAATGCGAAAACCAACTCAAGCAGGTTCCAAGGGAACCTCGCACCTGAGGATTCAAGAAGCAACATATTGGAAATGAGGGCTATAAGCAACGTATGCCTCACCCCTAATACACCCTTCTCCAGCCACCATCGCACCAAAATATCGCCTATCTGGCAATCAGCCTCTGCCCTTCTCCAGCCACCATCGCACCAGAATACCGCATATCTAGCAATCAGCCTCTGCCCTCTCCACAACCCTCTCCACCCCCCTTTCCCCCGCCTGACAAAAACATCGTGTCAGTACCGTTGTTCGTTGGTCCCGATGGGTCATCCGGATAGGAAGCCCATCTATCAAAATCTGTAGAATCTGATACACATCCTCCAAAGTCACAGTCATATCCCCTATTGGAAGATGAAAAGTTTTGGTGTGGGGATCCCACACATTGATCAGGGTAGTCAAATATGCTCGATCCCCCACCACGGGATCCAAATGCGTCACCTGCTTGAGCCCAAGGGCATCAAGACACTCCCAATCCCCAACTGTCAAGGCATCTCGAGCATCAAAGAAAATAGTCAGCTCACGGTACCGACTCTTCACAACCTGAAAAACAATAAAAATTAAAAGATATTAAGTACATAATATAAACAAAAACATTACAATTAAACTGTATAGAAGAACAACAAAGTACAAGAAAACAATTGTAAAGCAAATGTACAGAAAAACAAAGTACAAAAAAAGTACAAAAATGTTAAAAAAAAACTGTACAACAATGACAACATACATGAAAATAACTGTACAAAAACAAAACAAAACAAACACAACAAAAATCATACTAGGGTTTCGACCTTAACATGAACAAAAATTACAAAATAAAATGACGTGTTGGGTTTTAAAACTAAACACAATCACAAACAAAGTACAGATAATAGTTGCGTATTAGGGTTTTGACCTTAATCTACGAACAGTCAACAAAACAACAAAACAAAAAAAATCCTCCTAGGGTTTCAACCTTAATGTGAAAAAAAAAACAAAACAAATTAATCTTAGGGTTTCAACCTTAATATTAACGAAAAATAAAAACAAAATAAAGCAAACAAACATTTATATGTGAGTTTTTAACTTCATCTACAACACAAACGAATAACAACAAAAGGAAGGAACATCATATCGGTCTCACCTCGGCTCCTCCACTCAAAGATATGGTTCTCGCACTCATTATGTCCGTGGAATTTTGACAGCACTCCGCTACGCACACTCGCACTCCTCCTCCTCACTGCTCCAAATCGCCAAGAAATTTTTTTGCAAATGAGTCCAAAACCTAGTTTTGGTCCTTATATAGGCTGTTAGACCTGTAATTGTTCCACCCTGGGACGAGTGCTCACCCTGGGACGATTACAAAATTGCTATTTGTCCCACCCTGGTACGATTACAAAGCAAGAAATACAGCAACAAAAACTGCATCCAAAAAATGCACCAAAAACAACAATAAATCTGCCAGACAAAGGTGCCTTTGCACTAGACATTCATGGCATGAAAAACCATCATCGGGGTCACGAATACTCACTATCCTACTCCCTAAGAAGGTTAGCATAGCCAAACCACTCCATGGGAAGGAGGATTTTCGATAATGTCTATCCCAATCGACATCACAAAAAGGGTCAAACCCCACCAAAAACAGGCCTAATTGTTGGAAAACTACATAAGCGTTCAACGGAAAACAACTGAAGGCACCCTTACAAATGTCATCTTGGGTCAAGCGACTCATTGCTTTTCTTATTTTGGTCATTCCCTCATCGATTCGTCGCTTGAGGGGGTAGTCACACTTAGTCACCAAATCAACAAATACACACCCAATCAACAAATGCACATCCAATCAAGGAAATGGCATGCATTCAAAGAATCATTGACAAAGACAATCACGCTCATGCTTGGGTCAGCAAACAAGCAATAATCATAAGCTAAACAAACACTTGGCATTCTGGAAGCATGAAGACAAGGTTCCTCAGACAAAAGGTTGCGCCCTTTGCATATTCATGACTGAACAATGTCCAAGATCAAGTACACCTCACTAAAAAAGGTTACACTTGAGTTAAGCTCCTTAGCTCGTCAAAAGCAAGAATTCAAGAATGCGTGCCCTTTCCATACTTAGGGCATCAAAATTTGGTTAGGTTACTGAGAAACCCTAATTATTACATGCTTTGGTCATCTATTTTTTTGCTCAGCACTATGCCACACAGTGTATCTCAAAAAGGGGCATCTGTAGACACCAAAACAGCACCAATACGATTATGTGACTACAAGCACTGACCGAATTGGCACACATACCCCCTAGGGCAGCCTCCAGAAGTTAAACAGTGGTCCTAACCACTCCCAAATAAGTTTTGGAAGGTCAAAGGTCAATTTGACACCTTTTAAGCACTTTGCTCCATATTCGTCCCACCCTGGGATGATTAGAATCCTATTCGTCCCACCCCAGGACGATTAGCAGCAATCATTCCAAGGTGGGACGATTAGTAGGTTTTACTGGTAAAAATTCAAGCCTTGAAAAATGGTAGCCTAGATCTGCCACAAAAATTCGTCTTCAAGGCATGCAATTGCGAGGAACGACTTCAAATTAGAGAGAGGGACTTCAGTCAAGCATGCCCTGATCATGGAGGCCCTAAATCAGGGAGGAATCTTCTCTCCTCCAAAATGGCATAGTGAGCCAAGTGGCGCCCTCGTATGCGCATGCAAAGGAGACCCTAAGGTATATAAAAAGGTGAGCCTCCTCACCCCAAAATGAGAACAGAGCTGGAGCATTTGGAACAATGGAGTGCTGCCAAATTATATCCCAATTCCTCTTTGTGCTTCCTACATCCCTAATTTCTCTTTTGGAAGAGAGGTTATCAGGTGGACACTAGGAACACAATATACACCCAAAACCCAAGCAATCGGCCATAATCCCACACCAAACTCGTTGACAAAACCCCCTAGGATTTTTTGGACCCATCCCACTTGGATTGGTGCCAAAACTAAGCCCCAAACGGTGGGCGTCCTACCCCCGGGTGCCCCTCGCACTGTTGTAGTCCTAATCACCCCACCCCGAAGTGATTAGAAATATGTGAATGATTTCTTTACTATTATTTTTGCATTATGTTTTATCTGATGTATTTATTCTACTGCCCAAGTTTCATTGCTTTCTGACAGGATTTGACCTTGTTTTTATCATTTTATGTGTTTATTAACATACAGGGAGCGCCTTCGGATACAAGACAATCTAGGTAGAATATAAAAAATATGACCTTCTGGGTCGTCTCAAAATGTCCCTTTTTGTCTAACCCCAAGTTTTTAGGAGTTTTGGAGGCCTCTGGGCAGGACATTTGCAAGGTCGCTCTTGCACGTTTTGTGACAGTCCTAATCGTCTCACCCCTAAGCGATTAGAAATATGTGCATGATTTCCTGACTGTTCTTTTTGCAATGTGTTCTTGATGATGTCTCTATGCCTCTGTAAAATTTTGAATTTATTATGACATGTTTTTACCATCGTTTCATTCTTTTTTACATTAACTAGCCGGAGGCTTTGGGGATTGCATGTTTTCCTACATCCGCATATGCTATTAACAATTTGCTGTTTTTCTGTGCATAAGATCTCACAGCAAGAAAAACCAAAGGGGAAGCAAGGAACGATGAACACACGGACACAAGCGACGACAAATTTTGGCCCACCCATTTCGAATGTGGGCATGCGAAAGACACTGGAAGCGTACCATGCATTGATGTAACGAACTGTATCAAACGTTCTGAGCCCTAGAGGGGGGGGACGTATTGTAACTGGATTAAAAGCAACATTAATAAAATAGGCCCCACTTTTTTTTGCTTACATATCATTTCTGGATCATTTCCTTCATGCATGTTTTCATCGCATTTGTAGGACTTAGTATCTGTACCGTATCTAGTTTGCTTGCATCATATCTGGTACGTCGTCACTCTGCATTCGGATTTCAGAATGGATATATTTGAGGTTGGGTTTTTAACTTCGGGTTTCCTAGGATATTGGTGTTATCTTTGATACTTGCATCTACTATTTTAGTTATTATATTATCTTTAATGAAATGGTTATTACGTAGTCTTTTGCTATTATGGAATATGAATGAAATCATACCTTGTTTATATGATGTCGATATTAATGCTTCTTAAAATGATGATGGATATCTAATGTATGGATTTGGAATATTTACTTTGAGATATTTTTAAAAATATAGTTATGTAATGGAATTGGTATATTCTTTATATTGCTTATATGGAGAGCCTTTTGGGGTTGTGTATATCTATATGATACAACATTCTTATTACATGCACTGATTAAATTATAATATATTGATAGACTTCTCTTATGTTATGTAATTTCCTTGTTCATAATTAAAGATGTTCCTTGAAGGTTTTCATATTAAAGAATAGAGATTGTGGTTATATCTCTTAGAGGTTAATAATGAGATTAGAGGCTCTTGATACAATATAAAACCTAAAACATGATCCTTGAGGGGAGTTGTGGTAGGCAACACTCAAGTCTACTTGCGTACTCTAGGTAATGTAGCATATAGGGTTACCAAAAGTAGGTTAGCTTTGGGATGGTCCTAAGCGAGAAATCTTGGAGAAGATATCCTACCATGGAGGTATGGATTAACAACACAAGTTTGGTGTTGGCACCTTGAACGGGAAGGCTCGAGTGGCCAAGCTATTTATTACAAAGTGTGATAAATGCCTTAATTAGCTAGTTTAGAAATTAAGCACTAAGCATTAGATAGCTCACCATAGAGGTGTAGGCATCTAGGCTTCTAGGAATTATACTTGGTTCCATAAGTTAATATAGGATGTGACCACATCCTGACCACTTGAGTGTCGTCTGCAACGACTAGTGTCAATTGTGGTATGTCTAGGAATAAAAAATAAATTTAGATTACATATAAAGGTACTATAGGTGGTGTAGCCTAGGGTAGGTATTTTATACATCTATGTGAACTGTATCTAATGAACTTAACATATGTTGTTAAGGATGAAATATATATATTAGTCTATTAATGGGTTTAGTTAATATTGGGGTTGTTACAACACCAGTTTACTATTAAGGTATAATTATAGAGTTATTGTAAATCTTCGTCAAATAACATCAAATATTTTACATTTGTTTATCTAGATGAGCATGGGCGTATAAATAAACATTATAAGCTCACCTCAGGGGTATCCTTACCCTACTCAGTCTGTCTAGAGTCTTGTTTATAATATTTTTCTAAGTTAAAGTGGTAGATTGACTAAAGTCTATAATACTACTTATGATCAAAAAATTATTGTGGCATGACAAACAATTAAGGGAAACAAGATTTTTTCACAATATATTTTGGTGTCATTGCTAAGGTACAAGCAGAAGAACAATCAATCGTTAAGCACATTCCTAACACTGATAGATACAACAAAGGTAAAATAGATAGTTATTATTTTCTATACACAAGTTCAAGCAACTCCCCTTAAGCTCGCTAAAGCATTGATGGCTCCAAAGCAAAGACTTGAGCTTGTAGTAAATATACCCCAAGTGATCCCCGTGAGTATAGTCATAGATAGGGAGGAGCATAAAATATCTTCAATAGTGCTTGAAAATATCCAAGAGGTAGGAGGATTGTCTAATTTGCTTAGAGGGCATCATATTAATGAAGAACATGTGCTTATACTAAGAGGGGGGTGAACAGTATAAGATATAACTTTTTACTTTTTAAACCAATCAACATCATCATCAATATCAAAGCAGTAAATGTTAGGATCCCATCCTAACCCTTAATGTAATAACTTCCATGATGTAATAATTCCTAAAGAACGTGGGTAGTACCCATGATTAATATTTTGTAATGTTATAAGTTTTAGCTTATGTAGTGCCTATGACAAATGGCACCCTTTTTATGTAACACATGGTAGATAGGTTATGCAAGGTGTCCTTGTGCATGTAATTTGAGTGGCATTGTGCATGTAATTTGAGTGGCACTATGCATGTAATTCGGATGGCATTATGCATGTAATCTAGGTGGCATTTTGCATGTAAGCCAACCATGAAAGGGAACTCTTTAAATACCCGAGAAGGCACCAATGTATTCATCTTTTTGCAAGTTAATGAAGTGTTGAAGGAGGTTGCCCCCTCGAAGAGGCCTGCGATTCTATCTTATTGTGAGATTGTTCCTTTATTCAAATTTATGTTATAATGTGTATTTTGTTTTAAATATTAATATGATGTTTATGTGAGTTTATTTCCAAGAAATTGTGTGAGAGTGTGTTTATTTGAGTTTATTTTATAGTAGGATTCTAACAAGTGGTATCAGAGCGCTTTCTAGGGCCAAGTTCTACTGTAATAGTAACGATTATTGACTGTTAGGTATAATCCCCTATTATTTTCGTGTAATTTTTTTTTTACTATTATAAAAAAAAAAAGACAAAGACCAGTCAAAAAAAAAATAGTCTTTTTAGTTGAGTAGGTAGAAACCTTGTGTCGGGGGTTTTAAAATATCATGAAGGATCTATCGTTATTGGCTAAGCTAGATAGCCCATACAACGTCTAGTGAAGTGAGGGGCGATCAAGATCCAATACCCAGGCCTCAGACAGAACTCATGCATGGACTTGAGCTCCCATGCATCTTCGGGTGTATCGGGAGACCATTATAGGGTTAACAAAATTTTATCCAATAGGAATCTTATCGACCTTGTATCATCCATAGTCCTTGGGACACAACATCCCAGACGATTACCCTCTTGTACTGTCAGAGAGGCAGATAGTATGCTCAAGGGTATGTGTGGAATCCTCCTTAGGTAGTGGCCTGAAATATTGGTCCGAGCACTATCGTTCATCACTGCGGTATAACAGAGGGCCTATGGATGTTACATACTCCTTTACCTAGCATACCCTGGTTCTGTTAAAACTTCAACCTGCAACAAAATCACAAACCAAAACTCTTTGTTTGTAAACTTGCATTCCAAATTCCCAAAAGTGAGCATATGAGAAAGGAATCCTCTACCAAAAAAATAGCATAAATTGCATGAATTCAGGATAGAATATGAGGGTGACATTTAAGTTGACAGTCTGGAGAATAACAATCAGATTTATAGTGGCAGTAACAGTCAGGTCAGTCAGGTCAAAAATTTTAGATTTTAGTGTCATAACAGTAACCTACACAATACAGAGAATCTTCAGACTAGTGACATAAGCAATGTCAGAGAGACTGTCAGGACTAAGAAAAACATTGAGCAAGTGACCAGAGACCAATTATAGATAGTGCTCCAGTACCCAACTTTTGCACTGTAGCTCAAAATCCAAAACTGTAAACACCATTAGACTCGGCAAAACAAGAGAAAAAAAAAGTTTGGGGTTCCAAAAAGTAGTGTTGTGGGATATAGCTCATTGTGACCACCTCTTCGATCTGATCATTTTGATATATAGAACCCAAGCACTTTTTTGGACACTTACTAAAAATAGTAAGTCCTGAAACCCAATTCTATTTTTAGTATCTAGTCACAAAAGGTTCCAAAATGACCCAGGGTAGCCGTGGACATCAAAAAGTGCTAGAACAGATGGACTCCTTAACAAAAGCCATTGAGAATTTAAACTTGGAAATTTTCTCCATAAGGGAAGAGGTCCAAGGTATTCATCTAGATCATGAGGCCACTAGCGCTCGCTTAGAAGAAACACTGATAGAAGTGGGTAGCAAGTTACATAAGGGACCACTCAAAATAGAACACCAGGCTAAAAAATCTACAAGGAATGACCATGACCCATCATTTAAAATGCCAAAATTGGACTTCCCTTGATTTAATGGGAAGGATGTTGATGGGTGGTTATGTAGGGTTGATCAATTCTTTAGACTTCATAATGTTTCCATTTATCATCGATTTCATAGGGCTTCCTTCAATTTGGAAGCTGAGGCTCTACACTAGTTCTAGTGGTTACGTAATTCCAACCCAAATATCTCTTGGGAGGACTTTGAGTCCCAACTACTGACCCAATTTGGGCCTAGTGAGTATGAGGACTTCACAGGGGCCTTGACCAAACTGCAACAAACATCCTCAGTCCGTGAATACCAAACTCAATTTGAAAAATTGGCCAATAAGACAAGAGGATTGACAGAAGGGTTCTTCACGAGTTGTTTTATCAGTGGGTTAAAAGTGGATATCCAAGATGAAGTAAAGATGTTGAAACCACAGTCCATGATGGAAGCTATCATTTTGGCCCATCTGGACGAATCTAAGCTCTCAAACCAAATGCACCCAACACAATTTCCTCAAAATCGACCTTCATTTCCTTCTCGAACCCAAAATTCAGTGGATAGTAAACCTACTACACCCAAGCGACTGACTACAGAGGAGATGGATGCACGTCGTGCCCAAGAATTATGTTATAATTGTGATGAAAAAATTTTAAAGGACAAATTTGTAAACAAAATACTGTTCTTGATAGATGTTGAGGAACCTGCTAACACTGACCAGAGTGATGAGGATGAGGACCCTCCTAAAACACCTTCTCCATAGGAAGAATATACACAGGGGTCTGAGGCAGAGATTTCAGTCCATGCTCTTGTAGGCATTACAACTCCACAAACCATGAAAGTTATGGGATTTTTTAAGGGCCAACGTCTTACCATCCTTATTGATTTAGGCAACACACACAACTTCATTGATCCTTGAGTTGCTAAGCAGGCAAATTGCTATATCCACACTTGTAATTCTTTTTAGGTCATGGTAGCCAATGGGGGAACATTACCTTGTAAAAGAAAATGCCGCAATGTCAAGATCAGGATAGGGGACTATGAACTCAAGCAGGACATGTTTACCCTCCATTTGGGAGGATGTGATATGGTTTTGGGATCTCAATGGTTGAGTACGTTGGGCACTATCAGTTGGAACTTTGTAGAACTCTGGATGCAATTCTCCCAAAATGGACAGACACACTTACTCAAGGGCTCCCTTGTAGGAACACCTCACCTCATTAGTTCCAATCATATGGAGAAAGTGCTAAAGAAATCAAAATGTGGGGTCATTGCACAACTCTTCTCCATCCAACCAACCACTTCACTAATGGCTGAAATTCCATCAGACCTACAACTAGTTCTACACAAACATGATGTTGTCTTTGCAGAACCAACTACACTACCACTGCGTCACTCTCAAGACCATGGTATCCCATTGCTCCTAGGTAGTGCACCACCAAATATCAGGCCATATAGGTACCCTCATGCCATGAAATCAAAATTGAAAAAACTGGTACATGAATTACTCAAGGCTGGTGTCATCTGGCCTAGTACTAGCCCCTACTCCTCGCCTATCCTACTTGTTCCCTAGAAATACGGCTCATGGCACCTATGTATTGACTACCAGGAACTCAACAAGACTATGATCAAGGATAAATTTGTTATTCCAGTGGTTTATGAATTACTCGATGAACTACACGAGACCATGTATTTCACCAAGCTTGATCTCCACTCTAGGTACCATCAGATCCGACTCAAGGATGAGGACATCCCCAAAACTGCCTTTTGCACTCATGAAGGTCATTATGAATTCTTGGTAATACCATTTGGTCTCACAAATGCTCCTTCTACATTCCAAATTCTTATGAACAACATCTTTCGACCCTTTCTGTGGAAGTTCATCCTTGTGTTCTTCGATGACATCTTGATTTACAGTCGCACATAGGAAGAGCACCTCAATCATGTGGATCAAACTTTACAGTTGTTGGTAACCCATCACATTTTTTCCAAAATGTCCAAGTGTTCCTTTGGTTTGATTGAAGTAGAGTATTTGGGACACATTGTCTCACAGGATGGCATTAAGGTTGACCCTAAGAAGATTCAAGCAGTTCAAGAGTGGCCGAAACCTCGCACCCTAAAGGGACTTCGAGGATTTTTAGGGCTTATAGGCTATTATCACAAATTTGTCTGTAATTATGGGAAGATAGCTGCCTCCCTCACCTCCATGTTGAAAAATATTCCTTCACTTGGACAGGGCCTGCTGACCAAGCCTTCATTGAACTCAAGCATGCTATGACCACCACTCCTGTTTTAGCCATGCCAGATTTCTCTAAACCATTTGTCATTGAAAGTGATGCTTTTGGTCATGGTATTGGGGTAGTATTGATGCAAGAAGGACGACCTATGGCTTTTACTAGCAAGGCACTCTTTGATCGTAATATGGGGAAATCCACATATGCTAAGGAAATGTTAGCCATATTGCATGCAGTCACACATTGGCGACCTTACCTCATTGGGTGTCACTTCTCCATCAAAACCAACCATCAAAGTCTCAAATATTTTTTGGAACAAAAAGTTGCCACGTCTGACTAACAAAAGTGGGTGTCTAAACTCATGGGCTATGATTATGATATCACCTACAAAAAGAGAAAGGAGAATATTGTGGCTAATGCTCTTTCTCGCCAAATGGAGACCATAAGTATGTTATGTGTCATCTTAGCACCACTTCCCCAATGGATTGATTCCTTGCATCAAGAAGCACATCAGGATGCAGATTTGTAAGCTTTGATAGCCTCACTAATGGATGATCCAGATTATGCACCAGGGTATAGTTGGAATGGCCATGATTTGCACTACCATCAACACCTGGTTCTGCTTCATAAGTCCCCACTTCGAGAGCTCCTCATGGAGTAATTGCATGCCACTTCCTCTACAGGCCATTCAGGGTTCCTTAAAACATATGAGCGACTCAAGCGCACCTTCTTTTGGAAAGGTATGAAATGTGACATCCATTATTTTGTTGCTGCCTGTGACACATGTCAAAAGATGAAAGGTGAAACAGTGTGCTCTCCGGGCACTCTTCATCCAATGCCTATCCTAGATCAGGTTTGGACTGACATTTCCATGGACTTTATAAAAGGGCTCCCTAAATCTGGAGGCAAGTCAGTAATTTTCGTGGTAGTGGACCGTCTTTCAAAGTATGCTCACTTTTGTGCCATTGCCCATCCTTATACAAAATCCATTGTTGCATAATTTTTTCTTGACTCCATCTTTCGCCTTCATGGCATGCCCACCTCCATTGTATCTGATCGTGATCCCACCTTCACGATCTAAAGATGCTACATGGGAGTCTCTCCACAAACTCCAGCAATAGTTTCCTCATTTTAGCTTTGAGGACAAAGCTTCTTCAAGGGGAAGGACATGTTAGGATCTCATCCTAACCTTTAATGTAATAACTTCCATGATGTAATAATTCTAAAGAACATGGGTAGTACCTATGATTAATATTTTGTAATGATCTAAGTTTTAGCTTATGTAGTTCCTATGACAAATGGCACCCTTTTTATGTAACGCATGGTAGATAGGTTATGTAAGGTGGCCTTGTGCATGTAATTCGAGTGGCATTGTGCATGTAATTCGAGTGGTACTATGCATGTAATTCGGGTGGCATTATGCATGTAATCTAGGTGGCATTTTGCATGTAAGCCAACCATGGAAGGGAACTCTTTAAATACCCGAGAAGGCACCAATGTATTCATATTTTTGCAAGTTAATTAAGTGTTGAAGGAGGTTGCCCCCTCGAAGAGGCCTATGATTCTATCTTATTATGAGATTGTTCCTTTATGCAAATTTCTGTTATAATGTGTATTTTGTTCTAAATATTAATATGATGTTTATGTGAGTTTATTTCCAATAAAATGTGTGAGAGTGTGTTTATTTGAGTTTATTTTATAGTAGGATCCTAACAGTAAATATTGCACAAAGCATCACACACATGAGAGACATGATTTTACGTGGTTCACCCAATGCAGGCTACACCACGGAGAAAATATTTTACTAAATATTTCTCAATTAATCTCTTGGGAATCCTTTCCCAGTTACAATTTTTATGGACCTCTTTCCTTAGGAGATATCAATCCCTAAATCAAGTTCATGTATCTCTATCCACAGGATAACTCCTCTACTCTGGTTGGTGATCGTCTAGAAGATACTGCCTCCACTACACTAACTGGTGGATCTCTCTCCACTTGAAGATCTTGTCCTCACTTAGAAGACCTGTCCTCAATGTCCTGACTGATGGATCTCTATCCACTGGTGACTCTGTCCTCTTTACTCTGTCACCTCCAAATCTCTATCTCAAATTGCACTAAACTCGGTACAGTCGATCTAGCACAATTCTTCTCAATCTCTGCACTAAACTCGGTCCAGTCGATCTAGCACAATTCTTCTCAATATTTGTACTAAACTCGGTATAGTTGGTCTAGCACAAGTTTTCTCAACAAGGTTACTCAAATCTGCACTAAACACAGTCCAGTCGATCTAGCACAAATCTACTCAATCTCTATCTCTGGTCTGGTACAAACCTGCACCAAATTTTGCTCTCAAGTCTTCTCAAAGACTTGCCTCAAATATCCTTAACAAGTCCACACAAAACTTGTTCAATATCATAGAAGCATAAGGATAATTGTTAGAGACTCAATATGTTCTATACTCAAAGCTCAATCACTTTCTCAACTCAGAACAGAATATAGAATAGTTTATTTCATGGAACTTGAACAATCACTTCATACATCCACTTGACTAGGTTCAATCAACTCTACTCAACCAATTACTCAAGAAACAACCCTTGCTCACAAACCCTAGTCCAAGTATGTAAACATCAACTCAAAATGTTTCCAACAATGCTCAACAACAAATCTCACATAACAATGATACTCATGTTCTTTCCAAAACCCTAGTTCAAGTTCTTTGCACAATCCAATGGCTTCAACAACAATGCTTATAAAACAAGGTTTTAAAGTCACTTCTCTATTCCAAAAAACCTTGAAGCACTAACTCAAACTCACTAGGCAATATGGCAATAATTCCTTTTCAAAAAACCTCATGCATCAACCAACCTTCAAAGGAAACTCAAACAATTACTTTTCACTCCAAAGATATTTTCAAAAAAACCAATTACTCAACTCAATTAGGAAGAATATTGCCCATACCTTTTTCGTGTGAAGAAGTTGTTCTCATAAATCTGCCACACTCACAAAATTCTCTTTGCCAATCTCAATAAGGGTTAGAAGACTTCAATAAAATCACAATGCAAAATATGACTAAAATACACCTTATTACTCCAACTCAAAATTAATATTCACCATAGTCTTCTTTTAATAGAAAAACCCTTATACAAAAATAATGCTCAAAAGGCTTAATATATCACTATATTAATTAAGCCTCCACACAATCTCCTTATTACTCCTATTAAAAAAAAATTAAATAACATCACTTAATAAAAACCAACCCCTTTAATAATAACCACTCATAAACCTTATTCCTCCAACATATGCCTATAATAATAAAAAGTACACCAAGCACCTTTTAATTTCACTATAGGCTAACAAATAATAAAAAAACACCCTTATATCTCCAACGTAGGTGGATAAAATAATTTTACCAACTAAAATTTTACCTCGCCTTTGGATGGAATTGAACCCTCAACCTTACCCCAACACAAGCGCCTTAACCGCGACCAAAGTCACCGCACGAGCCACTTGCTCGTTTGAGTATAACGAAGCACATGTGCTTCTTAACCTTCTCAATGCCTTCCACCTTGGTCAAAATGTCGTGCGCCTTGGACGCCTCAATCAACACACCAAATGATGCATCGCGGATATTCGAATGCAAACCTCCTGAAATCCTCCCTTATTCGCTTCGCTGCCACATTTTCAAAAATAATGCATGAGCTCTCTTTTTGCATGCCACCAACTTTCGATTCGAGCAAGGATAATTAAAACTTAGGACTTTGGGCATATTTATATGCTCCTCCAATGCATTAACAACATCGACGCTCACCATGCTCCCTTCCATGACGTCGACGATAAAGACTTCGAATGCCTTTAATTTAAATCCAACCTTTGGGTTTAATCAACATTAAACTTTGCGCTTTGAAATATTTTTCACCAACTTTGTTAAATATTATAATAGAGATTATAATAGTATATCCTTCCACTGCTTCGGATACATTTGCTTCCAAAGGAAAAATGAAACCACTTTTTGACCCATTACTTTGGGTGTAAAATAAAGATATTTTAACCCATTATAACTTCCATTAAGCTTTGCATTGCACTCGAACTGGAGAAGATCTATCACTGGAATCTTGACATCAATGACAATTGACTTTGGATATTAGTGCCAATTGCTCAAAATGTCCAACAATCTCCCCCTTTGTCATTGATGGTAACCCAAATTTCTTTTACTGAATGCTTAACTCATTTCTGCTCTGCTCCCCCTGGGACATTGCTCCCCCTGGCTCAATGCTTCTTCTTAAGTACCAAATCTCTTCCCTTTTTTAACTTATCAAGTTGCTCCCCCTTACTAAAATCTCTCCCCCTTTGACATCAACGACAAAGGGTCACCTTTGGGGCTTGATGCTAAGAATGGGCCTCTCAGCTTAGCCCCTCCCCCACCTCCTCATGAGGTGTTTAATTTCAATGTGGTAGTATCACTCACAATTTTTCTCGAAGATATTCAAATGTATCCCTCGATAATGGCTTAGTGAAAATATCTGCTATCTGTTCCTTTGTAGTAACATATTCCAACTTGACCTGTTTATCTGTCACCTACTCTCTCAAAAAATGATACTTGATTGGAATGTGCTTTGTCCTTGAATGCATTACTGGATTCTTTGAAATACTTATTGCACTAGTATTATCACATAATATGGGAATGGGATGATCATGCTTTATCTTGAAGTCCTCTAGAGTTCACTTCATCCATAATACTTGTGTACAACTAGCCACTGCTGCTATATACTCTACTTTTGTTGTAGACAAGGATACTGATGCTTGTTTTTTACTGAACCATGAGACTAGACAATTTTTGAGAAAGAATGCTCCACCACTAGTGCTTTTCCTATCATCAATGCTTTCTGTCCAATCTGCATCTGTGTATGCTATGAGTGTGAAACTATCATTTTTGGGATACCATAGCCCAAAATCCATTGTCCCTTTCAAATATCTGAGAATTATTTTTACTGCTACCACGTGTGTTTCCTTTGGTGCTGCCTAAAATCTTGCTACTAATCCAACTGCTTGAACTATATCTAGTCTGGTAGCTGTGACATATAACAAACTCCCAATCATAGATCTATATAATATTTGATCTGCTTCTAGAGACTCATCTGCCTTGTTGAGCTTACACCCGATAACCATGGGGGTGCTTACTGGTTTGCAATCTTCTAACTTAAATTTCTTTAGCATCTCTTTGATGTACTTTTTTTGTGAGAGAAATACTCCTTTTTTAGATTGAGAGATCTGAAGACCGAAAAAGAATGACAACTCTCCAAGCATAGACATCTCAAACTCACTTTGCATATTCTGCGTGAAATCCCTGCACATTTTATCATCATTTCCCCCGAAGATAATATCATCAACATAAACAACCACAATTAGTAACTTATCTCCCTCATTTTTGATGTATAAATTGTTGTCTGCTATCCCTTTTATGAAGCCCTGTTCTTGAAGATACTTGTCTAATATTGAATACCATGCTCTGGGTGCCTGTTTGAGACCATACAATACCTTTTTCAATATGCATATGTAATCTGGTTGATTTCCTAAAATGAATCCCTCTGGTTGTTCTATATAGACTTCTTCTAGTACACCATTTAAGAACGTTGACTTAACATCCATCTGATATACCTTGAAGTTTTTGAAGCTTGATAAGGCTAAGAACGTTTGTATGGCTTCAAGTCGAGCCACTGGTGCAAATGTCTCCTCAAAATCAATTCCCTCTACCTGTGCATATCCTTTGCATACCAATCTTGCTTTGTTTCTGACAACCTGTCCATCCTCATTTAGTTTGTTCCTGAATACCCATTTTGTACCGATCACATTCTTATCCTTTGGTCATGGAACTAGTTCCCATGTTTTACTTTTCTCTATTTGGTCCAGTTCCTCATCCATTGCCCTAATCCAAAACTTATCTTCAACTGCCTGCTTGAAGTCTTTGGGCTCAATCTTAGACAAAAATGAAAAATATGCATTTTCTAATGGTGCTATTACCCTTCTTCTTGTATGTCTTTCATCTGGATTTCCAATGATCAATTATTTGGGATGATTTTTCTGTATACGTCTAGATGGAGTTTTTGAAAGAAGTTTTTGATTTTCTGCTTCACTTTTTGATTCTTCACGAAATTCTTCTTGACACTCTTCAGGATCCTGAAATATTGTTCCTTGGGTTGACTCATTCAAATCTATCTTTTCATCAACTGTCACATTTATACTTTCCACAATAGTGCGAGTTCTCTTGTTGTAGCATCTGTAAGATTTACTCCTATTAGATTATCCAAGAAAGATACCTTCATCACATCTTGGATCAAATTTACCCAAGTTTTTATCCTCACGTCTTATGTAACACTTGCTTCCAAATATTTTGAAATGCTTTACTGTGGCTGGTCTTCCTTTCCATAGTTCATATGGAGTTTTGTGATGATTTACTCTTATTTGGGCTCTTGTGACAATGTATATTGTTGTGCTAACTACTTCCCTCCAGAAACCCTCTAAAAGTTTTGACTCATTTAGCATTGCTCTAGCCATATTTTCAATTGTTCTATTTTTCCTTTCAACTACCCCATTTTTTTGAGGGGTTCTTGTTGCTGAGTATTCCCTCTTGATTCTATGTTGCTCATAGAATTCCACAAATTTATTTGAGCTGAATTCTCCTCCTTTGTCTTATCTTAAACACTTGATCCTCTTTCATGTTTCATTCTCAACCAGCTCCTTAAATGCTTTGAATTTTTCAAATGCTTCTGATTTTTCTTTCAGAAAAGCTACCCAAACCATTCTGGAATAGTCATCTATAAATAGTATGAAATAACTTTCCCCTTGGATACTTTGTGTTCTTGTTGGACTGCACAAATTTGTATGTATCAAACTTAATGTTTTAGAAGTTGTATAACCTTTTGATTTGAAACTTGTTCTAGTTTGCTTTCCATGTTGACAAGGTGCACAAATTGTGTTTTGTGGCCTTTTTAACTTGGGCAAATCTCTTACTGCCTGTTTGTTGCTTATGTTGACCAAGTTATCAAAATTCAAGTGGCCCATTCTTCTATGCCATAACCAGATTTCATTTTCTTGTGATAAGAAACATCTTTCTCCCTTGATCTCATTAAGTACATAAAGGTTCCTTTCCCTTCTAGCACTTGCTACTAGTTTTCCAGATTCAAATTTTCTTACTTCACACCTGTCTTGATGAAATGTTACTATATGACCTTGATCACAGAGTTGACTAATGCTTAGAAGATTATGTTTTAGACCTTCCACATATAGTACATTTTCAGCTTTTGCTTTCTCGTTGATCATACTTAGAGTTCCCTTTCCATAAATATTTGTTGAACCATTGTCTCCAAAACTTACTGACCCTCTATTTGCTTCTTTTAACATTATAAACTTGTCTTTTTCCCCTGTCATGTGTCTAGAACATCCACTATCCAGAAACCATTTTTCTTCTCTATCTTGAGCATGCAAAGTTGTTTGGACTAACATGGATTTTACCTTTTCATTTCCCTTTTTCTCTTTCCTAGTAGTGATATTTCTACTAGACTTAGGGATCTCTAGCTTACACCATCTAGTCATATGCCCAAAATTATTACACTTGTAACACATAACATTATCATTCATAAGTGGTGCAAAAGAATTGATATTTCTACTAACATTGTTTCTTGCACTACTAGTACATTGCATAGCTTTACTAAAACTTTCTTAGTTAATCTCTTAGGAATACTTTCCCAATTGCAATGTTTATGAATCTCTGTCCACAGGAGATATCAATCCCCTAAATCAAGTTCATTTATCTCTATCCACAAGATAACTTCTTCTCCTCTGCTCGGGTTGGTGATCGTCTAGAAGATATTGCCTCCACTGCACTAACTGGTGGATCTCTCTCCACTTGAAGACTCTTGTCCTCACTCAGAAGACCTATCCTTAATTTTTTGGCTGATGGATCTCTATCCACTGGTGACTCTGTCGTCTTTACTCTATCACCTCCAAAGCTCTATCTCAAATTGCACTAAACTCGATACAATCGATCTAGCATAATTCTTCTCAATATCTGCACTAAACTCGGTACAGTCGGTCTAACACAATTCTTCTCAATCTCTACACTAAACTCGGTCTAGTCGGTCTAGCACAATTCTTATCAATATCTATACTAAACTCGGTAGAGTTGGTCTAGCACAAATCTTCTCAATATCTACAATAAACACAGTCCAGTTGCTCTAGCACAAGTTTTCTCAACAATGTTACTCAAATCTGCACTAAACATAGTCTAGTCGATCTAACACAAATCTGCTCAATCTCTATCTTTGGTCTGGTACAAACCTGCACCAAATTCTACTCTCAAGTCTTCTTAAAGACTTGCCTCAAATCTGCTTAACAAGTCCACATAGAACTTGTCCAATATCATAGAATCATAAGGAGAATTGTTAGAGACTCAATATGTTCTATACTCAAACCTCAATCACTTTCTCAACTCAAAACAGAATATAGAATAGTTTATTTCATGGAACTTGAACAATCACTTCATACATCCACTTGACTAGGTTCAATCAACTCTACTCAACCAATTACTCAAGAAAAAACCCTTGCTCACAAACCCTAGTCCAAGTATGTAAAAATCAACTCAAAATATTTCCAACAATGCTCAACAACAAATCTCACATAACAATGATACTCATGTTCTTTCCAAAACCCTAGTTCAAGTTCTTTGCACAATCCAATGGCTTCAACAACAATGCTTATAAAACAAGGTTTTAAAGTCACTTCTCTATTCCAGAAAACCTTGAAGCGCTAACTCAAACTCACTAGCCAATATGGCAATAATTCCTTTTCAGAAAACCTCATGCATCAACCAACCTTCAAAGGAAACTCAAACAATTCCTTTTCACTCCAAAGATGTTTTCAGAAAAACCAATTACTCAACTCAATTAGGAAGAATATTGCCCATACCTTTTTCGTGTGAAGAAGTTGTTCTCATAAATCTGCCACACTCACAAAATTCTCTTTGCCAATCTCAATAAGGGTTAGAAGACTTCAATAAAATCACAATGCAAAATATGACTAAGATACACCTTATTGCTCCAACTCAAAATTAATATTCACCATAGTCTTCTTTTAATAGAAAAACCCTTATACAAAAATAATGCTCAAAAGGCTTAATATATCACTATATTAATTAAGCCTCCACACAATCTCCTTATTACTCCTAATAAAAAATATTTAAATAATATCACTTAATAAAAACCAACCCCTTTAATAATAACCACTCATAAACCTTATTCCTCCAACATATGCCTATAATAATAAAAATTAAACCAAGCACCTTTTGATTTCACTATAGGCTAAAAAATAATCAAAAACACCCTTATCTCTCCAACGTAGGTGGAAAAAATAATTTCACCAACAAAAACCTTACCTTACCTTTGGAGGGAATCGAACCCTCAACCTTACCCCAACACAAGTGCCTTAGCCATGGCCAAAGTTGCTGCACGAGCCACGCGCTCGTTTGAGTATAACGAAGCACCACGTGCTTCTTAACCTTCTCAACGCCTTTCGCCTTGGTCAAAACGTCGTGTGCCTTGGGCACCTCAATCAACACACCAAACGATGCATCACATATATTCAAACGCAAACATTCTCACTGCCAGTGCCTTCGTGCTTTTCAAACTACCACCAAGCCACGCTTGCCCAATGCGATTTCAAGGATGGTGACCTCCTCCCTTATTCGCTTCGCTGCCATGTTTTCAAAAATAATGCACAAGCTCTCTTTTCGCATACCACCAAATTTGTATTCGAGCAAGGATAATTAAAACTTAGGACTTTGGACATATTTATATGCTCCTCCAATGCATTAACGACATCGGCGCTCACCATGCTCCCTTCCATGATGTCAGAGGTAAAGGCTTCGAATGCCTTTAATTTAAACCCAACCTTTGGGTTTAATCAACATTAAACTTTGCGCTTTGAAATATTTTTCACCAACTTGATTAAATATTATAATAAAGATTATAATATTATATCCTTCCACTGCTTCGGATACATTTTCTTCCAAAGGAGAAATGAAACCACTTTTTGACCCATTGTTTTGGGTGTAAAATAAAGATATTTTAACCCATTATAACTTCCATTAAGCTTTGCACTGCACTCAAACTGGAGAAGAGCTATCACTGACATCTTGACATCAATGACAACTGACTTTGGATATTAGTGCCAACTGCTCAAAATATCCAACAATTAAAATTGCTTCTCCTCCAAGTTCCCCAAGACATAAAAATCCTAGACTTGAAATGGCTCCTTCTTCAAATACTCATAAAAGTCTCACTTTGATGCGAGTAGAAGTATAATTTAAGATTTATGAAGAGAGGCAAATCCAATATATGGAATATGGGAAAGATCCAAATGCAAGATGGTGTACAGTTGAAGAACCTAAGGAACAAAGTGCTTAAGATCTATCTATTGCCACCATTGAAATACCTTTGCCAAGGGATGTAAAAGAAGCTCAAATTGACTTAGAAAAAAGGATAATATAGGCTATAGGGGACCCAGTTACCATGATGAAGTTAGAAGTTGGTGCACATGCACAACTTATGCTCGTAGTTGAAAAACAAGTTTATGAACTGAAAGCCAAGGCAATCAAAGTGGATCAATTACAGACATAAGTAGACAATCTCAAACAACAAATTTTAGATTCTCAGGCTATAGCTTCAAGGATAAAGCCTCGGATCATAATCAAAAACATTGATTGCTCTAACTTCCTTTCCAAATATAAAAGAGAAATGCAAAATAAAATACAACATAAGTTAGAGGATCTACGAGAAATATTCTACAACATTTATATGATCAAGAGCTTTGTAGAGAGCCTGAAGCACCTTCTAGAACAATAAGAAAATAAAGTAAACATGATATATCCCTGCTAGGATGAAAACTAATGAGATAATATTGATACATGAATGATTACAATATATAGGCATAAGCCTATATGACAAGTGTCAATGAAACTGACAAGTGTCAAAAAGTAGGTATAGTGCACATTACATTAATTCTAACATTCCCTCTTGATGTGCACTATCCTAACTAAAGAAAAAAACAAGTCAACATTAGGTAACATTCCCCCTTAATGTTGACTTCTCTAAAAGAACCCTATCATCCTCCTTTATTACATGATTTGGTCTAGGCTCGTGCTCTTTGCGCTTGGCTCTCCAACTATGAATAATGCTAGATCAACAATGTATACATCTCGGTTTGTTGCGACAAGGTCAGCCACTTCCACAGGTTTGTTGCCATTGGGTCAACCGTCTAAGTGCCTTAGGGTCATCATGGGTGCCTCAGGATCAACCACTTCTGGGTTTGTTGCCTTTGCAAGTCATCCTCAGAGGATGTTGCCTTTCGTAGGTCACTGACTAGATTCACCATGAATATCATTCTTCCTCATGATGAACTCAATCTAGAAGGTGTTGGTCTCTGTCGAAAATGCACCTTAATACAATAGAAAAATGAGCCATGAAATACAATATAAATGAGCCATAGAAGCCAAATATGGAGGAGAAGAAAAATAAGAGAATAGAATCTTCTGAAGTGTCTTCGTTTGTAGTCTTCAGAAGTTGATCCGAAAAAGACCTTGGATAGAGTCTAGGGTGTCTATATTTGTAGTCCCTAGAGTAGGTGTCCTTATAGTGACCTCCTCATCCCACCGAAGTGCATGGGTAACCAGTCGCTGTATTCGCCAAGTCTATAGAAAAGGTGACTAGGTACAAGGATCACATACAAATTGCCTTGGGACTGTCGGGTTCAAACGAGAGTGCACTCCAAGGTACAACAATATTCGAGCCTAAAAAACATCATAGAAAATAGTCTCAAAACTGAAAATGGACCCACCATTAGGTCCGAATAAAAAAAAATCTTTCCAAAGTCTATAAACATGGCTATAGTCGGATCTCAATAAGTCCTCCATCCATAAGAAAAACAACATACCTCTCTATGCAGCAAAGTAAACATCAGGAATAAAAAATTCCTAGCATCGCTCAATAACAGCACCGCATACTAACGAAATGAAAAATAACATTTCAATTTTCAAGGGAATTACATGCATCGCTCAATAACAGCACCGCACACTAACGAAATGAAAAATAACATTTCAATTTTCAAGGGAATTACATGTGCCATGGCAATCATAATCTCTCTGAAAATTTGAAAAAAAATACAATAAATAGTTCATTGTGGGCCTTCTAAAAGTGGTTTCCTCCACTTGACAAAAGATGCCCCCTCACTGTTGTATAAAATATTCGAGCATCCATGCCTGCCAAATATTCCACTTAAAAAAATTTCCCGCCCACTAATAAGCATACCTTTAAAATAAAACAACATATCCTTTCCTAAAAAATCCCCCCATTCATGATTAAAAACAAAGACATTAATGAAATCATGTTGCAAGTTCACATGGGCTGCTTTGTCTCGGCTCCATCATCCACTTAAAATAAATATTAAACAATTGTTTCCGCTTCTCAAATGCAGTTACTTCAAAACCAATACCTGTGGTATGCTCTCCGCTTCTCAAATGCTTTGGATAATATGACTATTCCTCCTCATCAGCCACAATCGAATTAGTTATTTTTAAATTCAATCAACTACCCCGTCTTTTGCTCTGACGCTTCCTTACACCCATCTGGTAATATACCAGAGTTTGAAAATTACCTACCCGACCCGTCTGCAAAAGAGTCTGTCAAAGAAGAAGAGAGAAAGCTCACGTGGACTGATTCCACAAGCATTGCTACCCTCCTCCAAAGTTTCGATTTCTCCTCAAAAATTTCCAGCACTGATGACATCTTGCAGGTGCCTCAGATGGATCACCGTTTGCATGCACTATACGGGCAGTTCCCACAATAAGTTGTCTGCCCCAAATGAACAGCGAGTGAGCTTCTGCCCGTTGGTCAAGTCGAGCGATGGCGGGCCGTTTCTGCCCTGATTGTAGCTACGTGTCGTGATTCTACAAGTTCTAATTTTTTGTTTGGTGCAGCGTAAAAATGGTCGTGATATTATCTACCGATGCTTTGCAGAAGTTCTACTTCGGTGAATCTCATTGTACAACTTGACGGGTGGACATCTCCGTCGGTGCCTAATTGGCAAGACGGAGATGATATGATGATATGATGATTATATTGTGGGCGCCTGTATTTTTTTTTGCCTGTTTGTTTTGAAGATCATCATCAATGGACCGACGGGAATTTTTTTTTAAGACGTCAAACATGTTTTTTGATGGATGTCCCGGCTTTAACCTTTTGCATGTTTTAAACAGGCGGATCCCATTTTTTTGTGCCATCCACAGGTTCTCCTTTCTCCTTCCCAATGCATGAGAACACTATAAAATTCTTCAGCCTCCAACTTCACCGTTTACTGCTACATCTCCATCGTCACGGAGAAATAGATCAGCCCACCATAAATGATCACCAACAGTTTCAAAAAGAACACAACCGCCATATCTCCAAATCTGATCATCGGGCGGGATTTGCAAATCTCCGTCGATCAAATTTCACCTTGTCGAGTGCATGCACAATGATTCACCAAAAAACATCTGTTATCATTCCAAAAACCATGCACCAAGTAGGGGCTCAATGAAGCAATGAATACACCATTTCAAGGCAATTCTCCACGTAGTCTCTCTAAGCGAACGGACATATTTTGCAACATCATTGAGAGTAAACATCCCGTCAATCTTCACGAACCCTGATCTGCATCCCTCAGAGAATTAACACCATAGGAACAGAAACAACTCAAAAAACTTAATGAAATTTCAGTACAGGATCACTGAGAAATCTCCCACATCCACTTGGCTTTCCTGACCTGCATCATTTTTTATCTATACAAACTCACCACCGTGGGCATATATCAATCAAAAGGAGCCGCTCCATTAAAAAAAAATCGCAATTTCTGTAGAAATGACCTACACCATAAATTTTCACTTCTCATGAGGATAAGGCATCAAAAAATGGATCTATTACATACTGTAACAGGCCGCGCATTAATTACACCATCTTTGGATGCAGCATCGCACAGATACATTTCAACGGACACATATGTTCGACATCCAGCGGTACTAACAACGAGAAGGAAACTCATGTTATGTGTTCGAAATCAAAAAACAGTGAGAGATCTGAAGTCTCCACACCCACTGCGGACTTGTGTAGTAATTATTCAGAAGCTTGGGGAGAGTATGAGGGATGAACTTTGAACTGAGTGAATATTTTGTTGAAGACCAGCTATGTTATAAGCCGTTTGAGGTGCATTGGCCATTTCAATGGCCCAGCATAAATGATGGGGACCAAACTACGGAATCCTTCAGAGTATTGAACAGTTCTTAGTTTGGATACATGCTACTGCAGGATAATTCTATCCTTTATGCAGGCGTGTTCGAGCTTCTGCACTCCCGCTGCACGATTCTGATCTCACGCCATTTTTTAGGTCCACGAAAAAATGAGCTCCTCCAAAAAAAATTGTCGCCCTCCAGCTCACACAAGACAACCTCTGTTCTGAATAGAAAAAATTGTGAAATTCCCCCCACGACGAAATCAACATGCAGTCAATCTCTGTGGACTGGTACGTGGCAACTGAACGACCCACTATGTTTCGGCAGTCAATCTCTGCGGACTGGTGCGACATCAATCTCGTTGGGCTAGCATGGTGGTGCTACTCCAACTGCAAGTGAGAAATCAATGTAGGACAAACAGTAACACGTCGTCTGCCCTGATAAAGTGTAGATATGCCAAGTACACAGAAATGGCTATGGCAGCGGCAGCATAAAAAACGTTGGGCAACAACCAAAGCAACCCAAGATCCGCCGTTTAGCATTAAAAACTTCAGTACAACATACTGGAAAAAAATAAAGACATGTTCTTCTTTAATGGTCATAAATCGGCTGTTGAACTGTCAAGAATTTCACTCATACATAATTGATCTCACCGGCGCAAACAAAATACACCCTTCTTTTGGTTGCACAATACGAAGGCGTCGGTGTGATCTTGGATCAACGGTGAAGAGAACAAAATGACACTCGCAGGTGGTCTCCAAAGGGCACTGCTGGTTTTTCATATGCGTACAGTTGCACGTCCTTCATTAAAAAACTTTGTGCGCCCTTAACAAGAATATGGACGATGCCAAAGCACCATACGAGCATCAAATTTAAAAAATAACTATTGTGCGCATTGAAGTTTTTATTTTGATTTTTGCCGTCGTCGGGAGCGCAGGCCGAAGGGGGGCCCCAAGTCGGGCTGCGCAGCCGAAGTCGGGTTGCACTCCCATATTTTGCGCAGTTGGGCTGCGCAAGGGTTTATGTGCACAATCGGGCTGCGCACGAAATATGTGCGCAATCAGGCTGCGCACGAAACAAATTGCTAAGTTGGGGAGCGGTTGGTCAACGCCCGACTGCTCCGGTCAAAGGCAGCGAAGTCCGACTTCGCTGCGCAGTCAGGTGGACAGCTCCAGACTTAGGCAAATTTTTGGGGAGCGGCTGGTCAATGCCCGACTTCGCTGGTCAAAAGCAGCAAAGTCCGAATTCGCTGCGCAATCGGGTGGACAGCTCCAAACTTAGGCAAATTTTTGCTTTGCAAACTTTTGCTGTCCGACGGCTTGCGCGGCTACAGCGATGGTTTTTTTGGCTTGGCAAGAACTAAATGGGGAGGAGAGAAACACCGAATCTGAATGCAATGTTTCAGATCTGAGCTCAAACTTATAGAACACGAAAAAAAACGCTCTGAGGCGATTGTACAGACAACAACAAATTTTGTGTCGACAAAGATAACCGCAAACCCTACAGACGCCTTAAACAACAACAAATTTTATTCTTATAAGACGAGGGTTACAAAAGTCCTCAACTGAGAAAAAACTAACATTTGCAGACTAAAGTTGCAGGATAAACTAAGAGGGAAAACAAATGTCGAGTCTGTTGCTCGAACATTAAACAGATGAGCTACTCTGCTCACTGAAACGATCTCGTCTGCTACTCTGCGAATGACTGTTTTTCTCTTGCCTGTTTCTCCAAGTTTCTCCCACTCTCCTATGTCTGTCTGAAGACCCAAACTGCCTTATATAGTCGCGGGGAGAGGAAGATAGAGGTTATCCTCTGATAGACCCTAAACTAGGGTTTCTGACCAATCGCCCAAATGGCATTAACTTATGCGACGATCAGATCTGTCAGACGTCACATCTGTCAGAAGGCACGTGCAACGTCAAGTCAAAAATTTTGTTGGGATCCTCGACTGTGCGAGCACAGTCCGGCTTCGCCCAAGTTCGGAGTGCAATTTGGCGAAGGCGTGAAACTAGAATTAATATTTCTAAAACCCTCCTTTAAGCCTGATTTCATGAGCGCTTTGACTCCAAGATGCTCTCGCAATCTGCTGAAGTCTTCCTCCTTCAAAGGCTTCGTGAAAATATCTGCCAACTGCTCCTTGGATTTGCAAAACTGCAGTTGAATTTCTCCAAACTTCACCAACTCTCTGATGAAGTGATAACGAATATCGATGTGCTTCGTTCGGCCATGGAACACGAGATCCTTTGATAGTGCAATGGCTGAATTGTTATCACAAAAAATTGTTGTCACGCCTTCCGAAAGATAGTTCAGTTCACTCAGAACTCTTCGCAGCCAAACTGCATGACATGCGGCTGATGTGGCGATGACATTTTGCTTCGACTGTGGACAATGCAACAATGGGTTGCTTCTTAAATGCCCATGAGACTGCCCCTGATTCGAGATGGAAAGCATACCCATAGGTGCTCTTTCGATCGTCGATGCTGCCAGCCCAATCACTGTTTGTGAAGCCCACCAGTTTCAACTGGTCCTGTCTGGCGTAAAATAGGCCATTGTTTCGAGTCCTGTTGACATAGCGCAAGATCCTCTTGCCTGCTTGTCAGTGCGTGTCCTTCGGAGTCTCCATGAAACGGCTGATCAGACTGACTCCGAATATCAGATTTGGTCGAGTTGTAATCAAATACATCAGACTGCCAACTAGCCTCTTGAACAGTGTTGGATCTACATTACTTCCTGAATTCAGCTTGCTCAACTTCAAACCTATGGCTACAGGTGTGATGGTAGGTTTGTTGTCCTCCATCTTGAACCGCTTCAGGACATCCTTCGCATACTTGCCCTGAGAAATGAAGATGCCATATGTCGATTGGTCAACTTCAATACCAAGAAAATACTTCATCAACCCTAAGTCCGTCATCTCGAACTCCTTCATGGTTGTTCTGAACTGGAAAAATAGTGTTTTGTTGTTGCCAGTGTAAATTAAATCATCTACATATAGGCAAACGTTTATGAGTTCACCTACATCATTTGTCTTCATGTACAGGGTGTGCTCATATGGGCATTTTACAAATCCATTTTCCTGAAAATAACGATCAATCTGGTTGTACCAAGCCCGAGGCGCCTGCTTCAAACCGTACAGAGCCTTCTTCAGCTTCAGGACTTTGCCCTCCTGGCCTTCAATTTTGTAACCTGGTGGCTGGTCTATGAAGACCTCCTCCTCCAACACTCCATTGAGTAAGGCTAACTTGACATCCATCTGGTCCATATTCCAACCATGTTGGGCTGCCAATGCTAGGATCATCCTGACTGTGTCAAGTCGGGCTATAGGCACATAAACCTCATGGTAATCGATGCCTGACTTCTGCTTGTAACCCTTCGCCACCAGTCTAGCTTTATGCTTGTCAACGTCTCCTTGGGCATTGAACTTTGTCTTATACACCCACTTGACCCCAATGGTCTTTTTCCCTACTGGAAGATCTGTCAGTTGCCATGTATCATTCTTTTCAATGGCTTCAATCTATTTGTCCATAGCCTGCACCCACTTCTGATTCTGACTTGCGTCTTCGAACTCTATTGGATCAACTTCAATAAAGAATGCAAAGTCATAGTACTCTTCATCTATATGGGTTTGGGTTGCCGCATAGATTTCTTGCAAGCTCTTTGTCTTCGCTGGTGTCACCAGGTTATGGATTCTGCTTGCACGTGGAGGCGACCAAGATGGAGTGGCTGTGCAACTACTGGCACCGCTGCTGCTGCTGGAGGTTGCAGGTGGCTGCACACTTCCTTCTTCCAAGTCAACAAAGTTTACTACTGCTGGCTCTAACAGGCCAGTCTCTGACTTCTAATTCCAGGCTTCATCTGCAAGAAACTTAACATCACGGTTGATGATAAGCTTCTTCGTCACAGGGTTGTACAGCCTAAATTCCTTCGCCTGCTCACTGTACCCTATGAAAATGCACTTCTTAGCTCTATCATCCAACTTCTACCGCT
Organism: Wollemia nobilis; assembly: GCA_028583015.1. Lineage (NCBI taxonomy): Eukaryota > Viridiplantae > Streptophyta > Pinopsida > Araucariales > Araucariaceae > Wollemia > Wollemia nobilis. The sequence goes on from JAQPPZ010000267.1 coordinate 109,630, forward strand.
TCTCTTCTGGAACATGTGCATATGCAATGCACCCGAACACACGCAAGTTGGCCACACTTGGCTTCACACTGCTCCAAGCCTCTCGAGGGATTTTTTCCTTCACGCTTTTAGTGGGACATCTGTTCAGTAGGTAGACTGCACATGTTACAGCCTCTGCCCAAAATTCGTGTGGTAATCCCTTCGCCTTCATCATGCTTCGTGCCATCTCCATGATGGTTTGGTTCTTCCTCTCAGCTACGTCGTTTTGCTGTGGCATGTATCTGGCAGTGAACTGCCTTCAAATTCTATGCTGCTTGCAGTAGTTATGGAATTCGTTGGAGATGTATTCACCTCCGCCATTTGTCCTGAGAGTCTTGATCTGATATTCGCTCTATTTATCCACTAGAGCCTTGAACTCCTTGAATCTGGAAAATGCTTCTGACTTCAGCTTGATGGCATAGATCCAAGTCTTCTGGCTGAAGTCATCTATGAACGTTAAGAAGTATTTGTTTCTAGCAAACGTGTTGGTCTGCATCGAACTGCAAATGTCTGAGTGCACTAGCTCCAGTGGCTGTGATGCTTTCCAAGACTGACTAAAAGGGAACAAATCCCTATGTTGTTTGTCGACTAAGCAGCCCTCACAAAATTGATTTTGTCACTCTATCAAGGGTAAACCCTTCACCATCTGCTTCTTGTGTAGTTGATTCAGGCCACTGAAGTTCAGGTAGCATCTTTCACAACTACACTTAGAGACATCAATGATTCGTTATGAATCTGCAGCGAAAACATTTTATTCTTCGTCATGGACACTATAGCAATCTGCCCATGCGACTTGTCTCTGATGGTGCAAGCTTCGTCTTTGAATTGGATTGTATGTTCCTTCTGTACGAGTTGTCCAACACTCAGCAGGTTATGCTTCAGGCCAGGCACATAGTAGACGTCACAGATCTGCTTTCGTTCGCCGTGCCTGGTGTGGATGAGGATTTTTCCTTTCCCCATTACGGGAACCTTGTTGTTGTTCCCCATCTTCACCTCAGACTAGACTGTTTCATCTAGTTGGGAGAACATCTCCTTGTTCCCGATCATGTGGTTGTTGCACCCACTGTCTAAATACCAAACATTCTTCTAGCACTCCTCTTCAATGTTGAAAGTCAACAACACGTTTCCTCTTGTCGCATTTTCAGTTTCGTCCGTGTAATGGGCTTGCTGCTGGTTCTCCTTGGCCATTCGTTTTCTGCACTATGAGATGTAATGGCCGAACTTCTTGCAAAAATAGCACTAGACCTTTGACATGTCCTTCTTCTGAGCAGATCCACCTTGCTGATTTTTCGAGCTACCTCTTCCACCTTGCTGATGGAAATTACTATTGGTCTCTCCTTCGCTAGGGTTTGACCGTCCTCCTTGCTTTTTGCCTTTCCCACACCTGCCTTTGCCTCTTGCTCCATGAGAACTAGAGGCGCCATGGTGGGAATCTTGTCTGTCGTTGTCTCGAAATGAGACCTTAGCCTTGAATGCTTGCTTCAGAGAGGTCTGAGACAAATGGCTCAGCCTCTGTTAATGTGTCTGCAATGAACCCATGAGCTCGTCTATTGAGAGGGTTGTCAGATCCCTCGACTCTTCGATTGCTATCACAATCGAGTCAAACTTGGCAGGCAAACTTCTAAGAATTTTCTCCATGATTCTCTAAATCTGCATAATTTCTTCGTTCAACCGCATCTGGTTGATAATGTCCATCGTCCGGGTGAAGAAATCACTCATGGACTCGGACTCACTCATCTATAGATTTTCAAACTCCCTCCTAAGCATCTGCAACTTCACCAACTTTACCTTATTGGTGCCCTAGTACGAGTTGGCCAAAATCTCCCAGGATTGCTTCGCCTTGGTGGCTGATGCGATCCGCAGGAAGATGGACTCCTTGACCGCTTGCATGATGTAGAAGAGGGCCTTCTGGTCTTTCTTCGTGTTCTCTTTCAACAGGTCCTTGTCTGCTTGAGAAAGGGCGACTAGTGCTACTACATCTGCCAATTTTGGGTAGTCGTTCTCGACTAACTCCCACAGCTCCTGAGATCCGAATAGGATCTTCATCTAGATGCTCCAGTAATCGTAATTCTTCCCATTGAAGCACGGGATCTGCAACTACAAGTTGTTGCTACTGGAAGCCATTCTGATTCGGTCTCCACGTCAAGGGATCAGTAGCTCTGATACCAATTTGAAGTTTTTATTTTGATTTTTGTCGTTTTCGGGAGCTTAGGCCAAAAGGGGGGATCGAACTTGGGCTACGCAGCCGAAGTTAGGTTGTGCTCTCGTCTTTTGCGCAGTCGGGCTATGTAAGGGTTTATGTGCGCATTCGGGTTGCGCATGAAATATGTGCACAATCGGGTTGCGCATGAAACAAATTGCTAATTTGGGGAGCGACTGGTCAACGCCCGACTGCGTTGGTCAAAGACAGCGAAGTCCGACTTCGCTACGCAGTTGGGTGGATAGCTCCAGACTTAGGTAAATTTTTGGGGAGTGGTTGGTCAACTCCCAACTACGCTGGTCAAAGGTAGCAAAGTCTAACTTCGCTGCGCAGTCGGGTGGATAGCTCCAGACTTAGGCAAATTTTTGCCTTGCGAACTTTTGTTGTCCGAAGGCTTGCGTGGCTACAGCGATGGTTTGCTTGGCTTGGCAAGAACTAAATGGGGAGGAGAGAAACATTGAATCTGAATGCAATGTTTTAGATCTGAGCTCAAACTTATAAAACACAAAATAAAACGCTTTGAGGCGATTGTACAGACAACAGATTTTGTGCCAACAAAGATAACCACAAACCCTACAGATGCCTTAAACAACATCAAATTTTATTCTTATAAGACGAGGGTTACAAAAGCCCTCAACTGAGGAAAAACTAACATCTGCAGACTAAAGTTGCAGGATAAACTAAGAGGGAAAACAAATGTCGAGTCTGCGTCTCGGACATTAAACAGATGAGCTACTCTACTCACTGAAACGATCTCGTCTGCTACTCTACGAATGACTGTTTTTCTCTTGCCTATTTCTCCAAGTTTCCCCCACTCTCCTCTGTCTTTTTGAAGACCTGAACTGCCTTATATAGTCGCGGGGAGAGGAAGATAGAGGTTATCCTCTGACAGGTTTTGACAGACCCTGAACTAGGGTTTCTGACCAACAAACTGACATTAACTTATGCGACGATCGGATCTGTCAGATGTCACATCTTTCAAAAGGCACGTGCGATGTCAAGTCAAAAATTTTGTCGGGATCCCCGACTATGCAAGCTCAGTTCGGCTTCGCCCAAGTTCGGAGCATAGTTTGGCGGAGGCGTGAAATCAAGATTAATATTTCTAACATGCATTCCATGGCGCACTCCCACTTGCGTCGTCTTCACACCATCACAGTCAACTAGAAAAAAAAAATCTTCGTGTCTTCATGCATTTGATCGTTGCAAAATATTTTTTGTGGAGGAATCCATTCACGGATCACCATATCAATGCTCCCGAAGAACGGCATACAAAAGGCTTCAATTTTCCTGCAAAGCAAACCTTAAAAAAAAAATTTTCCATTAAAAAAATTTTGTTTTCCGTTTTTTGTTTCTTTTTCGAGAAACTACTTCTGCGGACGAAAACCTCCCCTAAAAAAATTTCAACCATAGATTTTCTCAAAGAACTTTTTGGTTTCTGATCTATCAAAGATGGGGAGCATACTCCCTCAGTATCTGATCTATCTAGAAAAAAAATGAAAGAAAATTTAAGGGGAAAGAATGAGGGGGGATTTCCTGAGGAAAATCCCCCATCAAGCTCACAAAGATAGAGAACACTTGGAGCTTTGATATCAAATATTAGGATGAAAATTAATGAGATAATATTGATACATGAAGGATTACAATATATAGGCATAAGCCTCTATGACAAGTGTCAAAAAGTAGGTATAGTGCACATTACATTAATTCTAACAATCCCACCTTCTAACAATTTGAAAAGTACTATGATCAAATAAATGGAGGACAAGTAATAGTGGAAGATGGCACCATTATTTTTTGTGCTAAAGAGTTCATTAAAATATCAACATTTCTAGAAGATGGGTCTAGATGGCATAAATGGGTTAGAGAGATAGTCACATGGGAAGAGGAAATAAATGATGAGCTAAACAAAGTAGGGTTTTTTGTCCAAGAATGTTTATAGGTGTCTGAAGTCAAAAATATGATCCTAAAAAAATCTAATACTTTGACTATGATCCAGATAACGAGTGTGAATTGGCCAGGCAGATCAACTTTATGATAGAAACAGTCGACCACCTATGCAGTTTTTCTCAAAAAAGCAAAACATGGTCCAAAAATTAGAAAATTAAAATCATGCAAGATTTAAATATGCTAAAATTTACTATAACCTTTTGTGAAGAAGCATGGGAACTCATTGATATGGCCATAAAATACCTCCATAAAGAGATAAATAAAAGGAAATATATTAGAAAAATCAACACTGAAATGTCCATGATCACAACCTCTCTAAAAAAGAAAACAATAGAATAGAGATAGAGCTCAAAACAAGATAAAACTACAGATGCTAGCCAAGATAGTGCAAGGTCCACCACAGAGAGAGACTACTCAAAATAAAGAAATATAAGTCTAGAGGCAAACTGGTTGTAGGGCCAAGAATTAATATAGTTGTACTCCATCAATCCAACTTAAAAATTTGGATGCATCCAAATGCCAATTTTTAAAGAGAACAACTCCAGACAATTGTAATTTTGTAGCACATTCAACCAATCAAGGGCCTAGATGATGCCAAGTGGAGGACTCAACTAGAGACAATTATAATAGAAACATAGCACATTAACACTATAAAAGGAGTTGTTGCAACCAAAAACAAGATCAAGTTTTCCATAGCCATACTTTTGCTAGAGGTATACTAAGAGTGCCCTTACCTTTTTAATTGTATTTCCTTTCGTGCTTTATTTTCCATCCCTCACTCCCCCCCTTGATTATGTAGGCCTTGTTCAAGATATAACCAGTTAGTTGAGATCATTTCTAATGATTGGATTGGAAGCTTGAAAATTCTATCACTATTATTAGGATGAAGAATGGAATTCCTTTGAACATAGAGAACCTTTTGTATTGTTCAATGAGATATGAGCACTTTATTCGACTTTGAATTGTAATATTTTTTCAATAGATTAATACAAATTCAACTTCCTTCTAGATAATTCTTTCGCTCAATTATGTATTTGCGGTCACATTTGTATGTTATATCATTTGAATGTATGAATGTCGTTATCTTTCACTATGTGTTTTAATTATATATGTTACATTATCTGAATGGATCGAATTATCCCAATTATTTCTCTCTTTCTTTCTTTCTCATCAACGTTCTAAAAATTTGCTACTATTAAAAATTGATAAGGCATCAATATACTATTAAGGCATAAATAGAGATTTATTGTAAATCTTGGTCAAAGAACATCAACTATTTTATATTTTTTTATTTGGATGAGCATGGGCATATAAAGAAACATTATAAGCTCACCTTAGGGGTATCCTTACCCTACTCAGTCTGTCTAGAGTATTTTTTATAATTTTTTTCTGAGTTAAAGTGGTAGATTGATCAGAGTCTATAATATTGCTTGTGTTCAATAAAATACTATGGCATGATGAACAATTAAGGGACACAAGAAATTTCCACAATATGGCCTTCATGAGTTCTAAGTGTTGTTTTTGGAATATCTTCTATCTTGATTAAAAATTGGTAAGAACTTGATCTCAAGTCTAGTTTAGTGAAACACTTAGCACCATGTAGTTCATTTAACATTTTATCAATAAATAGAATAAGAAGTTGATTTTTTATTGTATTTTTATTTATTCTTTTGGAATCAATACATAGATTGTAGGATTCATCTTTCTTTCATATGAGTATGACTCATGTTGAGTATGGGCTCTTACTAAGTGTGACAACATCTAATTTTACTAATTTTTAAATTAATAATTCAATTTCAATTTTATGGTGATGTGGACAATGATATTGTTTGATATTCACTTAAGATGCATCTTTGATTTTGATAACATGCTTGATATCTCATTTGGAAGGGAAACCTCAAGGTAACTCTTGGAATACTATGATATATATATCCTTGTTTTATTTTATTTTGTTATCATGTATGTCATCTTTTATTGGCATAGGATTCATTGAAACACATCAAACACCAACTATTAAGAATCGATGTTCAATACATTCTCAAAGATTCAGTAGAAATCAAATTTATATATAACACCCCACCTATAAACTCACTTTCTTTAACATTTAGTAATTGAATAACCTAACTTAGATATTGCTTGATAATTACATCACACATTAAACATCACTCTTTCTTGCTACTCAAGCCCTTATAATTTATTAGGTATTCATTTGCATAACTTATGTAGTTCCTCATTTATCTCTAAACTTTAAAAAAAAAAATTGAGTGCCTTGGTGAAAATATTTGTAATTTATCTTTTTTGTTCTGGTATACATGTTAAATAACATAAGTTTGAATCAATTTTAGAATAAAATGATAAAAAAATTCACATGTTTAATTTTTATATGGTATATAAGATTATTTGCTAGTTGAATTGTGCTTTTGTTATCATAGCACGATATTGAGGGTTCATTTTGTGGAACATTCAAATCATCAAGTATTATTCTCAACCAAATTGCTTCACAAGTTGTTGTAATGTTGTAAACTCGACTTTTATTGATGATAATGTGAGTATTGGTTGATTTTTGCTGCACCAAGAAATAACACCTGATCCAATATTGAATAATTTATAATTATTTTTTGGTTATCAACATTTCTTTGCCCAGTTTGAATCAATAATACTTATCAAAGATTTATCACAACTTGCTATAATATTCAATTCAAATTTTTAAGTGCCTTTGATATATTTAAAAAAAATTGATTGCTTTTCGTTGATAATTTTGGAAATATGACATAAAGCTAAACATTAAGCTAACTATATATGCAATATAATCCCTTATTATGTTTAAATAGATACGACTCTCCATTAGTTGTCTAAACAAAATGGGGTCTAACATTTTTTGAATCATCATTTGAACATGATTCATTCCTTATTTTAGTTAATGTAGAGACAACTTTGTGTTCATCCGTTTTGAATTTTACTAACAAATCATATGCATATTTGGACTAAGATGTAATATGTTATCACCATTTTCTATGTTGCATATCAAGACAATATTTAAGCAATCCTAACTTTATCATTTAAAACACATATTTCAATTTTCTTTTTGTATCAAAATCTTGACATAATTATCTATAATTATCAAATCATCCACATAAAGGAACATAATCAACAATCCATCATAACTTTTCTTGACATAGAGATTTAGGTCAAAGAAACGTTTTATAAAACCTTCATATTTAAAGTACTAATTAATTTGACCATATCATGTCATCTGTGTGCTTCCTTGAAGCCATATAAAACTTTATTTAACCTACAAAAAGTATGTGTATCATTCTTTCATAAAAAAATTATGGTTGTTCTATGTAGATTTTCTCTTGTAATGCACCATTAAGATATACATTCTTCACATCTATTTGATGAATCTACCAATTAAAGTCAGCAACCCAAGCAATAAATCTATTTCAATGAGTTTACATAGGGTTTTTATGAGGGATCCAAATCCCCTCATACTGAGTGGGGTTTGAACCTTGGATCTCTCAAAGAGAGGCCAAAGCCCTTACGACTACAATAAGCTTGCAGCTATAATAACAATCTTGATTATACTCATTTTAGCAATTGGAGCAAAAGGCTTATTAGTCAATATCTTATTGTGGATAGTACCCTTTAGCTATAAGTCTAGATTTATAATTCTCAATGCATCTATCTAACTTTAAACTTTGTTTTGTAGGTTCATTTAGTGCCAATGATATATTTACCTTTAGAAAGTTTTGTTGATTCCTATATGTGTTTTTTCATCAAGGAGTTATATTCCTCTTCCTTTGTGTTTCCCACTTTATATTACCTTTATCTTCTTCAAAGGATTAAAGGCATTCACCTTTCTTATGCTTGTCATGGATGCATCATTGACATGATGAACCTTATATTTTTGTTCTTTATTTTTGAACTCTTTTCAAGACTTGTTTTTTCCTTTAAAAATTTTATTCATTATTAGTAACATTATTTTCTTCATATTTAATTTGCAAAATAAATTAAGGTGCATGTATTTAGATTTTCATGAAAAAATTCATCAAACACAACAACTTTCCTAATGATGACTTTCTAGTCTTAGGATCATAGAATCTATAAATCTTTGATTACTCACTATAACCAATAAAAATGCACTTCATTATTTTGTTATTAAGTTTATTTCTTAGATCATTAAACACATGAACATAAACATCATATCCCAGCACTAAAACATTTGATGTGTGGCTTGATGCTAGACTATGCTCTATGAGGTGTTGTGTTCCTTACTATTTATGTGGAATATATATTTAGGATATAAGCAATAGTACTCATTCTCATAGCCTAAATATATCTAGCAATTCTTAGTCTTTAGCATGCATCTAGACCTTTCTTTTATTGTTCTAGTTCTTTCTTCCAATAATCTTGTTATATATATATATATAACTCTAAATTATGAAGTATTTTTTAATATCAACATTATTATAGAAGCTTGTAAAATCATTTGAGATATATTCTTTTCCATTATCTTCTCTAAGCACTTTAATTTCTCCCATTTTTTTTCTCTATAAGAGTCTTAAATATCTTAAAATTTTGAAACACCTTTTGAAAAAATAAACCCATGTTTTTCTAGCAAAGTCATCAATAAACATTAGTGCATATTTTATAAATACAAAAAAATGAAGTGAAAAATAAACCAATGGCATCATTACATAACAACTCTAATTCATCTTTTTTTCTTTATGCCTTTCTTTTTAAAAAACCACCTATTTATATACAAGTCGAGTGCATAATAGATAGAGAGGACTCGACTCGTTAATGCTCTTGTTGGTTTAGCTCTTAAGATAGGGACTTTATGATATTTCCATATAAACAAGATTCACAAACAAATTTAACTTTGCATAAGTTTTAAGTTCATTGATACAAACAGATTCATAACCATTAAGCTTGCATTGATTTTGGAAATTCCACATACCATATCTAATTAAATTAATCCACTTGTCCAATTCTTGATTGTGACAATTCACTAGTACTATCATAACTTTTGAGAGCATGTTTGTTTGTATTGCCTAAATTAAACCTCTATGTTCCTTATTTAAAACATCAGAAGAAAATACTATACCCTTGTATTTTTCTTTAAAACAAACCTTCAAATTTAACTAATAGACATACAAGAAATAAAGCTAAGTATATTTTGGGAATCCCATAGACCTTATCTAATTTTGTCGTGAAGACAAGCTTTATCAATTAAAATGCTCAATTGTTGATTGTGACAACTCACTATCATAACTTGTGAGCATGTTCTTCCATATTACCTAAATTAAACCTCTATATTATTTATTTTAAACATCAGAAGTTACCGTAACCTTGTATTTTTCTTTAAAAACAAACCATCAAACTTAACTAATAGACATACAAGAAATAAAGTTAAGTATCATCTACTTAAATAACCTGTGTAAAATTTTTGCACTTGCTAAATCTCAAAGAAGGTTAGAAGATGTGATAAGATGCCACTCACCGTAAAAATGCATCAAACAAACTTTGGACTCTATGCCTCTTAATTTGCATAGATGAAAAATAATAAGGAAGAATAAAATTATTGGAGGTAGAACATGCCTATTATAAATCATTATTCTTGTTAACAAAAAAATTATTCACTAATATAAAAAATATCAAATCATAAATATCAAATATTACTTGTTATTATCTTCAAACTCTCATTATGTTAAAAAAAAATTATGAAAGAGGATTAACCAAACCTATTAATTAACATAACCTTTTAAATAATAATAAATTATATTTTTTTTGAGTAAAAGGTAAAAATTTTATTCAAAAAAACTGATCAACTTATACAAATCCATTTTGATATCCTGCCTTTCTTGGCAAGGCTCAAAATACAGTTTTTCTATTTTCTTTTACCTGCCCAGGATCTCTGAATCCCTGTTCTCTAAACTTTACCTCCTTCTTAACTGTATATGTCCTCTTCCAACAAATACATATTTTTTAAATGTTGGTAAAAATTTATTGAGTCAATAAAAGCATACAAGAAACAAAGAATCCCAAAACAATAACTCTTACAAGGACCAAAAAAAAGATACCCCTAAAACCATCGAGCACCCGGCCAAAAGACACCCAACAAACAATAGCCTCAACTAGGCATATCCACAAGTAAATTAGCAAGATGATGAGAACAATCCAATGGGAGATGATTCCAGTCCCTAACATTCCAATCTTCCTGAAACTCATAAGCCCATTTTTCCAAGAAATCAGCCACACCATTCCATTCCCTGGGAATATGAACAAAGGAAATAAACTCCAGGTGCCAACAAAATTGAATGATTTGTCGAGCCACTAACGCCAGTTGCCAATGAACATTAGAAATATTATGAGTCTTCAACAAATTAATAATAATCTAAGAGCCCAACTCACAGATTATCTTACGCCAGCCTAGAGCATAACCTTTTTCTAAAGCAACACGAATAGCAAGGGCCTCCATATAATTATTAGTTTGCTTTCCCTTATAACTAGAGAAAATGAAAATATTTGCACCATTATTATCTCTTCCAATACCACCAATACTTGCATACCCAAGATTTCCTCTGGAAGAGACATCAGTATTAATCTTAAACACCCCCCGATGTGAAGGATGCCATCTGCCATCTCTCTGTACTTTTTGATTGAGACCTCTCCTCCCAACTAAAAAAAAAGGATGAGGGCCATTCTCCACTAAACCCAGGTCCTACATCATCAAGATCTCAGACCACTCCAAAGGAAGACTGATCTGACATTTAGAAGAAACAGTTTCTTGAATCATACCAATAATCATATGCCAAATATGATAAACAATTAACTTTCTACCTTGAAAAATTATTCGATTTCTTTCAAGCCAAATCTGCTATATAATACATGAGGGCCTAATACTCCACGCAACTTGAAGAAATAAAGCCTTAGCAGGAGGTCTTCCAAAACTCCTCTAGAACTCAACAAGAGAAGAGACATGATAACAAGACTGTTTTCATACCCTCCACCAAAGATGCTAAATGTCCCGTGCAAACGAACACTATAAGAGCAAATGCCCTAAAGATTCATCACTATTCTCACAAAGGAAACAAAATGAAGGGCCCTGAAAACCTCTCTTTTGGATATTATCCTAGGTAAGACATTTGTTCCTAGTAGCCAACCACAAATGGAAATTGCATTTGGACCAGGAAAACTTATTCCAAACCTGTTTCCACCAAGGAACCTCCTCATCCCCAAAATGTTGCCTATCTAAAATACGGTAACCAGAAGCCACCAAGAAAACCCCTCTAGGATCCAAACCCCAAGCCAAAACATCATCATCCTGTAAATAAGAGCACTCCCTAGTATCCAAAATACGAGCCAACTCTTCTCTATCCTAAATAGAACCACCTGTCGACCAATCTCTAAGATATTTCCACTGAACTACCTCCACCTGCCCAACTCATTGGGCAACTTTATAATCCATCACCCTGTACCAACCAGCAGCCAAGAAACAATTACATAGCTCCTAAAGGTGAGGAAACATAGATAAAATTATGGGAAAACCATACCAAGGATCATGCCAGAAAAGAGCCTTCGAGCCTTTGAGACAAATCCAAAACAATCCTTGCTTAACAAGAGTAGCCCCCTTCTTAAGGGTGTTCCAAATCAAATATTCTTTACCAGACAAACTATATCTAGGTATCTCAGAGCCCTCAACCCCATTAAGATACTTAAAGGAAATAATTTTAGCCTAAGCATGGTCTTGAGAAATGCACCATCTCCAATAAATCTTGGTCGCCAATGCCTGACCAAAAAGAGAAGTCAAACGAAGACCCAAACCACCTTCCAATTTTGGTCTACAAATAGTCTTCTACTTAACTAGACTCCATTTTGAAGACTCCAAATTTCCAGCCCATAAAAATTTTCTTGACAAAGATTCAAGCTCATGAATAAAACTAGTAGGAGTAACCGAAATCATGCATTGATAAGTACATGAAGCTTGAACCACCGACTTAAGAAGCAGCACTCTGCTTGCAAAAGAAAGTCACTTAACAGTCTAATGAGAGACTTTAGCCCAAATTTTATCCAAAATATTATTCCAGATGCCTCGAGGCAAAGGGTCCACATAAAGAGAAATTCCCAAATAAGTAAAAGGAAGAGCTCTAATCTGAAAACGAAGAATCTAAGCAATTCTGGCCTGTATAAGATGATTAGTATTGAAAAAGAAGATGGAGGATTTCTCCTCGTTTATCTTTTGCCTCGAAGCAGCTAAATAAATATCCAAAGATCTAAAATTAGTTGATTCCCTAATAGAGGCAAGACCCATCAGAGCAATATCATCCACAAATTGAAGATGAAAACATGTTGGTAAACTATTACCCTACCTCCAACCATGAATCAACCCTTGACTAACATGCAATTTGAGAAGTCTACCCAAACCCTCAGCCATAATAATAAACAAATAAGAAGACAAAGGATCCCCCTACGCAGACCTCTCGAAGCCTGAAACAAAGTAGAAGGCTCACCATTGATAAGGACATAATAGGAGGGAGACGTAATACAACTCATCACCCAACTAACCCAGTTGGAATCAAAAATCAAAAGCAAGAAGAATTTTACTTAAGAAATACCATTTAATCTTATCATATGCCTTAGCCTTATCCAATTTTATAAACATAGATTTTTCTTTAGAAATACCCATAGAATGAATGGTCTCAACAGCAATAGCCACACCATCAAGGTTTTTTCTACCTGTCACATAACCTCCTTGTTCATCAAAAATAATCTTACTGAGTCAAGGCTTAAGTCTCTCAGTAATCAACTTGGAGATAATTTTTTACACCACATTACATAGTGCAATAGGTCTGAAAAGATCTAGGAATAAGCACCAAGACGGTAGAATTTATAGCTCTCAACATGTATTTAGTTCTGAAAGACTCCCGTACAACAGATAAAAGATCCAGTTTGACAATCTCCCACAATTATTGGAAAATTTCCACAAGAAAGCCATCAGGCCCTAGGGCTTTCCCTTTCCTCATCTGGAAAACAATATTCTTCAATTGAAATAGGTCTCATGAGCAACTCATTCATCTCAGTAGTGACAACTGAAGGAATACAATCCAAAATACCATTTTCTTCAACAACCGCTAAGGGAGAATCTTCAAAATACAAAGAGGAAACAAACCTTAAAACCTCATTTGAAATATCCTGAGCAACAATCAACTGGACCCCAAGAGAAGAAATAAGAGTAGAAATCGTATTACCATTCCTTCTAGCTTTAACCGAGTTGAAAAAGAAAGCAGTATTTTTGTCTCCTTCCTGCAACCAATTAATCCAAGCCTTCTATTATCAATAAATTTCCTCCCTCAATTCCCACTCAGCTAACTCCTTAAGAGCATTAGATTCCTCTTAAGAGTCCTTTCTGTGAGGCCATAATCCCTAATCTGTCTTGTAATAACATCTACCTTCTCTTGAGCAACCAACTTAGCTCTAAAAGGATTACCAAAACTCTACATATTCCATCTCTTAAGCTGATATTTCACATACTCAAGACTCTTAACAAAAGAGAACATAGCAGTTCCATGAGCAGGCCTACCCTATAACCACCAAACTCTCATTAAATCATGCAGAGAAGGCTCCCGAAGCCACATTAAATGAAATTTAAAGCAAGGTTTCCTACTGAAGCCATTTTTTTTTTTTTTATATATTAAAACTTAAAAATTAAGACTCATTTTTTAATTGATTAACAATCATTTTTTTAAAAAGTGAAAATAGATCCTTACATAGATGGCCGTGGCTATTTGATTATTCCTCTCTCCCCCATGTCATCGACTTGACGCTTGGGACAATTTAGGGGCTTAGATGATTGCTACTAACCAAGAGCCATTTGTTTATGGATGGGAGGACACGAGAGGGACTTAGTACCAAAGTCTCTTGATGCTATTGTTGGGTGAGAATCGGGGTGGCTAAACCCATATAATGGAGCCTCATCATTATGTAATTACATTATCCATCAATTTTGTAAGACAATGTTAATTAGTTGTAAATTGTTTGCTTGGTTCGCGCCCTGTTTTGATAGAGATGGTTTTTTTGGCTGATGATATTAACCAGAACATAACATGTTTGTTTATCCACTTTTATATTATTATGTTAATTTTTTAATATAATATTTTTATATAAAAAATAAAAATGTATACGCATTATCATATCATAATTAAATATTTTTAAAAAAGTCACCATGTGCGACATTAGATTTGTATAAAAAAAAAAAAATGTGTTTCACTTATACCAGAATCGGTGCAGTGTGGGCACGCACAAAATTCTAAAAGGAAGGTTCTAGAAGACTTCAAAAAGGTGCTCCAAACATTGTATAGCATACAAGTTCCAGAAGGTTCTAGAAGATCTGAAAAAGGTGCTCCGTATACAAGTTTTACAAGGTTCCAAAAGACCTGAAAAAGGTAGTCCGAGCATTTTGTAACATTAGTTACATTAGTTACATAACGTTCTAGAAAACATGGAAAAGGTGCTTCGAACAGTAGTTAAAGTTCCAGAAAACATGGAAAAGGTGCTCCGAACATTTTTAGAGTATACAAGTTCCAGAAGGTTCCAAAAGGGAAAAGGTATTACGAACATTTTAGAGCATACAAGTTGCAACAGCGGTGCATAGTAGATAAAAAGTAGGTATGGCCAAAATTGTAAAAGGTTCTAGAAGATTTAGAAAAGTCCCAATTTCTAGAAGATACAAACGATGCTATTCTAGAAGGTTCTAGAAGATATCAAATGGTCTGAACATTCTAGAAGATACAAACGCGCAAATGGGTGCCATGAACGGCCCTTAAAAATGGAATCTACGCCTAGCCATTAATTTTAGGTTCACCTATTGCGTTTTTTAATAAGTCTGATTTATGGGCGAGCACCCTCTGAGCCATATTTCTGTATGAATTTTCATTCATACCTTATAGGTGTTAAATAATTATTAAAGTTGGTTAATTAATAAAAATATTTGCTATTTAAAAAAAAAAACTTAATTCTATGATTAACCTTAAGCTTGCTTTTGATTTTGATTATGTGATTAAATTTCCCCTAATGAATCTCTATTAATGTGACATGATTGCTTTGAATTTACTTTGTTTCCTCTTCAGCTTAGAGCAGTTGAATAAAGTTTTTTAATTTTTCCAATTGATTGTATTATTTGTATCATCACAAAGACAGAGATTAAAAATATGGATACAATGAGAAAAAAACATAAGAGATTATTTACATTGATGCATAAAATATCACATAAATTATAAACTTTTCATGTAGAAGAGTTGGAGAATAAATGAGTAGTCAAAATTCTTGAACTAAAGAAGCTCAAGTTCAAATCTCCATGTTACGGATACCCTATGTAAGGGTTATAATATCATGACCACATAATAAATATTTACCTTTTTAAAAAAAAAAACTTTAATTAAATAAAAATTATTAATAACTTATTACAACACATTTTAGAATAACAGTTTTTATTATTAAAAATAGACAACCAAAATATAAGAGATTAATTACATTTATACGTAGAACATAACATAAATTATAAGCTTTTTTTTATAATTTGGTTCCAATAAATGGTATTTATAGCTTGTTACAATACATTCTAGAATAATGGTATTTGTAATAAAATAAATAAATAATGGTTTTAAAGATTATTTACCCTGCATAGAATCTTACACAAAGATTTTTCTATTTAAAACTTTATTCTATGGAAGGAATTTATAGGCTGTTACTTTTACATTTTAAAGTAGTAATTACATCCCATTATTTGGTCATTCTGATTATTATGTATATCCATATATTTTCATAAATATAATAATATATATCCATTATTTGGTCATTCTGATTATGTATGATCCATACATTCTCATAAGGATAATAATATATATTTATGATTCATATATATTGTCACAAGATAATAAATTTAAAGTGACAATTACATCCCATTATTTGGTCATTTTGATTATGTTGCAAGGATAATAATTTTAAAGTAGTAATTATATTTCATTATTTGGTTATTCTTATTATGTCACAAGGATAATAATATATATCTAATCCTTGTGAGTGTGGTCTACCTGCTTGCATTATCGATGATGTGGCCCGGGTTCAATCCTCATGGTGGATGTATATAAAAAGTATTTACTCAAAATATATATATATATACAATCCATATATTATCACAAGATAATTTTAAAGTAGCAATTACATCCCATTATTTGGTCATTCTATACAATCCATATATTATCACAAGATAATTTTAAAGTAGCAATTACATCCCATTATTTGGTCATTCTGATTATGTCACAAGGATAATAATTTTTCATCATGGTGGATGTGTATAAGAAGTATTTACTATCTATATATATATATATATAATCACAAAATAATTTTAAAGTAGCAATTACATCCCATTATTTGGTCATTTTGATTATGTCACAAGGATAATAATTTTAAAGTAGTAATTACATCTCATTATTTGGTCATTTTGATTATGACACAAGCATAATAATTTTAAAATAGTAATTACATCCCATTATTTGGTCATTTTGATTATGTCACAAGGATATTAGTATATATCTATGATCCATATATTATCACAAGATAATAATATGTATTCTATTTTATTGTCCACTGATATAAGTAATTTAATTTTTAATAAAAATAAATTAATAATTATATATGTATTTTTTTTTAATGAAATTTAAAGTTCTTCTGATAGAGACACGTTTTTCTTGTTTCATTTTCTTCACTGTTTTATAAAAGTTGAGGGTTATCAGCAAAACAGTCTATGGACCTGCATCCAGATCAAACTCAGTTGTTTTCTTGAATAATTATAAAACCTTTTTTCACATGTGCTTAGCAGAAGCTCACACAGTGCCAGCAAACTCTCTGCCCCTCTTGCAATCTCTGGAGAAGTCTATCAAACTTCAAACTTTTATTTTTCTCATGATTGTTATAGTCATACGTGCCTTTCAACTTAGGTAAGTAATAAAGTAGAATAATTTTTAATATTTAAAAGATTGTAGTTATATAGAAGAATGTGATTATTCAAATTTTTATTTATTTATATAAAGAATGTTGTGCAACCTTATTTTTTAGATTCAAATCTTAGACTTCATGTTTGAGGTTACAAAATCTGAACTACTAAATTCTCAAGTGAGAGAGTCAGGTTTGTGTTTTTTGAATTGTGTCATACCTCCTTTCATATGTGCTCAGCAGATGTTCAACCAGTGCCAGCCACCCCTTTGCTCCTTCCACGATCTCTGGACAAGTTTGTCACCTTTTATTATTGTCATTATTGTTGATATTGTTATGTCACTTATCTGTGGCTTCCAACTTTGGTCAAATTTGAGCACAGAAAACTAAGTGCTTTGGGCTGCGGTTTCTTACATATAGCTATTCTCTATCATTTGCATTTAAGTAATATGCCATGTCTTTCTGCATTACATTGTGATAGAAAGTCTGATTTTTCAAGAGTTTTTTTTAATGAGAAATTTGATTTGTTGAATTTTTTTTAAGAAATTGGCAAAACTCAATCATGTTTAGAAAATGTAGAAGATTAAACTGCAAAACTCCTTAAAGACATCTCGTATGTTGTACTTCGCTGGTTTATCAATGATTAAACTTTTTTAATAAAAATTTAATATAAAATCAGTCTTTATAGATGATTTTTTTTTTTTAAATTACATTTTAAATTAACTTATTTTCTTTAATTTATTTTTTGCTAAATTTCAGATGAGTTTTCTTAAATTGTCAAAGACACTCTAAAATTGAAGTGCTGTTACCAAGTTGCAAGTTTTCTAACTATTGCTAAGTTGTTCCAGGAGAGAGTTGTAAAAAACCAAGTACAATTTGCTATCATACATTGTTTTTTTGTCATTTAAGTATAACCTGTGCCAGTATTAAAGCCTGTGCATTTTGTAGAGGATCTCATGTCAAAGCATATACTCTCTTTCCTAGGCCAAACTTTTCCAAAGACCCCGGCTAAAAGTGGACCGCCTCTTTTGACCTTAAGAACATCTTATGGCTATTTTTATGCATTTTTGTTGAAGAAAATTATTTGAAATATGGCTTTGCCTTGCCTTTATCAGAAGTGGGTAAAGCACTCTCCATATCTGAAATGATTATAGCAATTTGTATCCCTCACAATGATTTCCCTAGAAATAATGGCGGACATAAACTTGGTTGCAGTCTGGCAGTTACTGCATAAACGAAAACACAGATAACTGTACTAGGGAGTGTTCTGATAAACTCAAATGCAATTGCTGACTTCTCAATATTGTGACTAAGAAATTTAGAAATCTTTGCTCGAAATGTAGAAAGTTGAAAAAACAGAGAACAACTTTCCACTGAAGTGGTTTTTTAAAAAATTATATTATAAATTAAGGTTTTAATTTTATAGGTATTTTTTAAAAGGTTATTTTTTTTTATCTTTGAAAAAAACTTAAGTATTTTATCTAATAATAATTTGTTAAAAGGATATGTCATCCTAAGATGGGGTGAGAAAATTCAGGGAAAATCAGACTCTCAAATTTTTTATTGATAGATCAAACAAGTAAAAAAATAAAGATGGTAGGGTGGAAGAAAATTCAGGTAGAATCAGACTCTCAAATTATGATTGATCGCTCAAAAGGATCAAGCAAGCAAAAAAAATAAAGATTGGAGAATACGAAAAATACTTGGACAAATATAGATAACCCAAGTAGTGAAGTTTATACATATATTTAAAGATTAGAACAAGATGGCAGATGCAATGGATAACTGAGTTCTTAATCGAAAAGATTTCACTTGTTATAGATATCCTCTCAATAATGACCTCCGGGAAGGAAGCTCTTTTTTTCATTTCTACTTTTAATGATAGTACTATATATATATATATATATATATATATATATATATATATATATATATTTTTTTTTTTTCAATTGGTATACTCTTTTTTTATAAATAGTTGTAGTAGATCATGTGTGAGAGAAAATAGTCTCACATCTTACAAGCCATCAATCCTTAAAAAGGAAGGAGATGTAATATGATTTTCAACTAATTTAATTTTTTTTTTAAAGAAATTTAAAATTCAATAGAATGGTGGAGCTCAACTTATTAAACCATTATTATTTTTATTTTCAAAGTGAAGACCATGGCAAGCAATATATATTATATAGCAGTATATATGTAATTGTTGAAATGTTATAATACCAATGACCATCCCTTGAGTGACTAGATTTTATAATTCTAAGGTTCAAATCTTGGTGGTAGGGTTAGTGTTGTACACCTTAGTTTGATAGCTAGAATATATTATATAAACCACATCTTCAATGAGTACAGTTTCATATAGCCCATGACCTGAGTGTATGGTTGGATTACCATATATATTCCATAAACATCTTTTATGTTTATGGTTCCATATGACTTATAGCTTAGTAGACATTAAAAAATATTTAATCTTTTTATCTTTTAACATTATAATTTATGGTTTTTGGAATAAATGGTTGGAATTGAAGAATTATATACCATAAATCAAAGTTTCATCTCTCTAAGTGAATATGGTAAAAGCTTGACTTTTGAGGGAAAAGCTATAAGAATGCCCATCCTGGCAGACCTTTTTAATATTTTAATTTATGGACAATTGATTAGGAGTGAAGAATTTTATACCATAAAACAAGTTTTCAATCCTAAAATTAATCTTAATATTTAATAATAATTTTTTAATTAATTTGATGGTTCAAATAAATTTTAAAAATAAATTTCAAAAAATAAAATAAAAATTTTATATATATATATATATATATATATATATATATATATATAAAATATAAATAATTAAAAAAATTTATTTAAAATAAAAAAATAATTAACAAATTCAACTATTTTACATGTAAAGTGATTAAAGATAGGCAAAGATAGGCGTCTCGAGATTGATGAGATTGATAACTCTTGACGTTTTTAGATATATATCTTTTTTTTTTATTGAACATTGTTTACAAATATCAACGCTCTTTTCGAGCAAACATAGGAGGAATCGACCTCACAACCACATGGATGATAATAACCAGGCAATTGCCATTACACCAAATGTCATTCGACAATATATATATCCTTTATATCTAAGCTAGTTATACAATATTTTATTAAACAGTTGCAATGGTTGGTTAGTTGGCTGTTTTAGTTTTAGTTTAAATATTTTAAATGTTTGCAACGATTGGTTAGTCGGTTGTTTTAGTTTAAATATTTTAAATATTTTTGTTAATATCGACTTTTTTAATTAAAAAAAAAAATTGTTTACAACGTGACATGTATGAACTCTTTGCCTCCCATCTCTATAGTTATACAATATTTTATTAAACAGTTGCAACGGTTTAAATATTTTAAATGTTTGCAACGATTGGTTAGTCAATTGTTTTAGTTTAAATATTTTAAATGTTTTTATTAATATCAATTTTTTTTAATTAAAAAAAAATTGTTTAGTTTAAATATTTTAAATGTTTTTATTAATATCAATTTTTTTTAATTAAAAAAAAATTGTTTACGACGCGACATGTATGACCTCTTTGTCTCCTATCCCTGTCTGCCATTGTGCCTCTTTATGTCTAAAGGAGTAAACTATCTTTTTAGTTCATATTTTAATAATAATAATATCCATTTCTATTTGTATTTCAACTATTTTAGTTCATGTTTAAAAATTGATTTTAACTTATTTTTATAGTAAAAATTTTATGTTGTAGTGTAATAATTATTCATTGTTTTCCAAATTAAATTGGATTATTAAAAATATTATTTCACCCACTTTCATCAATTCATTAAATTTATTAGATTTTCTTTAAAAATAATTAAATACTTATATTAAATATAATTATTCATTGTTTTCCAAATTGAATGGGATTATTAAAAATATTATTTCACCCACTTTCATCAATTCATTAAATTTATTAGATTTTCTTTTAAAATAATTAAATACTTATATTAAATATATATTTTTACTCATATCTTCACTTAATTAAAAAATTATAAATTAAATAAAATTAATTAAGATTTTATATTCAATTTACTTTCCCAATTATAATTATACACATTTCAATAAATAAAAATTAATTTTACTATGATAACTAACAAGATATATGAATTTTATGAATGAACATATAAGGATATTATATAATATAAGTTAAATATTTTATATTTTATTATTTATATTTATTTTTAAATAGTATTTTATATTAAAAATTTATAAATAATAAATATTTATATATATTATATTCTATGAGTGTGGTTTATCAGTAAGGTCGTCATTTACATTATCGGTAATGTAACCCAAATTTAATCCACATGTGTATAAGTATTACATATTTATATATTATAATATTAATATTTAAAAATATAAAATCCAACCTAAAATATTTTTACAAACATTATTTCCAATAAAATTTAAAATCAAACCATTACCCTGTCTTAAAAAAGATGCTACCTTAAATATTAGTTTCACCTTCTATGCTTCTTATAACTATGATTTATGGGCCAGCAAGGAATGGTTCTTAATAGAATTTCATAGGTTAAAAATAAATATTAAAATATTTGTTGTTTTTAGTGAAGTGAAACTTATTCTACCTTAAGCGTGCTTGGCTTTGAATATGATTAATCATAGGTTAAAAATAAATATTAGAATATTTGTAAAAGGTTTAAATATATGTTTAAATATTTTTATGAAATAAAATTTCAATCATAAAATATACTATTAAAATTATTTATATTATTTCTTTTTAAAAATTAATTTAAAATATTAAATTATTTTTTTTAATAAATTAATTATATAAAATTTATGTTAATATTACATTATAATTATAGTATTATTAAAATGATTACAAATTATTTGAATACAGAACTGTTACTGTTATATGAAAAGGAAGACAAAGAAAAATAAAAAAACATAAAAACACACAAATAAAACATAAAATACAAAACAAATACAACATAAACATAACAAAATAACAAGAGATTATTTCCATTTGTGCCTAAAACACTACACAAAATTTTGTATACTTACGCTATGAATGGAGGGTATTTATAAGCTATTACAATACATTACATTTTAGAGGAATGTTTGCATCCTAATTTAATGTTTGCATCCAATTATCTCTGTCATTCTTGACCATTAACTAGAAAATGTAACCATAGTCCCACACATTGTTTGCCTTCTTGTCTGGACAAGACCATATCTACACAATAATTAATTTGCCCCATATTTTGGTTAAATTTGAAATTAGGTCTTTTAAAAATTAAAATTTAATCAATTATATTCATTATATGATAAAGACAAGTTTTTCTTGCTTCATTTTCCTCACTGTTTTATTTAGAGGCTGCCATCAAAGTTAAGGAGGGTAATCAGGGAAGCAGTCTATGGACCTTGATCTGCATCCAGATCAAACTCAAATTTGTTTTTCTGAATAACTATCAAACCTCTTTTCACATGTGCTCAGCAGAAGCTCACACAGTGCCAGCAAACTCTCTGCCCCTTTCGCAGTCTCTGGAGAAGTCTGTCGAACTTTCATTGTTCTCATGATTGTTATAGTTATCGGTGGCTTCCAATTTTCATAAGTGTTTTCATGGTAACCATAAAGTAGAGTACTTTTTAATGTTGAGGAGATTATAGTTATATTGGGCGATATTATTCACATGTTTATCTGTGCAGCCCTGCTTCTTTTTCTTAGATCTTGTGTTTGAAGTTTCAAAATCTTAACTACTAGTGAGACAATCAGGTTTAGTTTTTTGAATTGTGTCAAACCTCCTTCCATGTGCTCAGCATATGCTCAACCAGTGCCAACAACCCATCTGCCCCTTCCACAATCTCTGTACAAGTTTGTCACCTTTTAATATTGTTATTGATATTGTTACAGTTACCGTTATCGGTTGCTTTCAACTTTGGTCAAATTTGAGCACATATGAAAGGAGGTTTGACGGTTTTTTCAGAAAGTGTTTTCATAGTAATACAGTACTTTTTAATGTTCAGAAGATTATAGTTATATTATTTATATGTTTAAATCTCGTGTTTGAAGTTTCAAAATTTTAATTATTAGAGAGAAAGTCGTTTTCTGAATTGTGTCAAACCTTCTTTCATATGTTTCAAAATCTAATGATTGTTATAGTTATATGTGTTTTTTCGGAGGTGTTCAGGAGATTATAGTTATATTGAATGATATTATTAACATTTTTATCCAGGTGTAACCTTTGATTTTTTTATTTAAATCTCAAAGTTCCAAGTTCCAAAATCCTAACCACAAATGTCATACCTCCTCCTATATGTGCTCAGCATATGCTCAACCAGTGCCAGCAACCCCTCTTCCTCTTCCACAATCTCTGGAGAAGTTTGTCACCTTTTATTATTGTTACTGATATTGTTACAGTTACCGTTATCCGTTGCTATCAACTTTGGTCAAACTTGCACATACGAAAGGAGGTTTGGTTATTCCAAAGGACCAAGAAAACCAAGTGCTTTGTTTCTTACATATAGCTATTCTCTATCATTTGCATTACATAATATGCCATGGCTTTTTGCATTACATTGTGATAGAGAACTCTGATTTTTCAGGAGTTTGTGAGAATTTTGATTCGTTGAAAAAATGCTGAGAAATTGGCAAAACTCAGTTACATTGGAAAATGTGGAAAATTAAAATTGTAAAACTCTTTGTATGTTTTATTTGGTTGGTTTTTTAAATCAAGAATTATAATTAAACAATTTTTATGAAAATTTAATAGAAAATAATTTTTTAAGTTGAATTTTTTTATTTAAATATATATTTTTTAAGTTAAATTATTATTTTTCCATGGTTTTTAATGAGTATTTTCTAGTTGATGAAAAGCTCTCCACTCGAGTTTTTGTAGAGTTGCAACTTCTCCAAAAACAATAGACATTGCTATGAGTATATTCGAGTTGATGAAAAAATCTCCACTCTTCAAAATTAAAATATTTAGTTTTGTTCCGCTGGGAATAGGACAACCGTGGGGATAGGGGTATGAATAGGACAACCGTAAGGACAAGTTCAGATATATGTTGATGTGAGTTGTTTATATTAAAAAAGTATTTAATTTTTTTTGAGTTTCAACTTTCCCAACAATAGACATTGCTAAGTTATTTAAGACGCAGTTGTAAAAAACAAGAACACTGAATTATTTACAAATTTGTTATCGTGCATTGTTTTTTGTCCGTGGAACTTATGCCAGTATTAAAGCTTGTATAATTTATGTATAAAACTACAGCTTATCAGAAACCCTTAAAAACTAACCAGATTCACCATCATCCGCATCTTCATCACTGGTGTAGGAGCAAAGAATCAAACCCATGACCTGTGCTATTATGTTCACCAACCTGCCTTGTCATGGATGTATCCAACAAAGCTTGAAGAGACAGATTGGACTGAATGAGCTTTCAGCAAAAACACCTTCCAATTCCACTGTATTGGAAATTGCGAGTATCCAGTGAAACACAACTCATGGCAGTTAAGAGCTCATTGAAGAAGAGCAGGGTTAGGCCTTACTTTATATCTTTTCATATCATTGAGGGTGGAATCGTGGAAGGTCCATCTCCTTTGGGACTGTATTCATCCTTGTGCATATTGATGGGATTTATGCATTAAATAACAATCTAATCTTCTTGCAACAATATATCAGAGATTCAAAATAGCAGCAGAATAAACAATATCAAAAAAACAACACACAACAATAAACAAGAGACAACGCAGCATGTACAGTGGTTCACCCAGAATGTGGGCTACGTCCACTCCAACCAGTCCTCCTTGTATTATTCCTCAAAGGGATCTCCCTTGCAACAATGCTACAATCAATCCTCTCTGAAATACAGTCTGGAACCCTCACACGCTAGTCTCTTCTTGCTCTTCTTCTCACTCAAATCCTCTCTCAAACTCAACTATGCACCAATGCATTCCAATGCATTACAGTAGCTCATCAATCAATGGAATACCCTCTCTTACTTATAGAAAAAGAGGTTACAATATGGCTAGATCTGCCATGCAATCCCATCCATGCTGACTCAAACTTAGTTAATGCAATTGGCTAAAAAAAACACACTAAAAATAAAACCTATGCATGCAAAGTACCAGTACAGAAACTTAGCTATTTCAGTTTCCAAAACCTAACACATATCCACTGTGTCTTCAACCTCCTTAATTCTACTTTTCTTTTCTACATATCATGGGAATCAGATTTTCCTTGAGGAATGGGTTTAGAAGAGGTATTAATGTGATCATAAAAATATATCATTGACAATAAACACATAACTCATAGGAATATGTCACTGAAAATAAATAAAAAGTTCAAGGTAGTTAAGAGCTCTTTTACTTTTCTTTTCTACATATCATGGGAATCAGATTTTCCTTGAGGAATGGGTTTAGAAAAGGTATTAATGTGATCATAAAAATATATCATTGACAATAAACACATAAATCATAGGAATATGTCACTGAAAATAAATAAAAAGTTCAAGGTAGTTAAGAGCTCTTTAAAGGAGAACAGGGTTATGCAATCATGGAAGGTCCATCTAACCTTACATATGCCATACAACTCAAGAATATACCACTGGAAATAAACACACAACTCATAGCATGGTAGTTAAGAGCTTCAAAAAGTATTTATGTATAACGAAATTCCATCATAAAAATAGGTCACTGTAAACAAACCCAACTTGTTACAGTTAAGAGTTTATTGAAGGAGAGCGGTGTTATGGAATAGGTTCATTTACTTTTATGGCTATAGTAAGAACATTTTATGGCTATTTTTTTTTTCATTTTATTGATTTTGTTGATGCATTACATCATATTTTTTATTTTGTTATGGAACAACGTTTATGGTATTATTTTATAATTTGGTCATAGTGGTAATGTCGGACATAATTTCATCGCTTTGATCAGTTTTGAAATCATAATTGAGGCGATAATCGCTTTGATCAGTTTTGAAATCATAATTGAGGCGATAAGTATGATATGTCCACGTATAGTTAAGGCCAAAATGGTTCTTTCATGGTACGAGAAAGGGTAAAAAGATATTATAATTTGTAATTGAGGCGATAAGTATGATATGTCCACGTATAGTTAAGGCCAAAATGGTTCTTTCATGGTACGAGAAAGGGTAAAAAGATATTATAATTTTATTAATGTTCAGAGATAGAATTCATTGAAAGGGCCGTTATAATTATAATGTTTAGTAATTTAAAAATAAAGTTAAATTAAATTAAAAATATTGTAAAATTAAAGTTAAATTAAAGAATTATTAAAAGTATTTTTAAATAAAGTTAAAATAATATAAAGAATAATTAAAAAATATTATGAAAATAAAATAAAAATTATATATTTTCAAATAAAATTTAAAAAAAACTAAAAATACTTTTAAGTAAGGTTAAATTCTCCAAAAGGTACTTTCAAATAAAGCCAATAAAAGAATAGCTAAAAGGTACTTTTCAACTAAAGTTAAATTAAAGAAAAGAATAACTAAAAATTAAAATAAAGAAGACCTAATGTAAAAATAAAATAAAAAATATTTTCAAATATAATAAAAATAACAAAAAAAAAACTTAAAAAATCAAAACTAAAGAAAAGAAATAATCTATTATGAAGGGGAACAACTGTATGGCATAACCTTAAAAACTAATCAGATTCATCATCATCCGATCTTCATCACTGGTTTAGGAGCAGAGAACCAAACCCATGCGCTGTGCTATTTTGTTCACAACCTGCCTTGTCATGGATGTATCCAATAAAGCTTGAAGAGACTAATTGAGACTGAATGAGCTTTCAGCAAAAACACCTTGTAATTCCACTGTATCGGAAATTGCAAGTGAGTATCCAGTGAAACACGACTTATGTCAGTTAAACCTCATTGAAGAAGAGCAGGGTTAGGCTTATTTTATATCTTTTCATATCATTGAGGGATTGAGGGTTGGAATCGTGGAAGGTCAATATCCTTTGGGACTGCATTCATCCTTGTTATGCATATCCACTGAGTCTTCAATCTCCTCAATTCTACTTTGCTACATATCATGCGAATCAAAGAATGGGTTTAGAAGAAAAGTATTAATTTAAAAAAAAATCATAAAAATATATTATAAAAATAAATATATAATTTATAAAAATATATTATTGAGAATAATTATATAATTTATAAAAATATGTTATTTAAAATAAACACAGCTCCTGGCCGTTAAGAGCTCATTGAAGGAAAACAGGGTTTCGGAATCATAGAAGGTTCACCTATCTCTACCTCCACACACATGTAATACAATTAAGAGGAATATGTCATTCAAAATAAATACAAACTTTATAATATAATAGTTAAAGAGCTCATAGAAAGTTCATCTATTCATACCTTTATAGACATGTAGCACAATTAAGAGGAATATGTCATTCAAAATAAATACAAAACTTATGATATAGTAGTTAAAAGCCCATACAAATCATGGCAGTTAAGAGTTCATTGAAAAGAGTGGTTATGGAATCATAGGTTACAACTCAATATTAATAAGGTTAAGAAATAATACTTATTATTGGCAAAAAGTTTAAAATGTAGTAAGGCTCATACATTCAAAGTCCACAGGGTTAAAATTTTTTTTATTAAAACAAACACATATTAACTATATAAAAAAGGACCAATATAAAACGAAATATATTTGAAATGTGGTTTTGCCTTGCTTTGTCAGGAGTGGCTAAAGCACTCTCCATATTTGAAATGATGATAGCAATTTGTATCCCTCACAATGTTTTCCCCATAAAAAATGTTGGACTGAAACTGGAAATAAACATACAGCTGATGGCAGTTAAGAGCCTAATGAAGGAGAGCAGGGTTATGGAATCGTAGAAGGCTCATTTAAGGAACCCTATATAAGGGGATAAGGCTTTCATCTTTAAAACGATAAAAGTTTAGAATGTAGTAGGGTTCATAAATTCAAAATTCCACAACAAAGTTAAAATGATTTTATTATTAAGACAACACATACTACATTAACTAAAAAGTAAGGTATTAATATGAAACAAAATATATGTGGCTTTGCCCTGCATTGTCAGAAGTGGGTAAAGCACTCTCCATATTTGAAACGATGATGATAGCAATTTGTATCCCTCACAATGTTTTCCCCAGAAATAATGGTTGACATGAACTTGGCAGCAGTCTGGTAGTCACTGCATACATGAAAGCACAGGTAACCATACTAGGGAGTGTTCTGATAAACTCAAATACAATTGCTGACTTATCACTATGGTGACTAAGAAATTAACAATATGTTTCTTTTGCTTTTCCTCTGCATCATTCATCACAACACTTATGTCAGGCTCATAGCACGTTATCATCAAAATTCCTCGTCAGATCTTTGTGCTTTTGCGTTATGAACTTCAGAGAAGCGAAGTGCATTTCCTATGCTATAAAATGTGTCCATCAAAAGCAGCAAGAACAACGTAAGCTAAAATAGAACAATGTGGACTGAAGAGGTACACTCTCACTCCTAGTCAGCCAGAAGGACATCATTTCCACGCCACATAACTTCTACAATCCCATGTTCTTAAGGTTTCTTGCTTTCACCAGCATTTAAATAGTCAGTGATGAACTAATTTTATAAATTCAGCTGATTCTTGTCCCTGTACATTGTTTACAGGCGAAAGATAAAATCCTTGACCTCCATGGCAAAATGCCTTGGTTTCTTTTTTAGTTTCAAGCCTATTTTTATTTATTTCATTATTTTTAACAAAATAAGGACACATCAAGATCTGGCTCCTTCCCTCTCCTCGGCCACTCCGAGAGCAAGATAATTTCGAGACACTATTTTTATTGAACTCATGCAACATGTTTTCTTCCCTGCAAAGAAATCTTGCAGGTTACTTAGATGAGTTTTGAAATAGAGCATTTTGAAAATTAAGTTGAATCCAAGAATTTCCATATTGAAATTGGAAATAGATTTTCCATAATCACCAGTTACAATTGCATCCAATCCAGCCAATCCTTTCTTTGCATATGTTCTTAGAATAGGACTACAGTGGACTTCGTTGATGAAAATCCCTTTGTTCGTAGCACATTGACAAGCAGATAGTTTTCAAACACCTTTGTTGCTAGCAAATAAATATCAAGTGTTTGAAATTGAAATCCAAAACTTTATGTCCTTCCTCTTATGAAGAGTGTGCTAAATTAGACATATAAATACTAAGCCATCAACTAGTGGGGTCAAATGCACTATAATCATATAAAATTTGGGATCAGGAATAACGTAGCAACATGTCCTCTTCTGTTTATTATCCTATCCAATAATATAAAGATAGCCACTGGTCAACAAATCTACGTATCTTATGATTTCATTATCACAATTTATGTAAATAATCTCCTATAATTAGGACTGTTGCTTCAGCGAGGATCCCTGGCAAATAATATATATGATCCTCATGTCTTTTAAAGGAAGCTACGGTGACCAGAGCTGCAACAATTTCCATTGCAGAAGGTGGTTGTTTAATAACATGCAATCTACAAGGTAAGATTCAGGATTCGTTTGCATGATCTTATTGTATACTTTAACCCTATATTCCATAAGTACTTGTCCTAGGATTTAAGGGACATGTGTTTGGGTAGGCGTCCTCCCATCCTAAGCAGAGGCGTTCTACCATTCCTGTCACGAAATCTCGTGGAACATAGCTTTAACAACTACAAAATATCTTTCTTCGACACAGGTAACTGTACTAAAAGGTTGGTTGCATGGAAGATACGTGTGGGCACGTACGAAGCTTTTAGAATATTTGGAAAGGTGCTCCGAACATTCCAAAACAGACAAAATTATAGAAGGTTTTAGAAAACATGGAAAGGTGCTCCGAACAACCTAGAATATACCAATCGCCGCGACAGATTCGGTGCTAGAAGATAAATGAGGACACCTACAAAATTCTAGGAGGTTCTAGAAGATATGAAAATTGCTGAACATTTTAGAAGATACAAACGCGGAAATGGGCACCCAGAACGGTCGGTACAAATGGAATCTACTTCTGACCATGAATTTTTAGTTTCACCTTTTGGGTTTTTTTTAGAAAAAATGGAAAGGTGCTCCGAACAACCTAGAATATACCAATCGCCGCGACAGATTCGGTTCTAGAAGATAAATGAGGACACCTACAAAATTCTAGAAGGTTCTAGAAGATATGAAAATTGCCGACCATTTTAGAAGATACAAACGCGGAAATGGGCACCCAGAACGGTCGGTACAAATGGAATCTACTTCTGACCATGAATTTTTAGTTTCACCTTTTGGGTTTTTTTTAACTTTGATTTATAGGCCGAATCCTCCAAGCAATGGTTCTATACGAAATTATATCCGTAGGTTATAGGTGTTTAAATAATTACCGAAATTGGTTAATTGACGAGAATATTAACTTTTAGCTTGGCTTTATGTGATTAAACATTCCTCTAATCTGTTTTAAGTGAATCTTGACAAATGTGTAATGATTGCTTTCCATTTATTTTGTTTCATCTTCAACAAATTAGCTTAAAGCAATTAAATCCAGTTTCGTTTTTAATTGATTGTATATTATTTGTATCATCCGAATTAGATGCTTTGCATTTAGTTTGTTTCATCTTCAACAAATTAGCTTAAAGGAATTAAATCCAGTTTTGATTTTAATTGATTGTATATTATTGTATTATTCCAATTAGATTATGATTATATAGTATTATGACAACTGTTTCCACGTGTTAGATGGATTGGTAAGATTTTGGGCATTTACCAAGAGGAGACCTAGGTTCAAACTTTGGGGCATACCCAATAAAAGCAGAGGTAGTAGTCTGACTTGAGTTTGCTGAGTGCACACCAGCTTGATGATGACGGTACCAACCCTGAGCTATCGGGGTCTCCTACACTCCAGGCTGCATTTACCGAGGAGAGGCAGGGGTTATAGAGGTAGCTTCAATGATTTGACCTGTGTTCAGAGGCAAAAACCTCAGGGAGAATGTCTGACCCCATGCCCAATTGTTAAAAATGAAAAGATGTTACCAATTCCCCTATATCAAAACTGTTAATATTATATGAAAAGACAGGAAAATAGTGAAATATAAAAACAAGCAAACAATGAAACATAAAAATACAAAACAAACAAACAAGAGATTGTTTAAAGTGATGTATAAAAAACTATACAAAATTTTGTGAGTACTTAATTCGAAAGAGGGTATATATAGGCTGGTACAGTAAGTTTTAAAAGAGTGGTTACATCTCATTATCTAGCCACTCTTAACTATTAAATAAAGAATGCAATTGTAATCCCACACATTATCATAAAGACAATAACATATATACTCCATGAAGGGTATTCATAGGCTGTTACAATACATTTTAGAGTCGTTTCATCTTTTTGACTATTAACTAGAGAACGTAACCATATAACATAAAAATTCTATTGACATAATTAATTTAAAGATTCTATTGTCTACTGACATAATTAATTTACTCTTTAAAAAGAAAGATATAAACAGGTTTTTCTTGTTTCATTTTCTTCACTGTTTTATTTAGAGGCTGCCATTAAAGTTGAGGGTAATTAGGGCAGGGCAGCAGTCTATGTACCTGCATCTAGATCAAACTCAAATTTGTTTTCTTGAATAACTATCAAACCTTTGCATATGTGCTCAGCAGAAACTCATACAGTGCCAGCAAACTCTGCCCCTTTTGCAATCTCTGGAGAATTCTGTCAAACTTTTATTGTTCTCATGATGTTATAGGCATCTGTGGTTTCCAATTTGGGTTTTTTTAGAGGTGTTCTCAAAGTAATAGAGTAGAGTAGTTTCTAACATTTAAGAGACTATAGTTATATGAGACGATGTGATTATTTACATGTTTATCCATTAATATTAGATCATGATGTGCAACCCTACTCTTTTCAGGTTTAAATATTGAACCTAGTATTTGAAGTACAAAAATTTTAACTACTAAACACTCAAGTGAAACAGTCAGGTTTGTTTCTTTGAATTGTGTTAAACCTCCTTTCATATGCGCTCAGCAGATGTTCATCTAGTGCCAGCAACCCTGTCTGCCCCTTCCACAATCTCTGGACAAGTTTGTCACCTTTTCTTCCTGTCATTATTGTTGTTAATATTGTTACAGTTACCTCTGTGGCTTCCAACTTAATATTGTTACAGTTACCTCTGTGGCTTCCAACTTAGGTCCAATTTGAGCACCTATGAAAGGAGGATTGACAGCTATTCCAAAGGAACAAGAAAACTAAGTGCTTTGGGCTGTTTGGGTGATTTCTTATGTTTAGGTGGTTTCTTACATATAGCTCTTCTCTATCAATTGCATTACTTAATATGCCATGGCTTATGGCTTTCTGCATTATATTGTGATAGAAAACTCTGATTTTTTATTTTTTTTGAAATTTGACTCATTGAAAAATTGCTGAGAAGTGAGAAATTAGCCAAACTCAACTAGGTTAAGAAGATGTAAACTCAAACTGCAAAATTCATTAAGATATTTTGTATGTTGTATTTTATTGGTTTTGTTGATCAAGAATTGTAATGGGAATCTTTTTTTACAAAAATCTAATAGAAAATCAACTTTTTTGCTGAAATTTTTGTTATAATTTTTTTTTTTTTTTTTTTTAATTTGTTTTTTTCAAGTTTTTGCCAACTTCTCCTAAATTTCCCATAAACTTTTCAAAATTAGAATGTTGAATTTTTGTCAAGTTACAAGTTTTTCAACTGTAATATGCATTGCTAAATTGTTTCAGGAAGTAGTTGTAAAAAACCAAGTACACTAAATTATTTACAAATTTGTTATCATACATTGGATTTTTTCCTTGTAGTTTTTACATTTAAGTATAACCTATACCAACTAAATTATTTACAAATTTGTTATCATACATTGGATTTTTTCCTTGTAGTTTTTGCATTTAAGTATAATTAGCCGGTGCATTTTGTAGAGGATTTCATGTCAATACCTGAAAGCATACACTCCCTTTCTTAGGCTAAATAAAGATCTTGGCTACAAGTGGACCTTCTCTTTGCACCTTAGTTGCCATAATATTAAGAACATTTTATGGCTATTTTTATGCATTTTAGTTGATGCAGTACATATTTCATATTTTTTTCTTTTTCTTGGGTTTGTTATGCAATAACGTTCATGTACTCTTTTATACTTTCGTTCATAATGTCCTTAAGGATTTAATACGCTAGAGCTATGCTCCGGTTTTGTGCACACGAACATAAGACTAGACACTAGGCTCCAGTTACATGCATGTAGACACAAAACCGGGCTGTCCTAAAACCAGAGAATAGAAGGCAAATGCAAAATTGGGAAAGGCGCTCACAATTAAATTTCAGGAATCATTCACTTCGAGGATGTTCCGATTTCGGGAAACAAATATAGAACCAGAAAGTAAACACGAAAGAGAAAAATGCACACAATAAATTATTGATAAAGATACAATGTTGAACAAGCAAGGTAAATGTTCAAAGGAATAAAAATATATATTTTTATATTAAAACAAAGGTGGCTACCACGATAAGGGTGAGTGAGTAGCTGAGTTGGTGTGAGGTAGCCAGCTGAGGTCTGCAATCCATACCGTGGTTCCATTCAACTCTGGTTCAAATCACACTGGCTACCATAAGCTCTTTTGTCCGCTTTGCGACCTGGTTTGCAGGCGCTGCCGTCGAAGGGATGGAATTTTTTGGAAAATAAGCCCTCTCACCCAACAGTAGTGGCTTGTTGGGTGGAGAACTAATTTGGCTAGAAACTGCAGCACCAGGTTGGTTTGCTGGTAGCTCAATTGAAGGAACCACGGTTGGTTTGCTGGGTGGAAGGTTGGGTCAGCTGAAGGAACCACAACAACTGAGTGTTTGGTTGGGTGGAAGGCTGTTTTAGTTCGTTTTTGGGTTGTTGGGCATTCTGGTTTGGCTGATGGAACTGCAACAACAAGTTGGTTTTTGGGTAGAAGGTTGGGTCGGTTGAAGGAACCACAGTTGGGGGGCTGGGTGGAAGGATGGGTCATCTGAAGGAACCGCAATAATTAGCCATGTTGTTGGGTGGAAGGCTGGATCAATTTGTGGTGGAGTGCTAGGGTTCTTGGTGATGGGTGCGGGAGTTGCAGATCTTTGCACCAGTTGCAAGAGCTCCAAAATCTTGCTGGACGTCGACTTGGTGTTTTTCGTTGCGTACGCTCAACTGTTGTTTCTTATTCCCACTAAGCGAGAAGCTTTTTCAGTTGGGCTAAGCTCTAGTTGTAAGGCTTTCGTTAGACGAGAATTTTTATTTGTTGGACTGAGCTCTAGCTCTCGTGGGACGGGAGGTATCTCTCTCTTATTGTTTTATACACCCTTTGAAGAGGATTTTCTCTTGTTGTTGTTTCTAGCTTAGTCTAGGCAGCGCCTGTTGGACGGGAAAATCTTCTCTACACCTAGTGATTCAAATTTGTTGGTTTTGCTTCCAGTTTGGCTTCGAATCTCTGTTTTTTGGGATAAGAAAGATCTGTTGCAAAGTTCCTGATGGGTAGGTTTTTAATTTCGAGTTCTCTATTGGGCGGGATGTCATTTCATTTTTGAATGCTCTTGAGCTTAGATCTTTGTTTCCCTCTCTGGGAGGGAAAGATTTATTTTGGTGACCTGGTTATAGGATTTTTTCATACTGTTGGTGGTTAGCAGTTTCGGTGCAGGACCCCTATTTGGCGAAAAATCTTTTATGCGCCTTGCGTTTCAAATGAGAGCACCTTTCCTTCTATGCTTCATCTGTAGGTTCCTTTGTGCCTGCTGTCGGATGTCCAGTTTATGTTTTGCGGTGGTTTGGATCCCGGGTTTTAGAGCTCCAACACGAGGAAGGATTTCTTAAATTTGAATTTTAATTTCAAATTATGGCACTCATTTTAGGTAGACTTGATTTGAATTTGTTGTCTATTGGATGTTTGTTGGATATTTTAATTTGGCACATCTTTTCTCATGTTGTATTTGTGTTGGCTATTTATATAGCTAGATTGTATCCAACCGGTATTGCTCTCTTTTAGTGTGAGGTATTCCTTGGGTTTGGTCGAGGAGCACCTTTGTTCCACTTTGTAGAAGGTTTGGGGACCCCTTCAAAACCCTTTCGTCTACCTAATAAAAAAAAGGTGGCTACCACGACAGCTTTACAACTAGATCCATAGATCCTTTTACTTCACGTCTTCAGCAACGTACATGATTTTGGAAAGGAGTACTTTTCCTTTTCTATGACTGCTTCAATTCTTCCGTTCACTTTTGCGAAAGATAATCGTAGGCTCTCTTCTCTACTGGCTTCATGCTTCAACAATTCTCTACTCCCATCCAAACGAAATCATACTCAACACTCATATATATAGCCGAGGAAGGAGGGAAGCATTTAGCTAACCTTAAGACACGCATATTTTAATGGACAGGTATCTATATAATCTTTGAATAATTTGCAGCTACTAGAAGCAAATACAATTGCTGCATAGTATGGCAATGGATTTTGACAGCTATGAAGAATAAAATATGTCAGAAGAGGGTGACATACGGACTAATTTCCAACAGCCTCTCTTAAGCCAGATTTCACAAAAAAATTGGCACCTAACAATTCCTTTAGCCTTTCAAAATCTTCCTTCTTCAAAGGTTTTATGAAAATGTCTGCCACTTGATCCTTTGACACGCAAAACAGCAATTCAATTTCTTCATTCTTCACCAACTCTTTGATGAAGTGATACTAGATGTCAATGTGATTGCTTTTCCCATGAAACATTGAATCCTTAGACAGTGCTATGGTTAAGTTAATGTAACAAAATATTTTTGTTGGCGCTTCTTGTTGATGATTCAATTCGCCTAGAATTCTTCTAAGTCATACTGCTTAGCATGCAACTAATATGACGACAGCATACTCTACTTCATCAATGGACAATGTAACTATAGGTTGTTTCTTGGATGACCATGAAACTGCACCCGATCCAAGATGGAATGTATACTCGAAA
Organism: Wollemia nobilis; assembly: GCA_028583015.1. NCBI lineage: Eukaryota > Viridiplantae > Streptophyta > Pinopsida > Araucariales > Araucariaceae > Wollemia > Wollemia nobilis. The sequence continues at coordinate 145,765 of JAQPPZ010000267.1, forward strand.
GTGCTCTTCCTATCATCAATATTTCCAACCCAATCACTATTTGTGTACTTGTAGTGAAAATTTCACCTCAGTGGGGCAAACCCTTGTACCAAGAGGAAGTCAAGCAAAACGCCTGCCAAAAGGGATGAAATGAAGGGCCCTAAAGCTCTCCCCACATGTCGAGTACTTGTAGACACCATCCAAGGACAGTCTATGTTGAAGACTAAGAACATGCTCCAAACTCCCCTCACCAAGAGGCAAAGTCATTCACTTGGATCAAACCAACAAAGGATCTTAGCTTTTTCGATGGTGACTAGGCCCTATCCCATCATCAAGAGGGACTCTTAAGCCTTCTCAAGGGTAACTAAGAGGATTCCCATGATCATAAGGCCTCCATGGCCTTGGTTCACTGGGACCCACCTACTTAATTGGCAAAAGGGCCCTAAAATTGAGCCACCCTCTTGTGGTAATTGGGCTGCAACACTTCATATACCCAAGGATAGTTGCTCAAAAGCACAAGCAACATACCCATCAAGGGAAACCCAAGGGCCTTGGAGGGAAAGAATAATGGGGATGGGATGAGTCAAGTAAGGACTCAATGAGGACAATAGACCTTGCGGGTCCTCATACAGATCCCCTAGAGGCTCAAAGGTGGGAGGGCGAGAAGAACATGGAAAAGCCACCAAGGACCAGAAGCATGCCCATCAAAAGAGGTTCAATGGAATCTTGCACAAGGACGTCTTCAAAAAATCGGCTATCCGAAGAAATAGGACAACAATAGAAGCAACATCAGCAAGACTAATGATTGACCAAAAGTATAGGTAGGGAGGCTACCGAAGCAACCGAAGGGGAGGCCCTAGGCCAAATTAACATCGAAGTCTGATGAACTAGCATGGAGGAGGAAGAATCACTGAGATAGGTTAGAGGCTAAAGAGGCATGAGCCTGCAAACACTTGCGTCGAGCACCAACCTTGGATACTGCCACCCAAACTCATACCTCTATAGGAGGGTTGAAAGCATTAATGACACCTCTGAAGAGAGGACTATACCACCCGTGGAGACATTTATGATGATTTAACTTCTCAACCAGCTCCTGACCTCTCATAAATTAATGTGGTGTAGGGCTCTTGGTTCAACAAGCAGAAAGGACGACAACACACCCATCCATACATTGGGAGGGATTTTGAATTTCAAATTTCACCTGTAATTATTATAAATAGTACTCTACAGGAAAGGAGGGTTTGGATTTGTTAGTGTCAAGTATTTAACCTATGACATTTTCTCTTCCTTTTTTCATTTTTATTTCTCAGTTTGGACTCTAGCCTTGGGCCGGCTACATGTACAGGCTATCGAGCCTCTTTTGGTTCTACATATATGTAATACATGCTTTTCAGTATGAATATAAGGGATTGTGATTTCTTCAACATTTTGATCCTATTCTAAGCATTCATATACTTTCTATAGAGGACGATGACTACTCCAGTGTTTCTATCCTGGCCTTTAGAGTTGCATGTTTGTGTGGTCAGATTTGTGCTCATTTTTATTTGTCTTGCTTGGTTCATGTGTTCATTCATCCCACTGAGTTGTAAAAATGGAAATTGCATTTCTTGGCGTATCACCATCCTTAGATAGGCCAGATAGGCTTTATTTTTTGAAACTTACATTTCATGTTGTTTCCTATTTTCCCTCTTTCCCTTTTCCCTAGAGAAACTCGATAGAGTAGGCTAGTAAAGGAGGAAGAAGCATCAAAAGACCGCATTGTAGAAAGGAGCTGACCTTGGTAAAAAAGCCTAGAGGTCGTCAGGAGGAGTTGTGTCCCATGCTTCCCTGGACTTCCTAGGACTTGCACCCTACATGAGTCGTAGGGCATCGAACGCACCTGCTAGAAGAGACAAGCGAACCGCAACTGCAGGTGGTCAAGTGCTCGAAGCACAAGGGTCAGTTTTTAGACTCTAATAGTCCAAACTGACACGTCCTATGGGAAACAAATTGCAAAAAATTAGTCCCTTGACCGAAAAGTAAAACCGTGGTTCCAATAAAGGTTGTAGTTATCTACTTGTTGAAGCATCTTGAAGATTCACCTAGTGACTTCGCTGCTAAAAAAGAAGAATCCCAAAGTTTTTCACTATTTTTGAACAAGGTTGCAATGGGAACCTCCTTCCGGTTGAACAATCACCACCTGGCGACTTTGCTACATAAGGAATAGAGAAAGTCTTAGATGAGGTAGTTAAGGACAACCATACGTTTTCATGAGCACAAGGCCTATCACTAGATCAACGACAAAAACAAACCCTCAATTACTCCTTACGCTAAATCTTATCAACTGACGAAGAAGTCAACGACAAAATATGGTTGCCCCAACTAATCAGAATCAAAGAAGGCTCGACTTGGGATAATATAGGTCTCCTGCAACATTCGACAGCACTAGATACCTAGAATCAAGTCCCGGCCTCTTTTGTGAAGTCTTTGTCGTATTTTGTTGGAGAAGACACAACCACCTGACAAAGCATCTCCAACACATGATCAACCTATATGCACTTTACAACGTTGGAGAACAAGACATCGCCCTCGGATTGTTGGCAGCTTCCCTCAAAAGAAAAGAAGGGATTGGTATGTCTTTCTCGCCCCTAACTCTATCATCGATTGAGGCTAGCTCGCAAACTAGCTTGTTGATCACTATGAGGAGAAGACAAATGAGATATCATTGTGAGAACAATTGACGATCATCAAGAGGGTCCCTATGGAAGCGATGGATGATTTCAATGCTAGATTCCAAAAGTCTTGGCACATAATTCCAAAGAAATCCGTCTTGTACTAGGTATGGCTTTCATATACTATCTTAAAGCAATCAATTCTGAGATAGCCATGATGTTGAAAATTTGAGAAGACAACTCATTATTAGCAACCTATGGGATAGCCACTCAAGCTAATAGAGATCTCATTCAAATTGGGAGGTTGGCCCCTAGGCCACCTACACCTCTTTTTTCGAATGTCCAACCACCATATCAACCCCCTCCAACCATTCAACCAACCACCTTCCAACCAATCGTCGTGCCCGGTCAACCCCTTCACCGGTATCCCCGTCTACCACTACCACTGCCCCTTCAACCTCGCAATTCTAAAAAATGGAAAAGAATGCAAAATGCTATGAGGGACATGAACAATGAGATAATATCCCTCAAACACCAACAAAAATTCCAAAGGTTTGGCTATCAAAACTGTCTGCTCCCCTCTTTTCATTAAAGCAATTAGGAATACTAGCCTCCACCAAAAGGATATTACAGATACTTGATCCAGTAGAGAATTCAATCCTTTCCAAAATCTCAAGAGGCAAATGGTCCCCATCCAAGTCCCTATGCAACCGACTCCTACAAATCTAGTGAGATATAATCCCCGCCCAAAACAACTATATAGCAAATCCGTATGGTTGGCCGTAATACCCTCCAGATCCCTATTATTTATACTACGGGATGCTCCAGCAAGCACTATGTCCAATGCCTCTGCCCACGTATCAAAGTGACACTACCCAAGCACTAGGCCAACCACTTAGAGCTTGCCATAGGAGCTCACTTCATTATCAGACAACACAGCACCAAAGCAAACCTTAGTGGTGTGGGACGAGGGAGGAGTCTATGCCATCTTCGGAAGAATAAGTGCTCCAAAGGGCAACCGGGCTCAAATCCAATCCGGTGTTCTTACAAGGAGTAAGAAAATAGTGGTAGAGGAGACTCAAAAGAAACAACCGGTACTAGAGTCTCGATAGGTAGAAATTGGCCAAGCTTAGGGAAGGCCATCAGTACCAAGGCAGCCAGTATTAGATCCGGTCTAAACGCAAGCTTCAATACTGAGAGGCCCTAGCCATAGTGGGCCCTAAAGAACGGATTTAAGGCCCATCACTAAAATCATTCAACATGATCGAGCATCTTAAGAAGTCCATTGTACCTATGCCAATATAGTACGTTCTCACCCTCTCAAAACAAATGAAGCAACCGAAGCAAGCCTTGGAGAAGTAAAAGATCACCGATAGCAAAAGGAGCAAATTGTTCTACACGTATTTGACCCTAGCAAGCCTAAGCCATATCCCTATAAATAAAGTTGAAGTAAAGAAAAGAAAATAATAACTTAAAAAATAATTTAAAAAAATAAAATTAAACTAAAAAATTTAGTATTCTTATACGTATTAAGAATTAAAAAAAACTAAAAATTAATTTGAAACTGAAGTTAAAGTAAAATAAAAAAATGACTAAAAGGTAAGTTGAATTAAAGTAACGAATATAAACTACTATGAAGTAGAGCAACTGCTTAATCTTAAAAACTTACCAGATTCACTATCATCCACATCTTCATCACCAAACCCATGCAATGTGCTATTTTGTTCACCAACCTGCCTTGTCATGGATATATCCAACAAAGCTTGAAGAGACTGATTGAGTCTGAATGAGCTTTCGGCAAAAACACCTTGCAGTTCCACTGTATTGGAAATTGCGAGTGAGTATCCAGCGAACCACAATTCATAGCAGTTAAGAGCTGATTGAAGAAGATTAGGGTTGAACCTTATTTTAGATCTTTTCGTATCATTGAGGGTGGAAATCGTGGAAGGTCCATCTCCTTTGGGACTGCATTCGTCCTTGTGTATATCCAGGGCGTCTTCAACCTCCTCCTCAATTCTACTTTGCTCTGTATCATGGGAAACAGATTTTCTTGAAAAAAAAAATTATTTAAAAGAAGAGGTACTAAAGTTAATTTCATAATTTTTATTATTAAAAATAAACACATAATGACTAAAAATAAACTAAACTCACAGCTCATGGCAGTTATGCGCTCATTGAAGGAAAACAGGGTTATGAAATGGCCGAAGGTCCACTACCCAAACTGCCCTCATTGAAGCAGAGCAGGGTTATGAAATCTACGAATGTCCACCTATCTTTACACATATACTCTACAATTCATAGAAATATATTATTGGAAATAAACATATAATTTATTTATTTTTACACAAGCCACACATTTTATAGGAATATGTTTATGAAGATAAATACATAGTTTGATATTTAAAAGTTTATGAAAGAAGGTATTAATGTAGAATAAAATTTATTATAAAAATATCATTGAAAATAAATGTACAACTTCTGATACTTAAGAAGTTATTGAAAGAAAGCGTAGAGTCATGGAAGGTTAATTTACTCTTATATAGGTGTTGTGATTCAATATTATAGGTGAGAAATCTGGCATGAGCAGGATTGAAGACTTATATTTTTAAACTTGGTATTTCATTAACAAAAGTTTAACAAATAAACGCTCACATTAAAATCAATATAACATTAAGTAAACAAAAGAAATATTAATATAAAACAAAATATATTTGAAATGTGGCTTTGCCTTGCCTTTATCACAGGTGGGTAGAGCACTCCATATTTGAAATGATGATAGCAATTTGTATCCCTCACAATGATTTCCCTAGAAATAATGATGGACATGAACTTGACAGCAGTCTGGCAGTTACTGCATTCATGAAAACACAGATAACTGTACTAGGGAGTGTTCTGATAAACTCAAATGCAATTTCTGACTTCTCAATATGGTGACTAAGAAATTAAGAATATGTTTCTTTTGTTTTTTCTCTGCACCATTCAGCACAACGCTTATGTCAGGCTCATAGCACGTTGTCATCAAAATTCCTTGTAAGAACTTTGTGCTTTTGTGTTATGAAACTCAGAGAAGCGAAGTGCATTTTCTTTGCAATAAAATGTGTCCATCAAAAGCAGCAAGAACAACATAAGCTAAAATAGAACAATGTGGACTGTAGAGGCACTCCACTCCTAATCAGCCAAAAGGACAGCATGTTCAAGCCACGTAATTTTTTGCTTTTACCACTATTTGTTTTCCAATGAGTTTACACAGGCTTTTATAAAGGGTTTTTGGTCCTCTCATATATAAAGGGTTTTCGATCCTCTCATATTAAGTAGGGTTTGAATCTTGAACTTTTCAAAAAGAATCCAAAACCCTTACCACTACAATAAGTTTGTAGCTATAAAATTTAAGTTTACAGTAGTCCCAATCCCCTCATATTGCTCTAACCATCATTTTAATACTCAATGATCAACTAATTTTATAAATTTAGCTAATCCTTGTCCCTGTACGTTGTTTACAGGCGAAGGATAAAATCCCTAACCTCCATAGAAATATGCCTTGGTTTCTGTTTTAGTTTCAACTTTCAAGCCTATTTTTCTTTATTTCATTATTTTTAACGAAATAAGGACACATCAAGATCCGGCCCCTTCCCTCAGCCACTCCCAGAGCAAGATAATTTCTAGACAGTATTTTTATTGAACTCATGCAACATGTTTTCTTCCCTGCAAAGAAATTTTGGAGGTTACTTAGATGAGTTTTGAAATAGAGCATTTTGAAACTTAAGTTGAATCCAAGAGTTTCCATTTTCAATTATGAAATTCAAAATATTTTTTCCATAATCACTAGTTACAATGGCATCCAATCCAGCCAATCCTTTCTTTGTATATGTACTTAGAATAAGACTACCATGTACTTCTGTGATGAAAGTCCCTTTGTCCATGGCACAGGATACCTCTTGAAGTAGAATTACAAGATTAACAAGCAGATAGTTTTCAAACACCTCTGTTGCTGGCAAATACATATCAAGTGTTTGAAATTGAAATCCAAAACTTTATGCCCTTCCTCTTAAGAAGAGTACCGAATTTGGACATATAAATAATTAAGCCATCAACTAGTGGGGGCAAATGCACTATAATCATATAAAATCTTGGATCAGGAATAACGTAGCAACTTGGCCTCTTCTGTTTTTTATCCTATCAAATAATATAAAGATAGTCACTGGTCAACAAATCTCTATATCTTATGATTTCATTATTACAATTTATGTAAATAATCTCCTATTATTAGGTCTGTTGCTTCAGCGAGGATTCCCTGGCAAATAATATATATTATCCACAGTTCGCTGCAGCAATTTCCATTGCAGAAGGTGGTTGTTTAATAACATGCAATCTACAGGGTAAGGTTCAAATTCGATTGCATGATTTTATTGTATATGTTAACCCTATACTCCATAAGTACTTGTCCCAGCATGTACGGTACTTGTTTGGATGTCCACATAATGGAGAAAAAAGAAAAAAGAAAAAAACGTCCTACCATCCCGAACGCGTCGTCCAATCCAAACAGAGGCGATCTACCATTTCTGTAACGCAATCTCATGGGACATAGCCTTAACAACTATAAAATTGCTTTCTTCGGGTTAATTGTAGAAGGTTCTAGAATTAACCCAAAGAAAGCACAGGTAAGTGCACTAGAAGGTTCGGTGCATATTCTAGAATTAACCCGAAGAAAGCACAGGTAAGTGCACTCGAAAGTTCGGTGCATAGACCATATGTGTCGTACAGAATTCTGGATAGTTCTAGAAGAGATGGAAAGGTGCTCCGCGTCCAGAAATTACAATGGGCCGTACAAAATCCTAGAAGCTTCTAGAGGACATGGAAAGGTGCTCGGAACATCGGTAGAATATGCGAGTCGCGACAATTCGGTGCACAAAATATAGGTGTGGACGACACCTAGGTTCTAGAGATATTAGAATGTCCGAACGTTCTAGAAGATACAAACACGCATCCTCCAATACGAAATATATGCGTTATTCATGGTCATTGTTGTTTGTTGTTATTGATATTGTTACTGTTACTCTCATGTGTGGCTTCCAACTTTGCTCAAATTTGAGCACATATGAAAGGAGGATTGACTGTTATTTCAGACGAACAAGAAAACTAAGTGCTCTGGGCTGTTTGGGTGGTGTCTTACATGTAGCTATTCTCTATCATTTGCATTACATTGTGAAGGAAAACCCTGATTTTTCAATGGTTTCTTATTTTGTTTTTTGAAATTTGATTCATCGAAAAATTGCTGATAAATTGGCAAAATTCTACAACTGAAAAAATAAGAAAATTCAAACTGTAAATCCGGTTAAGATATTTTGTATGTTGTTTTTTATTACTTTTATCAATTAAGAATTGTAATTGAAAGTAAAAAAATTTAAACAAAATTTTTATTTTAAATATATATTTTTTTATGTTTCTGCGAATTTTATTGAATTGTCGAGAAACTCTGTTGAATTTTTGTCTAAGTCACAATTTTCCCAACTATGATATGCATTGCTGAGTTGTTGCAGGAGGCTTTTGTAGAAAAGCGAGTACACAAATTTGTTAACATACATATGCTTTTTTTTCCAGTAAGTTTTGCATTAAAGCCTATGCATTTTGTAGAGAAGATCTCATGTCAATACTTGAAAGCATATACTCCATTTCTTAGACTAAATGTTTCTTAAAACCCTGGTTACAAGTGGACCTCCTCTTTTGACCTTAGTTGCCATAATATTATGAACATATTATGGCTATTTTAATGCATTTTTAGTGATGTATTATATATTTCATATTTTTTTTTTTTTTTTTCTAGGATTTGTTATGTGACAATCTTTATGGTATTATTTTATACTTTTGCCTATAGTAGTAACCATTAATGAATGTTGGACATGATTTCATCGCTTTGATCAGGATTTGAGTTTATAATTGAGGTGACAAGTATGATATGTCTTATATGCTCAGGTAAGCTGAGTTAAGGTCAAACTGGTTTTGTCACAAGATTAATCTTTAGAAAAGAAATAAAAGATATTAAAGTGGAATGGAAGTTTAATATAAAAAATTAAATTACAAAATAATTAAAAAGTAATTGAAAATAAATTAGTAAAAATTATTTTAAAAGTTAAAATAAAGTTATATATATATATATATATATATATATATATATATATATATTAAACTTAAATTATTTGAAGTGTTTTAAAAATAAAGTTAAATTAAAATAAAGAATAAGTAAAAAGTATCTTAAAAATAAAATAAAAAATTATTAAAAAAATATTGTGAAAATAAAATAAAATCAAAGTAAAGAATCACCAATTACTTAAGTCATCTTTTTTGCATTTAGCCTCTTCTAATTTTGTTTTAGAAGAGAGACAGGTGTTTGATATTATGAAATGGAAGGATGATACTCAGTTTAATAAAACTAATTCAAGGCAGTTATATAGCATGTTGACTGATACTAATGATATTATTATACATATTAGTAGAGCCTGGCAGATGGATATTTCAGCTTCCTATGGACAGGTCATTTTGCAGCATATTTGGTCCAGTCACTTGGAGCCAAAAAAATCTTGGTTTAGATGGGAGATTTTGCTTCAAAGATTGCCTATTTTGAGTAATTCTAATGATATCATGAGTTGTTCTATATGCAGGGTTCCGGATACTATTGAGCATATTTTTTTTGAGTGTTTTTTTGCTCGTGAGATCTGGTATTTATTTTTATCTAATATGAAAGGCTGGAGTATTAATGATAAGATGATCAGACAAAATGTTCTATTGGGTCATATTCCTCATATGGAAACATGTTTTAATAATTTTTGGCTTCTTCTATCTTCGAAAATCTTATGGATTATCTGGTCACTTACTGGGTCTCTTAGGAGACTCACATGTTACAAAATTTCTATATAGGTGGCGAGGATTATGCAGTGCTACATTTGACAGGTTATCCTATTGCAGAAGAAATGAACGTCATGGAGGAAGCAATCTTCATTGTGATGATCAGTGCATTCGTATGTTTCATGATAGATACAGATTGATATATGAGGATGATTGATTTTTGTCGTTTATTTATCAGCTTGAACTGCTGCTACTCTTGTAATTTTGGTTTAAATATGCATGATATTGTTTTAGTTTAGTATTTAGTTTTTGTGCTTATGGATAGGTTTGTTGGACATTATGTGATGTAAGTTTTTCTGTTTATATTAATTTAAGTATACATTCTTATTTAAAAATAATAATAATAAAGTAAAGAATAATAAAATAAAGTAGTGTGAAAATAAAGTTAAATTCAAGTAAATAATTGTTAAAAGTCACTTTTCAATAAAGTTATGATGCTTGGCGAGAAAATGAGCTCTGGCGATTTTTTCCTCTGAACTAGGGTTTTTGGATCTTCAAAGATTCTTGGGCATCAACTGGATTGCAGAAGTGCCTTCAGGGTACGGTGGTTCTGAAGGTTAGTTCGGTGCCCCAAGAGAGTCCAATGGGGACTTCTCCGGCTCCTTTTCCAGGGAGTACCAGCTCTTATGCAGACTTGTTTAAAAAAAACTCTTCCCCAAAAAATGTCGAAGCTCAGAAAATGGCATACAAAATGTTCTTCACGGCTGCTGGGAATAAGTCGGCAGCACCTTGTGTGAATGGTTGTTTGTCGCAGGCCAAAACCAGGCCAAAAATAGTCATTGAGCCAAGTATGGTTGAGGAATCAATCATCTACAGAGCTGATCACGATCTAATCTGCAAGTTCATGGGGATACGTCCTTCCCTGAATTTTCTGCACTCTTGGATCCGCCAAAACTGGGAGCCTCATGGTGAGTATTCATTGTGGTTTATTAGCAATGGATATTTTATTATTAGCTTTTCGTCTTTGGTCGATAGAAATAAGGCTTTCGAGTCAGAGAAGAAAAGTCATGGCCCGATAGGGCTATTTGTTCAGCCATGGAGAGTGGGATTCGATCCTCGAGTTGAACCTACTGTTGTCCCAGTATGGATCCGACTATATGCTCTCCCAATGGAATTCTGGAGTGAGCAGGTGTTGGCAAGGATTGGCAATTCCATTGGTAGACATCTGGGTGTTGCCAGAGACACACTTGAAGGGAACATGGTCGTGTATGCTAGAATATGTGTGGAGATGGATCTCAGCCAGCCTTTGCCGGCAGAGATGGAGATTGAACTGGCAGGTCTCTCTTGGATTCAACAACTGGACTATGAGGCCCTACCCTTTAGATGTAGGGTTTGTCACAAACATGGACATTTGGCCCATTTTTGCCCTAATAATATGAATGCTAAAGTGGAGGCCCCTTCAGGAGTGCCACACCAGCCTAAAGAGGACAAGGCAACACTTAATACAGGTTATAATAGGACCGTTAAGGGCCAGGAAGCTCAAAGAGAGGGTTTTGAACAACCCAGAAGAAAAAGACGGACAAAGAAAAAAGAGGGAAAGGAGCAATCCCATCTCAGACTTGCCAATAGGTATGAGATATTTAAGTCACTAGTTGACAAGGAGGAACAATTTATGGAGGGCATGGAGGGTTTTAATGAAACTTCTAATATTCCCGGGCAACTCCCTCTCTCTTCTTCTCCTGTCATACAACAGGTAGTTGATCCCTGTGAGGTATCACAGCCAGTGTGCTCAGGTGCTTTGGTAGTGCATAACCAGGAGTAGATAGTATCTCAAGATGTCAATATGGGAATACCAGAGAAAAACAAGGAAAGGCCAACTCTGGGGATAACCCAGGTAGAAAAAAAATCAAAAAACAGCAACTCTCAGGGAGTTGGTAGAAGATCCAATAAGGAGTTGCTAGCAGCCCAAGGAGACAGATTGATCACGGGAGGATCGGTGAGGACAATAGACTCTTATTGCTCCCAGGGTAACCAATGATTATACAATCATGGAATGTGAGGGGTTTAAACAGAGAACCCATCAATTTGTTGTCCGAAGACTTTTAGAGAATCGCAATACTATTTTTTTGCTTTTATAGGAGACTAAGATGTCTTTAGATCTTATGTCCAAAACAGTCAACAGAATCTGGAGGGGTGCTGGTCATATGGATATGGTTGCCCAAGGTGCCTTAGGGGGGATTGTTACTCTGTGGAACTCTCTTGAATGGTTTGTAATAGAACATATTGCCTGGAGGGGGGTTCTCACTTCTCTTTTTAGGAATAATGTCACTGTGGAACACGTTCTAATCACAAACTTTTATGGGTCTCAAAACCTAGATGGTCAGAGGCGACAGTGGAAGGTCATGCGGAACATGCGAACCTCAAGGGCAGATTTAGACTGGATTATAGCAGGTGACTGTAACGCTAAATTATCTTCTAAAGACCAGGAAGGAGGAGCTCCCTTTTTGGACCCAGGGGACCGGTTCATGATTGCCCAAGTCCAGGCTTTACGCTTAGTGGACATTAAATGTCCTGGCATTAACTTCACTTGGACTAATAAAAGGCGAGAGCCACATAGCAGGAAGGTTAAGCTTGATATTTTTCTGGTTTCAAAGGAGGCGTTTGTAAAATGAAATATAAATTTTCAAATTTTAGAAGGCCCAGTCTCTGATCACTATCCCATTCTATTAGAAGGTGGGACTAGGATGGGGCAACATCACAAACCTTTCAGATTTGAGAATTTATGGCTTCAGAAAGAAGAACTTCGGGAGAAAATTCCACAGTGGTGGGAGGAAGGCCACCCAGCTTATGGGAGAGCAATGTTCAGAATCCACAAACAACTACAATTTGTCAAAGCTCAGTTGAAGTGTTGGAGGCATGCTAATAAATTCGACTTTCAGGCCCAAAGAGCTCCATTGGTGGCCAGATGGGATGAGGTCCAAAAATAGTTCAGAGAAGGAGTAATTACATACCAGCTCAAAGCTGAGGATGATGCCTTGCGTACAGTGGTGGAGGACATTGACAACCAGGAGGAGACCTATTGGCGACAGAGAGCAAGAACCACTTGGTTATTAGAAGGGGACAAAAATACAAAATTCTTTCATCGGACTGCTTGTGCTCGAAGACAGATGAATAATATGGAGGCCCTTCAAGATGAGAATGGTCATTCCTTTGATACACTTCCAGGTATACATTCCCATGCTATGGATTATTTCTCAAATATTTTTAAGGAAAGTGTGGTTCAAGATGTAGAGGCCCAAAATGAAGTTATTTCTGTCATACTTGCTATTATTTTTTAGGATGAAAATCAGGCCCTCCTCAAACCCATTGATAGAGATGAATTGAAAACTGTGGTCTTTGGAATGAGCACTGGTAAATCTCCAGGTCCAGACGGTTTCCCAATTGAGTTTTTTCAGGCTTTCTAGGACTACTTAGAGGAAGATGTTAGGGTTACTGTTGAAGAATCCAGAGAAAATAAGAGAATGTTTAAAGCTATAAACCACACTTTCATTACCTTAATTCCAAAAGGTGAGGAGGGGGTTCATATTTCAGATTATAAGCCTATTGCCTTATGTAATGTGTTGTACAAAATAATCACAAAGGTAATGGCTAAGTGCCTAAAACCTCTTCTTCACAACATTATCTCCTTTGAGCAAGGGGGTTTTGTTGAGGGTCGACAGATTTTGGATGGGGTGGTTCTGGCCTAGGAAGCAATCCATTCAATGCACACTTCTGGGAATAAAGGGATGTTCATAAAACTGGACATGTCAAAGGCTTATGACAGGGTTGAATGGAGTTTCCTGGCCAAAATGATGGCTGCCTTTGGTTTCTCTCAAGATTGGATAGAGTGGGTCATGAGCTATGTCTCTTCCCCGACTTACTCTGTTCTAATCAAGGGCCTTCCTTCGCAACCTTTTGGAGCTTCTTGGGGTCTTCGCCAGGGGGATCCTTGTTCTCCTTATCTTTTTCTCATTTTGGCTGAAGGTCTTGGCAGACTTTTCTTGAGAAGAAGACAGCAAGGCAAATTATTGGGTATTAGGGTGGGGGACGAAGTTTTAACGCACCTACAGTTTGTGGATGACACTGGTTTGATGGGAGTGGCCAACTTCAGGGAAGCAAGAACGATTAGGGATACTCTTAATGTTTATCTCAGGGCTACTCAACAGGTCATTAATGAGAAGAAATCCAAAGTGGTCTTTTTTAATCTGGAGCAAAGGCTTCAGAACAAAATTTTAGAAATCCTGGGATTCACTAGGACTTCTCTCCCTGTGGTTTACTTGGGGATCCCCTTGCACTTTAAGAAGCTGAAATTAGACACTTGGAGGAATTTTTTGGAGTGTATCAAGGACAAAATTAATCATTGGTCTCACAAGTGGTTAAGTTATGGTGGCAGATTAACATTCTTATAGTCAGTCATTCAAGCCATGCCAATCTACAAATTTTCTATCCTGGCTGCCCCGCTTACAATATGGAAAGAGTTGGACAGGATGGCTAGAAAGTTTTTGTGGGAAGGAGCTAAGGGAGAGAGAAAGTGGGCCTTAGTGGACTGGGATAAAGTCACCCGACCCAAGGTAAAATGTGGGCTGGGACTAAGAGGATCCAAGTTAAATAATCAAGCTTTGGCTGGAAAGTTGTACTGGAGGTGGATTTCCCAACTTCCTTATTCAGTAGAATCCTAACTAGTAAATATTTGGGTCATGTTAACCCCAATGAGGTGGGTCGTTTCCCTTTGGATGGTACTGGATCCTTAGTGTGGTAGGCTCTCAAGCTAGGATCTCAGGTTATTAAAGACCAATTATTTTGGAAAGTGGGGAGAGGGGAGAAGGCTCATTTTTGGACCGATTCATGGGATCAGTACCCACCCATCATTGTTGAATTCCCCGAGTTACTACCAATAAAATATGCCATAGAAACCAAGGGTTGGGTCCAAATTGAAAGTTATTTCAACACTACTCAGCTGGGGGAGTATAAGTTTAAGAAGTTTAAGAGGTTGGAGGAGTGGCCAATTTCAATCCCCTCGAAGTTGGCACCCATCTTGACCAAAATCTTGATAGAAAGGTTTCTCACTGGGAGAGACGAGGAGGATGAATTAGCTTGGGGCTATGGGAGCCTTGGTGTTTATACAGTGAAGGACGGATGTGACAAGATCCTCCCAGAGCCTCCCCCCGTTCTTATCCGATTGAGGATTGGAGAAAGATTTGGCACTCCAAGGGTTGGCCAAAAGTACACTTTTTTGCCTAGCAGTTTATGCACAATGGAATTCTCACTTTTGACAATCTCAGATGTAGAGGAATCATCGGTCCATCTCAATGTGTTTTATGCCACAAGAACGAGGAAACAACTGATCACCTGATGTTTGAGTGCCCTTTCACGCGTTAGATTTGGAAGCGATGGTTCTCTCACTATAAAATCCAGGTTAACGATGACATGAATCAGACTAATATTTGGGAAAGATGGAAGAGGGGTAGATTTAAATCTAAAGCTCTTCAAATTGGGTGGGAGCTTGGCTTATACTTCATTTTGTGGCAAGTGTGGTTGAAGAGAAATGCTAGATTTTTTAGAGAAACCTTTTCTTCGCTAGATGGAGTTTGGCAGGTCATCTGGAGCAAAGTCACAGAAACTGTTGTCGTCTACGCTAAAGAGGAAACTCAGGTTGGTCTTGGGCCAATGGAAGAGGGAGTTGAAAAGCAAGAAGGACAGGACAGAGATAGTTGGAAACCACCCCCAAAAGGCTGGATTAAAATCAATACTGATGGAGCTGCAAAGGGCAATCTAGGTAGTGCCGAAATTATCGTGGTCTACCGGAATCATGAGGGATCAGTGCTCTATTGGGAACTGCAAGGCTTGGGAAGAACCACAAACAATGAAGTAGAAGCCATTGCTATCAAATCTGCTTCTATTTGGGCAGTTACTTAGGGCCACAGGAGGATAATTCTTGAATCTGATTCTCAAATATTGGTTGGAGCTCTAGATTGCATGAGGAACTTTGCATTGAAAGCATAGAGGTTGAGGATTATGGTCTCTCAAATCAAGGAATTATAGAGGGAATTAGATGATGTGATTCCAGTTTATGTGAGGAGAGATTTAAACAAAGCGATCGATTTTCTGGCTAAGATGGGTGCTGAGAAAGAGGTAGGGGTGCAGCTGCACAGTGACATGCCTATTGAGGATGAGGTGATTAGACAGGGCCTTGATAGATCCTTGAGCCAATGATAAAAGAAAAAGCAAAGGGTGGTTTTTGTCGCGATTTCGCGACCTATTGCGCCATCGCGGCCATTGGAGATAAGCTGTCGCGATATCACGAAATGTTGCGCCATTGCGGCCACTGGAGGAAAGTTGTCGCGATATCGCAACATGTTGCACCGTCGCGACCGCTGGAGGAAAGTTGTCGCGATATCGCAACATGTTGCACCGTCGCGACCGCTGGAGGAAAGTTGTCGCGATATCGCGACATGTTGCGCCGTCGCGGTCGCTGGAGGAAAGTTGTTGCGATATCGCGAAATGTTGCACCGTCGCGGCCGCTGGAGGAAAGTTGTCACGATATCGCGACATGTTGCGCCGTCGCGGTCGCTGGAGGAAAGTTGTCGCGATATCGTGACGTGTTGTGTCATCGCGGCCGCTGGAGGAAAGTTGTCACGATATTGCGACATGTTGCACCGTCGCGGCCAAGGGAGGAAAGGTGTCACGATTTCGCGACATGTTGCTCCGTCGCGGCCAAGGTTGGGAAGGTGTCGCGATTTTGCGACATGTTGCTTCGTCGCGGCCAAGAGAGGAAAGTTGTCGCGATTTCGCGACATGTTCCTTCGTCGCGGCCAAAGGTGGAAAGGTGTCGCGATTTCGCGACATGTTGCTTCGTCGCGGCCACAGGAGGAAAGTTGTCGTGATTTCGTGACATGTTGCTCCATCGCGGCCAAGGGTGGAAGGTGTCGCGATTTTGCGACATGTTGCTCCGTCGTGGCCAAGGGAGGATTGTTGTCACGATTTCGCGATAGGTTGACTTTTTGCGGTCAGAGGAGTTTTGTGTCGCGATATCGCGACTTGTAGCTTTTTCGCGGCCAAAGGTGAAGTCGGTGAAAGCGGCGTGATTTCGCGACAAGTTGTTGTAACAGACCAATCAGCTTCCTCAACTAGCTTGTTATTGGTTCAAGTGATTTGGCTCCATTGCAAATCTTCCTCTTCTCTTGTAATCATGTGCTTTCTTTGTTTTCGGCTGGGAAGTGTCTATTCCCAATTGTAACTGATCTTTGTTTTAATACAAGTTTTTTTCAATTTTTTCAAAAATAAAAATAAAGTTAAGATAAAATTAACCAAAAATAAAGTTAAACTAAAGAATTGTTAAAAGGTACTTTTCAATAAAGTTAAGATAAAGTAAAGAATAGTTAAAAGTGCTTTGAAAATAAAGTTAAGATAAAGTAAAGAATAGTTAAAAGTGCTTTGAAAATAAAGTTAAATTAAAGTAAAGAATATTTAAAAAGTATCTTAAAAATAAGATAAAGTAAAGAATAGTTAAGGTGTTTTGAAAATAAAGTTAAACTAAAGTAAAAAATATTTAAAAAGTATTGTAAAAAAAAGGTTAAATTTAAATAAGGAATTGTTAAAAGATACTTTTCAATAAAATAAAATTAAGATAAAGTAAAAAATAATTAAATTAAAAGTAGTTTGAAAATAAAGTTAAAGCAAAGAAAATAATAACTATAAAGTATTGTGAAAATAAAATAAAATAAAAGTAAAGAATGGCTAAAAATATATTTTTAATAAAGTTAAAATAAAATAAAACATAACTAAAAATACTTTCAAAATAAAATTATATTAATATTTAATTTTTAATATTATTTATTTATTTTAATTTTTAGTATTATTAATTATTATTATATATTTTTTTTAAGGATAAATATGTATTATGTGGTCACGAGATAACCTTTACATAGCATATCCACAATATGTGAGGGGAGAGATTGATCCTAGACCTCCAATTTCAACTCGAGAGTTTTAACTACCACTTGCTCTCCAACTACTCGTAACGAAAACAGAAGGCATTTTTCCATGGAGGTGAAGGATTTTTTTCGCCTGAAAACAATGTACAGGGACAAGAATCAGCTGAATTTATAAAATTAATTCATCACTTCCTATTAAATTGGTGGTGACTGGTGAGAGCAAGAAAAACTTAAGAACATGGAATTGTAGAAGTTATGTAGCGTGGAGTCGTGGACATGCTCTCCTTCTGGCTGATTAGGAGTGGAGTGTACCTCTTCAGTCCACATTGTTCTATTTTAGCTTACGTTGTTCATGCTGCTCTTGATGGACACATTTTATAGCATAGGAAATCCACTTCGCTTCTCTGAAGTTCATAACGCAAAAGCACAAAGACCTTACGAGGAATTTGATGAAAACGTGCTATGAGCCTGACATAAGTGTTGTGCTGAATGATGCAGAGGAAAAACAAAAGAAACATATTCTTAATTTCGTAGTCACTATATTGAGAAGTCAGCAATTGCATTTGAGTTTATCAGAACACGCCCAAGTACAGTTACCTGTGTTTTCATGTATGCAGTGACTGCCAGACTGCTGCCAGGTTCATGTCCACCATTATTTCCGGGGAAAACATTGAGAGGATACAAATTGCTATCATCATTTCAAGTAGGGAGAGTGCTTTACCCACTTCTGATAAAGGCAGGACAAAGCCACATTTCATATATTTTCGTTTCATATTAATACCTCAGTATTTGGGTTAATAATATTATTTTCACTCTTTGTGGGACTTTGAGTTTATGAACTTATCACTTTTTACACTTTTGTTAATAAGTGTGTAGAAACTATGTAAAGATAAAGCCAATCTTCTTCAATGAACTCTTAACTCCCAATCTCCTTTAATAAACTCTTAACTTTCATAAATTATATATTTATATAAAGGTCCGAACATTATAGAAGATACAAAGAAATCGGCGCCCAGACATACAAAAATACACCAACAATGAAAAATAAAGATACAAGACAAAGATTAGATATAACAAACAAGAAGAGATTAGCATAGAACACTACACAAATTTTTGTATACTTACATTTGATTTATGGAAGGCCGTTACAATATATTTTAGAAGAGTGGTTGCGAACCCTGACTATTAATTAGAAAATGTAATTATAATTGACAATTATATACGTATTTTTAAGAAGATTTAAATTTAAATTTTTTAAAAAATAAAAATTTAATCAGTTAAAATAATAAATGTTTCATATGGGAGAAACAAGTTTTTCTTGTTTTATTTTTTTCACTGTTTTATTTAAAAGCTGCCATCAAAGTTAAGGGAGAGTAATGAGGGAAGCAGTCTATGGACCTTCATTTCTTTGTATTTTGATTGTTTTTTTTTATTTGTTTATTGTTATTATTTTTATTATATTTTTTTATTGTGAAAAGTTATGAAACCTTTCAAAATCCTATATTTTGATACTTAATAAAAAACTATCAAACTTTTTTCTCATGTACTCAGCAGAAGCTCACAGACTGCCATCAAACTCTCTGCCCCTTTTGCAATATCTGGAGAAGTGTCAAACTTCCCTTTTGCAATATCTGGAGAAGTGTCAAACTTTTGTTCTCATGATTGTTATAGGCATATGTGGTTTTCAATTTAGGTTTTATGAGAGGTGTTTTCAGAGTAATAGAATAAAATAAATTTTAATATCTAAAAGATTATAGTTATATGAAAAGATGTAATTATTAAGTTGTTTTACTTATTTTATTTTATTTATTTTTTCAACTGCTGTTGCAATTCACACCCCAGAGCAAGATAATTTCTAGAAGATATAGAAAGGTCCATACATTATAGAAGATGCAAAGAAATCGGCGACCACACATACAAAAATACACCAAAAATGAAACGTAAGATAGAGGACAGAGATATATATATATATATATATAGGCTGTTACAATATATTTTAGAAGAGTGGTTGCATCTGACTATAAATTACAAAATGCAACTATAATTCCACATATTGTCAAAATATACATATATTTTATTGTTCACTGACATAATTAATTTACTTTCTAACCAAAAAAAATAGTTTAAATTATATATATATTTTAAAAGATTTAAATTAAAATATTTTTAAAAGTTAAAAAAAATTAATCAATTAAAATCATAAATGTTTCATCTCACAGTGCCAGCAAAGTTAAAGGAGGGTAATCACAGAAGCAGTCTATGGACCTGCATCCAGATAAAACGCAAATTTGTTTTTGTGAATAACTATCAAACGTCTTTTCACATGTGCTCAGAAGAAGCTCACAGACTGCCAGCAAATTCTCTACCCGGAGAAGTCTGTCAAACTTTTATTGTTCTCATGATTGTTATAGGTATATGCGGCTTTCAATTTAAGTTTTTGAAAGGTGTTTTTTAATTTTTAATGTTTACCATATTAGTTATGAAATATCTTTTTAATTTAAAGTTTCCTAGTTTTAATTACTAGGCATACTCGAGTGAGAGGGTCAGGTTTGATTTTCTGAATTGTGTCAAACCTCCTTTCATATGTGCTCAGCAGATGCTCAACCAGTGCCCGCAACCCCTCTGTCCCCTACCAACCCTCTGCCCCCTTTCACAATCTCTGTAAAAGTTTGTCACCTTTTTATTATTGTAGTTGTTATTGATATTGTTACAGCTACCCTCATCTGTGGCTTCCAACTTTGGTCAAATTTTAGCGCATATCAAAGGAGGTTTGACAGTTATTCCAAAGGAACAAGAAAACTAAGTGCTTTGGGCTGTTTGGGTGGTTTCTTACATATAGTTATTTTCTATTCTTTGCAATACATAATATGCCATGGCCTTCTACATTACATGAGTTTCCTATTTTCTTAGGATAGAATTTTTTTTGATTGTGCACAAATGGTTCTTTCATAGGTTTTATGAAAAATAAATAATTTATTAATGTTTAATAATGGATTTTATTGAAATAGCTGTTATATATATATAAATATATAATGCTATGGCTTTCTACACTACATGAGTTTCTTATTTTCTTATGATAGGATTTTTTTTTTTGATTGTGCACATATCCGAGTTAAGGCCAAAATGGGTCTTTCATAGGTGGTATGAAAAAGGGCAATAAATAATTTATTAATGTTTACAAATGAAATTCATTGAAAGAGCGGTTTTATATATATATATTGATATACAGAGGAATCGGTTCTTTTTTAATAACAGGTTACAAGGTTAAGTCGTTTTGTTTTTTATATATAGAGAAATTGGTTACCTTTCCTTTTTAACAACTGGTCACAGGTTACCTATAATAACGTCAAATTATGATGTTACCACTATAACCCTTGGTTACCTTTCCTTTTTAACAACTGGTCACAGGTCACCTATAATAACGTCAAATTATGATGTTACCACTATAACCCTATCTCGCTTCAATAAACACGCAGAGTGAGGAAGACCCAATGTCTTTGAGTTGGTAGCCGTCATCAAGCTGGCGCACACTCAGTGGACTTAGGTCAAACTACTACCTTTGCCTAGTTTGGACATGTTGGCGCACACTCAGTGAACTCAAATCAAACTACTACCTTTGCCCAATTTAGACATGTTAACGCACACTCAGTGGAATCAGGTCAAACTACTACCTAAAGAGACTGATCGGCAAAAATACTTACGACTCCACTGTATTCCACTGTATTGTAAATTGCGAGTGAGTATCCAGTGAAACACAGCTCATGGCAGTTAAGAGCTCATTGAAGGAGAGCAGGGTTAGGCCTCATTTGTATCTTTTCATATCATTGAATGTGGAATTGTGGAACATCCACTAAGTATTCAACCTCTTCGTCAATTTTACTTTGCTACATATCATGGGAATCATATTTTCCTTGAGAAAAAAGAATGGGTTCAGAGGTATTAATTTAAAATAAAATTCTCATTAGAAATAAACACATAATTCATAGGAATATGCCATAAAAAACAAACACACAAACTCATAGCAGTTAAGAGCATTGTTTTAAAATTTGTAACTCGGGAAAACTCGGTAATAACTTTGGAAAAATAAAAAATAAGAAAAAATTTAATAAATAGAATGGAAAAATAAAATAAAATAATAATTTAGAGAGTTGATTTTGTATAAGATATTTATTGTTGTAAGTATAATTATTTATAAAATAGTAATTTAATCCAAATGGTGAAAAATACATAAAAATGGAATATTTTATATATAAAGTAGTTTTTAAATTGGTTTTTGTTTTCTCCTTCTTCCCTTTGTAGTTGATGTTGATGGTTGGCTTTGGTTTTGAATTGGAGGATGAATTGGAGGCTGCTTAAGTATAGTATTATTATGATATATCTCTTCCAATCCTTTTAAATATTTAATTTCCTTTTCAAGGGTCTCAAGGTCCTCTCTAATAAGTCTAGGATACAAAGAACTCTGAGCAATCTAATCAAAAAGTGGATCTAGCTTATCCAATCGAATTGCCTCATAGGATTCACTACCTTCCACTTGTCTTGTGTGAAGTTTAAGATTGTATTGCACGAAGATAAGGTCAATTGAGGCACTCCTGGCTCAACCTATTGCACTTCTTGGTGTGTATGGCTTCAAATAAAGACCAATTGTGCTCACCCCTAGAAGCACTACAAGGTTGACTCAAGATGCAAACAACCATCTTCTATAGAGTAGGTGTTTTGAAACCATAGTCCTCCCACCATAAATCTATAAAAAAAGATAATTTTCAAAGTATTAATTTACAATGCTATACTACAAGAATGTTAACTATATAAAAAATGTTAAAACTTTAAAATTTTAAATGCATTACATGGTCATAAGTTTGACCTTATTTTTCTAGCAAAAGGGGACGCAAACAAGCTTCCTCCTACAATTTTATACACCTACAACTTAGTAGGGATAAGGCAATGTTTGTCCTCTTTACACAAGTATAAAACCCTTCTTAGGCCTCTTCATCCGCATAGACTATTGTTGTAAATGAATTTGGGGTTTAAGAAGCATCCCACAACATGAATTGGTTGATATAGTCGTTTTGTCCATCTCTTCTTAAAAATACGACTAATTATTTCATATTTATGTGGACTACCACTTCAATAATGGTGTATGGCCTCTTTGGCTCTATCCATTGTCTCATATAAATAGTCGATGACCAATTTTTCACCATCTACAAGGCGAAAAACCCTTACCAAGGGTTCAGTCACCTACAATTAAAATGTAAAAATTTAAAATTTAGAAAAAGCAAATATCCAAGTATAAAATAGAATAAAGTATTTGGAAGGAAGGGCGGGAAGACAAAAGAGAAGATTATCAACAAGAGAAAATTAGGGGAATGAGGAGATTTGTAGAAGAGGAGATTATCGAAAGAGAAGATTACCAACAAAGAGAAGCAGATTGAAGATTTTTGACAAAGAAAATCGATTTGAGTTTCAATTGCAATATCTTGTTTATCAACAAAATTTTCTAGCATTGTTGTTGTCGTTGAGAAGAACAACATTGCCATCAAAGTTGTCCACATTTCTTTGCAACAACAACAACAGTTTCCACAATAGTGTTGAACCCTTTGGAGGAGAAGCTTGGTATTGGATTAATGCAAAGTAGTAATGGATGATTGCATTCTTTTTTTATGTCAATTATTTTCCATTTAAATGATTTTGTCGATGATAGTAAAGGATTTGGGGAGATTTAAAAAAAATAAAAAAAAAACCTAGCTACTTTTGGAATTTTTTTAGGTTGAGATCATGGAGTTACCATTTTCCATTGAAAAGGATAACATTGATGCTTTAGAATGGTGGATGAAGTGTAGATCTCTATATTCTAGTGACCATTTTTGGATATGCAAATGTTTCAATCTTTTAAAAGAGAAAGCTTATGTTTGGTGGGCAAATATTTCTAAGGAAAGAAATTTCACCTGAGATGAAATGGAGCATGCATTCTTGAGTCAGAGGAATCCATATAAAAAGATAGCTACTTTAAAGGTTACCATCAAAATATATGAAGAAGAAATAAAAGAGTTTTAGAGAGAACTAAAAGAAATGAATAAAGAGGATATAACAAAAGGAAAAAATGCATATGTCAAGGTACAAGTTCATGGTCGCATTCAAAAGAAAAATCTTAAGAAGCAAGGATCCAAGGAGAAACAAGAAGCAACTATGGCAAGGGAACAAGTTGAAGAATCATTAGAAAACTCAAAAGTTAAATTTATAGTAGCAACAACAATAGTCCATGGAAGAAGCAACAACAAATTCTAAGGAAGCCTTGTCAGAATTGCACAAGGATGCACCAAAAGAAATTTATAAGAGAGAATATTGTGAAGAACTTAAAAAAAAAAAAACAAATTGTTGAAAAATCAAAGGAAACAAAATGTCAGATTAATTTATCCAAATGGTTATTTTCTTGTTTTATTTGCTAATAATGAAGATAGAGAGAAAACTTTTCAAGGGGGTCCTTGGTTTTTTGGAAGGGCAGGGCTTTTCATGAAGCCCTGGCATACTAAATTTAAAGCCGAAGAAGAGATGCCTTCTATAGCTCCCATGTGGGTTAGACTCTTTTGGCCTCCCTATTGAATTTTGGAATCCTACTGTTTTTTCTTCAATTGGAAACTCTTTAGGAACTTTTATGATGACTACTGATTGTACTCAAAATTTTGAACATATTATTTATGCTCGAAATTGTGTTTTAATGGATTTTGACAAACCCCTACCTAAAAATATCACATTACAATTTGGGGAAGACACTTGGGAGCAAGTAGTGGACTATGATAACATTCCTTTTCGTTGTAGAATTTGCCATGAATATGGTCATTTGGCCAATGCTTGCCCAAATAAAATTCCTGATCAAAAGAAAGAAGATATAAACTCAACAGGTTTTCAAATACCTAAGAAGAAGAACACTCAGAAAAAACCAATAATGAAGGATCAATCAAAGTCATTTGTTAATATGTTTGAAATCTTTTCCACAAATGATGTCCCAAGTGAGGAAGAGGAAATAATGGAAACTGAAATCTTAGAAACACAATTTAAATATGAAGGAAAGAAATCAGAGACAAACCAACAAATCAAAGGTTTTCAACAAAAAAAAAAGGAGAAAAATTACACAAGAAAAACGATATTTCAAATGTCAAAACTTCAAATAATGCAGGTCCCAATATAGACTCCATTGAACCATCTAGTAAAATTTTGGTTGTGTATGAGCATTCTTCAAGGTTAGAAGCCATCTCAGATTCAATTGGAATAAGTCAAGAAATAGGGAAAAAAAAATTGAATATGGATTCTAATCAAAAAGTAGGTCGCAAGACCAATCAATATCATATGGTAAAAGAAGGTGAAAAGCTTGTAGAGGAAGGTAAGATTAATGCCCTTCCCAACATTTTTAGCCCTGGTATTAATGAAGATCATCACTTGGAATATTAGAGGACTCAAAGGGAGTCTTTCAAAACAAAATGAAATTAGAAGAATGATTTAGATAAATCATCCACAACTTGTTTTCCTTCAAGAAACAAAGATGTCAATGGAGAATATGGACTTAATTGCCAGTAAAATTTGGCCAGCTGGAAAAGTGGTCTCCCTCAGTTCCCAAGGGACTTCGGGTGGCATTGCTTGTTTTTGGGACCCAAAAGAGGTAGTTATTCACCATATGGTTGGCAGTTGGGGTTTGTTGGCTATAGCTATTCAAAGTAGACATTCCAACCAGATTATGCTCTGCATTATTGTTTATGCCTCGACTTTTTTGGAGGAAAAAAGAAGACAGTGGAAGGATATTACTCATATTATCTCTCATTTTCCTAAAGCTTGGATCTTGATCGGAGGAGATTTCAATACCATCCTCTCTCTGGATGAGAAAAGGGGGGAAATAGAAATATGGACAAAAGTACTGACCTCATGAGCGAATATATTGCAAACCTCCATCTTGTGGATATCCAACTAGATAATGGCCTTATGACTTGGTCTAACCGAAGGCAAGGCTTAGCTTGTATAATGGAGAGATTGGATAGGTTTTTGCTCTCTGAAAATTTCTTAATCCATGGTCACATTCCTAAAGTGAAGACTCTTAATAATGTTGGTTCGGATCATTGGCCGATCATGGTGGAAATGTGGAAAACCAATGTGAGTTTCTCTCATTTTCGTTTTCAATTAATGTGGCTTAGAGACATTTCCTTAAAACCTCGTGTGCAACAATGGTGGAAGGAAGGTAAACCTAGGCATGGGACTAAGATGTTATGTTTTGCCAAAATACTGCAATACATTAAATCCAAAATCAAGACTTGGAACTGGAAAGAGTTTGGGGATGTTCATAAAAAAAACATGAAGTTATTGCTCATCTTGAAAATTTGAATAAGAAAATCTGTTTAGATGGCCTCACAGAGAAGAGAAGTGCAGATGAAATTAAACTCACAACTCAGTTAGAGGAATGGGAAAAAAGAGAAGAAATATTATGGAAGCAAAAATCTAGAATTCAATGGCTCAAAGAAGGAGATCGAAACACAAATTTCTTCCACAAATCTCTTCTAGATCGAAGATCTCACAACTTTATTTCTTCCTTAAAATTAGATTCTGGAGATGTTGTTTATACTTGGGATGGCATGAACTCTATTGTTGTTAATTACTTTTCCAATCTTTTTGTTGCTACTCCTCTTGACTCAGCTTCACAACAAGATATTCTTCAAGCAATCCCTTCTCTTATCACTTTTGAGGAGAACTCTATTTTGACTGCTCTTGTTACTATCAATGAGCTTCAACAAGTAGTTTTTAAAATGCAAAAAGGGAAAACCCCGAGTCCCGATGGTTTTCCTATTGAGTTCTACCAAGAGTTCTGGGATATCCTTCATGTTGATTTATTAGAGGTGGTGGAAGAAGCCAGGAAATCCAAAGAAATTTTGAAGGTTATCAATAAAACTTATATTACTCTTGTTCCAAAAGCTCAAGAGGTTGATCATATCTCAGCTTTTAGACCTATTGCTTTATGTAATGTTCTTCTCAAAATTATTACTAAAATCATGGCATAAAGGTTGAAGCCTCTTTTGCATAAGATTATTTCCCGCAGTAAGGGCGATATGTGGAAGGACGTCAAATAGTAGATGAGATAGTTCTTGCTCAGGAAGCCATCCACTCCATGGATATGCAAAATTCTCATTCTATGTTCATCCGGTTAGACTTATCCAAAGCTTATGACAGAGTGGATTGGCACTTCCTTATCAAAGTTTTGAGGCAATTTGGTTTCTCTAAGGATTGGATGGATTGGATTATAGGATGTATCTCTTCAGTTTCCTACTTAGTTCTTATCAATGGCAGGCCTTCTCAGTCTTTCCCAGCTTCCAGAGGTATTAAGCAAGGTGACCCGCTATCCCCTTATTTATTCATCATTCTTGTTGAATGCTTGGGTAGGACTATAACCAAAAAGAGGGAAAACAAAACCCTTGAGGGAGTTACCATTGCTCATGGAGCTAGACCTATCTCTCATCTTCAATTTGTGGATGACTCTACCCTTTTAGGTAAAGCTACAGTTAAGGAAGCTTTTAATATTAAGCAAATCATTAGTTGTTTTTCTAAGGCTATCAGGCAGTTGATCAATGAAGAAATATCTAAAGTTATTTTCTTTCACTGCTCTGCTAGACAGGAATCCATGGTCTTGGATAATTTAAGATATAAGAAGACCTCTCTTCCAATCACTTATTTAGGTATTCCCATAAATATTCAAAGGCAAAAAAATAAAGATTGGAATTGGTTGTTGGACAAAGTCAAGAAGAAAATTGGAAAGTGGACCAACAAGTGGCTTTCTTTCGAGGGTAGAATCACCTTGGTAAAATCAGTCATTCAAGCTATTCCTATTTATGTTTCTTCCATTTTGAATATCCCAAAGGCCGTTCTTTGAGAATTGGATCAAATCAGTCATCGTTTCCTTTGGAGTGGTACTAAGGAGAAAAGAAAATGGGCCTTGGTGAAATGGGATACTTTATGTCTTCTTAAGAGTGAATGGGGGTTAGGATTCCGGTCTTCAATTAATAACAACAAAGCTTTAGTTGCTAAATTATATTGGAGGATGTTGCATAACCCCAATGCTCTTTGGGCCAATAATCTTCATGCTAAATATGCTCAGAACAAAAGTCCTGAAGACCTTGTTCGCTATCAACTTCCTACCAAAGGTTCTCCCATTTTAGCAGTTCTTAAGACTGGTGAGGATTTGATAAAGAAAAAAATATTTTGGATCATTCATAATGGTCAACATGCAAATTTTTGGACAGATTCTTGGGATGGTCACAAGCCTTTGATAACTCAGTTTCCCGATTGGAGGCCTTGGATGGAGGAGCTTCATCGAGCTAATTGGATAAAGGTGGCTAATTACTGTCGATACCATACTGGTAATTCAAAGGTTGGTAGATATTGGATCCCTATTGAGGACTGGCCTATTCAAATCCCAAAAAGGCAAAGACAAGATATCCAAGGCATCCTTCATATGAGATCCCTCTCTTGGTCCCATGAAAAAGATTGTTTTGGATGGAACAACACTACTAAGTGTGAGTATTCAATTGCTCAAGGTTATTTGACCTTATGCCATAATAATCCCAACCATTCTTCTGACATATTTTCTCAATTGTGGGCTCAAAAGCTCCGGCCTAAGGTGAGGTTCTTTAATTGGCTTTTATTGCATCGTAGGATGCTTACCGGTGAGCAACTTATGAAGCGTGGTTTTCATGGCCCTTTTAGATGTGAAATGTGTGAAGAGAATGTAGAAAATATCAACCATATTTTTATTGAGTGTACTTTAGCCTCCGAGCTATGGAGGAGAATGGCAACTTTACTTGGCTTACAGGTGGTCCAATTTTTTCACTTTTGAACAACTTTGGAGGGATTGGCCTAATCAAGAGGGTGTTGATCATTTTATTAGGCAGTTAGTTTGGATGGGTTCTACCATTATTCTTTGGAATATTTGGAATGAAAGGAACAACCGAATTTTTAATAAATATAGGAAGGATATTCACTATATTTGGCAAAAGACCATAGCCAACTTAGTTGAATCGGTCCATCATCTCCTTAATCACCCCCAAAACTCCCACCAAATATGGGATCAAGTGATGCAAATATTGAAGATTAAACCTTCTAAGGGAAACCAACTTAAAGGGAATGTGAGTATTAGTAAGATGGATAGGACTAGAAATTGGCAACCTCCTCCTAAGGATTTTGGAAAAGTCAATACTAATGGAGCCTCTAGAGGGAACCCTGGAAAATCCAGTGTGGGAGGAATTGGTAGACTTTCAGATGGCTCCCTGGTTTTTGCTTTTGCTAAGAATTTGGGTATTCTTTCCAATAACCTTGCTGAGGTGTATGGTATCCTTAGAGGCCTTCAGGAGGCTACTAAGGTTGGATGGGAAAAGGTGTTAGTTGAGTCTGACTCTCAACTTATGATTAATCTCTTGAATACTCCTCCTAAGAATCATAAGGTGGATTGGAGAATAAAAAGACTTATTGAGAAGATTCAATTAATCCAGATGGGATTTTTGAAAGTTGATTACAATATGTGGTCAGAGATCAAAACAAGAGTGTTGATGCTTTAGCTAATTGGGCTTTGGACAAAGGTGATCTTACTTGTTATGGCCACCCTCCTCTATGGTGGGCTTCTCAAATTAGGGAAACTCTTCTTTCTATCATTTCTTTGGATGGCTCCAGTTCTGAAGGTACCTAGTTTCTTCTTGTTTTTTATTTCCCTTTGGTTCATTCAGTTTTTTTAGTTCCCTAGCTCATTCTATTCTTTATTTTGTTTCCTCTGTTGATTCTTGCATTTATAGTCTTCTGGTTTAGATAGGTCTTTGTTTTGTTCTTTTTTTTTTTTTTCTTTTATCTTCTTTTTTTTTTTGTTTAGTTTTTTTAAGGTGGGTGGGTTCTTTTGTTTTGTTTTGTTTTTGTGTTATTTGTGTTGTTCTTGTGTTTTTGTTGTTTTGTTTTTTTTTTTTTTTATGTTTTTTGTTATTGTTCTTGTGTTTTTTTCATTCGTGTTCTTGGGTTTCTCTTTGTTTGTGTTATTTCATTTTTTTATGTGTAAGTGTTTTCTATGTTTTTTGTTTTTTTTTATTGTCTGTTGTTGGTTGTTTTATTTTTATTTTATTTTTTAGGTTTTGGTTGTGTTTATTTTTCATGTTTTTTTGGGTTGTCTTTGTAGTGTTTTGTTGTTTTTGTCTTGTTTGTGTTTTGTTATGTGGTTCTTGTGTTTTTCTATGTGGTTTGTGTTGTGGTTTCTTTTATATTATTGTGCGTGTTTGGTTGTGCTTTTGGTTTTGACACACTCAAGGAGCATGTTTTTTATTTTATTTTATTATTTTTGTTGTTTTTTTGAAAAATTTGAAAAAAATTGTATTAAAACAAAGAACAATTACATAAGGGAGTAAACACATCCCAGCCGAGAGCAAGAAGCAAGATTACAACAAGGCACAAAATCACGACATGTCGCGATATGGCGACAACAACCCAACCGAGGCTGCGCCAGAGTAACAAGTCACGAAAACGTGACATGTCACGAAATCGCGACATGTCGCGAAATTGCGACAGCCAAACCCCGAGGCACCTAAACACCAAAAGCGTCGCAAAATCACGACGACACAACCTCAAGGCACCTAATCACCAAAAGTGTCACGAAATCGTGACGAGATTTCCAAAAGGCGCCTGTTCACTAGAAGTGTCGCGATATCGCGACGAGTTCTCCCCTTGGCGCCCATTCATCAAAGGTGTCGCAATATCACGACGATTTTTCCCCACGACGCCAATTCCCCAAAATTGTCACGAAATCGCGACGAGTTTTCCCCTTGGCGCCCAATCTTCAAAATTGTCAAGATATCGCGACGAGTTTTCTCCTTGGCACCCAACCTTCAAAAGTGTCGTGATATCGCGACGATTTTTCCCCTTGGTGCCAGCTCGCCAAAAATGTCACGATATCGCGACGATTTTTCCCCTTGGCGCCCATTCAGCAAAAGTGTCGCGATATCGCGACGGCTTTTCTCCTTGGCGCCCAACCTTCAAAAGTGTCACGATATCGCGACAGTTTTTCCCCTTGGTGCCAGCTCTCCAAAAATGTCACGATATCGCGATGATTTTTCCCCTGGGCGCCCATTCAGCAAAAGTGTCACGATATCACGACGGTTTTTCTCCTTGGCGCTCAACCTTCAAAAGTGTCGCGATATCGCGACGATTTTTCCCCTTGGAGCCAGCTCTCCAAAAATGTCGTGATATCATGACGATTTTTCCCCTTGGCGCCCATTCAGCAAAAATGTCGCGATATCACGACGAATTTTCACCTTGGTGCCTATACTCCAAAAGTGTCATGATATCGCGACGATTTTCCCCCTTGGCGCCCATTCTCCAAAAGTGTCACAAAATCGCTACAACTTCCAACCACAGGCCCCGACGGTGCAACAGGTCGCAAAATCGTGACAGCCTCCCTCCAAAGGCCGCAACGGCACAACAGGTCACGAAATCGCTATAGTTTCTCTCTAAAGGCAGCGACAGCGCAACAGGTCACAAAATTGCTATAGCTTCTCTCCAACGGCCGTGACAGCGCAACATGTCACGAAATCGTGATAGCTTGCCACCAAAGGCCGCAACGACGCAACAGGTCGTGATATCACGACAAAAACCACCCTTAGCATTTTCTTTGTTCATTGTCTCAAGGATCGTTCCAGGCCCTGCCTAATCACTTCATCCTCCAAAGGCATGTCACTATGCAGCTGCACCCCTACCTCTTTCTCAGCACCCATATTTGCAAGGAAATCGACCGCTTTATTTAGATTTCTACTCACATAAACAGGGATCACGTCATCTAGTTCTCTCCATAGTTTCTTGATTTGAGAGACCAAAATCCTCAACCTCCATGCTTTCAAAGCAAATTTCCTCATGCAGTCAAGAGCTCCAACCAGTATTTGAGAGTCAAATTCTAGAATTATCCTCCTATGGCCCTGATTAACTGCCCAAATAGAAGTAGCTTTGATAGCAATGGCTTCAGCTTCGTTATTTGTGGTTCTGCCCAATCCTTGCAGTTCCCAGTAGAGCACGATGCCCTCGTGATTTCGGTAGACCACACCAATGCCAGCACTGCTCGGATTGCCCTTAGCAGCTCCGTCAATATTGATTTTAATCCAACCGTCGAGAGGAGGTTTCCAGCTAGCTTTGACCTGTTCCTCTTGCTTTTCAAATCCCTCATCCATTGGCCTTGAATCAACCTAAGATTCCTCATTTGTGTGGACGACAACTGTTTCAGTGACTTTGCTCCAGATGACCTGCCAAACACCATCAAGCGTGGAAAACGTTTCTCGAAATATTCTTGCATTTCTCTCCAACCACACTTGCCACCAAATGAAATTTAAGCCGAGCTCCCAACCGATTCGAAGAGCTTTAGATTTAAATCTACCCCTCTTCCATATTTCCAGAATGTTAATCCGATTCAAATCACCATTAAGCTAGATTTTATAGTGAGAGAACCAGCGCTTCCATATCTGGTGCGTGAAGGGACATTCAAACATCAGATGATCAGTTGTTTCCTCGTTCTTATGGCATAGAACACATTGAGATGGACCGATGATACCTCTACACCTGAGATTGTCGAAAGTGAGAATTCCATTGTGCATAACCTACCAGGCAAAAAAGTTCACTTTCGGCCAGCCCTTGGATTGCCAAATCTGTCTCCAGTCCTCAATCGGATAAGCAAGGGGGGGAGGCTCAGGGAGGATGTTATCATATCTGTATTTAACAGTATAAAAGCCAAGGCTCCCATAGCCCCAAGCTAATTCATCCTCCTCGTCTCTCCCAGTGAGAAATCTTTCTTTCAAGATTTTGGACAAGATGGGTGCTAGCTCCGGAGGGATTGAAATTGGCCACTCCTCCAACTTCTTAAACTTCTTAAACTTATACCCCCCCAACTGAGTAGTATTGAAATAACTTTCAATGTGGACCCAACCCTTGGATTCTATGGCAGCTTTTATTGGGAGTAACTCGGGGAATTCAACCATGATGGGTGGAAACTGATCCCAAGAATCAGACCAGAAACGGGCCTTCTCCCCCCTCCCCACTTTCCAAAATAGCTGGTCTTTAATAACCTGAGATCCAAGCTTGAGAGCCTGCCATACTAAGGATCCAGCACCCTCCAAAGAGAAGCGACCCACCTCATTGGGGTTGACATGACCCAAGTATTTACTAGTGAGAATTCTACTGGATAAGGAAGTTGGCTGGGAAATCCACCTCCAGTACAACTTTCCAACCAAGGCTTTATTATTTAACCTGGATCCTCTCAGTCCCAGCCCACCTTTTACCTTGGGCTGGGTAACTTTATCCCAACTCACTAAGGCCCACTTTCTCTCTCCCTTTGGTCCTTCCCACAAAAACTTTCTAGCCATCCTGTCCAAATCTTTCCAGATTGTAAGCGGGGCAGCCAAGATAGAGAATTTGTAGATAGGCATGGCTTGAATGACTGACTGTAAGAAAGTTACTCTGCCACCATAGCTTAACCACTTGTGAGACCAGTGATTAATTCTTTCCTTGATACCCTCAAGCAAGTGCCTCCAAGTGTCAAGTTTTAGCTTCTTGAAGTGCAAGGGAATCCCCAAGTAAACCACAGGAAGAGCAGTCCTAGTAAATCCCAGGATTTCTAAAATTTTGTTCTGAAGCCTGTGCTCCAAATTGAAAAATACCACTTTGGATTTCTTGTCATTAATGACCTGTTGAGTAGCCCTGAGATATACATTAAGAGTATCCCTAATCGATCTTGCTTCCCTGAGGCTGGCAACTCCCATCAGACCAGTGTCATCCATAAACTGCAGATGCGATAAAACTTCGTCCCCCACCCTAACACCCAATAATCTGCCTTGTTGTCTTCTCCTCAAGAAAATTTTGCCAAGACCTTCGACCATAATCAAAAATAGATAAGGAGAGCAAGGATCCCCCTGGCAGAGACCCCGAGAGGCTCCAAAAGGCTACGAAGGAAGGCCCTTAATTAGAACAGAGTAGGTCGGGGAAGAGACACAACTCATGACCCACTCAATCCAATCTTGAGAGAAACCAAAGGCAGCCATCATTTTGGCCAGGAAACTCCATTCAACCCTATCATAAGCCTTGGACATGTCCAGTTTTATGAACATCCCTTTATTCCCATAAGTGTGCATTGAATGAATAGCTTCCTGAGCCAGAACCACCCCATCCAGAATCTGTCGACCCTCAACAAAACCCCCTTGCTCAGAGGAGATAATGTTGTGAAGAAGGGGTTTTAGTCGCTCAGCCATTACCTTGGTGATTATTTTATACAGCACATTACATAAGGCAATAGGCCTATAATCTGAAATATGGCTCCCCTCCTCCCATTTTGGAATCAAGGTAATGAAAGTGTGGTTTAGAGCTTTAAGCATTCTCTTATTTTCTCTGGATTCTTCAACCACAGCTCTAACATCTTCCTCTAAGCAATCCCAGAAGGCCTGGAAAAACTCAATGGGGAAACCGTCAGGACCTAGAGTTTTACCAATACTCATTCCAAAGACCACAGCTGTCAGTTCATCTCTATCAATGGGTTTGAGGAGGGCCTGGTTTTCATCCTCATAAATGAGAGCAGGAATGACAGAAATAACTTCATTTTGGGCCGCAACATCTTGAATCGGACTTTCCTTAAAAAGCTTTGAGAAATAATCCATAGCATGGGAGTGTATATCTGGAAGAGTGTCAAAGGAATGACCATTCTCATCTTGAAGGACCTCCATCTTGTTCATCTGTCTTCGGGCACAAGCGATCCGATGAAAGAATTTTGTATTTCGGTCCCCTTCCACTAACCGAGGTAGTTCTTGCTCTCTGCATCCAATAAGTCTCCTCCTGGTTGTCAATGTCCTCCACCGCTCTACGCAAGGCATCATCCTCATCCTTGAGCTGATCTGTAATAACTCCTTCTCTGAACTATTTCTGGACCTCATCCCAGTGGGCCACCAACGGAGCTCTTTGGGCCTGGAAGTCAGATTTATTAGAATGCCTCCAATATTTCAACTGAGTTTTGACATATTGAAGTTGTTTGTGAATTCTGAACATTGCTCTTCCATAAGTTGGACGGCCTTCTTCCCACCATTGCGGGATTTTCTCCCGAAGTTCTTCTTTTTGCAGCCAAAAATTCTCAAATCTGAAAGGTTTGTGATGGTGTCCCCTCCCAGCCCCACCTTCCAACAGAATAGGGCAGTGATCAGAAACAGGGCCTGCTAAAATCTGAAAATTAATGTTCCATTTTACAAACGTCTCTTCTGAAAGCAGAAAGCGATCTAGTTTCACCTTCCTACTATGTGGCTCCCTCCTTTTATTAGTCCAAGTGAAGTTATTGCCAGGACATTTGATGTCCACTAGGTGTAAAGCCTGGACTTGAGCGATGATGAAATGGTCCCCTGGATCTAAAAAAGGTGTTCCCCCTTCCTAGTCTCTAGAAGATAATTTAGCATTAAAGTCCCCCGCTACAATCTAGTCTAGATCTTCCCTAGACGCTCTCATGTCATGCACAGCCTTCCACTGCCGCCTTTCGCCCTCCAGGGTTTGAGATCCATAAAAGTTAGTAATTAGAATGACTTCCCCCGAGACATTATTCCTAAAAAGAGAAGTGAGAACACCCCTCCAGGCAAGGTGATCTATTGCAGACCATTCCAGAGAGTTCCACAGAGTAACAATCCCCCCGAGGCACCTTGGGCAGCCACATCCATGTGACCAAGCACCCTTCCAGATTCTCGTTGATTGTTTTAGACATAAGATCCAAAGACATCTTAGTCTCTTGTAAAAGCAAGAAATCAGTATTGCTATTTTCTAATAACCTTTGAACAATAGATTGATGGGTTCTGCTGTTTAAACCCCTCACATTCCAATATTGTATAATCATGGGTTACCCTGAGAGCAATAAGAATCAATTGTCCTCATTGATCCTCCCATGATCAATTTGTCTCCTTGAGCTGCTAGCAGCTCCTTATTGGATCTTCGACCTGCTCCCTGAGAATTGCTATTTTTTGGTCTTTTTTCAAGCTGGGTTATCCCCAAAGATGGCCTTTCCCTGTTCTTCTCTGCTATCCCCATGTGGACATCCTGAGATACTGACTGCTCCGGATTATGGACTACTAAGGCACCAGAAGACACTGGCTGTGATACTTCACATGGATCAACTATCTGCTATATGACAGGAGAAGGTGAGAGGGGGGCTGCCCGGGAATATTAGAAGTTTCCTTGAAACCCTCCAAGCCCTCCATAGAGTGATCCTCTTCATCAACCAATGACTTAAAAATCTCATACCTATTGGCAGGCCTGAGATTAGATTGCTCCTTTCCCTCCTTTTTCTTTGTCCGTCTTCTTCTTTTGGGTTGTTCAAAACCCTCTCTCGGAGCGTTCTGGCTCTGACCAGAGCTATTAGGATCTGTATTAGGAGTAGCCTTATCCTCCTTAGGCAGGTTTGGCATATCTGAAGGGGCCTCCATTTTGGCATTCATATTAATAGGACAAAAACGGGCTAGATGCCCATGCTTATGGCAAACCCGACATCTGAAGGGTAGGGCCTCATAGTCTAGCTGTTGGATCCAGGTATGACCTGCCAGTTCAATATCCAACTCAGTCGACAGAGGCTGGCTGAGATCCATCTCAACACAGATTTGAGCATACACTGCCATGCTCCCTTCAATAGTGTCTCTGGCAACACCAATATGTCTACCAATCATATTGCCAATCATGGCCAATACCTGCTCACCCCAAAACTCCATAGGAAGGGCGTATAATCTAATCCACACTGGTACAGTAGTAGGTTCAACACGAGGGTCGAAGCCCACCCGCCATGGTTGTACAAAAAGCCCTATCGGGCCATGGTTCTTCTTTTTCGACTCAAAAGCCTTATTTCTATCGGCCAGAGCCGAAAAGCTGACAATAAAATAACCATTACTAATAAACCACAATGAGTACTCACCGTGGGGTTCCCAGTTTTGATGGATCCATGAATGTAGGAAGTTCAAGGAGGGGCGAATGCCCATGAACTTGCAGATTAGGTCATGGTTCGCTCTGTAGAGAACTGATTCTTCAACCATGCTGGGCTCAATGACGATTTTTGGCCTGGATTCGGCCTGCGACAGACAACCATTCACCCGATGAGCTGACGGTCGATTCCCAATAGCCGTGAAGATCTTCTTGTATGCCATCTTTTGCGCTTCAATAGTCTTCGGGGAAGAATCGCATTTAAATAAATCAGCGTAAGAGCTGGCGTTTCCTGAGTAAGGAGCCGAAGAAGTCCCCATTGGACCCTCCTGGGGCACCGATCGGATCTTCAGATCCCCCGTACCCTAAAGGCACTTCAGCAAGTCAGCAGAAACTAGAGAAAATTCGAGGATGCAAAAACCCTGGTTCAGAGGAGAAAATTGCCAGAGCTTGTTTTTCAAAATTTTGTCGTATTATTTTTGTTGTTATTTACTTTTTTTAATTTGGTTTTGTGTGTTTGTTTGCTCCTTGAATATGTCAAAGGTGGTAGGCCAGGTCCGAGTCCTAGGCATTTTTGGCGGAATGGATACCCTTGCCTCCTTGGGTCTTACCCGAAAGTGGCATCCCTTTTGGGATGTTTTCCACAAATTAAAAAAAAAATGTCAGATTAAGGTTGTAGCATATCGGCACCCACACCACCTTGAGCAACAACAATCTTGGAGGCATGGCTTAAGGCATCAATATTTTAGATCTACATGGAGTAAAAAAGGCATCAAGTATGGCAATGTTTGGTAGAAAAAACATAATGTTTTTGGATTTCAAAGGGGTGCAACAACATCAAGGAACAATAGGACCAACTATTTGAAATATCAAAGCAAAGCAACAGAAGCATGGAGCCAATAGAGTAGTTATGAATATTCAAGTGGCACAATGCCAACTTGGCATCATCAAATACCATCACTAATCAAGATTTCACTTGGATGTATGAATGAACAAGATTGGAAATTGTCAAAAAAAAAATTGTAGGATATTTGTATTTACAAAAAAAATTGAACAAGATCTAGAAAACAAATATAGAAAATTCAGATTTTTAATGAAAAAAAGTAGGTGTCTAGTTATAACATCTCAATTGAGATAAGAATTGAATATATTTGTAAAATCCCAAGATTTAGGAAAGAAAGTTGTGATTTATCAAGGGTGGGGACCCAAGTACAATCATTTTTTCTCAAGCAAAAAAATATATATTCAAGTATAAAATAAGATTTTAAAATTTAATTTTGAAGTCAATAATTAAATTACAATTACCTTGAGATTTTCTTGAATATTTTTCCAAAATGAATTATTATACACTTGGCTCGATATTTGCTTCCCCTCCTCTTTAGCATGAAACAATGAGGCATCTCATTCCTTAGACACAAACATATGCTTCAAAGCAGATGTTGTGAGAAGGCTCTATAAAACAATGAAATTTGAGGCAAATTGAGTGGTCCTTGGGCGAAGAATGTCCTTCCAATCATTGTGCTCCCTCATCAAGTTGAGCACCCATGTGTAGTTATAGATAAAGTGTGTTATGCTCTTTTCTTGTTCTACCATTAGATGACCCATGATATTTTATCAATTTTCTCTAACTTGAGTTCAATTCAATGGGTAGCACATGAAATCCAAAAAATAGAGGGGTATTTCTCTTAAATAAGTCTACCTACAGATACATATTGTGTTACATTTGTCATCACTACTTGGACAATATTCTCCACACCTACTTCAATCACAACATCCTCCAAAAAACTAAATAATAATTGTGCATTCTTTACCACTCACAAGGCATCAACCGACTTTATAAAGACTATGGATTGACCAAAAGCCACCATGAAGTTTAGGAGTGTGTGTTTTCTTGCATCCATCCATCCATCTGAAAGAAAATTAAAGCCCTTTTCTTCCATATCATCTTTTGTGTTAATTATACACTCCTCTAATAGTGGTCCACTTAATTCATGTATAGAAGGTGCCTTTACTAGTTTTGTAGACTCACTCAATACCTTCATTATGTTTTCCCAATAGAGGTTGTTCATAGTGTGGAAGGGAATGTTGCAATACCACCAAAAAATCGCTATGGTTGTCCTAACCTCCTTTGCCCTATCCCTTCCCATTGTAGTATTGTAAACGGTGGTTTGTCTTGTGTTGGAGCCTTGTGCCTCGCTTATGTCACTCCCACTAACAACAACTTGATAAATATAAATGCTAAGAACATATTCTTCTACTATGGCATTGTTATCCTATAGTTCAACCTTGTCCCCATAAAAGGAGCCCCATGGCCCCACTCCTTGTCCCACTTCAATTCTTGTCCTTTTGTGCTCTATTTTCTTGGCCTCTTTTTTCAACATAAAAGCCTTCACCTCAACTTTAATCATTTCATCTACGTTAGGGCAAGGGTCCACATTTTTCCCTATTTGCCCAATCAAATAGAATTTGAGGTGATTGATGCCTCCTCGCATGTCCTTGAAAAAATATTTGCAAAACACCTGGTTCAACAAGTGTTTCGTAATTCCATACTTTCACATTGGGTCTTTTCCTTATATTTGAGTTGGGATTTGTGTTGATAGAGTCATTTAGGTTCCACTTGTAAGAGGGTCATTGCTACCCATAGTGGTTCCATGGATCTCATCAATAGAAGCCATTTGTATTTCCTCATAAGAAAGAAAATAAGAAACATTAATGAAATGCCCTAATGTGCATGCTTAAAAAAGCAAACCATAAAAATTTAATGCATAGCTACATGCATGAAAAGGAAAAAAACACCTAACAAAACCTTAGTTATTTTAGGGGATGGGGAATGAAGCAAATTAAAAAATATATAGCTATAGACTATGATTTTTACATGAAAAAAAAAATGAAAAAAGAAAACTAAATAAACCCTATATTTTTGAGGGACGGAGAATGGATCAGATTAAAAAATATAGCCCTAACCTTTGATTTTTGTATGAAACAAAAAAAACAAAAAAACAAAAAACTAACTAAACCCTAGATTTTTTGGGGGCGAGGAATGGAGCAAGCTAAACAAATACAACCCTAGCCCATGATTTTTGTATAAAAAAAATACAAAACAAATATTGAAAAAAAACTAACTAAACCTTGAAGTAGGGGGAAAACGGCGCACCTAAGAGTGGTAAATACCATGCATCTATCGCTAATGATTGGTGTGCATCAAATCGAAAGCATGCAAGTAAAAGTAGAAAAGACACCAAATTGTAAGAAATGAAATAAAATTAAGTTTATTTCTATTAATCTGATGGTTCAAAACCACGGTTACATAAATGTCCCCTTGAGGGCTTCAAATTAATACAATTGTTTTCAAAGAATCTCGTGTGCACTTCCAATGTCTTTCCTCGTACCCATAATTGAGGTGGGCGAACCTATGATGTCGTCGCTTTGTCCTATGATCTTGTGCTCCTTCATTGTACGTTGTAGAAACCTACACCTACACACAAGGAAACCAGATTCGTTAAATAACAAGTGTGTATATTGAAAACATGTAGACCCCATAGGCACTAAAAAGCTAGGAAGCATGAATATGAAAGACGCATATCTAAATAAACTCAAAATTAATTAAAATTGCATAGGTATGTAAAATAGATGGTTTTGGAAAGATATTACTAAAAATAGAACTGAAATTGCATCTTATGGTGTGGCGTAATCGTAGTAGACCTTCGAAGCCTCCAAAACCCAAAGCAAGCAATTTTTGCCCCTAAACATATCCAAAATGCATGAAACTTGGATAAAATACATAAAATGAAATTTCAAGCCAGACCATATGGTCAAATTTTCAAAATAAATAATAGTTTCATGTGCATCTCCAGATGAGCTCCGTAGACCTACATAAGACCTTGCAAAACACTAAAAATGCGATATCTTGCTCAATATATCTTCAAAATGCATGAAATTTGGACAGTAGCATCATATGATAATCTAGAATATAACTAAAAAATAATAGTAAAGAAATCATGTATGGATAAGTCACAATACCAGGGTGGGACGGTTGGGACTGTCACAGACTAGGGATTGTCTTGGGGTGGGACGACCACCAGTTTTGCGCTTATTTTGTCACCAATTCCTTTGTGAATTGGTTAGGGACCTCCTAAATAGTGTTTTAATCAAATTTGGTGGTAAAACTCACTCATATGATTTAGTTTTGGAATCAAATCATGCCTCTTAGATCACTCGCAAACCTCCTTCGCTAGGTAGAGATTTTGAGGGAAAAAGGCACAAAATGGTGAGGGGAAATCTTGGCAACACTTTGTTGCTATGTCTCAAAACTCCTCTATATTTTTTGTGTGGAAAAATGGATCCACTTTATAGCCAAAGGAATCCTTTGGGCAAAAATACATGCGAGGGCATGTAGGGCAAGATGCACCATTTGGCCAACAGGGTGGCATGCATTGGAGGGGAAGATAATATCCATATTTGGCCTCTTACATGCAGCATGCCATAAGGATGTTGCATCCTTTGACTTCCATGTTTAAATAGACAGGCAAATGGTAATTTCTAGGTGTCATTTGTCCACATTTGAATTTTTGGGAGTCAAACCATGTGGCCATCCCACCCTAGGACGATCAGGTTGCCACCGTCCTAGGATGGGATGACCATGAACTGTGGCCTTCCCGAGGTAGGATGGTCATGTATATATGGCCCAAAAGCTCCTAAAAGTGGGGTGTAACCTTACAAGAGTGGTTAGTACCACTGTAAAACCTCTGAGGGTTTCCCAAGGGGCCATATGGTATCAATTAACCAGTGCTTTTGCTTGCCTAATCAAATTGACCAGATTTTAGTGTCTATAAATGCCCTTTTTTGAGATGTGTTGTGTGCAACATAGTGCTGAGAAAAAATAGATGACTAAAATGATAAATGATTAGGGTTATCCAATAACCTAACAAAATTTTTATGCCTTAATCATAGAAAGAACATGCATTCTTGAATCCTTGCTTTTGGCGAGCTAAGAAATTTGCTTCAAGTACAACCTTGCATTTTAGGTTGGCTTGATCTTAGACATTATTCAGTTCATGAAGAGGTGAGGCCCATGAATATTCATGCTTCAGAATGCCAAGAATTTGGAAATTTGTGCTTGTTTGCTACCCCAAGTAGGGACGTGATTGTCTTTGTCAAAGATTCATTGGACGAACACAATTTGCATGATTGAGTGTGTGAATGTTGATTGTGATTATGAATGTGTTAAGTATGACTACCCTCTTAAGTGACGATTCGATGAGGGAGTGACCAGTGATAAAAGTGATGAGTCGCTTGACACATATGACTTTGTTAGGATTTCCTCTAGTTTTACTCATTGAAAATGGAGTATTTTTTAGAGGAACTTGGTGATTTTGTTAATGTTGTATGGAAGGAAAGAGCTGAAAACTTCGTTCCCATGGGGAAGTCCAACCACAATGGCCTTCTTGGGGAGTAAAGTAAGGGATTTTCCATTTCTCCATGAACAATTTAGATTCCCTGTGATCTGATGTAAAATTTGACCAAATTTAAGCTGTTTTTGGTAGGTTTTGGACCCTTTTTGGTGCATTTTAAGCTGTTTTTGTGCAATTTTTTTATGGTCATCCCAAGGTGGGACGGTGGCATGTTTTTTGGCCATCCTAGGATGGGACAGTCAGCCAAAAATCTACTCATCCCACCCCATGATGGTCAAGGCCCTAGGAGGGTTATTTAAGCCAAATATGGGTCATTTGGGCTCATTTGTGCATTTGCAACTTTATAGCTTAAGAGGTGAGGAGGAGAGGAGAAAATCTAAGTAGTAAAGCGCTACCAAAATCATCCTATAGTCACCATGAGCCGGTGTGCAAACTCGTCCAACAGTAGAGTCGATGCAAGACGAGTAAGAATTTGAATTTCTTACTACACTATAGTAGCAGAGCGCTACCAAAATCATCCTACAGCCAC
Organism: Wollemia nobilis; assembly: GCA_028583015.1. NCBI lineage: Eukaryota > Viridiplantae > Streptophyta > Pinopsida > Araucariales > Araucariaceae > Wollemia > Wollemia nobilis. The sequence continues at coordinate 188,117 of JAQPPZ010000267.1, forward strand.
CATGAGCCAGCATGTAAACTCGTCCAGCAGTGGAGCCGATGCAAGATGGGTAAGAATTTGAATTTCTTACTGCACTATGCTTGAAATTAAAATTAAATTTATGGCTTATTTTTGCTTTTTGATAGAGCACACTAAATTCTTGGTAATTAAATCTTATTAGGGATGCCTAGTAATGTTTTATGGTTGTTTATGTGTTTTTATGTGATTTTCTTGCTTTTTAGGGTTTTATTTTGTCATTATTTACCTATTTTTGATGGCCTGGAAGGCCCAAATTTTCCTAATTTGGGGGCCATTCTAGGGTGGGACGGCTAGCCTGAGTTGTCGATCACAAATTTGGGGGTCGTTCTAGGGTGGGACGACCACAAATTGGCCTGAAAATGGGACCCTTTTTTATCTTTTTTTGAGTATTTTTGGGGCATTTTGAAGCCTATTTGGAGCCTGTTATTGATCGACTTGTCTCTAGTAGGTGGTGTAGAGTCAGTGTCGCGTTCCAACCCTCTTCAATACCATAAGAGAGATATTGACTGATGTTGACTAGGAGTGGCTTGATATCATTAGCCTCAAGCAGGTGACGTGGTTAGATCCTGTGTTGGGTGACAGTGCTTACTTGATAACACTTATTGACCTATGGGACCCAAGCACCAACACCTTCCACTTGTCGGTAGGGGAGATGACGGTGACATTGGAGGACGTCTACAAAATATTACCCATTTTGATATAGGGGCGACAGATTGAGTCTACTCATCAGGACTGGAGAGACGTAGTTATGGAGAGGTGTTTTGGCAAGGTCATGGAGGAGGTGATAGGGGACTGCTCCAACGGAGGCATACTGGTGGTGCATTGGTATGAGGCTAGGGTACTGGGCGTGAGGCATGTTATGCTAATGATACTGATATCTAATATGCTTCTACCAGACTCATCAGGTGCTAGGTTTCCTTGGAACCTTATGGAGTTAATGTTTACTCTAGTAGGGTGCATTGTGGAGTGGCCACTAGTGATGGCATGGGGGACGACACTACTAACACATCTATATGATGAACTATACGAGATTCAATCTCAAGGGTGAAAGGGATTGGGGTGCAGCTTTCTACTATAGGTTTAAGGATGGTAGCATATAGCGATGGATAGGCCATAGGGACTACCATGGATGACACAGGCTAGGTTGGAAGACCGAGAGATTGGCTACGGGATCCTATGGCAAGGGGTCCAGGAGGTAGGATAGAGTCAATGTTGGGCAGGCGACGTGGGTTATTATACCTAGTATTTTACATGACTTAGATCAGTGAATGTGTTCTAGAGATCCTATAGGGATTACCTAGTATGGGTGGATGCTGAGGTGCAGCCTCGTTGAGTGAGGCAAAGGATATGGCTAGTTAGCCAACATGGGACAAAGTGGAAGTTCTTTTCGTATGCTCGGGTGATGCGACAGTTCAAGCTACGACAGGGGTTGCCCAATGAGCTAGTGGTTTACTAACATCGTGAGGATGAGAGGACACTGAGGTGGTCGATGGTTGAGGCGATTAGCAGGGATGCAGATCCTATAGTAGACATTCCAGATTTGGATGATGTTTGGACTACGAAGGAGTATGAATCTTGGTGGGTGATGCGCTAGTGGCGAGGAGATGGGCCATTAGGGGAGATGTAGAAAGGGCGATAGGGGAGGCTCATGATGAGGACCAGGTCGAGGCAGGTGAGTGGCATGAGCATCGTTACATGGTAGATGAGCAGGTAGACCTCTTGTACTTAGGAGTTCGAGGTGACTTTGGGGATGATGATACTGGGGATCAAGGGGTGTAAGAACAAAAGTTAGCATAGGGTGACATAGAGACTGAGTTGTAGGATGAGCTATTTAGGGTTGGGTAGGAGAGAGATATCCTTCGAACATAGGCATAGGATGCTAATGCAAAGATAGCAACTCTAAAGGTACAGTTGCAATCTAAAATCCCTAGGTAGGAGGGATCCAATAGTGAGGATGTGGCTAGGTTGTAGACGAAGGTGACACAACTCCATTTCGTAGTGGATACCTACCAGGTGTGATATTGATAGGGGTAAACCTACATAGATGATCTAGATAATGGGATAGTGTGCCTTGGTGGGTGGCTACCAGATGATTCAGCTATTAGTGGATCACACCAAAGTCAATGGAGCAAGACAGAGCAGTCTTTAGCTAGGATGGGGGTACTTGGATCCGGATGATGGGTTGATAGGGCAGGTGGTAGTAGGTATGGGAGTTCATATCAAACTCTGACTACTGGTGGGAGTGTAAGTCGTAGCATCGATTCTGTGTGACTAGGGTGATTGAGGCTCTTATGACTCTTTTTGGATTTTTGGATGTGTAGTAGTGTGAAGTCTGAGGACTCACTTTATTGTAGCCTACGGGTAGTATGATGTATCTTTTTGCTCCACACACACACACACACACACACACACACACACACACACATATATATATATATATATATGAGCTTTTATGTGGTTTATCATCATGTGTTTATTGCTTTATGAGATGTATGCAATGTGTTTATTTGCTTTATGATATGATGATGGATGTCTATCATGTATGCATATGTTGTAATATGATTTGATTTGATTTTGTACATGCATGGATGTATGATGAGATGGATGATGTATTGATCTAGATGATGAAATGTGTATACTATATGACATACTATGTTAGCATCATAGACTGTATAGAATTCATCAATTCATGTGTAATGTTGTCATGAGACTATGTAATGTATTTGTGACTATGTATATTGACATACATATGATAAAATAGAATGAATGAAATGAATATTATAGGATGTCTATGAGGTTTACATGACTCAAACACTCTAGTCAACTGAACAAAAATTATATACTAACCATGCAGGACTTTTTGACGAGGTACAAATCTGCTAGGATGACCAAGATATTCAATATCCTTGTGTGTGCAAGTGAGTTCATTTATGTGATAAGCATAAGATTACCACAGTGTCAAACATGATTAATGTAGTCCATCTGTACTAAAGATCACCTTATGAATAACACGATCATAGGTTTTGTACTTAGTTGGATTAGACCACTAGGTAGTATATGCTACCAAAAGCTAGCTCATCCACATGCAAACGTTGGTCTGCACCTATAAGTGTTTTGGATTGACCAAGTGGTACATAGATACCCTTAGAGCCTTTCAGGGTGACCTAGAAGTCATAGACTACCTAGGAGCATTTTGGGTTGACCAAGCGGTATGTAGATACCCTTGGAGCCTTTTGAGGTGACCCAAGCGGTATGTAGATACCCTTGGAGCCTTTTGAGGTGACCTAGATGGTCATAGATCGCCTAGGAGCATTTTGGGGTGACCTAGATGGTCATAGACCACCTAGGAGAGTTTTGGGTTGACCAAGAAGGTTATAGACACCCTTGGAACCTTTTGGGGTGATCCAGACGGTCATAGATCACCTAGGAGCATTTTGGGTTGACCAAGCAGGTTGTAGACACTCTTTGAGCCTTTTGGGGTGACCTAGATGATCATAGACCGCTTAGGAGTATTTTGGGTTGACCAAGCAGGTTGTAGACACCCTTAGAGCCTTTTAGGGTGACCTAGATGGTCATGGACCACCTAGGAGCATTTTGGGTTGACCAAACAGGTTGTAGACACCCTTAGAGCCTTTTGGGGTGACCTAGATGATCATAGACTGTCTAGGAGCATTTTGGGATGACCTAGACATTCATGGATCACCTAAGAGGATTTTGGGTTGACCAAGCGAGTTGTAGACACCCTTGGAGCCTTTTGGGGTGACCTAGATGATCATGAACGCCAAGGAGCATTTTAGGTTGACTAAGCAGGTTGTAAACACCCTTAGAGCCTTTTATGGTGACCTAGATGATTGTAGACCACCCAAGAGTATTTTTGGTTGACCAAGCGGGTTGTAAATGCCCTTGGAGCCTTTTAGAGTGACCTAGACAGTCGTAGACCACCTAGGAGCATTTTGGGTTGACCAAGCAGGTTGTAGACACCCTTGGAGCCTTTTGGGGTGACCTAGATGGTCCTAGATCACCTAGGAGCATTTTGGGTTGACCAAGTGGGTTGTGGACACCCTTAGAGCCTTTTGGGGTGAGCTAGATGGTCGCAGACCACCTAGGAGCATTTTGGGTTGACCAAGTAGGTTGTAGATACCCTTGTAGCCTTTTAGGGTGACCTGGATGATCATAGACTACCTAGAAGCATTTTGGGTTGACCAAGCAGGTTATAGATACCTTTGGAGCCTTTTGGGGTGACCTAGATGGTCGTAGGTCTCCTAAGAACATTTTGGGTTGACCAAGAAGGTTGTAGACACCCTTGGAGCCTTTTGGGGTGACCTAGATGATCATAGACCACCTAAGAGCATTTTGGATTGACCAAGTGGGTTGTAGACACCCTTGGAGCCTTTTGGGGTGACTTAAACGGTCATAGATCGCCTAGGAGAATTTTGGACTGACCAAACGGGTTATAAACACCCTTGGAGCCTTTTGGGATGGGCCACAACACTTTAGGCATGGAAAGGCCATAAATGATGTTCAAGGGTTCAATATCATTGATTCCCTCAAGGGAGGCTAGGCGATAAGTTTTGGGTCCAATATAACTAGTGATGACAAAGGGACCTAACTAGTTTGTTGTAAGTATGTCTTGTAGATGGGGCGACAAATTAGAATTTTGTTGGTTCTCTTTCAAAACGAGGTCACCAACCTAAAATTCTCCAAGATGGACTTTCATATTGTAGGTTCTCTTAAGTCACTCTTGATAAATGCGCAAGTGCTCAAAAGCATTAACACAGTGTCCATTAAGAAATGTAAGTTGATCTAGGTGAGCTTGTCGCAGGTGTCATCATCGATGAACTCTTGCATGGATATGCGTAGCGATGGGATTTCTAGCTCTAGAGGTATGACTGCCTCGGTGTCATACACTAGTGAAATTGAAGTTACCCCAGTGGGTGTTTGAATGCTAGTGTGATAGGCCCATAGAGCAAGGGGCATTTGAATGTGCCAATCGGTATGATTCTATTTAACTATTTTCTTCAAGATGGTAATCAACATTTTATTTGATCCCTCTGCTTGCCCATTTGCTTGCGGATAATAGGGCATTGAAAAGCTATGTTGGATATTATACTTTGTTGTCAAAGCACGCACATCTCTATTCTTGAACGATGTCCCATTATCGATAATGATCTTGGATGGAATACCAAAATGATAAATTATATTATACAATATGAAATCTACTATGGTAAGGGAAATTGCTTCCACCCACTTTGTAAAATACTCGGTAGTCATAATGATAAACGTGTGATGACCTGAGGATGCAGGTGAGATTTTCTCAATTAATTCCAACCCCATTGTGAGAATTACCAAGTCAATTGAATCAGTTGTAAGGCCTAGTAAGGTATGTGTGTCAAGTTAGCATGGTGTTGACACTTCATGCACTTCCTAACATATGCGCAACAATATTTCTCTAATATTGGCCAATAATAGTCCATGCAAAGAATGCGCTTAGCGATGGCCATGTCCCTAAAATGGCCACCACAAGTACCATCGTATGCTTGGGCCATCACCCAAACTGACTCTTGATGTTCTAAGCAGCAAAGGAGGATTCCTTCACAGCCCCAAAGATACAAAATATCTCCAAGCAATACATACTTTGCCACCTTTCATTTAAATGTCCTTTTGACGGTGTGCGACAATTCAGGAGGGAGATTACCAAGTTTTAGGTATTCCCTAATTTGTGTGGACCAGTCCTGTTATGAGGATGCCTCGATTGCATGAATTGCCGACCCATTTAGAATTTCATCCCGAGCGAATGTTAATTGGAAAAGAACCTATAAGAATTACATTGTACTTCTATCAAAATGGGTTTGAGGGAACAAAGTCCCCCAAGCGACATGATTCAAGCGCTTGTGAATGTGCAAGAATATATCTTGATGAGGTTCAATTTAAATTGAGTGGAACTCTAGCGTGGCTTGGGTGCTCTCACGCTCAACCATAGATTATGATAGCATTTTAACCTGAATGGTTGTCATCTCATCAGTAGGGTTCTATGGGATCAAGGACCTAAGGGAAGCCATGGTATCCACAAAATGATTAGATGATTGAGGGAGCGCCTCGATGTCATACCATTCAAAATTTGCTAGGAGTTTATCCATAATGGCTTTGTAGGCTTGCAAAACTGAGTACTTGCATTGGAAAATCCCTTTGACCTAGTTGACAATGAGCAAGAAGTCATCAAAAATGTTGAGCTTGGTTATTCTCATGGCAACAACCATTTGAAGATCGATGAGCAAGGCTTCGTACTCAACATTGTTTTTGGTGCACATTAAATCAAGTTTGAACGATAGGTGTATGATAGCCCCGTACGGTGTGAAAAACATGATCCCTACACCACCCTATTTCTCGCACTTGGAGCCATTGAAGAACAAATTCATATTAGCATGTGACTTAGGGTCGTCAAAATCAAGTGATTCTGATATTTGAAAGACTCCATCATTGGGAAGCTCCATGCTAAGAGGTTGATCGTCTTGGAGAGGAGCCTCTATGAGTTGATCGGCAATGACCTAACGCTTGATTAATTTTTATTTGATAAATTCTAGGTCAAACTTCGTTAGCAACATGATCCATTTTTTGTGTGACTATTGCGATAAGTATGACTCATCATGTATTGCAATGGATTATCTTTTGATACAACATACGTGGTATGGCTAAGCATGTAATGTTGTAGCTTCTTGGTAGCAAAGACCACTGCTAGACATAACTTCTCAGCGTATGCGTACTTGATCTCATAGCTGATTAGGGTGTGACTAAGATAGTAAGTAGCCTATTCCTTATGCAATTTGTTGTTTTGGGCTAACATGGCACCCAATGCAATCTCAGTGGCTGAGATGTATAAGCGAAATGGTACTCCTGGTCTAGGCGGAGTCAATACTAGTGGTGAATCTAAATATTGCTTGATTGCATTAAAGGTAGCCTAACACTCATCATCCCAATGGAATGTGACCCCCTTGTACAATAACTTGTTCATGGGTTGATATTTATCCAACAATTGTGCTATGAAGCGTTTAATGGATGCAATCTTACCCTGGAGAATTCAAAGCTGCCTGAGGGTAGTTGGGGGAGGCATCTCGAGAATTACCTTGACATTATTGGGGTCTACTTCGATGCCTCATTTAGAAACTATAAATCCCAAGAGTTTTCCATATGTGATGTCGAAGATGCACTTCTTGGGGTTCAATCTCACGTTATGCTCAATAAGGCGATCGAGGAATTTATGCATGATATTGAGATGCTCGTGGCTATAAAATGTGTCCATTCAAATCAAATAGAAGGACAACAAGTCCCAGCCACATAACTTCTACAATCCCATGTTCTTCAGGTTTCTTGTTCTCACGACCATTTTAATAGTAAGTGATTGAACTAATTTTATAAATTCAGCTAATTCTGTCCCTGTACATTGTGAACGGGCAAAGGATAAAATCCTTGACCGCCATGAAAAATGCCCTGGTTTCTCTTTTAATTTTAAATCTATTTTTTTTATTTAATTATTTTCAAAAAAATAAGGACACATCAAGATCCGGCTCCTTCCCTCTCCTTAGCCACCCTTAGAGCAAGGTAATTTCTAGACAGCATTTTTATTGAACTCATGCAACATATTTTCTTCCCTCCCTCTCCTCAGCCACCCCCAGAGCAAGATACTTTCTAGACAGTATATTTATTGAACTCATGCTACATGATTTCTTGCCTGCAAAGAACTTAAATGCGTTTTGAAATAGAGCCTTTTGAAAATTAAGTTGAATCCAATAATTTCCATTTCCAATTATGGAATTCATAATAATTTTGTTTGCATACACTTCAGCCAATCCTTTCTTTGCATGTCTCCTTAGAATAGGACTACACTGGACTTCTTTGATGAAAGTCCCTTTGTTCATACCCCATGATACCTCTTGAAATAGAATTATAAGATTGAAAAATACATATCAAATGTTTGAACTTGAAATCCAAGACTTTGTACCCTTCCTCTTATGAAGAGTGTGCTGAATTTGGACATATAAATACTAAGCCATCAACTAGTGAGGCCAAATGCACTATAATAATATGATATTTTGGATCAGGAATAACGTAGTAACTTGTCCTCTTTTGTTTATTATCCTATCATATAATATACAAATAGTCACTGGGGAGGTATCTGCTATATGGTTCAACAAATCTACATACCTTATGATTTCATTATCACAATTGATGTAAACAATCTCCTATAATTAGGTCTGTTGCTTCATCAAGGATCCTTGGCAAATAATAGATATATCATCCTCAAGTCTTTTAAAGGAAGCTATTTTGACCACATCTGCAACAATTTCTGGTGCAGAAGGTGGATGCTTAATAACATGCTATTTACTGTACCTTCTTCTGGAAAACCAACATCTTTGTTGAGGTTGCATTGCTTAGCAGTACTAATAAATTATAATAATATTTTTATTATTTGCATGCCTATGCCTTGACTTCTATATCCTTAAGCAACTAAAAATAAATTATGAGATAAATTTGTTGTTTCAACAATCCAACATTCTTTGTTGTTGGTCTTACTTGTCTAATTGTGTTGGAATATGTATAGTGTTTTTGCTGTGACAGCCTCAAATGGATTGTTAGGTATTTAACAGGGAAGTTTCCTATCAAAATAGGAGGATATAACACACATTACTAATTTCCATTTGCTGGCCATACATGGATTCCAAGAATCTGTGAGACCTCTTGAAATTTTTTCTTAAACGGTATGAGTTATAAACAGAAAATCCATAGCGTAGAAAGTTTTGCATTATGTTTACTTGATGTACACCATCCAATTACTTGCTTGTGTAGCTAATATGATAGAGTGGAAGTGGAGGCGTTAGTTATGAAGAGGTAAAAAGGCAGAATGTTTAAATCCTAACAAATCTCATGTAAATAAGAGTATTTTAATACAATTCTATTAGCAAATTATTATAAATATATGAATGCTATCTTATTATATGAAAGAGTATTTTAATACAATTCTATTAGCAAATTATCATAAATATATGAATGCTATCTTATTATATGTTTTCATCAAGGAGCTATATTCCTCTTCCATTGTTTTTTCCCCACTTTATTTGTCATTTCATTACCTTCTTCGTAGGATTAAATTCATTTGCATTGTTTATGCTTTGTGATGGATGCATCGTTAACCTGATAAACATTATTTATAATTTTGTTCTTGTTTTCATGAGTGGTTTTTCTCCTACAAACTTTATTTATTGCTATTAGCATTAATTTTATTATTAGTATTATTTTATGTAAATTGAATTGAGGTATATTATATATATATTTTTTAAATATTTATAAAACAACATTTTTATTTTTATTAATAATGTTTTATGTTTTTTTAATTTTTAAAGGATTTTTAAATTTTGAATTGTTCATTATAATCAATAAAAATGCATTTCATTCTTTTTCTATTAAATTTATTTCTTAATTTGTTAGATATATAAACATAAGCATTTACATTCAGACACTAAAATATTTGATTTATGACTTAACCCTAGATTATACTTCATGAGGTGTTGTGTTACTTAATATTTATTTGAAATATATATTTAAGATATAAGCAATAATACTTATTCTTTTAGCTTAAAAATATCTTGCGAATTCTTAGTCTTTAGTATGCATTCAAACATTTATTTTATTGTTTTAGTTATTTCTTCCAACAATTCCAACAACTTTTTTTTTTTTGGATGAGTGTGTATATATATAAAGCTTTAAGTATTTTTTAATATCAACTTTCTTATAGAAGCTTTTTTTTTTTGAAAAAGAGGATAAAAATTTATTAACTTGGCAAAACATCCAAGATACAAAGAAAAAGAAAAAACTATTCAGACATATCAGCTCTCAATAAAGACGAAAGATATTGAGAGCAATCAGAAGAAAGTTGAGACCAATTCTGAACATCCGAACCATCCTAAAACTTAGAAGCCCATTTAGCTAACAAATCCACTACCCCATTCCACTCTTGGGGAATATGCACAAAAGAAATGAACTCCAAGTGAGCAGAGATATTGAGAAATTTCCGAGCAATCCAACTCAACCGCCAACTACCATGAAGACTATCCTCAAAATTCAACAAATTTATAACAATCTGAGAATAAGATTTACAAACAATCCGACGTCAACCCAAAGCATACCCTTGCTCCAAAGCATATAAAATTGCAAGGGCTTCCATGAAGTTATTAGAATGATATCCCTTAAAGCAAGAGGAAAAAAATCGGACAATACCACTATTGTCCTACTCCACACCACCAATACCAGCATTACCCGAATTACCCCAAGAAGATCCATTCGTATTAAACTTCAACACTCTTAGAGGAGGCGAATTCCATTTACTAGCGCTCCACACTCGATTACTATGACTCATACGTCTACAAGAGACATTAGGGCCAGGACCATTAACCAACAAATCTAATATTTCCATGATTTGACGTTTCGCTTGGTCCATGGGAGAAATAATCTGACATTTTGCAGACACAGTTTCCTGGATCATTCGCAAAATCCCCTGCCAGACCTAAGAAGCAGTTAACTTCTTCCCTTGGAAAATCCGACAGTTTTGTTCAAGCCAAATATGCCTAAAATGCATGAAGGACCAATGCTCCACCCAACTTGTAAAAAGAAAGCCGCTGCAAGAGGCCGCCCCATACTCCTCCAAAAATCAACTATAGATGAAGCATGCGAACAAGGTTGATTCCACACTCCCCATAAATAATGCGAGAGTTGATGAGCAAAGTTGCATTGGAGAAGTAAATTCCCAACATACTCCCCCTCCTTCCCACAGTTATAGCATAAAGAGGGGCCAATAAAACCACGCTTTTGAAGATTATCCCAAGTGAGACACCGATTATGAGTAGCCAACCACACATAAAAACTACACTTAGGTCAAATAAACTTATTCCAAACTTGCTTCCACCATGGGACCACATCCTCCCCAAACCGTTGTCGATCCAAAACACAATAACTAGTAGCAACCAAAAATATCCCTCTATTATCCCTCCCCATGCTAGCACATCATCCCTAGGCATAGAAGAGCAGGGATGACTAGCCAAAATATGGGTCAGTTTCGCCCTCGCATCCATAGTGCCACCAGCAGGCCATTCCCGAGGATCCTTCCACTAGAAACTAACCATCTGACCAAAAGACTTAACAGTTTTGAAACTCGCCACCCTCACCCATCCAGCATCCAAAAAGCATTGAGACTTTCTTATAGAAGCTTGCAAAATCATTTGAGATATATTTTTTTCTATTATCTTCTCTAAGCACTTCAATTTCTCAAAGATATATTTAAGATATAAGCAATAATATTCATTTTTAAAATTAAAATATCTTACAAATTCTTAATCTTTAGTATGCATTTAGACATTTATTTTATCATTTTAGTTATTTCTTCCAACAATCTTTTTTGGGGATGGGTGTGTATATACATAAAGCTTAAAGTATTTTTTAATATCAACTTTATTGTAGAAGCTTGAAAAATCATATGAGATATATTCTTTTCTATTATATTCTCTAAGCTCTTCAATTTCTCCCATTTTTATTTGTTATAAGAGCCTTAAATATCTTGAAATTGTGAAACACCTTTTGAAAAATAAACACACGTTTTTTAAGAAAGTCATCAATAAACATAAGTGCATATCTTATATGCATATAAAAAAATAATGAAAAATAAACCAACGACATTAGTATATAACAATTGTAATTGCTAGTTTGTCTTTTATGGTTTTTCTATTTAAAAATTTACCCTTAAGTTTACATGAATTTTAAGAGGTCCATTGATACAAATAAGCTTCATAAACATTAAGTTTGGGAATCCCATAAACCTTATCCAATATTATCTTCATGTCACAACCCTATTTTGTCAACTCAAAAGAATACGATTTTTTTTTTTTACAGTTTTAATACTTTGCTTTTAATTCCAACATGATGTTAGATCATGTATATTATTGTTTTTTCACACTTCAAAAATGTTCACCACTGCAACTGGTATCTTAAGTGCTCAAAATTGGCCACATCCCGCAAGTGTCGCCATGTAAGATTCTGACTCTCCCATGAGTCATTCGAAATCTAACGAAGGGTTGTCCTTTCAGGGCCCATATCACCTGAAAGGGGTACGCTATCTCCCTTGTCCAAATCTTTAGAGTCCTCAACTCATTTGCTATGGAGCCAGCGTCAATATGTCGATGCTAGCCCTTGACCTCTACTAGGGTTTGGCTAGAGTCCACCATCGCATGGCTTAAGGACTAGATAATTCGAACCCATCTTAGGTCGACAATAATGCTGCCCATACCATCTACTGTTGTATTAACCAACATCATGGTTAGCTCTCTAACTATGCATCTTGTTGGCACCTCCCCAATCCGAATAGATTATCGAATACCTTCACACTCTAACTGACTGCCCACCTAAAGCGACGTCCCATACCGTCGCTCTTTACACTCAACAACTTGGACCCCTATCCTTGAGTAGTTGGAGTACGGTGGCACAATCTCACGTAAGTCACCTCGTGGCTTGACGTGGTTGGGTAGAGTAAGTCCTTACTTGACATACTCTTCTCAAAAGCAAAGTAAAATGTGTCTGAGTTTCAAAGTTTATAAAGAGATATTTCGTTTGCAAGTTTAACCAATACACCTTTGTTCTCAAAAGTAAATCACATAAACTAAGTTCTTTCCATATGGTTTATATCATTTATTGCTTTTATTAATTACCTTTATTTCCATAGATAACTAGACTATATTGAAAATCAATAATTCATAAAAACAAATCAATCTTATAAATTATAATAAGAAAACAACTTAAATAACTTTATTCATTTTATTATAGGTCAACTTATAAATAATATCAAATCATTAGTTTTACATAAATGTATCCCAAGCAAAAGAATTTTTCAAATCATATTCTATGAAATACTTAATTCTACGACAAAGACCTTTTAACCTACTTAACCTATCCTAAATTCATATAAAAACCTTTTCTAAATAAGGTCGCATCATATACACCTAACAACCGTGCTATTCTTTTTTCCATACTATTTTATAAAAGATAGCTAACAACTCTACTATAGCATCTACACAATTATTTAGCATAGTATATTCGGAAAACTTTTAAAAAGGTCAAGACTTCCAAACAAATTATGTTTCCAAATTTAAATTAACATAGCTATTCTTATAACCATCTGTATACACATATGTTTTTCTAAGAATTTAAAACTCTTAAATAACAATTCGTTAAAAATCCTTTAATATCTTCCTAAGCTAAAAGAAAACGCATTCAACTCTACAGAATTTCACATAGCATGCTTAGTACTGTTAGGAGGGAAAAACTGAAGGAGATTATATTTATTGATAAAAAGGTTACAATATATAGGCATAATCCTATATTCAACACATGACACTTGTCAAGTGAAACTGACAAGTGTCAAGGTGAAGGCATAGTGCACTTTAACTCTAACATTCCCCCTTAAAGTGCACTATCCTAACTAAAAAAAAACAAAGCAAGTCAACATTAGGTAACATTCCCCCTTAATGTTGACTTCTCTAAAAAGTAACCTATCATCCTCTTTTTCTTTGGTCTAGGCTTGTGCTCTTTGCGCTTGGCTCTCCAACTATGAATAATGCTAGATCCACTGTGTATACATCTCGGTCTGTTGCCTCAGGGTCAGCCACTTCAACGGGTCTGTTGCCACTGGGTCAGCCGTCTAAGTGCCTCAGGGTCATCATGGGTGCCTCAGGGTCAGCCACATCTGGGTCTGTTGCCTCTGCAGGTCATCCTCAAAGGATGTTGCCACTCGTAGGTCATTGACTAGATTCACCATGAGTATGAATTTCCTCCTCATGGTGAACTCAATCTAGAAGGTGTCGATCTGTGCCGAAAAATGCACCCAATGAAAGGAAAAATGAGCCATATAAGAGTGTCGGTCTCTGTCGAAAATGCACTCAATACAATAAAATGAGCCATAGATCAAAATATGAGGAGAGAAGAAGAAAAGAAAAGAATCTTCTGAAGTGTCTTCGTCTGTAGTCTTCAGAAGTAGATCCAAAAAAACCTCGGATAGAGTCTAGGGTGTCTATGTCTGTAGTCCCTAGAATAAGTGTCCTTATGGTGACCATGTCATCCCACCGAAATGCATGGGTAACCAGCCGCTGCATTCGCCAAGTGTATAGAGAAGGTCACTAGGTACAAGGATCACATATAAAATTACCTTGGGAGTGTCGGGTACAACCGAGAGTGCACTCCAAGGTAGAAATACTTTGAGGCTTATAAACTGAAATGAAAAAGCCTCAAAATTACAATATGACACCTCCATTGTGTCCGTCGCGGAAAACCGTTTCCAACGACTATAAATACCCCTATATTCCACCATCAAAGGGGCCTTCATCATTTGTAAAAAACATCATGCCTCTAAGGCAGCAAAATAAACAACCTCGCTCTATGGCGGCATCGCTCTCAAGCAGAATAAAAAATAGTCTCAATTTCCCTTGCAGGGGATTTACATGGGCCATTTGGGCCAATAAGATTCTTCATGATTAAAGGAGCTCCATACAAATCGAATCAAATGCTCCTAAGCATTTCATAAATTATCCTCATTTGAAATAAAATACCCCACATTCCAAAGAAAAAACATATACCCCGTTAAAAAATATTTTGACTTACCGTAAAAAGTGCCCCACTAATATGCCTTCATTTCAAAATTTAAAATAATGCCCCTATCTCATTTTTCCATTTTCCATGTGGAAAAACATTAACAATGGTCAAAGAAGACCATATTATCCGCCATAAAAAAAAATATACTATAGCAGCTGACATTTGATTCTTCCGTTTGCCCCACTCTTTAAAAATATTAAACAAAAACAAGGGCCCCATCATCGGAGGCCGCCATCTGTGCGGCTAGGTGACACGGCGTCCACTTCTCAGGCTGCCAGACACTTAGCCCCCTGCATAACATTTCCATGGGATTTAAAACCCTCCCTTAAACTAGAGAAGCCTCTGCCAAATAAAGCAGTCAGTCCCCGGTTTTCTCTGTCGTCATCGGCCACGTTTTGGACGTCAAAGCAGGCATCAAGCTTGGCCTCGATGTTGCTGCGGAGATCAAGGCCCGCTGATTTGGGCAAAAATTCAACGACTTTGCCGCTGTTGGAGGGCATGCCGAATCGGGCACCGGCTGTTGGAGAGCCATATTTAGAAATTTTGTGCCCATGAGAAGTCCGACGTAGATCGCCAGCCACGTCTAAAAAAAATTTCCTCCGCCAAAGGAATACACCATGCATAATTTAAATTAGCCTTCAAATGTGCTTCCACTTCAATAGACAGATCTGTAACAATCAGATCTCCTCCCAAGTCAACAAGTGTCAGGCACCAAAAAACTTATCCATCGTGGGCAATATCTCCATATGCAGCCTGCAGGCCTCATCGACGTTTAAAAAAATAGCAGAACGACGATGGAAGCGCACTGCAGAAGAGGAAGCTCTCTGGGAAGGCATTTGTACCAACCATTGGCCCCTGGTGGCGGGACAAAAGTAGTTGAGGGCCGTCGTAAGAGCTTAGGGAGGATTCTGTCGCCTCTACGTCCACTGTTTACGCCCACTGCTCAGTTGTCAGTCAGATTCCAGCGGTGGTTCTGAAAGGAGATGGAGTCAAGATCAAGTTCATCTATCCCTCTCTCTCTTTTCTATCGACTGCTACGAAAGACTGGGGTGGCGCGCCTGCTCTTCCACCTCCTTGAAGTTCCTTTCCAGCAGCTCCGCTGCTCAAAAATAGTACTCCGCCGCCTCTCCGCTTCTCAATCACCAAGGCTGTATTTAAATTGGTTGCCTAGGATGCAGGCAAAAAATTGCTTACCGAAACGCCACCACCACGGGCCGGGCGTCGCTGCCTCAAAAATCTTCCATTAATTCTTTTAATATCAGCACCAGAACAATGGACCTCTAGTCGCTTCAGCTGCCGTCGGATGCTGGAATATTTTGGGCTCGTTTACTCGCATAGAACTTGGTTGATATCACCAGCTTCTTGAGCATGCACCACTGGTCACAATGTTGCCGCTCACCAAGGGTAAAACATTAGAGGATTGGTGATTTCATGTGCAGTAGAAATATTTCAAAAATGGATGTAAACAACGCCCTCGTCCATCATCGCACAATCAGGCCGTGAGAGGACGACTTATAAAATAGGTGAGCGAATACTGATCAACAATCAACATTAGAAGTGCTTGCTGCGGGTTGCCTCCAACAATGACCTCCATGCATGCATGCAGGTCAACAATATAACCTGCATTAAAAAATAATAAAAAAAACATACAAAAAATTCATGGATTTTTTTTCTTTTCAACTTCTGGTTTCTGATCCATCCAGTAAGGGATGGAGAGCATACTCCCTCGGTATCCAAAAAATTTAAAAAATGGGAGGGAGGATTTCCATGAGGGAAATCCCCCCTCAAGGGGTTTCACAAGGCAGAGAAAGCCCGCTCTGATACCAAATGTTAGGAGGGAAAACTGAAGGGGATTATATTTATTGATAAAAATGTGTTACATATATAGGCAGAAGGCCTATATGATGAACATGACACTTGTCAATGAAACTGACAAGTGTCAAACTGAAGGCATAGTGCACTTTAACTCTAGCATTCCCCCTTAAAGTGCACTATCCGAACTAAAGAAAAAAAAAGCCTATATTTATATTTATATTTATAAATATAAATATAAATATAAATAAATATACAACATTGAATAAAAATAAATATTAATATAAATATAATATTAATATTAATATAATATTATATTATATTATATAAATATTATATTATAATAGCTAACCATGGAATCTGTGGAGACGGTGAACAATCTGATCACCCGTACAGTTAAGAAGATCAAAGCTACTTTGGAGAATGAAATCTGGTCCACGAAACATTGATGGCTGAGAAAACCCTAGCGCCGAGCGGAAGATGTCAAACCCTAGTAATGAAGGACCGCATTGAAACTTCTGTCGCAGTCCCTGATTAAAATTATAAAAAGGCATAGTGAAGGAGATTATATTTATTGATAAAAAGGTTACAATATATAGGCATAAGCCTATATTCAACACATGACACTTGTCAAGTGAAACTGACAAGTGTCAAGGTGAAGGCATAGTGCACTTTAACTCTAACAAGTACAAATTAATAAAGACATTTGCTATAATTTAAAAAAGGAACCATTGCTTTTAAAGAGAACTAACCATACACCTAAAAACGAAATTCCTATTCTACAAACACGCTGCACAAACAAAAAATCCAAGCGACACCTTGCAATCTTCGTATTCATTCCTTTCATACATTATTTAACAAACGTGATTAATAATTTCTAGTTCAACTATTCCAATGTTCTATAGCAAAACAAATTACATTTAAAATCCTTAAACTTCAATGACTTCAAGAAATATTTTTATATAACTAATATTGTTGTCTTGTACTATCATTTTCCAAATAACCAAAGTTAAATGATGTACTCAACAAATTCTTTGTGAAAGGTTTCAATGACATATCTACACGAGACTTCCAGCCATACAAATCAATTTGGAAAACTTAAGCTATATTTGTTCCTTATACCATTAGCGCTTCAGCCAAATAGCCGTCACCCGAGACACCGAACGTCAAAGAGCACATTCCCCATATCGACCATGGCAAAAATTGGAGGCAAGAATAAGGTCAGCATGGTCCTTTTCTTCTATATGACATACTCTCAAGAAAGGCAATCAAGCAAATGCAGGGATACAACAATGACACCCATTACACATATTATGCACAGTATTATTCATGAGAAAACACAGATGAAATCATAGTGCTATCCATTCAAAAAATAGAGAGCGTTTATATAAAGACACAATGCAACTGTTACGAGTAGTTTCATTTTAGATTTATGAAAATAGAATGAAAATCTGTAGCAAGAATTCTTTAATGTATACTTCTATGTTTGAAAATTCAACAACGTTATCTCATGAATTCATTATATGACATTTACACAAGATATTCAAAGACCTCTACTATTCATATTTTCTTATATGAATCTCCAGGCAACGTCATACACCTTAATATTCTGATCTAGTTTTTTCAACCCACTACAGATTTTGAGTTTTACAACAAAATCTGTCCATCGTCAGCCATTAAACAAACATAGAGATAAATTTAAGAATTAGAAAATCAAATGCCCAATCATGTTATCACAATCACAAAGCAATTCTGGAATAATCTATGGAATTACTCAAGTTTACAACCTAACATACACATATTAGAAGAGCCTGACCTTTCTATGATGCAACCCTGGAAGAACTTGTGCTTCTCTCAGCCTGTTCTCGCCCAATCCGGAGATTAGCTATCCTTCAATCAATCAACCAATTTCTTAAAAAGAAAAAGCATATGTAGGAAAATTGACACCTCGAACAAACTTGCCAAGTTTAGCAGCATAGACGTTTACAAGTGACGGTTGCTCAATTTTCCATTTGGGCTTTATTAAATTAATTATGACCATTAGATAACTCTTCCGAGTTCCTTTTTTTCGTTTATCATTAATATATATTTAGGGTGCTTAAATGGTTTTAGTTTGTTGCCTCAAGTAACTTAGGCCCTTCCCATTTATTTTTTCATCTTTAATATGAATTTCTTAGGCATAGCTTCTAACGACTTAGAGGTAATAACATTTTTTTTTATTCTATTTTTTAATATATTGTATATTTCCATTGTTATATTTTTTTATCATTCTTTTACTTTTTATTATTTATGATATTTCTATAGCTTTATATAAATATATATTATTATTATTTTTTAATTATATATATATATATATATATTTTTTTTTTTGATATTTAAAAAAAGTTTTATTTTACACAATAATAAGCGACAATTCGGAGAAAACAAACAACATGCAGGCATTCAAACAACAATGTCAGACATAATGTAATGCAAATACAAAGCCTATGGTGGGCTTCCATGTACCCACGGACCACGGTGCACGAGGCACGACATCATATCCCGCTTACCTGGCTTTTCCAATATGTTGCCTTGGTCAAGGGGTGAGTGCTCTCTCTTGTTTCTGGCTCAGAGACCTGCACTTGCACTACAAAAACTAAACACATGATCACATTCTTCCAAATAAAGTAATCACAAGTAGTGGAGATGTGACACTTCAAGACCAACCTTATTAATTAAAATAACCAATTCTTGATTGTGAAAATTCATTAATACTATCATAACTTATGAGAATATGTTCATGTATATTGCCTAAATTAAACCTCTATATTCCTTATTTTAAATTTTAAGAAGTAGATAATATACCCTTGTATTTTTCTTTAAAAACCCACCCTCACCTCCCTTAAATTAAATGTAAAATTTTAGCACTTGCTAAATCTCAAAGGACGTTAGAAGATGTGGTAATACAACTTGCCATAAAAATGCATTAAACAAACTTTAGACTCAACCTCAAAAAAATAATAAAAAAGAATACAATTGTTTGGGGGAAGACTAGCATGTTATAAATCTTTATTCTTGTTAGTAGAGATCATTCACCAAAATGCAAAAATATCAAATCAATCATATAAAGTATTAATTCTAATCATCTTTGCCTACAAAGTAGCTTATGAAACTTTGCCCTCTCTAATTAACACTCTAATCTTGGGAGATCTTATGTAGTTACATAGCAATGCTCAATAAGTTTTCATTATGGAAAAAAAGAAGAAAGAATTTTTGTTTCCATGAGACAGTAAGTTTAAGCTAGTGTTGTTAATTGATATTTTTTAATCACCTAAACTTAAGACACCCAAACTTTGATTATTGAAATTTGATATCTGCATTTAATGTACAACTCATTCTCCTTATAAATTCAAACCTTAAACCTTTTCTTTGGAGTGTTCAAGTCTCTAATGTCATGCATTTTAATTAAAACTAATATTGGTTTTTGAACTTCTACCATAAAAGAAATCAATTAACAAGATAAAACCTCTCATTGTGGATTCAAACCTTAAACCTTTTGTTTGAAGTATTCAAACCTCTTATGTCATGAATTTTAATTAATTCTAGTTATGACTTTTACACTTCTAGTATAAAAGAAATCAATTAACAAGACCAAACCTTTTGGCATTTCAAAATGATATAAAAATTAGCTCATAATAATTTTAAAAAATTATCTAAACTAAAATCTTTGATGTAATATATTGTAATTATTGATGAAAAGTAATTTGTATTACTGAAGAATAACAGTTACACAAATCACAAAAAAAAAGTGGATGGTATGGAGGCACACCTCAAAATATTTGAGACTCCACCTAGAACCAAGATAAAGGGGGTTCTAGGGGTTACACTGCTAAACTATGAAACTAAAAATAGAACAGACAAACAACTTGAAAACCTTAAAATTTAACCTAAAGAAGAAAATAATTACAAAATACAAAAAAGATATATAGATTTTAAAAACTATAAGAGACTTAGCTTAATGGAATGGTCACAAGAAATACCATATTGAAATTATTTCATTTGGAAAAATCACCATTAAGAGCCTCAACATATTGAGATTGCTAGAGCGTCCAAGGTTGTCTTTGAAGCTCCACAACATATTAGCACAGTCGAGATACCCTCATGCTTGAAAATTGTTGGAGCCTCCAGTAGAATAATTTAAACTCCCTAATTGAATGTGAAGTCATTTATCTAGAAGAGGCTCACCCAGATTTGTATCCTACCTAGGGGCTATGGGAGCGACATACGCTAACATGGGGGGAGTGGGAAGGAGAAACTGGTTTTGATCCCTAATTAGAAACTATGCAATCTAAACCCCTTATGATAAACCATCGAGACATATTTGTTCCCCACCTCAACTATGGAAGGACCATTGTTCCCTACCTTTGCTATTGAAGGACCATCAACTGGCTGAGTTGTTGATGGTTTATCACCTTCTCTGAAGGCTATGAATTTGTGATCATAATTGTCTTTGCAACTATCTTAGGGACCTACGATTTAGCAGTACCAAGACACTGATTTTTGTGGCTATCCATAATGGTCCAATTATATTTCATAGGTTAAGGGGATATCCCTTGAAGGGTAAAAAAGTTGACTTTGGATTGTTGTGTGGCATAAGCGAGTAATCTTTCATCTTGTGGTTGGAAGCTTGACAATGAAAACAAGAGTTTGGGAGGTTGAAGTAGACAACCCTCTATGAAAAGGTAGAGTATGCTACTTGGATATGAATGCACTCCTTAAGGTCCTAAGATAAATCTACTTTGACACATACTCACCTAGATAGATGAGCGTTGAAAAACTTTTTAAGCTTGAGCATAACAACATTTTTGAGCACACTAGCAATTTCATTCATCTTACCCCATAAGGGAATGGGAAGGCCAAGGAACTCAACCCAGACAAGGACTTTGTTTAGGAAGTCCCCAAACATAACAAAATCATGAGACTATAGCACAAGAACTAGCAAAGAGCTTTGCATGTGCCATAGACTATGTTGATGGATCTCCTTAACATTGGTAGAATTGAAAAATTAGAAAAAAAGAAGAAACCTTTGGTAAGGTTTTGAACTTGGGTAACTTGAACACCATGAGGGATCCAGACAGAATTGATCCAAGACCTCAAAATTACCTCATTGAGGTAACCTACCAATGCATGTGAATTAAGCCACTTACATGTAACTTCTAAACACTAAGCAGGGAAAGCAACATTAAAGGTGGATACCTAATCAGAGGAATCACCTTCAAGATTAAATTTCGAGGGCATTAAAGGGACAACAATCTCACTTGATGTATCTCTTACACGACTAGAGCTAAAACTTGGCTCTTCAAGGTTGAAAGCCATAAACAACAACAAAAGATGAAAAAACCAGCAAAACCAACTCAAATCCTAACTTTCAACTCTTTGCTATAGAACAACCATGGATGTAATATATTATACTTAAAAAAAAACTATCAATAAAACTATAAATATATGAAAAAGAAGATTTAAAAACAATTAAAAAATAAAACCATAAATAAAAATTAGAAATCCCAATAACCTAGAACTTGAAGGATACACCAACCATGATGACAACTAAAACCATAAACGAAACTCAAATAAATAAATAAATAAATAAATATATATATATATATATATATATATATATATATATATATATATATATTTTTTTTTTTTTTTAAGAAAATACAATAAATTTTTGATAAAAAAATATTATCCAAACACTTTAAATTTACACAACCATTTGCATGTTTTTTTTTGTTTGTAGAGATAATTATAGTGAATTAGATGTGAGAGAGAATAGTTTCATATCCTCTTTTAAAGTTGACTTAAAATTTTTTAATCTTAAAATGAAAAAAAAAATATAATTTGATATTCAACTATTTTAATTTTTTATTTTAAAAAATATTTTTTAGTTAATTACCAGCACTATAATTTAAAAAAAATAATAATTCAATTAATTGAATAAAATCCAAAAAAAAATATAAACATATCTTTTTATCCATCTTTTCTTAACAAAAACACATTTAATAAGGTCACGGAGCGTGACATTAGATTTGTATGTCCTCAAACTCATAAAGTAGGTATATCAATGTCTACAAAGTAGGTATCTCAATGTCTACAAATCCGGCGCATAGAAGATATGGTACCAAATTTTAAAAGGTTCTAGAAGAGAAGAAAAGTTGCCCCGAACATTCAGAATATAAAAGTGCCGTACATTTGTGTGCTGTGGTCTGCACTTTGTATAATCAATGATGTGACTATTGGCAAGGACGCCATTTATATTATCGATGATGTGACCCAGGTTCAACCCATAAAAATAAGTATATATATATATAAGAAATATTTACTTTGAATTTGAAGGTTCTGGAACATGTATAAAATTCGAAAGGTTCTAGAAGATAAGGAAAGACGCTCCGGAAATTTTAGAAGGTTCTAGAATATGTATAAAATTCGAAAGGTTCTAGAAGTTATGGAAAGGTCCGAACGCTATCCGAGATATCAAGAACTAGAAGATAAGGAAAGACGCTCCGTAAATTTTAGAAGGTTCTAGAATATGTATAAAATTCGAAAGGTTCTAGAAGTTATGGAAAGGTCCGAACGCTATCCGCGATATCAAGAAAACCGCGCCCAGACATACAATATACATCAACAATAAAACATAAAGATGCAGGGCAGAGATAAAATAGGCGTAACAGGCGAAAAGAGACCACTATACAAATTTATGGAAGATGTTTATATGCTGTTACAATATATTTTAGAGGAGTGGTTGCATTTATTTATTTATTTTGATGACCTCCACTACTAATTAGGGAATGTAACTATAATCCCACAAATTGTCACAGCAAGCCTTAACAATAACACATATCTTTTGTTGTTCACTGGCATAATTAATTTACTTTCTAACAAGAACAGAACATCTTGACAATTATATATATTTTGAAGAAGACTAAAAATTAAATTTCCTTTAAAATTCGTTTAGAAGATTTAAAATTGAATTTCTTTATTTACTCAATTAAAATCATTATATGTTTCATCTGACAGAGACAAGCTTTTCTTGTTTAATTTTCTTCACTGTTGTAGAGGCTGCCATCAAAGTTAAGAGGGTAATCAGAGAAGCAGTCTATGGACCTGCATCCAGATCAAACTCAAAATTGGTTTTCACATGTGCTCAACAGAAGCTCCCACAGTGCCAGCAAACTCTCTGCCCCTTTTACAATAGTTGGAGAAGCCTGTCAAACTTTTATTGTTCTAATGATTGTTATAGGCATCTGTGGCTTCCAATTTAGGTCTCTTGAGAGGCGTTTTCAGAATAATACGGTACAGAAGATTTTAATATGACGTAATTATTTAAATGTTTATCCATAACATTACAGTCATCTATTATTTAAGTGTTCATCTATCCATCCTTTGGATTTAAATCTTCGACCTCATATTTGAAGTTTCAGCTTAGCTCTAGATATACTCAAGCGGGAGGGTCAGGTTTGTTTTTCTAAATTGTGTCAAATCTCCTTTCAGCATATGCTCAACCAGTGCCAGCAATCCCTATGTACTCAGCATATGCTCAACCAGTGCCAGCAACTCCTCTGCCTCTTCCACAATCTCTGGAGAAGTTTGTCACCTTTATTGTTATTGATATTGTTACATTTAACCTCACCTGTGGCTTCCAACTTTGCTTAAATTTGAGCACATATGAAAGGAGGTCTGACGGTTATTCCAAAGGAACAAGAAAACTAAGTTCTTTGGGCTGTTTGGGTGGTTTCTTACATATAGCTATTTTCTATCATTTGCATTACCTGATATGCCATGGCTTTCTGCATTGCATTGTGATAGAAAACTCTGTTTTTTCTTGAGTTTTTTATTTTTATTTTTTTGTGATAAATTTGGTTCATTCATTGAGACATTTGGCAAAACTCAGCCGCCACGGTGATTTTTTTAAAGTTTTTTTTTTTTTTTTCTCCATTATACTTTTTAACCTTCTAATTGTTTCTTGTCTTATTTCTTTTTATTTTTTTTGAACTTCTAATTATTTCTTGTAAACGCTTCTTTTCATAACCTTTAAAATTTGATTTCTCTGAAAATACAATCCGGAGCAAGAGGTAGAACACAAATTTTCGTTACATTGCACTTGACTAATAACTTACGCCTCCGATGTTTAGTCATAGTCGAAATGAAAATGGATGGAGTCGTTGGCTCCCCGAAAAGCTAGCGTTTTCGAGTCGCTCCTTACTGCTCATAGACAGCAACATAACGAAAGCACATTCAATGAACTTGGTAGCTGCTACAGGAAATAGCTTTACTATTCAACGACACCAAGACTTCACCGACCATGGAGATCATAACTAACTGGCACACATGCACACATGAGATAGTGTACTCATGTCACGGTGTACTTTTACTTTTCTTATGCTTTCTCAGTACTAGCTTTGGTTGCGGACAATTACTCCTTATCTTTTAGTAATGGATGGAGAGAGTGGGGAGAAGGAAAGGAGATACCGAGGCATCAGAAAACGAAAATGGGGAAAATGGGTAGCTGAAATTCGTGCGAGAAAGATGACGAGGGGAAGGTCACGCATATCGCTGGGCTCATACTTCACTCCAGAAGCTGCAGCTCGAGCTTATGACACGGCGCTCTTATGCCTACGTGAACCCACTGCTACAACGTCATTCAACTTTCAAGACTCGTTGTCGATTGCAAGCACATGGAAGTTTGTGTTACAGGCACACAACCCCGCTTGATGCAGCAGCGGACAGGGAGTCAATTAAGCAACAACTTCTTCTAGCTGTCTGTCTGTCAGACATCTTTAAGCCACCACACAGTAAAACAGTAAATAGAGAACCCACTTTAATCTAGAAATAGAAATAGATGAATATTAACATAGCAAAAAAATATTTTATTATCACATCAAAGATTATTTTATATAAAGCATTATACATTTACAAGCATTTTTCGAGTATCATTTTTTTTTAGGTTTTACATAGCAAACCTCCTCCAAACACACTACATAGATTTAAACTATTTTTTTTCTTTAAGGTTTTACATAGCAAACCTCGTTCAATATCTTCTTTTAAGGTTTTACATAGCAAACCTCTTCCAAACACTCCATAAATCCAAGCTAATTTTTTCCTTTAAAGTTTTACATAACAAACCTTCTCCAATTTCTTTTTTTAAGGTTTTACATAGCAAACTTCGTGGCAACCACTGTATAAAATGTCAATTTCTTCTTGAAGTTTAAATAGCAAACCTTCGGTAAACATTGTACAGAATGCCAATTTCTTTCTAGAAGGTTTTACATAACAAACCTCAAGCATTCACAGAGTGCCAATTTCTTTCTACAAAGCCTCTGCAATTGCTGCACATAATGCCAATTTTTTCTTATGAGGTTTTACATAATAAACCTCCCAATTTCTTTCAAAGTCCCCTTACTCTCTTCTCATGCCCTACATTAGTTTTTTATATTTATAAACAAATTTTACATCAATTTTTTATTTATTATAATTAAAATTTTGTTTCAAATTAATATATGCTTGTTTATTTAATTATACATAAGTTTATAATTTTTTAAAAAAAATACATTTTGTTTAAAAATCCATTTTTAAAAAAAACACAAATCATCTAGCTATCACAAAAACTGGCATTGCTAGTTACATGCTTATCACTTATTTATCCTCGATTAAAAATGTATTTTTTAAAAATCCATTTAAAAAAAAAACACAAATCATCTAGCTATCACAAAAAGTGGCATTGCTAGTTGCATGCTTATCACTTATTTATCTCCTTTAGTCCTTTTATTTGCCAGTTGCATGCTTATCACTTATCTAGTCCTCCTCTGTAAAAAAATGTCTTAACTGTTTTTTTTTCTTTCTAAGTTGGTTATTGTCAGCTTCATGCTCGTGCATCACTGCTCCAATCCATCGCCTAACTCAGTTTGAAAATTTGCCCTCGCTGTTGGCTCCTGTAGAAAAAATAAAAGATCATACACACCAATCTGGACCAAGAGAGGTACCAGAAAATGTTTTATTGTAACAATGCCATCTGACTACAACTATAGAAAATCTGAATTTATAATTAAAGTGACAAGTATAATATGCCACGTATATGCTCAGCTAAGCTGAGTTAAGACCCAAATGATTCTGTCAGTGCCAGAAAATGTTTTATTGTAACATTGCCATCTGACTACAACTACATATGACATTCAACTGCCAAAACCTGAATTTATAATTAAAGTGACAAGCATAATATGCCACGTATATGCAAAATGACAAGTATAATATGCCACGTATATGTTCAGCTAAGCTGAGTTAAGACCCAAATGATTCTTTCAGCACATTTATTGTAACAATGCCATCTGACTACAAATATATATATAACATTCAACTGCCAAAACCTGATAGTATAATATGCCACGTATATGCTCAGCTAAGCCGAGTTAAGACCCAAAGGATTCTTTCAGTACCAGAAAATGTTTATTGTAACAATGCTATCTGTCTACAAATATATATAACATTCAACTCCCAAAACCTGAATTCATAATTGAAGTGATACGTATAATATGCCACGTATATGCTCAGCTTAGCTGAGTTAAGACCCAAATGATTCTTTCAGTACCAGAAAATGTTTTATTGTAAGAACACCATCTGACTACAACTATATATAACATTCAACTGTCAAAACCTGAATTTATAATTAAAGTGACAAGTATAATATGCCACGTATATGCTCAGCTGAGCTGAGCTAAGACCCAAATGATTTTTTCATGGTTGGAAAGAAGGGTAATAAAATAAGATAATTTTATGAAGTTCAGAGATAGAATGCGTTGAAAGAGGCATTAAAGTAAAACATAGAATAACTAAAAAGCACTTTCAAAATAAAGTTGAATTAACTTTATTAAAGTAATGAATATAGAAGTGTCTAAAAAAGTTAAAATTAAAGAAAAGTGTATAAACTACTATGAAGTGGAACAACTTTATGGTATAACCTTCAAATTTAGCCAGATTCACCATCATCGGCATCTTCATCACTGGTGTAGGAGCAAAGAACCAAACCCATGGACTTCTGTTATTTTGTTCACCAACGTGCCTTGTCATGATGTATCTAATAAAGTTTGAAGAGACTGACTGAGACTGAATTAGCTTTCAGCAAAAACACCTCCACTGTACTGGAAATTGCAAGTGGAAATTGCGAGTGAGTATCCAGTGAAACACAACTCATGCTAGTTAAGAGCTCATCGAAGAAGAGCAGGGTTAGGCCTTAATTTATATCTTTTCATATCATTGAGGGTGAAATCTTGGAAGGTCCATCTCCTTTGGACTACATTCATCCTTGTTGCGCATATCCACTGCGTCTTCAACCTTCTCAATTCTACTTTGCTACATATCATGGGAATCAGATTTTCCTTGAGAAAAAAGAACGGGTTTAAAAGAAAAGGTACTAAAATTAAACGAGAAATGCCACTGACAATACACACAGCTCATGGCAGTAAGCGCTCATTGAAGGAAAACAGGGTTATGGGATCGCCAAAGGTCTACCTCCCCTTCCAGACGTGCCACACAACTCATAAGAATATACTAATGTTAATAAATACACAACTCGCATACTCCTAGCCTATTGATAAAAAGTTTGGAATGTGGAATGTGATAGGGTTAATAAAGGTTAAAATAATATTAATATAACAAATACACTATATTAAAGAGAAGAACTATTAATATAGAATAAAATATATTTGAAATGTGATTTTGCCTTGCATTTATCAGAAGTGGGTAAAGCACTTTTCATATTTGAAATGATGATAGCAATTTGTATCCCTCACAATGATTTCCCTAGAAATAATTGTGGACATCAACTTGGCAGCAGTCTAGCAGTTACTACCTGCATGAAAATACAGGTACTAGGGAGTGTTCTGACAAACTCAAATGCAATTGCTGACTTCTCACTATGGTGACTAAGAAATGAAGAATATGTTTCTTTTGTTTTTCCTCTGCATCACTCAGCACAACACTTATGTCAGGCTCATAGCCTATTGTCATCAAATTTCCTTGTAAGAACTTTGTGTTTTTGTGTTATGAAACTCAGAGAAGCGAAGTGTATTTCCTTTGCTATAAAATGTGTCCATCAAAAGGAGCAAGAACAACGTAAGCGAAAATAGAACAATGTGGACTGTAGAGGTACACTCCACTTCTAATAAGAAAGAAGGAGAGCATGTCCACGCTACATAACTTCTACAATCCCATGTTCTTAAGGTTTCTTGCTCTCACCACCAATTTAATAGTAAGTGATGAACTAATTTTATAAATTCAGCGATTCTTGTCCCTGTACATAGTTTACAAAGGATAAAATCCTTGACCTCTATAGAAAAATGCCTTGGTTTCTATTTTAGTTTCAAGCCTATTTTTCTTGATTTCATTATTTTGAACAAAATAAGGACTTATCAAGATCTATCTTCTTCCCTCTCCTCAAGCCACCCCCAGAGCAAGACAATTTCTAGACAGTATTTTTATTGAACTCATGCAACATGTTTTTCTTCCCTGCAAAGAAATCTTTCAGGTTACTTAGATGAGTTTTGAAATATAGCATTTTGAAAATAAAGTTGTATCCAAGAATTTCCATTTTCAAGTATAGTGTGCAATCCATTCTTTTGATTTAAATCTTTAATCTCAAAGTTTCAAAAGCTTAGCTCAGCAGAGGATCAGGTTTGTTTTTCTGAATTGTGTCAAATCTCCTTTCATTTTTGCTCAGCAGAGCATATGTTCAACCAGTGCCAGCAACCCCCTCTTCCACAATCTCTGGACAAGTTTGTCACCTTTATTGTTATTGATATTGTTACGGTTACTCTCATCTGTGGCTTCCAACTTTGCTCAAATTTGAGCACATATGGAGGTCTGATTCTTATTCTAAAGGAACAAGAAAACTAAGTGCTTTGGGCTGTTTGGGTGGTTTCTTACATACAGTTATTTTCTAACATTTGCATTTCGTGATATGCCATGGCTTTCTGCATTGCATTGTGAAAGAAAACTCTGCTTTTTCAGAAGTTTCTTATTTTCTTTTGATAAATTCGATTCATTCATTGAGAAATTGGCAAAACTCAGCCACGGTGGAAAAATATAGAAAACTCAAACTGCAAAACTCGTTAAGATATTTGTATTTTATATTTGGTTAGTTTTGTAAATCAAGAACTGTAATTGAATTTTTTTAATGAAAATTTTAATAGAAAATTAGTTTTTTTAATTTTTTGGTTTTTAATATATTTTTTAAAATTTATTTTGGAAGTTTTTTTCCCTTCGAATTATTGCTTTAAAAAAATAAATTTTTTATCACATCTTAAACTTTTAATGGTTTGTCTAATTTCCTCTTTGCCTTTTCTATAATGTAATTGCTTCTTCTCTGACCTTTAAAATTTGTTTTCCTCAATAAAATACAGTCCGGAGCAAAAGGTAGAACACAAATTTTACTTACGCCTCCGATGTTTAGTCATAGTCGAAATGAAAATGGATGAGTCGTCGGCTCCCCGAAAAGACAGCGTTTTCGAGTCGCTTCTTATGGCTCATAAACAGCAACATAACGAAAGCGCATTTTATGAACTTGGTAGCTGCGACTGCAAATAGTCTTATTGTTCACATTATAACTAACTCGCACACATCCGTTAGCGTGCTCTTGTTACGGTGTACATAAACTTTTCTTATGCATGTACAGATATCACTCTGACCTTTAGTCGGTGGATGTAAGTTCTGGAAAACATCTACAGATATCACTCTGCATGTAAAGTGTTGTAGATAATTACCGACATTCCAAAAATGTTCGAAACAAACTTAATTTATTTTTCAACAAACCTAACAAATATAATATGGCTACTTATATGCTCAGCTAAGCTAAGGCAAAAATCGTGCTTTGATGGTACAAAAAAATAATAATTTGAAAACAAAATGGTTCTGTCTTGGTACCAAATAAGGTAATAATATAAGATAATTTTATTAATATTCAAGGATGGAATGCATTGAAAGAGCCATGACAAACATATAAGTAAATATGTACTAGATTTGCATCATTTATTAATTGAATAAAAAGTAAAAGGTAAGGGTGAAGAATTTCATAGGAATTAGATCAAGACTTGCAAAAATGGCATGTGTTGGAGACTGGTTTTCTTACTTTTTAAGAGCTAGTAACATATTTCATAATTGAAACTTAGTTCCACTTTAATAGCTCTCTAACTTGTTAATGTAATGTGTACTCGCTAACTTGTTAATGTAATGTGTTTATAAATAATCTTATATTAACCCATTTTATAATAATTAAACATTGTTTTAAAATTAAAGTTAACCTAAAGTAAGTTAAAAGAATAACTAAAAAAAATCCCTTTGAATTAAAGCAAAGAACATAAAAGTGGCTACAAAAAAAGTTGAAGTAAAGAATATAAACTACCGTGTAGTGGGACAACTTTATGTAACCTGAAAACTTAGCCAGATTCACCATCATCCGCATCTTCATCACTGGTGTAGGAGCAAAGAACCAAACCCATGCACTGTGCTATTTTGTTCACCAACCTGCCTTGTCATGGATGTATCCAATAAAGCTTGAAGAGACTGATTGAGACTGAATGAGCTTTCAGCAAAAACACCTCCCTGCAACATGCAACATGTTTTTCTTCCCTGCAAAGAAATCTTTCAGGTTAATTAGATGAGTTTTGAAATATAGCATTTTGAAACTTAAGTTGAATCCAAGAATTTCCATTTCCAATTATGAAATTCAAAATAATTTTTCCATAGTCACCAGTCACAATTGCATCAACTCCAGCCAATCCTTTCTCTGCATATGTTCTTAGAATAGGACTACAGTGGACTTCTTTGATGAAAGTCCCTTTGTTCATAGCACACGATATATCTTGAAGTAGAATTATAAGATTGAGAAGCAACTAGTTTTCAAAAACCTTTGTTGATGACAAATACATATAAATGTTTGAAATTGAAATCCAAACATTTATGTCCTTCCTCTTATGAAGAGTGTGCTGAATTTGGACATATAATTACTAAGCCATCAACTAGTTGGGTCAAATGCACTATAATCATATAAAATCTTGGTTCAGGAATTACGTAGCAGCTTGTCCTCCTCTGTTTATTATCCTGTCAAATAATATAAAGATAACCAGTGGTCAACAAATCTACATATCTTATGACTTCATTATCACAATTTATGTAAATAATCTCCTATAATTAGGTCTGTTGCTTCAGGCTCCGTGGCAATGAATATATATCATCCTCAGGTCTTTTAAAGAAAGCTACGTTGACAAGAGATGCAACAGTTTCCTTTACAGAAGGTGGTTGTTTAATAACATGCAATCTACAGGGTAAGGTTCAGAATTCGATTGCATGATCTTATTGTGTACTTTAATCCTATATTCCATAAGCTCTTGTCCTAGGATTGAGAGGACATGTGTTTGGATGTCCCAAAAAATTCTTTCTACCATCCCAAACACTCCAAGGATTTAGAGGACATGTGTTTGGATGTCCCAAAAAATACTTTCTACCATCCCAAACACTCCAAACGTCCTCAATCTTATCTGGGAAGAGTTAAGCTTATCAATCTCACAAAGACACAGTGCGGCCTCCAACTCAGCAACGCCCTGCAAGAGAGGGTAGCACTGGTTGGCAACTGGATCTCCGGTGCCAATGTGGACCAAACCGTCGAGCAAATCAACGCAGGCTCCCAACTTCAAAGCATCCAAAGGACAAGTGGCTGGTTTTGAAGGAGGGGTACTACCATGGCTACCTCTGGTTGCCATCACAGCAGGGGGCATGCTCAGTGTCATGCCTATCATCAATATCACGAATATTGCTGCTGACTTTCCCATCCTCAGTTGCTTAATTGATTTCTTCAACGGTCAAAGAAAAAGAAAACAACATTGCAAACTCAAGCATCTATGGAATGGGCAATTGAGAGGGACTTTGTAGGCTCATGGGTGGTAAATTCAGGTGCAACGCCGTTTAAATGCTTTGCTATAACGGTCACATATTGGATACTGATATATGCTTGCATCCAGATCAAACTCAAATTTACTATCAAACTTCTTTTCACATGTGCCCAGCAGAAGCTCCCACCATGCCAGCAAACTCTCTGCCCCTCTAGCAATATTTGGAGAAGCCTGTCAACATATCTTATGATTTCATTATCACAATTTATGTAAATGATCTCCTATAATTAGGTCTGTTGCTTCACCGGGGATCCCTGGAAAAGAATATATATCATCCTCAGGTCTTTTAAAGGAAGCTACGTTGATCAGAGCTGCAACAATTTCCATTTCAGAAGGTTGTTTAATGACATGCAATCTATACTTTAACCCTATATTCGATAAGTACTTGCCCTAGGATTTAGGGGACGTATGTTTGGAAGTCCCATCTCCAAACGCCCCAAACGCGTCCTGCCATCCCAAACAGAGGCGTTCTGCCTTTGCTGTCACGAAATTTCATAGAACATCGCTTTAACAACTACATAATCGCTTTCTTCGGGTTGAAGCTCTGTACCTCCTTCTGGCAAAACCAACATCTTTGAGGAGGTTGCGTTGCTTAGCAGTACTAACTAATTATAATAATATTTTTATTATTGTGTGTCTTGACTTCCATATCCCTAAGCAACTAAAAAAAGAAGTCATGACATAACTTTGCTGTCTGAACAATCCAGCATTCTTTGCCGAAGGTCTACCTAACTAATTGTTATAGATATATATATGTATAGCGTTTTGCTATGGCAGCCTCAAATGGATTGTTAGTAGGATACAAGTATCTACTGGGGAAGTTTCATACATCCAAAATGCAAGACAACATTTTTCCCCCATAGATCCAAAACGCAAGACATTATTATTTTTTTTTCCTAGATCCAAAACAGCAATTTTTTTTTTCTGTTTTGCTTGGAACGGAATGAGTTATAAACAGAAAATCCATAGTGTGGACAGATGGTTGCATTCTGTTTCCTGGATGTACACCATCCAATTACTTGCTTTTGTAGCTAATATACAGAGTGGGCGCAGGGGCGTTAGTTGTGCTCTTGAATCCCGATACTGGATAATGTTTTTCATGATCTGAAGTCATATAAACAAAAGAAACGTATAAATGATTGTTGCTATTATATAAATATATGAATCGTACTGTATTATTAACAAATAATAACTGTATATATAACAATTATTTACTTATACAAGTAAATTAATATATATTTCGTTATAGCTGGATCTTAAATAATTTAAAAAACTAAAACTTTAACTAGAAACTATAACTAAATACTTGCATCAAGTGTCTATATACCCAAGTTAATGTGTTGGATTCGTCTCAATGTGAGTTATAGAGATTTCTTTCTTAGTTCTTTCAACTTCTACTGTTTCAGGAATGCAAAGAGTTAAAAAGACCACCATCAACGGCACCTTGATTTCTTCGCTAGGAGTCGATTATCTTTTTACTTCGTATTTCAATAATAAATATATTTATTTCAACTTATTCTTCGAATAAGTATTATTTGAGGCTATGTTTAAAATTGATTTAACATATTGTTTGCAAACTTTTTTCACTTGAAAATAGAAAATGTATAATCTCAGTCACTTTTATAATTAAATTTGTTAGATTTTATGTGAGTGTCTATGAATATTTATTATATTAAATATATTAATATGTAGTTCGGGTTTTTATACAAGTTATTTATTTTTAATGGTATATTTTTATGTTAGAATTTCCTTCCATTTAATATTTATTCTTTTACTTATTATTTTTATTTAATTAAAAAAAAATTATAATCATTTTATTTTTATATTTAATTATTTTTTCAATTATATAAGAAAATTTATACTCTTTGAAGTTTTATTTTTTGAATTTTTTTTGTTAAACGATTACTTATAAATTCATAAGTTTTAAAATATATTAATATTTATAATATATTTAAAAATATTTTCATTCGTTTTATTAAAATATTATAATAATATATTTTTGAATTTTTATTTATAATCAATAAGAACATCAAATTACATTCGCAATCCTCCACCTCCCTATGTTAACTTCTTCATGTGTGTATTCACCCTCATCAACGATGATGTCCTTAAACGCTATAACACAATATAATATAACATTAAAGCTGCACTATAAAAGAACTGTGCACTATATAAACAAAAATACACACCCTATATAAAACCGTCAGGGTGAGAACATTTCAAAACCCTATGCAGAACGCTTACAGGTGAGAGTATCTCATGCATTATAGACAAAAATTCAGTCATATGAATGGAGCTAAATTTTGCAGATTTCTTCATGTTTCTTTTTTCGTTCTCTTGCAATTAGATATCTCATGCTTTATACAAAAATTCAGTCATTTCAATGGAGCTAAATTTTGCAGATTTCTTCTTTTTTTTTTGGTTCTCTTGGAATGCAGTGTAAATTTTCTATTCCAAGAAACTTGAAATTTTCTGTCTTATGGCAGAAGGATTTTCTGACAAAAAAAAAAAACGTTCTGATTTAAGTTAAATTGTAGGGTTTGGCCCAGAATTTTTTTAGATTTGAATGAATTTGCTTAATATCTCCAGTTGACTTGTTCTTGTTTTGCCTTTTGAAAGAGATTGTTGTTAGGCAATTGCATTTATCAAAGAAATAAAGCTTCGGCTTTTTGTAACCGTAATTTTCTCCGCATTTGCATGCAATTTTAGTGAATTTGATGAGATGTGGTAACTGAAGGAGACATCGTATTTACTGCTTTGGAAAAACGCGGACCTATACCTGCTTTTGGATAACGCCTATACAGGGACAATTAGGTTTTAGGATATGAAAACAATGTTTCGACGGATCGCGTTCATTTTATTGATTTCAGATTCCTCCTTTTCTACTTGAAATTTTGAGTATAAATTTGAAGTAACGATAAGATGTTGTACACGGAAAATTATGTTTATGGTTTGTATTTTTAGTTTTCCTCAATCTGTTCTGGTGCCTTACGTAAAATAGGAACTTGAAATTTATATATATATATATATATTTTTATACTTATCCACCATGGGATTGATACCGGGTCACATCACGGATAATGTAAGTGGCAGACACTACACTCACACTTACACTTATACTCACACTCACGGCTTTAAGAAATTTATATTTTGGTAATATATGAACCCTTATGTACTTAAATATTGTTTATTCTATTTACTAAAGAGATAGAATGCAGGAAAAAAGAATCATTTACTTATGTGATCTCAGCCAAAGCTTTTATAGTCGTCTGCAATTTACTTATGTGATCTCAGCCAAAGCTTTCTTAGTCGTCTGCAATTTACTTATGTGATCTCAGCCAAAGCTTTCTTAGTCGTCTGCAATTATCTTATTGATTATATTTTATTTTCAGTTTTACACATTATCTTCACATGAGAATTAGAGCATAAACCCTGGCCTTCTTTGATTTTGTGTACTGCATTAGCCAGAGAGAGTTTATTAGGAAGATTCATTCTAGGGTTTGTAACCTGATTTAGTGTTTTTTTCATTATTTTTATTAAACACATTCACATATACTACACAATACCACACAATGGTTGACTCTATGATGAGAACCAAAAACCATTGTGGAAAGTGGATTGGTAAATTCTGGGCGCTTATCAAGAAGAGACTCAAGTTTAAACCTTGGAGGCAAGCCTTGTTGGGTCCAAGGTAGTGTGTGATCTGACTCCCTTGAATGTGTGTGGCGGTACCATCCCCGAGCCATCGGAGTCTCCAAGGATTTAACTTGTGATCTGTGGCAGCTTCCCGAGGGATTTGATCCTATGAACAGTAGTTAAAAATGAAGGGATGTTACTGATTCCCTTATGTACCAAAAAAAAAAAAAACATACGCGTGTACACACATAGCCGTGGTTTCAACCTGGGTCTCTTGGATGAAAGCCCAAAGACATACTCTTATGGTGTTGACATAGCTGTGAATTGAACTTGGGTCTCTTGGATGAGAGCCCAAAAACATACCCTTATGGTTTTCCAACGACAGCTGATTTAGTTTTTGAGGGGAGGGGGTGTATAATATCTGTTTGCAATTGAAATTATTTTTGGGCGCGTATTAGATTTTAAAGTAGGAACCCACGTTTTACTAAAGTTGTGGATCTTTTGTTTGCCAGAGAAATTAAAGGGCGGTAAAATCGTTCTCTTCTTGATTTCGTTTGCTCCAGTTTGTGGCCTTTCTTGGCATGAAATCTGTAGCATAAACCCTAACCGACTTAAATTTTGCTTATTTTGTCTGCATCAGTTTCACTGTATTTGTTACTTATATTCATTTCCTTCCGTTGAATTTGTTACTTATATTCATTTCCTTCCGTTGAATTAGATCACAGCATGTTAAAATTTTGGTATGCTTATTTGCCACAGAGATGGCATGCAGTTAATATCGATATATAGGCCTTGGTAGCGCAGGATTTGGTGTGGCAGAGTATCGCTAAAAAATTATTTTGTAGTAGATGGGTGCTCCAAAGCAAAAGTGGACACATGAAGAGGAGGCTGCTCTTAGGGCTGGGGTGGAGAAATATGGTCCTGGCAAATGGAGGGCAATTCTAAAAGACCCCAGCTGGAGCAGATGCCTTCAATCACGGTCAAATGTCGATCTGAAGGTAGGAGAGATTCTGGAATTTTATTATGCTTCTAGACCTAGTAAAGGGCTATTAGTTCTAATATTGTATAGATGGGAATCATTGTAAGCAAGTTTTCCAGCTGATTGAGTATTTGCTTATCTTCATCTAGTACCTGCCCATTATGTGTGGGTTTATGTGTAAGTGATGTTGGGTTCTATTGAATGAATTGATAACTTTTTTTTTTTTCAGAAACAGTGGAGGCAAATTCACTTATGTCCTTTCAGAAACATGATTTACTTGCGCCTTTTATTTTGTCTAAGCATGATTCATTTACTTCTTGTTTTTTTCTGTAAGCATGTACATGCCCAATGGCAAGTCTTATAGTGTGCTGGCAAATTGAATGGACATTGTAAAGTTAATTCTTGTCTTCTCTTGAAATAGGCAAAATTTAACAAATAGTTTTCGACCATTTTTTCAATGCTAACTAAACCAGAAGTGCTTCTGGTGGGCCATGCAAGGTTCTTATAATTGATTGGAGAATTCTTCCATCGACAGTAAAATCTAACGTTGATGTCCCTATTGTCAGTGGATGTTCCTCAAGACATACTAGAACACGGGGATGTTGCTTTAACTAATAATCAGTGAGCAACTGACAAAATTGAAATGCAGGCAGATGAGCATGTAAAGCATACAAACATGAAATGACACAAAGACATCAAATAACAAAGAGTGAAGAAGTCTATGCCGCTACTAATCTAGTCCCATATAAAACCAGGTCTGGCGTGCATCGATTGATGACACCTAGTATTGTCACACTCCACATCTAAACTTTTTAAATCTGTCCAGACAGGATATGTAAAAACTGATAATTTGAAAGATGAAGACTAGCCAAACACCTAACCGGCAATCCTATGTAAGAAAGGTGAAATCCTTTTTCTATGAGGATGAAATTTGAGTGATGAGAATGTGTCACACAAAGAGCCCACAAGGGTTCAATTCTCATGGTTGCTGTGATAATACAGTTTGTTTTAACACCATGATAATGTGGTTCTTTGAAATGTTGTAGTAATATCATGGGTGAGCCCTATTTTAATCCCATATAACCAATTACAAAAAGAAAGAAGGAAAAAGAAAAAGAAACGTTATATGTAGAAAGGGTTCTTATAAAACAGGATTGGAGCCTTCATGATCCTCCACTTTTTGAAGTCTTATGAATGATCGATGAAATTCCCCATAACCCTTACATCTAGTAGCAAACACCTTTCTTGTATGCAGCATAGCATCTTTCTGCTTGCACTACCTGAAAGGTATAAGATTAGGGCAGTTATTTGCTGTTGTTTCTGGTGATGAGACGATAGCATTTTAACCCATAACTAACAATTGACAAAGAATATCCTCAATTATTGAACAGACTCTTAATTGTTGAACTAATATACATAAGGCTCATATTCCTGACAAGATTTTTTGAATAGTAGAGTATTCATCTGAGAGTTCTGCTGCTTCAGAATTATTTATCTTGGTGATTGTTGTTGAATTGTGACTATGTTTCTGTTAACAGTTGTGTCCCGTTCTTGTTATTGCACAGGACAAATGGCGCAACATGAGTGTTACAGCAAATGGGTGGGGTTCAAGGGAAAAGGCAAGACTGGCGCTCAAAAGAAGCTCACACAATGCAAAACACCCTGGCAAACAAATTGCACTTAGTTCATTAAGCAATGGAAATATGGACGCTGTCTTAGATGTTAAACCTTTGACAACTGTAAAACCATATTTACAAGGCTCACATACGAAGAAATCCACCTCACGGTTAGTGACTGCATTTTATACTGTCTGCAGATTTGCTGTTGGTACTCTGGCTTTAAATAGAATGATAATTGTGCATTGAACTTATTAATTATAGTGAGTAGATTATCCATGCTTCTGTTGTTTCATGGTAGCTCATGGTAAACAATTTCAAGTCATGATTTTCATCTCCCCCCCTTCTTGTTTAGGGGATGGTTGTAGTAGTGATTCAGGATCTATATTTTTGTCATTCTCCCATAGATATCATATACAAGGTGGAACAGTAACGGAATGCCATTTATTAGTTAGATAAGAGTTGCACTACGAATAATAATTGGTGATAAAAATAGTAAGACTGAAATGTCACTCTAGCAGAATTTATATTTATATATGTTAAAATTTCTAATGGTTGCTTGCTTTACTATTTTTGGAAATACAGCTAGGAAATAAGGCTTTGCAGAAAAGAGATTAAAATCAAATAATTTTTTAATTTCTTTCTTGGCACTTTTCTGCCAAACAGAATTTCCTAAAAATGATGGAAATCTATATAAGCTCTCGACTTTATTTCTTAACGCTTTACCTGCTTTACCCAACATGCCAAGGTCAACTGAGAACAATATTTATTTGAAGTGATAGGTGATAAATTTTCAGTTTGTAACAAGGCATTTGCATATGCATGAGCTTCTCTTCCTTTTCCTTTTATGAATTTCTTTGTATAATACAGTTCACAAATCTGGAATGCCTGAATTATATTGATAGATGCAACGACCTAAAATGCAGCTTGAGAGAGACGAACGTTGCTATTTTTGTATGCAAGAGCCTCTTTAACCTGCAGATTAACAAGGCTATTTATGTGTGTAGGCTAGACAACCTTATTTTAGATGCTGTCTCTAGCTTAAAGGATCCAAATGGATCTAGCAAATCTGCAATCGCAATGTACATTGAGGTAATTTTTCACTTGAACCTGACACCGTGATTACAAAAGCTTATGATTAAATAAAAGCCAATATTAAATTCCTTTCAATTCGAGAGGATCTCGTGTGTGTATTGTGATGTATTTTTTCTTAGTCAGTTTGATGTCAAGAGGTTTTTCTTCTGTTTTCATTTTTCACATCAAGAAATATCGAAAGAAAAGAAATATTATCTAAATATGTTCATGCAGGACACTCATAGTGCACCTTCAAATTTCAGAAGGCTCTTGTCCGCAAAGTTAAAGTCGTTAACAGCATGTGGTAGACTGGTTAAGGTTAGTAATTGCATTCATTAAATGACATTTAGTGAGAAATCTACTTTAGATAGGTGAATTTTCGTTCTTGTGCGTGGTGGATGCAGATTAGACAAAACTACATGATTAATGGCAATTTTGCACCAACTGATGAAAGACATTCTAAAAGTGAAAGTAAGGCAAAACACATTACAACGATTCATAAGGACTCCTCAAAGAGAGTCGTAGAGGATGTCAAGATTGAAATTAAATCTGAGGCTGACAAACAACTTGCAAAGATGAAGACAATGAGTGCTGAAAAGGCTGCTGAAGCGGCAGCTGCTCTAGTTGCTGCAGCAGAAGCAGCCATGGCGGCAGCAGAACAGGCAGCACGGGAAGCTGAGGCTGCAGAAGCAGAGGCAGAAGCTGCAGAGGCGTTTGCAGATGCAGCGATGGCGTTACTAGAAAAATCAAAAATATCTGAGTCGGACACCAAACAATAGGTTCTTCTTTTGTATTTGCTTCTTAACAAATTCAGGGCTCTGGTGAGTACGTCTATGTCTTCACAGGTGAAATCGTGAATGGTTGCTTTATTGTCTTTTATTCTTCTTTCCTGAGATTGGTACCTGATTGAGATCCTGTTGCCATAGACTAGATCTTCCATCGATTATGTAATTAGATGCTCTAGCCTTTCTAAGCAGGAGTCGTATAAAAAAAAATGCCTTTTCCCTGCATGTAAATATTTCATGGTAGTAGGGGAATGGTCCATTTCGTGGGTGACATGTATAAGTTGTGACATGGTCACATGTAAAATTATGTGGTTCTCTGACATTTGTACAGCTTGTCTGCTATCAAGAGACTCATCGTTTGAACTTAGCACTTAATGGGACTTTTTTTTAATTAAATTAGATATCCGGGGCTGAAAAAGACTCCATTTATAATAGTGTATGATATTATAACAAATTGAATGACTATGGGTGACATAATTATAAAAGTGTTTATTACGGACTAGAACCTATGTGCTTTACATGATTGCATTCCATTTACTATTTGCTCCAACATTTCATTTACTATTTGCTCCACCATGCCTTAGACAGCATTTCATATACTATTTACTTCACAATGCCTTAGATATGGAACCTGTCTCTTAATTTTCATAATATTTACGAAGGACGAAATGATGAAAATGAAATTTTAATATTTTCTTCAATAGCACAGAGGAGGTTATGCTTTTTGCCCCATGGATAATTGTTCACTTGTTCACTCTTGAATCTAAGACACAGAGCTGGCTGGGTATCTGTTTTCAGATTCTTTGTCAACATGCAACATGTGCATTTCAGCTGAATGGTACACTTGTCAGAAGCATGATTAACAGGGACATTGCCTTCCTGTCGCCTCTGATGATCGAAGATGTGCCCACCACCATGTATCCAGCCTTTTCACCATTCTGCAACTGATCCATCTAGCATACTTGCCAATGAAAGTCCATCTCAAGGAAGTTCAGACAAGAAGGTACTTTGGTCTTCTCTTTTTCTCATCATTTTTTAAAAATTAGTTTGTTAGAGGGCTAAAAGATGCGTCATATTTTAATAAATAATATTTTAAAAATAATTAAAAAATATGTACATAACAAAAAAATTAAATGATATTGTAATAAAACTGAAGAGTGAAGATATGCATATGGTATTAGATTTAAGTTCGAATTATATATATATATATATATATTAAGTTGTAATATTGGATGGTCATCATTTTTTCACTTTTAAAATTTACAAAAATAATATATATAAAATATGATAATTGTCTTATTATCATATAAAGAGTTGGGTTCATTTTAATTTCGTATGACTTTTTTATATAAAAAAATTATTTGAAAAAATAAAATATTATATTATTCATAAAAAATAGTTATTACAAAATTTTACATGTTTAAAAAGGTGTGTATACTCTCCGGCCATTTTAAACTTAATTATAAATAACATCAATGTTATGCATTAAATATCTTATAATCATATAAAGAGTTGGGTTCATTTTAATTTCGTAGGATTGTTTTATATAAAAAATTATTTGAAAAATAAAATATTATATTATTCATAAAAAATAGTTATTACAAAATTTTACATGTTTAAAAGTATGTGTATACTCTCCGGCCATTTTTAAACTTAATTATAAATAACATCAATGTTATGCATTAAATATGTGACAACTCATAATAACAATAAAATATATGTAATAATGTATATGGGTTTGTTTTTTTTTTAATAGTATTAAAATACTTAAAAGGTTGATATAAGTAATTAAAATTTTAAATAATTTAGTAGTAAAAACAATAATATTAAATGATATTATTTATATTAAATCATGTTTAATTATTAAGATGTTATAATATTATGATAGCGTAAGAGGTATGAGGTTCAAGATTCAAACTGTGGCGTGGGTGAGTATGTAAGGGGGCGAGTGTGCTCATTAAAAAAGATGTTATAATATTATTATTACGATAAAATAAAACATCATGAATAATTATTAAAAT
Source organism: Wollemia nobilis (assembly GCA_028583015.1). NCBI lineage: Eukaryota > Viridiplantae > Streptophyta > Pinopsida > Araucariales > Araucariaceae > Wollemia > Wollemia nobilis. Next base: position 230,714 of record JAQPPZ010000267.1, read on the forward strand.
GTTATAATATTATTATACAATGATAAAGTAGAATTATATATATATATATATATATAGAGGAAGTGAGATTACGATGAAGTAAAACAACATAATCAGTTTTAATATAAATACAATTTAAAATTTTAACTTATTAAAATAAAATTCATTTAAGCTTTAAATAATAAAATCCAAGATACTATAAAATAATTTAAATTATTGTGAGATAAAATATATGTAATTGATTTGAATTAATTTTTTTTATTTTTTTATTATTGAAATATTATTATAACAAGAACTATAATTTTATTTAATACATTGTGAAATTAAAATATTTGAATTGCAAGGTGAGGCATACAATTCATTAGAATTATTGTTTTAAAACGTGTAACTTGGAAAAAAAATTGACAATGTAATTTTGGAGAGTTATTTGGTATCTCAAAAAACTTGCAATAACTTAAAAAAAAAAAATTAAATAGTTAATTTTGTATCAGATATTCATTATTACAAGTACAATTAGAGTTTATGAAACAACAAATCAACCTAAATATCAAATACAATATAAAAATGTAACATTTTGAAATGTAAAGCATTTTTTTAAACTGTTTTTTGTTCTCTCCTTGTAGTTGATGTCAATGGTTGGTCTTGGCTCTAACCTCGTAGGTGAATAGGATGTTGCTCAAGTTCAAAATCATCATTGCATATCTCCTCCAATCCTTATAAATGTTTTGCTTACTTCTGAAGTGCCTTAAGTTCTTCTATAGTAAACTCGAAATTCATAGAAATCTCAACAATCCAATCAGAAAGTGGTAGCTCATCAAATCAAATTGTTTCGTAAGATTCACTACCTTAACTTGTTTTGTGCGAAGCCTAAGATTATGTTGCACAAAGACAAGGTCATTGAGGTGATCTTGGTTCAACTTGTTGAACTTCTTGGTGTGTATGGCCTTAAAATAGAAACCAATTGTGTTCAATATATGAGAGGCATGGCAAGGTGCATTACATACCTTAAGGTGCATTGTATACCTTAAATTAGATGGAGAAAATGATGAATCTTGTTTATGTTGAAGAGTTCTTTATAACTACTTGTACTAAATTTATTGATTTATATTATCATATGTTTAAGATCATAATATAAATAATTAATTGTAAAAGTCTTAAATTTTGTCAATCATAAAATTTGCTTTATTTACAAATGGACAAATGATGAGTCTTGTTTATGTTGAAGAGTTATTTATAACTACTTGTACTAAATTTATTGATTTATATTATAATATGTTTAAGATCATAATATAAATAATTGTAAAAGTCTTAAATATGATCAATCATAAAATTTACTTTATTTACAAATCGACAATATAACTTTATAATATATAAAATTTATGTGTGTTTTTTTATATGTTTATAATTTTATCAACTATAATAAAAATTACAAAATAACAATTAATTTTATTTTTATAAAGTTGAATGTTAAGGATTTATGAAAAGTTTGTTTAAGCATTTTTTTTTTTTAACTTTATAAACATAATAATTATAATTTATATCTTATATTTTAAAGATAATTTTCAATCCAATTTGACAAGCAGCAAACGAAAACCAAAAAATAGACGGATTATTGTTCTTCCCTTGCTATATTTAGATAATGTTATGCGAAGAAAGATTGTTGTCAATCGAAAACCAAAAAATAGTCGGATTATTGTTCTTCACTTGCTATATTTAGATAATGATATGTGAAGAAAGATCATTTTAATTTTGTATATGACAGGGTAAAGGACAAAATTTTTTAAATTCTATAATCAAACTATTATATTTAAGTAATAGTTCGTAAAGAAAGATCATTTTAATTTTGTATAAAATATAAGAAAGAACCATTTTTAAAAAATACTATGACCTAACCAATTAATAAAATTGCCTTAAATGAATGATTTAATATTAATTATTCACTTAATTGTCTTTTTATTTTCATTACATTTAAAAAAATAAAATTATATTTCATAAAAATTAGTTTACATTAATAGCACCACTACACACGGTACAAAGCTTCACTTTCTTTCTCTGCTTCATATATTTTAACAGCTCTGTGAATTTTATACATATAAGGCAGTGACATATGGGTCTGAGTGAAACTGAGCTCTTCCATTTCAAGCACAACATGGCGTCGTTGCAATATCATTGTTTATGTTGTTAGTATGTCATATGAGTGCAATGGCAATGGCATGCCCAAAGACCAAAAAGTACAACCTGGTAGATTTCAAAGCAGGAGTCATTGATCCCTTTCATAGTTTGAGCTTGTGGCAAAGCCAAAACCCAGTTCCGTGCTTCGCAGACACTACAATACCCTACGTTATTGAAGCTATGTTAGGAGCCAGAGACTCAAGGAAACGAACGTCCCATAGTATTGTTTCAACTACGGCATTTAAGACGCTTGCACCACCTCAGTAATAATTTCTTTGGCATCCCATCTGAATCAACTACGACATTTAAGACGCTTGCACCACCTCAGTAATAATTTCTTTGGCATGTGGGAAGACTGAAGAGACTCACCTATTTGTACCTCTCAAACGCAGGGTTTAGCCGACGACTTCATGCTCTCGGAAATCCCCTGCCCTGTTCCTGCAGAGATCAGAAATCCCCTGCTTCCTGCAGAGCACAGAATCTCCTGCCCTTCCTCTACGCGGTACAAGGTTCGAGTAGTAGGCGAATAATGGCGTATTCGGGTTACTTGCCGCGAGTCGGCGAGTTAGTCGTCCAGAGTTTTATATAAAACCTGCGAGTTTCGCGAGAAATGGTGGTTAGCCTGAGTTCTAAAACACTGAGTAAAATATATACTGCGAAAATAAGATGATAATATAATATAATTAACTTTTTTTTTAAGTTGATAAGAGTAATTGTTTCTTTAAATTAAAAATTTATATAATTTAAATTATATAATAATTAGGTTTTTAAAATTTTAAAATTAATTAAATTATTTTAATTAATATTATTTTTTAAAATTTAAATAATTATAAATAAGAGAATTTTTATTTTTGAATGCAATTTTAAACTTAAAAGGGGATTTTTATTTCTTTACTTTTTAATTGGAATTTTGAACTTAAAAGAGAAATGAAATAATTTATTTATGGAAAGTTGTAAATAATAATAATAAAAAAAAAAACTACTGTAGCATGTAATAAAAATATATAATATTTGTTTTAATTATTTGAATTAGTTGAGAGGAAATGTAAGTGGGAATTTGGAAGTATGTTTTAGTTTTTTTTTTTTTTTTGTTTTTGGAAATAAATGTGAGTAAGAAGTAAAGTGCAAGCAAGAAGTCTCGTTTTTTTTTTTTAAGATTTTAAGATAATTTTAAAAATTAAAAAATTATTACGAAGAAAATTTAAGTAACATAGCAGAAAAGTTCTTGTTGGAAATAAGGATGTTCTAATTGGAAAAAAGAGGAAGAGCGAATTTATGACAACCTTATTGAAGTAGCAAATATTACATCAAAAGTGAGTATCAAGCATGACAATAATTCTTAAAAGTAGAGGGTTAATAGGCAAGTTCCATGGATACTAGCTAGGTGTTTCTAGAGATCAAAATTGGATAATGAGGAAGTGGAGATTGAATTTGAATTACTTTGAACTTTCTTTCAAAAGGTTTTTTTCTTCTCATCTTGGCTTAAGGGGGGGATGCATTATATTTAAGACCATAAAAGTAGAGGGTTAATAGGCAAGTTCCATGGATACTAGCTAGGTGTTTCTAGAGATCAAAATTGGATAATGGGGAAGTGGAGATTGAATTTGAATTACTTTGAACTCTCTTTCAAAAGGATTTTTTCTTCTCATCTTGGCTTAAGAGGGAGATGCATTATATTTAAGACCATAGAGAATTTTTCTTTGGAGACATTGACTATTTTTTGAATAAGCTATGTGTGGCTTCTATGGGGGGCCACTCCCATTACAAAAACGAAATGATACATTGTTCTCATTACATTTCTAACAAATTAATAAAAGCTTACCTATCTTTTGTTTTCTTATCAAAGATATTTTCCATCTTCCTCAAACGGCTAAGGTTTCACAATCAATATTTTTGAAGGAACTAACAACAAGAACAACCCTTACATGACACATAACTCCAATAGATATAAGAAAAACAAACATAATAGTCATTTATTAAAGAGGAAATCATTTTTATTATTTTTCTTCTGTAGCAGAGATTCTTCGTTGTGTAGAGTGGCAAGATCTGAGAATGCATTTTTGCACTTCAAGCTCTTGAGGTAATATCTAGTTGTACCACATTTTGTAGGATCTTCACTTTTAAAAAACTCATCGTCATTAATTGTTTCATAATTAGCTTTGAGTATACCATTTGAGGTGCTAATATTTTCCATGGAATCGTCTAGATGGTCTTTAGTAACCATTTGGTTTTTCTCAATGATCTGATTCAAATTATCCTTTTGGGGTTGAGTATTTTGTTGCTCACATAATTTATGTTAGACAATTGGTGCATCTGGAGGATGAGCTTCTTCTTTAGTAACCATTTGGATTTTCTCAATGATCTGATTCAAATTCTCCTTTTGGGGTTGAGTATTTTGTTGCTCGCATGATTCCTGTTGGACAATTGGTGCATCTAGAGGATGAGCTTCTTTCTTTTGAACTGGGATATTTGAAGATTTTGAATCATTTGCATTCAGGCCCTTCTCCACCAAGGAGGAATCAAAGCATGATCGAATGTTTGGGCATCTCTTCTTCAAGTGGTCATATTGTTGACAACCATAACATCTTAGGGAGAAGTTTTCATATTCAATATTTTGGAGTCATTCCCCTTTGCTCGAGGAGATAGTAATGGATTGAGGCCCATGAATTTAAACATCCATCCAAAAAACTAATCTTGCTTTAGTCATATTAATTTTACTAGACAAAATTTCCTCGGTTAGGGCATCCATATATTGGAATGAACCAATGGTATTACTGATTTTGGTGAATATCTTCTCTCCCAAAAACTCCAGAGGGAGAGCATAAAGATTCATTCGGACTGGGAAGTAATTAACTTCTTCTGTAAAGGGGTTGAAATTAGGAGTCCAAGGTCTTATATACACCCTTTTGTACGAAAAACGAATTATATCTATAATCCATTACCCTATCTTTATCCTCTAAATAAAAAAAGGAAACATATAAGAAATTTTTGGGTAGGAGAGTTACTTGCAAATTTGAACTCCCAATATTTAATGTATCCTTTGAGCTCCTCAAGGCCTGGTCTTTTGCCTTTGAGTTTGCAAATAATTGTTCGAGCTTCATGATCAATCAAATCCAACCCAAATTCATCCTCCGAAATCTTGATAGAGGGCATGGGTTCATCCACCTGCGAACCCAAAGATCCTTAAGAAATATTTTTCCTGATTGTAGAGGCTCTCTCATAAACTGAAGAGACGGTTTGCGAACAACCCTCTTGATTGCACCTAGGGTTTGCATCTCTTTAGTGTATATTGTACCCAAATTTATTGCTTTGTTCCATCGCTTGACTACACCTAGGGTTTGCATCTCTTGTGAATAGTATACCCAAATTTATCGATTTGTTCCATCGCTTGATTGCACCTAGGGTTTACACCCCTTTCACAAAGAGAAGTGTTATTGTCATTGTTGTCTCTTTGGTTCCCTGTGGGCTTCACCCTTGCTTGCCTCCACATCGCCTCGAAAGCCCTGCTGCCCATGTCCATCCTCATCGTAGCCTTCGTGCTTATCATCGTGCACTCGTCGCAGCCTCTACGCGCTCACTATGCAACTCCTAAGCATAAAAGCCAACATTGACTATTAAAAGGTTTTGGTGTGCATTAAAGTTTTTGGACTTCCATGGCAATTTATCAATAAGGAAGTTTCAAAGAACATTGACTATACTTTAGGGGAGTTTAAGAGATACTAACCGCTAAAGAACAAAGACATGTTATATACACTCAAATATGTTTCGCTATGGATATTTCAAAACCTTAGCCATAATTTATTAGGATTGAGTTTGAATCAAGAGAATGGTATCAAGTGGATTATGAAAAGATCACATTTTGATGTCACAAATGTTATGAGATTAGACATATGGCAAGAGATTTCAAAATAAGAATGACAAAGAAGGAAATGATTTTTTTTGGGCATGAGACAAACTTCAATATGAAGAATGATCATATCGTAGTAGAAGCCAAGGTCAAATCAAATATTTTCTACTCCCAAGAAAGTGGCAAAGCCCTTTTGTATCATCGAATGGTAAGGCAATTATAGTTTACTTGAATAAACCACTAGAAGAAAACCAATGACATAGGGATGAAGAAGTACAATATGTAAGTCCAAATTCAAGAGTTAAAGATGCAAAGGAAGGGAGGAGGTAAATTTCAAAGCAAAAGAGGGAAAAGAGGTGAAGGCTAATCTAGGTAAATCATATTTATTTTTCTCAAGTAGGATAAAGTCCTCTACTTGCAATAAAAATGGAAGAAATATAAAATGCATCCCTTGCACTTTAGGGTTTCAAGAGCAATAAAATAAAGAATTGTGTATGGAGGATATCCATGAAAGTTTAGGGTTTCTAAGGAAGCATAAGAAAGAATTCTTGTACCTTTTTTGAGTAGCATTAAAAGGAAAGTGTTCATGGCTATACCTTATACATTAGATTCTCTTGGACAACATAATCTAAAACAATGTAACGCAAGACACTTTATTTGAATTTATAAGCTCTAATTTATAACGATTTACAATTTGTTAACTAGTTGGTGTTATTTCAATTAGATTCTAAAAATCCTAACAACTTATCCTTACAAATCCTAAAACAGTGTTATAGTAAGCAATACAATAATAAAAATATCTATTCCATCTATTTATTCTAATACCCCCTTAATGACTTACCTTGATACAGTCCCAATCTTATCCCTAAATTTTACAATTTTGTCTCTACACGAGGGTTTAATCATTATATCAACATTTTGTTCAAAAGTTAGACAATTTTATTATGATATAGTGATGATGAAATTCAATATGTTTTATTCTAGCACGATATATTAGATTCTTCACCAAATTGAGCACACTTTGATTATCAAAATGGGATGACGTTGATGCTATTTGATCTATTTGAAGATCATACAATATGCATCACAACAAAACAACTTTATAACCTACATTACATGTTGCCTTATATTTTGCTTCATTTGATGGCAACACAATTTTACACTAAAGTTTGTTATGCCAAGAAATAATCCTTGATCCAAGAGGAAACATATAGCTAATAGTAGATTTTTGATCATCAATTGACCTTTCTTAATTTGCATCAATGTATCCAACCAATTTTAAATCATTACATTGTTATTATAATATACCAAAGTTAAGGATAGCGTTGATAAATTTGACTACATCTTGTAGCTTGCAAATGTTCTCTTCAAGGATTTGACATTAAATGAGATAAATAAATCACTACAAAAGAAAAATTTGGTTTAGTGATAGTAAGATAAATCAAGTTCCCCAAAAAATAACAATGCACTAACTTATTGAGTGGAGATGACTTAGAATAGGTTGGCAATTTTAGCCCAACTTTTATAGGTGTAGATATTGAATTATGATCTATCATCTAAAATATTTCTAAATGTGTTTTGGCATACTTCCTTTGTGATATAAATATAGAATAATCAAGTTGGCAAAATTCTGCACCTAGGCAGTAATGAAGGAGCTCTTAATCTACCATAAAAAAATTAAACAAAAATAAAATTTTACTTGTTGAATCATGTGGGCTTCAATATCATCAATGTACACAATGAGAATGACAATGCAAGTACTTGTAGTTTTGATTTAGAGATTAGGATACTTTTTTTTACTAGATCTTGAATCTCTATGATGTTGATAAATTTTGAAATACCATGTTTGAAGAGTCTGCTCAAGTCTTTATAGGGACTTAATCAATCTACAAACTAGATGTTATATTCTTGATATGTGAAATCCTTGTGGTTGCACCATTTAGATCTCTTTCAAATATCTATTCAATAAAGCACTCTTAACATCCATTTGAAATACCTGCCAACCAAATTGTGTTGCAATGAAATGAACTAATAAAAAATACCATCTTTGCAATGGGAGCAAATGCCTCTCCATAGTTTATACCTTCCTATTGTGCATACCCTTTAGCAACAAGACGATCTTTAAATTTATTAATTGAACCATTTGATTTACGTTTTACCTTGTAAACTATTATAAACCTCTATTCTCATCAATAATAAATCATTTTCAATATGCAAAACTATCAAACATGCATCCACAAATAAATTCCACAATATAAATCCACATAATAAAATGGAGATAAATAATACCCTTGAGGTAGGGCAACACAAAAAATATTCGTTAAAAAAGGAATTACTCCACAAGATCTTGAACTCCACAAGCCAAGACTCTTACCAAGAATACTTCATATGACTTCCTTTTACAATTGGAGGTACATCTTTCTTTATACAAAAATGTGATGGTTCACCTTCCATGAGTTAGAAGGTTACCCATGTGATGGTTCACTTTCTACGAGTTACAAAGTGCATAATATTATAATATGACATTATGTTATACATTATTATAATTTTATGTATGATCCATGCCATCATACAATATTATATTATACCCCCACATTCATATTAGGTACCTAACATTCCATCCCCTTACGAAAATATTTCATCCTCGAAACACAAGAAGAAACTAAATAATATGATCTAAGCAATGTTGGCAATTGGTACCAATCTTGATTATTCCTCCATCCAAGTGAAATATTGATTGGTGTTATTATGTGATGATTCTAATTTTTCCTTTTACCACTTGAATATCCTTAATTAATCCTTGGGTTCCATTTATGTCCATCATAGCTCCTCTGATGCTCTTTGCCCTATCTTCATGATTGTTCCCTTTCATTGTGGTTTGGATGTCAATATACTCCAACCTTAGCCCATTGTTCTACCTTATTTGATTCTTCAATATTTTGTGTTTTTATTTTATGCTCTTCTCTCTATCTCCCATCTTTTGCTTTTGTTTCTTCTTTGAAATTTGCTACTACCTCCTCAAATTTTGTTTATACTTGTTCTTCAATTCTTTTTCCTATAATAACTTTTTTTTTTCTTTGGATCTTTATCTCATACATTGAGAAATATCTTATACCAATATATATAAATATATATATATATATATATATATATATATATATATATATATATGTTTTTATTTTATTTTTTTGTACCACAACTTCATGAATTTCTTTTGCACATTAATGTTAACACTTTCTAATAAATGCAACCAAGGACAACCAAGAACAATATCCATATCACCCATCTCAATAGCATAAAAATTTAAATGTAAAACATATTTATCAATGGTAAGCTTCAAATCTTCAAAATTTTGAATATTCTCACCCTCAAGTTGTATGTCTTTGATTTTATTTGCTTGAACTTGTGACCTCTTAGCCAAATACATATTGATAAAATTATATTTATTGCTAGGGTTTAAAGAAACAATAACTTTTTTAGAGTGTATGCAACCGTGAACTTGCAAAATAGGTTTTTTAGATTCCAAAAATTCTTTCTAACCATTGTTTGTTTTATCAGACACCTGTTGGTCACAAATCTGCCACAGGAAAGGATTTTATACATATTCGCGCCCTAGACTTGGCCAACATTGAAAGGCCGAGAGAAAGGGAAGTCTCTCGGGCCAATCTCCAGAGAGGGCTGGCTCCCAAACTACTCTAAACTGGTTTTTGAATATAAGGATGCAGGAAAGAAATGGGAAAATGCTAAAAAAGAGGGAAATAACAGAAATGAATGGAAATATGGTCGAAGCCTATAGTTAATGGGGAACAACCTTAGATAGCAAATATTCTTAAACCAGATCCTGAAACTTAAGCAGCAACAGATTCTTAAGCGTATACAGAAATCAGATCAAAACTAGCCATAGATTCGCCTTTGTCATGTTGCAACAAGCTTTTACTGGCACTCGGCACTCAGAACAAGACCCTACAACAAAAATTTATAGAGAGCAAAGCTTCCTTTATTTCTTGAACGACTGCATTCTGCCTAGCTCGGTTGAGCTGGGAAATCACCAGGTGCTATGCAAGGATCTCCATGGCGGTAGTGAAAAGCACCTGAGTTGCAAAAACGAAAATGAATGGAACGATGACCAGCGGATGCGCAGGCCGTGGAATGGGAATGGTGAATAATGGAATGGTGGAAAATGGAGGAGTGGAAGGGGTAGATACAACAACAGGGTGCTACTGTGCTACCAGCTGCTGTAAAACAGAAAATGAAATGGAAGTGGATGGACTGGAGAAGGTGGTGGGAACTGTGAAAACAATGTTTAAAAGCAAAGAATTAGAAGAAAGGGGAAAGAAGAAACGAGAATATTAGAGAGGGGAGTAGAAACAACAGTAGTGGCTTGAGTAATTGCAGAAGAAGAAGGAATAGGAGAGGAAGGGAATGAAGTAAGGAAGTGAAAGAAAGAAGTAGAGGAAAAGCCACTATCTATTGGGAAGGAAAAGAAAAAGAAAGAGAAAAAAACATACCTGCAGGCTTGCATGCAAAAAGAGCCGAAGTTTAATTTTTTTTTTTTATGTACAAGGTAACCTCGAATTTAGCTGTAAACTCTCGGGAGAGACCCATACTAGAACACGGCTCTATGATCTCCTGGATCCCAAACCTTGAACAAACACTCATTGATCTCCTGATTGATAATTAGCTCAGTGTCACCAAAGATTTGCAACTGTCGTGCTCCAAGTTTCTCAGCCTTCTTGAGACCTAGGCATAAAGCCTCATACTCTACGGTATTAGTTGTGCAGCTCCAAGTCAAACAATATGAATAGGATCGTGGAATGCCAGAAGGTAATACTTGAACAATCCCAGTGCCAGCGTCATTTCTGCATCCTGCTTCATCGAAATAAAGCTGATTTTGACTTCCATCATTCTGCTCTTGAGCCTTTTCAGTCTTGAGAATAGAATAACACCCTAAGTCGATTTCTATCAGGGCGTTAAAATTGAGCATTGAAAATTCATTTTCCAAGCAAAAATCATCCAAAGCTTCTTCCATTAAGTCAAGCTCGCCAAATTCTTCAGACATCATGTGCACTGAATTTGCTAATCTGTCCACCTCATCTATTCTCTCCACATAAAATGTGGAAGGCTTTTCATTGAAAATCTTCACCTTTTTCCCTTTATGGAGTACCTCCAAATGAGTAAAATCCAAAGAAAGGTAACCCCCGAGTTTAGCCGTGAATTCTCGGGAGAGACACATACCAAAGCATGGCTCCAGGTCCACCACTATGATCTCCTGGATCACAGTAATCTAGGGCATGGCGTGCAGGGATATAGGAACATCCTTAATTATGCCCATTGTTTTTATCGAGGTACCATCTAGCTGCAAAAATCCCGTGCTAGTTCTTGTATATTCCATGCCTATGACATCACATACTGCCTTTGGCATGACAGTAGTAGCTGCTCCTGAGTCAATAAGACAATTATGCACCACATGTCCCTCCATTCTCAATGAAAGATAAAAATGTTGTGGCCTATTTTTTCCTGAAACTAAAGAAGTCAAAGTTTGATATAGAACTACCTGGGCTGGAGCCTTCCCCTTACTTTGTGTGCTCTTTAGGGATTCTTGTAAGAGATTTACCTGTCCAGGCAGCTACAAAGTGTCATACAGACTTACCTTAGCTAGTATCCTTTTGAGTTCCTCAACGATGTTGTACTCCGACGAGATCAGCTCTTTCCCTCCGCTGGCAGATTCAAATCCACTTCTATACTATTGGGTGGCCTCCACTCGTTGTCGTTTAGTCAACGACGGATACCGCAACATCGCTCTAGCTTGTTCTTTTGTTTCTGTTTGCGGCTGAGAGACAGAAGCTTGTTCCTTCTCTTTTGCTTGTGGTGGAAGTAGATCCTTTGAAAAAATAGGTGGTTGTTGTGGAGCTGGAGAATCATGAGTCTTTATAGGTATTTACTGCTTTGTTGCTTGTACAGGAGGCACTTTCAATGGCTCCATATTGGTCGGATCTACCAACATTGGTTTCTTGCCGTTGCGTGTCAAAACTGCCATGTATTCCTCAGGAGACTTCATGGAATTGAGATCCACCTCTCGAATCATGTTTACACGGCTTCCCGCAAGAACTTGCAAATAATTTTGGTGAACCATGCAAGTGGACTCATCATGTGGATCATTGCATGAAGAACACCAGTAAGAGGGCTCATGTGAAACTTTAGAAGGGCCAGCCTCTTCACTTACCAGGATCCCTGAGTTCCTCTCAGGTACTTTCTCTATAGCCTTGCTAGGAGCAAGTTGCTCTCTAGTTACCACCGAAAAAGGTCTTCGGGGCTGATAGTTCCTTTTCGCCTCTCTCCGCTCCATAGATGTCACCTTGTTAGTGAGAGCTCTCATGGTCGACTGAATTTCTTGCAAAATAGCCAATTGAGGATCTGGGCTTGAGGACACAGGTGGTGCAGGTATAGGTAATGGAACTGGTAGAGAAGGTAATGTAGGAGTTGGAAGTGGAGAGGTTATCTGTGGAATGGGAATCATAGGTACTGAAGGTATGGGAGGATTCCAAGAAGATGAAGGATATATGGATGGAGCAGTGTAAGATGTAGGGACTGCACCTGTATGCTGGTATTATGGAAGACCGGGAAAAATAGGCATAGTCATCTTTGGAGGCAACTTCCCAATGGCAATCAGATCAGCCTCAGCATTTTGTGCCTGGGCATACAGTGCAGGAAAGGTTTGAACACCGGACATCCTAATATTCATACCAATATCTGAATGGAAATCCCTAAGAAAGTACAATCGTTGCTTGTTCATGAGTAGGGCGAAGACCCTCAGGAACTCTCTGCCAAGTTCGGGAAAACCTAACATTGAAATCCACTACCTCCTCTTGAGGATGCCTCTTGATATTATTAAATTGATGCACTAAAGAAAATGGATCTGCTTGCTCATTGAACCCTTGGATTAACATCTCTGCTAATTGATCCCATGAAGTTATGGAGTTGGGAGGCAAGGATCTATACCAGAACAAAAACTTACCTCGAAGTGATAGGACGAGTAGTTTGATCATGACATATTCGTCTGTGATATTATGGATTGAAGCCAAAGTTGCCACATCTGATACATGCTCGTACATTGTCTTTCCAATCCCATCGTATGTAGGCAAGGCTTTTATTGCTGTAGCAGGAACTGGATTCTGAAAAGGCAGATCCAACACCTGAATAGTTCCAAGCAGGAACTTGCCATGGAGGAGGTTGTTGACTAGCCATTTGAACCGTAGGATTTGGATCTACTCTCAATCTCGTAGCAGTACTGGGAGGAGTCAGAGATGGCACAAAATGACCTACTGCCTGCGAAGAAACAACAAACGATGAGTTCACAGGTCTTACCACTCTTGAGCGCTCCCTCCAGTTTTGAACATCAATCTCGAAGAATTCGACTGGATCTTCTGATTCTTTCACACTTGATCTCATGATCATGAAGCGAAGATTCTCACTAGCTTCAGGATTAGGATTTTCGGGTACTTAAGAATCGCCTTCAGCAAAGTCACCAGATGAACTTATAATCGTCGCTTTTGAGGTCAAGACAGTTCATCAATATCTTGATTCCTCCGGGTGTTTAAACAATGGAATAGTCAGTCTCACCGATTATGGATCTTTGGGAGACAGAAACAGTCTGTCCCACCGGGCGTGCCAAAAAATTTTGGCATAGGTGGGTTTGTTAAATATGGGACTTATGAGTCCCACCGGGCGTGCCAAAAACTGTTGGTCACAAATCTACCACAGGAAAGGATTTTATACATATTCGCGCCCTAGACTTGGCCAACATTGAAAGGCCGAGAGAAAGGGAAGTCTCCTGGGCCAATCTCCAGAGAGTGTTGGCTCCCAAACTACTCTAAACTAGTTTTTGAAGATAAGGATGCAGGAAAGAAATGGGAAAATGCTGAAAGAGAGGGAAATAACAGAAAGGAATGGAAATATGGCCGAGGCCGATAGTTAATGGAGAATAACCTTAGCAAATATTCTTAAACCAGATCTTGAAACTTAAGCAGCAAAAGATTCTTAAGCGTATACGAAAATCGGATCAAAACTAGCCGTAGATTCGCCTTCAATTATACTTCAAACATTCAGAAGAATACAGCTAAATTCAGGATAACAAAATTCAACTTATATTAACACTGGATGAAATAGAAGTAAATCAGACAGAAAACAAAACATAAACAATAGTTTGGATCTCAAACTCAAAAGACGCTAAGAATAGGGCGAGACTGCATCTAGGATTTCTGCTTCAATTTCTGCAAAAAGGTCTTCCTCCTTTGCTTGAGGTTTTACATTGGTATTTATAGAGGTGCCTGCCTCTTTCTTTCGTATTACAACATTTAAAACATGAAACAAATTTTGAAGAAACGATCCCCTTAATCTGCCTCGGAGAAATGATAGTCCCTGTTTTAAATGAATTACAACTGAAAATAAACGGAAACAAGGGACCATATTTCTTCATTTAATGATCGTTATTGGAGCAAGCCGAAAGTTGTTAAGAGATCACGAACAGGAGCTTTTAATGCTGGAGGCATCTTTAATTTTGGTGGCTTCGAAAACTGCTTCAGGTTCTTTTATCTAGCGCACATCGGTAATCAACAACATTTAATATTTGAGCTCCTTTGACCACGATATCAAAATCCATTGGAGAACAATTAAAACATTACTGCGTTTAATATTATCTTCTTCACACGTTCTCCTATGCAATTTTGAAAGAAAATGCAAATAGGACTGTATCGGGCCTTTGTTATTACTTCTGTCGCAAAAATGAGACAGGTCACGAAAATGCGACAATGTCGCAAAATCGTGACACTTTTACCTTACTGCCTTCTCTTTCGCCACCAGTCACAAAAATGCGACATGTCGCGATATCGCGACGTCTTCTTCCTTCTGTATCCTTCTATTTTGTATACCTGCGAAACTACAACATGTCGCGAAATTGCGACATCTTTCTCTTCCTTGGCCTTCATCTTCCTGCAAGTAGCAAAAATGGGACATGTCGCAAAGTCACGACAGTCTGTACCATTTTACTCCATTTGCACTTTCATCACGAAAACAAGACATGTCGTGAAATCGCGACATGTTTTTGTCTTCCTGCTTCTTCCTGTTTTATCATTGTGAAAGTGAGACAAGTCGCAAAATCACGACACTTTTCTCCTGCTTGTCTCTATTTCCAAAAATGTCATGAAATCGCGACATTTCATACTTGGCATTGTCCTTCTGGCTCCTGCATCGCAAAAACATGACATGTCGCGATATCGCAACGTTTTCTGTTTGCCTTGTACTTATCAGCTTTCGTTTCGCGAAAATGCGACAGGTCGCGAAAACGCGACATGTCGTGATATCACGACATTTTTTCCATTTGGCTCTTTCACCTTAAACAAGTCACGAAATCGCGACATGTTTCTCCGTTCGGCTTGATCTCCAAAATATGTCGCGAAATCGCGACATTTTCTCTCTTCTTGTCCTTTGCTGCTTTTAGGTCACGAAATCGTGACATGTCGCGAAATCGTGACATTCCGTACAATCTGGCTGCCTCCTTGCTTCCTCCTCGCAAAAACACGACACATTGCGAAATCGCGACAATTCTTTGCACTTGGTCCTTCCGCCCCAATGTGTCGCGAAATCGCGACAATTTCTTGCTTTCTCTGTTGTTGCCTCTTCTTGTCGCGAAATCGCGACGTCTTTCTCTTGCTTGGCTTCATCTCTAAAAATGTTGCAAAATCACGACATCTTTCATCCACCTTGTGTTATCTTCAACCCTTCTGCGATAACGCGACATGTCGCGATATCACGACAATTTTCTTTAAACTTGCCTTTTCCTGCCTTCTACTCGCGAAAACTTGACATGTCGCGATATCACGACAATTTTCATTGGCGCTCTTCTTTGCTGCTATATGTCACGATATCGCGACGTTTTTCATTATTCTGCTCTGTGACCATTGCAAGTCGCGAAAACGCGACATGTCGCGATATCGCGACAACTTTTCAATAAGTTCTCCCTCATCGCAACAAGTCGCAAAACTCCAGCATGTTGCGATATCACGACAGTTTGACCTCCTTGCTGCCTTTGACTGTGTTGACAGTGAAAACGCGACATTTTTTGTACTTAGCCGGTTTTTGCATTTTGCGTCGCGAAACTGCAACATGTCGCGATTTCGCAACAGTTTCATCTTCTTTGCTCTAACACAAAACTTGCAGAGATTTTTACATTTTCCCTTTCAAAGTGCTTGGAGGGACTAACAGAAGAATTAGTATCTCTACAATCTATGCATTCTTTCACATGAATAATAACAACAAAAACAATGTGGCAAAAATACCAGTAACACCAAAGATGTGCTTTCTTTTGCCTATATATATATTTTGTGTTCTCAATTTATTTAACAATACAACTTTAAATTCTTTCTATGTGTGTATATATATTTAGGAGCATGCACAAAGTTTAAAAATCAAGAATAAAATTTCCCTCCCAAGCAATTCCAAATGTTCAATTTTCATTCTATCTTAAAAAAAATTAAAGATTTTTTTTTTTCATTTCATCAACCATTCCCTAACATCATAATCATCCTTTCCAGTCAATATATGTAACTCCATGACACCCAATTTTTTTTCCTAAAGCAACTAGGGTTTTAAATAACAAAAAATTCTCAAAAATAAAATTTCTCAAATCTCATCTATTCCCTTCAATAAAATCTTACATTTGCAATTTTTCTTCAAAACAAAACAAACAACTAATTTTCTTACCCGAATTGGGAATTATTAATTTTTTTCCTTTGCATGAATTTGCCACATAGCCCAAAAACAACATAAAAAAACCCAACTTCAAATAGCTATAAATCCTTCAACACTTATCAAAATTTAATAAATGATCAACCATTTTTTATAAAATTCAACAATATCTACACAAAAAAGTTTTAAAAATGACTATTAAACAAAACTTCTATGAATTGTTTTTTAAATTTTTGTGCAACCAAAAGTCAACATAAATATCCCAACTTCAAACAACCATAATGTTCTCAATATTACACATTAGTAATTATTTTCAATTGAAAATGATTGTTAAAAAAATGATATTATTTTTTCTTTTGAAAAAAATTGAAATTTGTGTAGCCAAAAAACAACATAAATAACCCAACTTCAAACAACCCTAGCTTCCTTAATACTTATAAGAATTTAATAAACGAGTAATCATTTTTGTAGTACTCAAAACTATTTACATGTTAGAGCAAAAATATTCTAAAAATGGCTGCTAAAAAAGGATATAGCCTCCATAATAGGAGAAATTTTACTAAAAAATGTGCCTTAGCTCTATAAAAATAACCCACTTTGCCAAAATTGTCGCTCTGATACCAAAGGTTATGAACATCTATTCTCATCAATAATAAATCTTTCACTAATATGTAAAAATATCAAACATGCATCTGCAAATAAATTCTATAATAACAATTGACACAATAAAATAGAAATAGATAATACCCTTGAGGTAGGGCAACACCAAAAATATTCCTTAAAGAAGGAATCACTCCACAAGATCTCCATCTCCATGAGCCAAGACTCTTACTAATAATACTTCACATGTCTTCCTTTTACAATTGGAGGTACATATTTCTTTATACAAGAATGTAATGGTTCATCTTCCATGAGTTATAAGGTTGTCCATGTGGTGATTCATCTTCCCTAAGTTACAAAGTGCATAATATTATTATATGACACTATGTTCTATATTATTTTAAATTTATGTGTGACTTATAACACAATATTATATTATATCTTCACATTCATATTTACAACTAATGGGTTTCTTTCCATGGGGTAATTTAGACAATTCCCATATTTTATTCTAAATCAATGAGTCAAATTTTACTTCCCTGGCAACTTCCCAATCTAGTTTATCTATGGCATTTTCATATTTGTTGTGTTAAGAAAACTATGAAACTAAATCAGATTTGCCTACTCATTTATTTGTCTAGGCTCTTTTATAACTCCCCTAGATTGCCCAACTACCACATTTTCATCCTCCTTGACATATTTCATTGTGTTTGTATATCATTTTAGTTGCTAATGTGGCTTTTGTTGATTTTAAGCTTCAGCTGGGTGTACCTTTGTCAAGATTTTTTCTCCAAGGTCATCCCAAAACGGATTTTCAACATACCAATGTGGTTGAGTCTTCACATATTTCTTTTCATAACCAGTCTCTCATGTATCTAAATCAAAGTGAACTTTACTACCTGTTGTAGTGCCATCAGTAGTTTTAAAACATACATAAGTCTCAAAAGGTTTACCATCATTTCAGAAGAAAGGAGTCTTCTCATGTACAGTAATATCTCTACTAATTACACCCTTGTTACTAGAGACATCAAACAATTTGTATACCTTGAATTTGTCACTATATCCAACAAACATGAACTTTTTGCTTTTTTGCATCTAGATTGGTTCTTTTCTCATCAATAATTAATGCAAAAGCAAAACAATCAAAAGTTTGAAAAATCATTGATTGAGGGTATTTTTCTAGACCAAGTTTTTTCTAGAGTAACATTCTATAGAGTTTTAGATGAACACCTTTTGAGAATGAATATTGTAGTATTTATTGCTTCTACCCTTTTACAATATGGTCCACTTTGGTTATGCACCATGCATCTGTCTTATTCCTCATCTTTACTACTCCATTTTGTTATGGGGTGTAAGGAGTCATATATTACTTGTGCATACCCTCATGCATGCAAAAATATTAAAACTATTTTGAGGTAAACTTATCTCCATTATCTAATATCAAATCCTTGATTTGATTTTTAGATTGTTTCTTTACAAGGTCTTTAAAAGTTTGAAAGTATGAAAAACATTCAAACTTATAGTTGAGAAATTATACACACATATTCCTCAAAAATCAACCATCAACAAAAAATATTTTGTACAACAAACCGAAGGTGTATTAATTGGACCACACAAATTAATATGCAACAAATTAATTGGATAGATTCTTGGGCTATAATCAAATCAAAATTAATCCTAAGTACTAAGCAAAAATAGCTTTCATCACCCCATGGGAACCTTTTGCTATCAAGTCATGCCTTTCATATTAAAAAATGCAAGAGCTACCTACCAAAAAACCATGACATACATCTTTCAAGACATGATGTATGACATCATGGAAGACTATGTTGACAATCATCTTAGCCAATATTTAAACTAGAAATATCACGTTTTAGACCTAAGGTGCATCTCCTAGTGGTTGCAAGAGAACAAGACATGCCTTGAGCCTAAAAAAAACATCTTTGGAGTTTGTTTAGAAAAATTATAGGGATTCATAATATCTTGACATGGCATTAAATTTGATCCTGACAAGATATTAGATATAGTCAATATTCCATACCCTCAAAATTTAACACAACTTAGGAGTCTTGAGGGCAAAAACCAATTTATTTAGATATTCATCTACCAACTTGCTAACAAGTGTCAACCTTTTACTAAGCTTTTGAAGAAGGATGTAGTATTCAATTAGGATGTTGATTATTAAGTGGCCTTCAATGTCTCAAATCCCACCTATTATCGTCTCCTATTGATATTACTCCTAATCCTCTAAACCCTTATTACCATATATAGTAGCAATAGACCATGCCTTAAGAGATATGTTGATGTAGTATAATGACCAACATAAAGCAATCCATTTTCTATGTTAGTATGGTTTGGTCAATTATAAAGTTTGCTATACTTGTTTAGAAAAGGTTTTTCTAGCCATAGTGTTTAATTCCTAGAATCTTAGACACTACATGCTCATCCATAAGACTTTTCATTGCAAGGGTTGACCCCTTGCAATATTTCATGTCTAAGTATTGCCTCTCTAGGTGAACCTCTAAGTGCGTAATTACATTTAGCAAATTTGATCTTGAGTTTGTTAGCCAAACGTTTATGAAAGGTTAGTCATTGTTGAGCAACTAGCAATCACACCCTTAGAATATAACCATCCTTTAGTCGTAGCCTTCTTAAATGAGTCATTTTTTAGCCTTGAAATAAACTAACCTAATTCTTTGACTTTATAATTTTATGATGCTTGATATGAAATGATGAGGGAAAATAGTCATCTTGGTCACTCTCAATAACATCTTATTATTTTAATCCTTTAATTTCAAGTTTTCTTATACCAATAACACCATTGAGTATGAAGCCCTTATCCTAGGGCTTGATCCAATATTAGGTTTGTAGGTTAGTGTCAGGAGGCCCCACAAAAATCCCAATGGATTCACAAGGGCTAGGGCTAAAATCTCCACGAGGTATCCTCATCTCAACTGGTGTGTTTTAGGTTTAAGGGGTTCACTAGGAATTTTTTAAGGATTCACTCCAAATCCTTTTTTTTGGTGTTTATTTTAAAAACACTTAAATTTGGGTCTCTAGGAGATAAGCTAATTAATTGAAAATGTCATTTAACTTATATGCAACAAACAAAATATGCAAGAGGACAAGAACTATCCTACAATGATTCTTTTCTTTTGAATGATCACTATTCCTAAGATACAATAAAATAATATTTTTGTTTTAGGTAAGGGTCCAAGAGGATGCACAAACAAAATAGCCTTAATGCAAAACTATATGCAATTTATGTTTGAATGCATAGAAAAGTTAAAGGAAACAAACAAATCAAAATATAGCCTATGTTCTTTAATTTCCCTTTTATTTAATGAACTACAACCTAAAATAAAATAGAAAAGGAGGTTTTATTTATTCTTTCTATTTTTTTTGTGAGAACATAGAGCAATATACACAACAAACAATGTTTGGACACAAATACTATTAAAATTCATAAAGAAGGTTACCTTAACTAGTGGTTGCCATGATTTCATGCTTTATAGCTCCCGATTGTAAATTCAATTTTATGCTCCTACAAGATCAATCATGAATCCATACAACTTGTAAAAATGAGAAACTCGAAAGGGGGTGATCAATGTTTAAGGGTCTACTATAGCCAGATGGGAGATAAGACTCAGATTCGATAGTCAAACCTCCTAGGTCATTTTAGATGATCGAAATGAAAGCATGAAAAAGAGTGACTTTGGTTTGTAGGGAAAATTCACACTCTATAAATAGAGAGTGCAAAATTGTGTACAACATAGAATGATTGAAGAACAAATTATCAACATTGGATGGAAAGCTTGACGGTGAAAACAATTTTGCGGTACGAAAGGACCAATCACAAAATTGTTTAAGATGAAATATGGATAAATAAAATAGCTTAGATTATGTTCTTTTAAGTAAATAAAAAAGGTTTTAATAGGGTATTGACTAGGGAATAGGATGAAGGAATGATAGTCCAGAATGCTGGCTATTAGAAGATACCTCAAGGCAAATTCATAGTCAATAAGGGTAAACTATAAAATTGTTTTGCTAAGGTTTAGGGAGGAATAGAGGGTAACAACCAATGTCAAAGTAGGGTTCAAAAGATAAAATAGAAAGAAAAAAATAAGAAATATGTAGAAAATGGGTCAAGACTCAGGAAAAATGCAAAATTTGCCCCCAACTTTATTTGAAGTAAAATCATTTTGCTAAAGTTTGGGGAATGAGTAGAGGATATATAAGGTTTAAAGCAATATATATATATATATATATATATATATATATATATATATATATATATATATATATATATTTTTTTTTTTTGAATTTACATGGTGGAATCGGTAGCCACCACGAATCCGGCAGGCTATCCAGCTTTTATGGCCGCCACAGTATTCTGCGCTATTCGACCCAGAATCCACCACACAGATATTTGCACAGTCCGCCCCTATAACCACCATGCCACAATCATTTTAAACCTTTTACGCCGTTGAAAGCACTAGGAAAGGGACAAGCGTTCAGTCCGACGAGGCCCGATATTTGAACCTTGGACCTCCGCCCCCTTATGGGGTTTGGATGAACCAATTGGTCTACACCTCGGGCCTAGGTTTAAAGCAATATTAACTAGCAATAAAGGGACAATATAATGTTTACAAGACTAATATGGAGTCATGGGTCATGAGGACAAGATAAAACTTGTCCCCAATCGTGTCTAAAGTGAATTCATGATTGGTAATGATAGACTACAAAATCATTTTGTGTGTAAGGTCAAGGCGGATTTCTACCAAAAGAGAGGCTCCTAAAGGCTCCAATAGCATGGAGAGACCAATCCATGCTTGGCCTACAACTGCACAATGGATAGAAGAAGAGGTTAAAGTAATAAACACAAAATTTAAAGCTTACAAATAGAAAATATAATTAGAAATGAAAATCTAGAAATCTAAATTCAAAAGAGAAGCATAAAAGAAGAGGGTTACAACCAAAAGAGGAGATATTACTCTTGAGCTTGACCAAGTAGATCCCCTTCAAGAGCTCTCCAAAGTAAATGCACTTGTTAGCTTAACACCTTAATTCACCAATTTTCTAGAGTTTTGTTATTATGAGAGAGCATCGTTGTGAATGAAGACCCAATGCCTCAATTTATAGAATTTTGGCATGGAAGGAGGGAAAAACATTGGTGGCAAGGAGGATGTGCTTGAGTTTGAAATTTAGCAAAGCCAAGAGGGAGTACCTAATAGTTGAAAATAAGTCAAGGATATTTAAGGGATGGTGCCATAAATGGTCCAAAATCCCTAGGAGGGCGTAGAATCCAAGATTTGGATTTTTGCCTTGAGAACGTGATTTCATGATTGGTCTTGGGAAATAGTCAATTTGTCAATATGAACATTGGAGGTCATGTCGAATGGTGCCAACTGGATTTTTTAAAACTAGGTAAGAAATAGTTCAAATGTGATTTCACAGTTCATCCAAGAGGAGCAAAAAATCACTATGAAATGAAAAATCGTAAAATTAAGGATTAGGAGAGACAAAATTTTATTTTGGTAAATTTGAGGGATTACTTAGGTTTCTAAAGAAGCATTGACCTATTTTGATATTCCATTTTTTGGTGTCTACATTTACCTCCTCTTTGATACATTTATGACATAATAAATGTCTCAAAAAAGTTATAGATACCTTCAAATTTGAATAGGAGGGTACTTAAATGGGTAGGAGATTTAGACAGAGGGATGGTGCAAAAATGGTGTGATCTCAAGCACTTTGAAAATTTTACACATTTGATTGTACATGAATGACATCTATACCCTTGGGTTGGGTGCTCTCTCAAGTTTTAGAGGGAAGACAATCTGCCTAAAGAAACTTGAAATAGAAAAAAGGAAGAAGGGTCAGAAGGATAAAAGGGAAGAAGGAAAAAAGGAAAAAAGAAAAGGGGAGGGGTAAAAAGGAGAGTAGGGTAAAAAATAAAAATCATTTTTATTGCACAAGGGGAGGAGAAAAGAGCTTTGGAGAAATTGGTGCATCCACCACATTGCACAACTATTGCAAGGAGCAATGCAGGAGGGCCATAGGTGAGGGCTCATGTAAGCATCAAATATTTCCCATTAGACTAGGATTAGGATTAGATTTAGGAAAGAATTTGAAATTTTTAGCAATTTTTAGATTTTTTAAGAAAAGTGTTGCGAACTACAACAAAAATTCATGGGACCTCTCATGCAATTGCTAGGATTTAAAAATTCATGAGGGGATTTATGAAATCACATGGTCTACAATAAGCAAATTCATGATCTATAAATACAAAGTGCAATTTTGTGATTTTGTGTCTACTAAAATAGGGGTGCGAAATCATAGAAGGAAAGAAAGGAAGAAAAAAGAAAAAAATAGAAATACGAAAGGAAGAAAGAAAAAAAGAATGATGAAAATAATTTTGTATGAGGTTAGAAAATGATTTGTAGTGATGATAAATATGATTTTTTTAAATGTAATGATAATAAAAATTGATGAAATATTTATTTTATGTTTTTGCACTTAGATACCTTAGAGTTCAGAGAGTGGCAACCATGATCATTAGAGACGTTAGTGAGAGAGCTAATGGTCATAGATAAGGGTGTTTTATATGTAGTGAGATAGTTACATGTAGTAGAGATGCCTAGGGTGGAGTGTGACAAGGCTCTGATGACCACACTCTTTGAGCAATGGTAACCTAAGTCTTTCATGTTCAAGCTATCGACAGGGGAGGTGTCCATCACACTAGAGGATGTGTGGAAAATTTTAAGGATTTTTCTAAGAGGTAGGGAGGTCTATAGGGCCTCAACACAAAGTGATACATTACATATATTTTTTGGGGATCCTTATCATAAGACCTAGAGTAGAAGACTCCATATTTATGATATGATAGAGCATTACAAGGTCTCAAATTTAATCTGTGCTTTGAAGAGTGGTGGTAGGGCTACTTGTGTGACATACAAGAAGGTGACACTTACCTTAGGCACTAGCAGGAGTGATTGTAGATACGAGGGACCACTACACATGATTTGTTTAGGGGTTGCTAGTCTTGGCCTGGTTGTACATGACATTGTATAATGTCATGTATAAGAGGGGATGTGTGACCCTTTTACAAGTGTGGTACTAGGATCACATAGCTGTGAGATGACCACTAAGGATGTTAAGTGTGGTATAAAGTTAGGAAATATTGATAGCCTATAGGTGGGCTCACCATTTTGAGCATGTGTAGTGGGTATTTGTGATGTCATTGACATTAGAAAGGAGGGTAGTGGATGAGCTATGGGCAGACAAGATGATTTGGATATTGTGGCATCTACATATAGGATGGGAATAAGATGGGGTGGAGTTAACACAAGTTTGACAGATCTTCTAGGTGGAAATAGACCAAGATGAGCGAGAGTTGCACTATTTTTACCAGATGTAGAGGTAGTTTGATATGGTACAATAAATACCAGAGAGAAGAGATATCTAGTATCAAAGGGTCATTAGGGACCTATCAAGAGTAGGTGGATGAACTAACCCCATCAATTTTTATGAGGATGTTAATGACTCATTTTTCATCGAGTCAAGTGTGGATGGTGTTGGAGTGGATTTAGGGTACTAATGTTGATATAGAGGCATCATTCTAGTGAGGATTTCACTTACGATGTTGATATAGAGGTGTTAGGTGATGGAGCCAAGGATGCTATAGGTATATCATGTTGGAATATATTACATTATTTGGTACATGCCAATATACCAACTTGGGTACATATTTATATAAGGAGTGTGTCTTAGATTAGAGTTTGAGTATTTACTTTATGCAATGTAATAAATGCACAAGTATTGTTAAAATGTGTAAAGTACTTAATGATGTAAATGTGCATGTTGTCCATGTGTACATGAGTCCATAGAATAGGAATATGAAAATTCATAATGTAGACACCTAAAAGTTACACATGATCACCCACAAATTCTTATAGGCTTGCATAAACACTTGTAGGCTTACATATGCATTTCTAGGCCATCAAAGGTCATTGTAGGCCATCATAGGTCATCATAGGCCATCATAGCCGCCTGTAGATGCCAAAAACTTACAAAAATACATAAAAATATCCAAAAAACCTTCTATTCATGAGAGGGCCATCTAAGACCTTTCCTACACCTAATTAGGGCCTCCATAGGACCATTACCTACACAAAACCCTAATTATACTAATTACAATTCTAATTTACAAGTGAATTTCCACTTAAGTGCACTTTATCACTTAATTAGGGTTTAAAAGCTAGATTAGACCTAATCATGCCCTCACACATGTGTGCACCCACTTAGGATATTTTTTAGGATACCTAAATCAACCCTCATCTAATCTAGGGATTAGCTAATCAAGGTTAACCCTAATCCTAGCTCACACATGTGTGCACCTAGGATCTTTCCTTCACGGCACATGAAGAGATGACTAGGCATGCGACTTCACAAACCCTAACTTCATCATGGTAGTAACTAAACCTAGGGTTTATGACACCTAAATACCCCATAACCTTGGCCAAATCTATAAATAGAGGATCATTTTCTTAATTATTCTCTCTCTCCCTTTTAGTAAACATACCCAAACTTTGCCAAAATTGTACCAGAACCTCTTTTGACAATTCTACACCTGATAAACATTAGCAGATATTATATGGAACAAATACGGATAACAAGTTTGTAGCAGCAATCAACAATAGCCTAGTTCACACCTCACCATTGTTGGAATTTGATCTCCTCAACTTAGCATTACCCTAAATAGTGACTACAGTTTTAATTTTTCTATAACTACAAGGATTGTTATCTCTTATTTTAAGTTGTATTTGAAATTTATCTTTCTACAAAGTTCTGTTGTGACTCGAAGGCTATATATCTGTGTAATCATTTCTGAATAAATCAACGAGAATTTTTCTCATTGTGGTATTAGAGTTTGTATTCGCAACATGTA
This sequence comes from Wollemia nobilis, assembly GCA_028583015.1. Lineage (NCBI taxonomy): Eukaryota > Viridiplantae > Streptophyta > Pinopsida > Araucariales > Araucariaceae > Wollemia > Wollemia nobilis. Next base: position 257,005 of record JAQPPZ010000267.1, read on the forward strand.
CATATATCAAGTGTGAAAGGGACACCTGCAAAGAAACACATCTCTTGGAAATATAATTGCGACGAGGGGTATGAAAATGTTATGAATATGATAGAGGGACACCTGTGAAGAAATACCTCTATGTCAAGGCATGTGAACTCAACGAATACTGTTCATGACTTGGGATCGACATAAGCGGACCTGGAAATGCAACCCCATTGCCACCGAACGATACAGTTGCAATCCCACTGCCATCGATTGACATCTATGCAAATGAAAATAAAAATAGAGGTATCATGGATGGCATTCAATATTGGATCATCATGTGCATTAACGTTAGAAAAGTGAGTTGATATGGTTGATTACGTAGTTGCGTTATGTGCACTGGATAAAAGACATCCAAACCAAAGAGAGGAGTCTATGTAGAGAAGGTCTGGCACTGTTTGTAAAAAAAGAACCCATGAGTGAAATGCAATGTATCATGTGGAAATTGTGAAATCATCCAGGATTGAAGGAAAAATGTGCTCAATCTGAATAAAGGTGATTATTATTTTTTTTTTGGTATAATGGCCAACACCATGTATGCATATATGAAAGTTCCAAAATTTGATGGGGAAGTATAATTTCTAGACAATTAAAATGATGGCATTTTTGATTACAAAAGAGCTTTGGGACATTGTTACTAATGGGCATGAAGAACCCGAATATTGGAGCAAGTTGCAAGGATAAGAGAGAATATTGAAGGAGCAGCAACATCAAAATTCCTTGGCTTTCCTTGACATCAGAAAAGGTATAAAAAATAATTTTTTTTCTCTTATTGCTTGTTGTAGAACAATTGCAAAAGCATGGGAGATATTGCAAAATGTTTATGGGTGTAATGAGAATGCTTGTGAGCTTGTGTGTGACAATCCCGAAGATTGTATGAGAAAGGGGGAGCCTTGTGTTTTTGAAGAATCTTGTTCTTATGAAGAACTTTGTGAAGATTTTGAAGAGCATTATAAGGTTCTTATTATGGGAGATATGTTTTATGAGAAAGGCATATATAATGAAAATTAATAATTCCTTCTTGAAGAGGAGGATGTGAAGGAGCCTTGTGTAGGGCCTTGTGGAACTCTCATGGAAGAGAGTAATTTTGATGAATTTCTTCTTAAAAAGGAGAAAGAAAAAGAAGATGTGGGTGTGGCATGTTTAGAAAGCATGCACATTGAAGAATATCTCATTGAAGAGAAAATGAATGAAGGATCATTCTATGAGAATGATGACTCTTATTGTGAAGACCACTTCAAAGTGGAAGATTTTTTGTTTAAAGACCACCAAGATGAGGTGGATGAAGAATGTCTTATGGAAGAGACATATGTTAAAGAGGAGATATCATCTCAATTTTTTGTTGAAGAGTGCTTCATGGAGGAGGCACAAAATCAAAATTTTGATGAAGCCATTCTCATGGAGGAGAATGTTGAAGATTGCTTTGAAGACCATTCATCAAGAATGGAGGATTGCTTTTTTGATCAAGCACTTGAAGATGCTGGAGAAACACTCACTTTGGAGTGTTGTATTGTTGAAGACCACTCACATAGAGTGGATGCAAAAGTGAAAACTCACTCATCAGGAGTGAATGATGCTTATCTTGAGAAGACAAATACTTTGTGGGATATTGATCCAAAAGAAATTATTGATGAAGAGGAGATGCAAGCTATTAGCTTCATGTTTGGGGATCACTCATCAAGAGTGAAGCATGTATTTTGTGAAGCTACATCAAGGAGGAGAACTCTTGTTGAAGAGTTAATGGTTGCTTCAAAAGCAACAACATCAAATGTACAACAGTATGGCATCTTGGCAAACACAAAAGAAGGCACATGGGATCCTACTCAAATCTACAAGCAAAGAGGTGATGCTATTTTGCTTGATTCTTTATTTGTTGATAATTTCTTGAGTAGAAGTTTGATGGATTATGTTGAGGTTGTTGTTCTAATGTGTGTTGGAGAGTGTCTTATCAAGACATCTTTGGCAAGCAATGCAAGCTTTGAAACTTGCCCTATGGAGACACCATTGGAGGAAAGTCTTCCTTTTGTGAAGACAATGATGGATCAACACTTGGGATGTTTGTGTGATGTTTCTTCTTTGGAGAAGAAAGCATGTACAACCATTGTAATGAGTGAAAAATTGTGTGAGGAGTTGTATTCCCAAGTAGCATATGTAATAGGTCATTTCATGACTATGTTTTATGTAATTATGTGTGTAAAGATTGTTGAGAGTGTTGTTTGTTACAATCATCTATGTGAGATGATTAATCTCAGCTCATACTCATATAGAGTATGGTATTGTAATGATGTAAAAGATGGTCACTTGCAAGAATGGTTTAAAGACCATAATGAAGATGGGAGAGAGTGGTTGTTGAAAACCACAATTGAAGAGACTTTTGATGAAGGGGGAGCTGATCATCAAAAGGAGGCACTCAATTATAATTTGCAGGAGAAAACACAAATGATGGAGGATAGCCCACAAGAAGAGCGGAAGTGTGGTGGGTGCCAAAACCTTTTTGAGTTCTTTGATTTCTTAATTCAAACCTGGAAGAAGCGTAAAAGAAGATCATTCAAATCAGTTTCTTCAAATAGTTTGTGATGCTTCATAACTCATGGAATGAGTCCTTTCAACATCAAGGGGGAGAATGTTGGAATTTGATCTCCTCAACTTAGCATTGCCCTAAATAGTGACTGTAGTTTTAACTGTTCTGTAACTGCAGGGATTGTTATTTCTTATTTTAAGTTGTATTTGGATTTTAGCCTTCTATGAAGATTCTTCTGTTGTGACTCCAAGGCTATATATCTATGTAATCGTTCTTGAATAAATCAATGAGCATTTTTCTCAGCCATTCAAACCTAGGAAAAGTTCAAACCCCGCCATGCAAACTAGACCTACATCAAATATGTATCTTCAAATCAGGTATACATTAGTTCTAGATAGTTTCTACAATATTATTTCCTATTTTGATCATGTTTTTTTTATTTTCATGTCGATTTGTTTTCATAAATACAAGACTTGATCAAGGATAAGTCCCCAAATGAATTAACCCCTCTTTTTAAGCCCAAAGCATGTGCAAAAGGACAACATCAAACATCACTACTGATGGCACACACACACATAAGCCCACCTACATTGAGGGCATCGAGAAGCTTCTGCAAGTTCACCTGAACTTACATTGAAAGAGAAAGGAAAATATTTCTCTAAGGAGACTCTGCTGTAACACTCTTTTTAATTCAATAGTAAAAGGACACTGCACATATTCTATTAATTTTGGAATTGATGACTTTTCACATGTTACATTATGGCACGCCCGATGGGACCCCCACAAAAATTATTTTAGAATAGTTTTTTGGCTAATCTAACTCAATCTATGGCTTCATTTTATTATTTTAGGTATTGTGAACACAAAATAGAGTCCAAAAGAGCCTTGAAATACACCTCAAGCTTTCAGATTAAAATTTTTAGGCTTCTAAACCTAGTTCTCACCCCACCCTACGAACCAATAGTCCAATTCACACCCCACCATGCGAACTCTGCAAAAAACTCTAAAAAAAATTAAAATTGTAGAGGTATATAACAGAGACAAAAATAAGCTCATCTGACACCACAAGATTTAGATATTCTTCTCAGGACCTCACTCTTTCATCACTTCTTTGCAAATAAATTTCCCTCTCAAATGCATCAAGTCATTTTGTGAAATTTCCTTTTCAAAGCACATCAATTAGGGTTTTCATTCCCTTCAAAATCATTTAGGTTGAATCATTTAAATTCTCTTTCATGTATTTTAGATTAAAATTTCATTCACTTTCCAAGTTATTAGAGTACATTTTGATTTCCATCGAAATTTCCAATCACTTTCATGTTGTCTTTCAATGCACTAGATAGATTTTTGAAATCTCTTTCCAAATTTGCATTTAGATAAGATTTTCCCATATCTTATCAAAAAGAATTTAGTTTAGGGTTTTAAATTTCTTCCATATCATTTACATCTCTTTTCATAATCATTTAGAATAGGATTTTAAATTTCTTTCATTTCATTTACATCCCTTTCAAAATCATTTAGCATAGGATTTTAAATTTATTTCATGTCACTTTAGATCATAATTTTCCATCTCTTTTCAAAATAATTTACCATAGGATTTTAAATATCTTTCATTTCATTGACATCCCTTTCAAATTCATTTAGAATAGGACTTTGAATCTCTTTCATTGCACCTAGATAAAAATTTTCAATATCTTTGCAAAAAGCATTTACAATAGGAATTTGAATCTCTTTCACTGCACCTAGATCGGATTTTTCAATTTCTTTCCAAAAATCATTTAGATCAGGGTTTCAAAATTCCTTTATATCTTTTATATTCAAAATTCCCTATTTCTTTCATAAATCCCCTAGGTAACTTGCATTTTCTTTTTATGTCATTAAATTAGAATTTCAATTCCTTTTTGATGCACATAGATAATTATCAAATTCCTTTTTCATGCACCTTATCTTTGTTTGCTTTCATGCTTCATAGAGTAGGTTTTCATTTCTAAAAAGGCATCTAAGCTTAGTTTCATTTCAAAAAGCATACATATCTAGTTTCATTTCAAAAATGCATCTAGGGTTAGTTTCATTTCTAAAAAGGCATCCAACTAGTTGTTTTTTTTTACCTCAGCACTAGCAAACACACTATCACACACTCACATGGCATCTATAGTGGTGATATTGGACTTCATCCCCAGTACATCGCTTGAGACTAGTGACATGGGAATTCATCTCCTTCCACCAACTCGCCCCCTAGACACCATATTAGCCCCTAGGAGTGGTTTTTTGGATTTCATAACTAAAAAATCCCCTATTCTTGAGACTGTTTTTTCATATTTCATCACCAAAAGGGACATTTGGAGTGGTATAGGATTAGGCAGATTTGTTTACAAGGCTCACATAATTAGTGAATAGATAACTATCGTTCTTTACTAAGCTCACCCAAGAGTGAAGCGATCGCCCGACTGGGCCAGTAGCAGGTCTTAAATAGTGCCACCTCTTCTCATGAGAGAATTTTGGACTCATTAGCACATTATGAGTTCCTCCCATTTGGATGTTATCATACTGCACCTCTCCATTCAGGTTGCCATTTTCTTGTTGAGACATTGTTCTATTTTGTGCACCCTTAGGTTTTGTAGGAGGTTCCATGTCGACAACACTCCTATTATTTGTAGAGTTTCACACCACTTCCTGTGGTGTTTTATAGAGCATATATAATCATCAAAACACAAAACAAAAAAATATTTATTTATTTTATTTAGCACTAATTCTAGTTACACTTTGTTTGCATGCTCACAAAATTGGTTTCAACATATTCACTTGTTAGTAGCCCATCTCTTGGTTGTCTACAACCTACCACTTTTTGTTTTTTGTCAGATTCACTATCTAGATCCAGTTTGCATAGCACTATGCAAAATAGATTTCTATAGTCCAAGTTTGCATAATGACATGTGAACTCTATTATAAGACACATAAACATACCAAAGTTCATAAGATTACCTATAATTTTACACAGAATATACCCACAACTTTAGATTTGCATTTTTGGACATTTTGAGCACCTAATTGCACTACACAACACCATGCCTATTATTACTCACAACCGAGGTGTGAGCAAGTGCATATTACGAACGAGTCTTCTTGCACCACCTCTAGCCAGTCTATTCCTTCCCCTCTCTTCATGAGGGAAGCTTCCATGCTCACACTTGATCTCCTTACAACTTCTGAGTCACTTCACATATGCACTATATCTCATGGTGAGACTTCTATCTTTAGCAACATGCTTGCTAACTCGTTCAATGAAGATCATCCTCTTCTTCCCCCCTACCCTCACCTAATCCACCATCCATATTTTGTGATCACATCATTTATATCGCTCTAAGAGACCCATATTCGTTCTTCACCTTTAAGGAGGAGACTCCACTCACCTCACCTAATTCTGCTCATCCTTTTCTTCAGGACGCACGTCACTCCCTTCTCAAGGATGATTCTTCCTTGCTTAATCGGTCTCATCCCGATGCTCTGTCATATACCCCGATAGTAGAAATAATTTTAGATCCCTATTACTCCACCCCGAGCACTCAGGTGCCTTCATCACAATATCCTTTGTAGTAATCCTCGTTGTAGCAATAGTATACCCCACCCACATTGTCACATTAGTACGCTTCCCAAGCGTCACAACAACCACCTTCCCAATAGCCTTTTTCCCATATTTCGATACCACATCCTAATCACCCTCTCAATCACAACAATTCCAACCTCAACAATGTCAACAAATCCTATCTCCACAATCCTTTTTGGACGCATTCACCATGCCATCTTCTCAGGCTTCCACCTTTGAGACCTGCACTCCTTTCTTGTCATTACCTCCACCTACATTCCCATATTTTGGGATGTATGATATGCCATATTTTGGTACTCCTCCACCTACATCCACTTCCACATTTTTCCTTCCTTCACCTTGTCCATTTCAGGCTCCTCTTTCCATTCCCCTTTCCTTTAACAATCCACTCTTTCCATCCTACCTTACCAATCCACCGTGTTATTTTTCCCAACTTGAGTCTTCCATTCATCACTAATTTGGTCATGCATATTTACCATACTTTGGCACATCATCTCGCCAACCACCCTCGTCATCTATCTAAACACCACTTCCTCTACCACAATATGCTAATCCTACTTTCTTCATGACATCTCCTTCCTAGTTATTCTCTCCAACCGTGCAATTGTCACAACAAATTCCTATACAAAATGTACATATATCACAACACCAATATTACCAATCCTAGAAACTCTCTACTCCATAACATACTCCCTTATCAACCCTTATGTTTTATGCTATTCAATAACCACACATGTAGGAACAGTTCCAATATATTCCTATTTCACAATGGGAGGAACAACAACTCTAGTATCCTCTCCATTCCCAATATTCTACTACTTTGACATAGTTTATTGTACCTCCATAACCCAAACTCCAACTCTTACAAGATAAAATTAAGATGTTGGATCTCTACACAACCAGTTATGGGCCCTAGAAGTCCACTGACAATAATATTTGTAATGAACCCATTCACCCATCAGTTCCCATTCGTCCTTATCCATATCACTTTGATATTCCTAAATTTGATAAGTACAAAGATAAATAGGACCCTTAAAAACATGTTAGTAACTATCACTTTACCTGTTATCAGCTTCACAGTAGCGATCCCCTCATGTTGTGTACCTTTGCTCTCTCCCTTGGGGTACAAGCTCTCGATTGGTACAACATGCTCCCGTGCCATAGCCTGTTCATGTTTGAATAGTTGGCCAATTCATTTTTAGAACACTTATCCATCAATACCAAGAAGAAAATATAATTTTTGGATATCTACACCTTACGATAGATTAAGGATGAACCAATCACATATTTTTCATGATGGAGATCGATCATCCACAACCTTGCTCATAGCCTTCCATTTGCCAAACTAGTCACACTATTTTCTAGGAGCTGCTACAAGCACATCTCCATAACCCTACAATTTCATAAAAGTCATACATTTGATGAAGCCATTGCTCAAGACAATGTCATCGAGGACATAAAAGTCCAATCTAGTAATATTAAGCTCAGGTAGAAACCATATTACAACTCTAATTTTTGCTTCAATAAAAATGCACCAAATCAATCCTTCTCAAAACCACCACAAACCAACCAAGTGGTAGCAGCTTCTTTAGCTTCTTCATTGATATCACGACCTCATCCTCCATAACATCAGTTGTCTTAGACCAACGTGCCCCTCCATCTAAACCACAACAAACTCATAGTCTTCATCCCTAGCTTCCATAGTGCACTTTGAATTCACTTTTTAAGCCCCTGATCGCTCTATTTTAGATATTGTATGATGTGGGTCATATCATCTTACCTGACATTTGACCTATTGACCCAATAACCCCAAGCCTCGTGGGTTCAACGAGCAGGCCTTATATGCATACCATCGATAGCACAACCATGATATCAAATCTTATTGCTCCTTTTGTAGCCTCATCCAAGACCTCATTGATTGGGGTACCATCTAGGTATCAAACCCCTTGCACCATAAAACCAAAACTTGGGTATCTATCAGAACCCACTACCAGAACACAGGGGGACAAATCTCCAAGGAATCTAATCTAATCTGCAAGGCCAATCTAGATAGGTTAATAATATTCAATGTGTTCCCCCCTCACGTGGTGTGGTCAACATGATTAATATTACCACTCACACTCAACTTTATTTGTCGTGCTAGGATGCACTATTTTTTTACCTCCAGTACCATTCACTTCTCCACAATTCCCTACAACATCACATGCTTCACCACCCCTACCATGAAACATCATCACTATTTGTGGTAGCCTCACACATTAGCTACGTAACACCCTAGATAGGCTATCCATTATTTTATCTATTACAGTAATATTAACCCCATCGTAAGGCATTGAATGACATTCTTCAATCCATCGACATTGAAACCCATGATGCAAATGCATTTGTGAACTTCATAGGGAACATTCCCGGCTACATGCAACCCTCTATTAGCTTCCACGACCATGAGATTATCGAACTCATGGGGAGGGAGTTGATATGCCCCTTTGTATTCAAGTAATCATCAGTGACATCACCTATAGACGTATCCTCATTGATAACGGTTCTTCCATTAACATCATCCCCACTATTGCTCTTCATCACTTGCATATTCCACCTACTCACTTTGGCACGCCATCGCTCGACCTTCATGCTTTCGATGGTTCCATGTGATCCACAATAGGTTCTATTGTCCTACATATCTGTGTACACATTAGGACCATCTCCACATTATTCCATGTTATTCAAGGCAAGATGCAATATAATATCTTGCTTGGACATCCATGGATCAGAGACATGCAATGTGTTCCTTCCACCTTGCATCATTGTCTCAAATATGTGTATGATGGACTCGTCCATTGTGTTCCAACCAATGGTAATCCATTCAAGTTTTGCAACATCACTGACCTCCCACCAAGACCTTCGTCATCCTCTACACAAGTTCTTCCTTTTCCTTCACGTCATCATTCAAGAATTTTTGTCTTCTACACTTGCCTCATCTCCACATTGCTCATCAGGGACACACACATAGTCCCATACATATGCTTCTAACTCACCTCCATCATCTTCCACAGATCCTTTTCTTGCTTCTGTACCTTTTTTTCTACCTTCTTCATGGCCTCCTCCTTCCTTACAACATTCTTCTTCCATGGGTCCACCCCTCATTTCTGTCCTACCTCATCTCATCCATATTCCTCTATAGAGCCCACTCTTCTCCATACTCGAACACCTCCTCTTCCCTTTCATCATTGACCTTAATCCTTCATGTATTCTTGTAGCCTGACACCTAGGCCTACTCACCCACCTTGCAATTTTTGCACGTGGATCATACGATCCCTTCCACTATAGTTGACTATCATGATTGGAAGAAACGAGCCTCTTGCCTTGATGAACAACTATTCCATTCCTCTACTGCTACTATTCGTGATTCCCATATTTCATCTTCTTCTTCTAACTAAGACTCACTGCCTCGATTGCCATATTGTACGTCATCCCAAGTCTCCATTTTTATGATGATTTTTGGTCTAGGCGAATACAATGTTCATGATGCTCGCATGCATCCTCCTTCGATTCAATATACTCATAATTTTGGTCACCCTTCGACTTCAGTGCTGGCCATTGATGCTGTCATGCTACTTTGTCCACCCAAAAATTATGCCAACTTCGTTTATGCAGGTCATCGCTCCCAGTAACTATACCTCCACCACTACAATCTAGATTTTGTGCTACCTTAGACCACATGTCTAACCCACACTTCACCTTATTTTACCTTTGGTATTTACATTAGTGTGGATTTGTTCTAGGATATTATTAACAAGGCTTACAAACGCCCATCAACCCTCACGTTCAACTACCCATAGATAAATCTGGTTTGGGTTATCACCCTACATCCATTCACACACTTGAATATGAGCTTCAAGATATTTCCCTACATACTTTGATGATTTTTACACACTCGTTGGAAGAGTATATCGACACTAACAACCTAGATGAGAGTCCATCTCCCCATTATACCATCAACATCCCATGCACCTTCTTTAAAGAACATCATCCTTTGACACTTTGTCTACCAACTTAATTGATGATCTCATAGATAGATTCTCTACTCTTTCTCTCATGCCCACATGCGTAGAGCACCCCCTTCACTTTCTCCACCACCACCCACCCAATCATTTGTACCTTTACATTATCATTGAAAATATTTTTATTCTATGATACCACGTCATTTTCCACCCGTGGTTCTATGACCTCCGTTGAATTTACCACGTCGTTCACATAATTCTAAGTCTTCATATTTAGACTCATCCTCTTTCACTATCTCCACCACCTTCGTTAACATGGTTGATGTTGATTTATTCTCACTCCTTTGATGCACGTCTCCTTTGGGTCACAAAAACACACCAAATCCAAACTTCATCAGCTTTAATCGCATTTCCTCTACACCTTCATTGCAAGACTCCTTATTATCGTCAACCATATTGCGTGTTGCTAATGCACCTTCACCGTCTACCCCTCCTCACATTCCATGGATTAATCATACAGACATATATTTAGATGATGATTTTGATTTACCTGAGGTTATCGATAACCTCTGTCTCATTCCAATCCTTGCACAACTTCAATATAGTTCCCACATGCTTGTGGAGGATACCATCAACATTGACATTGATGATAACCCCACCAATTCCCACATTGTCAAACTCACCGTCAACCTCTCCCTTGAGGAACATGCCTTGTTTATCACCTTTCTTAAAGAATACATTAGATTTTTTGCCTGGTCTTACATGGAAATACCTGGGCTTGATCCCTAATTAGTAGTTCACAACCTCACTCTTGATGGGGATACCAAACCCATTAAGAAAAAATTACGATGCATGCATCCCACAGTCACGTTAATGGTAAAATCTGAGCTCCAAAAGCTCCTCTATGTAGGATTCATCCAACCCATTGATTATTCAGAATGGGTATCCAACATGGTTTTGATATAAAAAACCCTCTAACGAAGTTTGCGTCTGCATTGATTTTAGAGATTTGAACAAAGCTTGTTCCAAGGACAAATTTTTCCTCCCAAACATCGATTCACTAGTCAATTTGGTCATCAACCATGAAATGATATCTCTCATGGATGACTTTTTTGATTACAATAAAATAAATATCAATCCAGTCGATCAATGCAAGACATATTTCACAACCCCCTAGGGGACCTTCTATTACAAGGTCATGCCCTTCAGCCTTAAGAACGCTGGGGCAACTTATCAGCATGCCATAACTTATATTTTCTACAACTACATGCACAAAATCATGGAATATTACATTGATGACCTCATAGCCAAATCAAAAGAATGCTCTTAGCATCTTGTAGATCTTCATAAGATCTTTGATTGCCTTCTTAAACATAACGTGCGACTAAACCCAAAGAAGTGCGTATTTGGTGTCACTTCAGGTAAAATATTTGGATTCATTGTTTCTTAGCAAGGCATTGAAGTAGACCCCAATAAATTCAAATCCATAATCGAGATGCCTCCATCCATAAATATCAAGCAACTACGTAGTCCATAGGGTAAAATTCTATCCATTCATCATTTTATTGCCTAATTATCTGATAAATGTAAACTATTTAATCACATTTTACAAAAAAGGGGTCACCTTCAAATGGGATACCAACTGTCAGTAAGCCTTTGATTCAATCAAAGCCTATATTACGTTGCCACCAGTTCTATCTTTGCCACATCCACAATTGCTATTTTTATTATATATTTCCACTACAAATTTTGCACTTGGCACATTATTAGCTCAAAAGAATATGCTCAACCATGATCAAACCATATATTATATCAGTCGTACATTGGTCAGCTATGAAATCCGATACACCTACATGGAGAAGCTATGTCTGGTTGTAGTCTTTGCCACATAAAAGCTACACCACTACATGCTTAACCACACCATATTTGTCATCACTTACGATAATACATTACACTACATGATGAATAAGATTTATCATAACTCTCGCACCGCTAAATGAATTATGCTTCTTACTGAATTCAACCTTGAATTCATTTCTCAAAAGTCCATCAAGGGACAGGTCATCATCGACCAACTAGTGGAGGCTCCATTGCCTGACAATTATCCACTTCTTATTTAGCTCCCTGAAGATTCCATCTTCCACATCACTGAAGCTGAGGAGTATGTCGAACCTAAAGCACTAACCGACCTAACACTATTCTTCTATGGATTTCGTTACATCATACTGGGGATGCTGGAATCATATTTTTCACACCTGATGGGGAACCTCTCGCATTTTCCTTCAAATTGAGATTTCCTTGCACAAATAACAATGCTAAATATGAAGATCTAATAATTGGCTTAAAACAGGTGCTCTTTATGCATATTAGATGCCTTCAAATCATCAGTGATTCTCTCCTTATCGTTAATCAAGTCAAGGAGATTTGGAAATATCGTTGCCCAGTACTCTAACATTACAAACAAATTGACCAACAACTCCTCGCTCAACTTGAGTGGTATGATATTGAGGTTGCTCTCCACTCATCAAATTGTTTTGCCAAAACTATGGCTTCCATTTAATACCACAAAATCCTCTCTTTGACACAACACACCTATGCTCATCATCAATCATTAAAACAAAGAGCAATATGTTACACAGTGCTGGAGGACATCCTCTACAATCATAGTCATGATGGTATCATTTTGTGTTGCCTAGATCCACACGAAGCTTAGCAAGTGGTCCAAGATACCCACGATGGAACTTGCGGTGGCCACTTCAGTGGCATGGCCATCACTAAGTGTAATTTACGCATGGGTTACTATTGTCCCAAAATGGAACACGACTATTATGAGTACGTCAAATGATGCATCAAGTGTCAATAGCATGCTAACCTCACACACCTTCACAAGCACTCCAATCCATCCAATCCATGTGGCCTAGATATTATCGGGAAGATATCACCTACTTCATCGAGAAACCATAAGTTTATTATCATCGCCACTAAATATTTCACAAAGTGGGTCGAAGCTATCCCACTTGTTCAAACCACAAGAGCTAAAATCGAGATATTCATCAATGATCATATCATCTGTAATTTTGGAATTCCCTCATAAATCATCTCTGATAATGGTACTCCATTTAAAAATAAAACTGTTTGTGCCCTATGAACCAAATTCAACATTCATCATAGCTTCTCTACCTCGTACTAGCCACAAGGTAATGACCAGGCTAAAGCTACTAAAAAAACTATTTGCGCTATCCTTCAAAAAACTATCATAGAATCTCATCGTGATTGGCATAATCAAATGCCATTGGCCTTGTGGGTCTACCACATAAGTATATGTACTCTCACTAGGAAAACACCCTTTTATTTTTTCCATGGTGCTAAAGCCATCATGCCCCTAAAACTCAAGATACCCTCTCTACACATATCCAGGCAAGACTTCATCGATGATGATACTGCTGTCAAAGTAAGGTTGGACCAACTAATGCTCTTAGATGAGCATCACATCCATGCCATAGAGCACACATGTGTTTATAAAGATTGTCTTCGCTGTGACTACAATAATAAGGTACACCAACACGAATTCCAGATCAATGACTTGGTTCTCAAAGAGAACCAAAAAATCACTAGACAACCCCACCAACAAGACAAATTCACCTCCAATTGGCTAGGTCCTTACATTATCGCACGCAAATTTTGCTCTGGGGCCTATCGAATGGCAAACCTTGAAGGACTCATAAAGATTGAACCTATTAACATTATCCACCTACACACATTTAATGCCTAGCCATCCCAGTTAGACATCTGTGGTTGCACATACTGTCATCATTATGTTGTATATATCACCTCACACTCATACTTTGCACTTTATATTATACAACATAAGTATATTTGCTTTGTATTTTTTATTTTGTTAGTGTATTTGTTTTGTAGGTTCACTACCATTAATCACAACACCTTTATGGAGATACACTACTCCAAATATATACCTTAGGCATACCACCACTCCATCATGTAGGAATCCTCGATGCCCCTTCCAACACCTATCATCTTGACCGATCATATCGAGCCACCCAACCCTGTTCATGTTCACCAATCATCCTTCTCATCACATTTAGACCATGATGCATCCTATCGGTATAATTCACTTCATCGTAGAGATTTATCTTATTCTCCCCACTCTGGTGATAGTCAAGTTTCTCTATCCTCCTTTGTAGATATTAAGGAACATACCCACTCCCCATACCCTGATGCAAAAGGCTCCTCTTCTACCATATTTGTAGATCAATGAGACCCATACATCCCATCCTATTTAGCTAACTGACTTTCATTAGGCTACTTTCCTCATAGCAGGGAAAATTCACTTGCTCATACACACCTCTCAGGACTACCTTCACCCATACCAAATGGGATGTTGCCATATGATCAATCCCTTCATAAACATATCTCCTAGGCCATCCCTTTGCGTTCCCATTCATCTCAACCATATTGCTCCTCACAGTTGTCTTATGCATCACCCATTCATTGAATACCTCTAGCCCCATTCCATGGTATTCAACTTCAGCCTTTGCCACCACCACCTCACCAATTTCAATATCCTCATCCTTCCCCTTGTTCATTTCAGTATCCACGTACATATCATAATGCCACCATTCTAGTGGGCTCTTGTCCTCCTTTGACCTTGGTCTCATCTCCCCCACATCTCAATGTCCAATATATCCTCTCTCGCCTCGATAACATTGAGTTACACTTGAGTCATTATCAATGTTGTTCCCCTCCACGTTGTTCTGCTATAACTTGTATTCATTCACATTCTTCCATGCCTATCCCTTGTTCTCACACACAACCTCCACCGAACCCTAGGTCCACAATCCAACCACTCATGCCTACCCCACCTCCCTCGCACTCATTGAAACTTGAGTTGTACATTTATGCCACACCTATACTTTCGAAGTCGCTCTCCCACAATTTTCACCAACTACTCCTTGTAGGACTCCTTGTGTTACCTAAAATCTGTCCCATCGACCCACTTTACCCCAAGCTAAGGAATTACAAGGAGAACCAATTCTGCATCTACCATCGATAATTGGGGTATGACATCAACAGCTGTCGCGTATTTGAAAGCCTCATCAATAACATGGTAGATGGCACACTTCCTCCATAATTTGAACACGCCACATCTTCTGGATTTTAGAGCACTATACCTCCTCCCATACCTCATCCCATGACATCACATGAGTCTTTCACGTTCACACCCCACTATTTCTAGCAGCTATCTAGCTACACCAACTAACAAAATCTTAGCTACGTCACCACCCCACCTAATCAATTGCGACATGATCTTCACCACTTCACACATTCTTAGGTTACCTTCCTATTTATTTATTTTTTCTCTTTCTCCCTTTCATTATTATTATCAAACATTGTTGTATGGTTTCGCTTCAAGTGACTACATACCTATGCTCTATTTCCCTTCTCCTTCTTTTCTTCTCCTTTTTGTTATGCATTGTTGTACATCCATGCTTCGAGTGGCTACATACCTATGCTAATTTTATCTTCTCTTCTTATTCCTATATTATTTGTTTCCTTCACCCCCCTCCATTGCCTCTCTTCATTATCATTTTATTCACCATATATTTTAGCTTCCCACTTTTCTCGTTCTCAACGATCTCATGCATTTTTCCACTTATATTCATCTCTCGAGCTTGTTGCACCTCCACCATGCTGGGGTAACCATAAATACTGCTTCTTCCTCTCATCATCTCTTCACATATCCATTTCTTTTGAAATAGCTTCCAATCTCATCTTGTTGAGTTTCACAAAATTCCTCTTGTAGATATTTTTCTTGCATGCTATATATCTCATACTGCATCCATTGCATATACATATCACTTCTTTTTTACATCTATATTCATAGTTTTACATTCCCCTATAGAAATGTGATCATTACAGGATTAAAATACACACTTATTAGCATCACCACTTGGTCATCTAGTCCCCTTTTCAGGATTACAGAGTATATGGTGTTTAGTGTCATTTTGACCACTCACCAGTTAATTCAATCAAACACCACCTCTAATTGACAAGTTCTTACACTTCTTACAACTTCCTTTGGTTGGTTCAATTTCTTTCAAGGACCATTCACACATGTCATATTTTTAAGAAAATTTTGAGTCTAAGTAATACAACACCTTGCATAGATATTGCCACCTAGCGAATGGTTCCCCTACTCATCCTATCATTTGTGTGATCAAAATACGACTTGAGTATAAACAAAGGGATAAGCATAAGCAAAATTAGAAAATGGGCAAAAAACAACATATAACATCCACATTAAAAAAAAAGTGGAAAAGAGTGCCACAAAAAGAAAATAAAAAGAATGAGGGGTAGAAAACAAAAGGAAACATATCCAAGAGAACTACTATTATGCTGGATCTCCTTTGGTCCTTTGGTTTAACATAATATCACATGACGATTTCCATCGCCAGCAATAGGCTCTAAGCACCTATCTACCAGTGGAATAGTCTTACAAGTGGTGACACGTCTGTCACATTAGCGATCTTTTATACAGATCACTACACACTTGTGGATGAGCTAGCTATTTTGGCTATATTTACAATGGGTTAGTTCTACCTCCCTCAAAATGGATAAATGAACATCACTCATTGCATACACTGGTCCCTACTAGACTTTGATCTAGTCAGGTTAGTTATGAGTTGTAGTTGAACCTTAGTTTATAATGAGGTTTGATTGCTATAACTATGATATTCAAGATTATTGCGTAATACCTATGCCATCCTACATCCCTGAGATAAAAAAATGGATAATATTGTCACTGGTTCTGTTACGATACAAGGGCTTCCTATACGTATTTCATTATACACATACATGAATGTATGAGGGAGTTATGTCTAATCTACAATGATATATTTTACTATATTCTACTGCATGCATACATTTTATCTATCATACATTCACATTTCATATCCTAAATTATACATACATGTAATGATAAATCACACATTCATTCACATAAAATAATGATACAAGTATTTAAAGTTGCAAAAAAAAGCATGTATATATTATGATCAAAACTCCCTCATGCTACAAAAATAGTGTACATCCATAGTACATCTCAGTCTTGACTTCTAGGAGTCTCGCCACTCACCTCTTAGACCATTATGTTACAACCCCAATATATAGCTAGTCGGCTATATGGATTCTTCCAATTATTCACTCATTGATTTATTATTAATTAGGGTAGATTGATTTGTATTTTGATCATCTTTGATTTGAGAATTTATTTGCGATATATGCACGGGCTGTGCCCTCCTATAGGTGAGGATGTGGACCTCCTTAAGTGGTGATTAAATTCTAATTGATTCATTTCATCTGTATTTCATGTTATTGCAAGAATTATCATCTCTTCGTTATTCATCTATCAACATGATATATTATTAAGGTAGAAATACCTTAACAAGTGATATCAATTTTCAGGTTCTGAGCATGGCGTGATGGGTTTATCCTACCGCTTACAAAAAATGCAATCGATTGACATTATAAAGTGCTAAGAGATGCCATCCAAAGAACGAAAATTAATCATAGCAAAAACTAATTAAAATTAGTAGGGATATTTAGCACAAACTCTACAAGCCATCTTATTGGTCATTCATTGCAGGAAACATTGGCAGGTTAGAACAAAATCAAGGTATCCTTGTGTTTGATATATAGAACGCTCCTCACTGCCCAACATCTGTAAACAATGAGCGCATCTGTTTATGCCAAAGGTGGAGCTTCCTAATAAATTTTAGTAGAAAGAATGTATTGGGTTTATCCTACCGCTTACAACAAATGCAATCAGTTGACATTCTAAAGTGCTAAGAGATGCCATCCAAAGAACAAAAATTAATTGTAGCAAAAAATAATTAAAATTAGTAGGGATATTTGGCACAAACTCTACAAGCCATCTTATTGGTCATTCATTGAAGGAAACATTGGTAGGTTAGAACAAAATCAAGGTATCCTTGTGTTTGATATATAGAACGCTCCTCACTGCCCAACATCTATAAACAATGAGCGCATCTGTTTATGTCGAAGGTGGAGCTTCCTAATAAATTTTAGTAGAAAGAATGCATTCACAGAGGACGTGTCACGATGAAAGAACAAAAAACATGAGCGTTTACCCTTGCTGGGAAGTGTCAGACACAACAGGCATTCGAAACACTGTTGAATCATAGGAAAACTGTAGGTAAAGATGCAACATACAATATCGAGCACCTTTGACCAATCATATTGTAGGAATAAAAAGAATTAACACTTAACCTAAGGTAAAATTGATTTTTTATTATTGTTTCTTGGGACATTTATCCCATACGTATTGTATGGTTAACAAGGCAGGGTTTATAATCATCTAGATGCCTCTAGTTGAATGTGACTTCGATCACACAGTCTATCCTCTCTCGTGTGTGTAAATTACCTCATGTCCTAGTTATGTTTGACATGTACTCTCCTATTTGATTCGAATATGTCTTATCCTTTGTGTTAGCCTTACATGAATATACCTTGTGGGGTTGTCATCCCATGAAAACATCACAAATGAGGAAGTGGAAAACACCAATGCTAATAACCAAGATCTTCGATCCACTATGGCTCAACTAGCTAATAGTATGGACACCATAACTATAATTTTGAGACAAACCTTAGGAAGGCAAAATCAAGAAGCTCCTAATTCCCCTCGTAACTACCATAGAAGGAAGACTAGTGAGAATAGGAGTAAAGAGGAATATTATCGCAAAGCAATATGGCCTATAGGTGTTAATATACCACGTACCGATATGCCTACTTTTGAGGGTAATTATCCATGTGGGTGGTTAGATAAAATGAAAGGCATTTTAGAATTATATCGGGTCCCAGAATCCAAAAAAGTTTCTTATGCTTCCTCCAAAATAGGTACTGAAGCTTACCAATGGTTTGCATGGTAAAAATGTGAGCATAGTCGACCCATATTATGGGATGAATTCAACACACTTTTCTTAATAGATTTGATGAGGGATCTTCATCCTCATACATGGTTTGGTTGTTGTCACTTAAAAAAATAGGATCAGTAAGAGAATATATTTTAGAATTCACTAGTTTGCTCTCTTATGCAGGAAATTTACCATCTGATGTGGTGGTATCCGCTTTTAGAAATGGGTTGAAAGAGAATATTCAAATTGAAGTTGACTTGCATGATCCATACTCTTTAGATAATTGTATAAATGTTGGCAAGTTGGTTGAGAAAAAGGTGCAATATGGGACATCCGTCCGACAAGATTCCTATAGTATTCATCAATATTGCAATAATTCCTTCCGTAGAAATGATCAACCATCAAGATATTATTGCTATAAATGTCACAATCACCATCCAAAAGATCAAGCATGTGTACCAAGACAAAAATTTCAAATAGAATATGATGACAAGGAAGATGTTGGAAATTTGAGTGATTTTATGTTGTCATTGATGTCACATGGATCATTGATGTCACATGGATCACATTGAGTTTTGGTGGCCAAAGCATTTCATAAATGAGAATTTATGATATTTTGGAGAGCATGGATATATACAGGGTTTTTGTGAAAACCAAGGCAGGCAAAATAAAAGGTTTTATTTAAAACCATGGATGACATATTTGAAATGGGTTTTTCTTAAAACCCAGGTTGGATTTTTGTTTCATCGAAAAAGGTGCCCCGGTGATGGAGATTTAATTTTAAATATTTAAGTTTAAATTTAAAATTATTTAAAATTTAAATTAAAATTTAATTTATAGCGTCGACGTCAAAGAAAGGAAAAGGCATAAAACTAATATTCAAATTATAGCGTCGACGTCAAGGGAAAGGAGGACATATATATATACCCAAAGTTTCGATTTATTTCTCTAAGCGCTCGATTTGATATTTGGATTCGAATGGTAAAAGAGTTTGTGCATCATGTGTCGAAGTGTGTGTGAAAAGGGTTTTAAAAGGCTTATGATTTTCGTGTTCGTTGAAGAGACTATTGTGGAGTAAAGCCAAACGTATAGGTCTCCTTGGCCTAGTGGTTCATGCGTTGTGTGTGAAGTAGGAGGTCCTGCGTTCGATTCTTGCCGGAGGTGTTTTGCTATGTTGAAATACGTGAAGCACATTTTGTTTTTGAAGGGCACATATATTCGTGGCATAAGGTTTTTTTGTGTGCTCATTTTGAGCACATGAGGGTGTGTGGCCCAACGAAAGGTTGGTTGTGGTTAAGGTGCTAAGAAAGGAAGGTCACGAGATCGAATCCCGTTAGGGACAGAGGCAAGTTAATAATTTTTAGATATATTTTATTTTTCTAAAGTTGCCCTAGGAGGAATAAGGGTTATGATGCATGTTTAAAAAAGGAGAGATTTTTGGTTATTTATTTTTTAGAAGTATATCATATTATATATAGTTGGAAAGCTTATTCCGAGGGCTATTTGATTAACTTGCTTAGAGGGAGAAATAAGGTGTGTGTAAAGATATATTTCTAATTTTGTAAAGAGGTTCAAAAGTGAAGGTTGCTTTGTTCTTTTTCAAAAGAGATCAATTCATTTATGAAGTGACATGGTGTATGTTATTGAGTAGGAGTAATAAGGTGTTATTTGAATGTTATTGTTGTGTTATTAATCAAGATATCTAACCCTTGTTGAAAGTTGAAAAAGAAAGTGTGTTGAGTGAGACAGATTTTGTGGACAACCAAAAGGCTTCTTCATATTCATAAAAGGTATGGGCACATTCTCCTATTGATTGTTTATGGTGGTTTATTTTTGAAATATCATTGGAGTGAAAAGGATTAATTGTGGTTTCCTTTTCAAAAGTAGTTGGTTGAATGCTTCAAGGTTTTTTGAGTTGAGAGTTGCTATTAAACCTTGTTTTATAAGTATTTTTGATGAAGTCATTAGTTGTGTGAAAAAACTGAGATAGGGTTTGAGAAGAACATGAGTATCATTGTTATGTGAAGAATTTTTTATTAGCATTGTTGTTGAAGCCCATTGGTTATGCATAGAACTTGAACTTGAGAAGAAACATGAGTATCATTGTTATGTGAGATTTGTGGTTGAGCATTGTTGGAAACATTTGAGTTGGTTGATACATGCTTGGACTAGGGTTTGTAAGAAAGAGTTGTTCCTTGTGGTAGTTGGTTGAGAAGAGTTGTTTGAGCCTAGTCAAGTGATTGTGTGAAATGGTTGTTCAACTTCCATGAAACAAACTATTCTATATTCTGGATTTGAGTTGAGATTGAGATTTGAGGATAGAAAATATTGAGTCTCTAACAATTCTCTTTATGCTTCTATAAGATTGGTTTGAGTTGATATTGAGATTTGAGGATAGAACATATTAAGTCTCTAAAAATTCTCTTTATGCTTCTATAAGAATGCTTTGAGTTGAGATTGGGATTTGAGTATAGACATATTGAGTCTCTAACAATTCTCTTTATGCTTCTATGAGATTGAATTATTGAGCAAGTTCTTGGTGAGCTTGCTAGTGCAGATTTGGGCAAGTTTTTGTTGAGCTTGCTAGTGTAGATTTGGGCAAGTTCTTGGTGAGCTTGCTTGAGCATATTTAGACAAGTTCTGTGTGAGCTTGTTGAGTAGATTTGGACAAGTTCTATGTGATCTTGTTGAACAGATTTGATAAGTTCTATGTGAGCTTGTTGAGAAGATTTGAACAAGTTTTGTGTGAGCTTGTTGAGAAGATTTGAAAAGTTTGAGCTTGTTGAGCATATTTGGATAAGTTCTATGTGAGCTTGTTGAGTAGTTCCTGAGTGAGCCTATTGAGAAGGTTTCGAGTGAGCCTATTGATAGAGCTTTGGAGGTGACAAATTACAAAGGACAAAGTCTTAGTGGATAGAGATCCAGTAGCTAGGACATTTGAAGATAGATCTGAGTGAGGAGTATTCAAGTGGAGAGACATCCACTAGTCAGTGTAGTAGAGAGACAAAGTCTTGTAGAAGATCACTAGCCAGAGTAGAAGGAGAAAAAGTTCTCCTGTGGAAGAGATCCATGAACTTAAGATTAGGGGATCAACATCTCCTTTGGACAGAGATCCATAAACATTGTAATTGGGAAGGATTACCAAATAAATTGATTGAGAAAGTTTTAGTAAAATATTTTCTCCGTGGAGTAGCCCACATTGGATGAACCACATAAAATGTGGTGTCTCTATTGTGTATGGTATTTTATGCATTGCTTTATTGCTGCTATTGATACTGCTATCTATACACTGCATAATATTGAATTGAAAATAAAAGTAAAAAATGGTCTTATAATGTTCACCCCCTCTCTCAATATAAGCTTATGTTCTTAAGAATATGAAGAGGAAATAGAGGATATCAATTCACATAACTCTTCCATGGCTGAAGAAAAAATTGAACACAGGGAAGCAGTAGGCGAAGAAGACACTATGGCAATTTTAGTACATGCTCTTATGGGAATATCAACTCACAATATAATCAAGATATCAAGATTCATTCGACACAAGAAGGTAAATGTGTTGATTGATTTAGAGAGTACTCATAATTTTATCGACAAAAAAACTGCCAAGGCATTAAAATTACACATTAACTCCTCCAATCAATATAAGTTTCAAGTTATAATTGCAAATGGATGAAATGCTCAATGTATCGATAAAACATCTCCAATTTCATTACAAATGGAAAGTTGTTTTGGGAATTCAAAAGTTGTTTTGGGAGTTGAATGGTTAGAACAGCTAGATATGGTCAGTTTCAATTATAATCAATGCTTTGTGGAATGGAAAGAAAATGGAAAGAGAATTCACCTCCAAGGAATTCCAATGCCTCCATAATGGATAGTAATTTATCATAGCATGGAGAAAATATTAAGGAAAGGTATTTATGGATTCATAGATCAAATTAATTGTATGGAAATGCAAGCACAAGATATGCCATAAATTGAATCATAAGATCTTAAAACTATTGTGGTTAACTATGATGATGTATTCTAAGAACCAAAGGGACTACCTCCCAAAATATCTCATGACCATGCCATACACCTTGTCCTAGGAAGTCTTCCTCCTAATGTCCATCCTTATCGATATCCCCAACCTCAAAAAAAAGAAATTGAGAAAATATCCAAGAACTTTTAGAATATGGAGTCACCCATCATAGCAGTAGTCCTTATTCTTCACCAGTATATTTGGCCTATCGTAAAGACAATTATTGCTATATGTGTCTTGATTTTCATACTCTTAACAAAATCACCATCAAGGATAAATTCCCTATTCCTATCATTGATGATTTATTAGATGAACTACATGGTGCAAATTTTTTTACAAAATTGGATTTACATTCTAGTTTTCACCAAATTAGATTTAGGGAAGAGGACATCCCTAATACTATTTTTTATACTCATGAAGGTCACTATGAATTCCTGGTCAAGCCTTTTGGTCTCACTAATGCCCCATACACATTCCAAAGTCTCATGAAACATGTGTTATGTCCACTCCTTCACAAATTTATCCTAGTATTTTTGATGACATACTCATTTATAGTAAAACATGGAAGGATCATCTGATGCATGTATGGAAAAGGTTCTTCATATACTACACAAGGAAAAATTGTTTGTCAAATGCTCTAAATGCTCCTTTAGTGTTCAAGAATTTGAGTGCTTGGGTCATATAATTTATCATGAAGGTGTTAAAGTGGATCCTAATAAGATTAAGGTAATTTAGGATTGGCCTTTACCTAAAACCATCAAGAAACTTTAGGTTTTTTGGGTCTTATCGACTACTATCGCAAGTTTGTGCGTAACTATGGAAAAAATGCAGCTCCTCTCATGAATCTTACAAAAAAGGATGCTTTTCATTGGTTAGAAGTAACCACTCAGGTATTCGAGGCCCTCAAAGAAGCAATGTGTACTACTCCAATTTTGGTAATTTTAGATTTTCACAAACCATTCATGATTGAATGTGACGCTTTAGGAATAGGTATTGGGACAATACTAATGCAGGAGGGACATCCTTTGGCATTCAAAAGTAAAAAAATTTCAAGAAAAAATTTGGGAAGGTCCACATATGAGAAAGAAATATTGGCTATTCTACATGCAGTTGAGAAATGGAGACATAACTTAATCAGTATTCACTTTATTATTAAAACGAATCATAGTAGTCTTAAGCATTTTCTAGAACAAAATTTTTCTTATCCAGATAAAAATAAGTGGTTAAAAAAATTGTTGGAATATGATTTTGTTACCGAGTATAAGAAAGGGAAAGAAAATGTAGCAGCAAATGCATTATTGCAAAAATATGAAGATGAAGTGGTTATCAATACTATTTCAGGTCCAAGTTCCCAATAGGTTTCTCAGCTTCAAGAAGAATGGTTTTCAAATACATAAACTGCTCAAATAATTCAAGAATTGTTGTTGGGATCATCCAAGCATCCTCTTTGTTCCTATGATGACAAGGTATTAAGAATAAAGAATCACATTTACATTCCACACAATTCTACAATCAAATCCTAGATTCTAGATGAATCCCATGCTTCTCCATCAACAGGATATTCAGGTTTTTTGAAAACATATATGTGGGTAAAAAAATCCTTTTATTGGAAAGGATTAAAATCAGAGGTTAAAAATGGGTGGTCGAATGTGAAGTATGCCAGCACAATAAGGGTGAAATAGTCAAATCACCAGGATTGCTTCAACCACTACCTATTCTAGATCGCCAATGGGAACATATTTCAATGGATTTTATTGAAGGTATTCCTAAATCAAAAGGTAAAACAATAATTTTTGTGGTAGTGGATCACCTCTCCAAATATGCTCACTTCCATGCTTTACAACATCTATTTTCAACAAGCAAAGTGGCTAAGGTATTTATGGATTCAATTTTTAAATTGCATGGAATGCCTAAAAATATTGTAAGTGATTGTGATCCCATATTTACTAGCAATTTTTGGAAAAAATTATTGTCTTGGTGGTACCAAGTTGAATATGTCTTTTGCATACCATCCACAAACATATGGCCAAACTGAGATAGTTAAAAAATATCTAGATACCTATCTAATATGTTTTGCTCAAGATAAATAGTATTAATAGAGTCATTGGCTTTCCTTGGTAGAGTGGGGGTACAACACTTCATACCATTATTCCATTAATATGTCTCTATTTTAAGCATTTTATGGAGTCAAACCACCAACAATAGCATATTATATTCCAGATTCTTCCAAAGTGGCCCAAGTAGATGATTGTTTCCAACACCAACAGTCAATGCTCAACATTCTCAAAGACAACTTGGTCCAAGCACAAAATCGCATGAAGCAGCAAAAAGACACACATCATTTTGAAAGAAAATTTAATACAGGTGATATGGTGTTCCTGCATTTGCAACCCTACAAACAATTGTTAATGAAGATCAAGACCAATCAAAAGTTGGTTCCATGATTTTATGGTCCTTACAAAATAGTACGTCGCATTGGATAAGTGGCATATCAACTAGAGCTTCTTCCCTCACCTTGTATACATATAGATTTCATGTTTTCTATCTCAAAAAGGTGATCAACAAAAAAATATATTCTCAATAAGAATCATTAGTGCTCGATGAAGAAGGACGTATATATCTCCAACCTGAAGCAATTTTATAAAGAAGAACACGTATGTTGAGATCTTGTCACATCAAAAAATTCCTCATTAAATGGCAAGACCTACCTGAAGAAGATGCTACATGGGAACCATAAATTATTTTTCAATCATTTCCAGCTTTGAGGACAAAGCTTTTCGAGGAGGGGAACCATGTTACAACCCCAAATATAGCTAGTCGGCTATATAGATTCTTCTAATTATTCACTTGTTGATTTATTATTAATTAGAGTAGATTGATTTGTATTTTGATCGTCTTTTATTTGAGAATTAATTTGTGATATCCACATAGACTGTGCCCTCATAGAGGAGACGACATGGCCCTCCTTAAGTGGCAATTAAATTCTAATTGATTCATTTCATCTGTATTTCATGTTATTGCAAGAATTGTCATCTCTTCGTTATTCATATATCAGCATGATAGATTATTAAGGTAGAAATACCTTAACACATTATCATTAGCTCCACCCTTCATGCCTCTACTACCCCACTTGAATCTAGAGCTACCTCCACCTCCTATGCCGCTACAAGCACTACAACCTTATCCAACTCTAGTGCAACTCCTACTACCTGCGATACTGTTGGTGTTGCCATCATCGACTTCGTTGACATTATCGATGGAGCACTCTATCAACTCTACTATGAGTACATATGAGTCCATGATTGTGACCTCAACCTCAAATACAATCCTACATAATTTGGAATCGCATGCCCATACAAAGTTAAGATGATCTGACACTGCATCCTCATCAACCTCTCCCTTGAATATCACTTTAATACCTTCGTGTGTACCTATCACCAATGAGCCACCTTGACATACAGATCTATCGTCTTAGTCCTCAAACCTAACACCTCCACCATGGCCTTCTTGGTCATTGCCCTAGCACGATTGACCTCCTCCTATGCCTATTGTTGCCTCTCTATATTTGCACACAAATATGCTACCTCCACCTCATGCTCTACTCAAACTGCATCCCTATTTACCCGCACCTACTGCACACTCTTATATACCATGGTAATATCTACCCTCAATCTCTTCTTAGTGGTTATAGTCTCCAGTATGCAAAACCATAAATCTCCCACACACTCAACATGTCTTGTCTACTCCACCTTAATCTATCCTCACAACTCCTCACACCGCCTCTCCAACTCCTCCCTATCTATGTGGATCACCTACTACCAATCTCTCTTCTAACTCTTGACACTCCATCCATCTCCACTGATCTAGAGTCTGATCTATCCTGATCTCATGTAGTCTCCCCTCTAGATCTCACACCCTCTCTCTTAGTATTACTAGCTCATCATGAGCATCCATCATATCTTAAATATCCAAGGCTACATCTACGTACCCCCATCATCATCCTCCTATCCTAGTAACCCATATTTAGGATACCCTAATGTGTCCTATATTGTGATACCACCTCCCTCCTCCATAGGTACTGCCTCATCTAAAGGCTAGCCTACACCACTAGCCTATTGCTCTGGTGACACCACAAGTATCCTAGTCCTATCATATCGATGTTTCCTCTATCATCGAAGAGGCTCCTCCATCTCCTCCTTTGAATCTACATCCAGCATAGGTCCAACCCCTCTTGGTGCCTGTCCACCTGCTATAGGTAACCCTACCATTAGATGCACCTAGTCATCTACCACTTCAAATCCTAGCTACCACCTCTGCATGGCCCACCATACATCATAATCCAGAGTCATCCCTACATCACCTACATCAAGAATAACCATTGGTGGATCCCTTGTCACATCCAAGAGGAGCACTATAGGTCACACTCTTGGATCACCCTGCATTCTCTATATTACAATAGGTGGATCTGGTCATCCCTATCATAGTCCAAACTACCGCATGCCCTTTCTAAAGGGGAAGAACTATACTTACCACTCATACTGCCCCACCATCCATCGTCCTTAGTGGATCTTTCACAACTACTCATTGTCCTTCTACCACATTGCCTTGCCCTTCTAGGACCTCCACTAGATGTGCTTCAACTCCAAATCACCTAGCACCCTCCTCAAAAATAGGCCATCACCCTCATGCCCCCTTTTCATCCCCTTCTCCATATCAGTACATCATTTCAAAGCATAGGGTACAAAGTCTCCCATAAAATCATGTACCTTATAAGGCAACAATGACGATCGCTCTACTGCAATGTGCTCCCATATCCAAAACAATAATAATGGGCTACAACTTAAGCTTGATCACCCTACTCGCACCACATCGTGCAAATCCCTGTAAACTTGTGCCAATAATGCAAGAACCCACACAAAAAATACCTCATGATCTATCATATCATACACCATGCCCATAATATTCTAGGAGAACTTAACTCCTAAATTATTTGGTAAATCATACGTCGATATCATCAACATCGCCATACAATGGCGATCAGACAACATGCCTTCCTGCAAATAGTACTCATAGCATATACCCTTATCATACACCACCTTTCCCCACCTTGCACCAAATGTACATTGTAACACATAATTCTATGTACCAGTTTATGCCACCCTCACTGTCATACCCTTTATTGACAACTTGTATATCCTATAGATATCATTTAATGTAATTTTCATATCTCCCATGAGAATATGAAAGGTTTTCCTATATAGATCCCACCTGTCACATAATGCTGATACATACGCCCTGTTGATGTGAATACTTGCTACCTCCCACATACCCTTGATCCACACCCTACCCATCCAATCCCCATCCTCATTTATCCATTTTTCACCTAAGGTGTCTCTCAACAATCACACACGATGCCACGACTCAATATTCCTCACTTGTTTTCATTAAAACACACCATAAAAAATGTTCATCAGTTTCACATGTATACGAATCCATTTTCATTCTACTCTACATATATTCATCACATACATGTTTTATGCAACATATCTTATGCATAAAACCTTCCAAAAAAATTGGTTTGCACCCCGACATGCAAACTAGGTTTGCACCCTACCATGTGAACTCTGCAAGGAAGGCATTTTTGGGCACCCATTAGGTACTTTCATGGTAATACTTTCTTTCACATACAAAAACAACACAATCATGCCATACAAAACAACATGCAAACCCACAAGCACGTATTTCAAGGTATACATTTACAACACTTGCCAACACATCATAAAACATTACACAAGTAATGTTTTTGGATACTCATTTTGACCTTTCACAGTGAATGTTCAAATGGATTCTAAAAATAGTACATGCTTCATACCATATAACAAAGTCACACTCATACACATACATATCATGGCATGCATCCACATGACTTGCCAACACATCACAAAATATCAAACAAATCACATTTTTAAATACCCATTTTGACCTTTCACAATGAAAGTTCAAACAAATTTTAAAAATAGTACATACTTCACACCACATAACAAAGTCAAACTTCACAAAAGTACATCTCATGACACACATCCACATGACTTGCCACCACACTACAAACTATCAAACAAAATATGTTTTTGGATACCCATTTGACCTTTCACGATGAGAGTTCAAACAAATTCCAAAAATTAGTACATACTTCACACCATATAACAAATTCAAACTTCACAAATATACATCTCACAACACACATCCACATGACTTGCCACCACACTAAAAACAATCAAATAAATAACATTTTTAGACATCCGTTTTGGCCTTTCAAAAATAAAATTTCAAACAAATGCCAAAACCAGAACATTGTTCATGAAGAATAATCAAAGTCAACTCTTCTACATATGACATACACCACACAGTCAAACATTTTAAAATAATGGTCAAACCAAAAAACAATTGACATTTAAGGATACCCATTTGGCCACTTTTACACTTTGTATACACATTTCAAACAGACACCACATGCAAACATGCATTCGCACTTAAACCTACATGACCATACTTTTCAAAAAATTTACACAATTCAACACAAACAATTCGAG
Source organism: Wollemia nobilis (assembly GCA_028583015.1). Taxonomy (NCBI): domain Eukaryota; kingdom Viridiplantae; phylum Streptophyta; class Pinopsida; order Araucariales; family Araucariaceae; genus Wollemia; species Wollemia nobilis. The sequence continues at coordinate 286,717 of JAQPPZ010000267.1, forward strand.
TTCCATGTACTTACTGGTGGTGTACTGTGTTGATCGCTTATGCTTGCATGCCCTCCCACCATCTCAATACCAGCTTAAGATTTCGATAGTGCTCCACTTTGTAAACTCTTCCTCAACCCTCTCCTCACAAATTTTCACAACATAAATGACCCTTTGCACGCGTGAAAAGGGGTCTTATAATCCAAAACATTCAGGTTCACACCCTACCATGCCAACTCAGGTTCATACCCCGACAAACCTAGATTGCACACCACCATGCAAACTCTGGTTTGTACCCCACCATGAAAACCAACTCTCATGACATCATCTTCATATTTTCTTCACTTCTGTAGCTTCTTCTTCCTTTCCCACCACAGTTTACCCAAATTTTCCACCTTTTATCACCATTTTCTCTATCAATCGACTCATCACCATATTTCACCCATTTCATTGCTAATTTCTCGCTTGAGAGGTATTCATACACAAATTCACTTTGCATGTGATCAAACAATCAAACATCTAAATCACGGATATCACATCTATCTACAATTTTTTTTTTCTAAAGATTATCTCAACATAAATTCAATCCCAATCAGACATTTGTTAGATCACAAGAGCCACGCACAAAAGCAGACACATCTTGATTTCATTTTGTATATCAATGCTGACCAAACACTGGATGTTACCCCTGATCTATCCTTAGCACTTAGCTCAAATGGTTTGACAAATATTATCATGTGCTCATCAATCAATCAGAAGAAAAAATTTGAATAGATAGTTGTTCTATTCGTAATTGGATCATCTTACATCGATCACAAAAGTAAAACAGTCTTAAGTTACCCTCACAAACAACCAGTACGATATTGCATAATATTGTACCAAATTGGTAAAATCACCTATTTCACCATTATGTTTTGTTCATAATCATTCACATTCATTCATCCACACATTCTTCATCTTCTTAAACATCTCACCACCTTCTTCCATAATATTTTTATACTAAACTGTGTTTTACACTACATAGTACAAAAAGAGGCAAATGTAGATATCTAAAAGTTGTACATGATCACCCGTAGATTCCTATAGACTTGCATAAAAACTTGTAGGCTTACATACAAATTTTTGGGCACTCATAGGCCATTGTAGGCCATCATAGGCCATCATAGCCACATGTATATGTCAAAAACCTACAAAACTACACAAAACATATCCAAAACACCTTCAATTCATGAGAGGGCCACCTACAAGCCCCTTAAGGCCACCTAAGCCCTTTCCTACATCGAATTAGGGCCTCCATGGGACCATTCTCTAAAAAAAATCCTAATTATGCTAATTACAATTTTAATTTGCAGGTGACTTTCCACTTAAGTCCACTTTATCACTTAATTAGGTTTAATTAGGGTTAAAAAATAAAATTAGCCCTAATCATACCCTCACACATGTGTGCACCCACTTAGTTAGGATATTTTCTAGGATACCTAACTCAACCCTCATCTAACCTAGGGATTAGCTAATCAAGGTTAACCCTAATTCTAGCTCACACATGTGTGCACCTAGGATATTTACTTCAAGGCACATGAAGGGATGACTAGGCATGCCACTTCATAAACCCTAACTTCACCATGGTAGCAACTAAACCTAGGGTTTAGGATACCTAACTCCCCCTAACCTTGGCCAAATCTATAAATAGAGGGCCATTTCCTTCATTATTCTCTCTCTCCATTTTAGTCAACATACCAGACTACCAAAATTGTACCATAATCTCTTATGACAATTTTGCACCTGATAAAAATCAACAAACATTATATGGAACACATTCGAACAATAAGTTTGCAACAACAATAAAAAAAAACCCATTTTGCACCCTACCATGTGAACTTGGGAACTAGTGCATCCCGCCATGTAAACCAGACCTACAATCAATCTGTAGCTTCAAATCAGATATACATCAATTCTAGATAGTTTCTACAACATTATTTCATGTTTTCATCATTTTTTAATTTATTTTCATGTCGTTTTGTCTTCATAAATATGGGACTTGATCAAGGATAAGTCCCCAAATAAATTAACCCATTTTTGAAGGTCCAAAGCAGGTGCAAAAGAACAATATCAAACATCACTATCAGTGGCACACACACAAAAGTCCACCTACATTGAGGGCATCAAAAAGCCTCCACAAGTTCACCTGTACTTACATTAAAGAGAAAGGAAAAGTTATCTCTAAGGAGACTATGTTGTAACACTCTTTTTAATTCAATAGTAAAAGGACACTTTGCACATATTCTATTAGTTTTAGATTTTGTGATTTTTCGCATATTACACATAGGTATATGGAAGACCAAGAGTCACATATCATTATATATAGGCCTTAATAGATAAGAAGATTAGTGAAGGTAGAGAGCATAAGGTAGAGGAGTAGTAGATGATATGCTCAATACAATGTAAAGCATGTAAGGAATATGGAGAATCTCCATTTTTTTATCATTGTACTATTTTCTTGAGCCTTCATTAATGATAATTTTATGAGTAGTTACAAAATTTTCTTATGAGTTTTACATGCTTAGTATATTGTCATTATCATATATTTAATATTGCATGCTCATTTTATATCTTGTGGTTGATTTCTCATTAAGTATCTAGTATCAAAAGCTAACATATTGAGAGGCCACACAATAGACAATGGAGAGGTGGCAAAGGGGAATAACACAATTGAGGTAAACACAAGTGGAGGTGAGGATTGTTACCCTAACAACTATTAGAGTGAAGGTGATAGTGTATGATGTAGTGACTAGAGAGGGGGTCGCAAGAGTTGCCCCCATGGCTATAGAGGTGGGTCCTAATAGGATAATAGGTCAGAAGGACCTAATGGTAGAGAGAGATACTTTGTAGATGAAAATATATTGGTTAAGGGTAGAGATGGATTTACTCCATGAGGATGGAACTCACAAGCTCTCATGTCGAGAGGGATGATGGACCAGATCATTGTAGAGAAAAATCAGGTGGTATAAGAGAGGGACCAATTGGTTACTAAGTGAGAGTGGCTAGTTGATGAGTAAGACACAATGAGAGAAGAGGTAAGGGGGCTAAGATGCGATGTGGCCCAATTGGGTCAGGATAGGCAATAGGTACAAGCAAAGGGCATGACCATCATCATAGGTGGCCAACAAGACTAGGTGATCATGCTATTATAAGAGGAGATTTAACAGATGAGGGAGAACCTATAGGTATCTGGAAAGAGGGAGATGTACTACTAGATGTTGTATCATTAGGTCATTCTTGCAGAGCAAAGGTAACCTTTTTTGCCTTCACACTATTCCTAGAGTAGGATCCAGTTGTAGACGTAGACCATCTCACAGTTTGTGAACATACCACCATTGAGATCACCATAAACTAGAGGATTGGTTGATTCTAATTCATAAGCTTAGGGTTAGGAGGGATAATATACCAATTTTGATTATGGTATGCTTCCCACAGATAGAGGATAGTCAAATGTGTCAATTTTTCTATTATGGCACATCAACTCATCAAGCAAGATGTACTCTATTTTTTGAGATTTTATGATATCTTACTATTGTGTTATGATTAGAAATGGGTGTGAATTATTTTAAATGAGTTGTTGTGGTTTGTTTATTATTATTATTTGTTCATCATTTTTTAGATTAAGGAGGATTTTAGGGATGATATAAATAAGGATAACGAAAAGAAGAAAAGATGAAGAAAATAAAGAAAGAAGTTACAAAATAGGTCAAGAGGGAGATGAAGAGATGCCTAGGTAACATAACCATAAATATCGTAGATCATCATGAGATAAAAGTGACCAAGATTGACGTAATCCTAAGTGAAGGATTGGGAGTTAGAGTATGACCTAATATATATATATATATATATATATATATATATATATATATATATATATATATATATATATATATATATATATATATATATATATTGGTTGTAAGACCTACATATAGCTATGTACAATGGAAATCGACAAAGATGGTTAGTGACCAATGAAGGCCTATATGAGCAACAACCAATTAAGGTCTAAAATGAGCAAAGAGCCAACCAGTTAAGGTCTATGCATAAGTATACAATATAGTAGCTATATAAAATAGACAGTGACCAGTTAAGGTCTACGATGATCAACAACTAGTGAATGTCTATATGACCAACAACTAATTAAGGTCTAAAATGAGCAAAGATTTAATTAGTTAAGTTCTATGTATAAGTATATGTAGACACTAAAATATGGTTAACCCGATTAAACATCCATAAACAATGATCAAATTGACATCATATGCCCCCTTGGGCAGCCCTTGGAAGGCTCATAGTGGTTCTAGCCACTCTGGAAGAGGTTTTGGAGGCTTCTGGCCCAATTTTGGGAGGTTTTCGGCCAAAATTCACCATTGTCCCACCCTGGGACGGTGGTGAGCCATCATCCCAGGGTGGGACGATGAGCAAGTTTGACCTAGAAAAAATAAAATCTAGGACAAATGACACCCAAAAACTACCATTTACCCCACCAATTGAAGCATGCGGGTCATAGGGCACTGAATCCTTATGACATGATTCATAATGGAGGCTAAAAGGGGAGATTCTCTTTCCTATCCAATGCGTGCCTCCTTTTTGACAAATGGCACCTCCTGCCATGCATGCCTCCTTTTTGAAAAATGGCACCTCCTACAATGCATGCCCTTGCATGCCTTTTTGCACATAAGCCCCTTTGGGCTATAAAATGGATTCAATATCCACATAAAAACATATAGAGGAGTTATAGGATATGCAACAAAGTGCTTATGAGATTTCCCCTCACTTTATTGTGCTCTCTTTCCCTCGAAACCTATTCTTAGCGAAGGAGGTTATCGGGTGACTTCAAGAGGGTCTTTTGGGCATAAATTTACCATCCGGGTGAATTTCTTCACCAAATTCTACGACAATACCACTTAGATTTTTTAGGACAATTCCCCAGTGGTATTGGTAGCAAAAGGTGTGCAAAATTGGTGGGTATCCCCTCCCAAGATGCGCTCTAATTAGTTGTAGTCACCACCGTCCCCCCCAGGACGAGGAAAAATCCTTGGACAAATTCCTTACTATTGTTTTTAGTATTATTCTTGACTATCATAGGATGTTGCAGTTCAAATTTCATGCAATTTGGAGTTAAATTGGTCGAGATATCACATTTTTAAGTTTTTGCAGGTTCGTAGGGCCCATCCGGGCACCCCAGTTGCATGCAGGTGGATTTGTGCCTCATTTTGAAAATATAACCACATTTGTTGTATTAAAATATTTATTTATGCATTTTTTCCACATTTCATATGTTTTGGACATGTTTAGGGGCGGGAATTGCTTATATTGGTCTTCATAGGTTGTAGACGGGTGGTGCAAAATCAAGGGCCATAGGGATGCAATTTCAGATCTATTTTTGGTGATATCCCTTCAAAAACTCCTATTTAATATCCCCATAAAGTTTCAAGTCATTCTGAGTTGATTTGATATGTTTTTAATATATATGCCCTTTTGTGCCTGTGGGGATTGCATGTTTTCCTTCACACACACTTGCTATTTGATAATTTTTGCTTCCTTGTATGCAGGTGCAGGTTCCTAGAAGGCATTGGTAAGAAATATCAGACATCAAAGATCAAAGATACCGGTAGTGGCAACATTGGCCCGTCCACTTCGATTGTGGGTACGAGGAAAGACACTGGATGTGCACCCGAATTTCTTGAAGGATTTGACCCTTGGGAACCCAAAATTTGTAAAAATTGTATCACATTTGAGCCCTCAAGAGGACTGTTGTGTAACCTTGGATCGGATCCACCAAATTAATAATAAGGATACTTATTTCATTTCATATCTTGTTGTTTGGTTTTTGCTTCCATTTTACATGCATGCTTCCGTTTGATGCTCACAAGCTATAGAGGATAGATACACATATTTTTTCCCATAATTAGATGCACTATTTTTCCCTACTTCAGTGGTGATCATGGTGGGACCCTTGTCCCTTGTGCTTTGGGTGGAAATCTGACCTCATTTTTACAAATTTTTCCCTTTTTGTGTTGCAGGTGCTCCCCTCCCCACCCTGGAACGGTGGCAAAACCTTTATCTGGCTCACCCTGGGATGGTGGCTTCATTGTCGCACCCTAGGATGGTGGTAGGGCTTCTAATCATCCCACTTTGGAGCGTTGAAGAAATAGAGAAAAGTGTACCCAAAAATCTAGAATTTGGAGGTCTCAAAACTGCTAAGGTGAGTGCCTAAATCCTCTGTTTTTCTGTTGCATTTTCAGAGATTGTAAAAATTGGTTTTTCTTGCATAATTTTTTTACATATAAAGGTTAAAAGTCATATTTTTACTTTTCTTATAACATAAATCAACAAAAGGAAGAAAAAAAATCAAAGGAAATTCATAGTAGCAATGCATCTTCATGTCTTGGTTGCTTGTGGCTTACCCAATGGGTAAGATAACATTTAGGATTTGAATTCGTAAGTTACATTTGTAGGATATTTATCCTAATTTTATGAAAGTAAAACACACTTATTTGCATGCATTTAGTGAATGATCATCGAATGCTTCTTTGCTTACTTTCTTGGGATTAAAAAGAACCACACACACCACGACCCACTTAAACGCTAGTGAGGTGGACTTCATCACCACCCACTAGTAGAGTGCAATGAGGTGGCTTTCATCTCCACCCGTTGCCTCAAATACCATGAACCTTGTTCTTTTCCAAGGTTGGTTCCAAGATTTGTCATAGCTCATGGGTTATAGCACATATCTCTCTTTGGAGAGGTATATCGTAGACTGTTGCTAAACTGGGTGAGGAACTGGTAGGACCTATGCTCCCTGGCCGTGTGTGGACCTCATCACCACACATTATAGGCAGGATAATGCAACCTGGAGTTCATATCTAGGTTGACGAGCTACGAGTATACATGTGAAATCCAATTAAACATGAGATTATCATTCAACAATATTTCAAACACATGACACAAGGTCATCCTTTGCAAACAACACATCTAAAACACACAAAACAATTTAGGGATTCACATATAAAACTTAAAAGAGATAATCATATGTCTATTGGGTGTTTCCTTTTCTATTTGCTATTTCATTAAAAAAATTTAAAGAAGATAATCACTTGGGGTATTGATAAAGGAGCGCGATGGTGCGCACTCGTAGCCAAGTCCAAATATGGGTAGAAGCTATAGAGAGTGGATTAGGAGACATGAATCATCTCCAATATAACCCTAGGGACTTGGTTATACCTCCCTGGCGAGCTTCTACTCCACCTATCCCTAAGATAGTAGGGCACAAGCCTCATATCTGAAGGGATCCTCTATGAGACACCTCGAGGGATGATGAGAATTACTTGGGATAGTGTTCTCAGTATGTAGATATTTCATAGGCCTTCCTTGGAGAAAGGCAATTGCATGTCAAGGTGCTAATAGACAGAGCGGTGCCACGCATTCGTGTACCTATCAGGGCTAACACACCTAATAATAGGCAGGAACACGACTTAACACACTGGCCGGAGCAAGTTGATACAACTTTACCTCTGTGTTGCCTTGATAGGATATAGTAGCTCATGCAACCCAATGAGGATGACACTCATTGGTCAGAGTGAGTCAATTCTGCCCTATCTTTCCTCGTCTAGGAGGGAAGACATGAGGAGATCCCAAAATTTCCTTAGGAACAATATTTCGTGCATGCCCAATGTGCCTCTGTGCCAGTTGAGTATAATGAACCTATGTTCCAACCTGAACCTCGAGTCAATGCCGTGAACCTCAAGGGAGAAAAAATCCCTATGGAGACCATAAAGTATGTTGAACAAGGTCAACCCCAGGGTGAGACTTCTAGACCCCCTAGGCCTTGCACTGCAGATCAAATTAGGTATGCGGTTGTAATCTATACAGAATGCCAAGATCAGTTCAAGCAGCTTTGATGAGACAAAGAGCAATTAGACCGCTTGCACCAACTTTAGAAATAAAGGATTGAACAACAGACCAACGAGCTATTCCATAAGACTTTACGAGAGAGGGTCCCTACCCCTAAGACACATAGGTAGGAAGTCCATCTGAGGCAACCCACACTCAGTCAAGAGAGGTCCCCGAGACCTTATCCAATGTTACCTCCATGACCTCCTAGGCCAGATCAGGAGATGCCTCCCAGGCCAAACATAGGACACCCACCGTGGGTGGATACCCCCATTTATAGACCAGTTTGAGAGATACCTTACGGGGCCTATACTGAGCATGAGCCAGAAGTAGAGTATGTGGAAACGCTTTACCAAGGTAGGGGGGTGATTTACCACCACCTCGCAATAGGTTGGACTATCCTAGACCTCCACTGCAATATGTGAACAAGGATGAGGAGATTAAGTTCTTAGGACTATATAAAGCATTGCTAGAACACCTAGAGTTAGTTGAGAACAAGACCTCTGGGCCAGGATCTGAAAAGCCCACTATGTGCTAGTTGCAGAGTCAACCCATCCATCCTTCAGTACCTACACCTCCCTATCTAGAGCAATTTAAGTTGCCTGAATTGGCCACCTTCAAGGGAGAAGAGGACGCACAGAAGCATGCCACTAGGTTCTTAGGCCAATGCTTTGGAATTCATGATGATGATGCTTTGCTTTTGAGGACATTTGTGACTACCCTCGCAATCCCCACCTTTGAGTGGTTTTACCAACTCCATAAGCATAGCATCCATAGTCTGGATCAACTTATGGATGCTTTCCTAGAGCACTTTGCCTTTAATACCAAGAGGAAGACAATACTGGCTGATGTAGTCAGGTTGAAACAATATGACGATGAGTCAATAACAAATTATGGCAATAGATGGAGAACCCTACTTGCCAAGCTGCCTTATCTTCTCCCCATGTCGGATTTGACTTAGATGTTCTCCAAAAGTTTCTTGAATCCAATTTCCTTATTGTTGCAGTTGCAACATTATCCTACTCTTGAAGATACCTTAGCATAGGCTAGGATCATTGAAGAAATCAAGATTCAAGAGGGTGAGATTGCAAAGCCTCGCAAGAAGGAATGGAATAAGAATGCTAAAAACACCCCAGTGCAACCGAAGTCAACAGTAGTAAATTAGGTTGCAATTAGTGTCCCAGGGCAAACGCAAGCCGTGCCACCTCAAAAGCCTAATTATCAGGCCACTCCTGCAAACTATGCCAAGGATAACCAGAATGGTCAAGGGTAAAATAAATAGCATCGCCCCAAGCAACAATTCACACCCATTGCAGAATATATGGACTCATTGATTGACCGCCTCTTAGCAGCCAATGCAACCCATCTACCTGAGAGTCGACCTATCGACCCAAATGCACCGAAGCCCAAAGAATACAAAGAAGGTCTATATTGCAAGTTTCATAGGCATAACGGGAATGATGTGCAAATTTGCTACAAATTCAAACACTTGGTGCAAGAACTAATTGATAGGAATGCCCTCCAAGTAGACAAACCTATCGCACCAAACAACCAATAGATGGAGGTCTTTAAGGACCCCTTACCTACACATGCGGAGCAGGCCAAACTAGTGCCCCAGGTGAATGAGGTTCACCATGCCCCTCCTAAGAAAGGGTATGTTGGTATGGTCAATATTGTGATAAGAAATAGACAGTATTCAAGTCCAGCTACACCACTTGCATCTCAAAATGATATCCCTTAGACATCGTAGCCTATACCGCCTCCTGGGCTGAGCCTCCCACCTAAGCATGTAGTTACCATTAAGAGTAAGCTCACTTAGAGCTTAAGAACAACATCTGCCCGTCTCTCCATGTATGAGCTCATACAACAATCACAACCTCATAGAGAATCCTTGATGGAGATCCTTAAGGCAATTGAGCTTCAGCCCCAGGAGTATAACTCATTCAACAACTTTATGGGGCATGTGCAACAATGCATAGAACCGGTGATTATATTTTGAGAAGATGAACTTAAACCGATTTTGCATGATATGGTGGATCCCCCTTTGCACATTGTCACATGTGTGAATGGAACACCTTACAAGAGAGTATTGATAGACACTGGGTCTTCAAGCAACATCATAACTACAACAACTCTCAAGCACCTGAAGCTCCCAATATCCCATATTGTTACATCTACCTACACCCTTCGAGCATTCAATGATGCCATATGCTCAATGGTTGGTACAATAGTCCTACCTATTCAAGTAGGACAAAATATCATTCCTACAATGTGCCACATCCTGGAGAGTGAGATGGCATATAATATCTTGTTAGGAAGACCATGGATCAGGGACATGAAGTGTGTTCCCTTCATCACCCACCATTGCCTCAAGTACACTCATGAAGGGCAAGCTCATGTCGTCCCCACATACCTAGAGCCCTTCAATTACTACAACATGGTGCAGCAGTTACCCGAGTCGACCTTGCCATCAATGCATCTAGATTTTCAACCGAATAAATCCAATCAAGGTTCGACCACGCAACTACCAAATACCCTACCATCCTCATCATTAGCTCCACCTCGGATGCCTAGTACACTAGTGGATCCTTTGCCTAGGAACCTAGATAAGTAGCCCATTGATGAGGTCCAACCGACCATATCCACTATCTCTACAGAGGAGATACCTAGCCCGGATGATGAAGAGACACCACACGAGGTGAACTATGAGCCAGATCAAGTCTCACTCTTATCCCTCTTCTATCTGCAGCCCTAGGTTACAGTGCACCTAGCTTCTACCAGATTCAGAGAATACATGGTTAGGAATATCACCACTACTCCTACTATAGAGTCGGTGTAAGACATTGGTAGACCCCGTATTCCCATAGGTACTATCGTACCTCTTGTTATTCCCCCTAATCAAATGAATTTTATCTATGGGGGCCTTAACTATGGCATCGAACCTTACCAACAGTAGGAAGAGGATGAGGACCTTTTTGGAGAAAAAATTAACTACTTGTCTAACCCTAACTTCATCCTGAAGTACCTTTACCTATGCAACTAGCATGGTTATGGGTTAGGCCTGTATGAGCAAGCCACAAGAATCCCTTATAAACCACAATATCAAATGCCCTATGATAAGTCGAGAGTGGGACACAATAATCCCTTGCCTCTAGATTTCCTCATGGTGTTGAGCAAAAGGATTGTCATTGTTGTCAACACAGGCAGTCAGATCCAAGGATGCAGTGGATAACAGACTTGAAATGGGTTTTTCTTAAAACCCAAGTTGGCTCTTCGTTTTGTTGAAAAAGATGCCCCGGTGTTGAAGATATTTAATTTTAAATATTTAGTTTAAATTTTTATTTTATTAAAAATTTAAATTAGAATATTAAATTAAATTAAAAAGGGCCGACGTGTTACTATTTCGTGGCAATAAGCTACAGGAAGGTAACGAAGGTGGAGAAGAGTTTGAGGCCGACAAAGTTAAATCTGGGCCGACGGATTTTAGGGTTTGGCAGCTGACAAATTCTAGGGTTTCTCAGTCAACGTTCTTCTAGGGTTTGCCTCTAAAATTTCTTCTATAAAAGCAAGGGTTCTTCGAGTTTAAAAGGTGCAGCGTGATGTGATATATGTGTATGAAGTTCGGGTGCAGCAGTGTGAGTGGTGCGAAGAGAAGATAAGAACGCGGTATGCAGAAGTCGTGTTTCGAGTGTGAAATGACAGTGTGCTGGCTGTAGAAGTGATATTTCTATGAAGTTGCAGCAGAGAACGCGGAGAGATATAGAGGAGTGGTTGAAAAAGTGTGAATCATTTTTCACAGTAGCAGTCGAATGCCGACAAGCAGCAGATCGTAGAAAAATAGCAGATCGTGATAATTGAGGTGAAAGTTTACATTCTACAATTTTTATTATTATCTTCAAGTTGTAGCTTGAAAAAGGGGTTGGTGCCTCTTTCCAGTTGGTGCTGGAAAAATTGGAGTTGGTGCTCCATTCTGTTGTAGCAGATAAAACTTAGGGGTTGGTGCCTCTTACCAGTTGGTGTTGGTGAATGATTATGTAAAGTTGGAGCTTTGCATTTGACTGGATTTGGATGGTAGTCCAAGCAGTCCTTTTTGAGGAGTAGCCACATCGGTGAACCTCGTTAAAATGTCGTGTTATGTGTGATGCTCTTAGTACTTTTATTATTCTTTTATCTCTTTAATCTGTTGTTGTTTATTTAAAAGTCTAAATTGCTTTTAAGTTTTTAAAGAACACACTGATTCACCCCCCCTCTCAGTGTCATTGTGATTATAACAATTGGTATCAGAGCCAAGTACCTGAAGAGGCTTAAACAGCTAAGGTGATCTTGGAATTTACACAATGGCAAGTGGTGAAGGATTCTCTTCGAACAAAGCGCCAATGTTTGATGGGACAAACTATGCGTTCTGGAAAATTAGAATGCAGACTTATCTCAGTGCGTTGGGCTTTGACATCTGGGGTGCGGTAGTCAATGGTTACAAAGCTCCTGCCACCGCTCCAACAGACACTGAAGGTAAGTTTAATAAGAAAAGCTTTATCTCCCAAAATGTAGAATCTTCAGAGGACAGTTCCAGTGAAGACTCTGAAGAAGGAACAGGTGAGGCTCTTTTTATGGCGTTTGAAATAGACGAATCAGAGAACATAGAGGGGATGAACTCTGAAGTTGAAGAAGTTGAGGCTGAAGTTGATTTAGAGGGTGAGCTAGTGTCTGCTCTTACGGAATGGGAATCGGAGAAAAAGAAGAATGAAAAACTGACAAGGAAACTTAAGGATGCAAACGACATTATTGCCAGTTTAAAAACACAGATTGAAGAATACAAGAAAATGTCTGAAGATCCGGAAATACAGGTTTCTATGAAGATAGACCACTCGCTGCAAATTGGAAGAAGAAAATGTGAGTCTCCGAATACAAATACAAGAGCTGGATCGAAAAATCAACTCGTCATCTAAAACGTGAAGAAAGCTCGATGAAACTGGACAAAATTCAGAGCGATCAAAGATCCACAGGCATCAAATTTGGTCTCGGCTTTACTAAAGGAGAATCATCAACTGAACCAAAAACAAGCAATGTTGAAAGTGAAAAGAACAAAGACAAGAAACAAGCTGTGGAAAGTAAAACGAATCAGGAAAAAGAAAGATATAATGCCAGACCTGAAATGACAGCTGACAATGATGGCTTTACTAAGGTCACACATCAAAAGAATAGAAGATCCAAGGCTCCAGCAACAACCTGGCCAAGACCATCTTTCAGGTTTACTCATTATTTCTATGGTTTTTGTTTTAAATGTAATAATTATGGGCATAAAATTGCTGACTGCAAATACAATATAGGTCCAAGAAGTTTCACTAGTAGAAATGCGTTTGCTCCTTTAATGAATTATGCAGTAGAGTGCTTTAAGTGTCACAACTTTGGGCATATTGCCAAAAATTGCCGTAGTATGTCTGTTTCATTTCAACCTCAGAAAAGAAGAACTCAACCATATAAGGCAAAACACAATAGTAGTTCTTCTGAAGGATATATGCAAAATTCTGAAAAGGGAAAATCTCAGCTAGAACCCAACAACATAGTTAAGACAGAATGGAAACAAAAGAAACAGCTCAGGAAAGAACATGAATCCTTAATAGTGCAGACTGCTTTTAGAGCTCAGAATAAATATGTACCGTGGATTCTTGATAGTGGTTGCTCAAGTCATATGACAGGTGATAGACAAAAATTTGAAAATCTTCAGAAATATGAGGGTGGTTCTGTGAAGTTCGGCAATAATGATGGAGCCAAAATAATAGGTAAAGGATCGGTCAAAATAAGTGAAGGGAAAATCAAGTCAGAAGAAGTTCTATATGTGGATGGTCTGAAACATAACCTGTTAAGTGTGAGTCAGATCTGTGACAAAGGACATGAAGTGGTGTTCAAGAAGCAGGGTTGTGAAGTCAGAAAAACAAAGAACGGGAAATTAATAGCAACCGGCTCAAGGACGTCTGGCAATCTGTACACACTATCAGAATTTTTAGAAGGTATGTGTTTCATGGGACAAGAAGAAGAGAACTGGTTGTGGCATAAGAGGCTTGGACACATAAGTTTTGATAATCTGGTAAGAGTTAGCGCTAAACAAGCAGTGAGAGATATTCCAATCATTAAAAAACCTGCAAATAGTATGTGTGCTTCATGTCAGAAGGGTAAACAGTACTCGGAGTTTCATTTAAAACAAAAGAACATCACACTAGCAGGCCTTTGGAACTTATTCACACAGACTTATGCGGACCCATGAGGACTCAAAGCATAAACGGCGACAAGTACTTTATGCTGTGCATTGATGATTTTTCCAGAATGACTTGGATATTCTTCTTAAAAGATAAATCAGAAGCCTTTGAAATGTTCAGAACTTTCAGACAGCTGGTAGAGAATGAAACAGGGAAAAGGATTAAATGCTTGCGGTCAGACAGAGGAGGAGAATTTATTTCGAATGAATTTTTAGAATACTGTGAAAAATATGGCATCAGGAGACAATATTCAGCAGCCAGAACTCCTCAGCAGAATGGTGTAGCAGAGAGGAAAAATAGAACAATTCAGGAAATGGCACGCACCATGCTGGCAGAAAGCAAAATAGCAGATAGATTCTGGAAAGAAGCAGTTCACACAACAGTATACATTCGAACAAGTATATGTTAAGAACTCATGAATGCAAAACTCCGTATGAGCTGTGGTTTGGTAGGAAAGCAACAAAGAAACATCTCAAAGTATTTGGCTGCAAGTGCTACATCAGAAAAACAGATGACAATCTTGGAAAGTTTGAAGATAGAGCAGATGAAGGTGTGTTTGTTGGTTATTCTCCACACAGCAAAGCTTACAAATGCTACAACAAGAGACTCAAGAAAATTGTGGACAGTGCAGACGTTAAATTCGATGAAGGGAGGAAACAAATAGTTAATTTTCAAGAAAACTATCCAATCTACGAAGAAGTCATTGAAGGAGATGAAGTACATGACACAGAAAATACAGATACGACTGATGCAGATAACTTATCGGATGGCTCAGAGGTACAAGAAAACAAAAAATTCAGAATGGGCAATTGGCAGAAAAATCATCCTAGAAACCAAATAATTGGAGATCCCACAGCTGGCATTCAGACAAGAAAGAAAGTAATAAGTAATTACTCTCTTTTATCCAGCATTGAGCCCAAAAACATAGATGAAGCAAGCAAAGATGACAGATGGATGAAGGCAATAAATGAAGAGTTAGATCAGATTGAAAAGAACAGAACTTGGGAGTTAGTACCTAGACCTGCAAACAAGAATGTAATCGACACTAAATGGATATTTCGCAACAAGTTAAATGAAAACGGTCAGGTCATTAGAAATAAAGCAAGACTGGTTTGCAAAGGCTATGCACAGGTCGAAGGGATTGACTTTGAAGAGACTTTCGCACCAGTAGCTAGATTAGAAGCTATTAGGATGTTTTTGGCACTAGCAGTTTACAAGAACTTCAGAGTTTATCAGATGGATGTTAAATCTGCATTTTTAAATGGGAAACTTGAAGAAGAAGTCTATATTGAACAACCAGATGGCTTTCAAATCAGTGAAGATCCTAACCTTGTCTGCAGATTAAAGAAGGCACTGTATGGATTAAAACAAGCACCACGGGCATGGTATGCTAGGCTAGATAATTATCTCTCTCAACAGGGATTCAAGAAAGGTTTAGTGGACAACAATCTGTATGTGAAAACAGAAGATGGGCATCTCATTGTTCTTGTTGTCTATGTGGATGACATCATATTTGGTAGCAACAAAGATGAATCTTGTAAAGACCTAGCAAACAAGATGCATAATGAATTTGAAATGTCAATGATTGGTGAACTGTCTTATTTTTTGGGACTACAGATTAATCATAATGAGAAAGGTATATTCATTTCCCAAATCAAATATGTGAAAGAGATGTTAAAGAAGTTCACTATGGAGGATAGTAAGCCGACCAAGACTCCCATGACAACAAGTCGTAAGTTAAGTAAAGAAGACAAATCTCCACCGGTAGATCAAACCATGTATAGATCAATGATAGGAAGCTTACTATATTTAACCGCAACCAGACCTGATATTTTGCAGGCAGTGTGCATGGTAGCCAGATTTCAGGCCAGTCCCAAAGAGACTCATGTAACAGTAGTTAAAAGGATTTTTCGGTATCTCAAAGGCACCATGGAGTATGGATTGTGGTATCCAAGAGGCAAAGATTTCACTCTTATATCATATTCAGATGCAGATTGGGCTGGATGTGTTGATGACAGGAAGAGTACCAGTGGAGGAGCATTCTATTTGGGGGACAGATTGGTTGCATGGCACAATAAGAAGCAAGAGTCAGTGTCTTTATCTACAATCGAGGCAGAGTATATTGCAGAAGCAACATGTTGCACACAAGTTTTGTGGATGAAACAGACCTTGAAAGATCTTGGTATTAATTTTAGTGAACCAATATCAGTAAAGTGTGACAACACCAATGCAATCAACATTTCTAAGAATCCAATAATGCACTCACGGACAAAGCATATTGCTATAAGGTATCATTTCTTGAAAGACAAAGTTGCATAAGGAGAAGTCATATTGGACTATGTCCCAACTACATAACAGGTAGTAGACATTTTTACAAAACCTTTGCCCAAGGAAGTATTTGAGTATCTTCGAAGCAAATTAGGAGTAGTCACACTTCCTAAGAAGTGACTAGCTACAGGGATCACCTTCTCAGGGGGAGCACTTGAGTGTTTGAGGATGGACTCAGGGGGAGTCAAATTGTGCTTGAGAAGTGTGAGGATGGACTCAGGGGGAGTCAAACTGTGCCTGAGAAGATTGAGGATGGACACAGGGAGAGTCTGCAGCAACCCTTTGGTATTATTGACAAAGGGGGAGAAGAGTTACAAAAATGTATACAGGTGTTGCCAACAATTCCAAAGGGGGAGATTGTTGAGCAAGAAGGATTGTCATTGTTGTCAACACAGGCAGTCAGATCCAAGGATGCAGTGGATAACAGACTTGAAATGGGTTTTTCTTAAAACCCAAGTTGGCTCTTCGTTTTGTTGAAAAAGATGCCCCGATGTTGAAGATATTTAATTTTAAATATTTAGTTTTAAATTTTTATTTTATTAAAAATTTAAATTAGAATATTAAATTAAATTAAAAAAGGTCCGACGTGTTACTATTTCGCGACAATAAGCTACAAGAAGGTAACGAAGGTGGAGAAGAGTTTGAGGCCGACAAAGTTAAATCTGGGCCGACGGATTTTAGGGTTTGGCAGCTGACAAATTCTAGGGTTTCTCAGTCAACGTTCTTCTAGGGTTTGCCTCTAAAATTTCTTCTATAAAAGCAAGGGTTCTTCGAGTTTAAATGGTGCAGCGTGATGTGATATATGTGTATGAAGTTCGGGTGCAGCAGTGTGAGTGGTGCGAAGAGAAGATAAGAACGCGGTATGCATAAGTCGTGTTCCGAGTGTGAAATGACAGTGTGCTGGCTGTAGAAGTGATATTTCTGTGAAGTTGCAGCAGAGAACGCGGAGAGATATAGAGGAGTGGTTGAAAAAGTGCGAATCATTTTTCACAGTAGCAGTCGAATGCCGACAAGCAGCAGATCGCAGAAAAATAGCAGATCATGATAATTGAGGTGAAAGTTTACATTCTGCAATTTTTATTATTATCTTCAAGTTGTAGCTTGAAAAAGGGGTTGGTGCCTCTTTCCAGTTGGTGCTGGAAAAATTGGAGTTGGTGCTCCATTTTGTTGTAGCAGATAAAACTTAGGGGTTGGTGCCTCTTACCAGTTGGTGCTGGTGAATGATTATGTAAAGTTGGAGCTTTGCATTTGACTGGATTTGGATGGTAGTCCAAGCAGTCCTTTTTGAGGAGTAGCCACATCGGTGAACCTCGTTAAAATGCCGTGTTATGTGTGATGCTCTTAGTACTTTTATTATTTATTTTATTTGTTTTAATCTGCTGCTTTATTTAAAAGTCTAAATTGCTTTTAAGTTTTTAAAGAACACACTGATTCACCCCCCCTCTCAGTGTCATTGTGATTATAACACATGGATGGCCTAGATCGCTTAACTATAGGTTATAGGGATAGGTTGGTTCAAGACCCTTATGCCAATCCCAATATAGTCTACTCCCTAGGGGACTAATTCCCATTGCCCAGTGGGAACCCCATGATCCTCAGTGAAATCCTTCCCCATTTTGAGAGAGGGGAAGGTTCGTGAAGTTGTCCCCATGTTTATGATGAATCATATCAAGGAACCTCATATGAATGGACCTTAGATGATGATTCAGGTTACGAGGTGGCATTGTATGACCCTTTTGAGTCAGACAGTGATAATTCACAAGTTGTTCCTGTTGATGACCAACAGGAGGACCTCTTGTGTATGTTCCCTTTCCCTGATCCTATTTGGCGATAACTCCTTCCTCCTAAAGATTCGATTCGCCCATAGGAAGCTAGACTTCCCAGGGAGGGAGCAATTAATTTACTTGAGCAGCTGGATCCTTGTGAGCCTGAGGCACTGAGAATAAAGAAGTCATCCATGAAAATAATTATGAGGAACGAGCATATATGGGACCACACTTACTTGATCGCCTGATCCCAAGAGGCAACAATGAGATTCCCATATACAACAGTGACTATGAGGATGAAACAGAGAGGGCATACCTTGGTCCTCATTATTTGTGTCATCGTCACGAGCTCATCGACATAGAATACATCTATCATCATTTGCACATTGGCCCACGCTTAAGGGCAAGGCCTGTTAATTTAGGCCAAATTCACCACGAGGTCTTCCCTAACCCACCCACACACATGGAGCTCCTTGAGCCTAATGATCCCATCCTACAGTCTGTTCCCAGACAGGATCCGATGATCCCCATTCCCCTAGAACCACATCTGGGGGTGGGAGATGATATCAATATACAGTCACATACCCGTGGTCTTGGAAAACAAACACATTCCATCAATATGATCTCCATTGATTTGACCACACCACTTCACAACCCAACCGATCCTTCTAATCCATGTCATATAGATCTAGATGCTATTGATTGAGATCGTGTTGATTCACCCCCATCACCCTCTGAGTATTGGACTTGAGGTGGGTTGTTTCACTTCTCCGCTAGGCCAACTCATGATGTATTCCATGCTGAGGAGGAACCCAAAGTTCCCATAGAGGATTTAAATCCAGCTGACGACATCCATTTGATCCATACTCCCCACTAGTTGGAAGAGGAACCGTGTATGTCGATCGAGCCTACGGTTGAAAAAGATATCAGCTCAGATCCTGAAAACCCTTAATGTATCAAGCTAGGGGAAAGCCTATCCCCTAAAGATCAAGTCGATTACATAGCCCTTCTCACAAAGAAGAAGATAACTTTTTCATGGTCTTACAAAGACATGCTGGGACTAGATCCAAATCTAGTCACCCATAATCTAACGCTTGAACCCAAAGCCAAGAATGTCAAGCAAAAGTTGAGAAATATGCACCCAACTGTTGGCAATTTTGGGTACTTTGAGTACATTGCTTTTGCTCAAGTGAATAAGTTGTCATTGATGTCAGGAAGCTTTTTGAAAGAATTTTATTTGATGTAAAATAATGTGTTTTTGATGAAGGTTCGGCTTGACAGGTTCGAAATCAGTAAGTTGGAAAAATGTTGCGATATTGCGACATGTCGCATTTTCACGACTTAGGCAGGAGAGAGAAAGCTTTTTGAAAAAGTGTCGCGATTTCACGACATGCTGGAAGAAAGAGAAGAAGCTGGCAAAACTGTCGCGATTTCACGACATGTCACATTTTTGCGACTTAGGCATGAGAGAGAAAGCTTTTTGAAAAAGTGTCACGATTTTGCGACATGCTGGAAGAAATAGAAGAAGCTGGCAAAACTGTCACGATTTCGTGACATGTCGCATTTTCGCGACTCGGAAAGTGCAGGAAGGCAGAGAAGGAAAAGTGTCGTGATTTTGCGACACATTGCCAGGAAAGTTGTACGGACGAGAAAGTGTCACGATTTCGTGACACAATGCAGAAAAGAGAGTCCGCAGTGTGAACTGTCATGATTTCACGACAAGTTCGAAGAGAGAGAATGTAACTCGAAAAGAGTCACGATTTCACGACATGCTACAGAAGACTAAGTGAGGACTATCACGATTTTATGACATGCTGAAAAGCTCAAAGTGAGAACTATCGTGATTTTGCGACATGCAGCAAAAGGAAGAGTCTGAAATAAGAAGCATTGCGATTTCGGGACAGGCCACAAAGAAGTTGTATGGATGCAGAAAGTCTCACGATTTTGCGACAGGTTGAAGAGAAAGCTTGCGAATGCAGAAAGTGTCATGATTTCATGACAGGTTAAGATGACAGCATTGAGTTGGAGAAAGTGTCACGATTTCACAATAGAAACAGTTAGCAAGTCTTCAATAGAAGAAGCGTCACGATTTTGTGACGAATTCAAGAAGGAAGAGCTCGAAGGCGAAAGCGTTGCGATTTTGCGACATGTTCCAGTTTCACGGGCGTAAGGCAGAGAAGAGCTTAAGGCAGCAAAAGTGTCGTGATTTTGTGACATGTTTCGTTTTTGCTAGTGCAAACCGAGAAGAGGTTGATAAAGTGAGAAATGTCACGATTTCGCGACAATAGTGATGATGATGTCAGCAAAGGTAGAAGTGTCACGATTTCACGACAAAAGCAAAGTTGCTGAAAAAGCAAGAAGTGTCACAATATCACGACAAAATCTTAGTCAAAGTCATCAACGGCTAAAGTGTCGCAATATCACGTCAAAAGCCATAAGGTAGTATATGGTTGCAAAAGATGTCGTGATATCGCAACATGTAGTTTTGCGGCAAAAGCTACAGAAGATTTGCAGAGTTAAATTTGAGCCGACAAAGTTAAATCTAGGCCGACGAAGATTAGGGTTTGCGATCGACGAAGATTAGGGTTTGCAGTCGACGTTGTTTAGGGTTGAGCAGCCGACTAGGATCAAAGTTTTAATCTAGAAAGTTTTAGTATAAGAGGAGGGCTGTTTGAAGAGAAAGATCATAGATCAAAGTGTGCGTTCGAAGTGCAACTTTCACAGAGAGAGTGCGGGGAGAAGTTCGATCGTCGAGAAGCAGAGTGCAAATTCGATTGTAGTGTACAGAGTGCATTCCATCGAATCTTCTAAGTGAGAGAGATTGCAAGGAAGTAGAGTGCGCGAAGATCATGCTGCTGTGATAGCGCAGAGGTGCATAAGTTGATGTTTGATCGAGTGCTGCTGTGTTTGCGTAGAGGTGCAATTTTGAGGACATTTGTGCCAGACCAATGGACTGTGTTTGGTGCAGAACAGAGGAAGCGAATGAGGATATTTATGTTGAATCGAAGGATTGCGTTTAGTGCAAATTTGAGGACCAGCTTTGGAGGTGAAAGAGTTGAGGATAGAGGTCTCCAGCCAGAGCAGGGAAGACAGGTGTCTTCTGTGGATAGAGTTCCACTTGCTAAGGGCAGAGGAGGCAGAGGTTTTCTAGAGGATCACCTGCTAGAGCAAAGCTAGGGGATTGGTGTCTCATTTGGGTTGGTGCCCATAAAATTTGTAATCAGAAAAGGTTTCCCATAATTTGAGGTGATAAAATTTAGAGAATGATTTTATCCGTGGAGTAGCCCGCATTGGGTGAACCATGTAAATTGCTATGTATCTATTGTGGATGGTATTTTGTGCATTTCTTTGATTACTTTTTTTGATACTACTATCTATTCACTGCATAATATTTATTTGAAAGTTGAAGGAAAAAGTATAAAGTGGTCTTATACTGTTCACCCCCCCTTTCAGTATAAGCTTGTGTTCTTCAATTGGTATCAGAGCAGGTTCCTTCAAAAAGTTTAAACAGTTTGAAGGAAAATCTTGATAAGAACACAATGGATCATTCAAGTGAAAATGCAGCATCTATTCTTGATGGATCAGATTTTGGTCTTTCGAGTGCAAGGATGAAGGTTCATCTAATGGCACTTGGGAATGAGGTTTGGGAAGTGATTGAAGATGGGTACACTATTCCTGTAAATGGTCCATATACTAAAGAAGATAGGCTTCTACATCATAGCAATTCAAAAGCAATGAATGCAATCCTGAAAGGCTTACAGAAAGCAAATCTCACCAAAGTAATTCACTACAAGACAACTAGTGAAATGTGGAAACAGTTGCAAGTGGTTCATACAGGTGATGCAAATGTCAGAAAGGCCAAGTTGAGACATTTCAAAGGTATGTTTGAACAACTCAAGATGAATGATGATGAAAATATTAGTGACTACATGCTATGTATGGATGAGGTTGTTGACTCCATGAAAGACTTAGGACTTGAGCTTGTTGAAAATGATGTTTGTGATAAGATTTTAAGATCTCTTCCTAATAGATTTAGTGAAAATATTTATGCTATTGAGGAAGCTAAAGATTTGGATAAGCTGAAAAAGGATGAGCTTCATAGTATACTTGCAGCATTTGAGTTGAGAACTCAGGTGAATGTTGACGTCAAGAAAGAGACAGCTTTCAAGGCTACCAAGAAATCTAAGGGTAAACAACTTCAAGAGAGTCATGAGTCTTCTAGTGATGAAGAGGCATATTACAGCAAGAAAGGCAAGTTATCTAGAAAGCACAAAAGCATGAAAAATATAAGATGCTTCAATTGTGGAAAGTTCGGTCATTATTATACTGACTGTACTGTTTCCAAGAATGAAAGTGATGAAGAGAAACAGGATGTTAAGAGCAAGGATTCTGAAAAGCACAGGTTTTACAGAAAGAACAAATATGAGCACAGTAATCAAGGAAAGAGGTATTCACACAAGAACAAGAAGAGTTTCTACCTAGACAAAGCAAGTAAGTGTTCTAGCAATGATAGTGAAAGCTCTTCAAGTGATGAGGAAAATGAGATGTTGTTCATATCGAAAAAGAGGAAGAACCAAAACATAGATTCATTATTATAAAATGTCTTAGATGTGGAAATTTTGGTCACCTTGAGGATGATTGTACAAATAATGATTTGGTTTCCAGTATGTATAAGGATGCTTCAGAAAACTATCAAGAAGATGCTTGTATGGTTTTTGAAAAAGGGAGCACCTCTAATGATAAGAAATCTGGAAAAGGCCTTGAGGATTCAGAAAGCAAACAAATAAAAGATCTTGAAAGTGAACTTAATATTGCTCTTAGTGTTTTTAAAAAGGAAAGAAAGAAGAATGATAGACTCAAGGATAAGTTAGATGAATGTTGTATGGAGAGAGACGATCTTATAGAAAGTCTTGACTTCTCTATAGCTAAAACACAGGAACTCAAGGATGAGTTAGAGTCTAAGATTCTTGAGTATAATGAGTTGGAACATGAAATGGCTTCTCTGGAAGTGGAAACTAAAGAGTACAAGGATAATCTGTACAGGTTTCAAGATAGCTCCAAAAGGGTTAAGTATCTCATCAAAGGTCAAAGAAATCCAACAGATAAAATAGGTCTTGGTTTTGTTAAGCCGCACAAAGAACAGGTTGGAGAATCTAACAAGAGATTCCAAAAGGAAGAGAGTTCTAATGAAGAAAGTACTTCAGAACATGAGTATGTGAGTGATCGATGCGTAGAAACAGAAAACAAAATTTAGAATGCAAAGAAGTTTTCAGGATCCAAGAGGTTGTATAAAGGAAAATTTCACGGCAGATGTTTTGCATGTTACAGGTTTGGTCACATGGCTGCACATTGCATGGCTCAAGTAAGGAAGATAAATGACAGTTTTAGAGGTGGTAATTTCTTTCAAGGGTATTTCTACTCATGTAAATAGTTTGGGCATAAGGCAATTTTTTGCAAGGCTAATAACTAGAACAGGGTTAGTCAAAACAGGAGGATTCAAAGAACAAATATGCCTAAAAGAAATAACATTGTTACTTGTTATAAGTGCAACAATGAAGGCCACACAGATAGACAGTGTAGAGCTGATTTTCCAAGGTACAGGAACAGGAACAGTGGCATGATCAGGTCCAAGGATCAAGGCATGAAAAAAGACAGGGATGAGAACAAGAACAAGAACAGTGACAAAAACAGGAATGCGGGCAAAAAGTTCAAGAAAAGGCCGGGCAAGGAAATTATAGACACTGATGATGATCAGTGCCTAATGGGAGTTTTACTCCCACCCCAGAATTAATCACCTCATCAGGAGGTGGGGGAGGGACTAAGCTAAGAAGCTCATTCTTAGTCCCAAGCCCCAAAGGTGACCCTTTGCCATTGATGACAAAGGGGGAGAGATTTGAGTAAGGGGGAGAGATATGAGTTAGGGGGAGAGCTTCAATGTGAAGAGGGAAGCTTCAAGTCAGGGGGAGCAAAAATTTAAAAGGAGATTCTCAGCTGTTAGCACAGTTGGTTTCAATTTTAGCTCCTGAGACGTGTTTTTAGTAAAGGGTTGCCATCAATGACAAAGGGGGAGATTGTTGGCAATTTTGGGTACTTTGAGTACATTGCATTTGCTCAAGTGAATAAGTTGTCATTGATGTCAGGAAGCTTTTTGAAAGAATTTGATTTGATGTAAAATAATGTGTTTTTGATGAAGGTTCGGCTTGACAGGTTCGAAATCAGTAAGTTGGAAAAATGTTGCGATATCGTGACATGTCGCATTTTCGCGACTTAGGCAGGAGAGAGAAAGCTTTTTGAAAAAGTGTCACGATTTCACGACATGCTGGAAGAAAGAGAAGAAGCTGGCAAAACTGTCACGATTTCACGACATGTCACATTTTCACGACTTAGGCAGGAGAGAGAAAGCTTTTTGAAAAAGTGTCGCGATTTCACGACATGCTGGAAGAAAGAGAAGAAGCTGGCAAAACTGTCGTGATTTCACGACATGTCGCATTTTCACGACTTGAAAAGTGCAGGAAGCCATAGAAGGAAAAATGTCATGATTTCATGACACATTGCTAGGAAAGTTGTACGGACGAGAAAGTGTCACAATTTCACGACACAATGCAGAAAAGAGAGTCCGCAGTGTGAACTGTCACGATTTCGCGACAAGTTCGAAGAGAGAGAATGTAACTCGAAAAGAGTCACGATTTCGCGACATGCTGCAGAAGACTAAGTGAGGACTGTCGCGATTTCATGACATGCTAAAAATCTTGAAGTGAGAACTATCATGATTTCACGACATGCAGCAAAAGGAAGAGTCTGAAATAAGAAGAATCGCGATTTCGCGACAGGCTACAAAGAAGTTGTACGGATGCAGAAAGTGTCACGATTTCGCGACAGGTTGAAGAGAAAGCTTGTGAATGCAGAAAGTGTCACGATTTTGTGATAGGTTGAGATGGCAGCATTGAGTTGGAGAAAGTGTCGCGATTTCGTGATAGAAACATTTAGCAAGTCTTCAACAGAAGAAGCGTCGCGATTTTGCAACGAATTCAAGAAGGAAGAGCTTGAAGGCGAAAGCATCACAATTTCGTGACATGTTCCAGTTTCGTGGGCGTAAGGCAGAGAAGAGCTTAAGGCAGCAAAAGTGTCACGATTTTGTGACATGTTCTGTTTTTGCTAGTGCAAACCGAGAAGAGGTTGATAAAGCAAGAAATGTCATGATTTCACGACAATAGTGACGATGACATCAACAGAGGTAGAAGTGTCATGATTTCGTGACAAAAGCAAAGTTGTTGCTGACAAAGCGAGAAGTGTCGTGATATCATGACAAAAGCTTAGTCAAAGTCGTCAACGGCTAAAGTGTCGCGATATCGCGACAAAATCCATAAGGTAGTGTATGGTTGCAAAAGATGTCGCGATATCACGACATGTTGTAGTTTCACGACAGAAGCTACAGAAGAGTTGCAGAGTTAAATTTGAGCCGACAAAGTTAAATCTGGGCCGACGAAGATTAGGGTTTGCGGCCGACAAAGATTAGGGTTTGCAATCGACGTTGTTTAGGGTTGAGCAATCGACTAGGATCAAAGTTTTAATCTTGAAAGTTTTAGTATAAGAGGAGGGCTATTTGAAGAGAAAGATCATAGATCGAAGTGTGCGTTCGAAGTGCGACTTTCGTAGATAGAGTGCGGGGAGAAGTTCGATCGTCGAGAAGCAGAGTGCAAATTCGATTATAGTGTACAAAGTGCATTCCATCGAATCTTCTAAGTGAGAGAGATTGCAAGGAAGCAGAGTGCGCGAAGATCATGCTGCTATGATTGTGAAGAGGTGCATAAGTTGATGTTTGATCGAGTGCTGCTGTGTTTGCACAAAGGTACAATTTTGAGGACATTTGTGCCAAACCGAAGGACTGTGTTTGGTGTAGAACAGAGGAAGCGAATGAGGATATTTGTGCTGAATCAAAGGACTGCGTTTAGTGCAAATTTGAGGACCAGCTTTGGAGGTGAAAGAGTTAAGGACAGAGGTCTCCAGCAAAAGCAGGGAAGACAAGTGTCTTCTGTGGATAGAGTTCCACTTGCTAAGGGCAGAGGAGGTAGAGGTTTTCTAGAGGATCACCTGCCAGAGCAAAGCTAGGGGATTGGTGTCTCCTTTGGGTTGGTGCCCATAAACTTTGTAATCGGGAAAGGTTTCCCAGAATTTGAGGTGATAAAATTTAGAGAAATATTTTATCCGTGGAGTAGCGCGCATTGGGTGAACCACATAAATTGCTGTGTCTCTACTGTGGATGGTATTTTGTGCATTGCTTTGATTACTATTTTTGATACTGCTATCTATTCACTGCATAATATTTATTTGAAAGTTGAAGGAAAAAGTATAAAGTGTTCTCATACTGTTCACCCCCCCCCTCTCAGTATAAGCTTGTGTTCTTCACCAATAGTGGCATTGATGGTCAAAGATGAGCTACAAAAACTATTGGATGCCAAGTTTGTCATTTTTGTAGACTATCATTATCCAACATGGTCCCCGTCAAAAATCCTGATGGGAGGATTTGCATTTGCACTGATTTTTTAGACCTAAACAAAGCGAGTGCTAAGTATGATTTTCCTTTGCCAAACATTGATGCCTTGGTAGATGCCACCGTAGACCACGAAATGCTCTCCCTTATGGATGACTTCTCTGGGTCTAATCAGATTCATATCAACCCTAAAGACCAGATCAAAATGGTGTTCACAACGCCTTAGGGAACATTTTGTTACAAGGTCATGTCCTTTGGCCTTAAAAATGCCAGCGCCACCTAACAATGTGCCATGACATATATCTTCCATGACTACATGCACAAGATTTTGGAAGATTTCATGGATGAATTACTGGCTAAATATTTATTACGTCATGAGTACCTAGATGTCTTGCGTAAAGTCCTCGATCGCCTTATTGAACACAATGTGAGACTGAACCCCAAGAAGTGCATCTTTGACGTCACATTTGGAAAGCTCTTGGTATTTATAGTTTCTAAACGAGGCATCAAAGTGGACCCTAACAAGGTCAAGGCAATCCTTGAAATGCCTCCCCCAAATACCATCAAGCAAATTCATAGCTTGCAAGGGAGGATTGCATCCATCAAACGCTTCATAGCACAATTGTTGGACAAGTGTCGACCCATGAAAAAAATCTTACACAAGGGGGTCGCATTCCACTAGGAGGATGAGTGTTAGAATATATTTTACACCATTAAATAATACCTGGATTTGCCACTAGTGTTAGCTCCACCGAGACCAAGGGTGTCATTTCAATTATATATCTCAGCTACTAAGACTTCATTGGATGCCATGTTAGCCTAAAACAATGAATTGCATAAGGAATAGGCCACATACTATCTCAATCGTACCCTGGTTAGCTATGAGATAAAGTACGCATACGTTGAAAATTTATGTCTAGCGATGGTTTTTGCTACCAAGAAGCTATGAAACTATATGCTCAACCACACTACATATGTTGTATCTAAAGAGAATCCATTGCGATACATGATGAGTCATACTTATCATAGTAGTTGCACGACAAAATGGATCATGTTGTTGATAGAATTTGATCTAGAATTCATTGGAAAAAAGTCAATCAAAGGCCAGGTCATTACTGATCAACTTGCAGAGGCTTCTCTCTAGGATGATCAACCTCTTAGCATGGAGCTTCCTGATGACAGAGCCTTCCAAATATCAAAATCACCCGATTTCGATGAGCCTAATTCATAGGGAGATATGACTCTTTTCTTAAATGGATCCAAATACGAGCAATAGGGTGGCATAGGGGTCGTTTTTTTCACACTGCATGGGGCTTCTATACCCCTATTATTTAAACTTGATTTCTCGTGTACCAATAGCAATTCTAATTACGAAGCCTTGCTCATAGGTCTTCAAATGGCTATCGCCATGAAGATAAATAAACTCAATATCTTTGACGATTCCTTGCTTATAGTGAACTAGGTCAAGGGAATTTACCAGTGCAAGTGCCCAATTATGCAATCCTACAAATCCCTTGTGGATAAGCTCCTGAAAAAGTTTGAATGGTATGACATCAAGGCACTCCATCGATCATCTAATCATTTTGTGGATACAATGGCCTCAGGTTCCTCGATCTCGCAAGACCCCAAAGACAAGATGACAACCATTCAATTCAAGATGCTATTGCAATCAGTGGTTGAGTTTGAGAGCACTCAAGCCACGCTAGAAGTCCACTTGATTCAAATAGAACCTCATCAAGAGATATTCTCGCACATTCATGAGTGCTTGAATCATGCTTCTTGGGGGACTTTGTTCCCCCAAACCCCTTTTGATAGTAGCACAATGCTATTCTTACAAGTTCTTTTCCAATCAACATTTTCTCAGGATGAAATTCATGAGGGATAGGCAATTCATGCAATCAAGGCTTCCAGATAGTAGGACTAGTCCTCACTAATTAGAGAATACCTAAAGCTTGGTAACCTCCCTTTTGGATTGTCGCATGCTGCCAAAAGGACATTTAAACAAAAGGTAACAAAATATGTCATATTAGGAGACATCTTGTACCATTAGAGATACGAAGGAATACTCCTTTGTTGCTTAGAGCACCAAGAATTGACTTGGGAATAGGCCCAAGCACACGATGGTACTTATGGTGGCCATTTCAATGACATGGCCATTGCAAAGTGCATTCTTCACATGGGCTATTATTGGAAAACTTTAGATCAATATTGTTGCACATATGTGAGGAAGTGCATGAAATTTCAACACTATGCTAACTTGACACACGTACCCTCTCAAGCCTACAACCGATCCAATCGGCTTGGCCATTTTTGTAATGGGGATTGGATTTAATCAGGAAAATATCCCCTGCATCCTCAAGCTATCACACGTTTATCATTATGGCTACTAAATATTTCACAAAGTGGGTGGAAGCAATCCCCCTTACCACTATGATAGGATCCCGCATAGCAGAGTTCATATTGCATAATATCATTTTTCCTTTTGGGATTCCATCCAAGATCATTTTAGATAATGGGACATCATTCAAGAACAAAGATGTGCACGCTTTGACAGTAAAATATAATTTCCAACATAGCTTTTCAACACCCTATTATTCGTAAGCAAATGGGCAATCAAAAGCATCAAACAAGACATTAATTGCCATATTGAAGAAAACAGTCAAAGATAATCACATCGATTGGCACATGCAAATGCCACTTGCCATATGGGCTTATCGCCCTAGCATTTAGATGCCCACTGGGGCAACCCCATTTTCACTAGTGTATGGTGGCGAGGCAGTCATGCCTCTAGAACTGGAAATCCCATCGCTACGCATATCCATGCAGGAGTTTATTGATGATGATACTGTTGACACTTTTTGTCACATTATACAAGGGGTAGAAGAATAGTAGAATTTTTGTATAATATTTCTTTGTTGAAAGTTTTTCTTTTATTTTAAGTTACAACAATTTTGACCCTCCCTATCGCATCTTTTATAAAATGAGGAAGAAAGAGCTTCGCTACCAAACAATCCAAGGAAAAAGGCTTCATCAAAAGAAATGAAGGAGAATGTGAAAAGAGCTTCAGGCCCGAAACACTTCAAATCACTACTTCGGGCGAAAACCTTGCGAAGTAATTTCACCAAAGAAAGTACAAAGATAACGCTTCACACCCGAAGCATTTTCAGCAGCCACTTCGGGCGGAAGTTTTGCGAAGCAACATCCAAACGACTTCGCTTAAAGAGGAGAGCATAATGCAAAATCAGCTAAGGTAAGGAAACTACTTCGGGCCCGAAGTATTTCCAACACCTACTTCGGCCAGTTTTCACCCAAAGCAGTGGTGCCCAAAGCAAAATGACAATGTGTTGGAAATAGAAGAGTGCTTCGGGAGGATATTCCCAGAAACATAGTTTTGAGAAGGAGTCGAGCTGAAACATTTTCTAGCCGAAGCAGTTTTGCTAGCAAAGGACAAAAGGCCCCATTTCAAAGATGGAATTCACTCGGCACTCGACATCCCCGAAGTAGTTTTTGTGAAGCATTATTTTGCGAAGAACAAATCAAGGAAGATCTACTTCGGCCCAAGGCTTCGACGAGGCAGAGATGTAGCAAAGCACTTTTCGGGCCCATGTTCCAAGGTGGGCAGCTTCCCAAGGTGATCGAAGGCCCCTTATAAATACCTCCTTTCTTGCCCCATAAGCTCGCTGACCATTTTTGGCAAACGAAAGGGACGTAACAGTCCTCGAAGTAAAACACAGCGGGCGTAACGATCACTCAAGCACAACATCTAGAAGCCAGGGACACTCGGGCAGCGCATTAAATGAAAATTTCCATGGTTGACCCAGTTGCAGTTGCCAGTTTCGACAACCGATTTGAAAGCTTAGTCGCAACAGCAGCGAGGCAGTGATTTATCAGGGCCCGAGGGTGTACTTCGCTATTTTTTGTAATAATGATTCAAAGGGTCGGGTCCTCTATAAAAACCCAGGCTTTGCAATGTAAAAAGGGGGGAAATTTTTGCTAGAAAGCTGCTATAACTTGATGTCCTGCATTTAATACTAAAGATATTTTGTGCTTTATTTCTCTCTTTTATGCTGCCTTCTGTGCTTAATTCTTTTGTCTTTTCTTATTCACATACTGAGACTCTGAATCTTGAATCCGGTGTGCGATCAGGGACTGAACCCCTAAAATTCGCCCTGAAGGATACATAGGAGAGGAAAAATGCCTTGTTGCTTTCTTTTATGCTGCTTGGTGGATTGAGGTTTCTGTTATTCTCTTATCTCAATCATTGTTACTCTGAACCCTAAATTCCAGCGAGAGAGAAAGGAGAACCCTGCGAACCCGTCTAGAGGATACATAGGAAGTTCGGCATTTCATTTCTTTCGTGTTGTTCTTGGTATTTCTTGCTGCTATTTGAGTTGTTAGCGAGTAATCATGCTTCCTGTTCTCTCCCACCTTAAATCATCATATCTAACCCTTACCCATTTTTATTTCTTTTCCTAACCCTTACTCTATTTATTTATTTCCTACACTCTTGTCTTAAACCCCAAAAGTAGATTAGTATAGGAGCCGACCTTTCTTCGAAGATCGGCATGAGGGGCATCTCTTCCCCTCGGCATTTCAATGTTGGTCATAGGTCTAGGGCGCGCAAACCCACCGAAAGTCCTTTCCTGTGTGGATTTGATGACCAACAGTTTCTGGCACGCTCGGTGGGACCCAAGGTCCCATATTTGAGAAAATCTCTAGCCCGTCTTCACCGGGGCCAGTAGTCCTAACAAATTCCTTGTGAGATCCGGTCAGTATCATCTTCTAAGTAGTAGTGAGAATCGATGCCCTCATTATCGAAAGACTCTTAGCATCTGGCGACTCTCTTTTAACTGAGAATCTCTGAAGTCGTGGAGACCAATACCTAAACCTGGTTTTTGTAACCAGGAGCCCCCATGTTTCGAGATGGTCTGAGTTCGATGAATCTCTAGCCTGTCTTCATCTGATAAAATCACCTGGCGACTCGATTGAGCTAAAGATCCAAATTTCTTGGTCGTAGGCGCCTTTCAAATCTGAAAGAAGATATCTCGGAGGAACCAAGGTTCGGTGAGCAGCCTTGACCTCATAAGCGGAGAAAGAATGTCCACCTAACAACTCCGACTTAAGCGGTGATAACCGTGATCTCTGTAGGCTGTTGCTATAATGGTAGGGGTAAGTTTTCCCAACTGGGATGACCGAGGATTCTTGAATCTTCAAAGCTACCACAAGATTCCCGAGATCACCTTGAAGGCATTGACAATATATGATGGCACCACAGGAATGGCCCGAGAGCACCTTGAAGCTGTTGTTGCTTTAGCGTTCCTCTATGACATAATCGATGAATATGTCATGGTCCGACTTCTGGCTACGTCCTTGGAAGGGAGGGCGCTGCAGTGGTATAGACTGCTCGGGTCTAAAAGTGTCTGTTCATGAGATGACTTTGCGGGAGCACTATTCAAAACATTTGATGGCTCTCAAGATCCCTTCCAACTTCTGATGTACTTCTCCACCATCAAGAAAACACCCTTGGAGAGCATCATGGACTTCAATGTCCGATTTTGTAGAACTTGGAAGAAAGTTATAGGGGAGATTCAACCAACGCCCGCCCAAGCCCACCTCTACTATGTTCGGGCTTTCCACCCGGACATAGGCCTCCTCTTGTTGCGATCAGGCGAACAAAGATTCCCTTAGATTTTTGAGGAAGCAGTATGAGTGGAGCAGTTTCTATCGAGAAAGTGGCAGTGGGGAGAAGCCCCATCACGTCTTCGATAATCGCTTCTCTTGTCTGCCCAATGTAGTATTCTTCATGGCAGACTCCTCATACTGAGCAGAAACCTGAGATGCAGTCATGTGGAGCTCAAGAGGCAGATCCTATCCAAGTTCAACCATGACAATTTGTGAGCTTTGCCCCGATCATGAACAATATGGGTGCTTGCAATGTCCATCAGAGGACATGCCAAGAAGAGAAACAAGCTCAAGTGGTAGCGCCTAAGAACGAAGAGGGGACGTTTTTGCACCCTTTTTGTATCCCAGAGCATGGCACATAGGTGTTTAGCCAGAATCCATCAGGCTTACCTCAAGAGGCTGAACCTGAGGAGATCATAGAAGTTTACTCTTTGCCAGAAGAGCCCTATTACAGCATCAAAGAGATGGAAGAACTTGTACCCAGTCCATAGTTACTAAACTCTTCGGTATTTTGGTTCCAACCATCACTACAACCATTACCCCAAGAATGTCCTCATGTGGCGAACTGCTTCGCCACATCCTGCATCAGCAACGTAGGTACTGACAGAAGCGACGAACTATTGTATTGCTTTCTGTTCGCAGCATGAAGAACTTCGGGGAGGAGCCATCTGGACTTTAAGAATCAACTGAAGTTCAATCTGATCTGGTTCGGGCACTGCAGATTCATCGGATAAGTATCCAAAGCTGAGTTTGTGGTGGTAGCATGCCTATTATGCCACAAGCCTGTGTGAATATTGTAAAAAGTTCGACTATTAAATAAAGTGTTGCTCAGAAACTCAGGTTGAGTTTTACCTCGGTAGCTATATACAAAAAAAAAAAACTAAAAAAAAAAAAAACTCCTTTGGGAACTTGGCTTGCGAAGTAGAGGATGCGAAGTGGTTTGCAACGAAATACGATTGGCTGAGCAAGGTTCCGACTAAGGTATGAAAGATGTTCACTTAAGAAAGTCCGAGTGAGCTACTTTTAAAAGGGGGAAACAAGCTTCGTGAGCAACCTCGCGCAGGAGGAATCACATCGGGCCCGAAGCATAAAGGATTACCTGGCGCGAAAGGTTCACCGCAAAGTATGTCAGCTCCGATTTCAGCTTCGTTGACCCAAAAGACGCACAAGGCAAAAGCATTTATTACTTGCCTAGAGGAATGTGTCGACAGCCGCCTTCAATAGGCGTCCAACAGGTGAGTTAAATAAGAAGGCTTCGAGTACATCCCTAAGGGACTCGACTGAAAGAAAAGTCCGCCCCCAAGTATCGGGTGGCAGATGACTGCATTCCCTAAGCAGCCGTAATCATCACAGCACATGGCCCTGTGTACTATGCCATCGTGTGACCAATCCGATGAACCGATGATCTCCCAGATGAGAAGTGCAGAATTAATTATGGCACATGCCATAAATGTGGGTAGTTGTCTTTGGCGGCTATATAACGCAGACTCCAAGCAGCCAAAGGATTACTCGTTCAACGACTCATACAGACCCTACTGTCGACCTGTAAACTTTTCCACTTCGCACTCTAAAGCTTCAACACCAATTTTCTCCATACTGCAAAATCCGTCGCTCTAAGCATCAACGATGGAAAGTTCCAAGGAGAAGGGAAAAGGGCTAGAAGTAGTAGCCCCCGAGAAACCAAAGGTAAAAGGCCATGGAAAAATGTCAAAGCCAAGGCCCGTTGATTCGGGTCTTCACCCTAATAAACGCGTCTTGGAAGAAAGGGAGGATTTCAAGGATGAGCAAACCTTAGAACCACCAGTCGATAGGTGGGAAAGAATCAGGGATACGAAGCTGTCGAAGAGCGTAGCTAAAGTCAGGAGCACCGTTGAGCTCATGAGAAGTAGGCTTTCGGTAGAAAGCATGCGAGCTGCAACCTACTACTCCCAGATATACTGGTATCTGACGCCCCCTACTCACCATTGTCCTGAGCTGATCAATGCCATCGCACAGAATTACCAGCCCGCCACCAGACAGGTGTTAGACACATCTGGCCGGAAGTTATTTTCAATTTTGAAAGATGTGCAAGCAGCTTTTGCACCACAGCAGGGTCCACCCAAGGGATGTATAGTTCGCAACATTGTTTTAAGCGAACAAACGGAGAGGTTCACGTCTGCTGGCTACATGGTCAAATTTTTGCAGCAAAGCCTCAAAAGTGGGCTCCATTCGAGAAAATTGCCCCAAATGCCCCTTCCCTTGGAGGATTTTAAAAATGCTGACCTATTCTCCATCATTGCATGGGTGGCAGGCCTATCTATTGACACTTCGGTATATCCATGGCAGGTTTCCTTGGCCGAGTGCATTTCCAGAGGAGAGTTCAATGCCCCCGATACTTCAAAACCTAACACCAAACCAGTATTTTTCGACTGGGTAGAATGGGTGGCCAAGGGATTACATGCGCAACTCACCAGCATGAAGAATGCTGGGACCAACCAGCGCTTCGGGCCCTGCTCCTTTCTTGTTTGGCTATTTTTCTTTCATGTTCATAATAGTTTTCCTCATATTGCCATTACGGCAAGCGGCGAGGATGGAAGTCCTTTGCCAGTATATCAGTGGACTCCCCTACTATTGACATCAGAGTCCTACTATCCCTTTAATCAATAATTCTTGGGACCCGCCATATGTATGTTAACAGGGTCCTCCCTGCGAGTCCCCATCGGCTTGAGAAACTAAGTAGTCCAGGAGAAGAGGGGAGACATTTTTTGACTAACACAAGGGCTGGTGATTCACATCTTTGGCTTCATAGGGAAGCCCTTCTTACTGCCAGTTTACCCCTCCGAGTATCAATTTGCGATGGAAGTCACGAGGCAGAGTGATGCAACTAATGCCATCTACGACATGGGTCGAAAATGGGCCTACACTTGTGACTTCCCTCTCAGGATAGGAGTTATCGAAGTGTTCACCCTGAATCCAAACGTCTTCTTGGAAGAAAAGCTTGCCAAGTTTGGCCTGCTCCAAATTCCCCAACAATGGCTCTATGATCCTTTAGGAGTGATGAGGGACCACATACGGGTCAAGAGCTTCCATGTTTGCCCCTATCCCGAAATTGTGAAACAAAGAAATAATCCTCGGGGAAAGGATCTGGAGTGGCATCTAGAGAGGATGGAATCCTTACCTCTTTGGCATGAATTCTACCCAATGGAGGTCGCATATGATCCAGATTGGCATTCACTCCCGATCCCCAACTCCACCTTTTGGAAGAAAGCGAAAGATGACTTGAAGGAGGGAGTAAAATATTGGGACGCGACTCAACTGAGAGAATGGTGGATAATGAGGGTCCACCGACAGAAAATGAACTCTTATGGATTCTTGGCAACGGATAGGGACTTCGTAGAAATCTATGAAGCCAACGCTGGAAAGTGGAAGCCTTCGTCCTTTGCCACCCTCATCCCTCCAGCTATCCCAGGATCGGACGAAAGCCCAAAAAGAGATGATACTGCTTTGGGAAAGGAAACGGCCCAAGTTACACCTCCAAGATCACATCAGCGGGCTGTAGGTAGCCACGACTCGAGCAATGAAGGGTCAGAACAACCGCTGGTGAGGAGGAAAAGGAAAAAACAAGAATAGACCCTGGTGCCCCCAAAACACCCAAAGCGACCTTGCATAGGACTTGTAGGCCCCTCCACTGGGCGATCGATATCAGACCCATCCAAAGCAAACGTCGAGGTCGCAGCCCTGTCAAGTGCCAAAATCGAGAAAAAACAAGATGTGACTACACCGAAAGTCACCACTGCCATAAATCCAGGAGGGCACACAGGTACGCATTCTTCATCCCTTGCCCTAGTCTCACACATTTTTGCTGAAACTCCAGCTGAGAGTTCTCACTAGTCTCCCCTGCATAGCCCATCACCCCCTCACACGTCACCTATTGCTGGTCCGGCCTCATCCCACGATTATGACGAGGGTAAGACCATTGACCCTACTTCGCCCTTCCACACTACCGTTCCCCTGGTCACTAGCAGAAGCAGGGGTCCCACTTCAACGTCGAGTCCCACCACGTCTATCGTTGAGCCTTCTGGTGAGGCATCCCCCCCACATTCTTTATATTTGTTTACTCCCTCGGTTGGAGATCTAGTCTTGTCTAAATTAGAGATGTCCTTAATTAAGGACCACCCCCTTGTTGAGAAGCTATTGCAAGCATGGCAAAAAACTGAGCAAATACTAAGGGAGGCAAGGAAAAGAAGAGGGCGCTCGATGACATCAGTTGAAAAATGCGTCGTTTTTGATTTAGAGGCCAAAAAGGTGCATAAAATCAAGAAGGTCCCCAAGGTGCATAAACCTCTATATGAAATGACTCCAGCAGACTACGATTATCAAGAGACACCTAAGGACCTGAAACACCTGAATGTTGACAATGAATCGGTCTCTATGCATGTTTGAATCGAGACTTTTCGGGCACATGCAACCATTGCTAACCAGCGCAGGTTTGAAGCAGAGGCCGCCAATGTCAAGCTAGAGGAAAACCTGGCAAAGGTCTGCTCCAAGTTAGCAGAGGCTAAGGAGCAATGTAAATTGATGAAGAAGGAGACGCTCGACCTAAAACAACAGGTTCAACAGCTCCAGTCTACAGCCGAGAGTCAAGCGCAGAAGCAGGCCGAGAGTGATCTGAAGGCCAAAGAGCTAGAGGATAAAATCGCGTAGATGCAAGCTCCATTGTATGCAAAAGAGGGTCCAATGTTGTTTGACAGGGACAAAATTAAGGAGATTCGCGTGCACCTGCTAAAAAAATTTTGGTCTCGATGCGCTAGTGCTTTTTCAATTTTGATGTATGTCACCGAAGCATAGCAGGCCATTACCGAGGGAGGACCAGTCATCGACGAGATCACGCAGAAAGATAGGAGTCGACTCAAGCTAGCGTTCGACATCTAAAATGCTAGATATCAGGACCTGCAAGTCACTGCAATGACCCGGACAGCTAGGGACTGGTCCACGGCCTAGGCCACAGTTCGCGCTTTTTTCTCCAAGCTGCGAAAAGCTCAGAAAGCCAAAAACCTCCAGGACTTTTTTGACAATGAGCAGCGTGCCACAATGAATTATTTTCAAGATCTTTCTTCCTTGGGTTTCTCGAGTTTCATGAACGATGACAAAAATCTTCTCAGCAAGGATGACCTCAAACCAGTCTGGCTGCAGTTCGAGAATGATGTCTCGGAGATCGATGGCTGGGAAGAACCAATCGTAGAAGGTCAGATGACAGATTTCATCCTCAGATACTGTAAGATCACGGCTTGCCTCGATGACCTGTTCACCAGGGCCAAGAATGCTGACGTTGGGCAAATCAATCGATTTCACGACTTGGTCAAAACGCTGCAAGATCGAAAGCCATTCCAAAAGAGTGCCTGGACTCATGTTCGAAGAACGATGAAGCGCATCCATGATCGCATTGAGCCATCGCCTCAACCAGAAGCCGTGCAAGAAGAAGAAGGAGAATAAGAAGGAGAAGAGGAACAAGGAGAGGGATAGACCGTAGAAGCAGGGTTTGGGGAAAATCAGTGACTCAGCAACCCAATGGATTAGGGCTAAAAGGGTTCTTTGCCTAGACGAGCTCATCACCCTGCGAGCCGCCAAGAATGTTGACACTTTTTGTCACATTATACAAGGGGTAGAAGAATAGTAGAATTTTTGTATAATATTTCTTTGTTGAAAGTTTTTCTTTTATTTTAAGTTACAGCAATTTTGACCCTCCCTATCGCCCCTTTTATAAAATGAGGAAGAAAGAGCTTCGCTACCAAACAAGCCAAGGAAAATGGCTTCGCCGAAAGAAAAGAAGGAGAATGTGAAAAGAGCTTCGGGCCCAAAAAACTTCAAATCACTACTTCGGGTGAAAACCTTGTGAAGTAATTTCGCCGAAGAAAGTACAAAGATAACGCTTTGCACCCGAAGCATTTTCAGCAGCCGCTTCGGGCGAAATTTTTGCGAAGCAGCATCCAAATGACTTCGTCGAAGGAGGAGAGCATAATCCAAAATCAGCTAAGGTAAGGAAACTACTTCGGGCCCGAAGTATTTCCAACACCTACTTCGGCCAGTTTTCACCCGAAGCGGTGGTGCCCGAAGCAAAATGACAATGTGTTGGAAACAGAAGAGTGCTTTGGGAGGATATTCCCCGAACCACAGTTTTGAGAAGGAGTCGGGCCGAAACATTTTCCAGCCAAAGTAGTTTCGCCAGCAAAGGACAAAAGGCCCCATTTCAAAGATGGAATTCACTCGGCACTCGACATCCCCGAAGTAGTTTCTGCGAAGCATTATTTTGTGAAGAACAAATCAAGGAAGATCTACTTTTTGGGCCCACATTCCAAGGTGGGCAGCTTCCCAAGGTGATCGAAGGCCCCTTATAAATACCTCCTTTCTTGCCCCATAAGCTCGCTGACCATTTTTGGCAAACAAAAGGGACGTAACAGTCCTCAAAGTAAAACACGACGGGCGTAACGATCACTCAAGCACAGAATCCAAAAGCCAGGGACACTCGGGTGACGCATTAAATGAACATTTCCATGGTTGACCCAGTCGCAGTTGCTAGTTTTGGCAACCGATTTGAAAGCTTAGTCGCAATAGCAACGAGGCACCAATTTCTTAGGGCTAGAGGGTGTACTTCACCTTTTTTTGTAATAATGATTCAGAGGGTCGGGTCCTCTATAAAAACCTAGGCTTTGCAATGTAAAAGGGGGTGAACTTTCTACTAGAAAGCTGTTGTAACTTGATGTCCTGCGTTTAATACTAAAGATCTTTTGTGCTCTATTTCTCTCTTTTATGCTGCCTTCTGTGCTTAATTATTTTGTCTTTTCTCGTTCGCATATTGAGACTCTGAATCCTGAATCCGGTGTGCGATCGGGGACTGAACCCCTAAAATTTGCCTTGAAGGATACATAGGAGAGGATAAATGCCTTGTCGCTTTCTTTTATGCTGCCTGGTGGATTGAGGTTTCTGTTATTCCCTTATCTCAATCGTTGTTACTTTGAACCCTGAATTCCAGCGAGAGAGAAAGGAGAACCTTGCGAACCCATCCAGAGGATACATAGGAAGTTCAACATTTCATTTCTTTCATGTTGTTCTTGGTATTTCTTGCTGCTATTCGAGTTGTTAGCGAGTAATCGTGCTTCCTGTTCTCTCCCACCTTAAATCATCATCTCTAACCCTTACCCCTTTTTATTTCTTTTCCTAACCCTTACTCTATTTATTTCTTTCCTGCACTCTTGTCTTAAACCCCAAAAGTAGATTAGTATAGGAGCCGACCTTTCTCCGGAGATCGGCATGAGGGGCATCTCTTCCCCTCGGCCTTTCAATGTTGGTCGCAGGTCCAGGGCATGCAAACCCACCGAAAGTCCTTTCCTATGCGGATTTGATGACCAACAGATACGACGTGACAAGCTCACCTAGATCAACTTATGTTGTTGGATGAACGTCACATTAATGCTCTTGAGCATCTACGTGTGCATCAAGAGCGGCTTAAAAGAGCCTACAATATGGAAGTCCATCTTAGAGACTTTTAGGTTGGTGATATCATCCTAAAAGAGAACCAACAGAACTCTAACTTGTCGCCCCACCTACAAGATACATTTGTGGTATATTGGTTAGGTCCCTTTGTCATCACTAGTCAAATCGGGCTCGAAACTTATTGCCTAGCCTCCCTTGAAGGTGTTGAAGATCCTGAACCCTTGAACATCCTTCACTTATGGCCATTTTATGCTTAGAGAGCACCACCAAAATGCTCCTAGCAGTTCTTCACCATCTAGGTGAAATAAAAATGCTCCTAGACTATCTACGATCGTCTAGGTCAACCTTAAAATCCCCAAAGACATCCATAAGCCTTTTGGTCACAACCAAATGCCCCTAGGTAGTCGTAGACATTTTTTAAGTGATATTGACCATCTAGGTCATCCAAAAGGCTCCTAGCGGTTCTTCAGCATCCAGGTCAAATAAAAATGCTCCTAGACTATCTATGATTGTCTAGGTCAACCTTAAAATCCCCAAAGGCATCCATAAGCTCTTTGATCACAACCAAATACCCCTAGGCAGTCATAGACACTTTTTAAGCGTCGTTGACCGTCTAGGTCAACCAAAAGGCTCCTAGCGATTCTTCACCATCTAGGTGAAATAAAAGTGCTCCTAGACTATCTATGATCATCTAGGTCAACCCTAAAAGCCCCAAAGGCATCCATAAGCCCTTTGGTCACAACCAAATGCCCCTAGGTAGTCATAGACACTTTTTAAGTGTCATTGACCGTCTAGGTCACCCAAAAGGCTCCTAGCGGTTCTTTACCATCTAGGTCAAATAAAAATGCTCCTAGACTATCTACGATCGTCTAAGTCAACCCTAAAATCCCCAAAGGTATCCATAAGACCTTTGGTCACAACCAAATACCCCTAGGCAGTCGTAGACACTTTTTAAGTGTCGCTGACCATCTAGGTCATCCAAAAGTCTCCTAGTAGTTCTTCATCGTCTAGGTCAAATAATAATGCTCCTAGACTATCTACGATCATCTAGGTCAACCCTAAAAGCCCCAAAGGCATCCATAAGCCCTTTGGTCACAACCAAATGACCCTAGGTATTCATAGACACTTTTTAAGTGCCATTGATCATCTAGGTCACCCAAAAGGCTCCTAGCAGTTCTTCACCATCTAGGTCAAATAAAAATGCTCCTAGACTATCTATGATTGTCTAGGTCAACCCTAAAAGCCCCAAATGCATCCATAAGCCCTTTGGTCACAACCAAATACCCCTAGGTAGTCGTAGACACTTTTTAAGTGTCGCTGACCGTCTAGGTCACCCAAAAGGCTCCTAGCAATTCTTCACCATCTAGGTCAAATAAAAATGCTCTTGGACTATCTACAATCGTCTAGGTCAACCCTAAAATCCCCAAAGGTATCCATAAGCCCTTTGGTCACAACCACATATCCCTAGGCAGTCATAGACACTTTTTAAGTGTCATTGACCGTCTAGGTCACCCAAAAGGCTCCTAGTAGTTCTTCATTGTCTAGGTCAAATAAAAATGTTCTTGGACTATCTACGATCATCTAGGTCAACCCTAAAATCCCCAAAGGTATCCATAAGCCATTTGGTCACAACCAAATACCCCTTGGAAATCGTAGACACTTTTTAAGTTTCATTCATCGTATAGGTCACCCAAAAGGCTCCTAGCGGTTTTCATCATCTAGGTCAAATAAAAATGATCCTAGAATATCTACGATCATCTAGGTCAACCCTAAAAGCCCCAAAGGCATCCATAAGCCCTTTGGTCACAACCAAACACCTCTAGGTAGTCTATAACACTTTATGAGTGTCATTGATTGTCTAGGTCACCTAAAATGCTCCTAGGCGGTTAGTAACCATCTAGGTCAAACAAAAATGCTCCAAGGGTGTCTACAACCCACTTGGTCAACCTAAAACACCCCTAGACTATCCATAACCATCTAGGTAAACCCTAAAGGCTCCAAGGGTATCTACATATCACTTGGTCAACCTAGAAGGCTCCTAGGTGGTCTAGAACCATTTAGGTCACCCCAAAATGCTCCAAGAGTGCCTATATCCCACTTGGTCAACCTAAATGGTCCTAGATGGTCTAGAACCACATAGGTCAACCAAAAAACCCCAAAGGCATCCATAAGCCCTTTGGTCCCCCCAAACACCCCAATGGCCCCCAAGTAAGCTCATTGGTCACATGTGTATACATATCGATCAAAAAATAAAAAACATCATTAAAGCATAAAAATACAAAAATATTGCACTCCCATCAAGCTGCAGTCCATTGCATTATCACTTTTTTTAGGCATATTCTTCATCGCACATTGCATTTTTTTGAATTGATCATACATGTCTAGAACTAATATTGTACACTAGTCATAATTCACAATAAATGTTGTCAAGGCCATCACTCACCTCATTTCATAGTTACTTATCATTTCCATCTACATTTCCTACATTTCCATAGTCATGTCTATTCCCTTTAGTTAGCCATTTGTTTTAGAATATCAGGAGGGTTTTCGGTCACTCAACCATATCCAATATCTACTCAAATTTTGTAGAAGGCTAGCACAATTTTTAGGAGGTAGAATATTGCTTAGATTATACCTTGTGTACATCCTATCCCAAACACAATTAATCATTAACAGTCTAAGTTTTGCATAAAGACAGATGAAATCCATAAAGTGGTCTAGGTTACCTTATGTGAAAAGGTCATCCTGCTCATCCCCCTATGTGAATGGTTCAAGAATGTTGAGAGTTGGCAAAAGGACAAGTTCTCCCCTACCCAATTAACCCCACAACAATAATTCGTTTTTCCCCCTTTTTTGTCATTTCCACATTTTCACATATTTACAACAGTCTAAATTTGCAAACCCCCACAAAGCAAAAATTCAAAGTACAAAAATACAAAAATAAAAAATTGCACACATCAAAAAGCACAAGAAACAGTGATCCCCATCACTCAAAATACAAATCCCTTGCTCAAGAGAAAAAGAAAAAACTAAAAATAAGCAGTGATTATTATCATTAAAAAAAGAAAAATAAATAGTAATTCTTATCACTCTATATGAGAGCAAGTATCCCAATAAAATTGAAGAAAGTAGGGAGTCAAAATTGTATCCTTGGAACTCTCAGCATTTGGAAAACCATCAGGTGTTCCTCATTACGAGTTTGGTGGATAGCCTATCCGTAAATGATGGTAGCCTCCTGCATGATGATATGTCTACCACATTAGCTTTTGGGCGTATGTGTAGACCAATGTTTGCATGCAGATGAGCTAGATTTTGTAACCTAGATTGCCTAGTGGTCTAGTAATACTTAGTACGAAACCTAGTATGGTGGCATTCATTGGGTGATCCTCAATACAGGTTTGGTTGAGAGCCTACTTAGTGCTGGCGGTATCGTTATGCATCTCACAAGAATGAAATCACTTGCACACATAGGGATATGAAGTACCTTGGTCATCCTAGTAGATTCACACCTTGTCAAAAAGTCTTGCATGGTATGTTTACAACTTTTGATCAGTTTACTAGAGTGTTTGAGCCTCGTGAAAACATCATGGTCATTATCTAGAAATCATGTCATTCATATTACTTCACCTCATCCATTTTAGTTACACTATTCACAAATCCATTATATAAGTCTCATGACAACATTACATATGAGTTGGTGTAATATACATCGTCTATGGTGCTAGCATAATATGTCATATAGTCTACACATTTCATCCTCTAAATCAATAAATAATCCATCTCATCATACATCCATGCATGTACAAAATCAAATCAAATCACATTATAAAATATGCATACAGGGTAGACATCCATCATCATATCATAAATATTATTGCATACATTTCATAAAATAATAAACACATGATGCTAAACCACACAAAAATCTCATATATATGTATATGTATAAGATAAAAAGATACATCATGCTTCTCGTAGGCTACAATAAAAGGAGTCCTCACACTTCACACTGATAAAACATCCAAAAACACAAAAAGAGTCATGCGAGCCACTACCATGGTCATGCAGGACCAGTACTACGACTCGCACTCCCACATGCAGTTGGAGTTCTCTGTGAACTCCCATACCTGCTACCACATGCACTATCAACTATCCGCCTAGACCCTGGTGCCTTCAACCTAGAGGAAGACTACTCTGTCCTACTATGGTTACTCTGGTATGACCCACTAGAAACTACATCATCCCATAGATGCCATCCAAGGTGCACTACCTCTATCTCCAGCTCATCTGCATAGGCCTACCCTCGTTGGCACTGTGCC
Organism: Wollemia nobilis; assembly: GCA_028583015.1. Lineage (NCBI taxonomy): Eukaryota > Viridiplantae > Streptophyta > Pinopsida > Araucariales > Araucariaceae > Wollemia > Wollemia nobilis. The sequence continues at coordinate 330,941 of JAQPPZ010000267.1, forward strand.
TGGTAAGTATTCACCACATAAAGGAGTTGTGTCACCTCTACCTACAACCTAACCACCTGCCCATAGCTGGAACCCTCCCATGTAGGGCTCTAAGATCGTAACTGTGCTCGAAGAGATCCTATCTTGGCTTGAGCCACCTGTACCTCGGCTTGTTGTTCTACTAGCTCCACCTGTACATCATGTACCTATGTCCATAGGAGATATCTCTCTTTCCTAAACTTGAGTAGCTCATCCCGTAGCTCTACCTTTGTATCACCATGTGCCATCGGTGGTGCCTGAACCTCCTCATCCCTGATAGCATCATCCCCAAAGTCACCTTGATCTCTTAAGTCTAGGAGAACCGCCTGCTCCCGTACCATGTGTCCTGGCAAATTGTCTATCTCACCCTAGTCCTCATCAAAAACCTCTTGATGTGCCTACCTAGCTGCACCCATCCATAGTTTCCCCTCTCCATGCCACTGGCCTGTCACCCACCAAGCGTCATATTCTATTTTAGTCTCGACATCGTCCACATCTGGAATATCTACTACAAGATCCGTATCCCATGCCACTACCTCTACTACTGGCCACGCCAATGTCCTCTCATCCCCATGACACCGATAAGGTATCGACTCATTGGGCACCCCTTGGCATAGCCTAAACTATCGCATCACCCAAGCAAAAGGGAAGTACTCCCACTTTATACCATGTCATCCAACAAGACATCTGCCTTACCGCACCCTATGGAGCTGTACAATAGCATCTGCCCACTCTGGGAAATCTGGCCTCCAAAACACCTAGCCTACCCTGGGTCGTGAGAACAAATCTGCATAATGAGCCACATCGCTTGTGAATCACCAACTTTGTCCCCTATCCTGATCCCTTTACCATAGAATACCATATCTTATCTCCCTGTCTATCAGTTGTTCCCAAGTCATCCATGGTAGCCCATGTGGTTGCCCCACAACTATGTGCTACCATTCCCAGAACTACAGCAAAAAGCTACACCCCACACCCTTCTGCCGATGGTAGCGGATCTTGTATAGCTCGTCATAGAGTTGTGCCAGTAGTGTAGTACCCCATGCTATTACCAGTGGCTCCGCCATAGTGCACCTCACCAATGCAAACACTATCTCCACTAGGTTCTATGGGAACCTCACTTTAGGAGAGTCAGGTAATAGCATATTGGATATGAGCATCATAAGTAGTGTATGCCTCACCCCCAATACCTTCGCCTCATGCCATAATCCTACCAGCATACCCCCATTCAAGCAGTCTAGCTTTGTCATCTCTAGATAATAACTAAAGTACCTCTCAAGCACTACACATCTCTGGTATTGTGGCATCGTACGAATTGACCACACTTCTATCAAAATTCAAAGAATCTAATAGACATCCTCAAGCATCACCGTTATCTCCCCCGTGGGTAGGTGGAAGGTACTGGTGCATGGATCCCACAGATAAATTAGGGCAGTCAAATATGCACGGTCTCCTATCACAGGATCTAATCATGTCACCTAATTGAGTTTGATAGCATCCAGCCATTCCCAGTCCTCTGTGGTCAAGGCATCCCTCATGGAATCAAATAGAGTAGGTAATCGATACCGACTCCTCACCACCTGACAGGGATAAGCAACTCAATAATACAACTCCAAAATAGCCTCAAATGGCCCCAAAAACATTCAAAAGAAAAGACTCAAAATGGCCCCTCTTTGAGGCCGGTTGTGGCCATCCCCCCTAGGGATGGCCCCCAAACACTAAGACCATCCCACCAAGGGATGGCCCATGATCAAACCACACTAGCCATCCCGCCTAGGGATGACTCCAACAAATTGAGCTCAAAAAGGCCTTTCAAGCCATCAAAAATAGCAAAAATAAGGCAAAAATTGAACCCATAAAATGCAATCTAATTGCACAAAAACATGGATAAAACACAAAAGTTGGTACATATCTCATAAATTAGGTATAATTACCTATGATCCAGTGTGATATGCTTCCAAACCAAAAACATGCCATAAAAGCAAAAAAAAATCAACTCCTAACATTAGTAAAATGTAATAAGAAAGACTTGGCAATACCCGTCTGGCATCGGATCCTCCACTAGCTGAGTCCACCCGTTGGCTCATGGTGACTATGGGATGAATTTGATAGCACTCCACTGCTCAGAATCACTCTCCTACTCCTCACCTCTCAAAACTGCAAAAAGAAGCATGCACAAATGAGCCTAGCCCTTGTATTTTGGGTTTATATAGAGATACAGGGATCACCACCATCCCAGGGCAGGAATAGTGCACATTTGGCAAACCATACCACCTTGGGATGATGGTAGAACATGCCATCATCCCACCCTAGGACGGTGGCAGCAAAAATAGGCCAAAACAGCCCGAAATGACCCAAAACAGGCCCAAAACTACATAAAAATAGCTCAAACTGGGTCCAAATTTCACATGAAAAAATATGCAATCATGAGGATCCTAGGAGAGATGGAAAAGTTGTTAAATCATGCCCTAAGAAGGCCATTTTGTCCGGACCATCCCTCGGGCATACAATTTTCAGCTCCTTTCCTCTAGAAAACTCAACAAAGTCACCAAAATCCTCTCCAAAATTGCCCTATTTTTCATAGGACAAAACTAAAGGTAAGCATAACACAAGTCAATTGGGTCAAGCAACTCGTCACTTTTCTCATTGGTCATTCCATCATCGACTCGTCACTTGAGGGGGTAGTCATATTCATTCCAAATCAGCAAGCACACACTCAATTATGCAAATTGCGGTTGTTTAATGAATATTTGAGAAAGACAATCATGCCCCTGCTTGGGGCAGCAAAGAAGCACACAATATCACATCATAATGCTTGACATTACTGGCATCATGAAGTCATGGACCCTGTACCTTCATGATAGACAATGTATAAGTTTAGTTAAGCTCATTTAGAAAGTTAGAAACAAGGACTCAAGAACCCACACCCTTTCCATGATTGGGGCATCTAAAGTTTGTTAGGTTATCAAGTAACCTTAATCATTCAACATTTTAGTCATCTATTTTTGCTTAGTGTTGTGCTACAAACAATTCATCTCAAAAAGGAGCATTTTTAGACACTAAAATATGGTTAACCCGATTAAGCATCCACAAAAAATGATCAAATTGAAATCTTATGGCCCCTTGGGCAGCCCTTAGAAGGCTCATAGTGGTCTTAGTCACTCCAGAAGAGGTTTTGGAGGCTTTTGGTCCAATTTTGGAAGGTTTTGGCCCAAAATTCACCATCGTTCCACCTTGGGAAGGTGGCAGATTCCCACCGTCCCACGCTGGGACAGTGGTGAGCCATTATCCCAAGGTGGGACGGTGAGCAAGTTTGACCCAAAAAAATTCAAATATGGGACAAATGGCACCCACAAACTACCATTTACCCCACCAATTGAAGCATGCGGGTCAGATGGAACCGAATCCTTATGACATGCTTCATAATGGAGGCTAAACTGGGATATTCTCTTCCACATCCAATGCATACTTCCTTTTTGACAAATGGCACCTCCTTCCATGCATGCCCTTGCATGCCTTTTTGCACATAAGCCCATTTGGGGTATAAATTGGATTCAATATCCACACAAAAACATTGGTAGCAAAAGGTGTGCAGAATTGGTGGGTATACCCTCCCACGGTGCCCTCTAATTAGTTGCAGTCACCACCATCCCCCCAAGATGAGGATGCTGTAGTTCAAATTTACTATTTTTTTAGTATTATTCTATACTATCATAGGATTTTGTAGTTCAAATTTAATGCAATTTGGAGTTAAATTGGCCGAGATATCACATTTTTAAGTTTTTGTAGGTTCGTAGGGCCCATCCATAAATTTTCAAGTTATTCCGAGTTGATTTGATATATTTTTAATATATATGCCCTTTTGTGCCTATGGGGATTACATGTTTTCCTTCACAAGCACTTGCTATTTGACACTTTTTGCTTCCTTGTGTGTAGGTGCAGGTTCCTAGAAGGCATTGGGAAGGAATATCAGACATCAAAGATCATAAATACCAACAACATTTGCATTGGACCGCCCACTTCGATTGTGGGTATGACGAAAGACACTAGATGTGCACCCAGATTTATTGAAGGATTTGATCCTTGGGCACCCAAAATTTGTAACAATTGTATCACCTTTGAGCCCTCAAGGGGACTTATGTGTAACCTTGGATCTGATCCACCAAATTAATAAGAAGGATACTTGTTTCATTTCATATCTTGTTGTTTGGTTTTTGCTTCCATTTTACATGCATGCTTCCGTTTGATGCTCACAAGCTATAGAGGATAGATACACATATTGTTGCTCATAATTATGTGCACCACTTTTACCTACTTCAGTATACAATATAGTATATATATACAATGGAAAATGACTAGTTAAGGTCCAAGATGGTCAGTGGCAGGGTTATGCATAAGAGGTAGGACCCGAAAGGTACTTGTAAAAAAATGGCTAATCTATTCCAAAACCCGACGAATCCTGGAAAACTGCATGTATGATGGCATGGTGAATTACCTTAAATTTAAAAAAACAATTGATAAAAAATGGTGAAATTCAAAATTTTGATTGGACCAAGTGATAAAGGAGTTTGACGATGTAAGACACTTTCCAAATCTTAATCCGGGCTCGGACCGGATGCATAATATGATCCGATTACGGACCAGATCCATAATATGATCCAATTATGGACTAGATGCATAATATGATCCATTGAAGGATTGAATGCATAATATGATCAGGTGATGGCCCAGATGCATCACACTATCCGATCAACGAACAAATGCATACTATGATCCAATCACAGATCAGATGCACAGTCTGGTCCGACCATCAACCAGATGCATACTATAATATGGCCATCGATCAGTAGCATAAAATGATCCAAACACTGATCGAATGCATATTATGATCCAATATTAGATCGGATGTATAATCTGCTCTGATTTCGGACCAGATACATACTCAGATCTGGTAACCAACTGGGTGCATAATTTGACCCGATCTCGAACTAGGTGCACAATATGATTCTGGCATCAACCGGATGTAGAATAGAATCTGGTACTACATTGTATTAGATGTATAAAAGGTTCGTCTACCATGTGCTACACGTTCAATCGACAACATCGCATGTCCAATATAATGATGCCACATGTCAACCCTATTTCTCAATATATGAAAGGGCATCAACTATCATTTTTTCCATTTCATTTCTACGACTACTACAACTAGAGCTAAAATTTCTGATCAACCTTTCCATTTTTATTCCCAATAATTTTTCTTTGACTTCCAACTTCTTGCGATGGATACCTCTTCCACAATCGCACCAAAATTCAAGAATTTTTCTTGCCCTTTGATTTCAAATTTGATGACAACCCTAGGGATGGACTTCAAGTGGCTTGATAACGCAGGTTTAACAACCCTCATTTCTATACCATAATTCAAAATAGATAAAGTCCTCCTGCAACATATTATAGCTGGTTATGACCATGATAGGGCTACAATGAAAATTAAAGTGCAAAATAGAAATCTGCTTTTCACCATCACCCCTGTAGATATTAACAGATTGACAGGTCTTCCTTTCATTGATTTTCCTCAAGTGTCGATGAGGTTGCAGTTGTCTCCATATGACAAAGCACACCTCAAAAGCAAGTATGATATCTCATCGAAAGATTTGGCAGGTATAAATCTTGTTAATTATATTTTATTAATTTTCAATATTTCAAATTTGTAAATTCACATCTAATTTTTTTTATGCAGCTTCTACCGCCAAGTCAAAAAGAGGTTTATCAATCAACGATGTTAACCATCAAACTCTGAAGGCCATTATCAAATTCTTCCAGGCCAGACTAATTCTAATGGGAAGATCAAAAATTCCATTTTGGGCACTTTCTTATATTGTTCAATCTGAGCACAATCAAAAGTTTGATTGGTGCACTTATATTTCGGACTGAATTAGGTCCGAGTTGCACACGGTCCAATAACCCATTGTGGGCACTATTAATTTTATTTTAGGTTTATATTATGAGTGTTTTCATAGTTTGTAGGTTACTCCTCCACCAACTGTAGTGCATGCAACACTATAGGCAATTGCTATGTCAGTAGAGGAATTGAAGGTAATAACTACATCTTTGACCTTGACATGCTATTTTATAGTTTATCACATTCTCATTTTTTAATTTTTCTTTCCATCTATATGCAGGGGAAGGCAAAAAATATAAGGAGCAAACAAATTGATGCCACTAGGGGTCACAAGCCAGAACAAACAAGTGATTCTGAAGACACGAGCTTTGAAGCAACACCTAGTCCTATGTAGAGGTCACACAAATATTCCAGGTAAGCAGCTACTCTTGGGGTTTCTCGTACTCCTAGGTATGCACAAAATGTGCAAGTTGAATCTAGTGTGGCCAACCCCTCCCCCATTGTAGGACAAATTCAACATATTTCATCATCTTTAGGTAAATCTATGTGTAGTTAATTTAACTTAAGAATATGTATTTTATTTTTTGAAAAAATTGTAACAATTTTTTTTGACTATTTTTAGTTGATTCTCATATTCAACAAGTAACATCATAAGTTAGAGGGCATATACCACCACCACCTCCAGTTGCATCACACTCACTAGTTTCACCACAGCCACCACTTCCATGAAATGAGCAATAGGCACCAACACAGCCTTCGATAATTCCTATGCGAGGGCATGTCCGTGTTGGAAAATAATTATTTGCATAGAGATCATAGGGGACTACACGAAGTTCTGGGTATGGGTTTTCACACTCACAGAGACCACACATGCCAGCACCAAGTTTTGGCCATGGATGGTCACAATTTACATTTTCAACAAATTCACAGGCACCTGAAGTTTCAACCGTTGGATTGGACAACATTCAACTTGATGATGATTATCTTTTGTAGGGAAACATTATAGGCTTCAAGGCAACATATGTGCTTAAAGATATAGCAGAAGAAGGAGAAGCCCCTGTAGCTGAGCAGACATCAGTACCACCCGCTCAAGGAGACAACCCTCATCCTCAGGGTCCTCAAACTGAGGATGATGTTGTCAATTTTAATGAAAATGTTTCATTGGCTGAAAGTACCGAGTCAACAATTAAGGAGTTTGTGTTGAAATATTTGTAGGAGTTGAAAGAATGGGAATATCGGGCAAAGGTCCTTATTAGGGAAATTAATGCTCGATATAAAAATTATGAAAAAAGAGATTCTATTTATTCTTTGGTCAAATTTGAACCTGAAAAGCTTGATGGCCTGCTAAAACAGGCTACATCGAGATCAGTTAAATCTGATTTTATTTATGATGATGATGTGTTAAATGTTGTTGTTGGTAGATTGGAAAATGTTAATGTTGAAGCCCAAGCATTTTACAACCAATGGGCTTTCGATAAGGACAAGGTTGCAGTTGTTGAGGCTGCAAGAGAATTGGCTGAGGTAAAAAAGTTATATGTATTTCAATTTTCTATTGCAGTTAAATTTTTATATTTCTTGAAAATTTGTAATAATTTCAATATAACCCTTTTGAATTAAGTTTTCAATTTGTTTTTGCAGTCAAATTTTGAAAATTTGAAAACACAGGTTAAGAGCATGGATGTCAATATTCATAGAGCAAAGACATATTTGATGAATGCAATGGAAATGAAAAAGAAAATGCAGGCAAAAGTTTTAGAAAACAATCGTTTAAAAAAATACATCAAAGAGAAGCTGCAAGAAGATCCGGATAAGGTGCTTGAGAAAATGAAAGAATCACTTCCAACAATACTTGAAGATCCAAACAAAGAAGAATCAACATTGGTGTCAAGTATTGTGAAAGTACGTGAAAACCTTGTTAGAGTTGGAGCACTGCCAGAAGAGAGTGTCACAAAAGCTGATAAAGGAAAAGAAACGACAACTCCAACCACTAGTGAAGCATCCAAGCACCAATCAAATGATTGAAAATGTTTTAAAAAGACTGCAATATGTAATTTTTGTTTGAAAATGTTATGTAATATTTGAGACTTGAGTTTGAAAATGTTTTAAAAAGACTGCAATATGTAATTTCTGTTTGAAAATGTTATGTAATATTTGGGTTTAACAAAATTAATATGAAATTTTGTTTGAAAATGTTATGTAATTGTTTGAAAATATTTTAAAAGGACTGCAATATGTAATTTGGGTTTGAAAATGTTATGTAATATTTGAGTTTGAAAATGTTATGTAATATTTGGGTTTAAAATGTTTGAACGATGTAATATATTTCTTTTTGAACTACTTAATATGAAATTTTTATTTGAAAATGTTTTAAAAAGATTGCAATATGTAATTTCGGTTTGAAAATGTTATGTAATATTTGAGTTTGAAAATGTTATGTAATATTTGGGTTTTAAAATGTTTGAACGATGTAATATATTTCTTTTTGAACTAGTTAATATGAAATTTTTGTTTGAAAATGTTATGTAATTTATGTTTGAAAATGTTTTAAACAGACTGCAATATGTAATTTGGGTTTGAAAATGTTATGTAATATTTGAGTTTGAAAATGTTATGTAATATTTGGGTTTAAAAATGTTTGAACGATGTAATATATTTATTTTTGAACTAGTTAATATGAAATTTTTTGTTTGAAAATGTTATGTAATTTCTGTTTGAAAATGTTTTAAAAAGACTACAATATGTAATTTGGGTTTGAAAATGTTATGTAATATTTGAGTTTGAAAATGTTATGTAATATTTGGGTTTGAAAATGTTTGAACGTTGTAATATATTTCTTTTTGAACTAATGAATATGAAATTTTCTCATTTTGTGTTTTCCATCATTCATTCATAGTGAAGCATCCAAGCACCAATCAAATGATTGAAAATGTTGAAAATATTTTAACAAGACTGCAATATGTAATTTGGGTTTGAAAATGTTATGTAATATTTGGGTTTGAAAATGTTTGAACAATGTAATATATTTCTTTTTGAACTAATGAATATGAAATTTTCTCATTTTGTATTTTTCATCATTCATAGTTGTATGCATTTATAAATTTGTCTTGCTATTTGAGTTTATTTCTGGCTAATATTGTTCACTATGTTCATCTCAAACAAAATAAGCATTATAGATAACATTATAGATCAACATTAATATACCAATAATAAGATTTAAAACATGAAACATTAAGATTTATCAATGATGAGAGTTGAGACACTAAGACATAAACATACAATTTTAAAAACTACAAAAATGATATAAGACATGTAATTTTAAAACAATAATGTGATGTAAAACAACAATTATTTGCAATCATATAAATTTGGAACAATATTGAGAAATATGCTATCAAATCAATTCATGTTTATCATTGTCAATGAAATGAGAGTTGAGACACTAAGACATAAACATACAATTTTAAAAACTACAAAAATGATATAAGACATGTAATTTTAAAACAATAATGTGATTTAAAACAACAATTCTTTGAAATCATATAAATCTGGAACAATATTGAGAAATCTGCTATCAAATCAATCGTGTTTATCATTGTCAATGAAATCATGGAATAATTATCATTAAGGTAGCTGAAACATATCAGCTTGTCCAGAATCATTATGAAGCATAGCAAAAATCTGTGTCTCCACCATCTGATCATTGAAAGCATCATCATCGTCGTTATCGATCGTATTCGACGTTCCTCTTCTGTCTACTAGGGAACTCCAGTGTTCCAAAGCTCTGTCATACAAAAATGTATCCAATTGATATGAAGACACATAAATTCTTAAACAATTTTCTAAATTTTTGTCGAGTCTATTGTGGATTTTAGATTTAACAAAAGAAAGTGCACTGAAAACTCTTTCATCTTCGACTGACCCCAAAATCATTGTTTCACATAATTCATATAAACGAAAGTATTCACTTATTGTATCTTGTAAGACTATACTTGGATACAATTTTTGCCACAAACGTGCAGTGGAACCAATCTCATGGATAGCTATCATATGTGACGTTTGCAAAACCATTGTTCTTCCAAAATGCGATGATTGTTCTTTCAAAATATCACTATTGAGTATACCTTTTATTTCAACACCATTGACGTCCACACTCTTACTGAAATGGTTAATGAGGTTACCCATATATTTAATAAACAACTCATTCGTAGAATTGTATTAAGTACAAGTACCCCAAAACATGGGGTTAACCACACCCATGGCCTCGAGCAACTCATCTCTCTGAAACCGCTCTCTTATCTCACCTGTCAAATATTTTGCTATGTTTGACAAATTACTCTTTGTTTTTTGTATAATAACATGAAATCTATTGTGTGTTATAGGAACTTCTTCAAAATATTCCACAACTATACTTGATTGCCTTTCAAAATAATAAACAAGTACCATATTTCCATGAACATTAATACAAAGATGATCATTGATGTCAAACTTCAAAAAGCTTTTTGGATTGTTCACGTTTATCAATGTATTCCAACTATCAAACAAAGGTTCTATAAAATATGCATTAGACACATATAATGTATCAAGAAGCACGCATATTTGTTTTCTCATCCTCATAAAATCAATGATATAGATGGATCTCTCTTGTGCAAGTTTAATTAATCTGTTCATTTCTTGCAACATTGGAAGAATACCACATAAGGTCAAAAGTGTTTCCAAGTCAGTCAAACGTAACAACATATCTTTTGCCTTATCAACTATCTTGCGATTTGCATGCATAAACCCCGTCAATGATTGATATTCTACAAAAACTCTTTGAGTAGGTTGATACAGTGAAATCCATATTGTATCCACATCTTTTAACAATTTAATTTCCTTCAGTAACTCCTAGTGCAAACTGTTGAAACTCTGCAAACATTTTTGGACTTAATGAGAAATAAGAATGAATTTCATGAATAAGGTTTTCCACTTTAGCAACATTTGAAAATGTACTCACGATTTTATATGCAAGATTTACTCTATGAGCCATACAATGAATGGGAATCATATATGGGGCAACTATGGTTTGGAGTCGAACACAAAGACCAGACCTATGACCTTGCATAATAGCAGCTCCAACACAAATTAACTTTGTTGCTATGTCTATATCATTCATTCCCGTAATATTCTTTAAAATATTGACAACAACATTATAAATATTTTCTTCATTTGAACTTTCCAACATCTTATGTATTCCCAATAAAATTGGCTTTCTAATATGATTTTGAAATGTGTACACATGCATGCAAATCCAAGATGTGTTATCCACAACTATTACCTCATCAATAGAGAGTGAAATGAATTTGGCAAGTTTTACTTGCTCCCTTAGGTCTTCTTTCTCAACCAAAGATAAACATTTTACCATTTCCCAACCACTTCGATCTAACCAATGGGAATTAGGAAGGTTTTGCACATTAAATAGGTGTAATAGTTGCTTATAATCCATAAAATTGGACATTGGTCTACCTTTCTTGAGAATATTAAAAACAACAGCAAACTGCATACTTTTTGAAGCTAAGATGGTCTTTTGAATTTTATGAAATTGGGCTGCAATTGTCCCACCTTTCTCAACAAGATATTGTTGTTGCTTTAAGTGATTCTCATATTCTATAGCATATCTTAAATGCATACATTCTGATGCATCCTTCCACTTAACTTCTTTACTAACTTCACCATTACTTTTTATAACTTTTACATAAGATTTGCCAACATGTTTTTCAATTGTATCAATCTTATTTTGAAGCCTATGATCCTTACCAAGTCTCCAACTGCAAATTTTGCACCTACATTCTTTTTCATCGATTTGGTTATCCTCATTCAAGACAGGCTCAAGCCATGGAAATCTTTCTGCCCATTCATTCTTAAATCCCCTTCCAAGTATCCAATTAGATGCTCTTCTTTTTTTAGAATTTTTGCTTGAAGATTCATATGAAGCTTGTAATGATTTTGATTTATCACTTTGATTTTCAATTGTAATGTCATTTCGAGTGTTGTCTTCAAGTGTTTGTTGGATGTCATTGTCAAGGGGATTTTCATTAGAAGGTATCTCTTGTTGGGGAATATCTTCAAGTGGAGGCATATCAGGATCGACAAGGTATTCTGCATAGTAGTATACCATAATTTTTTTATCATTCTTGGATTAAAAAAAATATACAGAAACAATATTCATATCGTCAATCAAGCACATACTGGAAGTCAAAAATCATTTTTGTACCTTGAATTTGCACGGATGTCGTTGCCTCGTTGCATTTCGAAGTTTGGCTAAAATATTTGAGGATACTCTTTTCAATAGAAGATTTGGTCCCCTTCTTTCCATCACTGGGAGATATTTTAGTTGTAATAAAATTGTTTTCAATTTAGTGAGTAATAAAATGTTGAAGAGGGTGTACTTTTTCTAGGCCTTAAGATAATATTGTAAATAGAATAAACAAATAGTGGGGTAGTAGATTATACATAATTTATTCCTGCCATGCTTTATTGTGATTTTATCAGTTTATACCACTGGTTCATTTTTTGATGAAAGCACTTTAACTAAGAAAAAGATCATCAATATATCTTTAGAGAACCAAACCATTTACTCATGTATAATCTTAACAAGGAAAAAAATATCTAAATTGAAATTAAGAATCAAATAAAACATTCAGAACATGGCAAAATAGAGAAAAACATGGGAACAAAGCAATGATATTCCAGATGCAAAAGAGGGTTCTGATATTGGTGTGGTGTAGAACATGATTGAAAAATTATTAAATAAAGAAAAACATGCATAACCAGGCAAAATAACATGCAAAACATGGTAAAATAAAGAAAAATATGGCAAGCAGAGTAGTGACAGAGAACCTGGTGTGAAAAGAGGTTCGGTGCGGACTAGGATCTAGTTAAAAATGTTCTGGTTATAGAATTGGTTTTGGCAAAATGTAAGAAAATATCTGGATAAAAAGTGGTCTTGTTTGATTACACGATAGGTTCTAGCTATAGAAGTGGTTCAGGATGGTTGCAGAACAGGTACCAAATGTAAAAGTGGTTCTGTCTGATTGCAGAGGAGGTTCATCCTAAAGAAGTTGTTCTGAATGGTTGCTAAACAAGATCCGACTGTAGAAGTGGTTCCATTCGGTTGTGAAGGAGGTACCTTCTACAAAAGTTGATTTGAAAGGTTGCAGAATAGGATCTGGCTATAGAAGTGGTTCCTACTATAGAATTTGGTTTCAGATGGTTGCAAAAACCAATCTGGTTGCCAAAATAGTTTTGGATAGTTGCAAATAAGGTTTCATTCGATTGTAGAATTGGTTACGACCGATCACAGAAAAGGTTTCGGTGTTGTGAAGAATTGTGTCGGTATATTCATCGGGTATAGAACACAATCTAAAAATAAAAATGTATCCCTAGGGTGTTAATTATATATAGAGGTATACTTGGCGAGTTTGGCGAGATAATTTAGAAATTTTAAAATTTAGAATATACCAACTTTTATATATATATATATATATATATATATATATATATATATATATATATATATATATATATATATATATATATATATATATATATACACAAGACATGTACAAGACCAAGTGTTGAGCTAAAAATCTGAAATGAACAACTATGATTAGGTGTAATAGAAAATGATATAAGTAGGGGTTTGATAGTAAGAACCTACCAACTTTTCTAGATATATATGAATATGAATGCAAACCAATCATGAGAGGTAGTGGGTTCCAACCTATGAGAATGCATGGGGAGAAGGAAAACCATGTAAAGGGAAAACGAGAGGTGTTGACAAGATAATTTATATTCTAGAATTAGTACACAAATTTATAATTCTAAAAGTGAGTATATCCTACCCTCATTCTCTTGTTAGCAAGAAGAATGAGTGATAATAAGATGAGACATAAGATGTATTCAAGCAAAAGAGAAAACAAGGGATGAAAGCAAGATAGCCTACAACCTAACATTATGCAATGTAAAATTGATGTTTGAGAGGTAAGCATATCTTGCCCCCATGATATTTTTAGAATGATAATGTGATCAAGGAAGAAGTTGCTCCAACTAAAATTAGCCAAGAGATGCTCGTAGAATAACTAGTGGCCATATGAACACCATAAAATGATATTCATAAAATATCTAGTGTATCCTATGAGCATCCCTCGATAATAAAAATGCTAACAAGGATGACAAAAGGAAGAGGTACCATTTTGCTATATGCTATCATAATTTATCTATTGCTCTATTGATTAAGTAGCAAGTGCTTTAATTAATAAAATCATAAATATTTTGATAAATTTATGATATGATTGAGAGAAGTGCGAGAAGAAGAAAGAGGGTAGGCATGATAGCATTTTGAATAATGATCATAGAAGGAGAAAATAAAAAATATAAAGAAAAGAAGAGAAGTCCCAACCATCTCAAAAATAACCAAGAACAAGCTCTTTATAATGTCTAAGGATAAGCACGATCTAGAGAAGATGCATGCTAATCTACAAACATCGTACAATGCCCTCCTTGATTATTTGGGAGTGTTAAAGAGGTAAAAGAAAGAAGATAAGTGTATATCCCTTGACTTGGTAAAACAAAAAATGCATATAAGTAAATAAATAAATGAATATATATATATATATATATATATATATATATATATATATATATATATATATATACTTGCAAGGTCAAGGGATATACAAGAGAGGCAAGAGAAAGAAAAGAAGATAAAGATTGCATGAAGAATTAGGTGATGAATCCTAGCATCATCATCCCATGATAAATATAAATGTGATAGATGAATATATACATAAGCCAAATAATGACAAGATATGATCCACCACACGATATCTTCAAGCAAGAAAAATATGGCCGAGGAACAAGAATGCATATGTGTAAATGCCAAAGAGGAATATTGGATCTATTAGCCATCCAAAATCTAGTGTTGTTAAATATGCAAAATGCATGATCTAAATAGGATCATTATTTGACATCATTATAGAGTTTAAGACCGAAAGTAATTTATATAAGAGAAAGAAATGAATGCTGATTTAGGGAGAAGAATGTTAAGTTGTAAGATGAGGATAACAAGAGGTATGATGAAAGGAAAGGAGAATGGGAGTGAAGAGAATCAAGAGTTATTTGTGCCAATTGATGTAATCATAAGTAAATGTAGAGAAATAAACCCCACTAGTATAAATTTACCCTTATACATGTATGAAAAGGATAATCATAGCATCTTGGTAAGTAATAATAAAGAAATATGCCATAGGGTTGGGGATTCGCTAAGCATTAGTGACCTAGTGCAAGATCAATGCTTATGAGATAACCTAACTAGTTATCTTTACCTCATAAAATCCCAAAAAATATACATGAAAAAGCAATTAGATGTGCATATATGAATGTCAAGCAAAAATGCAATACATATTAAGCATAAATGCAAATAATGAAATGTCAATAAATCCATGCTTAATATATCAAGCAAGTGTGTAGTATGATCAAGCAAACAAATGCAAGTTGGTACAAAAGATATCTTGGGGAATTTGGTAGAAGAAGTAGAGGAATCTAGGTAAGATGAATAAGATATTGCATAAAGGGGATTGAAGTTCTTTATGAGAGAGTTCTATGATTGGTAACTACTTGCAAAAGATCTTTTTATCAAAAATTCTACTCTAGATTCTAAAATATTTAGAGAATATTATGATGCAAAGAATAAATTAAATAGCCATGCATAATATTCATGGGTTCTTTGAGATCTTTGCCATTTGGGGTTGCTATAAGATAGGTTCCAAAGCTAAACTTGGCCATGGTGACAAAGGGGCCTAGCCAATTAGGTTTAAACTTACCTTTCAAATCAATTAAAATATTGATATTCTTATAGTTCTCTTTAAGGTTAAGATCTCATATTTAAAAGGAATGACTATGGACCTTCTTAGTGTAGGACCGCTTAATCCTATTTTGATAGACTCAAATATGCTCCAAAGCATAAATGCACTTTTATCGAGCAACTCCAATTGGTTTAGACAGACAAGGCAATAGAGAAATATTATAACAAGATGTGAAAAAGGACCTCTAGATTGAAGGGAAGAATAACTTTATCCCCATATACATGGACATAATGGATTTCCCCTATAGGTATGCATATGCTGGTGCAATAATACCACAATGTAGGGTAAAGCTGAAGATGCCAATCATGACCAATATTATTGATCAATTTCTTAAGGATATTGATAAAGGAATTATTAAATGCTTTGGCTTGACCATTACCTTGAGGATAATAAGGGATTGACCATTTATGTTATATTTTACATTTAGCACAAGTCTTCTACACATCTTTATTCTTAAAGGGAGATCCATTATTTGACATGATGACAAAAGGAATTCCATACTAGCAAAGACTTTGAGTAAGGATGAACTTAGAATCTTGAACTTCGGTGATAGTGGCTAGCGACATGGCTTCTACCCACTTAGTGAAGTACTCAATGGCTGTGATAATAAATCTATGGCCATTAGAAGAAATATGATTGATTTTTCCAATTATGTCAACCCCATTTAGCGAAAGTCCAAGGAGAAGAAATGGCTTGAATATTTTGTGAAGGAACATGAATGAGGTTATCATGGTGTTGAAATTTATCACAATGTCAAACATAGTCACATGCATGTTTTTCCATGGAATGCCAATAATACCTATTTAGAGAAGCTTTTTTGTAATTACATTGCCATTGAAATATCCTCCATAGGAACCTTCATGGGATTCATGAAGGGCTTGTTTTTCTTCATTATAAGTAAGGCATAATAGAAGGATACCATCAAAGAGCATCAATATAAATATTGTAAATGATCATAAATTTGCATGCTCTTTTGCATAATAACTTTTTATTGTTGTAGTATAAGCCTATATGTATCTTATAATCCTTTAAGAAGGAAAATATGTCCTTTTACTAAGGCTTATAAGGAGATGCTCCGATGGTTAAGACATCTAAAGGAAGTTGACTTAGGTTGTGGGTTCTCAAAGATGATGGATGAAATTTATAGCATGATCACACTCTAACTCCAAATGGATAAGGGATGTGACTACAACCATTGCATCCACATGATGGTTGGAAGATCTAGGAATAAGTTATAGGGTTATCTTTTCAAAGTTTAACATAAGCTTTATAACAATGTCTTTGTATGGCTTCAAATTTTCCTCTTTAGTATGATATACATCATTGACTTGATTGACTATAAGTTGAGAATCACCAAAGTTAAAAAGGTTTTTTACCTTCAAGTCTAAGGTGGCACAAAGGCCTAAAATCAATGCTTCATATTTTACGGTATTGTTAGTATAGGAGAAGCACAACTTAAAGGAAAGCAATTTTAATTGCTTTTACAATGTGACTAAGATGATTTTGGATCATAGACCCTTAAAGCAATGGGATTCATCAAAATATAGGGTCTAAAACTCTTGAGGCTATTATTCAAGGTTGAAGACACACTCATTAATAAATCCTACTACTAAGGGATAGGTTGATTCTAAGGGAGCCATAGCTATTTGGTCATTGACAACCTGACATTTTATAGCCTTTTGATTGATGAAGGTTAAAACAAACTCACTAAGAGTGATGACACACTTAGTGGCTCATCCTAAAATATGGGGCTTTAACATTAAGTAACGAGGGGATCAACTCTTGTGACTATAAATATCTTATGGTTAAGCATATAATATTGCAAAATTTTGAGATGCAAACACTATAGTGAGACAAATAATAGATTTCATAACTAACAAGGGTTCCACTAATATAATAAATTGCTCTTTATTTATTATGATCATCATGTTGGGCTTTCATAGTCCCTAAGTCTTAGACTATAGCAATGAAGTGGAGCAATAAATGTTTGGCCATATTAGACACTATGAGAATAGGAGAGGATGTGAGATATATTTTGAGTTCATAAAAGGCTTATTGATAGTTATCATACCACTTATCTTCTACATTTTTATGAAGGAGCTTAAATAAGGGTTGACACTTATTTACCAATTGAGATATAAAATGCTTAATGGCTTAAAGCTTACCTTGCAAACTATGCAACTTAGTTAAATTGCGTGGGTGAGGTATATCCGTAATAGCTAATATTTTGGTGGGATATACTTAAGCATCTCTTTTAGAAATAATAAAACCTAAAGTTTTACCAGACATGACTCCAAAGGCACACTTAGAGGGCTTAAGAAAATTCTTATATTCTCTTAATCATTCAAAAATATGCCTTAGGTATTGTGCACGAGTCTCATGATCAAATAGAGTGAGTAAGAATATTACCTATATAGTCTTCTATAATATCATGCATTAAATAATGGAAAATGTAAGTTATAGCCCTTTTATATGTGGCACCTACGTTCTTCAAGCCAAAAGTCATAACTTGAGAGCAAAAGGTACCCAAATAAGTGATAAAAGAAGTTTTGGTTTGATCTACAAGAGCAATTTTGATTTGGTTATATCCTAAAAAACCATCCATAAAATATAACATTCCACATCTAGCTATAAAATCTACAATAATATCTATATTAGGTAAGGGAAATAATCTTTAAGATATACCAAGTTGATATCTTGAAAATCAATACAAATTTTGTTTGTGCCTTCTTTCTTGAAAACAAGGATGATATTAGATATGCAATCAAAATAATCGATGGCTTTGATAAAGCCAACATTGAGAAGTTTTTGTAGCTCTTCTTTGACTAACAAGAAAATTTTAGGGTGCATCTTTCTCAATTTCTATTTAATAAGTTTAGAATTCGGTCTAACCACTAAGTGGTGCATAACCAAAGAAGGATCTAGCTTGGGCATATAAGTGTATGACCAAGAAAAGATGTCTTAAAACTACATTAATAAATTAGTCAATTGTTCTTGTTATTAAATAGAAAGGACTTGCCCTAATTGAAGAATTTTAGGATGTTCTAAAGTGCCAATATTACCGTCTATGGTTTCTTCAATGAGAATATGGGATTCATCCTTATATCAAAGTGGGGTATGAATAATTCCTAATTACTTAAGGTATTTAGGGAACAAAGGAATTTGATATTCCTATTAATTTTTAATATATTCAATATGGATGACACATAGGACTGGTCCATCAAAGAAAAACTATTTTGGAGAATATCCTCATGATTCATGTCACAAAAGGTATATCCTTCAACATACTTACCTTAGGTTTCAATCAGTTAAAGATGGATAATTGTGATAATGTTATAAAATATATTTGAATACGAGGAAGAAGGTTCTTCATCTTGATCACCTCAATCTAATACATTATGATTGATAAATTCTTCATAACTTATAATTTGATCATCTTCCAGATCGTGGGCAAAGGTTGATTTTTATTAGGAACATAACCAATACCACATATTTCAAGTTAGATTTCAACTTCTAAAGGTTATTTGATCCCTTTTTTTTGAGGCCCTAATCCTTGTATTGGCATCTCATATGGGTTAAACTTTTTTAGGTAGGGGTTAGTCTTTGGATAAGTAACATGTTATAAATATTTTTTCATTGGAAAATGGGTTGCTATCACTAATATTTTTTTTGTGAGATGTTTCTACATAAGTAAATGTGCATATTGTTGGACTATATTACATTATGTGGTACATTCTAATGTACCAAATTAGGTACATATTTATATTAGGAGTGTGTCTTAGATTATAGTGTGATTAAATATTTTATGTAATGCAATAACGTGTAAGAAATACACAAGTGTCATGTAGTTAAGTGTGCAAGTGTAGTGAGTGTAGATGTGCACAAGTATCCATTATGTAAGAGTGCACATGTATCCTTAGAATAGAAAATTGAAGAGTCTCAAAGGAGAGTGAAGGCCAAGAGTATTCCATATGAAGAGTCACATTCTATTATATATGTGATTGTGTGTGTGTGGTGAAAGGATGAAGATAGAGTGAGAGTTGGAGTATGGTGTATATGACCTTTATTCTATATCATGTTACTATTTTTGTGAGAATTTGTTAGTGTCCATTTTATGAGTTGTTACAAAAGTTATATATGAGTTTTATATGATTAAAATATTACTATTATCATATATTTTATATTGTAACTTTATTTGATATCTTATGGTTATTTGCATTAAGTATTAAGCATCAAAATATAACAATGGTATTAGAGCCACAAGGGATATTGATAGGAGATAGGGAGAATTCTATTATAGAATTTAAAAGGTGCTATTTGTCTAGATTCTTTCCACAGGTTTGTAAAAAAACTTGTGAAGACCTAGAATCAACATATATTTATTTCCACTAGATTGAAGAACAACTAGTGAAGATTACTGATTTCATATTTTTGGAAATTTGGATGTATTTGATTATTGTTGTCTAGTTTTTAAATGTAGAAAATTAGTTCTCAAAAATTGAGAAGCTTCCTACAATAGATAGAGGATAATTTTACCTTCGATTACCTAAAAGTATATGTGCTTTCCTTGTTTAGGAATTGATTTTAGAATTGGAACAAAATATTGAAGATTGAATGCCTAAGAGAAAGGTCTCATTGGAGAATTGAAGATAGAATAATTTGAATACTGTAAAAAGAATAAAGAATATTAAGGAGACCCAAGGAGATCCTATTGAATATTAAGAAAAAGGAGACCCGAGAGAAGAGGTCCCATTAAATATTTGAGAAATGAGATAGAAGGTTTGAGAAAGAAGATTGAGGAGGCCTAGGAAAAGGTCCCATTGAAATTTGGAAGGAGAAATAAGGATAATAGAGAAGCCCTATTGAGAAATTGAAGAAGTGGCCATTGGAGAATATTTGAAGAAAGTTCGAGGTAGAAAATTGCAAGAAGAAGAAACTCCTAAAAAGATATAATCACATAACAAATTGGGATAATTGTTGCCATCCAAAAACAAGCCCAAAAGAATTTGTGAAACCAATTCAAGGAGGAAGTATTTGGAAAGAAGCTTTTCCATATTTTGGAAAGTATTTTTGAATACTTTAAGAGATTCATATTCTTAAAGAAGAGGTCAAATTTGAAGATAGAATTCAGTGAGAGCTAAGGAGGAGAAAGAGGATTGAAAGAGGCCATAAGTTTATATTTTTGGAGGCAGCCATTAAAGTTTTGAAGGCTGATTTTTGAAGAAGAATATTGTAGAATTTTGGGGAAAAAATTGAAGAGTTTTAGGACAACTAGTAGGAACCTAGGGTTCCTAGCACATAAAATGATAAATAAATAATAAATAACCTAAATCTAAAAGAATCGCTTTTGAATTATCGGGAAGTCCCTTCAATGTTTTAATAAATGTTTTATATTATATTTCATGGATGATTTGAATGATAAGTTCTTACAAGGTTTTATACCCACTCTAGGGTTATAGGTGAAAGGTTGCAATGCTTCCTAACCCTAATCTTATAATAATATAATAATTAATTATATTAATTATTATATTATTATTATAACCATAGGAGAAAATATATTATTATTAATTAATGATGTTAGGATAGGATCCTAACATGCCATCCTCCTCAAAGCTTAGGTTTCTTCTCTATTTGAATCTGGCTTCACATTGGAACACCTTTCACACATAGTACATAGTTGTTTTGGCTTTCATAGGGTCTATATTTTAGGTTAAGAACCTTCAATGTGCAAAGGGTATTATAAAGACCTCCACCTCTGGGATACGTTATTTGTAGGTAGAGATCTCGATTAATCTCAGGGTGACGGGACCCACATCAAAGAGTTTACGTGATGTCATGTTGCATATAACAACCTCATATAAATCGACCCTTTATTTTTTTATTTCAAGGTCTTCAAACATAAGCAGACCCCTTATCCGTATTAAGAAAGTTGTGGCATGATTTTATGAGACACGGACCCCAAAATTTGTATAAGCCCTTAAATCAGTTACGATGCTCTTGGCTCCAATGTTTGAGGAGTCGGAGGTCTCACCTCCAAATCGGAATGCTTGAGCATTGTAGATGTATATGTTCAGAAAGAATGGTACCAGAGATGTATATACTCCATTTGCCATCCATCCCAGTATGCGGTGCCAAACAAAGAGAATTTTTTTCATGCCTTGTCGAAGCAAACTGCATGCAAACCTAATGTTGATTGCAGTCTCCTTTTTATCACCATTTAGCACCAAAATCTTGATACCTGCTTGTGCAAGCTTATCGATGCACTCTGGAAGATGGGTCCGGTAGATTCATTTGTTCGTGGACCTTCTAAATAACAATATAGGAAATAGAAACAAACAGGCAGACTTGCCATTTTCACTCATTTTCGTGCCTTGGTGACTAAAAATTTACGAGGTAGATTCATTTTTAAATCCTAGAGAAAACTGCCATTGTTGGCTTTATTTCAATGACGTTGTATCTAATTTGTGCACTTCTTCCCAATGATGCTACATTTGGGGGCCGTAGAGAAGATAATGGAAGTGATAACAATGCTCACTCTCTATACCTTGTCTTGATTGGCATTCTCAATGAGTGTTTTTTGAATTCATTGTAGGTGCAAAGTTTAGAAGAACTTAAGGTTGACCTGCACATCATATTTTTATATTGATGTGTTGGCTAAAACATCAAATATTTAATTCAGCTGTTATTTAATTTTATCTCCATGAGCTCTGATGAAAGGGGGCCTAAGGGATATTTTACAAATATTTTATATTTGCTCACAGAATCCACAAGTATGATATTTCTCATATTTTACAATAAGCAAGTTATGCAAGTGATCACAACATACACAATAAAGGATAAACACAACTTAGACAACCTCTCGTATACAAAAAGGTCCCCAAGTTGGTTCTTCATTCATACCCTGCTCTTAAAAAAAAATAGCATATGGACCATGTTTTCCCTTTGGCAGTAGCATGCATTGCTTGGCATAACCTTTTGCATTAGTGTCTGTTGCAATTTACTACTGAGTTTCATTAATTGTTTGACAAACACAGGTAGTGGTCAAAGTTAGTAATCCTGGTAGACTTCCAGAAGTTGACCAGCCATTTTATGAATATGTTGTAATAGTTGAAGTGATCTTCATATTGTCAAGGATTTAAAATGTATTCCTTGAGATCCCCTAATTGAAGCCTTCCTTCTAATATATTGACAAAAATAACACTAATTAATGCTTCTGGGATCAATGTGTTATGGTGTCGCAAATACAACAGTTCGAGACATTCTCCTGGACTTAACTTCGGGGGGCAAAGATTTTTGCCTTGCCAAAGGATTAGTTTTCCTTAACAATATATACATAGCAGTATACTATGAGATGCAATATTATCAACACCTCTATTGAAGAGTTCCCATGCCATCTGCTGGCAGTTCAGATCAAGCACCCTAAGTACCAAATTCTTGGGCATTGGTTCATATGGGAGAGAATTTTATTTTATTTTTTTATTTTTAACATCCTCTAACACTGCGACATCATATGTTGTGTCGTCTTCGGTTACGGAAAGCCACAATAGAATATTTTTCTCTTCGTCAGTATTAGGGCTATCATCTGGTGCTATAACTTTGAGAGATTAGAAGTGGATATTCGTACAATTAAACATAGTTTTGTGAAAGTGAGAACTGTCCAAGAATGATAATCCACTGACTGTGAGCCCATCAGTGGCTTCAGAGTATATGATCATTGGTCTATTACCGCCATTTGCATTCCATAACTTCTATAATTTTCCATCAATGGTGCCTTCACCTGCCATAGTAAGCTGTTCAAATTTTCAAAAAATATTTAATAGGCCAGACCAACAAATTTTCCAATAATTATGACTTATCGAAGGTTCCAAAAACAAAAATAATCACGGACAGTGTGAGCTGGACAATATTTTCCCTCTAGATTTTCTTGTGATGGACATTGCATCAAATAGATATTCACGATTTCATTATTTTTCCAAAGGTTGTTGATGATTGATTGGATTACTTACAACTTGGAAGCATTGAGTATGAATTAGACTGTTAAGTTTTTAACAGGATACTGTCAACTAATTTATAACTGCAACCATACATCTGAGCTCTTCCAAATTCCAAGATTTTCAAGGGCAACTATGGTTCCATCTACATTTTTATGCCAGTAGAGAGAAGAGGAGGTGGCCATGGAGGAGGCCTCAAATATGAAAGGTTCACACTATGCAGCACATCCAACAGATAACCAAGTTGATTCATTGTTGGATCATATTTTTTAAAAACTGCAGAAACGCTTATTCTTCCTTGGGTATTAAATAAATTGTTGAAAAAAATCTTGTAAGCAATATTGGAGATGTTATTGGAGAAAATATTACTAGGCTGATTTCCACTT
The DNA here is from genome assembly GCA_028583015.1 of Wollemia nobilis. NCBI lineage: Eukaryota > Viridiplantae > Streptophyta > Pinopsida > Araucariales > Araucariaceae > Wollemia > Wollemia nobilis. Next base: position 355,137 of record JAQPPZ010000267.1, read on the forward strand.
TGATGTTTGTGTTTATTTCCCCTATGCAGATCTATAAAACATTGCTTTTGGAAACCTGCATCTTTGATATCTTCTTCTCCCTTGTGCACTTCTATTAAAAATATATTTTCATTATAAGGGTTTTGCTTAATTTCTTTCGGAAGTGCAATAGGTATTTCTAGAAGTTCTCTGGTTATGGGCTCTTCCTCCTCCTCATATTCCATGGCTATGGGCTCCTCTTCTTCCTGGGATTCCATGGCTAGGGTCTCCTCTTGCATTTCCATTAAATATTGTATAATACGATCAGAACGTTCCATTTGTTTTTTTTGTTTTTGTTCAATCATTCTTCTAATTTCTGCAATGTCATTTTTAATTTCCTTGATATTTATGTCCAATATGGTTGGATCCATAAGGCTCTGATACCAAATGGTAGGAACCTAGGGTTCCTAGCACATAAAATGATAAATAAATAATAAATAACCTAAATCTAAAAGAATCGCCTTTTGATATTGTTGGGAAGTCCCTTCAATGTTTTAATAAATGTTTTATATAATATTTCATGGATGATTTGAATGATAAGTTCTTACAAGGTTTTATACCCACTCTAGGGTTATAGGTGAAAGGTTGCAATGCTTCCTAACCCTAATCTTATAATAATATAATAATTAATTATATTAATTATTATATTATTATTATAACCATAGGAGAAAATATATTATTATTAATTAATGATGTTAGGATAGGATCCTAACAACAACAAGTTAGATGATGAGAAATAAAAAATTTGGAGAAACATTTGAAGAATTTTGGACAACAAATTTTAGCAATAAATTGGAGGAGACATATAGCAACATATTGGAGAACTATTGGATATATTTTTAAAGTGTCCTCAGATAGCTAATTAAAGGAATAGACAATAATTTAAGGTATTGAATTAAAGGAGTTAGACGCAGAATTTGGATAGCAAAGTGAAGGAAGAATTGATAGTATTTTGGAGCTACAAAGTTAAGATATTCTTGGCAGCATTTTGGAAGGAGAAAGGAGAAGTTTTGGACAACATATTTGGGAGAAGATAGAATTTATTTTTTGACAACATTTTGAAAGGAGATAGAACAAGTTTTGAGGCAACAAGTTAATAAAAAGAAGGCAGATTTTTGGAAAATTTTAAATTTTATAAAATTTTGGTAGCATTTCAATAAGCAAAGGTGCTACAAATTTGAAGGTATTGGGCAGCAAGTTTGAACAACAAAAAGGTGAGCAAAACTAGCTAGAAAGTAAGCTAGGAAGTAGGTAGAAAATAAGTTTACAAATTGATATTAAAACACGTATTTTTTTTAAGGTGTTATTAGTTGATTAATATTAGTTTTTGCAAGTATTACTCTGATTTAAAAACAACAAGAAAAGAAGCAAAAATAGAAGCACTCAAAAATATGCATAGTGTATATTTTAAAAGGAGGTTAAGTGCATGTTCTTGAAGGGACAATAGCATCTTCAAGCCTGCACCATTTTAAAAAAGTAAATTCAATGAAGTAAGTAAAAAAGGAGTATATGCACTAGAAAAGGAAAACCTCAAGCCAAACTTACCCATCCAATATGAGTTGTGGAGAAGCCAAGGTACATCAAAAATGAGTTAAAATTTGCTGAAGTAAAGCAATAGGAGTGGTAGCCAAAGAATCCACCTAACATTTAAGAAGGAGCCACCATTTTAGAAGATGAACCACTATGAGAGGAGAAGCCATTAAGAGAACCACCACATTAGACGGAGGAGATCATAAGCCCATTGGAAGAGCCATCGTATTGGACGGAAGAGACTACAACAAACCAAATGCCAAATGAGAAGAGAGAACATAGAAATCCAAACACCAAAGGAGAAGAGAGAATGTAGAAGGCCAAGCACAACAGAAACTGAATATTAAAGCAAATAGAATGCATTGGAAGAGAAGAACTAACATTATTATAAAGTAGTGGAATGTTACCAAAGAAAAGTGTTGATTAGTGGAGTGAAATATTTTGTGTGCCACTTGGCATTGTAGATAATGTTACACCTAGAAAGCCATAACATCATTGAATAATACAAGATAAAGTTAAAAAATGCTTCTACTAAGTGTTATGAGCATAAGAAAATTGGAGAGCCAAAGGAACATTGGTTGAATATCAAAAGAGTTTGTGTGCCACTTGGCACTTGGAAAAGTGAGCACCAAATATTTTTGGAGGGCATCAAAATGCTTTGGAATGATCATTAAATGCATGGGCTGAAAATAGCACAACATCAAATTTATTCAACCTCAATTCATTTGGAAATTCAAGTGAGAACCTTGAAGAAAGAAGCCTGTTGAAGAGTCAACATTGGAGATCGACTATTTCATAAAAATTAGTGTGCATCTATAATATTGGAGGTGATATTTAAGTTTAAGATTTAATTTTCTAAAGGTTGGAGTTATAAGGAGTGAATAATATTTGATTTTCTTAAATTTGAATGCAATTAATTCATTTCCACATTGATTAAGTGAATTATTGGAGGTATAAGGTTTATAAGTGGAAAATCAAAACCCTAGATATCTTATTACTGCATTTTGAGAAATTTTGTAAAGTTTTGAAAAGTTGATTTGAAGTTTTGGAAAGTTAATTACAAGTTTTGTAATTAGTTTATTTGATTTTGTAAATCAATTTTAATATTTGCAAATGTTTTGAGATTTGGAGAAATAAGGATTTTAACTTCAAATTAGGAATACAAAATTTGCAAATATCTTTTACTAAAATTCTAAATTTCTAATTGGGGAGCTATAAGAAATTCAACATCAACATAGGATTGTGAAATTTAGAATTTAGAAATCATATTTTTGAAATTTGGGAGATAAAAGGTATTCAACCTAGAGATTTGAAGAATTGAAACCTTTGTCAAAAATTATTGATTGATCATTCATAACTAGGGAGAAATAAGGTATTCACCTTAAAGAGTAGAAGTTAAAGATTATATTTAAATTGTTATTAAAACATTAGGGAGACATAAGATAGCTTACAAGTTTCATCATGGAAACAAATAAATTCTTTTTTTCGAATCCCAACTTCTTAAAGGTCCTAGTTACACTTCATGGAAAAACAAACTGAGGTCAATATTGATAGAAGAAAATCTTTGGGATATCATTAAAGGAGAGAAAACTAAACCTACTGAAGATGTTAGAGAAATTCAAAAGTATGAAGAAGATGAAGTAAAAGCTCTCATGATAATAACATTTGCAATTCAATATGATATACAATTATACATTAGTTAAGCAACAACCTCTATAGAACCTTGGAACATTTTAGCCAAGATATTTGAAGGAAATAATAAAGCCACTATTTTGAATCTTCAAACCCAATTGCATTCTCTAAAAGTTAATAGTGGTGAAAGTATAGAATTGTTTCTAATAAAAGTGGTAGATATAAAAGGAAAATTATTAACCTTAGGAGAGAAGGTAGAAGACAAGTTTCTTATTCAAGTAATTCTAAGAGCACTTCTAGAGAGCTACAAGCATCTTGTTACTTCTTTACAAGTTCTAAGTAAAGATACTTCTTTTGATGAGTTAGTCAATATTCTACAAGAGTATGAGGTAGAAAATTTAGTTAAATATGAAATAACTAACAATGCCTTAGTCTCAAAAGATAATTTACAAGGTGTGGGTAAGGATTTTTGTGCCTTCTTACCCACTCTTCTTAGAGTTTGCTAAATTTTGAGGATGTCGATACGTGGGTGAAAGATACTAGTTAGGGACAACAACAGTCATGGGTGGACCAAACCTGATGGGAAAATGGTAAAATCAAGCAAGGTAGGCAACAAGAGCGGGCGAACACCCGCCCTTAACCTTGGGTGGAATTTCTAAAGGACCCACCCAACTTGGGTGGGTATTTTGAAAGGCTAGCATGCACAAAAAAATTGTACAACCTCGCCCTTTGGGAGGATATAGAATCCTACCCATATTGAGTAGGAGATACAAGTGCAAATAGGATGAATCCTCAGAGAAATGCCCACCCACTCCCCATAACATCCATGGGAAGAAAGAAGAGAAAACAAAGCACCCACCCAAGATGCAAATCCCCCACCATCACCCAAGATTCAAATGGAAGATTTATCTACTAGGCTAGCAGTTTGGGTACCTAAAAATGTAAGTGGATGTGATGGATTTTCGATGCATTGCCCCCAAGGCATCTTGAAACCTGTCACCCGCTGTCTAACTAGAGGATCACCAATTAAGGAGAGGGGTGAGGTAGCTGAGAATTGATAAGTGACAGAAGTATCACAAGATCTAAAGGCCCAAACTCAACCAACTACATCTACCTCCTAGAAAACCAACACTATCGAGTAGAATAATGTACCAGAGCAATGCTCGTCAATTGCAAAAGTCATCTTCCTACCCACCACCATTAATATTTAAATTTTGATACTGATGTAAATATGATTATAAATAGTGAAATATTGGTCATTCCTAAGGGTGACTATTTAGACATTACAATTATTATGTAAGGTTTCCCCTATGTAAATACAAATTCTACATTGTTTGGTCTCTAGCTATGGCGTCTTGTTCTTTATAGAATGTATGAATATTTAATTCTTTAGTTGCTTATGTCATCCTATATTATTCTGCTATCTATATTCTGTGGGTTTTACTTGATTGAATAGGAGTGTGTATTCATTAATAAGGATTGGGGGTTTATTTCCACTAATGTTTCTCGAACATGAACGCTCTGAATCTATATCCCGAATCTCATGCACGTATTCGTTGATATTGGAATTTTCCTCCCACCCACCATTGATAGATATCTATGATAAATATTTCATGAAGAACATGGACTTATACTGAGAGGGGGGTGAACAGTATAAGACTTAACCAATTAATAATTTTAACTTTAGATAGCAGTGGCATCAACACAACATTAATCAAGACAGAAAGCATCACACATTGAAGACCCATTTTTAACGTGGTTCACCCAAAATGGTTGGGCTACGTCCACAAAACTTTTCTCTAAAAATTTCCTCAAAGTTCTTTGGGAATCCTTCCCAATTACAATGTTTATGAGCCTCGGCCCAAAGGAGATACCTTCCCCCAATCAGAATTTATGAGCCTCTGCTCAAAGGAGATACCTTCCCCTCTACTCTGGAAATGATCCCTCAGAAGATCAATTGCCTCTACCTCTTGCCAGCACATGGAACTCCTTTCCACCGAAGACCTCCTGTCCTCAATGCTTAGCCTAAGAGACCTCTGCCTTCTATGATCACGTCCACAGCAGCTCAACAACCTATACCAAACACAGTCAGTCGGTCTAGTACAAGTCTTCCTCTGTCTATCAGATCTATCCAACACTTGAACAAATCAATCCTCTACACACAAGCCTTCTCAAGACTTGCCAAATCTGTCCTCAGGTTCTTCTCAAAGAACCAGTGCTCCTCTGTCCTCAAGTTCTCTGATAGAACTATCAAAACTCAGCTCACAAGTCCTCTGCTAGGACCTATCCAAATCTGCTCACAAGTCCCCACCGAAACCTATCCAAAACCTGCTCACAAGTCCCCACCGAAACCTATCCAAAACCTGCTCACAAGTCCCCACCGAAACCTGTCCAAAACCTCAACAAGCTCACCAAGAAAAACTTTCTTAGTAGGAAATCACAAGGTGAATTGTTAGAGACCCAATGTGATTTGTCAAACTCATAGAAGCATAAAGAGAATTGTTAGAGACTCAATATGTTCTATACTCAACTCCCAATCTCAAAACTCAACTCAAATCAACTCAACTCAAACTCAATCTCAAATCTGAAAACTCAACTCAAACTCAATATCTGAAATGGATAGGATAGAATGCTTTCTTTCAAGAACATGAAACTCCAACAATTGCCAACTATGCAAAGAATCACATAACAATGATACTCATGTTCTTTTCACCATCAATTAGGGCTTCAACAACAATGCTCATCAAACAAGGTTCAATCAACACCATTCAGCTCAAAACACAACCTTGAAGCATTTCACAATCAACATCAGAAAAGGAAACAAGTAGAACTCCTTTTCTCTCCAATATTGTTTGAACAAAAGCATCCACCAACTCAACTCACAATAGCACACACAACTTTTCAAATCATCAATAAAGGAGTAAGCTCAACACTTTAACCAAGTAAAGAATAGCTTGATTATTACCAATTTAATGAAAGCAAATATCAATCTCAAAGCTGCCCACTTAAGGTTTCACAACTTCACACAAGAAGCAATTGACCTTAAAACATCATGCTTTCATTTCCATAAACAACCAAAAGCACTCTCAACATTACAAGAAAGATTTAACCCTTATACACCTTATTTCTCCCTTATAGTCTTATCACAAATAAAATTTATCTCTCATAAGAATGCAATAAGAAATTTCAACAACATCTTCAAAAAGAATCTTTTATCAAAATACAAACAAGCTTTAAACTCCTTATAACTCCTAAGCTGTTTTTCCCTCTAACAAACTTCCTCCATCCGCAAAAACACTTAGCAAAAATTAATTTCGAAAATACCTTAGCCACATCAAAAATCGCTATGGAGAAATTTGCGCATGAATTCTAACACCACCCGCTGCGTCCACTTCACGACGAAAAACCCTTTCGCGATATTCGAACGCGGAACCTCCCGTTCGGGTAGCGCGCCAATAGCCTAGCCGCTACCGGTGCGCCAAAGGCACCCGATGAGGTTTAAACCTCACGCTGTTAACCTTGATCCTTCTGCACCAGGGATAAAATGAAACCACAGTCCCTTCCTTTCCTCTACCGTGACACGACGACAATAAACTTTACGATGGATTCGACAAACGACGAGTGCAGACAAACGAACAACGGATCCACGAAAATCAGCGAAGACACAGTCGAATTTACAATGAGCAACTCCTTTCAAAATTTGGATGGGATGAATCTTTGTTTTCATCGAGGGAGATTTATATGCAATTTACCATAAGCTCTTTGACGTCGGCGAGGAGTTTAACACGTCGACGGAGGTCTTGGCTAGCGCCCACAATGTTAAAACATTTGCGCCATGGATTAGGAGAACCCATTGCAAATAATAATTTATTTATTTAAAAATAATTAAATGGAACCTTAACAAGGTTTTTAATTATTTAAATAAATACTTCCTCCTAGACCCAAATGCATTAAACCAATGCATCCACCTGTAATCTCTAAACCTGCCAACTTGGGGTTTGCAAAAGACCTTTGAAACTGTCATGCCAGTAACCTTCATCAAAACAAATTATTTGACATCAAATCAAATTCCTTCAAGAGCTTCTTGACATCAATGACAACTTATACACTTGAGCAAAGGCAATGTACCCAAAGTACCCAAAATTGCCAACAATCTCCCCCTTTGTCATTGATGGCAAACCTTTACTGAAAACACTTCTCAAGAGCCAAAACTGAAACCAACTGTGCTAACAACTGAGAAACTGTGCCCACAACTGAGAATCTTCCTTTGAAGTTTTGCTCCCCTGACTTGAAGCTTTCCTCTTCACTTTGAAGCTCTCCCCCTTACTCATATCTCTCCCCCTTTGTCATCAATGGCAAAGGGCCACCTTTGGGGCTCGGGACTAAGAATGAGCCTCTTAGCTTAGTCCCTCCCCCACCTCCTGATGAGGTGATTAATTCTGGGGTGGGAGTACAACTCCCAATTTCTCCCTTAGATACTCAAACGTATCTCTTGGAAGAGGTTTGGTGAAGATATCTGCAATCTGCTCTTTAGTAGACACATACTCTACCTTGACATGCTTGTCTTGCACTTTCTCCCTTAGAAAGTGATACTTGATGGAAATATGCTTTGTCCTTGAATGCATTACCGGATTTTTGGAAATACTTATGGCACTTGTATTATCACAAAGTATGGAGATGGGTTGTTCATGCTTGATTTTGAAATCCTCCAAGGTAGTTTTCATCCATAAAACTTGTGTACACCCAGCCACTGCTGCTATGTATTCAACCTCTACTGTAGATAAGGAAACTGAAGGTTGTTTCTTACTTAGCCAAGAAACCAAACTCTTTCCCGGAAAGAATGCTCCACCACTAGTGCTTTTCCTATCATCAATATCTCCTGCCCAGTCTGCATCTGTATAAGCTGTGAGAATGAAATCATCACCTTTGGGATACCAAAGCCCAAAGTCCATAGTGCCCTTCAGATATCTGAATATCCTCTTAACTGCTATAACATGAGAATCTTTAGGAGATGCCTGAAATCTTGCTACTAACCCAACTGCCTGCATGATATCTGGTCTGGTAGCTGTAACATATAATAAACTGCCAATCATTGATCTGTACAACCTCTGATCTGCCATTGGAGATTCATCATATTTACTCATCTTGCACCCTGTAATCATTGGAGTACACACTGGTTTGCTGTCCATCATCCCAAATTTCTTCAACATTTCTTTGATATACTTTCCTTGAGAGAGAAATACACCATCTTTTGATTGAGCAATCTGAAGACCTAAAAAGAATGACAGCTCTCCAATCATAGACATCTCAAATTCCTTCTGCATGGTGTTAGCAAAATCTTTGCACATCTGAGTATTATTTCCCCCAAAAATAATATCATCAACATAGACAACCATAATCAGCATATCATCACCTTCATTCTTAATATACAAATTGCTATCTGCCACACCTTTCCTGAAGCCTTGCTCATGAAGATACCTGTCAAGTCTTGAGTACCAAGCCCTAGGTGCTTGCTTTAACCCATACAAGGCCTTTTTTAGTTTACACACATAGTCTGACTGTTATGAGAGAGACACTCCTTATGGCTGTTCTATGTAGACTTCTTCTACCAACACCCCATTTAGAAAAGCTGACTTTACATCCATTTGATATACCTTGAATGATTTGAAGCTTGAAAGGGCCAAAAACATTCTGATAGCTTCAAGACGAGCAACAGGAGCAAACGTCTCTTCGAAATCAACACCTTCTACTTGAGCATAACCTTTGCAGACTAACCTAGCTTTGTTTCTGACAATATTTCCATCCTCATTGAGTTTATTTCTGAATATCCATTTTGTGCCAATGACATTCTTGTCCTTAGGTCTTGGAACCAATTCCCAAGTTTCACTTTTCTCTATTTGATTTAGTTCTTCATCCATTGCTTTTACCCAAAACTTATCTGCACATGCTTCACTGAAATATTTTGGCTCAATCTGAGATAATAATGAGACATTTGTAGAATCATGTGAGGGAATGACTCTTCTTCTTGTTTGCCTGCTATTTGGATCACCAATGATCAAATATTTGGGATGATGTTTCTGAACATATCGTGAAGGAGTTTTGGGAAGCGGTTGTTGTCTTTCCTCTTCTTCATCTGAAACCTCTCTGAAATCTTCTTGACAAATTTCATCATCGAGTTCCTGGACTGGTTCTCTTATCCCTGTCTTTTCATCAACTGTTACATTTATGCTCTCTACAACTGTATGAGTTCTTTTGTTGAAGCATCTGTAGGCCTTGCTTTTGCTGGAATACCCAAGAAAGATTCCCTCATCACATCTAGGATCAAACTTACCCAAATTCTGATCTTCCCTTCTGATGAAGCACTTACTCCCAAACACTTTGAAGTATTTTACTGTAGCTGGTCTTCCTTTCCACAACTCATAAGGAGTTTTATGATGATTGACTCTAAGTTGGGCCCTGGTGATAATGTAGACTGTTGTACTGACTGCCTCTTTCCAAAAGCCATCTGAAAGTTTTGACTCATTTAACATAGCTCTAGCCATATTTTCAATAGTTCTATTTTTCCTTTCAACTACTCCATTTTGTTGAGGAGTTCTTGCTGCTGAATATTCTCTTTTTATTCCTTGTTGTTCACAGTATTCCACAAATTCATTTGAAGTGAACTCTCCTCCTCTATCTGATCTTAAACATTTGATTCTCTTGTCAGTCTCATTTTCAATCATTTCTTTGAAAGCTTTAAATTTTTCAAAAGCTTCAGATTTTTCTTTGAGAAAAGTAACCCAAGTCATTCTAGAATAATCATCTATAAACAACATGAAGTAGCTTTCTCCCTGAATGCTCCGAGTTCTGGTAGGGCCACATAAATCAGTATGAATAAGATCCAATGGTTTTGAAGAAGTATACCCTTTTGATTTGAAACTGGTTCTGGTCTGTTTTCCATGTTGACAAGGACCGCAAACGATGTTATGGGGCCTTTTTATTTTGGGCAAGTCTCTAACTGCTTTCTTGTTACTAATATTGACAAGATTATCAAAGCTCAAATGCCCCAATATTTTATGCCATAACCAACTCTCATCTTCTTGAGTTAGAAAACACTTTTCCTTTTTTATCTCACTTAGCATGTAAAGATTGTTTGGAGTCCTTGTAGCACTAGCAATGAGTTTTCCATTTTTTTCTTTACTTATCTCACATCTATCTGAAAAGAAAGATACTATGTGCCCTTGATCACAAAGTTGACTCACACTTAGAAGATTATGTCTTAGGCCTTCTACATAAAGCACATTTTTAGTTTTGGATTTCCCATCCAAACTAAGAGTCCCTTTACCACAGATTTTAGCTGACCTGTTATCTCCAAAACTGATTGTTCCTCTGTTTGTTTCTTTTAAGACCAAAAACTTTTCCTTTTCACCAGTCATATGTTTTGAACAACCACTATCAAGATACCATTTCTCTACTTTGTCTTGAGCATGAAAAGCAGTTTGAACTATCATTGACTTAGATTTGATCTCATTTCTCTTTTTAGTGAACTCAAGGCTAGATCTATCCAAACTGCATATCCTTGCTATATGCCCAAAATTATTGCACTTGTAACACATGACATCTTTATTCATAAGAGGTGCAAAAGAGTTAACATTTTCCTTACTATGGCTATTCACAGACTTATTGCAATGCATAGCTTTGTGACCAAATTTCTTGCAGGAAAAACAATAGCCATGGAAAGTATTATGTAACCTGTTTTGATGCCTTGGATGATTGTTCTTCTTGTGACCAACTGGAATCCACCGCTCTTCAGGATGAAGATTGATCTTGCTCGAAGCCCCTATTTCTTGAATGGTGATACCATCCTTCTTTTGCTTTTCACATGAAGTATTCTGTCTGAGAGCCAACTGTTCCAACTTCACTCTAAGAGACATAACCTCTTCTTCTAGTTTCTCGCAATCAGCTTCCTTTCCTTTGAGAACCTCTGTCAGAACCTGTTCAACCTTCTTCCCTTCTTCAACTAGAATTTTGAAGTCTATAATACTTTGAGACAATTCTGATCTTGCTATCTCTTCTTCCTGACATTGATGCTTGAGAACAAAATTCTCTTCCCTAAATTTCTCAAGCTTTCTTAAAGCCAAGAGGAATTCACCTTTGAGATCGAACTCAACCTCTTCATCTCTTTCTAAATCTGTATGTTCCTCTGATAGATCCTTCTCCAAGCTGTTAGGCTCTTTCTGGAGAGACCTGCTCTGATACCAATTGAAGAACATGGACTTATACTGAGAGGGGGGGTGAACAGTATAAGACTTAACCAATTAATAATTTTAACTTTAGATAGCAGTGGCATCAACACAACATTAATCAAGACAGAAAGCATCACACATTGAAGACCCATTTTTAACGTGGTTCACCCAAAATGGTTGGGCTACGTCCACAAAACTTTTCTCTAAAAATTTCCTCAAAGTTCTTTGGGAATCCTTCCCAATTACAATGTTTATGAGCCTCGGCCCAAAGGAGATACCTTCCCCCAATCAAAATTTATGAGCCTCTGCTCAAAGGAGATACCTTTCCCTCTACTCTAGAAATGATCCCTCAGAAGATCAACTGCCTCTACCTCTTGCCAGCACGTGGAACTCCTTTCCACCGAAGACCTCCTATCCTCAATGCTTAGCCTAAGAGACCTCTGCCTTCTATGATCACGTCCACAACAGCTCAACAACCTGTACCAAACATAGTCAGTCGGTCTAGTACAAGTCTTCCTCTATCTGTCAGATCTGTCCAACACTTGAACAAATCAATCCTCTACACACAAGCCTTCTCAAAGACTTGCCAAATCTGTCCTCAGGTTCTTCTCAAAGAACCAGTGCTCCTCTATCCTCAAGTTCTTTGATAGAACTATCAAAACTCAGCTCACAAGTCCTCTGCTAGGACCTGTCCAAATCTGCTCACAAGTCCCCACCGAAACCTATCCAAAACCTGCTCACAAGTCCCCACCGAAACCTGTCCAAAACCTGCTCACAAGTCCCCATCGAAACCTGTCCAAAACCTCAACAAGCTCACCAAGAAAAACTTTCTTAGTAGGAAATCACAAGGTGAATTGTTAGAGACCCAATGTGATTTGTCAAACTCATAGAAGCATAAAGAGAATTGTTAGAGACTCAATATGTTCTATACTCAACTCCCAATCTCAAAACTCAACTCAAATCTAACTCAACTCAAACTCAATCTCAAATCTGAAAACTCAACTCTAAATCTAAAAACTCAACTCAATATCTGAAATGGATAGGATAGAATGCTTTCTTTCAAGAACATGAAACTCCAACAATTGCCAACTATGCAAAGAATCACATAACAATGATACTCATGTTCTTTTCACCATCAATTAGGGCTTCAACAACAATGCTCATCAAACAAGGTTCAATCAACACCATTCAGCTCAAAACACAACCTTGAAGCATTTCACAATCAACATCAGAAAAGGAAACAAGTAGAACTCCTTTTCTCTCCAATATTGTTTGAACAAAAGCATCCACCAACTCAACTCACAATAGCACACACAACTTTTCAAATCATCAATAAAGGAGTAAGCTCAACACTTTAACCAAGTAAAGAATAGCTTGATTATTACCAATTTAATGAAAGCAAATATCAATCTCAAAGCTGCCCACTTAAGGTTTCACAACTTCACACAAGAAGCAATTGACCTTAAAACATCATGCTTTCATTTCCATAAACAACCAAAAGCACTCTCAACATTACAAGAAATATTTAACCCTTATACACCTTATTTCTCCCTTATAGTCTTATCACAAATAAAATTTATCTCTCATAAGAATGCAATAAGAAATTTCAACAACATCTTCAAAAAGAATCTTTTATCAAAATACAAACAAGCTTTAAACTCCTTATAACTCCTAAGCTGTTTTTCCCTCTAACAAACTTCCTCCATCCGCAAAAACACTTAGCAAAAATTAATTTCGAAAATACCTTAGCCAACATCAAAAATCGCTATGGAGAAATTTGCGCATGAATTCTAACACCACCCGCTACGTCCACTTCACGACGAAAAACCCTTTCACGATATTCGAACGCGGAACCTCCCGTTCGGGTAGCGCGCCAACAGCCTAGCCGCTACCGGTGCGCCAAAGGCACCCGGTGAGGTTTAAACCTCACGTTGTTAACCTTGATCCTTCTGCACCAGGGATAAAATGAAACCACAGTCCCTTCCTTTCCTTTGTCGTGACACGACGACAATAAACTTTACGACGGATTCGACAAACGACGAGTGCAGACAAACGAACAGCGGATCCACGAAAAATAGCGAAGACACAGTCGAATTTACAGCGAGCAACTCCTTTCAAAATTTGGATGGGATGAATCTTTGTTTTCATCGAGGGAGATTTATATGCAATTTACCATAAGCTCTTTGACGTCGGCGAGGAGTTTAACACGTCGACGGAGGTCTTGGCTAGCGCCCACAATGTTAAAACATTTGCGCCATGGATTAGGAGAACCCATTGCAAATAATAATTTATTTATTTAAAAATAATTAAATGGAACCTTAACAAGGTTTTTAATTATTTAAATAAATACTTCCTCCTGGACCCAAATGCATTAAACCAATGCATCCACCTGTAATCTCTAAACCTGCCAACTTGGGGTTTGCAAAAGACCTTTGAAAGTGTCATGCCGTAACCTTCATCAAAACAAATTATTTGACATCAAATCAAATTCCTTCAAGAGCTTCTTGACATCAATGACAACTTATACACTTGAGCAAAGGCAATGTACCCAAAGTACCCAAAATTGCCAACATTTTGTTGGGTGATTTGTTAGGTATAGATCTTGTATTTCTTATGGGGTATCACATCTACATAGGTCTTAATGCAATTATACCCATCCTTGTGAGTTCTAGCTATGACATTTTTCTTTTATTTTTGTTGTGGCTGCTCCACAACACACCCCAAAATTGGGGACCCACCTTTTTTACATGTTTTCCAAGAAAACTGCAGTGGCCCATAGGCTAAAGACCAAGGAAAAAAGCAAAATATCACAAAGAGAAGAAGTGTCACGATATCACGACATGTTGCTCCGTCGCGGCTCAGAAATGAAAGTTGTCAGAATATCGTGACATGTTGCTCCATCGCGGCTAGAAATGAAAAGTGTCGCGATATCGTGACATGTCATGTTTTCGCGGCTCAGACAAACGAAGTACAGTGGAACGAAAAAGTGTCACGATTTTGCGACATGTCCCATTTTTGCGGCCAAGAGTAACAAAATGTAGCAGGATGAGAAAATGTCACGATTTCGCGACGTGCTGTGAAATCATGGTCAAAGTGGTCAAACAGAACAAGATGCCAGAAATGTCGTGATATCACATGTCTCATTTTCGCGATGTAGGACAAAGAATTAAGTTGAAGACTCAAAGTTGTCATGATATCATGACATGTGTTTTCGTGATGTTTGATGGGTAAAATAGCCAAGTACAAAAATTGTCGTGATTTCGTGACATGTCATGTTTTCGTGACTTGTCATGAAATCGTGGTTAAAGCAGGCAGGAAGAAGTGTTGACCAAAAATGTCGTGATATCACGACATGTCATGAAATCGCGGTTCATAGAGGAGAGAGAAAGATAGTGAAAAACGTCGCGATATCGTGACATGTCATGAAATCACGGTTCATAGAGGAGAAATAAGATAAGGCGCCAGAATTGTCACGATATCGCGACATGTCATGAAATCAAGGTCAAAGCAGTCAGAATAGGGCAAGGAGAAAAAACATCATGATATCGCGACATGTCAGGTTTTCATGGCAGGAAAGTGAGGAAGGAATAAAGGAAAGAAATTGTTGTGAAATCATGATAGGTTGCATTTTCGTGATTTTTCGACAACAACAGAGATGAGGATAGAAGGTGTCGCGAAATCGTGACCTATCTCATTTTCACAATTTGCAACGACCTACAAGCTAAGTAAGGGAAATATGTCGCGATATCGTGACATGTTAGAGTTTCACGACCTAGAGCAACCAAAGTGGATATAGAAGAAAAGTGTCACGATTTCGCGACAGAAATCAAGAAGATGGTGCAGAATGAAAGGGTGTCGCGATTTCGTAACATGTCATGTTTTCACAGACAAGTGCAATGGGATAGAGCAAAAGAGAAAAGCGTCACGATTTCGTGATAGGTTGCATCTGCACAGCTTGAAAGAGAAAAATGTCATGATTTCATGACAGGTTGCATCTACACAGCCCGAAAGAGAAAAGCATCGTGATTTCATGACAGGTTGCATCTGCACAACCCGAAAGAGAAAAACGTTGTGATTTCGTGATAGGTTGCATCTACACAGGTCGAAAGAGAAAAGCATTGCAATTTCATGACAGGTTGCATCTGCATAGCCCGAAAGAGAAAAGTGTCATGATATCATGACATGTCTCATTTTCATGATGCATGAGGACGAATGAGACTGCTGACAGAAAAATGTCGTGATATCGCGACATGTCTCATTTTTGTGATACAGGTAGAGGACCAAAGTTGCATACATAAAATCGTCACGATATCGCGACATGCTATTTTTTGTCACAATTTATAGGGGGCCGGTAAAAAACAAGTAGGGAAGTGCTGAACATGTGGCACAAAGGCATAGAGGCTATGATAACACTTCAGGATTGACGATTACAGTTAGCAGAGTAGACCAAGCATTTCATACCCGAGCAAGAAGCCAAAACAACAAAGAAAAAATTTGGGGAGACGAAACAACTGGACTTGGGAAATGAAACGAAGTGTCACAGAGTGAAACAAAGGGCCATACCAGAAAGCTTAAAAGCAGAAGCCAATGACAGATACAGGGGTCAAAAACCACTATGGGTAGAGTTGCAGAGATGAAGATGATAGGCCATTTTGGGCCTGCTTTTGGAGCGTTTTCCTCCACTTTGTCTGGTTTTGTTAAAAATGGAAACATTTTGTTCTTGTAAACTGATACATTATCTTTAATACAAAATTACAGAGAGTTACATCTCATTGACAAGAAAGAAGGAGTTATTTTGTACATGCTAGATTTAATGTTCATTTTTCCCCCTTTCAGATTTTTAGGCTTATAGGTGAAGTTTAATGCAAGTTTTCTTGGTTGCTTCATGCGAATGTCTAAATTTGAAAATCACAGTTAAAACCCTACAAACCAGCACTTAGATTATCTGGATTGTGCATGTTTGCAGGTTCAATAGGTTAGGTTGTATGCAGAAAACCTCATATCTTCGGTTTTGTCGAATAGGATTGCTGTTGTAAGTGTGAATAGGGTCATCACAAAGGAGGCTTAGAACAATCTAGTTTCTAGCCTCTAGTGTGAAAACTCCTAGTTTTCAGCTGGCTAGGTTTTGTCGGCAAATTTTTAAAAATTTATTCTGTCCCCCTAACCTCCTACTATATTCTCGCCAACTCCTTATCCCTCCAACCTCCCTTCCACTTATTCCTCCACACCTTCCTCCCCTTATCCCTCCATCTCCCTCCACACTCATCCCCTTATCCCTCCATCTCCCTCCGCTCACACTTCCCTTATCACTCCAACCTTTCCCCATTATTCCCGCCAACTCCCCACTTCCTAATACTATATAAATTATGCAAAGGTTGTAAAATGTCGAGGGGGTTGAAAGTTGATTTAATAAAATTTTTGATATTCTGCTGTGTTTAATTTATCTTGTCTCTTGCTGCATTTATTTCGGCTTTAGTTCTGCCCTCGATACTACATCTGGTATCAGAGCGGGTGACGAACGGGCATGGATCCCGACAGAGCGGGCGAACGGGCATGGATCCGGAGGAGCCAAACCAGACAGAGCCGAGGAGGCTCGATGACCAGGCATGATTCTCGAGACAAAGGACACGTGGTGACAGCAGAGCTCGACACGTGGCGAGGGGCGATTGGCAGCAGCAGAGCAGAGGTGACTTGGCAATCGAGTTGGCAGAGGAGTTAAAATACCGCCATGTGGCAGACGGTGATTGGCTACGCATGGACGAAGGTGATTGGGCGGAGCTGGTAAAACACGGCTAGGCTTGACTGCCCGAAGGCAATCGAAGCCTTCTCTGAGTGTTCAGGGTTATAAACCCTGTGAGCGCCCTCAGTGTGGCGCATGTGGGATAAACCCACGGTATTTATTTATTTATTTTTTTTTTAAACTTGGCCGATGTTCATAATAAGTATATCCGCGCTCCCTCTCATACCCGTCCGAGCGCTTGGCGTGGTGGATAGATCTGTTCGTTTGCTTGGAGGAGGTTCCGGGGTCGAATCCCGTCGGGAGCTTTGCAGAGGAGGTAAATTTTTTAATTTTTTGTTTAAAGCCGTCGCCAAGGAGATAAAAGGAAGCAGCGTCTTCCTTGTTCACGAAGGAGCCGCGTGGTCGAGCGGCTAAGGCGCCCGCTTAGCAGAAAGCAGGTCGCGGGTTCGAGCTTAAAACAAGAAGGTAAAATTTTTAAATTGGTTTTTTAAAGGTTTAAAAATTTATTTAATAATTTTTATATTATTTTTTTAAAATTATCTTTTTTAAATTAGTTTTTTAAAAAAAAGGTAATTTAAAAAATAATAAAAGTTATTAAATTTATTTAAAAGGAAAACCTTTATAAAACTTTTTTTTGCAAACCTTTTGAGAAGTTTTATGAAAAAGGAGGAATAATGTGCCCGTGCAAATGGTAGATGTTTCGATCTGAAGGGTGCTATAATGCACTACTTTCAATTTTGAAGAGACAGACACCAGAATCCTTTGACCAAAGGGTTCAAAGTTTAGGACTACACACAGTGTTTTGTCAACTTGAGAATCAGGTGATAGCTCACCTAAGAAAGCCGGATTCAGGATACGAAGGAGGTTCTGAAGACAATATCTTCGGAAAGAGGATTGAAGAGTCCGAGACTGAGCAATTTGTTTCGGATGTACGATCAAGTGCCAGTTACACACCAGGTGTACCAACAACTGAATCGAGTGAGGGCTATACTCCACGCTCTCCTGAACCTGAACCAGAAGAAGAAGAGGAAGCAGAAGAGGAAGAAGAGGAAGAGGAAGAAGAGGAAGAAGAAGAAGAAGAAGAAGAAGAAGAAGAAGCAGCAGAAGAAGATCCAGAGGAAGTGGAACCTGAGATCATCATCATCAGCAACAGTTCTGAAGCAGAACTTGAATGTACTAAAAAGGCGAGATTTGATTTGAATAATTAATCTCTTTGTACTACTTTAAAGTACTTGTTTGCTTCGAATAAAGTTTGTTTTTATTATTCTGCAATGGCATCCAATACTAGTCTTCCGATTCCTGAGTTCAATGGAGGAGACTATGAATATTGGTCTATTAAAATGAAAACCCTTTTGATAGGAAAAGGTCTTTGGGATGTAGTCGAAGAAGGCTATACTGAACCAACTGCTGCTGAATGGGCAGCTTTCTCTAATGCTGATAAAAAGGCTAGAAAAGAAGCACAAAAGAATAATGCTTTTGCCCTTTATCACATTCATGCTTGCCTTAGATAAAAGTATCTTCCCTAGGGTTGCATCTTATGTAATTGCACAAGATGCCTGGAATGCCCTAAAAGAAAGCTATAGAGGTAGTGACCAAGTGAAGCAGGTAAAACTGCAAACTTTGAAACGAGATTTTGAGAATCTCAAGATGCAAGAGAATGAAAGAGTCGGAGATTACTGCGTGCGAGTGAAAGCCGTAGTCGACAAAATGGTCACACTAGGGGAGGATATTAAGCCAGAGATGATGGTGAAGAAAGTGTTGAGAACACTTCTTCCTAAATGGAATTCTGTTGCAATAATTATTGAAGAATCCAAAGACTTAACCACATTGTCTTTTGATGCACTAAGCTGGTTCACTTCTCTCACATGAAGAGAGGTTACAGGAAACTCCTACCACCAGTTATGGAGGAGATGACAAAGCTTTTGCCACACATGAAGGAAGAGGTAGAGGCCGTGGCAGAGGACAACAAAGAGGCAGAGGCAGGAATAATCAAAGAGGGGGAACTCCTAACAAGAGGAGGATCATCCAACGAGAGGTGGAAATCGAGAATAGAGGAGGACAGCAACAATATAGAGGGAAACAATCTGGCAAAGGAAAAGGAGGAGACAAATCAAAACAAGTTTGCTACAATTGTGGCAAACCTGGCCATTATGCTCGAGATTGTTGGTCAAAGACTTCGCAAGGAAGCAACAGCAACCAGAGCAGTCAGTTTGGGAATTTTGGAGAAGAGGAAGAGTCCTCAAATCTCTTTCTTTCTTATGGCCGAGACAGAGCAAAATATGAATGATACATGGATTTTGGACATCTGGGTGTTCAAATCAAATGAGTGGCAAAGAAGAACTCTTTGCTAAGTTAGACTCCTCATACAAATCCAGCATCCGGTTGGGAGATGACAAGTCATTGGAGCCATGGAGGTTCCAACGAAAGAAGGCATCAAGCAAGTAAGTGATATCTATTACACACCTCATCTTCAACACAATCTTTTAAGTGTTGGTCAAATGCTAGAAAAGAATTATAAGTTGATTTTTGATGAGGGTAAATGCACCATTTTTGACAAGAACAATAGTAATAGAATCATTACACAAGTGCCAATGTCGAAGAATAGATTATTCCCTTTGAAGTTTGGCCAGCCAGGAGGAAATAAGTTAGCAAATGTTGCAATTACCAATCCAAGTGTCCTATGGCACTTGAGATATGGTCACTTGAATTCAGCAAGTTTGAAAATGCTAACTTCACAAGCAATGGTAATTGGACTTCCCAAAATTCAAGATAGTAAGGAAGTCTGTGAAGGGTGTGCCTTGGGCAAGCATGCCAGATCAAAATTTCCTCATGGGCAAGCATGGAGGGCCAGCTATCCTCTTCGGCTTAGTGCATTCGGACATCCGTGGTCCGATGCGGACCAAGAGTCTAGGTAATCACTCTTACTTCCTACTTTTCATTGATGATTGCACAAGAATGTGTTGGATATATTTTTTGAAGCATAAGGATGAAGCATTTGCATGCTTTGTTGATTTTAAAGCAAAAGTTGAAAGTGAGAGTGGATATTCTATAAAATGTCTTAGATCAGATAGAGGAGGAGAATACTCCTCTAATCAGTTTTGAATTTTTGTAAACATCATGGCATCAAGAGGCGGTTCACAATCGCCTACACTCCATAACAGAATGGTGTAGCGAGAAAGGAAGAATCGCACCATTGTGGAGATGGCAAGATCAATGCTTCAGACAAAGCATTTGAGTAATTCATATTGGGGAGATGCAACAAGGACTAGTGTTCACATCTTGAACAGAAGTCCTACTTCAAGTTTGAAAGGGAAGACACCTTACCAAGCCTGGTATGGTAAGAAACCAAATGTGAAGTATTTCAGAGTATTTGGTTCATTGGCATATGCTCACATTCCAGATGAGCTGAGAAAGAAACTGGATCCAAAGAGTCGGGCATGCATTTTTGTAGGATACTTGTGAAAACACAAAGGGTTATAGACTCTACAATCCTACGACTCGAAAGATAGTGGTTTCAAGGGATGTGATTTTTGATGAAGGGGGAGAGTGGGGTAAGCCCCAAATATTCAGTGATGTTGAAGCCACTGATATAGTTGCTCAGCAGGTGCAACCGCAGCTCCCACAGAAAGGAAAGCAGTCTCCACCCACACATCCTCCAAGTCCATCTTCTGATTCAACTGCTTCACCAAGTCCTTCTCCACAGTGATCATTAAGTTCCTCACCAATGGACATTGATGTTCCATCCAAAGGTAAGAGAACTTTACAGTATCATCCATCATCTCAGATGTTGGATAAAATTTTTTAAGAAGATATACTAGGAGTCAAGCTAGTGAAATGGAATCTGTTTTACACAGATTAGAAAGTATGCACTTGTATGGTGATGATGAATCCCAGCGGGAACCTAGGGGAGATCAAGTTAACTATGATTTGTTAACTAGTGCACAACTTGAACCTTCTAGTTATGAGAAGGCATGTACTCAGAAGATTTGGCAAGATGCCATGAAAGAGGAGATAACCTCTATAAAAAACAACGACACTTGGGAGCTCGTGAAGCTTCCAAAAGGAAAGAAATGTGTTGGCTGTAAATGGATCTTCAAGACCAAGTTTAATGCTGATGGAAGCATTGAGAAGCATAAGGCAAGATTAGTGGCAAAGGGTTTTACTCAGAAATATGGAATAGATTATGAAGAGACTTTTGCTCCTGTAGCCGGACGAGGAGACAATCGAAGCAGTTCTTGCCTTAGCTGCACACAAAGGATGGAAAGTCCAACACATGGATGTCAAGAGTGCATTTCTCAATGGTTACTTGACAGAAGAAGTGTATGTTGAGCAACCACGGGGATTTGAAGTGCAAGGTAAGGAACACCTTGTTTACTGATTGAAGAAGGCACTCTATGGTCTTAAACAGGCACCAAGAGCTTGGTACTCACGCATTGATGGGTACTTCAAAGATTATGGGTTCACCAGGAGCAAAAATGAACCCACACTCTACTACCTAAAGCAAGGTAATGACATCCTCATAGTTTGTTTGTATGTGGATGATCTCATTTTTATGGGTAGTAATGAAAAAATGAATATGGAGTTCAAACACTCCATGATGACGCAGTTTGAGATGAAGGATCTTGGCTTAATGCACTACTACCTTGGAATGGAGGTTCATCAATCAGATACGGGGATCTTCATCTGTCAACATAAGTATGCTCAGGATATGATCAAGAAGTTTGCTATGGAGCATTGCAAACCAGTTGCAACTCCAATTGGACATGGGATCCAATTAAGCAAAGATGATGGAGCACCAAAAGTTGATGTGACCACTTTCAGAAGCATGGTTGGGAGTTTGATGTTTCTCACCAACACCAGACCAGATATTCAGTATGTTGTATCTCTTGTTTCTAGATTTATGGCTAACCCATCTAAGCTGCATTTGCAGGCAGCTAAAAGAATTTTGAGATATGTGAAAGGTACATTGGATTTTGGAATCCAGTACCATAAATGTAACACTATCAAGCTTGTAGGCTTCAGTGATAGTGATTGGGGTAGCAATATTGATGATAGGAAGTCAACATCAGGAAACTATTTTAGTCTTGGATCAGGACTAATAACTTGGAGTTCAAAAAAGCAGACAGTAGTAGCGCTATCTTCAACAGAAGTCGAGTATATAGCGATTACTTATGCAAGTACTCAAGCCTTGTGGCTAAGGAAAGTACTAGAAGAGATTGGAGAACAGCAAAGTGGTCCGACCAGAATCTACTGCGACAACATCAGTGCCATTCAGTTGGCATATAATCCTATCCACCATAGCAGAACGAAGCATTTTGATATGAAGTACCACTTCATCAGAGATATGGTGGAACATGAAATTGTTGAGCTTCAATATTGTCACACTTTGGAGAACGTCGCGGACATCTTCACCAAGGCGATGACTAAAGCTCAATTTGTAAAGCTGAGAGACTGTGTAGTCAGTCCTCTCAACTTTAAGGGGGAGAATGTTGTAAGTGTGAATAGGGTCATCACAAAGGAGGCTTAGAAAAATCTAGTTTCTAGCCTCAAGTGTGAAAACTCCTAGTTTTTAGCTGGCTAGGTTTTGTCGGCAATTTTTTTTAAAAATTTATTCTATCCCCCTAACCTCCTACTATATTCTCACCAACTCCTTATCCCTCCATGCTTCCTTATCCCTCCAACCTCCCTTCCACTTATTCCTCCGCACCTTCCTCCCCTTATCCCTCCATCTCCCTCCACGCTCATCCCCTTATCCCTCCATCTCCCACCGCCCACACTTCCCTTATCACTCCAACCTTTCCCCATTATTCCCGCCAACTGCCCACTTCCTAATACTATATAAATTATGCAAAGGTTGTAAAATGTCGAGGGGGTTGAAATTTGATTTAATAATTTTTTTGATATTCTGCTATGTTTAATTTATCTTGTCTCTTGCTGCATTTATTTCGGCTTTAGTTCTGCCCTCGATACTACAATTGTCGCATTCTGAATGTATTTTAGTTCCATTCTCTTTGCATTTTATTTTCACTTCTTTATTTTTCTGCATTTTTTATTTCACAGGAAATTTAATTTTATTTTAATTACAGTCATTCAAATAAACAATTGAAAATCTACCAAAATCTGAAAACAAAATTTGATTCACATCGAATTCATTCACAATTTTATTTTTATTTTATTTTTAGTTTTATCATTAATATTGATTCACATCAAATTCATTCGGATCAAACGAACAATCATTGAAGTGTCAAATAAAATAAACCAGTTGTGCCCCTTGTTTACGAGTTACTTGCAATCACTAAGGTATTCCAAGCATTCAAATTGAACAATATTATTTGTGCAAAATGCTAACATAGCGGAGACCTTGGAGAAGTTACTTGTTTAATTTCTTTGCAAGAGGGGATTTGGAACCCAAATCCTATTGGAGAGTGTGTTTTCACAATCGGGTGAAAATACCACTCAACAGATTGGCGCTAGAAGGAGGGCCGAATTGGTTTACTTTATTTTGATTTTCATACAGAAATAATGTGTTTTTGATTCGATTTTGAAATTATTTCTTAAATCTCATTAACGGCTAAACCACAACATTTTTTTTGTGTTGCAGGTTTTCTTGGAGATATCGAGAGTTTCGTCAAGCAAGCTGGACCCACCGCGCCGTATCGCGACTAGGTCCCAAACAACTAGGGAAACCATATTCCATGACCTTACACTCACTTGTACTCCAAAAAATAAAACCAAGCAAGCTGTGAACCTACCAGATAGCCTTGTCACAAAAGATCTTTCTATTTCAGGAACATCGAGCGGACCTACATCGGTGGTATCAATTGCCACTAGCGTACCTATCATCAGTACCATTTCCACCACTCTTGTAGGGTTGTCCTCATCAATTCTGAGTCAAATGGCCCAACCTCCAGCAGCTCCTTGGTACGGAGCTAATAATATCCCTTTGAATATTGTAGGGGATATCCATGAAATCCCTAAGAACATAGAAATATTCTTGCCCAAATATAAACCAGATGGCCCAAGGACCGTAGAGGAGCATATCCAAGCCTATAGGGATGTTTTGATAAGGTTGCAAGTCCAACATGAAGATGTGGCTTGCAGACTTTTTCCCATGAGCCTAGATCCAATAGCCTATGAATGGTATATATGCTTGCCTACTGGTTCAATCACTTCATGGACGCAAATGGAGAATGCCTTTGTCAATCAGTTTAGGTCACCGTTGGATCCCGCAACCATCTACAATCAATTTATTACATGCAAAAGGGGCCAGGGTGAACCAATCAGAACCTTTAATCAGAGATTCCAAAAATGTTATAATAGAGCAATTTCACATTTTGCCATAGACCCCATGAGTAGCTTTACAAATCTATTTTGGGGCATTGGATCCGATGACAGCGATGTTTTCCAGGTGAAATCCTCAAGTCACCACGCTCGCCTTAGCTTACAACGAAGCTATGACCATCGAGCAGCAAATGACACCACAGGGCTATGGGTTTCCCCAGATGCCTATGATGGGACAATATGCTCCATATGGTCAAGCTCCCATGGTAAATCAGATCATGGCACCGCAAATGCCAAACATGAATGCTTTCCCATATCAACAACCATATCCACCAACACCTGCCTATGCACCCATTCCGATCCAACCGATCACATCCATTCCACCCGTTCCCACATTTTTGCAAAATAGTCAATCGACTATGCAAGGAACCAACCAAGTTAATTCTCAGGCTATAGTTCCTTTCCCAAATCCAACTCCGATCCAAAGTGTAAATCCATATATGAATCAAATTCCTCAAAATATGACTCAAATGTTAAATCAAGATCCCACGAATTATGCAAACCCAACGGGAACTAACAATAATGTAGCTCCACCGAAAGAGATTTATTCGGATGTTGAAGAGCTCAAGAAGATAGTTCATAAACTGAGTAATGACATGGTTCAAAAATAGAAGTATGAGTCCCATGCCCCTCACTCAAATCAAAATTTTAACAATAGAGGGAGACATTGGAACACAAATCCAAACAATGGAGGAGTACCTGCCCCTATTGCCAATCAACTAGATACTTCTGCAGGACCCAGTCAATCCAGTTCCCTTTTGAATATTTTCGATTTTGCATGGGAAAAGGGGTGCAGATTGCACAATACAAAAGAGCACAATGAGAGGAATTGTCCTGAAATCGCTAGATACACTCATTGTCTCCAAGCCCAAGTAGATGACCTGGAACTTGTGCCAAATGAGGATCCACCCCAACATCAAGATGATAACATTATGGTGGTGGAAACTTTATACCGTCAAGAAGGTGAGAGTGAGGAAGAAGAAGATGAAATTTTGGAACAGGAGGTGCAAGCTTTTCGAGAGTTTAGAAAGGGGAATCATGGATATCATTTGAGAAGTAAATCTAAAGCCCCTAAAACATCATCAACACCACCAAATAACTCTATCATTCCTCTGGATACTAAGGCGAGATAATAATCCTCCTCCTCCACTTAGAAGAGAAATGTCTAATGACACGCAGAAGACAGTCAAACTTGAAAAATCAAACTATGACATAGTGGAGGATCTAAAGAAGTCCAAATCAAGCCTTTCGTTCTTAGAAGTGGCCAGGTTGCCTGGCCAAAAAGAAGCATTGATAAAGGCTCTGAACTCACCTAATCAAGTGTGGAAGGGAAAGGAAGTTGAGTCTCATTTGATTTTATGAAAGGAGAGACGGGATGTCCCGCCATTCTTATTGACTCTGAGAATTGCTGGTAAGAATTTGCATAATTGTTTGGTGGACACGGGTGCCACGAGCAATCTCATGCCTTCAGAGATATGTCAAATGCTAGGTCTACAACCTGTTTCATCCAAATGCAAGGTTTTGCAATTGGACCGATCTGAGGTAAATGTGGTAGGGACCCTATATGATGTCAAAATTCAACTAAATTCTAAACCCAGGGTCCAACAAGTGGTCGACATTCTGGTTGTTAATATCCCAAGTAGATATGGAATGCTACTTGCAAGGGATTGGATGAAAACTTTGAACGACTATTTTTCAACCGATTGCTCACATATGTGGCTACCCTGGAAAGGAATCATGAATCAAATCAGAGTAGAAAATGAACCGAGGCTTAAGGAAATCATAACAGAATTTAATAAGCCAAATGAAGTTCAATTTTCTGAACCCGAGTTGGGGGTTTATGCATTTGATGTTGAAGAAGCTACCGAAGAGCCTAAAAGGGAAACATTTCATGGTAGCTCTCTTGAGGGAAATAATTTCATATGGTTGCTTAGGTTTGATGGATCCAAATCCAAACGAGGGAGCAGGAGCCGGAGTCGAGCTCACTTTCCCGGGAAGTAAACCATTATTGGCTGCTTATAGACTACAATTTCCTTGCACGAACAACATGGCAGAATATGAAGCACTAATTTTTGGTTTACAACTGGCGTTGAGCAAAAAGGTTAAATGCTTGAAAGTATTGGGAGATTCTAAACTGGTAGTCAAACATATTAAAGGACAATATACATGCCGTGATAAGAGACTGAGCCTTTATAGAACTAGGGTAATGGACCTCATTGAGGAATTCGACGCTTTCAATATAGTCCTTATTTCTAGAAAAGGAAATCGCGTAGCAGATTCTCTTGCAGTCATCGTAGGCATGTTAAATCCAATTGATATAAAAAGGTGTAAAAAGTTCTCCATCGAATTAGTTCCTTGTCCATCGATACCTGATAATGTCAAGAATTTCCAAGTTTTTGAAAACGACAGACACATATTCAAATTTGTCACGAACTCAGGTATTTTTGAAAACCAGGTGATTGATGAGGAGCAAAGATGGCAAGAAGAAGCAAAAAACGAAAGTGAAACTACATGTCAATCCAACAAAATACCTAAAGACATAGTTTCATTGGAGAAAATGTTCGATATGGGATACAAGGCCAGAAAAGAAAAAAAGGTTCCACTCCCCAAAGATGCATGTGATCTAATTAATCTAGGGAGTGCGGACAATCCACGGGAAGTGTACATCGCAAAGGTATGTACAGCTGAAGAAAGAGAAAATATAATACATGCACTAAAACACTACGTGGATTGCATTGCTTGGAATTATAACGAATTGAAAACATACAACCAAAACGTCATTACACATACCATCCCTCTAAAGCCGGACTCCAAGCCTTTCAGACAAAGACAACGAGTTGTTAACCCGCTATTGGAGCCCTTAATAGAAAAGGAGGTCAAGAGATTATTGGAAGCAAAGATTATTTTTCCTATTAGGCACTCAACCTGGGTTGCTAACCTCGTTCCAGTAAGAAAGAAGAGCGGAGATATTAGGCTATGTATAGATTTTTGAAATCTTAACAAGGCCTCTCAAAAGGATAACTATCCATTGCCATCCATTGATGAAATTTTACAAATAGTGAATGGATCTGAAATGATGTCTTTTCTTGATGGATATTCTGGATATAACCAAATTCTTATTCATCCCAATGACAGGATGAAAATAGCCTTCACAACCAAATGGGGGACATTTGCCTACAGAAGAATGTCGTTTGGACTGTTAAATGCTTGGTGCAACATTTCAACGCGCCATGGACTATGCATTCAAAGGGCTTATAGGCAAGTGTATCATTGTGTATGTGGATGATATTCCAATATTTTCAAAGAAAAGAGAAGACCATGTCAAGGATTTGAAAAAGGTTCTTCAAAGATGCAGAGAGCATGGAATTTCTTTAAATCCCAAAAAATGCATCTTTGGAGTAACAGAAGGAAGACTACTTGGTCACATCATTTCAAAAGAAGGTATATCCATTGACCCGAAAAGGATAGAAGCTATCCAAAACTTGCCTCTCCCGGGTAGTAAAAAGGAGTTGAGATCTTTCTTCGGGCAAATTAATTTTGTGAGGAAGTTTATTTCAAGCTTCACTGAGATAGCCAAACCATTGAACAAGATGCTCAAGAAGGATGTAGATGTCAGATGGAACGAGGAAAGTAGGGTGGCCTTTCAAAACATTAAGGATGCCATTTCCAGAGCCCCTGCCCTCATAAGTCCAAACTATGCTAAACCTTTCTATATTTATGCTTTCGCATCGGAACACTCTTTTGCGAGTGTCTTGACCCGTAAAGGTGAGGATAGCGCAGAAAATCCCATAGCATTTTTAAGTGCTCCTTTAAAAGATGCTCAATTGAGGTATTCTATCCTCGATAAGTAGATGTACGCACTCTTTAAAATGGTAAAAAATTTTGACATTACATTGTGCACAGCAGAGTTTTTGCCATTGTGCCTGACCCTGCTATCAAAACTATGTTTTTACAGAACGAGCTAGGTGAGAAAAGAGGTAAATGGATTTCTACTATCCAAGAATTTGATCTTGAAATCCAACCCATGAAACTAGTTCGAGGACAGGGACTTGTGAAGACGATTGCTGAGAATAATCCGCAAACGACATGCCAATATTCAAATGCAGAATACATTTCTAAAGATGACTGGTATGTTGACATTGTACATTTTCTATTAAACGGTAAGTGCCCATCCAATTTGAATTCCACTCAAAGAAGGGCTTTAAGACTTAAATCTGTTAATTATCTGATTAGATCTGGTGTTCTTTACAGAAAAAACCACGAGGGGATTTACTTGAGATGCCTGAATAAAGAAGAAGCTGCCAAGGTTCTACAAGAATTTCATGGGAAATATGGAACTGGCCATGGTGCGGAAAATGCTACAGCGCATCAAATCCTGAGAGCAGGATACTATTGGCCTCACATTTTTAAAGATGCACACGCTCATGTACGATCTTGCCACATTTGTCAAGTAGCTGCCAACAGAGAAAGAAACGCAACCATGCCATTACAACCTGTAGTTCAGATGAGACCATTCGCACAATGGGGATTAGATTTCATTGGGGTTATTAACCCAAATTCTTTAGATTCCCATAAATTCATACTAACAGCTACAGATTATTGTACAAGGTGGACAGAAGCAGTTCCTACAAAACATGCCACTATAGACGTTGTAATAAAATTCCTTGAGGATCACATCATAACAAGATTCGGAATGCCCGATTCTATCGTTAGTGATAATGGTAAAGCTTTTGTTTCCACGCAATTTGCAGATTGGGCATACGACAATAAAGTGAGTTTAAAATTTGCATCTAATTATTACCCTCAAGGAAATGGTTTGGCCGAATCCTCAAACAAAAATTTGTTGAATATCATTAAGAAATTACTTGGAAAGGAACCCTCGAGATTGGCACAACCGGTTAAAGTTTGCTCTTTGGGCAGATAGGACCAGAATAAAAGACTCAATAGGAAACACACCCTATCATTTGGTCTATGGACAAGACCCAATCTTTCCTGCAAACTTGAAGCTGCAAACCCTACATTTCATACAAGAATACTTGGGAACAGATAACCACACTGAAGCTAGATTAAGTCATTTACTGCAACTCGATGAAAAAAGGGAGGAAGCCATGATTCACATGAGTAAACACCAAGAGGTTGTTAAAAGATGGTTTGACAGAAGAGCTAAAATTAAGTCCTTCAGAATTTTAGATTTGGTCTTACTGTGGGATAAAAGACATGAAGAAAAGGGGAATCATCAAAAATTTGATTGTCTTTGGTTAGGCCCTTATCAGATTTCAGAAATTCTAGGGAAAAATACCTTCAAGTTAAGAACTTTAGAAGGGAAGGATCTGACGTTACCAGTTAATGGGCATGTTTTAAAGCACTATTTTAGCCCTTGAGTCGTAGGAGATTGATATTATATTTTTCGGTTTTGGTATGGATTTTCAAATTTTGTTTTGTTTGTTTTAAGATTACTAGTTTAGTTAGGATTTAAGTTGAGTGTCTGATTTCATTTGACATGTTTGGTTTGTTTATAAAAAAAAAAAATGATGAAAAAATTGTTTTTGAGATGTTAACTTATGTTTTAGATCAGGGAGAATATGAAACATCGGAATTGTATTGCAGAAAGCTCCACGAATATTGCAAACACATTAAAGAATATCGTTTGGAACTTGTGATGCATGAAGTTGTCAGTTTTTCACATTATGGTAAAGTAGGTGATATATACTCCATCCGCATTTCAAAAGGAGCAATGCATTCATATCTCATGTTACATTCCACATTGCATATATATTTCATCTCAGTTGCATCTTCATGTCATGTACAATCATTGAAAAGGTGTCGAATCCTCTTAGGGTTATTACATAACATATATTAAAAGGATCCTAAGGTTGGGAACTGATGCCCGAACTATCTTGAACCAAGCACGTTCTACGCATATTAAAGAGAATCTTGAGCAAAATGGTCAAAACCATACTTGGAAGAAAAGGTGAGGCGAAAGGAATATTTTGTGTCTATCCTATCATGCAACATAATCCTTAAAACAGTGGTTTTTACCACTCCCATAAAGCTTAAAGCCTAAAATCAGAGTAGTAAGGATAGGGTTAAATCCTCATCAAACTTAGGTTGAGGATCCAATTCCCCAAAGCTCTGATTTGACCTTCATGGAGTAGTAAGGATAGGGCCTAATTCTCATCTCGCTTAGGTTGAGAATCCGATTCCCCAAAGCTTCATTTTTTTCCATTTCATCATAAGTATTGGATAGGGTCTACATATCCTCTACATAGGATGGGTAGTCATTCCCCAAAGCTTCTTTGTCCA
Organism: Wollemia nobilis; assembly: GCA_028583015.1. Classification (NCBI taxonomy): domain Eukaryota; kingdom Viridiplantae; phylum Streptophyta; class Pinopsida; order Araucariales; family Araucariaceae; genus Wollemia; species Wollemia nobilis. Next base: position 385,926 of record JAQPPZ010000267.1, read on the forward strand.
AAAGCAAAATTAATTTTGCCCATTTCTTTATTAATATTGGATTGGAAGGATCGTACTACATGTCCCTCGCAAGGATGGGTAGTCATCCCAAAGGTCCAAGAAAATAAAAAAGTAAATGAAAAGATGAAGAAGCCAAATCATGGATTATGGGGTTAATCTCCATCGGGGCTATAGACGCTTGGCTGGCAGTGGAGTATGCTCATGCGTGGCAACATGTCTTGTCTAAAAACAAGACCACTGACTGCTCAAACGGACAGGCTAGCTTGACAGTTTCATCCATAACAGGTTAAATCATTTTGTTCAAGATGAGGTAATGAACTCCAGATTAGAATAGTAAGGATAGGGTTAAATTCCCATCTCGCTTAGGTTGGGAATCCTATTCCCCAAAGTTCTGATTTCACTTACACTTGCACATGGGTTCAAGATGGTAGTGACACATAACCAACTTTGGGATCTAGTAGATTATTTATTTGGTCCTAAGAGGGTTTGACAGTTTTAATATGTTTGTTCATGATATTAGAAGGTTTGAGCCTTTGCAAAGCAGGTTGTTATATCTTTAGCATCTTCATCATACATCAAATCCTGCACAAATCATTCATAGCCTTGCATACAAATCATAAGTGAAACTGACAATGGAATGTTGATCAATTTCAAACGATAGGGAATGAAACACATTGCACACACCGAGCTGATACTTAATGATTCTGATGATTCATGTATTTCTGATCTATTGGCATTTGTTTATATTTCTTATGTGCTAACGCCTATTTTCGAGTTTGTATACTTCCAGGTTAGGTTCTCACCAAAATGCTCAGGAGCATTTGACAGCAGAGTCGCCATTTGTTGTGGCTGCTCCACAACACACCCCAAAATTGGGGACCCACATTTTTTACATGCTTTCCAAGAAAATTGCAGTGGCCCATAGGCTAAAGATCAAGGAAAAAAGCAAAATATCACAAAAGAGAAGAAGTGTCGCGATATCGCGACATGTTGCTCCGTCGCGGCTAGAAATGAAAAGTTGTCGCGATATCGCGACATGTTGCTCCGTCGCGGCTCAGAAAAAGAAAAGTGTCACGATATCGCGACATGTCATGTTTTCACGGCTCAGACAAGCGAAGTGCAGTGGAACGGAAAAGTGTCACGATTTCGCGACATGTCACGTTTTCACGGCCAAGAGTAACAAAATGCAGCAGGATGAGAAAATGTCACGATTTCGCGACGTGCTATGAAATCACGGTCAAAGCGGTCAAATAGAACAAGATGCCAAAAATGTCGCGATATCGCGACATGTCTCATTTTCACGATGCAGGACAAAGAATTAAGTTGAAGACTCAAAGTTGTCGCGATATCGTGACATGTTGTGTTTTCATGATGTTTGATGGGTAAAAAAGCCAAGTACAAAAATGTCACGATTGTGATATGTCATGTTTTCGTGACTTGTCATGAAATCATGGTTAAAGCAGGAAGAAGTGTTGACCAAAATGTCCGATATCGCGGACATGTCAGAAGAGGAGAAAAAAGATAAGGCGAAGGCGGGACATGTCATGAAATCATAGTCAAAGCAGTCAGAATAGGGCAAGGAGAAAAAATGTCGTGATATCGCGACATGTCAGGTTTTTGCGGTAGGAAAGTGAGGAAGGAATAAAGGAAATAAATTATCGCGAAATTATGACAGGTTGCATTTTCGTGATTTGTCGATGGCAACAAAGATGAGGATAGAAGGTGTCACGAAATCGTGACCTGTCTCATTTTCACGATTTGCGGTGACCTACAAGCTAAGCAAGGGAAATATGTCATGATATCGTGACATGTCAGAGTTTCATGACCTAGAGCAACCAAAGTGGATATAGAAGAAAAGTGTCATGATTTCACGATAGAAATCAAGAAGATGGTGCAGAATGAAAGGGTGTCACGATTTCATGACATGTCGCGTTTTCATGGACAAGTGAGGGGATAGAGCAAAAAGCAATTCGAAACCAAAAGAGAAAAACGTCATGATTTCATGACAAGTTGCATCTGCACAGCCCGAAAGAGAAAAACGTCACGATTTCACGACAGGTTGCATCTGCACAGCCCAAAAGAGAAAAACATCATGATTTCATGACAGGTTGCATCTGCGTAGCCCGAAAGAGAAAAGTGTCACGATATCATGACATGTCTCATTTTTGCGATGCATGAGGACGAATAAGACTACTGATAGAAAAATGTCGCGATATCGTGACATGTCTCATTTTCATGATACAAGTAGAGGAGCAAAGCTGCATACATAAAAACGTCGCGATATCGTGACATGCTATTTTTTGTCACGATTTACAGGGGGCCATTATAGAATGGGCAGGGAAGCACTGAACACATGGCATAGAGGCATAGAGGCTATGATAATGCTTCAAGATCAACGGTTACAGTTAGCAGAGTAGACCAAGCATTTCATACCCGAGCAAGAAGCCAAAACAACAAAGAAGCGATTTGGGGAGACGAAACCACTGGACCTAGGAAATGAAATGAAGTGTTGTAGAGTGAAATAGAGGGCCATACTAGAAAGCTTAAAAGCAGAATCCAATGACAGATATAGGGGTCAGAAACCGCTGTGGGCAGAGTTGCAGAGTTGAAGGTGATAGGCCATTTTGGGCCTGCTTTTGGAGCGTTTTCCTCCACTTCGTCCGGTTTTGTTAAAACTGGAAACAATCTATTCTTGTAAAATGATACATTATCTTTAATACAGAATTACAGAGAGTTGCATCTCATTGACAAGAAAGAAGGAGTTATTTTTTGCATGCTAGATTTAATTTTCATTTTTTCCCCTTTCAAATTTTTAGGCTTATAGGTGAAGTTTAATGCAAGTTCTCTTGGTTGCTTCATGCGAATGTCTAAAACCTGAAAACCCCCCCCCATTTTTTTGTGATGTTTGGGTTATAGGTGGTTGGGAAAAAACCTCATTTTTTTTTTTTTAAAAAATATTTTTTTTCTTTTTTTTTTTTTTTTTTTTTTTTTTTTTTTTTTTTTTTTTTATTTCTAAAAAAAAAAAAAAAAAGTTTTATCATTAATATTGATTCACATTGAATTCATTCGGATCAAACGAACAATCATTGAAGTGTCAAATAAAATAAACCAACTGTGCCCCTTGTTTATAGTTACTTGCAATCACTAAGGTATTCCAAGCATTCAAATTGAACAATATTATTTGTGCAAAATGCTAACATAGCGGAGACCTTGGAGAAGTTACTTGTTTAATTTCTTTGCAAGAGGGGATTTGGAACCCAAATCCTATTGGAGAGTGTGTTTTCACAATCGGGTGAAAATACCACTCAACAATTTCTTTTCTCTCTTTCCCTTTTTTTTTATTTGTGATGTAGATAGCTGGAATCACCCCAAAAAAGAACTGACCTCCTTCAAAGACTATTTGCTCCATACCGATGTGATGGGATTTCTATGCTTGGCATTGGTCTGTCTTTCTACCCTACATGCGGTGTCAAATTTTTGACGAATAATTTTTGGTGACTCTATTGGGGAACTCATTGAATCCCCATGTTTTAAAAAATCAAAGTTTGGTGGCTCTCTAATTTACCTGTATCTGCATAAAGTCACCTGGTGACTCTGACTGGGGAGCACATATAGATCATGAGATTAGTCGTTCGCTCATGGTGAAGATCCAAAAATCTTGAAGGACTCAAGATATGGTGAGCAACCTTGACCTCATTTATGAAGATAACATGCTCACCTGGTGACTCTAAATTTGGCTTCAACAGTAGAACCAGAACCTCTGAAGACTGGTTCCATGATGGCTTGGCCATATTTCCCTAGTGGAATGGCCTCAGTCCACTGAACCTCCATTACTCGTATGAGATTACCAAAGGCACCCTAAAGGTCTTGAACAAATACAATGGCATCTTTGGAATGGATCAGGAGCATCATGAAGATGTTATCGCACTAGAATCCCTCCATAGCATTACTCACAAAGATGTCATGATTAGGATTATGGTCATTTATCTAAAATAAAGGGTGCTATTATGGTACCAAACCCTTGGGCGAAGAACCATATGCTCATGGGAAGACTTGGTAGGAGCTCTAATCAATACACTTGATAGCTTCATGGATACCTTCCAACTCTTGATGTATCTCTCCTTCATCAAGAGAGTACCTTTCGAATCCCTCATCAACTTCAATATTTTATTCAAGAGGAGCTGGAAGAGGATTCCTCTTCAATACTAGCCATCACCCACACAGGCTCACCTGTACTATGTTCGAGCCCTAAGCTCAAATTAGATCTCCTGTTAGTGTAATTTGAGAAAAGGAGATTTACTCAAGTCTTTCAAGATGTTGTATGGGTAGAGCAACTCTTGCTTCAAGTAGGAATAACATCTTATGGAGACTCTACTCTACCATCTCCATTTCCATCTACCACTTCCCACCCTACTGCATAGTAAACCCCATGGATACCATCTCAAGTTGTGTAGGAGCTAAGGGAGAAGTCTGGTGGGATACAAAGGGTAGATGCCACCTTAGGTCTATATGGGATAAATGCAAGCTTCAGTGCCAAAGGAGACAAATCTACTACTTGCATCTTTTCCCAAGAAGCAAAGGAACCGAACTAGGGTGGGAACACTACACATAAGAAGGAAGAATTTTTGTACCCTTTTTGTGTTCTAGGGTGTGATGAGCAAGGGCCAAGTCATTTCCACTATGGCTTAACTGATCAAAACCCAGTTCCCAAGGAGGTCTTGTTAGTAGTGGGTTCAATTAATATAGCCTATGGGAGAAAACTTGGTAGGATGACAGAGGCATGTAAATTTGGGATTGTGCAGTAGGCAGATACCAAATATTGGAAGCATCGAATCCTATTTCTAGACAAACCAGTACAAGGAGATGACTCCCATGTGGTAATATTTTTTGCCACATTTATCATCGAGTGCATGGATAGTGGTATGCACGATGATCTACCAAGTTGTGAATTCTTTATGACTTGGAGAGGCTAGCAGTGTCAACCAAATTATAAAATGTGCCTTAAGTTTAGTATAATATGGTTTTGTCACTGTCAAATCATTGGGTAAACTCTAGAATGAATCAGTGATCGTGGTATACCAATTGCATCGTAATTTTGTGTACATAAACCAACGATTAAATAAACATATGCCAGGATCACGTTACTCAAAAAGAAAGCTTTTCTAGTTAAGCATATTCAATCTCTAGGAACTTGTATTACTTCCTTCTTATTCATTATTATTTTTAGTTTTTGTGACTCCGTAGACCAATGGATAAGAACAAGCCAATACAAAAAATCCAAAATACATGCGATCACTAGCAAGACTCGTGTAAGCAGGAAGATTCACAATGGTACAAGTCAGCCATTTATATCTTGCAAAATCTTTCAAAAAGGGCATCTATCACCCTATACTTCCCCCTATACATATACATTCCAAAGAAAGGATGAATGTAGTTGAGAGGCCTCATGGAATACCGATGGAGGAAGGACATTCTATTAAAACCTACTAGGTGGAAAGCCAATTAAAGAATAGGTAGATTTCTAGAAGTTGCTTACATTGAAAATCATGGCTTATGGCAACCTATCTGTTCTTGAATTAACTTTAGGATATAGAGGAGTATTTTTACGAGCATACGGTATTGGGGAATATCTTCTGAAACAAGAGCTTCAGTCTGCTATTCTAGGAGAATATATCATAGATACAATAGTTTTGTTTCTTTTCTTCTGGGATGGTGCTTAGCATTGTGTCCCCTCTTGTTTCCTCTTTCTATTGTGTTCTCTCTATTTGGCTACTATTGTTTATATGGTTTCTTAACATTATAATCATCTTGTGGCCACCCCTTCCCCTTTTCTCCCCTTCCTATGTGTTCTCTTTCTTATGCCCAGGTGCTCCTCTCCCACTTTGTTTGGTATCCCCATTTTGTGTTATTTCTTTCTTCCCTTTTTTCTATTATTTTCCCCTTGGTTTTCCTCTCCCTGCTTTGCTCTGTCTCTACATTATCCATTCATCCCTTCCATGTTTCCCTGTGTTAGTCGAATGCTTGCTGGGTTTTTTTTTATAGAGTAAAAATACCTTGAGAGTAACCAAGAGTGTGGGTAAGGATTTTTGCACCTCCTTACCCACTCTTATTAGAGTCTGTTGAATTTTGAAGACGTTGATACATGGGCAAAATATACCAGTTAGTGATAGCAGTAGTCATGGGCAGACCAAAAATGGTGAATGGATGGCAAAATCAAGCAAGGTGGGCAACAAGAGCGGGCAGACACCCACCCTTAACCTTGGGTAGAATTTCCAAGGGACCCACCTAACTTGGGTGGGTGTTTTAAAGGGCTAGCATGGGTGGACAAATTGTATAGCCCTATGCTTGGGAAGGAGACAGACTCTCGCCCATATCGGGTGGGAGATACAAGTGTAAACATGGTGTAATATTAGATAAATTCCCACCCTTTCTCCCTATAACATCCATAGGTGGGAATAAGAGTAAACAAAGCACCCACCCAAGATGCAAATCCCTTGCCATCACCCAAGATTCAAATGGAAGATTTATCCATTGGGCCAGCAGTTTGGGTACCTAACAACGTAAGTGGATGTGATGGATTTCTGGTGTGTTACCCCTAAGGCATCTTGAAACATGTCACCCACCACCTAACAAAAGTATAACCAATTGAGGATAAGGGTGAGGTAGCTAAGAATTAACAAGTGGATAGAAGCATCAGAATATCTAAAGGCCCATATTCAACCAAGTACATCTACCTCCTTTTAAAAAACCAGTGCTATCCAATAGAACAATGTACCACAACAACGCTCGTCAGATGTAGAAGTCATATTCTCGCCTACCACCATTAATGTCCAAATTTTGATATTGATGTAAATATGATTACAAATAGTAGAATTTTGTTCATTCATAAGGGAGGCTCTTTTGCCATTACAATTTTTATGTAAGGTTTCCCCTATGTAAATACAAATTCTACACTATTTGGTCTTTGGTTGTGTCCTATTGTTTTTAATAGAATGTATGAATATTAAATTCTTTAGTTGCTTAATTAATCCTGTGTTATTCTATTATTTGGATTTTGTGGGGTTTACTTGAGTGACTCAGGAGTGTGTATTCATTAATATGAATTAGGGGTTTATTTTTGCTAATACCACCCGAACATGAGTGCTCTAATTTTGCATCCTGGATCTCATGCACCTGTTCATTGGTACTGGAATTTTCCTCCCACCCACCATTGATATATGGCTAGGACAAAGATAACATTAGGTTATCTGTTAGGTGTAGGGCATGCATTTATTATAGGGTATCATGCCTGCATAGGTCTTAATGTAGCTATACCCATCCTTGTGAGTTTTTACTATGACCTTTTCCTTTAATTTATTTTCCCTCTTTCCATTTTTCCTATTTGTGGCATAGATAGCTAGAACCACCCCTCGAAGGAATCGGTCTCCTTCGGAGACTATCCACCCTATCCTGACATGGTGGCATTTTTATGCTTGACGTTAGTCCACCTTCTCATCCTGCGTGGGGTGTCAGATTTCTAGCCAACACAAGGAAATGTTACTTAATTATTAAGGGATAAATTAAATTCTAATAATAGATATTTTTATGTAGAAAGAGAGGACATAGTATAAATTTATGTAGATTCAATCCAAGAAATCAATTTTAACAAAATAAATTAAATTAAGAAGGTTAATAAAATAGGCCATTTCAACCAAGATAGTATCAAAATCAATACATACCACATTAGCAATAAATTTAGCATCATTAATCTTCTCAATATCAATATAATCAAATCTCAATTACGACATAGAGAAGGAAACCAAAAAGGGCATTGAGCTCAAGAAGTTCATGAAATCCAACTAGAATAAACTATAGAAGAAAATAGTGTTAAATATCTTTAGACAAAGTTAATATTTTATGAGGATAGTAATCATATACATGATCAAGATACAAACAAGAAGCATATTGAAGAAAGTAAGAGAAGACTGTACGAGATACAAGAACATGATGAAGAACATATTGAAGACTAAAGTCTTCAATAATAAGATAATGTAATACATGGGGGTGTTGGAGTATATTACATTATTTGGTACATGCTAATGTGCCACCTTGGGTACATATTTATATTAGGAGTGTGTCTTATATTAGAGTGAGTAAATATTTTATATAATGTAATAATGTGTAGGAAATGCACAAGTGTCATGTAGTTAAGTGTGCAAGTGTAGTGAGTGTAGTTAACTGTGCAAGTGTCCATTATGTAATATTGCATATGCATCCTTAGAATAGCAAAGTGAAGAGTATCAAAGGAGAGTGAAGTCCAAGAGTATTCCATATGAAGAGTCACACTCTATTATATATGTGACTGTGTGTGTGGTGAAAGGATGAAGATAGAGTGAGAGTTGGAGTATGGTGTATATGACCTTTCATGTTACTATTTTCATGAGCATTTGTTAGTGTCCATTTTATGAGTTGTTACATAAGTTATATATGAGTTTTATATGATTAAAATATTACCATTATCATATATTTTATATTGCAACTTTATTTAAGATCTTGTGGTTATTTGCATTAAGTATTAAGCATAAAAAGCTAACACACATTATGATATAAACTACTTTACCTTTCTTATGAGGTAATCTTAAGGTTCTTGGTGATGGTGGTACATCAAGGTCTATGAGGGGATCTTGAATAGTTTGATTTATTTGATCATTAGTATGAGGTTTTTTTGAGGTTCACCATCAATTTTTAGGATCTTAAGAGTTTTTGTTATTTATGGAGGAAAAGAAGAAGGAAACTCATTTAGGAATATAGATAGACAAGAATTTACCTTGGGTTTATCTGCATCAACAATTATACAATATTAAAATGGATAAGGATTACTAGGAATATTGATAAGATAATTTTAGAATTCATACTTGAGACAATAATGAAATGTTGATGGTACAACCTTCATGGAATGGATCCAAGGGTGTCCAATAAGAATATTGAAATAATTTGGACAAGATACTACATAAAAAAGAGTGTTTATAATTTTTGGTCTAAATTTAAAAGGTAACGTGATGATATCACAATATTCTTGGGCTTCGTTATTGAATGGTAATATGACTAAATTTGATTTTTAAAGATCTCCAAATCTAATTTTTTGGATAAATTGAAAACAACATATATTTATGGATGATCCATTGTCTACCAAGATTATTTTGATAAATTTATCCCCTATGTAACCCATAATGTAAAGGGGAGAATACCCTTGTAAGGTTGGAAGAGGGAGATCATCTTCATAAAAGGTGATGTTATTTATCCCAAGTGATCCAACAACATTAGTAATATTGTTTGGTGGAACGTCTTGAGGGACTACTTATTGACTACGAAATTTGATTAGAAATTCTCTATGAATAGAAGAAGTTTACAAAAGCTCTAGGAGAGATATTTTAGTGAATAACACAAGCTTAAACTGAAGGGGGGGTGAACAGTATAAGATAGAACTTTTACTTTTCTTTTCAAAACAATAGAATTCAATATTATCAATTGCAATAATTCTTCAAAGCAGTATTAACCAATCTCATCAATAGCAATAACAAGACAATGCACAAATCATCACACACATGAGAGACACAAATTTAATGTGGTTCACCCAATGTGGGTTACATCCACAAAGAAAATATTTCTTATAAACTTTCTCAATAAATATCTTGGAAACCAATTTCTATTACAATGTTTATGGGCCTCTGCCCAAAGGAGAATCCAATCCCCTATACTCAAGTTTGTGGACCTCTATCCATAGGAGAACTCTATCCCCTCAACTCTAGTTCATGGAACTCTATCCATAGGAGAAATATATCCCCTTAATTTTGGTTTATGGACCTCTATCCATAGGAGAATTATATCACCTCTCCTCTATCTTGTGGACCTTTATCTATAGGAGAAATCTATCCCTTCTACTCTGGTTCACTCCAAATCCTGATCACAAATCTGATCAAATCTACCCCAAGCTTGCTCAAATCTGCTCCAAGCCTTTTCATAAGGCTTGCTCAATTCTGCTCAACAACCTACTGAACTCTGCTCAAATATACACCAAGCCTACTCAAAAGGCTTGACAAAATTATCTTGTAAACCTGCTCTCAACTCTACCCAAATCCACCTCAAGACTTCACACAAGGCTTGCTCAAATCTTCTCCATACCCTATATAAAACTGCTCACAAGCCTTCTCAAAAGGCCTACTCAAAACAACTCATAAACCTACTCTCAAATATGCTCACTATCTTTGCTCAAAATTGCTCATAACACATTCTTTGATTAAAGTACTTCAGACATATTTTACCTAGAATTATTGTTCAAGAACACATAGAAAATGATATTAGTATAATTTCATAATATGTTCTTTCGAATATCACTCAGATCCAATGCACACATCACTTTACAAATATGCTCTATGACATTTGCAATTTTATCCCAATATCAATCAATATTATGCACAAAACTTGCTCTCAAACCCGAGCACATGTGTATCCAATATCATTCAACAATGAAGCACAACTTGTTCACAACCCTAACACATGTGTTTCTAATTTTATTCAAAAATTATGCACAACTTATTCACAACCCTAGAACATGTGTTTCCAATATCTTTCAACAATAAAGCACAATTTTATTCTCAAATTTTAGCACACATATTTCCAACAATGCACATGAACTTAATCCTTATATCTCCTCCTTATAACATCAAAATATTTGATCAACCAAACACCTTAAGGAAGGAATACAATCACCATACCTCTTAAATTGCTCTTATGACGATGTGCCCTCAAAACCTATCTCAAAAAGTATTTCCTTTTTAAAGTGCCACTTAAAAACTCATTAGTAGATCTTTCTCTCAAATCACTTACAATAATTTTTTTCTCAAAAGGATGTGCACAACAAGATCTGAAAATAATGCTCTATAACTCTCCTTTTGTTATCAAAAGATAAAGCATTAAAAATTATCAAAACCCCTCAAATTTTATTTTTCACCATATAAAATTATAATAAACAATTAAATCATAATCACACCTTATAACTCCTTTTTAAGCAATACCCATATCACAATATTTATTTTTTCTCAAGTACACATTACAATCCACAAATAAACCTTAGCACTACTTCCTAAATTTAACTTTCAAAAATTACAATTCACAAATAAACTTAACACACCTTATAATTCCTAAGCTCAATGAACTAATTTCCTTATTCAGATCAACAAATTATTTCCCATTTAATTTATAAAAACTTTGCATTCATACCTTATGTCAATGTGCCACATGAATGATTTCCTTTTTGCCTTGCAAACTTGCCACACGAACACCATGCAAATGATTTCACCTTCTACCTATCAAAAATTAACCATGCAAATGATTTTACCTTTCCTGCCTTGCAAAAATAGCGTCTACGTATTTGAAATTGTGACCACCTACATGCCAATGCCTTAGTGCTAGCCTAGCAACCAACTAGGCTAGCCACCCACTTGAAACCAATGATGCAACAACTTCCCTTTATCTTCCACCTTGTGATATCAACCAAAGGATTTTTGTCCTCTGCTTTGCAAAAGAGTCTTGATGAGTTTTGATCTAGAAACCTACTATCTGCCAATGCTCTAGCACAGGAGCACTTACCATCTGGGCTAGTCCCCCAGATGGGATATCAAACACACTGCCCTCTTTATATTTTAGATTTGTATCTACTTTGAAACACGTGTAAACTTCTCCCTTCTCTTCCTTCCACAAACCACAAAACTCATGAATGAATTAACAATTAGCGCATTATCTTCAACCTCTTAAAAATGAAAATTTTATCCCATTTAAATATGCTTCTCCATACTATGCTTTGACGTTGGTGCATATATTTTTATATGCACGTTGGCACTTATAAAATTATTTTCTGCAATATTTTTGGTGCCTCTTGCTTTTTTAAACTTTTATATTATAATATTTAATAAATACTATAATATTGCCTTCAAACCTTTTCCAAATAATTTTCTTTTCTTTTTCTATTAAACCTTTTTTATTTATTTAAAGCCAACTCTTTAACTTCTTTGTCCTTATTATAATATTTAAAAATAAATATTATAAACCTTTTCTTTCTACAATTTATTTCCTTTGAGATGTACTTTGCCATGAATAATTATCCAACCTTAGAAGAATATTTCTACCTTGAATATCATACTTTCCTTTGACATCAATGACAACTCAATATGCTTAATATTTCCAACAATCTCCACCTTTGTCATTTATGGCAACCCTTACACAAAAAATATTCTTTTAATGCAACTGGATACCAAAATTGAAGAACACAAGCTTACACTGAGAGGGGGGGGGTGAACAGTATAAGACCTCTTTTTACTTTTTCCTTTATACTTCAAAACAGTAAAGCAATATACCCAAAGAAATATCAAAGCAATGCACAATATCATCCACAAAGTGACACCAATTTTAACGTGGTTCACCCGGAATGGTTGGGCTACGTCCACAAAACTTTTCTCTAAAAGTTATCTCAAAGTTCTTTGGGAATCCTTCCCAATTACAATGTTTATGAGCCTCGGCCCAAAGGAGATACCTTCCCCCAATCAAAATTTATGAGCCTCTTCTCAAAGGAGATACCTTCCCCCAATCAAAATTTATGAGCCTCTGCTCAAAGGAGATACCTTCCCCTCTGCTCTGGAAATGATCCCTCAGAAGATCAACTGCCTCTACCTCTTGCCAACACGTGGAACTCCTTTCCATCGAAGACCTCCTATCCTCAATGCTTAGCCTAAGAGACCTCTGCCTTCTATGATCACGTCCATAGCAGCTCAACAACCTGTACCAAACATAGTCAATCGGTCTAGTACAAGTCTTCCTCTATCTGTCAGATCTGTCCAACTCTTGAACAAATCAATCCTCTACATACAAGCCTTCTCAAAGACTTGCCAACTGTCCTCAGGTTCTTCTCATAGAACCAATGCACCTCTGTCCTCAAGTTCTCTGATAGAACTATCAAACTCAGCTCACAAGTCCTCTGCTAGGACCTGTCCAAATCTGCTCACAAGTCCCCACCGAAACCTATCCAAAACTGCTCACAAGTCCCCACCGAAACCTATCCAAAACTGCTCACAAGTCCCCACCGGAACCTGTCCAAAAACTCAGCAAGCTCACCAAGAAAAACTTTCTTAGTAGGAAATCACAAAGTGAATTGTTAGAGACCCAATGTGATTTGTCAAACTCATAGAAGCATAAAGAGAATTGTTAGAGACTCAATATGTTCTATACTCAAATCCCAATCTCAAAACTCAACTCAAATCAACTCAGCTCAATCTCAATCTCAAATCTGAAAACTCAACTCAATATCTGAAATGGATAGGATAGAATGTTTTCTTTCAAGAACATGAAACCCCAACAATTGCCAACTATGCAAAGAATCACATAACAATGATACTCATGTTCTTTTCATCATCAATTAGGGTTTCAACAACAATGCTCATCAAACAAGGTTTAGTCAACCAACACCATTCAACTCAACATCAACCTTGAAGCATTCAACCAATCATCACAAGAAAAGGAAACAAGTAGAAATCCTTTTCCCTCCAAAGATATTTGAACAAAACAGCCACCAACACAATATCACCAAATGCAAAGAATAACTTGCTCAAATCAACTCAATGGAGTAAGCCCAATATCATGAATCAAGTAAAGCAATAACTTGATCAAACAACCTCTATGGAAGCAACTCAACCATCAAACTCAAAACAACCAACCAAGGGTTCCACCAACTCAATGCAAGTAGCAAGACTCACAAACATAAACCCTAGTGCACAATGCTTCCACTACCTCAAACCAGAATTATGCATTCACCAAAACTCTCATCAAGGATAACAATGCATAAGAAGTCTTCAACAAACCAGAAAATAGGATTTACACCCAACCAAAGGAAACCTAGTTGAAAACCTTTTCACTCCAACCTTATTTCTAGAAAACATACACCAATCATACTCATAAGGAAAATGTGCCCATACCTTTTTGGAGTAGAAGAAAATTGATCCTTAAAGCTGTCACCACACACAACCCTCAAACTTCCAACCAAGTTAGGGTTAGAACCAAGATAAATGAGCATATATAAAAACTTTCCTTAATACACCTTTTAGCTTCTCTTCTTTAAAAACAACCACCAAAGAAGCCAAAAACACAACAACCAAAACTTACACCTTATATCTCCATTTTTAAATTTAGCATAGCAAAAGACTAATCTCAAAAATACAACCAAAGAAATATCCCCTTATTTCTCCTATGTCTTTTAAACAATGCTAAACAATGCCAAAAATCATATCAAGAAAATAATCACACCTTATAATGGCTGCCCTTGAAGAATCCAAAATTCGCGGCACAAAACACGTTTTAATAAAAACGTGACTAATCCATGCACAGCTCCCTCCGTGGGGATCGAAACGCAGACCTCCGCCTACGCAAGGCCCAAACGCAGCCTTCGCTGCCACTAGCCCACAAGGGGCTTACGAAGTCCAAGACGGACTTCCTTCCACATAAACGGTCAAGCTTTTCGAAAGCTTTTCAAACCACGAGCTCTCCTCTTTCGCAGCGTAAACAGAACATTCGATCGCAGCCAAACCAATTAATTGCCTTCAATTTTCCAAGAGAGTTTAACCTTAGGAACCTTCTCATATTTATAGTCCATACGTGGACTTTAGAACACGTCAGCTGCAAAGAAAAGTAATTTCGAATTTAATCGAAATTTGCTTTCTAAAGGGTTTAAAAACCCTTAAAGTATTTTTAATAAATTAAAAATAATTTCTCCCTTAATTAATTAAATAATTAATTAATTAAAACCTTGAAGGGTTTTAAATAATAATTAAATAAATAATAAAGAGAACCTCCATTGGTTTTAATAAAAACCATTGCCAATGGAATCTCTCCGGATTCTCTTAAAAATATTCTCTTGGAATCTTCCACCTTTGAAGCCAACACATCCTCTTAACATTAATGTCATTTCCTTTTGACATCAATGACAACTCATAGACAAGAAGCTAGGATCTCAAACCCAAAATTGCCAACAATCTCCCCCTTTGTCATTGATGGCAAACCATGCTTCTCAACAACACAGAAACTCAACATAAACAGCTCCCCCTGTCTTGAGGCTCTCCCCCTTACTCATATCTCTCCCCCTTTGTCATCAATGGCAAAGGGTCACCTTTGGGGCTTGGGACTAAGAATGAGCCTCTTAGCTTAGTCCCTCCCCCACCTCCTGTTGAGGTGTTTAATTCTGGGGTGGGAGTAAAACTCCCAATAGGCACTGATCATCATCAGTGTCTATAGCTGCCTTACCATGTCTTCTCTTGTTCTCCTTGTCCATATTCCTATTCTTGTTCCTCCTGTTCTTGTTCCTGTTATCATTCCTATTCTTATCCATGCCTTGATCCTTGGACCTGTTCATACCATTGTTCCTATTCCTGTACCTTGGAAGTTCAGCTCTACACTGTCTAGTTGTGTGACCTTCATTGTTGCACTTATAACAAGTAACAATGTTATTTCTTTTAGGCATACCTGTTCTTTGAATCCACCTATTCTGACTAACCCTGTTCTTGTTATTAGCCTTGCAAAAAATTGCCTTATGCCCAAACTGTTTACAAGAGTAGCAATACCCTTGAAAGAAATTACCACCTCTGAAACTGTCATTTACCTTCCTTACTTGAGTCATGCAATGTGAAGCCATGTGACCAAACCTGTGACAAGCAAAACATCTGCCATTAAACTTTCCTGTAAATGACCTTCTAGGTCCTGTAAACTTTCTCCCCTTTTTTTGTTTCCTATTTTCTATTTCTGTGCATCTATCACTCAAGGACTCTTTCTCTGAAATACTCTCCTCATCAGAACTCTCTTCTTTTTGGAATCTCTTACTAGATTCCCCAACCTGTTCCTTGTGTTTCTTACCAAAACCAAGGCCTGTTTTATCTGTTGTCTTTCTTTGACCTTTGATGAGGGACTTTACCTTTTTGGAGCTATCTTGAAACCTGTAAAGCTTATCCTTGTACTCTTTAGTTTCCTCTTTCAAAGAAGCCATTTTTTGTTCTAACTCATTATACTCAAGAACCTTAGACTCTAACTCATCCTTGAGTTCTTGTGTCTTAGCTATAGAGAAGTCAAGACTTTCTATAAGATCATCTCTCTCCATACAACATTCATCTAACTTATCCTTGAGTCTAGCATTCTTCTTTCTTTCCTTTTCCAAAACACTAAGAGCACTAATAAGTTCACTTTCAAGATCCTTTATTTGATTTCCTTTTGAATCATCAAAGCCTTTTTCAGATTTCTTATCACTAGAGGTGCTACCCTTTTCAAAAACCATACATGCATCTTCCTTATAGTTTTCTGAAGCATCCTCATACATACTAGAAACCAAATCATTATTTGTGCAATCATCCTCAAGGTGACCAAAATTTCCACATCTAAGACATTTCATGATAATGAATCTATGTTTCGGTTCTTCCTCTTTTTCTGATATGAACAACATCTCATTTTCATTATCACTTGAAGAACTTTCACTATCACTACTAGAACACTTACTTGCTTTGTCTAGGTAGAAACTCTTCTTGTGCTTGTGAGAATACCTCTTTCCTTGATTGTTGTGCTCATATTTGTTTTTCCTGTGATGCTTGTGCTTTTAGAATCCTTGCTCTTAGAATCCTGTTTATCTTCATCACTTTCATTCTTGGGAACAGTACAATCAGTAGCATAATGACCAAACTTTCCACAATTGAAACATCTTATATTTTTCATACTTTTGTGCTTTCTAGAGAACTTGCCTTTCTTGCTGTAATATGCCTCTTCATCACTAGAAGACTCATCACGAATAGGTGCTGCATTGCCACTTGAATAATCCATTGTGTTCTTTACTAGCTTTTCCTTCAAGTCATTAAACTTTTCGAAGGCACCCGCTCTGATACCAATTGAAGAACACAAGCTTATACTGAGAGGGGGTGAACAATATAAGACCTCTTTTTACTTTTTCCTTTATACTTCAAAATAGTAAAGCAATATACCCAAAGCAATATCAAAGCAATGCACAATATCATCCACAAAGTGACACCAATTTTAACGTGGTTCACCCAGAATGGTCAGGCTACGTCCACAAAACTTTTCTCTAAAAGTTATCTCAAAGTTCTTTGGGAATCCTTCCCAATTACAATGTTTATGAGCCTCGGCCCAAAGGAGATACCTTCCCCCAATCAAAATTTATGAGCCTCTCTCAAAGGAGATACCTTCCCCCAATAAAATTTTTGCTCAAAGGAGATACCTTCCCCTCTACTCTAGAAATGATCCCTTAGAAGATCAACTGCCTCTACCTCTTGCCAGCACGTGGAACTCCTTTCCACCGAAGACCTCCTATCCTCAATGCTTAGCCTAAGAGACCTCTGCCTTCTATGATCATGTCCACAGCAGCTCAACAACCTGTACCAAACATAGTCAGTCGGTCTAGTACAAGTCTTCCTCTATCTGTCAGATCTGTCCAACTCTTGAACAAATCAATCCTCTACATACAAGCCTTCTCAAAGACTTGCCAACTATCCTCAGGTTCTTCTCATAGAACCAATGCACCTCTGTCCTCAAGTTCTCTGATAGAACTATCAAACTCAGCTCACAAGTCCTCTGCTAGGACCTGTCCAAATCTGCTCACAAGTCCCCACCGAAACCTGTCCAAAATCTCTCACAAGTCCCCACCAACCTATCCAAAACTGCTCACAAGTCCCCACCGAAACCTGTCCAAAAACTCAAGCAAGCTCACCAAGAAAAACTTTCTTAGTAGGAAATCACAAAGTGAATTGTTAGAGACCCAATGTGATTTGTCAAACTCATAGAAGCATAAAGAGAATTGTTAGAGACTCAATATGTTCTATACTCAAATCCCAATCTCAAAACTCAACTCAAATCAACTCAGCTCAATCTCAATCTCAAATCTGAAAACTCAACTCAATATCTGAAATGGATAGGATAGAATGTTTTCTTTCAAGAACATGAAACCCCAACAATTGCCAACTATGCAAAGAATCACATAACAATGATACTCATGTTCTTTTCATCATCAATTAGGGTTTCAACAACAATGCTCATCAAACAAGGTTTAGTCAACCAACACCATTCAACTCAACATCAACCTTGAAGCATTCAACCAATCATCACAAGAAAAGGAAACAAGTAGAAATCCTTTTCCCTCCAAAGATATTTGAACAAAATAACCACCAACACAATATCACCAAATGCAAAGAATAACTTGCTCAAATCAACTCAATGGAGTAAGCCCAATATCATGAATCAAGTAAAGCAATAACTTGATCAAACAACCTCTATGGAAGCAACTCAACCATCAAACTCAAAACAGCCAACCAAGGGTTCCACCAACTCAATGCAAGTAGCAAGACTCACAAACATAAACCCTAGTGCACAATGCTTCCACTACCTCAAACCAGAATTATGCATTCACCAAAACTCTCATCAAGGATAACAATGCATAAGAAGTCTTCAACAAACCAGAAAATAGGATTTACACCCAACCAAAGGAAACCTAGTTGAAAACCTTTTCACTCCAACCTTATTTCAGAAAAACATACACCAATCATACTCATAAGGAAAATGTGCCCATACCTTTTTGGAGTAGAAGAAAATTGATCCTTAAAGCTGTCACCACACACAACCCTCAAACTTCCAACCAAGTTAGGGTTAGAACCAAGATAAATGAGCATATATAAAAACTTTCCTTAATACACCTTTTAGCTTCTCTTCTTTAAAAACAACCACCAAAGAAGCCAAAAACACAACAACCAAAACTTACACCTTATATCTCCATTTTTAAATTTAGCATAGCAAAAGACTAATCTCAAAAATACAACCAAAGAAATATCCCCTTATTTCTCCTATGTCTTTTAAACAATGCTAAACAATGCCAAAAATCATATCAAGAAAATAATCACACCTTATAATGGCTGCCCTTGAAGAATCCAAAATTCGCGGCACAAAACACGTTTTAATAAAAACGTGACTAATCCATGCACAACTCCCTCCACGGGGATCGAAATGCAGACCTCCGCCTACGCAAGGCCCAAACGCAGCCTTCGCTGCCACTAGCCCACAAGGGGCTTACGAAGTCCAAGACGGACTTCCTTCCACATAAACGGTCAAGCTTTTCGAAAGCTTTTCAAACCACGAGCTCTCCTCTTTCGCAGCGTAAACAGAACATTCGATCGCAGCCAAACCAATTAATTGCCTTCAATTTTCCAAGAGGGTTTAACCTTAGGAACCTTCTCATATTTATAGTCCATACGTGGACTTTAGAACACGTCGGCTGCAAAGAAAAGTAATTTCGAATTTAATCGAAATTTGCTTTCTAAAGGGTTTAAAAACCCTTAAAGTATTTTTAATAAATTAAAAATAATTTCTCCCTTAATTAATTAAATAATTAATTAATTAAAACCTTGAAGGGTTTTAAATAATAATTAAATAAATAATAAAGAGAACCTCCATTGGTTTTAATAAAAACCATTGCCAATGGAATCTCTCCGGATTCTCTTAAAAATATTCTCTTGGAATCTTCCACCTTTGAAGCCAACACATCCTCTTAACATTAATGTCATTTCCTTTTGACATCAATGACAACTCATAGACAAGAAGCTAGGATCTCAAACCCAAAATTGCCAACAATCTCCCCCTTTGTCATTGATGGCAAACCATGCTTCTCAACAACACAGAAACTCAACATAAACAGCTCCCCCTGTCTTGAGGCTCTCCCCCTTACTCATATCTCTCCCCCTTTGTCATCAATGGCAAAGGGTCACCTTTGGGGCTTGGGACTAAGAATGAGCCTCTTAGCTTAGTCCCTCCCCCACCTCCTGTTGAGGTGTTTAATTTTGGGGTGGGAGTAAAACTCCCAATAGGCACTGATCATCATCAGTGTCTATAGCTGCCTTACCATGTCTTCTCTTGTTCTCCTTGTCCATATTCCTATTCCTGTTCCATTGTTTCTGTTCCTGTTATCATTCCTGTTCTTATCCATGCCTTGATCCTTGGACCTGTTCATACCACTGTTCCTATTCCTGTACCTTGGAAGTTCAGCTCTACACTGTCTAGTTGTGTGACCTTCATTGTTGCACTTATAACAAGTAACAATGTTATTTCTTTTAGGCATACCTATTCTTTGAATCCACCTATTCTGACTAACCCTATTCCTGTTATTAGCCTTGCAAAAAATTGCCTTATGCCCAAACTATTTACAAGAGTAGCAATACCCTTGAAAGAAATTACCACCTCTAAAACTGTCATTTACCTTCCTTACTTGAGTCATGCAATGTGAAGCCATGTGACCAAACCTGTGACAAGCAAAACATCTGCCATTAAACTTTCCTGTAAATGACCTTCTAGGTCCTGTAAACTTTCTCCCCTTTTTCTGTTTCCTATTTTCTATTTCTGTGCATCTATCACTCAAGGACTCTTTCTCTGAAATACTCTCCTCATCAGAACTCTCTTCCTTTTGGAGTCTCTTACTAGACTCTCCAACTTGTTCCTTGTGTGGCTTAACAAAACCAAGGCCTGTTTTATCTGTTGTCTTTCTTTGACCTTTGATGAGTGACTTTACCTTTTTGGAGCTATCTTGAAACCTGTAAAGCTTATCCTTGTACTCTTTAGTTTCCTCTTTCAAAGAAGCCATTTTTTGTTCTAACTCATTATACTCAAGAACCTTAGACTCTAACTCATCCTTGAGTTCTTGTGTCTTAGCTATAGAGAAGTCAAGACTTTCTATAAGATCATCTCTCTCCATACAACATTCATCTAACTTATCCTTGAGTCTAGCATTCTTCTTTCTTTCCTTTTCCAAAACACTAAGAGCACTAATAAGTTCACTTTCAAGATCCTTTATTTGATTTCCTTTTGAATCATCAAAGCCTTTTTCAGATTTCTTATCACTAGAGGTGCTACCCTTTTCAAAAACCATACATGCATCTTCCTTATAGTTTTCTGAAGCATCCTCATACATACTAGAAACCAAATCATTATTTGTGCAATCATCCTCAAGGTGACCAAAATTTCCACATCTAAGACATTTCATGATAATGAATCTATGTTTCGGTTCTTCCTCTTTTTTTGATATGAACAACATCTCATTTTCATTATCACTTGAAGAACTTTCACTATCACTACTAGAACACTTACTTGCTTTGTCTAGGTAGAAACTCTTCTTGTGCTTGTGAGAATACCTCTTTCCTTGATTGTTGTGCTCATATTTGTTTTTCCTGTGATGCTTGTGCTTTTCAGAATCCTTGCTCTTAGAATCCTGTTTATCTTCATCACTTTCATTCTTGGGAACAGTACAATCAGTAGCATAATGACCAAACTTTCCACAATTGAAACATCTTATATTTTTCATACTTTTGTGCTTTCTAGAGAACTTGCCTTTCTTGCTGTAATATGCCTCTTCATCACTAGAAGACTCATCACGAATAGGTGTTGCATTGCCACTTGAATAATCCATTGTGTTCTTTACTAGCTTTTCCTTCAAGCTATTAAACTTTCCGAAGGCACCTGCTCTGATACCAATTGAAGAACACAAGCTTATACTGAGAGGGGGGTGAACAGTATAAGACCTCTTTTTACTTTTTCCTTTATACTTCAAAATAGTAAAGCAATATACCCAAAGCAATATCAAAGCAATGCACAATATCATCCACAAAGTGACACCAATTTTAACGTGGTTCACCCAGAATGGCTAGGCTACGTCCACAAAACTTTTCTCTAAAAGTTATCTCAAAGTTCTTTGGGAATCCTTCCCAATTACAATGTTTATGAGCCTCGGCCCAAAGGAGATACCTTCCCCCAATCAAATTTATGAGCCTCTCAAAGGAGTACCTCCCCATTTATGAGCCTCTGCTCAAAGGAGATACCTTCCCCTCTACTCTAGAAATGATCCCTCAGAAGATCAACTGCCTCTACCTCTTGCCAGCACGTGGAACTCCTTTCCACCGAAGACCTCCTATCCTCAATGCTTAGCCTAAGAGACCTCTGCCTTCTATGATCACGTCCACAGTAGCTCAACAACCTATACCAAACATAGTCAGTCGGTCTAGTACAAGTCTTCCTCTGTCTGTTAGATCTGTCCAACTCTTGAACAAATCAATCCTCTACATACAAGCCTTCTCAAAGACTTGCCAACTATCCTCAGGTTCTTCTCATAGAACCAATGCACCTCTATCCTCAAGTTCTCTGATAGAACTATCAAACTCAGCTCACAAGTCCTCTGCTAGGACCTGTCCAAATCTGCTCACAAGTCCCCACCGAAACCTATCCAAAACTGCTCACAAGTCCCCATCGGAACCTGTCCAAAAACTCAACAAGCTCACCAAGAAAAACTTTCTTAGTAGGAAATCACAAAGTGAATTGTTAGAGACCCAATGTGATTTGTCAAACTCATAGAAGCATAAAGAGAATTGTTAGAGACTCAATATGTTCTATACTCAAATCCCAATCTCAAAACTCAACTCAAATCAACTCAGCTCAATCTCAATCTCAAATCTGAAAACTCAACTCAATATCTGAAATGGATAGGATAGAATGTTTTCTTTCAAGAACATGAAACCCCAACAATTGCCAACTATGCAAAGAATCACATAACAATGATACTCATGTTCTTTTCATCATCAATTAGGGTTTCAACAACAATGCTCATCAAACAAGGTTTAGTCAACCAACACCATTCAACTCAACATCAACCTTGAAGCATTCAACCAATCATCACAAGAAAAGGAAACAAGTAGAAATCCTTTTCCCTCCAAAGATATTTGAACAAAACAGCCACCAACACAATATCACCAAATGTAAAGAATAACTTGCTCAAATCAACTCAATGGAGTAAGCCCAATATCATGAATCAAGTAAAGCAATAACTTGATCAAACAACCTCTATGGAAGCAACTCAACCATCAAACTCAAAACAGCCAACCAAGGGTTCCACCAACTCAATGCAAGTAGCAAGACTCACAAACATAAACCCTAGTGCACAATGCTTCCACTACCTCAAACCAGAATTATGCATTCACCAAAACTCTCATCAAGGATAACAATGCATAAGAAGTCTTCAACAAACCAGAAAATAGGATTTACACCCAACCAAAGGAAACCTAGTTGAAAACCTTTTCACTCCAACCTTATTTCAGAAAACATACACCAATCATACTCATAAGGAAAATGTGCCCATACCTTTTTGGAGTAGAAGAAAATTGATCCTTAAAGCTGTCACCACACACAACCCTCAAACTTCCAACCAAGTTAGGGTTAGAACCAAGATAAATGAGCATATATAAAAACTTTCCTTAATACACCTTTTAGCTTCTCTTCTTTAAAAACAACCACCAAAGAAGCCAAAAACACAACAACCAAAACTTACACCTTATATCTCCATTTTTAAATTTAGCATAGCAAAAGACTAATCTCAAAAATACAACCAAAGAAATATCCCCTTATTTCTCCTATGTCTTTTAAACAATGCTAAACAATGCCAAAAATCATATCAAGAAAATAATCACACCTTATAATGGCTGCCCTTGAAGAATCCAAAATTCGCGGCACAAAACACGTTTTAATAAAAACGTGACTAATCCATGCACAACTCCCTCCACGGGGATCGAAACGCAGACCTCCGCCTACGCAAGGCCCAAACGCAGCCTTCGCTGCCACTAGCCCACAAGGGGCTTACGAAGTCCAAGACGGACTTCCTTCCACATAAACGGTCAAGCTTTTCGAAAGCTTTTCAAACCACGAGCTCTCCTCTTTCGCAGCGTAAACAGAACATTCGATCGCAGCCAAACCAATTAATTGCCTTCGATTTTCCAAGAGGGTTTAACCTTAGGAACCTTCTCATATTTATAGTCCATACGTGGACTTTAGAACACGTCAGCTGCAAAGAAAAGTAATTTCGAATTTAATCGAAATTTGCTTTCTAAAGGGTTTAAAAACCCTTAAAGTATTTTTAATAAATTAAAAATAATTTCTCCCTTAATTAATTAAATAATTAATTAATTAAAACCTTGAAGGGTTTTAAATAATAATTAAATAAATAATAAAGAGAACCTCCATTGGTTTTAATAAAAACCATTGCCAATGGAATCTCTCCGGATTCTCTTAAAAATATTCTCTTGGAATCTTCCACCTTTGAAGCCAACACATCCTCTTAACATTAATGTCATTTCCTTTTGACATCAATGACAACTCATAGACAAGAAGCTAGGATCTCAAACCCAAAATTGCCAACAATCTCCCCCTTTGTCATTGATGGCAAACCATGCTTCTCAACAACACAGAAACTCAACATAAACAGCTCCCCCTGTCTTGAGGCTCTCCCCCTTACTCATATCTCTCCCCCTTTGTCATCAATGGCAAAGGGTCACCTTTGGGGCTTGGGACTAAGAATGAGCCTCTTAGCTTAGTCCCTCCCCCACCTCCTGTTGAGGTGTTTAATTTTAGGGTGGGAGTAAAACTCCCAACAGGCACTGATCATCATCAGTGTCTATAGCTGCCTTACCATGTCTTCTCTTGTTCTCCTTGTCCATATTCCTGTTCCTGTTCCTGTCACTGTTCCTGTTCCTGTTATCATTCCTATTCTTATCCATGCCTTGATCCTTGGACCTGTTCATACCACTGTTCCTGTTCCTGTACCTTGGAAGTTCAGCTCTACATTGTCTAGCTGTGTGACCTTCATTGTTGCACTTATAACAAGTAACAATGTTATTTCTTTTAGGCATACCTGTTCTTTGAATCCACCTGTTTTGACTAACCCTGTTCCTGTTATTAGCCTTGCAAAAAATTGCCTTATGCCCAAACTATTTACAAGAGTAGCAATACCCTTGAAAGAAATTACCACCTCTGAAACTGTCATTTACCTTCCTTACTTGAGTCATGCAATGTGAAGCCATGTGACCAAACCTGTGACAAGCAAAACATCTGCCATTAAACTTTCCTGTAAATGACCTTCTAGGTCCTGTAAACTTTCTCCCCTTTTTCTGTTTCCTATTTTCTGTTTCTGTGCATCTATCACTCAAGGACTCTTTCTCTGAAATACTCTCCTCATCAGAACTCTCTTCCTTTTGGAGTCTCTTACTAGACTCTCCAACTTGTTCCTTGTGTGGCTTAACAAAACCAAGGCCTGTTTTATCTGTTGCCTTTCTTTGACCTTTGATGAGTGACTTAACCTTTTTGGAGCTATCTTGAAACCTGTAAAGCTTATCCTTGTACTCTTTAGTTTCCTCTTTCAAAGAAGCCATTTTTTGTTCTAACTCATTATACTCAAGAACCTTAGACTCTAACTCATCCTTGAGTTCTTGTGTCTTAGCTATAGAGAAGTCAAGACTTTCTATAAGATCATCTCTCTCCATACAACATTCATCTAACTTATCCTTGAGTCTAGCATTCTTCTTTCTTTCCTTTTCCAAAACACTAAGAGCACTAATAAGTTCACTTTCAAGATCCTTTATTTGATTTCCTTTTGAATCATCAAAGCCTTTTTCAGATTTCTTATCACTAGAGGTGCTACCCTTTTCAAAGACCATACATGCATCTTCCTTATAGTTTTCTGAAGCATCCTCATACATACTAGAAACCAAATCATTATTTGTGCAATCATCCTCAAGGTGACCAAAATTTCCACATCTAAGACATTTCATGATAATGAATCTATGTTTCGGTTCTTCCTCTTTTTTCTGATATGAACAACATCTCATTTTCATTATCACTTGAAGAACTTTCACTATCACTACTAGAACACTTACTTGCTTTGTCTAGGTAGAAACTCTTCTTGTGCTTGTGAGAATACCTCTTTCCTTGATTGTTGTGCTCATCTTTGTTTTTCCTGTGATGCTTGTGCTTTTCAGAATCCTTGCTCTTAGAATCCTGTTTATCTTCATCACTTTCATTCTTGGGAACAGTACAATCAGTAGCATAATGACCAAACTTTCCACAATTGAAACATCTTATATTTTTCATACTTTTGTGCTTTCTAGAGAACTTGCCTTTCTTTTTGTAATATGCCTCTTCATCACTAGAAGACTCATCATGAATAGGTGCTGCATTGCCACTTGAATAATCCATTGTGTTCTTTACTAGCTTTTCCTTCAAGTTGTTAAACTTTTCGAAGGCACCTGCTCTGATACCAATTGAAGAACACAAGCTTATACTGAGAGGGGGGTGAACAGTATAAGACCTCTTTTTACTTTTTCCTTTATACTTCAAAATAGTAAAGCAATATACCCAAAGCAATATCAAAGCAATGCACAATATCATCCACAAAGTGACACCAATTTTAACGTGGTTCACCCAGAATGGTGAGGCTACGTCCACAAAACTTTTCTCTAAAAGTTATCTCAAAGTTCTTTGGGAATCCTTCCCAATTACAATGTTTATGAGCCTCGGCCCAAAGGAGATACCTTCCCCCAATCAGAATTTATGAGCCTCTGCTCAAAGGATATACCTTCCCCTCTGCTCTGGAAATGATCCCTCAGAAGATCAACTGCCTCTACCTCTTGCCAGCATGTGGAACTCCTTTCCATCGAAGACCTCCTATCCTCAATGCTTAGCCTAAGAGACCTCTGCCTTCTATGATCACGTCCACAGTAGCTCAACAACCTGTACCAAACATAGTCAATCGGTCTAGTACAAGTCTTCCTCTATCTGTCAGATCTGTCCAACTCTTGAACAAATCAATCCTCTGCATACAAGCCTTCTCAAAGACTTGCCAACTGTCCTCAGGTTCTTCTCATAGAACCAATGCACCTCTGTCCTCAAGTTCTCTGATAGAACTATCAAACTCAGCTCACAAGTCCTCTGCTAGGACCTGTCCAAATCTGCTCACAAGTCCCCACCGAAACCTATCCAAAACTGCTCACAAGTCCCCACCAGAACCTGTCCAAAACTGCTCACAAGTCCCCACTGGAACCTGTCCAAAAACTCAGCAAGCTCACCAAGAAAAACTTTCTTAGTAGGAAATCACAAAGTGAATTGTTAGAGACCCAATGTGATTTGTCAAACTCATAGAAGCATAAAGAGAATTGTTAGAGACTCAATATGTTCTATACTCAAATCCCAATCTCAAAACTCAACTCAAATCAACTCAGCTCAATCTCAATCTCAAATCTGAAAACTCAACTCAATATCTGAAATGGATAGGATAGAATGTTTTCTTTCAAGAACATGAAACCCCAACAATTGCCAACTATGCAAAGAATCACATAACAATGATACTCATGTTCTTTTCACCATCAATTAGGGTTTCAACAACAATGCTCATCAAACAAGGTTTAGTCAACCAACACCATTCAACTCAACATCAACCTTGAAGCATTCAACCAATCATCACAAGAAAAGGAAACAAGTAGAAATCCTTTTCCCTCCAAAGATATTTGAACAAAACAGCCACCAACACAATATCACCAAATGCAAAGAATAACTTGCTCAAATCAACTCAATGGAGTAAGCCCAATATCATGAATCAAGTAAAGCAATAACTTGATCAAACAACCTCTATGGAAGCAACTCAACCATCAAACTCAAAACAGCCAACCAAGGGTTCCACCAACTCAATGCAAGTAGCAAGACTCACAAACATAAACCCTAGTGCACAATGCTTCCACTACCTCAAACCAAAAATTATGCATTCACCAAAACTCTCATCAAGGATAACAATGCATAAGAAGTCTTCAACAAACCAGAAAATAGGATTTACACCCAACCAAAGGAAACCTAGTTGAAAACCTTTTCACTCCAACCTTATTTCAGAAAAACATACACCAATCATACTCATAAGGAAAATGTGCCCATACCTTTTTGGAGTAGAAGAAAATTGATCCTTAAAGTTGTCACCACACACAACCCTCAAACTTCCAACCAAGTTAGGGTTAGAACCAAGATAAATGAGCATATATAAAAACTTTCCTTAATACACCTTTTAGCTTCTCTTCTTTAAAAACAACCACCAAAGAAGCCAAAAACACAACAACCAAAACTTACACCTTATATCTCCATTTTTAAATTTAGCATAGCAAAAGACTAATCTCAAAAATACAACCAAAGAAATATCCCCTTATTTCTCCTATGTCTTTTAAACAATGCTAAACAATGCCAAAAATCATATCAAGAAAATAATCACACCTTATAATGGCTGCCCTTGAAGAATCCGAAATTCGCGGCACAAAACACGTTTTAATAAAAACGTGACTAATCCATGCACAGCTCCCTCCGCGGGGATCGAAACGCAGACCTCCGCCTACGCAAGGCCCAAACGCAGCCTTCGCTGCCACTAGCCCACAAGGGGCTTACGAAGTCCAAGACGGACTTCCTTCCACATAAACGGTCAAGCTTTTCGAAAGCTTTTCAAACCACGAGCTCTCCTCTTTCGCAGCGTAAACAGAACATTCGATCGCAGCCAAACCAATTAATTGCCTTCGATTTTCCAAGAGGGTTTAACCTTAGGAACCTTCTCATATTTATAGTCCATACGTGGACTTTAGAACACGTCGACTGCAAAGAAAAGTAATTTCGAATTTAATCGAAATTTGCTTTCTAAAGGGTTTAAAAACCCTTAAAGTATTTTTAATAAATTAAAAATAATTTCTCCCTTAATTAATTAAATAATTAATTAATTAAAACCTTGAAGGGTTTTAAATAATAATTAAATAAATAATAAAGAGAACCTCCATTGGTTTTAATAAAAACCATTGCCAATGGAATCTCTCCGGATTCTCTTAAAAAGATTCTCTTGGAATCTTCCACCTTTGAAGCCAACACATCCTCTTAACATTAATGTCATTTCCTTTTGACATCAATGACAACTCATAGACAAGAAGCTAGGATCTCAAACCCAAAATTGCCAACAAAAATTGCTCCCCTTGAGAGGTTGCTCCCCCTCACTCAAATATCTTCCCCTTACTAAAATCTATCCCCCTTTGACATCAATGGAAAATGGCTCCTTGGGGCTAAAATTAATACATTTAGCATAGCCCCCTCACTACCTCCTCTTCTTGAGGTGATTAAGTTTGGGATGGGAGTAAACCTACTCCCAATTTACGATGCTCTCATTCTTTTTGAATATTTTTTCCCACACCTTTGTGGTCATACCCTTTTGAATCTTTTGATCATCCCTGTTCTTGCTTGTCTTTGGAAGTTCCTAAAACACTTTTCTACACCACCTTGCTTTATGCCCAAAATTATTGCAATTGAAACATCTGATGTTGTAGTTCTTGAAAGGTGCAAATGAATTGAAATTTATTTTGGTGAAGCCATAATAATTTCTACCATGAACCTTGCAATGTATAGCTTTGTGACCAAAATTATTACATGAGTAGCAATAACCTTGGAAGAAATATTCATCTTACCTTGGAAAATATGGTCTCTTGGTCCTTTATTTGCCTTCTTTGTGATGATCCTTTTTTCTTGATTGTGCATTTTTTGCTTCCTCAATGATGCTTCCACTTCTCAACTTATCAACATAGGTCTTAGGTTCTTCTTCAATATATTCCTCTGAGACTTCTTTTTATTTTAAGCTTGACTCCCCTTTTTATACCTCTTGACTTTCTTCATAGCCTAGTCTTGTTTTGATAAATGAATATATTTTTGCAGTGATAATGTTATCCAAAGATTTTGAACTTTTCCCAAACTTGTGCAGCTTGTATTTAGAATATTTCACTTCCATAGAGAAACCACTTCATTTTCTAATATTTCACATTCTAAATATTTTACCTCTAAATTTTGAACCACAAATTCTTCAATTCTCCTTGTCTTTTCAACCTTAACTTTTAAGTTTTTGAGATTTTTTTGAAGATTTACCTTTGTTTCCTCATCTTCTAGAACTTGAGCCTTCAGTCTTGAGTTCTTCTTTCTAACTCTTTTCAACTCTTTAAGAGTAACAATAAGTTCCTCTTCTAGGTCAAATGTGGATTCTTCTTATTTTTCTAAACCTTCCTCTAGATATTCAACTATAGAAGCATCTTATTTTTCTTCTACTTGGTTAGGAACATCTTCTACTTGGTCTTCAATAGGAGTGTCGTCTTCCTCTTCTATTGCCAAATATAGAATTTATTCTTTTTCACTATTTGAGAAACTTTTATCACTGTCACTTGAAGCATTGCTTGCCTCTTCAATATATAAACTCTTCTTGTGCCTTTGAAAAATATTTTTCTCATGCTTACCTTGACCATACCTATTTTTCTTTTCATACCCAAATTTTCTTTCTTCCTTCTTATAATCCTATTTCTCTTCACTGCTACTACTTCCAGCTTGTGGAAACTTATATGCATAGTGACCAAAGTTACCATAATAAAACATTTCACAGTCTTCATATCTTTGTGTTTTCTTCAGCCATTCTTATTTCTTCTCATAAAGTTAGCTTCTTCATCACTGCTTGACTCGTCACTTGATTCTGGTTTCTTATATTGAATGCTACCTATTTCTTGGGATTTTGACCTTTTTCTATCCTCATCTCATAAGCTATGATAATTCCATGTAATTAATCCATTTTCAACTTATCGAGATCCTTCATCTCTTCTATTGTTGAAACCTTTGCATCATACCTCATAGGAAGTGATATTAATACTTTCTGAGCAAAACTAGAGTCCTCAATTTCTAATCCAATTCCACGCATGGTATTAACAACTTCATCAACATGAAGTAAGTATTTAGAAATATCTTCCTCATATTTCATCTTCAAACCTCCTCCTGTGAGTTTAAATTTTTTCCAACTTAACCTCGTTATCTCCTTCATATGTTTGCTTAAATTTGTCCCACATTTTTTTTTTTGATTTAAATTACATAAATTTCACAAACTTTAATTTATGTAATCCACTTAAGATTCCATTCATAGCCTTGGCATTACTTTCATATGGTTTCTTGCTATCCTTATATGTGGGAGGAGTAGCTGAAGGTTTGAACCCATCCTCAACAGATTGCCATGTTTCATATTCTTGTGCCATAAAATAAGTCTTCATCCTCATACTCTAGAAAGCATAATTATTCCCATCAAACATTGGAGCCTTATTTATTGAAGATCCACTCTGAGAAGCCATTTGTGTTCTTGTAAGATCTTTCAAGTTGTTAGACTTTTTTGAAGGAACTCACTCTGATACCAATTAAAGAACACAAGCTTATACTAAGAGGGGGATGAACAGTATAAGATAGAACTTTTACTTTTCTTTCCAAAATAATAGCATCCAATATTATTAATTGCAATAATTCTTTAAAGTTGTATTAACCAATCTCATCAATAGCAGTAACAAGACAATGCACAAATCATTACACACATGACATAAATTTAACGTGCTTCACCCAATGTGGGTTACATCCATGGAGAAAATATTTCTTATAAACTTTCTCAATAAATCTCTTGGGAACCAATTATCTATTACAATTTTTATGGACCTCTGCCCAAAGGAGAATCCAATCTCATATACTCAAGTTTGTGGACCTCTATCCATAGGAGAACTCTATTTCCTTGACTCTAGTTCATGGACCTCTATCCATAAGAGAAATATATCCCCTTAATTATGGTTCTTGGACCTCTATCCACAGGATAACTCTATCCCCTCTCCTTTGGTTCATGGATATCTATCCACATGAGAAATCTATCCCTTATACTCTAGTTCACTCTAAATCCTGCTCATAACTCTACTCAAATCTTTCCCAAGCTTGCTCACAAAGCTTTCTCAAATCTTCTCCAAGAATTTTCACAAGGTTTGCTCAATTATGCTCAACAACCTACTCAAATATGCTCAAATATGCTCAAATATGCACCAAGCCTACTCACAAGGCTTGCCCAAATTAGCTTGTAAACCTGCTCTCAACTTTACCCAAATCTACCTCAAGCCTTCACACAAGGCTTGCTCAAATCTGCTCCACACCCTGCACAAAAATACTCATAAGCCTTCTCAAAAGGCCTACTCAAAACAACTCATAAACCTGCTCTCAACTCTTCCCACTATCTCTTCTTAAAACTGCTCATAACACATTCTTTGATTAAAGTACTTTAGACATATTTTTCCTAGAATTCTTGTTCAAGAACACATAGAAAATGATATGCAATACAATTTCACAATATGTTGTTTCCAATATCACTCAAATCCAATGCACAAATTACTTCACAAATATGTTCTAGACATTTGCAATTTTATCCCAATATCAATCAAGATTATGCATAATACTTGCTCTCAAACCTTAGCACATGTGTTTCCAATATCATTTAGCATTGAAGCACAACTTGTTCATAACCCTAGCACATGTGTTTCCAATTTTATTCAACAATGATGCACAACTTGTTCACAACCCTAGCACATGTTTTTCCAATTTATTTCAACAATAAAGCACAATTTTATTCTCAAATTCTAGCACACATATTTCCAAAAATGCACATGAACTTAATACTTATATCTCCTTATAACATAAAAATATTTGCTCAACAAAACACCTTAAGGAAGGAATAAAATCACCATACCTCTAAAATTGCTTTGATGAATATGTGCCCTCAAAAATTACCTCAAAAAGTATTTCCTTTTCAAAGTGCCACTTCAAAACTGGTTAGTAGATCTTTCTCTCAAATCACTCACATTAATTTTTTTCTCAAAAGGATGTGCACAACAAGATCTGAAAATAATGCTCTATAACTCTCCTTTTGTTCTCAAAATATAAAGCATTAACAATTATCAAAACCCCTCAAATTTTCTTTTTCACCATACAAAATTACAATAAAAAATTAAATCCTAATCACACCTTATAACTCCTTCTTTTTAAGCAATACCCATATCACAATATTAATTTTTTCTCAAGTACACATTACAGTCCAGAAATAAACCTTAAGACACCTTATACTCCCTAAATTTAACTTTAAGAAATTACAATTCACAAATAAACTTTAGCACACCTTATACCTCATAAGCTCAATGAAATAATTTTCTTATTAAGATCAGCAAACGATTTCCCTCTTTAATTTATAAAAAATTTCCTTTCATACCTTATGTCAATGTGCCACGTGAATGATTTCCTTTTTTCCTTTCAAACTTGCCACACGAAAACCATGCGAATGATTTCACTTTTTGCCTATCAAAAATTAACCACATAAATGATTTTACCTTTATTACCTTGCAAAAATAGCATTCCCAAGATTTGAACATGTGACCACCTGCCTGCCAGTGCCTTACTGCTAGCCTAGCAACCAGTTGGGCTAGACACCCACTTGAAACCAATGATGTAACAACTTACCTTTATCTTCCACCTTGCGAGCTCAACCAAATTATTTACGTCCTCTACCTTGCAAAATATTTTTGACATGTTTTGACCTTGCAACCTATTGTCTTCCAATGCCCTAGCGTAGAGACGCCTACCATCTAGGCTAGTCCCCCAGATGGGATATCAAACACGCTGCCCTATTTATATTTTAGATTCGAATATGATTTGAAACATGTGCAGACTCATCTTTTCTCTCCTTCCACGAACCACGAAACTAATGAATGGATTAACGATTAGCTCATTATCTTCAACCTCTTAAAATTGAAATTTTTATCCCATTTAAATATGCTTCTCCATACTATGCTTTGACGTTGGCGCATATATTTTTATATGCATGCTGACACTTATAAAATTATTTCCATTAATATTTTTGGTGCCTCTTGATATTTTAAAATTGTATATTATAATATTCAATAAATATTATAATATTGCCTTCAAATCTTTTTCAAATAATTTTATTTGCTTTTTCTGTTAAACCCTTTCTTTTTTTTGTTTCAAGCCAACTCTTTAAACTTCTTTTTCCTTATTATAATATTTAAAAATAAATATTATAAACCTTTTCTTTCTATAATTTCTTTCCTTTGATATATACTTTGCCATGAATAATTATCCAACCTTATAAGATTATTTCTGCCTTGAATATCATACTTTCCTTTGACATCATTGACAACTCAATATGCTCAATATTTCCAATATTTAGTAGGTGTATTAGCAAGTTGTTTTTTAATATAGAAAGATGTTTTTGGTTGATATTTGAGAATTAAATTTCATCTATCACTGTTATTTTTTTTTTATTTCTTAGAATCAATGGTGGTCTAGAAGGTTCATTAAAACTTGGGTTTTCTTGCGTTTTAGGTTGTTGAGATGGTTGGGATTGAGATTGTTGTCTTGTGGTAATAGAAATCATCCCAACCATATTGTCGTGGGGAGGTGGAACAACATGATAATAAAATTTATTGGTTATCTGTTGATCATGGTTAGGTAGGGAATTTTGAAATATCCTGAAGAACTTGTGCTTATACTGAGAGGGGGGGTGAACGGTATAAGATAAAACTTTTTACTTTTTAATCCATATGATAACATAAGCAATATTAAAGCAGTAAAAATCACACAAAGCATAACACAAATGAGAGACATGATTTAACGTGGTTCACCCAATGTGCGCTACTCCATGGAGAAAATATTCCTTATAATATTTTCTTAAATAAATCCTCTTGGGAATCATTTCCCTATTACAATATTTATGGACCTCTGTCCAAAGGATACACCAATCTCCTAATCAAGTTTGTGGATCTCTATCCATAGGAGAACTCCTTTCTCCTCTGCCCTAGCTGGTGATCTTCTAGAAGACCTGCTATCTCCAATGTATTGGATTATGGATCTCTATCCATTGAAGACTCCTATCCTTACTCAGAAGACTTGTCCTCACTGCCCTGGCTAATGGATCTCTATCCACTGAAGACTGTCATCCTTTATACTCTGCCATCTCCAAAGCTCTGTCTACAAATCTACACTAAACACAATCTTTCGATCTAGTACAAATCTGCTCAATCTCTATCTATGTTTTGGCATAAATATTTCCTTATTATCTATCCTCAAATTTTTATTGTAATCTTTCACAAAAGCTCACACTAATCTTCCCACAACTCTTCTCAAATACTTACCTCAATTTTGCTCAACAAGTCCTCACTAGAACTTTTTCAATCTCATAGAAACATATAGAGAATTGTTAGAGACTCAATATGCTTCACACTTACAAACACTCAATCTCTTTCTCAAATCAATTTAGAATATAGAACATTTTGTTTCACAGAACTTGAACTATCAGTTCAACACATCCACTCAACTAAGCTCAATCACCTCCACTCAATTAATCACTTCAAAAACAATGCTTATCAAGTAATCCTCACATAACATTGATACTCATGATCTTTGCAAACCCTAGTTCAAGTTCTCCACTCAATCAATCACTTCAATAACAATGCTTATCAAACAAGGTTCATAGCATTTACTTCCATTTCAGAAAACCCATCAACTCAACAAACTCACAAAGGAAAAATTAAACAAGTCCTTTTCACTCCAATCTTGTTTTTAGAAAATCTAAACCAATCAAGTATTTCTACCAAAGAATAATATGCCCATACCTTTTACTTGTTGAAGAATAGACTTCAAAACCTGTCTCAATTATAGCCACTTTCCTTGCCAAGCACAAGGGTTAGATGACAAGAATTATCACTCTATTACTTCTTCAAAAATATTTTTTCAATACAAAAATAATACTCAAATACACCTTATAATCTCCAACTTTAAAATAATATCCAACAACCTTCAATCTCAAAAATAAACTTTCCTTACTACCTTATAACTCCTTAAACACTTAAAAATTCAATCCAAAAATCAAATTTTTGCATTCCCCTTTTAACTCCCCTAAATAAATTATAATCTAAATTAATTATGCAATAACTTTAATTAACATTAAACTTTGAAAACAAATATATTTATCTCTTTTTATTTTTTGCAAGCCAAGTCAACCCAAACAATGTGCATACCTTTATTAAGCCACCCAAAAGGCTTTGGCAGGATTCAAACCGCCAATGGTTCTCCCCCAAGCGCTTCGTAGCGCTTGCGCCCACCAATTGGGTTGCATGGCTCCACAAGAGCCAAAAGGCACAATCGTGCCTTTAACTTACTTATCCCTCGAACAGTGCAAACTAAAACAAGAACCTCCCTTCAATAAAATGGCGTGCGTGAGATTCATACTCGCACTAGGCGTCTCAACGATGTCTTACGCAGGCCTTGGCTACCAACTCAGCTACGAGGGGCTTCGAGTAATTTTTGGAGGATACCACACTTTGTCCTTTCCTCTACTCATAAACACGTGAAATTACATGTTTTCCTTTTGCAGGAGCCAAAATACAATCGCATTGATAATCTTCCAAATGCCAAAATTTGGCATTATTTATATGCAAACCATAGCTTGTTCCCACATCGACGATTATTCAAATTTTATTTGAATTCGAATGTTAAAGTTAATTTTTAAATATTAAATAAATATTTAAATTAACCTTAGCACCCATCATAATTTAAATTAAAATTTTAATCAAATATTAAAATATTTTAATTTAAATTAAATTTTCTTGTGGGTTTTTCCAACTTGATCCTTGATCTTTTTAAACTCAATTTTTGATCCAAAATAATAATAATAAAATATTATTATTTAATTTGACTTTGCTTCTCCTTCCTTGGATATTTATCCTTTGAGCCCTCTTGGGTATATAATATTTAAAAATAAATATTATAACCTATTGCTTTTCAATACCTTCTTGCTCTTGGAGGAAACACTTAATGTCCTAAAGTTGACGAACATAACACAACAATACTTTTGACATCAATGACAACAAACACTCCTCAAAATATCCAAAAATCTCTCCCTTTGTCATTGATGGCAACTCAATTAATTTTTACCATTTCATTAACCTTTTTATTTTCTGCTCCCCCTGACTGAATGCTTTCCTTCTAACTCAAATATCTCCCCCTTACTCAAATATCTCCCCCTTTGACATCAATTGCAGAGGGTCACATTTAGGGCTCGAGGCTAAGAATGAAACTCTTATCTTAGCCCCTCCCCCACATCCTATTGAGGTAGTTAATTATGGGGTGGAAGTATTACTCCCAAATTTCCTCGAAGATACTCAAATGTATCTTTCAAAAGTGGCTTAGTGAATATGTCTACTATCTACTCCTTTGTAGTAACATATTCCAACCTGACATATTTATCTATCACCTGTTCTCTCAAAAAATGATACTTGATTAGAATATTCTTTGACCTAGAGTGCATCACTAGATTATTTGAGATACTTATAACACTTGTATTATCACATAATATGGGAATAGGATGATCATGTTTTATCTTGAAGTCTTCTAGAGTTCACTTCATCCATAATACCTATGTACAACTGGCTATTGTTGTAATATACTCTACTTCTATAGACAAGGATACCAATGCATGTTTCTTAATTAGCCAAGAGACTAAACAGTCTCCAAGAAAGAATGCTCCTCCACTTGTGCTTTTTATGTCATTAATACTACTAGCCCAATCTACATCTATATAAGCTGTGAGTGTCAAACTATCACTTTTAGGATACCAAAGCCTAAAATACATAGTCCCTTTTAGATACCTGAGAATTCTCTTACTACTGCCACATGTGTTTCCTTAGGTACTACCTAAAACCTTGCCACTAATCCCACTGAATATACTATGTCTGGTCTTGCAGTTGTAACATACAACAAGCTACCAATCATAGATATGTATAATATCTGATCTACCTCTAAAGATTCATCATCCTTAACTTACATCCTATAACCATGGGGGTGCACACTGGTTTGCAATCCTCTAACTTGAATTTATTTAGAATATCTTTTATATACTTGGTTTGTGAAAGAAATACCCCTTTCTATGATTGTGAAATCTGAAGTCCAAGAAAAAAGGACAACTCACCAAGCATAGAAATCTAAAATTAATTCTACATGTTATTTATAATTTTTTTTTGGTAAATTAGATTATATTAATTCAAAAAGGGCATTTGAAAGGTGCCCTATCACCTTTTACATCAAGGAACCGAGAGGAACACAACAGAGAAAAAATGAATCCCTTCAAACAGACCAAAACCCTTTAGAATTGAAAGGCAAAAAATAGAAAGGCTAAAAGCCATTATAGAAAGGCTAAAAGCCATTACAATCCTTCGGTACAGAGGAACAAAAAGGAACACCACCAAAAAAGGAACATAGAAGATCAAGCTGGAGCAAAATAACTGCACACCCACAGACCAGAGGAAGAGCAGTGCGACCAGGAACAAAACCCGTAGCAAGCAAAAGACACCATCAAGGAAGGGTGTTAGTTTGCAGTAGATTGTGAACATCAATTTCTAGAACATTTTCCTTTGCCTCCTCCTTTGGGTTTTCTTTGTCCTTTGAAGTTTCCTTCAGATTTTCCAGGCATGCATCTTTAGCAATTTTGACTACCTAATCTTCATTAACGCCCCATTTGACATCAGAAGGGGGTCCAGCAGCAGAAACCATGGAGGAACCATTAAAACTCTCGTAGAAGAAGAAGAGGCTGAGATTATGCCTCTGTTCCTTAAGGCTAGAAATGGCTTTACCAATGGTGATGTAAGCAGACTCTAGATGGATGATGGATGCATTAGTAGCATGGATAACTAATTTATGAAGGAACTTATCAACAAGATCAGGTGAAATAGACTGAGCTTTAGGAGGTTTTCTTGAGATGGACGGAGGGGTTTCAGTTACTTCCTTAAGCTTCAGTCATTGAGAGATTCTTATAGGGGTTGTTTCAACTTTGATTTTCTTCCTAGCAGTAGAGTGAGGCTTGTCATTTTTTATTTTTCACTTGGGATTAGAAGGCTAGGGGCTAGGAGTAGAGGATGAATTATCTTCTTCAGACTCAAGATTGGGAATGTTGCCATTGGGAAAATGAAGGAGGAGATAACGGTAAAGGACTTTGAAGAGCCCTTGATGATAGGGAAGGACATCCTCATTTTTGTGGGTGGTTGTAATGGTGTAGTCGATGGACTAGAAAATTACAGTAGGAATGTTCATAGCTTTGGATTCACAAAAATGATTCACATAGGCAAGGTGAATACAACACAATTGAGAATCTGGATTATCGTAGGAAAGATATTGCATTACAGGAACAAGAATTTGCTACAAAGGAGGGGAGAAGTGTTCACAATACAAACCTTTACTGTAGTTCTTATAAATCTCGGAGTTCTAAAAAAATATCAACTTAGCCTCCCAGTTGTGTTTGTTGCATTGAATAACTTTACCCTCCAAGGGTTGGCCTGTCAGGCCTGCCAGCAACTCAAAGGAGATGTGAAATTGGACACCATGAATTGTGACAAAACCCTTATCCCAGGAATCTACAAAGGCCTTTGTTATGTTGTCATCCACCCCGGTAAAAAGCTTAAAGAATTCAATCAGAGCATTGTTGGTTTTGTCAGTCCACAAGTCACAAACCAGAGGATTGAGCTGGAGCATAGTAGGCTCAATGTAAA
Source organism: Wollemia nobilis (assembly GCA_028583015.1). Taxonomy (NCBI): domain Eukaryota; kingdom Viridiplantae; phylum Streptophyta; class Pinopsida; order Araucariales; family Araucariaceae; genus Wollemia; species Wollemia nobilis. The sequence continues at coordinate 425,294 of JAQPPZ010000267.1, forward strand.
TGAGTTTGTGTTGTTTCATGTTGACAAAAAGGGAAAAGGACAGAGGATGGTTAAGAAAAAGGAACAGACATAACAAGATTGGAGAGGGAGAAATCACCAGGAAGATGAACAAGGCATGCATAGGCTCAGATAAAAGGATGGTGTTGCCTTGAGAACATCTGCTTTGGGACCATGAAAGCATTAGCGCAAATGGAAAGAAATATTTGACAAGAAGGTATTGTCTAGGGCAAAAGTTTGGTTTGCAAATCAAGATTAAGTTATAAGTCCAGCCAATCATTTGGCGACACTCTAAAATGACTATTTGGAAAATCGGGGTGCATGAAAGGCTTAACCACCAAGATATCCAAACACAAGATTCTGAAATGCTTGGGATGATCGCCAAATTGAATGTCGGGAGGAGCCTTCGATCGAGAAGGCTGAAGATGGTTCTCGAAAAAGTAAGATTACTCATATCAAAGTACATGAGATTAGAATAATTACAACTCATGTGAAGATTTTCCTTGGGGTAATAATAATAAGTGGTAACCTGAGAATGATTAAGGTTCTTGAAAAAAATAGCGTAGAAATGAAAACTAGGCCTTAGGGGAACGTGTATCCAAACTCCCAAGAAAGGCAAGGTGGTTGAATGAAGACAAAACCAAAGATCTGAAAAGTGGGTCTTGGGGATTACAAAGGACAAAAAAAATTGATGACTAGGATTGATAGGCAAATTAGTTTTCATCATGGATAACGTGATTTTGGTCCTTCCTTTGAGATTGGTCCCATTTAAGAAGATCATCTACTTCAGGGGGTAGACTGTCTGTCCACATTAAAGGACCTTGGGCAATGACCCCAATATTAGCTAGCTTAGCCAGCTTGGGGATTACATGTTATTTATAAATTATTTACACATCTTATCATTATTTCCCCAAAAATAATGTCATCAACATAAACAACTACAATTAGTAGATTATTCCCTTCATTTTGTATGTGTAAGTTGTCTTCTATTCCTTTTCTGAATCCATTTTCTTGAAGATACTTATTCAATCTTGAGTACCAAGCTCTAGGAGCATGCTTTAGTCCATAAAGTTATTTCTTAAATCTGCATATATAGTCTAGTTTATCAGTCAACTTGAAACCTTCTGGATCTTCAATGTAAACCTCTTCTTCTAGAACACCATTTAAAAATGCTAATTTAACATCCATCTAATATACTTTGAATTTTTTGAAGCTTTAAAATTCTAAGAACATTATGATAGCTTCAATTCATGCAACTAAAGCAAATATCTCATCAAATTCAATTCCCTCTACCTGTGCATAGCCTTTGCATACTAATCTTGCTTTATTTTGACCACTTGACCATCTTCATTTAACTTGTTTTTGAATACCCATTTAGTGACAATCACATTTTTATCTTTTGGTCATGAAACAAGTTCCCATGTCTTTCTTTTCTCAATCTGATCTAATTCCTCATCCATTTTATTTATTCAAAACTCATCTTCACTTGCCTAATTGAAGTCCTTTGGCTCAATCTTAGACAAGAAAGAAAAAATTGCTTGTTGAGATGGTGTTATTATCCTTCTACTTATCTGTCTCTCATATGGATTCCCAATTATTAGATTTTTTGTATGATGTTTTTGCACATACCTGGATGGATTTTTAGGAAGAAATATTTGTGTTTCTTCCTCTTCTTCATATGATTTCTCATGAAACTCTTCTTGACAACTTTCATCTTCCTGACACACAATTTGCTGAATTGGTTCTCCTGAATCTATCTTCTCATCAACTATTACATTTATACTTTCTACAATAGTGTGTGTCCTTTTGTTGTAAAATATATAATATTTGCTCTTAGTAGAATAACCAAGAAAAAATCCCTCATTACATCTTGGGTCAAACTTGCTCAAGTTTTTCTCTTCCCGTCTTATGTAACATTTGCTTCCAAAAACCTTGAAGTGCTTTATAGTGGCAGGTCTTCCTTTCCAAAGCTCATATGGAATCTTATGATGGTTTACCCTCATTTGAGCCCTAGTGATTATGTATACTATTGTTTTGACTGCTTCCCTCTAGAATCCATCTAAAATCTTGGACTCATTTAACATAGCTCTAGCCATATTCTCAATAGTCCTATTTTTACTTTCAACTACTCCATTTTGTTGAGGGTTTCTTGCAGCTAAGTATTCTCTCTTGATTCCATGTTGCTCACAAAAATATACAAATTCATTTAAGATAAAATATTCCCACCTCTGTCAAATCTCAAACACTTAATCCTTTTGCCAATTTCATTTTCGACTCGTTCTTTAAATACCTTGAATTTATCAAATGCTTTCGACTTGTATTTTAGTTAAGCTACCCAAGTCATTCTGGAGTAATCATCTATGAAGATTATGAAGTAACTTTCACCTTGAATACTTTGTGTTCTGGTAGGACCACATAGATCAGTATGTATTAGTTTTAATGGATTTGATGACATATATCCCTTTGATTTAAAAATTGTTCTAGTTTGCTTTCCATGTTGACAAGGTGCATAGATTGTGTTTTGTGGTATTTTTATCTTGGGTAAATCTATGATAGCCTTCTTATTGCTTATGTTGACTATGTTGTCAAAATTCAAATGATCCATTCTTCTATACCACAACCAAATCTCATATTCTTGTGATAGAAAACACTTTTCCCCTTTAATCTCACTAAGAATATAGAGGTTTTTTGGAGTTCTACTTGCATTTGCAATGACTTTTCTAGTTTTCAACTTTCTTATCTCACATCTATCTGGGTGAAATGTAACCATATTACCTTGATCACAAATTTGATTTACACTTAGTAGATTGTGTCTTAACCCTTTGACATATAGTACATTTTTTGTTCTTGTTTTCTTGTTATCTAAACTCATATTTCCCTTTCCACCAATTTTTTTTGATCCACTATCACCAAAACTTACTAATCCTCTATTAGTTTCTTTGAGTACAAGAAAGTTGTGTTTGTCTCTTGTCATGTGTCTAGAGAAACCACTATCAAGAAACCATGTTCTTTATCTAGAGCATGAAGAGTTGTTTGAACTAACATTGATCTAGCCTTTTCTTTCCCCTTCTTTTTTTTTTTTTTTTTTTTTTTTCTCGGAATTACCATTTTACACCTCTTTGAACATGTGGTTGAGTGATTTTTCTTTTTTTTTTTCTTGTTGTTTCCTCTTTCTCTCTTTTCCCTTTTTCCTTCCCTTTTTCTTTTTTTTTTTTTTTTTTTTTTTTTTTTTTTTTTTTTCCTTTTCCTCTTCCCTTTTATTTTTTTTTTTTGTTTTTTTTTCTGCCTTAGAGATAAAATTTTTGTTGGAAATTACCATCAGTAAAAGTTAAAAATTTGATTTTACTAGGGGTAAAGGTAACTTACCTTTTACCTTACCTGGACGGCAGTGGACGACAACAATTTGGGCGGCAAGAGAATTCCCTTCATCCTTCTTTTCCCCCAATTTCTCCTTTCCCCCTTTCTTTCTCGAATAGGTTATTTACCGCCTATTTAAACTATGTAACCTAAGTTTGAAGGTTAATGCAATATTTCCTATTTTACTAAATCACTCACCATTCACATTTGGTATCAGAGCGACGCGATTCCCGAGGCGATGGGGCCCGTAGTCCGAGGTGGCACGGATCTCGAGGCGGCCCGTAGGAGCAGATCGGCGTGACTCCCGAGGCGCTGGTGGAGCTGGACGAGGCGGCCCGTAGGAGCAGCAGATTGGCACGATTCCCGAGGCAGCACTGCTGATGTGGCTGATGACTTGCATGCGGCCCGAGGCACTTGTGGCGTGACGTGGCGTGACGTGGAGTGACTGGCATGCGGCCCGAGGTGTAGCGACGTGGCGATCTACGGCGTGACATGGCATGACGTGGAGTGACTGGCACGCGGCCCGAGGTGCAGCGACGTGGCAACCTGCGCTCGCGAACCGAGGCAAAAGGATCTGCATAGTTGGCGATTGCCCGTAGGCAATCAAAGCACTATACGTGCTTTGCTTCTTTTAAGAAGCTTTAACATCGCCTCACAGGCGATGTGGGACTAAAGTCCCAGAAATAAAATAAGCTTCGCGCCGAAGCGCGAAGCCAATTAAAAGCTTCGCGCTCGACGTGCAAGCTAGAAGGCTGGGAGCCGCCAGCTTAGCTTCCGGATCAGCCCGGTAGCATAGCGGCTACCCTAAGCCTTGACTCCCGTGAGGTCGAATGTTCGATCCTCGGCGGGATCAAATTTTTTAGCCTCGTGTGATTTTGCGAAGGCTATAGGGCAGGGAGCGCTAGCTGCTCCCGGATCAGCCCGGGTAGCACAGCGGCTACCCTCAGCCTTGTGACCCGCGAGGTCGAGGATCGACTCTCGGCGGGGTCGATAGAAAATCAATTTTTTTTATTAAATTTTTTTAATCAAAAGCAAAACTAAAGGAATAAGTTTAAAATTAAAAAAAATATATTTTTTTTAGTTTTTTAACTGTTCCTTTGCTTTTATAAAAAATTTTTTTAAATTGCTTGAAATTTCCTAAGAGGAAATATATGTGAAAGCTTTTTATTGCTTGAAATTTCCTAAGAGGAAATATATGTAAAAGTTAAAAAAAAAACTTAGAAAGTTAAATTTTTTTTAACTTAGAAAGTTTAATTTTTTTACTATTTCCTAAGAGGAAATTCTTGTAAAAGAAAATTTCTGGGAAATTTTCTTAAATGATAAGATCGGAAGGTTGTTATCATGCTCTCTGCAAGGTGTTACTGAGAACAACACCTGAAGACTTTGATAGGCACGTGAAAACACTAAGTCTGAATACAGTTTTTTCACAGTTGCAAAACGCGATTATTGCACACCAGAGAAATCCTGATCAAGGATACGACGTAGATTCAGAGGATAACTCCTTTGGCAGCAAGTTTGAACAATCTGACACAGTTGCAATTGCTGCACAAGGATCCGAATATACTCATTATAGTAATTCAGTTGAAATCCTACAACCTCCTTCTCCTGAAATAATATTGATCAGTGACGATGATGAACAAGTCGCTGACAATTTTGTAATTTCTGAACAAATTTGAGTTGTTTTTTATTGTAAATCAAGCAGGGCTTGATAGTTTGTAAAGTCTTTTTCCAATAAGACTATAAAAGAGAGGTTTCTTGTTTTAGTAGATTAAAAAATGGGTTCACATAATAATCTACCTATTCCCGAATTCAGAGGGGATAATTATGAGTACTGGTCCATCAAGATGAGGACATTACTCATCGAAAAAGGACTATGGGATATTATTGAAGACGGTTACATTGCTCCAACAGATTGGACTACCTTAAGTGCAAATGATAAGAAGATCTACAAAGATGCATAGAAAAATAATTCATTTGCCTTATACCATCTTCAATCAGCACTAGATCCTAGTATCTTTCCAAGAATTGCATCTTATTTAACTGCTACGGATGCATGGAATGCCTTGAAAGAAGGATTCCAAGGAAGTGATAAAGTAAAGCAAGTCGAGGCTTCGGACCTTGAAAAGAGATTTTGAAAATCTCAGAATGAAGGACAATGAAAGAGTTGGAGACTATTGTGTTCGTGTTAAAGCAGTAGTTGATATGATGCAAACTTTAGGTGAAGACACAAAAAATGAAACAATTGTGAAGAAAGTGTTGCGAACTCTTCTTCCTAAGTGGAATCACATTGCAATCATAATTGAAGAATCCAAAGATCTTTCTACTCTTACATTTGATAGTTTGATTGGATCATTAACATCACATGAAGAGCGACTTCAAGGTGCACCTTCAACAAGCTATGGAGGTGATGATAAAGCCTTCACTTCGAATGAAAGTGTAAGACGAGGACAAGGAAGAGGTAGAGGCAGAGGACAACAACAAAGAGGCAAGAGACAAAGCAACTCCTACAGAGGAGGTAATCAAAACAGAGGTGGAAATCAAAACAGAGGAGCCAATCAGAACCAAAGCGGCAATGCAGGCCATGGAAATCAAGGACGAGGAAGTAATAAGACCAAAACAGCTTGTTTCAATTGTGGGAAACAAGGCCACTTCGCTCGTGACTGCTGGTCAAAATCTTCAAAAGATCAAAGTAGTCAATATGGCTCATTCTACGGAGAAGAAGAAGGTCCACCAAATATTTTTCTCTCTTATGGACAACCAGATCAAAATCTAAATGATACATGGATTTTGGATACTGGTTGCTCCAACCACATGAGTGGCAAAGAAAATCTCTTTGCTACATTAGATTCAAATTACAAATCTCAAGTTAAGTTAGGGGATAATAAATCCTTGCAAGTTGAAGGCATAGGAGCTATGGAAGTTCCCACAAAAGAAGGCCTTAAAAATGTGAATGACATATACTATACTCCACAACTACAACACAATTTGTTAAGTGTTGGCCAAATGATGGAGAAGCATTACAAATTAGTTTTTGATGAAAGAAAATGTACAATCTTTGATAAAAACAATTGTAACCGGGTCATCACAGAAGTACCTATGACAAAGAATAGGTTGTTCCCTCTAAAGTTTGGTGAGCCAGGGGGAGCTCAACTTGCAAACATTGCTATTTCAAATCCAAGTGAATTGTGGCACTTGAGATATGGTCACCTCAATTCCGCTAGCTTGAAAATGTTAACATCACAAGCTATGGTGACAGGACTACCAAAAATTCCAGAACATAAAAAGGTATGCGAAGCATGTGCTTTGGGAAAGCACTCCAGAAAGAAGTTTCCAAGAGGCCGAGCGTGGAGAGCAAGTTATCCTCTTCAGCTAGTACATTCGGACATCTGTGGTCCAATGCAAACAAAGAGCCTTGGAAACAATTCTTATTTTCTAACATTCATAGATGATTATTCTAGAATGTGTTGGTTGTATTTTCTGAAACACAAAGATGAAGCATTTGATTGCTTCATAGACTTCAAAAATAATGTAGAAAAGCAAAGTGACTACTATGTCAAATGTCTTCACACTGATAAAGGAGGAGAGTACTCCTCAAATGAATTTCTTCATTATTGTAAGCAAAATGGGATAAAGAGGCAATTCACTACTGCCTACACCCCACAGCAGAACGGTGTGGCTGAGAGAAAGAACCGCACCCTTGTTGAAATGGCACGAACAATGCTTCAGGCAAAACATCTCACAAACAGCTATTGGGCAGATGCAGTGAGAACAAGTGCATATATTCTAAATAGAAGTCCGACTTCTAGTTTAGATGGTATCACTCCTTATGAAGGATGGTACGGTAAGAAACCAAATGTCAAACATTTCAGAGTATTTGGTTCTTTAGCTTATGCACACATTCCTGAAGAGAAGCGAAAGAAGCTTGATCCAAAGAGCCAAGCATGTGTTTTTGTAGGGTATTGTGATTCAACCAAAGGATATAGATTGTACAATCCCATGACACATAAAATCATTATCTCCAGGGATGTAATTTTTGATGAAGGGGGAGAATGGGGTCATAAAAAATTTGTTGATTTTGACTCTAATTCGGACAATACCACACCAGTACCTCCCATAATGGTACAACCCAAGAAAAGCAGTCCTCCTCCACAAACTCCACATCAGGAAACTTCATCAAGTACATCAAGTGGTACACCAAGTCCAAGAAGGAATTTTTTGGCACCCCCAAATTCTCCAAAATGATTTCAAAGATCTGTAAGCGCTCCAAGTCCGATGGATATTGATTCAGTTTCTCAAAGGAAAGAGACAAATAGAGGAAAGCGCATACTACGAAGTCATCCATCTTCTCAAATGTTGGATAGGAATTTTCAACAAAGATACACTAGGAGTCAAGCTAGTGAGATGGATGACATTTTGTCAAGACTTGAAAATCTTCAAATGTCAGGAGATGATGAGTCTCATGAACCAAGGGGTGATGTAGTCAATTATGCTTTGTTGGCTGCTTGCACAACTAGAACCATCTAGCTATGAAAAAGCATGCATTGAAAATATATGGCAAGATGCCATGGAAGAGGAAATATCCTCAATTAAAAAGAATGATACTTGGGAGCTTGTGAAGCTTCCCAAGGGAAAAAAATGTGTTGGATGTAAATGGGTCTATAAGACCAAATTCAATGCTGATGGAAGCATTGAAAGGCACAAGGCGAGATTAGTAGCCAAAGGTTTTACTCGGAAATATGGAATAGATTATGAGGAAACCTTTGCTCCAGTTGCTCGACAAGAAACAATCGAAGCTTGTTCTTTCCTTGGCAGCCCATAAAGGATGGAAAATACAACACATGGATGTGAAAAGTGCATTTTTAAATGGATACCTGATAGAAGAGGTGTATGTTCAACAACCTCAAGGTTTCCAAGAACCAGGAAAAGAGAACCTTGTTTATAAATTGAAAAAAGCACTATATGGCCTCAAGCAAGCACCAAGAGCATGGTACTCACGAATTGACGGCTATTTCAGCAAATATGGTTTCACAAAAAGCAAGAGTGAACCAACATTATACTACCTGAAAAATGGAGTAGATATCCTCATAGTTTGTTTATATGTGGATGATCTAATATTCATGGGTAGTAATGATAAAATGAATATGGAGTTCAAAAACTCCATGATGAATCGGTTTGAGATGAAGGATCTCGGATTAATGAGATACTTTCTAGGAATGGAAGTACATCAATCAAAGAATGGGATCTTCATATGTCAACAGAAATATGCTCATGACATGATCAAGAAATTTGCTATGCAGCAGTGCAAATCAGTTGAAACACCAAGTTGGACATGGAATCCATCTAAGCAAAGAAGATGGAGCACCAAATGTTGACTTGACCAATTACAGAAGCATGGTTGGGAGTTTAATGTTTCTCACCAACACTAGGCCAGATATACAGTATGTTGTTTCTCTTGTATCACGATTTATGGCATGCCCATCCGAGCTGCATCTTCAAGCAACCAAACGAATTTTACGATATGTAAAAGGTACATTGGATTTTGGAATCCATTACCACAAGTCTAACTCTATGAAGTTATTTGGTTATAGTGACAGCGATTGGGGCAGTAATATAGATGACAGAAAATCTACATCAAGGAACTATTTTAGTCTAGGTTCAGGACTAATAACTTGGAGTTCCAAAAAGCAATCTGTTGTAGCATTATCATCTACAGAAGCTGAGTACATAGCAATCACTCATGCAAGTACTCAGATCCTCTGGTTGAGGAAAATCCTTGAAGAGATTGGCGAAAAACAAATTGGTCCAACCAAAGTGAATTGTGATAATATAAGTGCCATACGGTTGGCATATAATCCAATCCACCACAAAAGGTCAAAACATTTTGATATGAAGTATCACTTCATAAGAGATATGGTGGAGCAATGAGACAGTTGAGCTTCAATATTGTAGCACTTTGGATAATCTAGCGAGACATCTTCACCAAAGGCATGGCTAAAGCTCAATTTATAAAGGCGAGAGACTATATAGTTAGTCCTCTCAACTTTAAGGGGGAGAATGTTGGAAATTACCATCAGTAAAAGTTAAAAATTTGATTTTACTAGGGGTAAAGGTAACTTACCTTTTACCTTACGGACGGCAGTGGACGGCGGCAATTTGGGCGGCAAGAGAATTCCCTTCATCCTTCTTTTCCCCCAATTTCTCCTTTCCCCCTTTCTTTCTCGAATAGGTTATTTACCGCCTATTTAAACTATGTAACCTAAGTTTGAAGGTTAATGCAATATTTCCTATTTTACTAAATCACTCACCATTCACAATTTGAACTAACATTGATCTAGCCTTTTCATTCCCCCTTTTCTTCTTTCTTAGTTGTTGAAATTATTTTTCTTTTACTAGACTCAAGAAGTATCATTTTACACCATCTAGCCTTGTGCCCAAAATTATTGCATTTGTAACATATAATATCATTATCCATAAGAGGTGCAAAATAATTGAAATTTCTATTGACATTGTTTCTTGCATGACCAATGCAGTGTACAACTCTATGACCATATTTGTTACAAGAAAAGCAATAGCCATGGAATAAATTATGTGACTTGTTTGGATTACCTTGAGATTGTGTTTGAGGGCTTCTTGTGATTAACTCTCTTCCATGGTTCTTCATTTATTTCTTCCTTACTGATATATTTTCCTTTTGGAGTATACTTTAATTGCTTATACTTGTTTGAAGTTTCTTCCTTTTGAAGGCTCGATTCCTCCTTTTGTTTCACATACTTTATATCTTGTAGTACCTTGGTCCTTTCAACTTCATTTCTTAGATTAAAAACTTCTCCTTCTAGTATTTCACATTATGTTGCTCTTACTCTTAATAGATCTATCATAACATGTTCAATTTTATTTCCCTCTTCTACATTTATCTTGAGTTCTATGAGACCCTGTAGAAGTTTTATCCTTGCTTCTTCATCTTCTTGAATTTAATCCTTCAAACTTGAGTTCTCATTTCTAACCTTTTCAAGCTTCTTGAGAGAAAAAAATAATTCCTCTTTTATATCAAATATAGTCTCTTCTTCACTCTCTAAATTCATGTGTGTCTCTAATGGATCTTCCTCCAAGATGTTACACTTTTCACGAAGAAACCTACTCTGATACCAATTGAAGAACATGTGCTTATACTGAGAGGGGGGTGAAAAATATAAGATAAAACTTGTTGATTTTTAATCCATATGATAACATCAATAATATTATAGCAATAAACATCACACACATGAGAGACATGATTTAACATGGTTCATCCAATGTGGGCTACTCCACGAAGAAAATATTCCTTATAATATTTTCTCAAATAAATCTTCTTGGGAATCCTTTCCCTATTACAATGTTTTTGGAAATCTATCTAAAGGAGACACCAATCTGCTAATCAAGTTTGTGGATCTCTATCCATAGGATAACTCCTTTCTCCTCTGCTCTAGTTGGTGATATTCTAGAATATCTACTATCTCCACTACACTAGTTGATGGATCTCTATCCACTGAAGACTCCTATACTCACTCAAAAGACTTGTCCTCACTACCCTAGCTAATGGATCTCTATCCACTGGATACTGTCATCCTTTATGCTCTACCACCTATAAAGCTCTATCTATAAATTTACACTAAACATAGTTCTTAGGTCTAGTACAAATTGTTGGCAATTTTGGGTACTTTGAGTACATTGCATTTGCTCAAGTGAATAAGTTGTCATTGATGTCAGGAAGCTTTTTGAAAGAATTTGACTTGATGTAAAATAATATGTTTTTGATGAAGGTTCGGCTTGACAGGTTCGAAATCAGTAAGTTGGAAAAATGTCGCGATATCGCAACATGTCGCATTTTCGCGACTTAGGCAGGAGAGAGAAAGCTTTTTGAAAAAGTGTCGTGATTTTGCGACATGCTAGAAGAAAGAGAAGAAGCTGGCAAAACTATCGTGATTTTGTGACATGTTGGCAGAGAAGGAGAGCAAGATGGAAAGTGTCATGATTTCGTGACATGTCGCATTTTTGTAACTCGAAAAGTGCAGGAAGGCAGAGAAGGAAAAGTGTCATGATTTTGCGACACATTGCCAGGAAATTTGTATGGATGAGAAAGTGTCATGATTTCATGACACAATGCAGAAAAGAGAGTCCGTAGTGTGAACTGTCGTGATTTCATGACAGGTTCAAAGAGAGAGAATGTAACTCGAAAAGAGTTGCGATTTCATGACATGCTGTAGAAGACTAAGTGAGGACTGTCGCAATTTCGCGACATGCTGAAAAGCTCGAAGTGAGAACTGTCGTGATTTCACGACATGCAGCAAAAGGAAGAGTCTAAAATAAGAAGCGTCATGATTTCGCGACAGGCTACAAAGAAGTTGTACGAATGCAGAAAGTGTCCTGATTTTGCGACAGGTTGAAGAGAAAGCTTGCGAATGCAGAAAGTGTCATGATTTCGTGATAGGTTGAGATGGCAGCATTCAGTTGGAGAAAGTGTCACGATTTCATGACAAAAATAGTTAGCAAGTCTTCAATAGAAGAAGCATCGTGATTTCATGATGAATTCAAGAAGGAAGAGCTCGAAGGCGAAAGCGTCACGATTTCGTGACATGTTCCAGTTTCGTGGGCATAAGGCAGAGAAGAGCTTAAGGCAGCAAAAGTGTCGTGATTTTGTGACATGTTCCATTTTTGCTAGTGCAAACTGATAAGAGGTTGATAAAGCAAGAAATGTCATGATTTCATGACAATAGTGATGATGACATCAGCAGAGGTAGAAGTGTCATGATTTCGTGACAAAAGCAAATTTGTTGCTGACAAAGCAAGAAGTGTCACGATATCATGACAAGAGCTTAGTCAAAGTCGTCAATGGCTAAAGTGTCACGATATCACAACAAAAGCCATAAGGTAGTGTATGGTTGCAAAAGATGTCGCGATATCATGACATGTTGTAGTTTTGTGACAGAAGCTACAGAAGAGTTACAGAGTTAAATTTGAGCCGACAAAGTTAAATCTGGGCCGACAAAGATTAGGGTTTATGGCTGACAAAGATTAGGGTTTGTAGCCAACGTTGTTTAGGGTTGAGCAGCTGACTAGGATCAAATTTTTAATCTTGAAAGTTTTAGTATAAGAGGAGGGTTGTTTGAGGAGAAATATTATCGATCGAAGTGTGCGTTTGAAGTGCGATTTTGTAGATAGAGTGCGAGGGAGAAGTTCGATCGTCAAGAAGCAGAGTGTGTGAAGAGGGTGCTGCTATGATTGTGCAGAGGTGCATAAGTTAATGTTTGATCGAGTGTCGCTGTGATTGCGTAGATAGTGCAAAAGTTGGTTTCGACCAAGTGCGACTGTGACAGAACAGAAAGAGATTTGAGGACAGACTTGTGCCAGACCAAAGGACTATGTTTGGTGCAGATCAGAGAAAAATATAGAGGACATTTGTGCTAGACCGAAGGACTATGTTTAGTGCATATTCGAGGACCAGCTTTGAGGTGACAAAGTTGAGGACAGAGGTCTCCAACCAGAGCAGGGAAGACAGGTGTCTTCTATGGATAGAGTTCCACTTGCTAAGGGCAGCAGAGGTAGAGGTATTTTAGAGGATCACCAGCCATAGCAAAGTTAGGGGATTTGTGTCTCCTTTGGGTTCGTCCCCATAAACTGTTGGTCCAAAATCTGCCACAGGAAAGGATTTTATAATTGCACCCTAGACCTGGCCAACATTGAAAGGCTGGAAGCAAGAAATGGCTCCCAGACCAATCTCCAGAGTGGGCTGGTTCCCTTTACTATTCTAAATTTCTGTTTGAAGATAAGGGTTGCTTGGAAAGAAATTAAAAGTTGCGAAAAGAAATGGAAATATGGCCACGAGCCGGAGTTATGGGATCGGAAGAACAACAACGAGAAAACTTAAAGTGCGGCAACAAGCAAGCAACGGAATATAATGACTCAACTCCCACACAATTGTATGCAGAAAATCTCTCCAAGACTACACTCCAAGAATCATATCCTTATAAGCAATATTCAAATCCAATATGCAGAATTTGAATGTAACAGCACTCAAGGAATATAAATTTGATTAGAAATGCAACGAACAGAAAAGACAATCACCCAAACAACTGCTTGAAAAATCCGAAGCCAATAATTTATTCTTGCAAATGCACTTCCAGTTTTTAGCAAAACTTCCAACCTTTGCAAATGAAAATTACATTGGTTTTTATAGAGGTCCGTCCTCTTTGCAGCATTAAATAATTAAAACCAACTTCCTCGTGATCTACAATCATGCGAAGGAAACGAGGAACATGATCCCCTTAATCGCAGTCTCGAAGAAATAAAAATTAAATTCCATGAAACGCTTGCGGCCCTTCATTAAATTCGATTCTTTGAATATGTGCATGAAAAACCGTTGAATTAATCCACGAACGGCAACTTCGAACCAATAAACCCTTTAATTTTGGTGGCCTGGGCACTCTTTGACCTTAACCGCATCGGAAATCCGCAAATTATTTAATTCGGGTCAGCATTAAATCCTCGAAAATCGAAAAAACCCTTTCGGCCGTTCATATTGCACTTGGCGGGAAAACTGCGCAGGTCGCGAAAATGCGACGGGTCGCGAAATCGCGACGGGTCGCGAAATCGCGACGTCTTATCATTCAGTACGCTTTGACCACCGTTGACCCGCGAAAATGGAACATGTAGCGATTTCGCTACATGTTTCCGCCGTTGGCTCCTCCCTGCGCTCTGCCCCGCGAAATCGGAACATGTCGCGATTTCGCTACATGTTTCCATCGCCCGTACCAATCGCCTTTTTCGGTCGCGATTCGCTGACATGTCAGCGACGCGCTGCAAGATTTTCACTTTTTGCCTTCGACGCTCACCGGGTCGCGATTCGCTGACATGTCAGCGAATCGCCGCATGTTTCAACTTAATGCTTTTTTTCGCCCGCCGACCCGCGATTTCGGAACACGTCGCGATATCGCGACGGTTCCGCCAACTCGCCTCGCGTTGGATCGCGTTGGACCGCGATTCTCGCAACATGTCGGCGCGTCGCTGCAATTTTCGGACTTAGCCATTTTTTGCTCAATTTTTCTCCTTTTTTCGCCCAAGCTGCATCAATCAAAGGTCAGATCCCCAACGATACATTAATGCATTCATCAATGAGAATCAATGTGGCAAAAATGCCAACATTCTTGGCGGCTCGCGGGGTATACAGCTCGCTGTATGCAAGAATCCAGGCCTTAGTCCATTGGGCACAGAGTCATATTGGAACTGTAAACTAGCTCGCGCAATACATGTCGGACTCTCGCCAAACTTCTTCGCTACGGAAAACTAGAAACTGGAAGAACCCGCATAGAAGCGGTTATGAAATCGAACTAATGGAACGCGATGATGGAGTGAGCTCTTGCGATTGCGCAAGCGGTGACTGCAATGGAATGATGAAATGAAAATGAACGAAGTTATGGAGTGGGAATGGAACTAGAAAAGTTGTGAAATGAAATGAACTAGACTGTGAAATAAATGCATAAAAGACTGAACTTAGAGGAAAGGGATAAGAAGGGACGGGGAAAAACAGAAAAGGGAAAAAGAAACAACAGTTGTGGCTTATTTTGTTTTAATGCAGAAGAAAAAGAAGGAAGAAGATGAAGAAAGGAAAGAGAGGAAACGGGGAAGGGAAAAGAAGAAAGTGCTAGAAAGCCACCAAACTGTTGGGAGGAGAAAAACAAAGGAAAAAACAAGCATCTACGGCTCGCAGGCAACAAGAACCGAGATGAACAAATAAAAACAATACCACTTTTTTTTTTTTTCTTCTTCTTTTTCTATTTTTTTTTGTTTTTTTTCAAAATACTATATACAATAATGCACGACATGATTGGCATGTCGCCACCAGACATCCAATCTCGGAATGTTATCCGATAAATCTGCAATGTCCCGACCAGATCTGATCATACTTAAGTCGGTCCTTGAAATTGGGTTGGCTCCTTCCTGAAGTTCTCCATGGTGCGAATAGGATGCAATGCAGCAGATTATCCTTCTTACTAGTACCCACATGGAGGACTTCTTCAGGTACTCGGATGTAGTGGCCGGAACCAACACCACCACTTTGCAGACTTTACTGGTCGTGGGTTGAGTACAGGCTCCTCTAACTCCTTGATGTGATCACAGGGCTCTTCAAGTGAGAACTCGGATTCTGGGATCTCCTCAGGCTCTGGAATTTGCACTTGTTCTTCTACTTGGCCCATCTCTTGATGAAAACTGCAAGCAACCATATTGTTCATTGCTGGAAAAGTGCTTGCATGTTCCAATCCTTGACTTTGGACGAGATCTGTCCCTTGAACTCCACATGACTGCATCTCAGGGATCTGGCATGAATGTGCAGGGTAAACAGGAGCAGCAACCACCGGAGAAGGTAATGGAGTTTCTCCCCACGGTAACTTTCTTGATAAGAGCAAAAGTTGTTCCGCTCGCACTGCTTCCTCAAAGATTTGTGGGAACCGTTGTTCACCTGATTGCAGCAAAAAGAGACCTATGTCAGAATTAAAAGCTCGAACATAAAAGAGGTGGGCTTGGGTGGGTGATGGACGGATCTTCTCTGGAATTCTCTTCCAACTTCTCAAGAATCGGACATTGAAGTCCGTGATGCTCTCTTGAGGTGCTCTCTTGATGTACATGAAAAATTGGTAGAGATCCAAAGAACTGTAGAAAGGATCTTCATCAAATCTTTTGATCAGTGCTCCCGCGAGATCATCCCATGAGCTGATGCTTTGACGTTTGAGCAGTCTGTACCATTGCAATGCTCTTCCTTCCAAAGACTGAACCAGAAGTCGGATCATGACATCTTCGTGTTCTATGACATGGATCATGGACAGAATAGCAATATCTTCAACATGTGCCAGAGCCATGCCTTCGGTACCATCATATTTTGCCAGGTTCTTCAGGGCACCTTCGGGAATTTCATGCCGAACTTGCAGATTCAGAGGGCCAGGATCATCCCATCTAGAAAAAACCCTCGCCTTTGTGGCAGTGGTCTGCGGAATCACGGCCATCGCCATTAAGTCAGAGTCGCCAGATGAACATTCTTTGAATTTTTTTTTTTTTTTTTTTAAAACAATAGGCGTCCACGAACAGATCTTCAACTCAGCAAAGTCGCCAGATGAACTTACAAATCTCCGCTGTGAGGCCAAGACAGCTCATCAAATCTTGAGACCTCCGGGTGTTAAAACGTGCCAAAACTGTTGGCACCGGTGGGGTTATCACTTTGGAAAATTATGCGTATCCCACCGATTATGAATTCTTGGAGACAGAAACAGTCTGTCCCACCGGGCGTGCCAAAAATTGTTGGTCCAAAATCTGCCACAGGAAAGGATTTTATAATTGCACCCTAGACCTGGCCAACATTGAAAGGCTGGAAGCAAGAAATGGCTCCCAGACCAATCTCCAGAGTGGGCTGGTTCCCTTTACTATTCTAAATTTCTGTTTGAAGATAAGGGTTGCTGGAAAGAAATTAAAAGTTGCAGAAAGAAATGAAATATGGCCACGAGCCGGAGTTATGGGATCAGAAGAACAACAGCAGAAAACTTAAAGTGCGGCAACAGCAAGCAACAGAATATAATGACTCAACTCCCACACAATTGTATGCAGAAAATCTCTCCAAGACTACACTCCAAGAATCATATCCTTATAAGCAATATTCAAATCCAATATGCAGAATTTGAATGTAACAGCACTCAAGGAATATAAATTTGATTAGAAATGCAACGAACATAAAAGACAATCACCCAAACAACTGCTTGAAAAATCCGAAGCCAATAATTTATTCTTGCAAATGCACTTCCAGTTTTTAGCAAAACTTCCAACCTTTTGAAATGCGAATTACATTGGTTTTTATAGAGGTCCGTCCTCTTTGCAGCATTAAATAATTAAAACCAACTTCCTCGTGATCTACAATCATGCGAAGGAAACGAGGAACATGATCCCCTTAATCGCAGTCTCGAAGAAATAAAAATTAAATTCCATGAAACGCTTGCGGCCCTTCATTAAATTCGATTCTTTGAATATGTGCATGAAAAACCGTTGAATTAATCCACGAACGGCAACTTCGAACCAATAAACCCTTTAATTTTGGTGGCCTGGGCACTCTTTGACCTTAACCGCATCGGAAATCCGCAAAATATTTAATTCGGGTTAGCATTAAATCCTCGAAAATCGAAAAAACCCTTTCGGCCGTTCATATTGCACTTGGCGGGAAAACTGCGCAGGTCGCGAAAATGCGACGGGTCGCGAAATCGCGACGGGTCGCGAAATCGCGACGTCTTATCATGCAGTACGCTTTGACCACCGTTGACCCGCGAAAATGGAACATGTAGCGATTTCGCTACATGTTTCCGCCGTTGGCTCCTCCTCGCGCTCTGCCCGCGAAATCGGAACATGTAGCGATTTCGCTACATGTTTCCGTCGCCGCATCAATCGCCATTTTCGGTCGCGATTCGCTGACATGTCAGCGACGCGCTGCAAGTTTTCACTTTTTGCCTTCGACGCTCACCGGGTCGCGATTCGCTGACATGTCAGCGAATCGCTGCATGTTTTCAACTTAGTGCTTTTTCTGCCCGCCGACCCGCGATTTCGGAACACGTCGCGATATCGCGACAGTTCCGCCCAACTCGCTCGCGTTGGATCGCGTTGACCGCGATTCTCGCAACATGTCGGCGCGTCGTCGCAATTTTCAGACTTAGCCATTTTTTGCTCAATTTTTCTCCTTTTTTCGCCCAAGCTGCATCAATCAAAGGTCAGATCCCCAACAATACATTAATGCATTCATCAATGAGAATCAATGTGGCAAAAATGCCAACATTCTTGGCGGCTCGCGGGGTATACGACTCGCTGTATGCAAGAATCCGGGCCTTAGTCCATTGGGCACGGAGTCATATTGGAACCGTAAACTAGTCGCCGCAAAACATGTCGGGGACTCGCTGCCAAACTTCTTCGCTACGGAAAACTAGAACTGGAAGAACTCGCATAGAAGCGGTTATGAAATTGAAGAAATGGAAGGTGATGGTGGAGTGAGCTCTTGCGGTTGCGCAAGCGGTGACTGCAATGGAATGATGAAATGAAAATGAACGAAGTTATGGAGTGGGAATGGAACTAGAAAAGCTGTGAAATGAAATGAACTAGACTGTGAAATAAATGCATAAAAGACTGAACTTAGAGGAAAGGGATAAGAAGGAACGGGGAAAAACAGAAAAGGGAAAAAGAAACAACAGCTGTGGCTTATTTTGATTTAATGCAGAAGAAACAGAAGGAAGAAGATGAAGAAAGGAAAGAGAGGAAACGGGGAAGGGAAAAGAAGAAAGTGCTAGAAAGCCACCAAACTGTTGGGAGGAGAAAAACAAAGGAAAAAACAAGCATCTACGGCTCGCAGGCAACAAGAACCGAGATGAACAAATAAAAACAATACCAGTTTTTTTTTTTTTTCTTCTTCTTTTTCTATTTTTTTTTGTTTTTTTTTCAAAATACTATATACAATAATGCACGACATGATTGGCATGTCGCCACCAGACACCCAATCTCAGAATGTTATCCGGTAAATCTGCAATGTCCCGACCGGATCCGATCATACTTAAGTCGGTCCTTGAAATTGGGTCGGCTCCTTCCCGAAGTTCTCCATGGTGCGAATAGGATGCAATTCAGCAGATTATCCTTCTTACTAGTACCCACATGGAAGACTTCTTCAGGTACCGGATGTAGTGGCTGGAACCAACACCACCACTTTGCAGACTTTACTGGTTGTGGGCTGAGTACAGGCTCCTCTAACTCCTTGATGTGATCACAGGGCTCTTCAAGTGAGAACTCGGATTCTGGGATCTCCTCAGGCTCTGAAATTTGCACTTGTTCTTCTACTTGGCCCATCTCTTGATGAAAACTGCAAGCAACCATATTGTTCATTGCTGGAAAAGTGCTTGCATGTTCCAATCCTTGACTTTGGACGAGATCTGTCCCTTGAACTCCACATGACTGCATCTCAGGGATCTGGCATGAATGTGCAGGGTAAACAGGAGCAGCAACCACCGGAGAGGGTAATGGAGTTTCTCCCCACGGTAATTTTCCTGATAAGAGCAAAAGTTGTTCCGCTCGCACTGCTTCCTCAAAGATTTGTGGGAACCGTTGTTCACCTGATCGCAGCAAAAAGAGACCTATGTCAGAGTTAAAAGCTCGAACATAAAAGAGGTGGGCTTGGGTGGGTGATGGACGGATCTTCTCTGGAATTCTCTGCCAGCTTCTCAAGAATCGGACATTGAAGTCCGTGATGCTCTCTTGAGGTGCTCTCTTGATGTACATGAAAAATTGGTAGAGATCCAAAGAACTGTAGAAAGGATCTTCATCAAATCTTTTGATCAGTGCTCCCGCTAGATCGTCCCATGAGCTGATGCTTTGACGTTTGAGCAATCTGTACCATTGCAATGCTCTTCCTTCCAAAGACTGAACCAGAAGTCGGATCATGACATCCTCGTGTTCTATGACATGGATCATGGACAGAATAGCAATATCTTCAACATGTGCCGAGCCATGCCTTCGGTACCATCATATTTTGCCAGGTTCTTCAGGGCACCTTCGGGAATTTCATGCCGAACTTGCAGATTCAGAGGGCCAGGATCATCCCATCTAGAAAAAACCCTCGCCTTTGTGGCAGTGGTCTACGGAATCACGGCCATCGCCATTAAGTCAGAGTCGCCAGAAAAAACATTCTTTGAATTTTTTTTTTTTTTTTTTTAAAAAAAAACAATAGGCGTCCACGAACAGATCTTCAACTCAGCAAAGTCGCCAGATGAACTTACAAATCTCCGCTATGAGGCCAAGACAGCTCATCAAATCTTGAGACCTCCGGGTGTTAAAACGTGCCAAAACTGTTGGCACCGGTGGGGTTATCACTTTGGAAAATTATGCGTATCCCACCGATTATGAATTCTTGGAGACAGAAACAGTCTGTCCCACCGGGCGTGCCAAAAACTGTTGGTCCAAAATCTGCCACAGGAAAGGATTTTATAATTGCACCCTAGACCCGGCCAACATTGAAAGGCTGGAAGCAAGAAATGGCTCCCAGACCAATCTCCAGAGTGGGCTGGTTCCCTTTACTATTCTAAATTTCTGTTTGAAGATAAGGGTTGCTGGAAAGAAATTAAAAGTTGCAGAAAGAAATGAAATATGGCCACAGGCCGGAGTTATGGGATCAGAAGAACAACAGCAGAAAACTTAAAGTGCGGCAACAGCAAGCAACAGAATATAATGACTCAACTCCCACACAATTGTATGCAGAAAATCTCTCCAAGACTACACTCCAAGAATCATATCCTTATAAGCAATATTCAAATCCAATATGCAGAATTTGAATGTAACAGCACTCAAGGAATATAAATTTGATTAGAAATGCAACGAACAGTAAAAGACAATCACCCAAACAATCGCTTGAAAAATCCGAAGCCAATAATTTATTCTTGCAAATGCACTTCCAGCTTTTAGCAAAACTTCCAACCCTTTGCAAATGAAAATTACATTGGTTTTTATAGAGGTCCGTCCTCTTTGCAAGCATTAAATAATTAAAACCAACTTCCTCGTGATCTACAATCATGCGAAGGAAACGAGGAACATGATCCCCTTAATCGCATTCTCGAAGAAATAAAAATTAAATTCCATGAAACGCTTGCGGCCCTTCATTAAATTCGATTCTTTGAATATGTGCATGAAAAACCGTTGAATTAATCCACGAATGGCAACTTCGAACCAATAAACCCTTTAATTTTGGTGGCCTGGGCACTCTTTGACCTTAACCGCATCGGAAATCCGCAAAATATTTAATTCGGGTTAGCATTAAATCCTCGAAAATCGAAAAAACCCTTTCGGCCGTTCATATTGCACTTGGCGGGAAAACTGCGCAGTTCGCGAAAATGCGACGGGTCGCGAAATCGCGACGGGTCGCGAAATCGCGACGTCTTATCATTCGATACGCTTTGACCACCGTTGACCCGCGAAAATGGAACATGTAGCGATTTCGCTACATGTTTCCGCCGTTGGCTCCTCCCTGCGCTCTGCCCCGCGAAACCGGAACATGTCGCGATTTCGCTACATGTTCCTTCTCTCCGCATCAATCGCCATTTTCGGTCGCGATTCGCTGACATGTCAGCGACGCGCTGCAAGTTTGCACTTTTTGCCTTCGACGCTCACCGGGTCGCGATTCGTCGACATGTCAGCGAATCGCTGCATGTTTTCAACTTAGTGCTTTTTCTCGCCCGCCGACCCGCGATTTCGGAACACGTCGCGATATCGCGACGGTTCCGCCAACCTCGCTCGCGTTGGATCGCGTTGGACCGCGATTCCGCAACATGTCGGCGCGTCGTCGCAATTTTCAGACTTAGCCATTTTTTGCTCAATTTTTCTCCTTTTTTCGCCCAAGCCGCATCAATCAAAGGTCGATCCCCAACAATACATTAATGCATTAATCAATGAGAATCAATGTGGCAAAAATGCCAACAGGTCTCCAGCCAGAGCAGGGAAGACAGGTGTCTTCTGTGGATAGAGTTCCACTTGCTAAGGGCAGCAGAGGTAGAGGTCTTCTAGAGGATCACCAGCCAGAGCAGAGTTAGGGGATTTGTGTCTCCTTTGGGTTGGTGCCCATAAACTTTGTAATCGGGAAAGGTTTCCCAGAATTTGAGGTGATAAAATTTAGAGAAAGATTTTATCCGTGGAGTAGCCCGCATTGGGTGAACCACGTAAATTGATGTCTCTTTTGTGGATGGTATTTTGTGCATTGCTTTGATTACTATTTTTGATACTGCTATCTATTCACTGCATAATATTAATTTGAAAGTTGAAGGAAAAAGTATAAAGTGGTCTTATACTGTTCACCCCCCCTCTCAGTATAAGCTTGTGTTCTTCAATTGGTATCAGAGCGGGTCTCTCCAGAAAAAGCCTAACATCTTGGAGAAGGATCTATCAGAAGAACATACAGATTCAAAAAAGGATGAAGAGGTTAAGTTCGATCTCAAAAGTGAATTCTTCTGGGCTTTAAGAAATTTTTAGGGAAGAGAGTTCTGTTCTCAAGCATCATGACAAGAAGAAGAGACAGACAAGATCAATCTTCATCCTGAAGAACGATGGATTCCAGTTGGTCACAAGAAGAACAATCATCCAAGGCATCAAAACAAGTTACATAATACTTTCCATGGCTACTATTTTTCTTGCAAAAAATTTGGTCACAAAGCTATGCATTGCAATAAATCCGTGAATAGCCATAGTAAGGAAAATGTTAACTCTTTTGCACCTCTTATGGATAAAAATGTCATGTGTTACAAGTGCAAGAATTTTGGGCATATAGCAAGGATGTGCAGTTTGGATAGATCTAGCCTTGAGTTCACTAAAAAGAGAAATGAGATCAAATCTAAGTCAATGATAGTTCAAACTACTTTTCATGCTCAAGACAAAGTAGAGAAATGGTATCTTGATAGTGGTTGCTCAAAACATATGACTGGTGAAAAAGAAAATTTTTTGGTCTTAAAAAACACAAACAAAGGAACAGTTAGTTTTGGAGATAACAAGTCAGCTAAAATCTGTGGTAAAGGGACTCTTAGTTTGGATGGGAAATCCAAAACAGAAAATGTGCTTTATGTAGAAGGCCTAAGACATAATCTTCTAAGTGTGAGTCAACTTTGTGATCAAGGACACATAGTATCTTTCTTTTTGAGATAGATGTGAGATACGTAAAGAAAAAAATGGAAAACTCATTGCTAGTGCTACAAGGACTCCAAACAATCTTTACATGCTAAGTGAGATAAAAAGGGAAAAGTGTTTTCTAACTCAAGAAGATGAGAGTTGGTTATGGCATAAAATATTGGGGCATTTGAGCTTTGATAATCTTGTCAATATTAGTAACAAGGAAGCAGTTAGAGACTTGCCCAAGATAAAAAGGCCCCTTAACACCATTTGCGGTCCTTGTCAACATGGAAAATAGACCAGAACCAGTTTTAAATCAAAAGGGTATTCTTCTTCAAAACCATTAGATCTTATTCATACTGATTTATGTGGCCCCACCAGAACTCAGAGCATTCAGGGAGAAAGCTACTTCATGTTGTTTATAGATGATTATTCTAGAATGACTTGGGTTACTTTTCTCGAGAGAAAAATCTGAAGCTTTTGAAAAATTTAAAGCTTTCAAAGAAATGATTGAAAATGAGACCGACAAGAGAATCAAATGCTTAAGATCGGACAGAGGAGGAGAATTCACTTCTAATGAATTTGTGGAATACTGTGAGCAACAAGGAATTAAAAGAGAATATTCAGCAACAAGGACTCCTCAACAAAATGGAGTAGTTGAAAGAAAAAATAGAACTATTGAAAATATGGCTAGAGCTATGTTAAATGAGTCAAAACTTTCGGATGGTTTTTGGAAAGAGGCAATCGATACGACGAGTCTACATTATCACCAGGGCCCAACTTAGAGTCAATCATCATAAAACTCCTTATGAGTTGTGGAAAGGAAGACCAGCTACAGTAAAACATTTCAAAGTGTTTGGGAGTAAGTGCTTCATCAGAAGGGAAGATCAGAATTTGGGTAAGTTTGATCCTAGGTGTGATGAGGGAATTTTTCTTGGTTATTCCAGTAGAAGCAAGGCTTACAGATGCTTCAAAAAAAGAACGCATACAGTCGTAGAGAGCATAAATGTAACAGTTGATGAAAAAATAGGGATAAGAGAACCTGTCAAGGAAATCAGTGATGAAATTTGTCAAGAAGAATTCAGAGAGGTTTCAGATGAAGAAGAGGAAAGACAACAACTGCTTCCCAAAACTCCTTCACGATATGTTCAGAAACATCATCCCAAAGATTTGATCATTGGTGATCCAAATAGCAGACAAACTAGAAGAAGAGTCATTCCTTCACACGATTCTACAAATGTTTCATTATTATCTCAGATTGAGCCAAAAGATTTCGGTGAAGCATGTGCAGATAAATTTTGGGTAAAAGCAATGGATGAAGAGCTAAATCAAATAGAGAAAAGTGAAACTTGGGATTTGGTTCCAAGACCTAAGGACAAGAATGTCATTGGCACAAAATGGATATTCAAAAATAAACTCAATGAGGATGGAAAGATTGTCAGAAACAAAGCTAGGTTGGTTTGCAAAGGTTATGCTCAAGTAGAAGGTGTGGATTTCGAAGAGACGTTCACTCCTGTTGCTCATCTCGAAGCTATCAGAATTTTTTTGGCCCTTTCAAGCTTCAAAGCATTCAAGGTGTATCAAATGGATGTAAAGTCAGCTTTTTTAAATGGAGTGTTGGATGAAGAAGTCTACATAGAACAGCCAGAAGGCGTGTCTCTCTCAGATCAATCAGACTATGTGTGTAAACTGAAAAAGGCCTTGTATGGGTTAAAGCAAGCACCTAGGGCTTGGTACTCAAGACTTGACAGGTACCTTCATGAGCAAGGCTTCAGGAAAGGTGTGGCAGATAGCAATTTGTATATTAAGGATGAAGGTGATGATATGCTGATTGTAGTTGTCTATGTTGATGATATCATTTTTGGGGGAAATAATACTCGGATGTGCAAAGATTTTGCTAACACCATGCAGAAGGAATTTGAGATGTCCATGATTGGAGAGCTGTCATTCTTTTTAGGTCTTCAGATTGCTCAATCAAAAGATGGTATATTTCTCTCTCAAGGAAAGTATATCAAAGAAATGTTGAAAAAATTCGGGATGATGGACAACAAACCTGTATGTACTCCAATGACTACAGGGTGCAAGATGAGTAAAGATGATGAATCTCCAGCGGCAGATTAGAGGTTGTACAGATCAATGATTGGTAGTTTATTATATGTTATAGCCACCAGACCAGATATCATGCAGGCTATTGGGTTAGTAGCTAGATTTTAGGTAGCTCCTAAAGATTCTCATGTTATAGCAGTTAAAAGAATATTCAGATATCTGAAGGGCACTATGGACTTTGGGCTTTGGTATCCCAAAGGTGATGATTTCACTCTCACAGCCTATACAGATGCAGATTGGGCAGGCGAGTAATGATGACGGGAAAAGCACCAGTGGTGGAGCATTCTTTCTAGGAAAGAGTTTGGTTTCTTGGCTAAGTAAGAAACAACCTTCTATTTCCTTATCTACGGCAGAGGCTGAATACATAGCAGCAGTGGTTGGGTGTACACAAGTTTTATGGATGAAAACCACCTTGGAGGATTTCAAAGTCAAGCATGAACAACCCATCTCCATATTTTGTGATAATACAAGTGCCATAAGTATTTCCAAAAATCTGGTAATGCACTCAAGGACAAAGCATATTTCCATCAAGTATCACTTTCTAAGGGAGAAAGTGCAAGACAAGCAAGTCAAGGTAGAATATGTGTCTACTAAAGAGCAGATTGCAGATATCTTCACAAAACCTCTTCCAAGAGATACATTTGAGTATCTAAGGGAGAAATTGGGAGTTGTACTCCCACCCCAGAATTAATCACCTCATCAGGAGGTGGGGGAGGGACTAAGCTAAGAAGCTCATTCTTAGTCCCGAGCCCCAAAGGTGACCCTTTGCCATTGATGACAAAGGGGGAGAGATTTGAGTAAGGGGGAGAGATATGAGTAAGGGGGAGAGCTTCAATGTGAAGAGGAAAGCTTCAAGTCAGGGGGAGCAAAACTTTAAAAGGAGATTCTCACATGTTAGCATAGTTGGTTTCAGTTTTAGCTCCTGAGACGTGTTTTTAGTAAAGGGTTGCCATCAATGACAAAGGGGGAGATTGTTGGCAATTTTGGGTACTTTGAGTACATTGCATTTGCTCAAGTGAATAAGTTGTCATTGATGTTAGGAAGATTTTTGAAAGAATTTTATTTGATGTAAAATAATGTGTTTTTGATGAAGGTTCGGCTTGACAGGTTCGAAATCAGTAAGTTGGAAAAATGTCGCGATATCGCGACATGTCGCATTTTCGCGACTTAGGCAGGAGAGAGAAAGCTTTTTGAAAAAGTGTCATGATTTCGTGACATGCTGGAAGAAAGAGAAGAAGCGGAAAACCGATTTCACGACATGTTGGCAGAGAAGGAGAGCAAGGTGGAAAGTGTCGCGATTTCGCGACATGTCGCATTTTCACGACTCGAAAAGTGCAAGAAAGCAGAGAAGGAAAAGTGTCGCGATTTCGTGACACATTGCCAGGAAAGTTGTACGGACGAGAAAGTGTCACGATTTCATGACACAATGCAGAAAAGAGAGTCCGCAGTGTGAACTATCGCAATTTCGTGACAAGTTCGAAGAGAGAGAATGTAACTCGAAAAGAGTCACGATTTCGTGACATGCTGTAGAAGACTAAGTGAGGACTGTCATGATTTTGTGACATGCTGAAAAGCTCGAAGTGAGAACTGTCACGATTTCATGACATGCAGCAAAAGGAAGAGTCTAAAATAAGAAGCGTCGCGATTTCACGACAGGCTACAAAGAAGTTGTACGGATGCAAAAAGTGTCACGATTTCATGACAGGTTGAAGAGAAAGCTTGCGAATGCAGAAAGTGTCACGATTTCGTGACAGGTTGAGATGGCAGCATTGAGTTGGAGAAAGTGTCACGATTTCGTGATAGAAATAGTTAGCAAGTCTTCAACAGAAGAAGCGTCACGATTTCACGATGAATTCAAGAAGGAAGAGCTCGAAGGCGAAAGCGTCGCGATTTCACGACATGTTCTAGTTTCACGGGCATAAGGCAGAGAAGAGCTTAAGGCAAGGAAAGTGTCATAATTTTGTGACATGTTCTATTTTTGCTAGTGCAAACCGAGAAGAGGTTGATAAAGCGAGAAATGTCATGATTTCGTGACAATAGTGACGATGACGTCAGCAGAGGTAGAAGTGTCATGATTTCGTGACAAAAGCAAAGTTGTTGCTGACAAAGCGAGAAGTGTCGTGATATCACGACAAGAGCTTAGTCAAAGTCGTCAATGGCTAAAGTGTCGCGATATCGTGACAAAATCCATAAGGTAGTGTATGGTTGCAAAAGATGTCGCGATATCATGACATGTTGTAGTTTCGCGACAGAAGCTACAGAAGAGTTGCAGAGTTAAATTTGAGCCAACAAAGTTAAATTTGGGCCGACGAAGATTAGGGTTTGCGGTCGATGAAGATTAGGGTTTGCAACCGACGTTGTTTAGGGTTGAGCAGCCGACTAGGATCAAAGTTTTAATCTTGAAAGTTTTAGTATAAGAGGAGGGTTGTTTGAGGAGAAATATTATCGATCGAAGTGTGCGTTCGAAGTGCGATATTCATAGATAGAGTGCGAGGGAGAAGTTCGATCGTCGAGAAGCAGAGTGTGCGAAGAGGGTGCTACTATGATTGCGCAAAGGTGCATAAGTTGATGTTCGATCGAGTGCCACTGTGATTGTGTAGACAATGCAAAAGTTGGTTTCGACCAAGTGCGACTGTGATAGAACAGAAAGAGATTTGAGGACAGACTTGTGCCAGACCGAAGGACTATGTTTGGTGCAGATCAGAGAAAAATATAGAGGACATTTGTGCTAGACCGAAGGACTATGTTTAGTGCATATTCGAGGACCAGCTTTGAGGTGACAGAGTTGAGGACAGAGGTCTCCAGCCAGAGTAGGGAAGACAGGTGTCTTCTGTGGATAGAGTTCCACTTGCTAAGGGTAGTAGAGGTAGAGGTCTTCTAGAGGATCACCAGCCAGAGCAAAGTTAGGGGATTTGTGTCTCCTTTGGGTTGGTGCCCATAAACTTTGTAATCGGGAAAGGTTTCCTAGAATTTGAGGTGATAAAATTTAGAGAAAAATTTTATCCGTGGAGTAGCCCGCATTGGGTGAACCACATAAATTGTTGTGTCTCTTTTGTGGATGGTATTTTGTGCATTGCTTTGATTACTATTTTTGATACTGCTATCTATTCACTGCATAATATTAATTTGAAAGTTGAAGGAAAAAGTATAAAGTGGTCTTATACTGTTCACCCCCCCTCTCAGTATAAGCTTGTGTTCTTCACAAATCTGCTCAATCTGTATCTCTATTTTGGTATAAATTTGTCCTCAATATTTGACCTCAAATCTGTATTTTAAGATTTCATAAAAGCTCACACCAATCTATCCATAAGTCTTATCAAATATTTACCTCAATTCTACTCAACAAGTCCTCACTATAACTTGTTCATTCTCATAGAAACACATAGAGAAATTTTAGAGACTCAATATGCTTCACACTTACAAACAATCAATATATTTCTCAAATCAATTTAGAATATGGAACAATTTCTTTCACAAAACTTGAACTATCAGTTCAACACATCCACTCAACTAAGCTCAATCACCTCCACTCAATTAATCACTTCAACAACAATGCTTATCAAGTAATCCTTACATAACAATGATACTCATGATATTTGCAAACCATAGTTCAAGTTCTTCAATCAATAAATCACTTCAACAACAATGCTTATCAAACAAGGTTCATAGCATTTACTTCCATTTCAGAAAACCCATCAAATTAACAAACTCACAAAGGAAAACTTAACCAAGTCCTTTTCACTCCAATCTTGTTTTCAAAAAATCTCAACCAATCAATTATTTCAACCAAAGAAGAATATGCCCATACCTTTTACTTGTTGAAGAAAAGACTTCAAAACTTGTCTCAATTATAACCACTTTCCTTGCCAAGCACACGGGTTAGATGAAAATAATTATCACTCTAACACTTCTTAAAAAATATTTCTTCATGACAAAAATAATACTCAAATAGAACTTATAATATCCAACTTTAAAATAATATCCAACAACCTTAAATCTCAAAAATAAACTTTCCTTACTACCTTATAACTCCTTAAACACTTAAAAATTCAATCCATAAATCAAAGTTTTGCATTCCTCTTTTAACTCCCCTAAATAAATTGTAATCCAAATTAATTATGCAATAAATTTAATTAACATTAACCTTTGGAAACAAAAATATTTATCCCTTTTTATTTTTCGCAAGCCAAGTCAACCCAAACAATGTGCATACCTTTATTAAGCTGCCCAAAAGGCTTTGGCAAAATTTGAACCACCGATGGTTCTCCCCCAAGCACTTCTACAGTGCTCGCACCCACCAACTGGGCTGCATGGCTCCACAAGAGCCAAAAGGCACAACCATGCCTTTGAATTCCTTCTCCCTCAAACAACATAAACTAAAACATGAACCCCCCTTCAATATAATGGCATGTGTAAGTTTCGAACCTTCACTAGGCATCTCGACGGCGTCTTACGCAACCCTTGGCTTCCAACTCAGCTATGAGGGGCTTCAAGTAATTTTCGGAGGCTACCACACTTTTTCCTTTCCTCTACTCACAAACACATGTGAAAATACATGTTTTCCTTTTGCAGGAGCCAAAATACAACCGCATGGATAATCTTCCACATGCCAAACTTTGGCATTATTTATATGCAAACCATAGCTTGTTCCCACGTCGACGATTATTCAAATTTTATTTGAATTCAAATGTTAAAATTAATTTTTTAAATATTAAATAAATATTTAAATTAACCTTAGCATCCATAATTATTTAAATTAAAATTTTAATCAAAGATTAAAATATTTATATTTAAATTAAATCTTTGTGTGGGTCTTTTCCAACTTGATCCTTGATATTTTTTAACTCAATTTTTGTTCCGAAATAATAATAATATATTATTATTTAATTTGACTTTGCTTCTCCTTCCTTGGATATTTATCCTTTGAGACCTCCTGGGTATATAATATTTAAAAATAAATATTATAACCTATTGCTTTTCAAGAACTTATTGCTTTTGGAGAAAACATTTAATGTCCTCAAGCTGACGAACATAGCACAACAATGCTTTTGACATAAATGACAAAAAACACTTCTCAAAATGTCCAACATATCCTCATATCTCAGCACAACAATGCTTTTGACATCAATGACAACAAACACTCCTCAAAATGTCCAACATATCCTCATATCTTGATAGGTGGAAGGAGATGTCTTAGAATAACCTACGACAATGTGACATTCATACAACAAATCTTGGATAACATGTTTAAGTATTTTACAATGATTTGTAAGATGCCCATCCACTCCATGATAGTCACAATGTTGATTTTTGTTATACTATTTAGCAATGTTGTCAAGTTATCTTATATTTGGAAGTTCAATCATTTTAGAATCCAAAAATTGTTTAAAAATTGATGATAAATTCTGATTATGTTTTGTGAAGATTCTTTGTGGTTTTTAAGGTTTATTAAGGAATAAATTTTACAAGGTGCTTGTGGTATTGACATTATTACTTTGTCAACTATCAGTGATGTCATCACCTACCACATGCTTGTTTTATATTGGGATTCGATAGATTTTTTTCTTCTTATTTTGGTTTCTCTTGTCCTATATATATTAGAGCCTTTTTACTCTTCTTGCCAAATCAACCACTTGTTTAAAATATGTGATGATTGTGGTTTCCAATTCATACAATAATTGGTCTTGAGAGTTGTTAATGAAAGTCTTCAACATATATTTAGGTGGTGGGGTATATTGTAATCTTCCCACCAATATTCTCTGTCATAATAGGAAATCTATAAAGCTTGTTGGACATTTTGAGTAGTTGTGTTGTCATTGATGTCAAGAGTCAGTTTTAGTGAGCAGTGCAAAAGGACGCCAAGAGTCAATTTCAGTATGCAGTGCAAGAGAAATAATTTATAATATATCTTATTATAATATTTGAGGTGGTTAGATAAGGTCTAAAGGAGAAATAAGAAGACCCAAGAACAATAATATTATAGCATTTTATTATTATGTTAAAGGTCTAATGTTAAGACCTAAAGTTATTAAATTAATTATAACAATTTCATTATAAATTAATTTATAATTTATTTAATTAACCCTAAGGTTAGGGTTATAAGGGCAAAAGTTTTAATTTTTATTAAAGCACTAACGTCATATGTATTTCCCCCTCCACCAACGTCCAAAGGGATATGGCACAATGGTATAAATACCATGTGCATTTGATTTTCTAATATCCTACCTTCGATCGATTAATATTGCTAGTGCCTACAAATTTTTCACGATCTATGTGCAAGACAAAGGATAATATTTTTTATTATTTTGATGGCCATCGAAGGGATAATATAGTGGAGGCTTAAATCCTCATCACCAAATTTGCGGTTTGTCTAGTGGTAAGTGGCAGTGCATTGAAGCATTGACAGGCGGGAGGTCCCATGATCGAATCCTGATGGTAGGCTTGGGAGTGTTTTATTGGTAATCCTTTTGGTTTTGGTGCATAGCACAGGATACAAAGAATACAAGGCACTTTTTTCTACCAATGTGAGTGCCTATCTCACGCGTTAGTTCAATCACGGCTAGGGCACTGGTGGAAGTGCAGCAGGAGATCGAATCCCACCGAGGACAATAGAGGTATTTAATTTTTTTAATTAAATTTTGCTCCTAAGTTTTTTTATGTGGCATGAAGTTTTGAGTTAAAATGAGGTATAAGGTATATTTGATTTTTTGAGTTCCTAGGGAGTTAAAATGGGTAAGGTAAATTATTTTTACATTAGACAAAAGTGATAAATAGTTTTATTGGAGGTTAAAAATAAATTGCATTATTTTATAAATTCAATTATTTGAAAATGCAATTTTTGAATAGGGAGACATAAGTAGGATTTTGGATTACTTCATGCATTAAATTTTTGAAAGGGGTTATAGTGAAACTGAGTGATTGAAATCTTTATTTGATAAGTTTGGAGATAATAAGGTGTATTTGAGTCTTGTTAATTTTGTAATGGTGAATTAATATTGAGGGAAATATTTGAGTGAAGATTTTTGCTATCTAACCATTGATATTGGCAAAGAGGTTGATTGTTATTGAGACAAGTTTTGAGGTCAATTATTCATCAAATAAAAGGTATGGGCATATCTTTTTTCACAACCCAAAACTACACACCTAGTTGCCAAAAACATAAGACTCAATTTTTTTTTTCCATTCTAAATCATTGTCACATAATTAACATAGGATACCCAACTTGAATCTAGTACTCAGCATATAGAATACACACTTCAATATTATCCACCACTGCAGTTGATGTCTTAAGTGCTCGATAGTAGTCAGTTTCCCATAAAAGATCGACTTCTGGGATCTTTACTCCTCTCTCAAGCTTTTGTTTGATATTGGCATGGGGTTTACCTTTCTAGGGCCCATAACACCTAGAAGGGTGGATGATGTATTTCCCCCATCCAAAACATGTGGATTCACAATCTTATTATCCGTGATGGTCTGGTTCATAGACCAAATGCTTTGGAACTAGCGTGTCTATGTCAGTGCTGGTCATTGACCTTCAACTAAGGTTTGACCAGAGTCCACCATCACAAGGCTATTGGACTAGATGACCAAAATCCAACTTTGGTTTATGGTAATTTTATCCATACCATCTATCGATGGACCTTCCAATTACATGTTCTTTTCTCTATACATACCTCTTGTTGGATCTTCCATAATTAAAATGTATTCATGAGCATCCTCACGTACTAGTAGACTATTATCCTTGAGCAACATCCCATACCACCACCCTTTAATCTCAACAACATAAGACCTCTATCTTTTAACAGCTAAAGAATAGATAATGTTGCTCTACGTTAGTCACGAATGCAGCTAACGGATTTGGATATATAGCCCTACTCAAAAAGTAATTATTAAAGCCCCTTTCTCGGCTTATCATAGCCCTTCACTCGACTTTCAAATAAGTATTTAGAATCTTGAATTGTTGAATATCATGTGATAGTATTAAGTGTAGTTATCAATACCCACCTCAATATTCCACATAGAATATCAAAGTTGATATAAGAAAATTTCATAAATTTCTATTTAACTTTCCATTCTCACAAGATAGAGCTATTTACTATCATCATTCTTAAATAAAGATTAATTAAATAAGTTTAACCATAAAATAAAATTAACTAAGAAATAAATCTTAGAATCATTATTTTAAAATGAATTACATCTAAACCAATTACTACATGAAAAGCTACCTATTCTAGATCTTTATTCTATAAATTACATTCCAACTATTAATTTTAAATCTTCGTCATGTGATAAAAGTCCTAATTAAAAATTATATCGTAATTTCATCCCAACCATTTACTTTAAGTCACATGTTCAAAGTCCTAAGTAAAAAATAAGTTAAAATATCTTTTAATACCTTTGTCTCATACTTTTATGAAAATATTTTATATTAAGTTTGAAAATATTTCTCTTTTAAATTTTATACAAATTATGATGATATGACATGAATTAAGGGCATCTTATTTCTATTACTTGAAGTACTCCAATTATTATTATATGAACTTATATTACTTTCCCTACGGACATACTTGCGTTACCAATTTTGCTCGATGCTCTACAAAAGTTATTGAGTGAACACATTTCGGCCTTCTGCTCAGAGGAAAGATACAGCTAGAGGGCTCCCATTTTACCCTAAGCTATTTTTTAATGGCTTGGCTATTTTCTCTGCCTGTTTTTTTATTTAAAATTTTCTCCCAAGTTGGTATGCATTTCAATTACGTGGTTACAAAGCTATTGAGCAAAACCATTAATACAAGACCTAATGACTTAGGTTTGAAAACACTCTCTCGAATTGAATGTTGACTATGTCTTTAATATAAATCCCTATTTGCTTTTGATTACTAATTAAGGATGTTTGAAAAAAATGATTGTCTCTGTTTCCTAAAAAATCTCAAGAAGATTTTATTTTAAATAAAAAACTAAACCATATTTAGCTGCTCCTAAATCTATTTCTAGGTCAGAGATTTTTATTAAAAACTAAATCCATAACCATCCGGCTTTCATGGCTTGAGGTCTATTTACTTCCAACCCTCTTCTAAGGCACGTGTACTATCTAACGCTACCCAAAGCACCCAAGCTTTCCATATTTTTTTAATATTTTTTATCCTATACATTACCTAACAATGGTACGCAAGCATTTTAAAAGAACATTTGCTAACACTGTTAAAAAACTGAGTATTTTATTTAAGGGAGATCATTTAACCAACAACCCATTATAACTCATTTTCCTTTCCATCTAAGATGGATTTTATCTCTAAAATTAGAGTCTTTTACCAAGCATAGAAACTAAAGAGCTTACTACGCAATCCCCACACACAGACTGTCAATTTCAACCATAGAAGACGAAGTAATTATATTACATATTGAATAGCAATACTTAAATTATTAATGATAGTGCTGCTATGTCAATTTACATTCCAATTATTTTAAAATTTGAACAAACAAAGGCATTACACAATAGCGCCCAGCGGCTTCTACGTATCCTATCATTGATTTCTTTTAAATAGCCATACATAGTTTAAACACATGTGAAACTTTTAGGACACACGTAGCACGCCTCCAATCGTACCTTAATTGCAAC
This sequence comes from Wollemia nobilis, assembly GCA_028583015.1. Lineage (NCBI taxonomy): Eukaryota > Viridiplantae > Streptophyta > Pinopsida > Araucariales > Araucariaceae > Wollemia > Wollemia nobilis. Next base: position 460,062 of record JAQPPZ010000267.1, read on the forward strand.
CAATGGTTAATAGCTTTCATCCTCCACAAAATCCACCATTACTGCGGTAGGGAGCATGTGGGGTTAGCAAATTTAGGGTCAACATGGCTCTTATGAGTCTAATAAAGACAAACACACTTCAATGTAGTCTCCTAATGCATTGTATGCCATTCTAATGATATATATATATATATATATATATATATATATATATATATATAACAATACACACAGGCAAGCTTAAAGTACAACATGCATAGTTTACCATGTAATATTAGAACTCGACGAATTACACAAAGTATTTTATCATCATTTACTTTCAAGAGAAACAAAAATGAACATCCATTAATAAATTCACAACCAGTGAAACAACGCACAGTCATACAAACTGAATTATAAGAAAGTGGCACCTGTAGCAAAAGCGAAACACTCTTTATCAAGCTCCCCACTCTTTTTCATATGCTTCAACAATTTTTCTTTCAAGTATTCACTCGTCTTCGATACCATGAATACTTCTCGTCTAAATATTTTATTATAAAGGAGATGAGACATGTTCTTTGATTAACACATTAGCACTCTGTGTTCAACTATGGATATGGGCAAGTGTCCATCTTATGCTCGGTGTGTGTGTTTTTAAATTTAATTTATTTTATATTAATTTACCTTTAAATGAATTCAATAATCTATTTTATAAATGCAATTGCACAACTTACTATTAACATTTAATTTATTTTTTTTAATATTTTAAATTATTATTATTTACCATTTATTTTTAAATTATGTAAGATTAATAATTATTATTTTTTAAATAAAAATAAATAAAATTATTCTTAAAACAACAAATTATTTATCTATCAACAATCAAGATGCACTTATGGGCTTCCATGTACCCATGAGCCACGGTGCCATAGGCACGACATCATATCCCCACCTTACCTGACGTCTTATAACCACTGTCCCTGCCAGGGGTGGGTATCCACCTTACCCTAATGTCAACTACGATGTAAACTTGCACTTGCAATCACAGATTCTCATAGCATAATCATATTATTCAAGACAAAATATAATTAGTTAGTAAGGTTTTTACATTCTTTCCCACTAGAAATCAGCATAGTCCCTGTGCTAAATAATTAAAATACAACAAAGTATAAATTGTAAAAAACAACTATAAGCTAATTAAGTTCCATGTAATATCACCACTTAGATATCAAAATTTTAAATTTTCAAATACATATATAGTAATTTTCAATTGTATTTCGATCATCATTTTTCAAACATAAAAGAAATTTGTTTTTTCATGGCAATAACATCTTCCCAAGTGGTATTTTTCTTGGAGTATTGTTCCCACTGTACCCTACATTGTTCTATGGTTCTCTTCCTTAGCTGCTTAGATCTGAATCCCAAAATTTTTACTGGGCAAACCTCAATGATTTTTGGGTCTGATGTCTACAACCGAGACACATCCAAGACATGAGATGGGTCAACTATGTATCTGCGAAGAAGGAACACAAGAAAAACACTATGTATTTTGGATAAATTTGGTGGTAATTCTAACTTGTAGGCAACATGACTAATTTTGGCAACAATGTCAAAATGATCGACAAGTCTAGGACTCAATTTTATGGATTTAATGGAACTTTTGGTTGGCTTGAATCTAAGGAAGACTTTGTCAACAATGACAAATTCCTAGGGTGTTCGTTTAAGGTTAAAATAACTCTTCTGACGATTAGTGGATTTACGAAGTCACTGATAAATTTATTTAATCTAAACCTTTATCCTTTTAACAACATCAATACTGATCACTTCTCAATCATACATATTATCCCATGTTAATGGTGTCCTGCATCTACGCCCATATAGGGCCTCAAAAGGGGCCATGCCCAACGTGGTGTGATAGTTGTTATTATAGGAAAATTCCACTAAGAAGAGATAGTCTTCCCACTTACTCTAATGGTCCATGAAATACATGTATAGCATATCTTCTAGCACCTGGTTGACCATCTCGATCTGCCCATATGTCTCAAGATGATAGGTGGTGTTGATATTAAGCTTTATCCCCAAGCTTGGTGCAAAGCTTGCCAAAACTCAAAGGTGAATATCGAATCTCTATCCGAGATGATTATTTCAAGAATACCATGCAACCTCATGATTTCTCATGCAAAAATTTATGCTATATTTGATGCATCATCTCAAACATTATCTTATATAAAATGTGCTACCTTGGTCAACTTATCCACAACCACAAAAATATCATCATGCTGAAATCGTGTCTTGGGAATGCCAACTATAAAATCCATAGAAATTACTTGTAATTTTTGCTCTGGCACATAAAATAGGTGCAAATAACCTTGAGGATGTTGTTTTTTTGCTTTGACCTTATTACATTCCAAACATCTTGCAATGAATTGAACCACATCCTTCATCATTTCGGGCCAAAAATAGTTTTTTCTTAAATTTTCCCTCATCTTAATTACCCCTGGATGGGCTGAATACGGTGTATAATGAGATTCCTATAGGATAGTTATTTTAATCCCCTTGTCATTGGGTATCATTATCTTATTTTAAAAATACACCAGATCTTGCTTGATATTATAATCTGTGTGCTGATCCTGTTCCCGCTCAACCTTGTTATGGCCTTGTTTGCAAAACTCATCATTCTTCTGCATTTCCTTGATTTGTTCCTTTAGATCATACTAAAATTTTTTTAGTGTTGTTATATGTCTCCTTCTACTGAGGGTGTCTGCTATTTTATTTTCTTTCCCTTTGATATATTCAATACCAAAGTCATATTCAACCAGGAACTCCATCCACCTTCGCTGCCTAGAATTTAGCATAGGCCGAGTAAAAATATATCTCAAACTTTGATGATTAGTTTTTAGCTCAAAAGCCTTTCCAAGAAAATAGTACCTCCAAATTTTAAGAGCATGGACTACAACATCCAACTCTAAGTCATGTGTAGCAATGTTTATTTCATGTTTCTTGAGCTTCCTTGACTTATATGCTACCACAGTCTCTTCTTGCATCAAAACTCCACCCAGTACTTCTAGTGAGGCATCAATACACACTGTAAATATTTTGTTGGGATCAGGTATCCTTAGTATGAATGCGGTTGTCAATTTCTATTTAAGCATTCTGAAGGCTTCTTGAAATTGTGATGTCTATCTGAATGCTTTTCCTTTTCTTTGCAGGTTGGTTATAGGAAAAACAACTTTTGATAACCCTTTAACAAATCATCGATAATATCTAGCCATCCCCATGAAACTTCTTATTTCAAAAATATTGGTAGGGGCTGGCTAGTCTATTATAGCTTCAATATTTTTGAGATCTATGGCTATTCCTTCTACTGAAACAATGTTCTTGAAGTACTGAATTTGTGGTGTATATAACTCACACTTAGATAATTTACCATATAATTAGTTTTTCTTGAGGAATTCTAGAACTATCCTCATGTTTTGATCATGCTCTTCCTTATTTTGGGAGTAATATTAGAATATCATCCAAAATATCAACACAAATCAATCCAACTGCTCATGGAACATGTTGTTCATTAGATTCATAAATGTAGTTGGTGCATTTTTTAACCCAAATGGTAATATTGTGAACTCATAATGTCCATATCGGGTTCTAAAAGCAGTCTTATATGTATTTTCTTCCCTAATTATTAACTGATGATATCCTGACCTAAGATTAATTTTGGAAAATATGGTAGCGCATCTCAACTGATAAAATAGGATATCAATTCTAGACCAAGGATATTTATTCTTGACTATCATTTTGTTAAGCATCCTATAATCAATGCATAGTCTCAAGGATCCATATTTCTTTTTAACAAATAGCATTGGTGCTTCCCATGGTGAGACACTTGGCTTAATGTGTCCTTTTTCTAGTAAATCTTGCAATTGGATCTTGAGTTCTTGTAGCTCAAGAGGTGTCATATGGTAGGGAGTTCTGACTACTGGAGCTACTCTCAGCATGAGCTCTATTGAAAAGTCACTCTCTTTTTGGATATAATCTAGACAGATCCTTGGCAGAGACATCCCTAAACTCATTTAACATTAAGTATTGTTGAAATAGTATGAAACTTGAATCAGTTTCCTCCTTTTTATTTAATTTAACCAAATACAGTCTACATCCCTTCCTAAAGGCTCTTTTGGATTGCATAATGGTTAACAAATGTGGTTCAAGAGATGTGTGATTACAGTGGATAGAGATTCGTCGATTAGCATCATCCATAAATTCCAACCACCTTTCCTCAAAATTTAGTAGGGCTTTATGAGCTTTTAGCCAATCTACTCCTAGGATTATGTCAAAGGCATGCAAGGGAGCCACATATAGATGCCAATTAATTTTTCCTTGAGGTATGTCTATTTGAGGGTCAAATAGACATTGGTTAACCATGTAAGTTTGTTCAGATCCATACTCAACTTGCCACCCTTTAGCCAAGACCCCAGGTTTAACAGGTATGTCCCTCAAAATACTAGGTGAAATGAAGCTATATATTGCATCAATATCAATTAAAATATGTACGTCCCTTTTTCCCAATTTTCCCTTAATAAAAAATGGAGTAGCTTGACCTAAAAGATAAAGGTTACCTATAGCAGTAAAGATTCTATGTGGGGCTTCCTTAGTGGAATTCATATGATCTGCTCTATTTAGGCATTATATTGCAAAGTGGTCCAATGCTTCGCATGAAAAATAGGTGTTTGGTCCTTCATTATTTTTTTTATTATTTTCCTTATTCTGATTACCACTTTTGCCTTGCTTCCAATTGTTTTTCTTTTCTTGATAGTTCCTTTGATCTAGTTGCCCTCTATTCCCCTAAAATTTACCCTTATTTTTATTATCATTCCTATACTGTCCTCCATATGTAATTTTTTTGTACTGATCTCTGCCTTTGTTTTACTTAGGATATCTTCTTTTCCTAGATTTTCTCTTTCAACTTACTGATAGTAAGCCTTTACCTCTTTCTAGCTTAATTCTTCATACTGAGCATCATCATAGGCAAATGATAGTGTTTGAGGCACTTTTCCTCCAACTGGTTGACTATACTTTGGATGTAACCCCATTATGAATTTATGATCTTTGATTTTTTTTTTACCATCATATTTTGGGGCATACTTTAAAAGTTGCACAAACCTCAGATAATACTCAATTATAGTCATATTATCCTATCGTAAATTAGTGAACTCACCATATTTTTCAATATAGAATTGTGGTGTAAGGAAATGATCCTTGAATTCCTTTTCAAATTTTTCCCATGGTATATCTGCAACGTCCTTCTGTGTGATTTTCTTATATGTGGTCCACCAATCTCTTGCTAGACCCTTTAGGTGTGCTACAACCCATGTTGTTTTAGATTTAGAGCAAAGTGGTTAAATTAAAAAATATCCCTCAACCTCACTTAGCCAATTGACCGCTATCTCTCCATCATCTCTGCCATTAAATTTGGAAATATCCAACTTCTTAATTTCATTTTGCAATTCTACACCCACTTTCTTTCTTAAGGAACCTTCTAGAAACTCACTTTTTCAATTTCCTTTCCCTTGGATAAATTCTCAATAAATTTTTGTTGTTGGGTGATTATCTCCTGTTGTTGGGCCATCTGTGCCCTTTACTAATCCATGTGCTTAGCCATTTGAGCCTTCTGTATTTCTATTTTTTATTTTGTTGATTCAATTGCTCTTGCATGAGCTAAATTATTCGAGCTATATTCTCATCATTTTGAGTAGCTCTCGTAGCTACATGCTATTTTTATTTCCTAACCACTCACCGTGGTACTTCAATAGCTTGCACCCTTTCAGACTCTCTTACGAGTTGCCTTATTCCCTTTCTTGGGACTTCTGCACTATCCTCTTGCAAATTAACACTGGTCCTCCTCAAGGTACTTGCTATTTCTGGCATAAAAAGAGTTATGTCAGAATACTTATTCATGTTTATTAGCCTAAGGTTTCATAACCTAGGATCTGATACCAACTGTCACAACCCAAAACTACACACCTAGTTGCCAAAAGCAAAAAACTCAAAAAATTTGTCCATTCTAAATCATTGTCACATAATTAACATAGGATACCCAACTTGAATCTAGTACTTGGCATATAGAATACACACTTCAAGATTGTCCACCATTGTAGCTGGTGTCTTAAGTTCTCGGGATCGGCCAGTTTCATGCAAAAGATTATCTTCTAGAATTTTTACTCCTCTCTCGAGATTTTGTTTGATCTTGGCATGGGGTTTGCCCTTCCAGGGCCCATAACACCTAGAAGGTTGGACGTTGTACTTCCCTTGTCCAAATATATGGATTCATAATCCTCTTATTATCCATGATTGTCTCGTTCACATACCAGAAGTGTTGGTCATTGACCTTCAACTAAGGTTTAACCAGAGTTCACCATCACAAGGCTATTGGACTAGATGACCAAGATCCAAATCTGGTTCATAGTAATGCTACCCATACCATCTACTGCTAGACGTTCCAACTACATGTTCTTTCCTCTATACATGCCTCTTATTGGCTCTTCCACAACTAGAATAGATTCATGAGCATCCTCGCGTACTAGTAGACTACTATCCTGAAGTGACGTCCCATACCATAATCCTTTACTCTCAACAGCGTAAGACCTCCATCTTTTCACAGCTATGGAATAGATAACATTGCTCTACGTTAGTCGCCACTGCGGCTAACGGAGTTGGGTATATAGCCCTACTCAGCAAGTAATTATTAAAGCCCTTTTATCGACTTATCATAGCCCTTCACTCGGCTTTCAAATAAGTATTCAGTAGCTCGACTTGTTTAATATCATGTGATAGTATTAAGTGTAGTTTTCAATACCCACCTCAATGTTCCATGTAGAATATCAAAGTTGATGTAAAAAAATTTCATAATTTTCTATTTAACTTTCCATTCTCACAAGATAGAGATATTTACTATCATCATGCTTAAATAAATATTAATTAAATAAGTTTAACCATAAAATAAACTTAACTAAGAAATAAAACTTTATCATCTCAGAATAATTATTATAAAATGAATTACATCTAAACCAATTACTACATGAAAATCTACCTATTCTAGATCTATATTCTATAAATTACATTCCAACTGTTAATTTTAAATCTTCATCATGTGATAAAAGTCCTAATAAAAAATTATATAGTAATTTCATCCCAACCATTTACTTTAAGTCACATGTTAAAAGTCCTAAGTAAAAAATAAGTTAAAATATCTTTTAATACCTTTGCCTCATACTTTTATGAAAATGTTTTATATTAAGTTTGAAAATATTTCTCTTTTAACTTTTAAATGAATTATGATGATATGACATGAATTAAGGGCATATTATTTCTATTACTTGAAGTACTCCAATTATTATTATATGAACTTTTCTTATATTACTTGCCCTACAGACAGACTTGCATTACCTATTTTGCTCGACGCTCTACAAAAGTTCTTAAGTGAACCCATTCCGGCATTCTGTTCAGAGGAAATATACAGCTAGAGGGCTCCTATTTTACCCTAAGCTAATGTTTAATGGCTTGGATATTGTCTATGCCAGTTTTTTATTTATTTAAAAGTTTCTCCCAAGTTGGTATGCATTTCAATTATGCAGTTACAAAGCTATTGAGAAAAACCATTAATACAAGATCTAATGACTTAGGTCTGAAAATATTCTCTCGAATTGAATGTTGACTATGAATTTAATATAAATCCCTATTTGCTTTTGATTGCTAATTAAGGATGTTTGAAAAAAATGACTGTCTTCGTTTCCTATAGAAATGTCCAAGAGCCTTTATTTTAAATAAAAAACTAAACCATCTTTAGTTGTTCCTAAATCTATTTCCAGGTCAAAGATTTTTATTAAAAAATAAATCCATAACCGTTTGGCTTTCGTGGCTTGGAGTCTATTTACTGCCAGAAATTTTCTAAGGCACGTGTACTATCTAACGTTTCCCAAAGCACCCAAGTTTTCCATGTTTTTTATTTTTTATTTTTTATCCTATACATTACCTAATAATGCTACACAAGAATTTTAAAAGAATATTTGCTAACACTATTAAAACACTGAGTATTTTATTTAAGGGATATCATTTAACCAACAACCCATTATAACTCATTTTTATTTCCATCTAAGATGGATTTTATCTATGAAATTAGAGTATTTTACCAAGCATAGAAACTAAAGAGCTTACTACTCAATCCCCACACACAGACTATCAATTTCAACCATAGAAGACACATAATTATATTACATATTGAATATAAATAATCAAATTATTAATGATAGTGTTGCTATGTCAATGTACATTCCAATTTTTTTTAAATTTGAACAAATAAAGGCATTGCACAACAGCACCCAACGTCTTCTATGTATTCTATCATTGATTTTTTTGAAACAACCATACATAGTTTTAACACATGTGAAACTTGCAAGACACACGCGGTACACCTCCAATCATCTCTTGATTGTAGCCAGTGGTTACTAGCTTCCTTCCTCCATGAAATCTGCCATTACCGCGGTAGGGAGCAAGTGGGATTAGAAAATTTAGGGTTAGCATGGCTCTTATGAGGCTAATGTAGACAAACACACTTCAATGCAGTATCCTAATGCATCGTATGCCATTCTAATGATATATATAACAATATAGATAGGCAAGATTAAAGTATAGCATGCATAGTTTACCATGTTATATTACAACTCGATGAATTACACAAATAAGTCTTTTATCATCATTTGATTTTAAGAGAAACAAAAATGAACATCCATTAATAAATTTACAACCAGTGAAACAACGCACAGTCATACAAACTGAATTATAAGAAATTGGTACCTGTAGCAAAAGTGAAACACTCTTTATCAATCTCCCTACTCTATGTCATATGCTTCAGAAATTCTGCTTTCAAGTATTTGCCCGTCTTCGAGACCATAAATACTTCCCATCCAAATATTTTTTTATAAAGGAGATGATACATGCTCTTTGATGAACATGTTAGCACTTCGTGTTCAACTATGGATATGGGCAAGTGTCCACCTTATGCTCGGTGTGTGTTTTTATTTTAAATTTAATTTATTTTATATTAATTTACCTTTAAATGAATTCAATAATCTATTTTATAAATGCAATTGCATAGCTTACTATTAACATTTAATTTATTTATTTTTTAATATTTTAAATTATTATTATTTACCATTTATTTTTAAATTATGTAAGATTAATAATTATTTTTTTTTAAAGAAAAATAAATAAAATTATAATTAAAACAACAAATTATTAATCCATCAGCAATCAAGATGCACTTATGCAAACAGGTAAAATGCAGCATAAACAAGATGTCCTATATGATTTTTTTGTTATAGTGGGCTTCCATATACCCATGAGCCACGGTGCCATAGGCATGACATCATATCCCCACCTTACCTGACGCATTTCGACCACTATCCCTGCCAAGGGTGGGTATCCACCTTACCTGAATGTCAATTACGGTGTAAACCTGCACCTGTTATCATAGATTCTCATAGCATAATCATATTCTTCAAGACGAAATATAATTAGTTATTAGGGTTGTTACATCTTTCTTTTGAGTGGAATATTGATGAATGTTGTGAAATACAAAGTTGGAGTGAAAATATTTTTTGATAAGCATTGTTGGAAATGTTTGAGTGAGTTTTCACATGCATGATTAGTGAATGGTTGTGAAGACAATTAAGTGTGAAATTGAGAACTATCTCGAACTAGGGTTTTTGAAAGAGCATGAGTATCATTGTTATGTGAATTTGGAATAATTTGAGTAAAGGTTTAAGTTCCATAGTGTGAGTTATTGAAAGCATTGTGAAACACTTGTTTAGGGTTTGTAAGCAAGTTGTGTTTCATTGAGTGATTGTTTGAGTGGATTTGATTGAGCATAGTTGATTGAAAGTGTTGGAGTGATAGTTTAAGTTCTGTGAAAAAAATGTTCTTTATTTTTGGATTGAGTTGAAAGAATAATTTGAAAGTGATTGAGTTTTTTGTGAGTGTGAAACATATTGAGTCTCTAAAAATTCTCTATATGCTTCTGTAAGTTAAACAATATTCTATGTGAAACTTGTTAGTGTGATTGAAGAGGTTTTTTGTGTAAGATTGAATTGATTTTTGTATAAAAGTTTTATAATTGTGTGAAGCAATATTTTGTGAAAGCTTGTGGGTAGAGTTGAGTAAGTCATAGAGAGGACTTGTTGAGTAGTTTTAAGACAAGTCTTAGTGAAGACTTGTGGACAGATTTGTGTGAACTTTTGTGGAAGATTACAATCATATTTGGACAAGTCCTAGAGAGGACTTGTTAAGCAGAGTTGAGGTAAGTCTTGGTGAAGACTTGTTGAGCAGATTGGACAAGTTCTTGAGAGGACTTGTTAGGTAGAATTGAGATAGATCAGAGTCAAAGTTATGAGTAGATTTGAGCAGAGGATAGTGATTAGTGTAGATCTAAGATAAATATTGAGAAATTTTGTTAGCAATATTTGGAGGTGACAGGGTAGAAGGTAGTAGTCTCTAGTGGATAGAGATCCATTAGCCAGGGCAAAGAGGACAGAGATCTTCAGTGGAGAGAGATCCATAAGCCAGAGTAGAGGAGGTAGTAATATTTTAGAGGATCACCAACAAAATCAAAGGAGAAAGAGTTCTCCTATGGATAGGTATCCACAAACTTGATTAGGGGATTGGTGTCTACTTTGGAAAGACATCCATAAATATTGTAATAGGGAAGGATTACAAAGATATTTGTTGAGGAAATTTTAGTGAAATATTTTCTCCGTGGAGTAGCCCACATTGGGTGAACCACGTTAAATTATGTCTCTCATGTGTGTGATGCTTTGTGTAATGTTTGCTACTTTAATACTACTGATGTTATCATATGGATTAAAAATTAAAAAAAATTATCTTATACTATTCACCCCCCTCTCAGTATAAGCACATGTTGTTAGGATCCTTCATCCTAAAATTATTAGTTAGTATTATTAATCATTTAATTATTATATTATTAACTCATAAAGTGAACCATCACATCTCTTCATAATGTGAACCATCACGTCTCTTCATAACGTGAACCATCACGTATCTTCACCAAAGTATCTTTAGGGTAGATATATATTAGGTTGGCCATTCACACAAATCATCCAAGAATATATTATTACTTCTACTTGTGGGTTTTTACCTTACAATAACCAGCGATTCATTATAAAGGTGATTATTTTCTTCATTTTGCATTATAATCAATATTTCACTATTAGTTTCCTAACATTTGGTATTAGAGCATCAATTCTGGACACAAGTGGGGAAGTTTGTTTAAAGACATCTCAAAAGAAATCATGCAAGTAATGAATAAATGGCAAGATAATTTTGAAACAAAAATTGCAAAAAAACTAGCAGAGTTAACCCTAAAAAAGGATGACCTTGCAAATAAATTTTTACAAAGGAGAATTTTCACCAGTGGAAGGACCCAATTACATAACCACCTGTATGGGAATCACAAAATACATACACCACTCAAAAACTTACCCAACTCTTACCCATTAAATGTATTCACCCCGTGGAAATGAAGGCATGACGTGAAAAGGGTTTTTGTTTTCATTGCAATGAGAAATTTATTTGCAATCATCAATGTATTACACTTGCACTATATATTTTGGATGCAACTATTCCTTGTAGTTCTCCCAATGATGAAAATGTGATTGAGGTAGCCATAGTGATGGATACACTTGAATATGACACTAAATATGGGGATGATGAGGAAGGTAAGGAATATGAGGAAGCCATAAAAGATAATAAAGAGGAAGAAGATGTGGAAAACAAGGACAATGAGCAAGAAATATCCCAAACACTTGATCACAACGATAAAGACAATATGTTTGATATGCCATAAGTGATCGATGCATCAGGCAAGGATGAGGTAGAAATTCTCAAAATGACCCATTATGGCCAAACTTACACTCACTACGCTCAAAATTTTCCCCAATTATGAGTTCTTTCCACATAACCAAACTTATTAAAAAACAATACAAAAAGTTTATTACACACTCATTCTTTGTTGGCTCTCCTAGGGAACAACAAAAGGATATGGAAGCATTACCACCACTTTTGATGCATCCTTCTAAAGTGTTTTAGGAACCCCAAGGGTTGCCCTTCCATCATCATCATGATTCTCCTAAGGAAGATTCTACTATTGTTCTTGGCAACCCCCACTAATAGTCCGACCTTCAAGATATCCCTGCCTTCAAAAAAGTGACATTAAAATTGTACAAGAAATTGCTAAAATTTTGCTTGTAAAACAAAAGATAAAGCTCCTCACTTTTATCTTTGAGGACAAAGCTCTTTTAAAGGAGGGTGGCATGTTAGGATCGTCCATCCTAACATTATTAGTTAGTATTATTAATCATTTAATTATTATATTATAACTCATAAAGTGAACCATCACATCTCTTCATAACGTGAACCATCACGTCTCTTCACCAACGTAGCTTTAGGGTAGATATATATTAGGTTGGCCATTCACACAAATCATCCAAGAATATATTATTACTTCTACTTGTAGATTTTTATCTTACAATAACCAGTGATTCATTATAAAGGCGATTATTTTCTTCATTTTTCATTATAATCAATATTTCACTATTAGTTTTCTAACACATGTTCTTCAATTTGTATTAGAGCGGGTCTCTTCATGAAAAGACTAACAACTTGGAGGAAGATCCATCAGAAACACACATGACTTCAAAGAATGAAGAAGAGACCATGTTCGACATAAAAGAGGAATATTTCACTACTCTCAGGAACTTGGAAAATATTAGAAAGAAGAACTCAAGTTTGAAGTATCAAATTCAAGAGGATGAAGAAGCAAATATGGAACTTCTATAGAGCCTCATAGAAATCAAGATAAAGTTAGAAGAAAGAAATAAAATTGAATAGGATATGACAAATATATTAAGAGCAATGGAAACAGAGTGAAATATTGGAAGCAAAAATTATTTCTCTAAGGCATGAAGTTGAAAACACCAAGCTACGACAAGATATAAAGTTAGGGAAATAGAAAGAGGAATCCAACTTTCAAGAAATAGAGACATAAAATAAATATAAGTTTGTGACTCATGCTCTGAAAGAAAAGGACATCAAGAAATAAGAAGGTAAAGAAGAACCATGGACGAGAGTTAATCACAAAAATAATAGGAGAAACACTCTGTTAGAGCAAGCGAACAATTTCTATTAATCAGAATCCGTATAAATAATACATTGGAGAGCTCAGATTAGCTCGTAATCATAGGATCTAATTAACAGCTTAGGTCTAAATAAAATAAACCAAATATTATGTACGCTAACAATAGCGCAACTAACCTAACAACATAATTCTAACATAAATAAAGGAATAACATAGAATTACTATAGTAACTCTAACATCCCCCCTTATTACATTATTTATGTAATATAAGAACTACTAGTTGTACTAACATCCCCCCTGATTACATCATTTTGCAATACAAAGAGAGCTGTGAAACAATTCAAATTTGACACGTGCAAGTGCCTTAGTGAAAATATCTGCAACTTGAGCATCGGTGGGAATGTGTTGAAGCTGAATTCGATGCTTCAAAACTTCATCTCAAATGAAATGACATTGTGTGTCAATGTGCTTTGTTCTTTCATGATGGACTGGATTCTTGACTAGGTTCAGAACACCCTGATTGTTGAAAAACAAGTGTATTGGAGATTTGGATGGATGACCCATACTTGTCAGAATGCGACGCAACCATATCACTTCGCACACAGGTTCACGTGCGGCGCGATACTCTACCTCTGTTGATGAAATAGCAACCACTTGTTGCTTCTTGTTGTGCCAAGAGACAGGACCGGATCCTAGATGAAAAATATATCCTGAAGTTGACTTGCGATCATCAAATGATCCGGCATAGTCGGAGTCCGTGTATCCTTGCAAGAAGAATTTGTTGTTCCTCTTGTATTCTAGGCCATATTCCATTGTGCCACGGACATAGTGAAGAACACATTTTGTTGCTTTCCAATGAGTGGTCTTAGGCTCCCGCATGAACCTCGAAAGATAGTTGACAGCAAATACGAGATCTGGCCTAGTATTGGTCAGATATATGAGACTCCCAATCAAGTGTCGATAGAGAGTACCATCTACCTGAGGTGAATCATCATATCATGATAACTAAAGTCCAGTCTCCATCGGAGTTGCCATTGGCTTGCAATCAGTCATGCGATATTTTTCCAACAATGTCTTGGCATATTTTTTTTGAGACACTTTGATGGAGTGCTCCTTCTGGCTGAATTCCAGACCAAGACAATAATGGAGAAGTCCAAGATCTGACATCTCAAAATATTGACACAAGTCTCTTTTGACAGTAGAGATCATAGTTTCGAAACTCCCTGTAATGAGCAGATCATCAACATAGAGTACAAGCAACACTATCTCAGAACCCTATTTCTTGAAATAGAGGTTTGCATCTGACGGACATCTCTTAAAACCATGTTGTAGGAGGTGATTGTCCATTTTTATATACCAAGCTCGAGGAGCTTGTTTTAGGCCATATAAGGATTTGACCAATTTGCAAACTTTCTGTTGTTGGCCTTCCACTGCAAATCCTTTTGGCTGAGTCATATAGACTTCTTCTTGGAGATCACCATTCAGAAAGGCACTTTTGACATCCATCTGATGAACTTTCCACCCAAACTGTGCTTGCCATAGCACAAATAACTCGAATTGTTGTCATCCGAGCAGTAGGTGCAAAAGTTTCCTCGTAGTCAATGCCTTCCTTTTGAGCATAGCCCTTTGCAACAAGATGGGCCTTATGCTTATCAATTGTCCCATCTACTTTGTACTTGACTTTATACACCCATTTGTAGCCAATGGGCTTCTTTTCGTGCGACAGATCGACAAGCTTCCATGTTTTGTTTTTCATCAAAGACTTATACTCTGCATCCATAGCAGCCTTCCACTGAGGCTCACCGAGAGCAACTTGTACTGATGCAGGTTCAAGATCGTCTATGGAAGACATAAACACCTTATCACTATCAATATCCATATCTTCTGTATCTCTTGCTGGATCTATAGAAAGTTCTTCAAAAGATTGACATAGATCATCAACCCCAGTATTCTCTGTTGCAGCTTTCTCCTGTCGAGCCATGCTACAAGTACGAGGCCTATCCAAAGTCAAATCTGGTGGAGTAGATAGCTTAGAGTCTTTGATTGTATTTGTATACCACTTTGGATTCTTCTTCTTAGGTGTTGAAGAAGATCCAGAAGAACCTCCAACCTTTGATGAAGGAGATTTAACAACCCGAGTTTCCACAAGGTCTAGGTATACATCTGATGTGTTTGCTGATGTGAAAGCCTCATAAAAAACTACATCTCTACTAATGTGAATCTTCTTGGTCAAGGGATCAATCAAACGATAACCCTTAGAGTGCTCATCATAGCCAAGAAGAATACACTTCAATGTCTTCTCATCTAGCTTCTTCCTTTTCTCTTTTGGTATGTGCATGAAAGCTTTACATCCAAAAATGCGTAGATGAGAAATGGAGGGTTTCCTACCACTCCATGCTTCTTGTGGAGTCATTCCTTGTAGGGCCTTTGTGGGTGCCCTATTCAATAGATATACTACTATGGTGATAGCTTCTGCCCAATATAGTTGCTCAAGTCTAGCTCCTGTGAGCATGCAACGAACCATTTCCATGATGGAACGATTCCTCCTTTTAGCAACTCCATTTTGCTGAGGAGTATAAGCAGTAGTTAACTATCTTGTGATCCCATTTTCTTTCAAGAATGCAAAAAATTCTTTAGAGGTGAACTCCCCCCCTTGATCTGAGCGGAGAGTTTTTATAGAAGTCCCTGACTCCTCAATAGATTTCTTGAATTGCTGAAAGAAGCCAAATGCTTCAGATTTTAGTTGAAGAAAGAATACCCACATCTTTCATGAGTAATCATCCACAAATAACTAAAAATACCTCTTACCCCCACAACTGTTGGGAGTGAAGGGACCGCACAGATCGGTATGAACCAACTCCAGAGGTTTCTTTGCTCTTGTAGAGCTCTTTTCAAAAGGCACTCTATGCTGCTTTCCTGACAAGCAGTCAGAGAAAACTGGTAAAGTGGTAGAAAGGGAAGGAAGACCCTTTACCATCTCATACTTACTTAACTCAAGTAAGTAACTAGAACTCAAATGTCCATATCTCTTGTGCCATAGGGAAGTTGCCTCCTTTGTAGAGACTGTCATGGCAACATGTGGAGTAGAGATAGTATCTAAGGCAAATAAGCCATGCTTATATGAAGTGGTTGCAATTTTCTTACCCCTCCTGGTAATAGAACAACACTTCTTGCCTCCCTCAACACTAAAGTTCACAACCATATCTTTGTCCAGAATTTGTGTGACTAACAAAAAATTGTTTGCCAATCCTGGAACATAGAGAACTTTATCAATATGACACTTGCCATCAGGAAGAGTGACTAAAACAGTGCCTTCTCCCTAAACCTTGTAGGTTTTATCATCAGCAATAGTGACAGGTTTGCCCTCTTTGGCCTCAAAAGACTCAAACCATGATTTGTCACCAGTCATGTGCTTACTGGCTCCAGAATCAACATACCATATAGGATCCGTCTGCTTGGACACTGTGGTAGTCATGAGAACTTTGTGAGCTCTCTCAAAATCCATGTCAGATTCTTCAACAACAACATTCACTTGTTGTTTGTTCTTTTGTGGTTTGTTCTGGCCTTTCTGTTTTGATTGCTTATTCTTATGCCAACATTTGTTTGTATCATGACCTTCTTTGTCATAGATCTTGCAATATCTCTTTTTCTGTTGAGGTTGTTTCCCTTTTGAATCCTTTTGTGAATTCCCTCCCTTCTAAAAATTACCCTTCTTCTGGTTCTGCCCTTGCCTGTTGATGTAGAGGGCAGTGTTAGAAGAATCATCTCGTTGTAGTTGGCGTGCCTCCTCCTCTTGAAGCATATTAACCAATTCTACAAAAGTAACTTTCCATTGTGATACATGAAGGGAAGTGATCAACACCCGATAAGAATCAGGTAAAGCTCTCAATACAACTGAAGTAAGGAGCTTGTCTTCAACTGGTTCTCCCAAAGAATTCAACTTTGCTTTCAATTCAGAAACTTTGCAAAGAAAGAATTCAACTGTCTCACTCTGCTTCATGCTTAGACTGTGTAATTGAGATTGAAGAAATAGAATGGTGGAATCATTCTTTCCCTCATATATAGTATTAAGGGCATCCCATGCCTCTTTACTATTTTCACAGTCAGCAATATGGGGTTGAACTTCATCAGACACTGCAAGCAAGATGAGCACCTTTGCTTTGTTGTCTAGCTTATCAAAGTCTTTTTGAGTAGTTGAAGGAGTTGTAGCACCAGTAGCAGATGAAGGTCTAGTTTTTTCTCCAGATACAACATCCCATAGATCATCCATTTCTAGGATGGCCTTCATCTTGTTTTTCCATGGTGTGTAATTAGGACCTTTCAACAACTGATGAGAATCAGTCATTAGTTTTGCAGACATGATGAAGGTTCCTTATAACACCAATTGGTCCCCCTTTCGATATACCTTTTGCTAGGCCGTTATACCGTACTAAATACCCGCCCTTACGTGAGGGAAACTATAGGTATTTAGAAAGATCAATAAAAAATCACCCGCCCTTACGTGAGGGAAACTATAGGTGATTTTTAGAGATCATACGATACGTGGTACATAAGCAGTACTGAAAGGGAATAGTCTTGTTGATGGCACCTACCATAGAAAGTCTACAATCCACATGCGTGGGGCGTAACTTCCCCTAAACACTTTGGATTTCAGAACTCTCATCAGGATTTATGCCTAAACACAAGAACTATTAGGGTAATGGATGGAGTAAAAAAAATGCAAAATGGCAAACTTATCTCTCCCCGACGATTTATAGAGAACAAGCTCAGACGTCGTTGTAGCAGCTATATTAGGCGGCGGATACAGTAGCGCAATCACGACAGCTTTACCTGTAAGTGCTGGCCAGAGGTATCACAAATACCGAACGCTGTAGTGCAATAAATTGCACGGATGGGTTTTAATTATTTCGGGGACTTAGGGAGTGAATTTGATTTTAACTTTTAATGTTATAGTGCAAAAAACAAATATGCAACATACAACAAAAAAAAGTGCCCATAGGAATAACCCACTAGGTGTCGGGCGCAGCAGAAAATGCACCTTTACAATAATGCCAAATTTGCTTTTCAAAAAATTACTCACTTTCCCCCTTTGATTTTTGAAAAAAAATACCCCCCTTCTTTTTATCTTAAAAAAAAATAATCTCTCCACAAATGATTTTTCAACAATTATTTTATAACCTTAAGTTAAAAAAATATTAATTTTAATTTATATAGTTTTGTAAAAAACCTTTAAAAAGAAATTAAAATCAAATTAAAAAATTTAATTTTAATTTATAAAGGTTAAACTATAGAAAATAAATTAAAATTAAAAATTAAATTTTTAACTTTAGGAAAACAAAATAATTGAAAAAAAAATCGTCGGAAGAAATTTTTTTTTTTTACCTTTGTTGAAGGGGAGTCGGCGGGATTGGAACCCGCGTCCTGCAGGCTCCCAGAGCCTTACCGCACAATCCACCACCAGGTGGACTAGCGGGCTGATCCGACAGGATCAGGGGCCCCTCGGATTTGAGGAGGTCCCGGTAGCCCTGCTGCTCTCGGGGAGCGTGCCTCCTCCTCTCCGTTCCTGGCAGCGGCAAGTGGTCGCTGCTGTTGCTGTGGCTATCGCCGTTGCTGGCAGCGGCTAGCTGGGCCACGACTACGACCTCTGCTGTTGGTGGCGGCAGGGTGGCCTGCAGCCACCACTGCTACAGCCTGGTCGTGGCCTGGTCACGGCCTGGTCGCATGTGCAGCATGCGACATCGACTGTCGTGACAGTCACGCGTGTCGCGCCTACAGTGCGACCTCGGGAAGGGGAGGGGGGGCCAACGTCGCGTGATGCGTGACGTGGGAGTTAGGGAGGGGGGGCCTCCCAACGTCGCGTGGAAGCGCGACGTGGTAGGGGGGGGGGGCCTCCCAATCGTCGCGTCTACGTGACGTGTTGGGGGGGAAGTCCTTCCCAACGTCGCACGGATGTGCACGACGCTTTTTTTTTAGGGAAATGCCGCGAAACGTCGCGCGATTGCACGTGACATTTTTTTTTTTTTTTATTGCGGCTGTGGTGGGCGGGAGGGGAGGGCACTGTGCGTGAGAGTGCACAGAAAAATGCACTATGCACAGGAAAAAAAACACTATGCGTGAAAGTGCAAAAAAAAAAAAAATTAATTTTTTTTTAAAGACTGCGGACGCTGCACAGAAAAACGCACAGCAAACTATGTGCGGAAAAAAAATTTCCAGCCAGCTCTTCCACTATTTTTGCTTCAGCCCAACTTTGCAAATAATTTTCTGCCTCCTTTCTCTTCTCACGCTTCTGGCTCTGATGCCATGTTAGAGTAAGCGAACAATTTCTATTAATCAGAATCCGTATAAATAATACATTGGAGAGCTCAGATTAGCTCGTAATCATAGGATCTAATTAACATCTTAGGTCTAAATAAAATAAACCAAATATTATGTACGCTAACAATAGCGCAACTAACCTAACAACATAATTCTAACATAAATAAAGGAATAACATAGAATTACTATAGTAACTCTAACACACTCAACAATAATACCCAAGATATCCAAATAGGTTACATAAACAATAATACCCAAGATATCCAAATAGGTTACATAACTTCTTCCATCGCTATTGTTTTTCATGTAACAAATATGGTCATACATATGTACATTGCACTGGTTATGTGAAAAATAATGTCAATAGAAATTTCAATTCTTTTTCACCTCTTATTAATGAAGATATCATATGTTACAAGTGCAATAATTTTGGGCATAAGGCCAGATGGTGCAAAATGGTATGTCTTGATTCAAGTAAAAAAAATACAACCTCAACATTTAGGAAAGAGGAAAAATGGCATGAGAAAGTTAGATCAATGTTAGTTCAAATGACTCTTCATGTTCAGGATAAGGAAAAAAATGGTTTCTTGATAGTGGATGTTCTAGTCACATGATAGGAGATAAAGATAAATTTCTTGTACTCAAAGAAACTAATAGAGGATCAGTAAGTTTTGGTGATAATGGATCAACAAAAATTTATGGAAAAGGAACTCTGAGCTTAGACAATGGAAAAACAAGAATAGAAAATGTGTTTTCTATCAAAGGGTTGAGGCACAATCTAC
The DNA here is from genome assembly GCA_028583015.1 of Wollemia nobilis. Lineage (NCBI taxonomy): Eukaryota > Viridiplantae > Streptophyta > Pinopsida > Araucariales > Araucariaceae > Wollemia > Wollemia nobilis. The sequence goes on from JAQPPZ010000267.1 coordinate 480,318, forward strand.
TAAGTGTAAGCTAAATCTATGATCAAGGGTACATGGTTACATTTCATTCAGATAGATGTGAGATCATATTATATGAATCTGGAAAGATTATTGCAAATGCAAGTAGAACTACAAACAACCTCTATGTGCTTAGTGAGATTAAAGGAGAAAAATGTTTTCTATCACAAGAATATGAGATTTGGTTATGGCATAGAAGAATGGATCATTTAAATTTTGACAACATAGTGAACATAAGAAATAAAAAGGTTGTCAAAGATTTATCCAAGCTAAAAATGCCACAAAACACAATCTATGCACCTTGTTAGCATGGAAAGCAAACTAGAAAAAGTTTCAAATAAAAAGGATTTATGTCATCTGAACCATTGAAACTAATACATATTGTTCTATGTGGTCCTACCAGAACACAAATTATTTAAGATGAAAGTTACTTCATATTGTTTATAGATGATTATTCTAGAATGGTTTGGGTAGCCTTCCTAAAAGATAAGTCAGAAGCACTTGATAAATTCAAGGCATTTAAAGAGTTGGTTGAAAATGAAATAGGTAAGGGGATTAAGTGTTTGAGATCAGATAAAGGAGGAGAATTTACCTCAAATGAATTAGTATACTTTTGTGAACAACATGAGATCAAAAGAGAATACTCAGCTGCAAGAAAAAACATTAGGAATTAGATCATATAGAGAAAATTAAGACTTGGGAACTTGTTCCACGACCAAAAGGTAAAAGTGCAATTGGTACTAAATGGGTATTCAGAAACAAGTTCAATAAATATGGTCAGGTAGTCATAAATAAAGCAATATTAGTATGCAATGGCTATGCACAGGTTGAGGGAATTGATTTTTATGAGACATTTGCTCCAGTAGCATGACTTGAAGCTATAAGAATGTTCTTGTCCTTCTCAAGTTTTAAAAACTTCAAAGTATATCATATGGATGTCAAGTCAGCATTTCTAAATGGTGTTATGGAAGAAGAGGTTTATATTGAGCATCTAGAGAGATTCAGCTTAACTGATAAACCAAACTATGTATGCAGATTTAATAAGGCACTATATGGTCTAAAATAGTCTCCTAGAGCGTGGTACTCAAGATTGGATAAGTACCTTCAGGAATAGGGTTTCAGGAAAGGAATAGTGGATAGTAATTTATACATCAAAAATGAAGGTAATGACCTACAAATTATGGTTGTTTACGTGGATGAAATCATTTTTGGAGGGAAAAATGATAATATGTTTAAAAAATTTACAAAGAACATGCATAATGAATTTGAGATGTCTATGCTTGGTGAGTTGTCCTTCTTTCTTGGAATTCAGATTTCACAGTCATAGAAATGAGTATTTCTTTCACAAACCAAGTATATAAAGGAAATGCTAAAGAAATTCAAGTTAGAATATTGCAAACCAGTAAGCACCCCCATGGTTACAGGATGCAAGTTAAGTAAAGATGATGAATCTCCAAGGGTAAATCAGAAACTGTATAGATCTATGATTGGCAACTTATTATATGTCACAACTACAAGACTAAATATCATGTAGGCAATAGGATTAGTAGCAAGGATTCAAGCAGAACCCAAGGAGACACATGTAGTAGTAGTAAAGAGTATTCTTAGGTATCTAAAAGGGACTATGGATTTTGGGCTCTGGTATCCCAAAAGTGACAATTTCACTCTCACAACTTATACAAATGTAGATTGGGATGGCAGCATTGATGATAGAAAAAGCACAAGTGGAGAGAATTTTTCTTGGAGATTTTTTAGTCTCTTGGCTAAGTAAGAAACATGCATCAATATCCTTATCTACAGTAGAGGTAGAGTATATTGTAGTAGTTGCTTGTTGTACACAAGTATTATGGATGAAGCGAACTCTAGAAGACTTCAAGATAAATCATGATCACCCTATTCCCATATTGTATGATAATACAAGTGTTATAATTATCTAAAAGAATCCAATGATGCACTCCAGGACAAAGCACATTTTGATCAAGTATCACTTTATGAGAGAACAGATGACAGATAAGCAAGTCATATTGGAATATGTTACTACAAAGGAGCATATTGCTAATATTTTCATTAAGCCACTTTTGAAAGAGACTTTTGAGTATTTCAAGGAAAATTAGGAGTAGTTCTACTCCCACCCAAAAATTAACCACCTCAAGAGAGGATATGGGGGAGGGGCAAAGCTAAGAGTTCTTAACCCCAAGCCCCAAAGGTGTCCCTTTACCATTGATGTCAAAGGGGGAGAGATTTGAGTTAGGGGGAGAGCATTCAGTCAAGGGGAGCAGTTTCTCAAGGGGAGTAGATCTAAAAAAGGTAAAAGAAATTGTTAAAGTAAAATGGATTGCCATCAATGACAAAGGGGGATATTGTTGGACATTTTTAGTAGTTGTGTTGTCATTGATGTCAAGAGTCAGTTTTAATGAGCTGTACAAAAGGAAGGATGTCAAGATTCAGTTTCAGTAGGCAGTGCAAGAGAAATAATATTATAATATTTCTTATTATAATATTCAAGGTGGTCAGATAAGGTCTAAAGGAGCAATAGGAATGCCCAAGAAAAATAATATTATAATATTTTATTATAATATTAAAGGTCTAATTTTAAGACCTAAAGTTATTAAATTAATTATAAATTAATTATAACAATTTCATTATAAATTAATTTATAATTTAATTTAATTAGCCCTAAGGTTAGGGTTATAAGGACAAAATGTTTAATTTGTATTAAAGTGTCGACGTCATATGTATTTTACTCCTCCACCAACATCCAAAGGGATATGGCACAATGGTATAAATACCATGTGCATTTGGTTGCCTAAGCTCCTACCTTCGATCGATTAATATTGCTAGTGCCTGTGAATTTCTACGATCTATGTGCAAGATAAAGGATAATATCTTTTATTGTTTCAGTGACCATCAAAGAGATAATACAGTGGAGGCTTAAATCCTCATTACCAACTTGATGGTTGGGCTAGCGGTAAGTGGTAATGCGTTGAAGCATTGACAGGCGAGAGGTCCTATGATTGAATCTCGACGGTAGGCCTAGGAGTATTTTCTGGAAGTCCTTTTGGTTTTGGTGCCTAGCACAGGATACAGAGTGCACAAGGTGCTTTTGTCTACCAACATGAGAACCTAGCTCATGCGGTAGTTAGGCCATGGATAGCACACTGGTGGCAACGCAACAACAGATCGAATCCCATCGAGGGAAATAGAGGTATTTAATTTTTTTAATTAAATTTTGCTCCTAATGTTTTTAATGTGGCATGAATTTTTGAGTTAAATGGAGGTATAAGGTGTATTTTATTTTGGTGAGTGCCTAGGGAGTTAAAATAGGTAAGGTAAATTATTTTTACCTTAGACAAAAGTTTTAAATAGTTTTATTGGAGGTTAAAAATAAATTGCATTATTTTATAAAGTCAATTATTTGAAAATACAATTTTTGAATAGTGAGACATAAGTGGGATTTTGTATTACTTCATGCGTTAAATTTTTGAAAGGGGTTATAGTGAAATTGAGTGATTGAAATATTTATTTGATAATTTTAGAGATAATAAGGTGTATTTGAGTCTTTTTAATTTTGTAATGGTGAATTACTATTGAGGGAAATATTTGAGCAAAGATTTTTTCTATCTAACCATTGATATTGGCAAAGATATTATTTCTGATTGAGACAGGTTTTGAGGTTAATTCTTCATCAAATAAAAGGTATGGGCATATCTTTCTTTTGAGTGGAATATTGTTGAATGTTGTGAAATACAAATTTGGAGTGAAAAGGTTTTTGTTTGGTAAGCATTGTTGGAAATGTTTGAGTGAGTTTTCACATGCATGATTGGTGAATGGTTGTGAAGACAATTGAGTGTGAAATTGAGAACTATATTGAACTAGGGTTTGTGAAATAACATGAGGATCATTGTTATGTGAATTTGAAATCATCTTGAGTAAAGGTTTGAGTTTCATTGTGTGAATTGTTAAAAGCATTGTGAAACACTTGTTTAGGGTTTGTAAGCAAGTTGTGTTTCATTGAGTGATTGGTTGGGTGGAGTTGATTGAGCATAGTTGATTGAAATTATTGGAGTGATAATTTAAGTTCTATGAAACAAATTGTTCTTTATTTCTAGATTGAGTTGAAAGAATAATTTGAAAGTGATTGAGTGTTTTGTGAGTGTGAAATATATTGAGTCTCTAACAATTCTCTATATGCTTTTGTAAGTTAAACAAGATTCTATGTGAAACTTGTTAGTGTGATTGAAGAGGTTTTCTGTGTAAGATTGAATTGAGTTTTATATGCAATTTTTGCAATTGTATGAAGTGAGATTTTGTGAAAGCTTGTGGGCAGAGTTGAGTAAGTCCTAGAGAAGACTTGAGCAGTTTTGTGACAAGTCGTAGTGAAGACTTGTGGATAGATTTGTGTGAGATTTTTTGGAAGCTTACAATTAGATTTGGACAAGTTCTAGAGAGGTCTTGTTAAGTAGAGTTGAGATAATTCTTGGTGAAAACTTGTTAAGCAGATTGGAAAATTTCTTGAGAGGACTTATTGGATAGAATTGTGACAGAGTAGAGTCAAAGTTACGAGTAGAGTTGAGCAAAGGATAGTGATTAGTGCAGATCCAATATAGAGATTGAGTAGAGTTTTGAGCAGGCTTTGGAGGTGATAGGGCAAAAGGCAGTAGTCTCTAGTGGATAGAGATCCATTAGCCAGGGCAAAGAGGACAAAGGTTTTCAGTGGAGAGATATCCACAAGCTACAGTAGTGGAGGCAGTAGTCTTCTAAAGGATCACCAACCAACAAAGGAGAAGGAGTTCTCCTATGGATAGGTATCCATGTAATTGATTAAGGTATTGGTGTCTTGTTTGTATAGAGATCCATAAACATTGTAATAGGGAAGGATTCCCAAGATATTTTTTGAGGAAATTTTAGTGAAATTTTTTCTCTATGGATTAGCCCACATTGGGTGAACCATGTTAAATCATGTCTCTCATGTGTACGATGCATTATATAATGGTTGTTGCTTTAATACTTATGATGTTATCATATGGATTAAAAAGTATTTTTTTTAATCTTATATTGTTCACCTCCATTACAGTATAAGCACATGTTCTTCAAAGCTTTCATATTTAGCTTATTTAAGTAGATAAAGATCTTGGAGGCTAACTCTCTTTTCTATATAAGCACTAAAATGGTGGACATCTTAGGGACCCCTTCAAAGTTCCTAAAAGAATGATGGGGTAGTTTATAATACCATTTTAATGTTGAACCTCTAAGGATTTTAGGAAATGTTTTCAATAGAGGTATGTATCATAAGTAATGCCATGGAAAGTAGTTCAAAATATCCTTATATATTCAATTGGATCCTTTGTACCCTTATATATTGGAAGTTGAGCTATCAAAACATTATTTGGGTATGGTTGACTATATACCATAATATCCAAATTTTGGTTACACATTTTTCTATATGAATAGGTGAAGCTTTGTGCTTGAATAGTATCTATACATTGAGCAAGTTGCCTGACTAAATTTGTTAGGTTTTGCATTCTGAGATTATTATTTTGCAAGTTAAATGGTTGAGTTGTAGGTATATTCATCCTAAAATTACCTAGGGTTGGATTATAATTATTGATCATAGGGTTTTGAAATAAAATTTGATTTATATTTTAGGTGTTTACATTGTTATGATAAGGATTAGAATAGGATGGATATTGTGTATCATCTTGTGGAGGAATGTAATTAACATTTGGTGGATGTTGGTCACGAATCTGCCATAGGAAAGGATTTTTATATAAAATGCACCCTAGACCGGCCAACATTGAAAGGCTAGGAGAAAGAAATGTCTCCCAGGCCAATCTCCAGAGTGGGCTGGTTCCCTTACTATTCTAAATTTGTTTTTAGATAAAAGTTATAGGAAAGAAATTGTAAAGTTGCAGAAAGAAACGGAAAATATGGCCGTAGGCCAAATTTATCTGATCAAAAAAGAACAACAACAAATAACTCTAAGCACAGCAACAACAAATAACAGAATACAATGACGTGATCCACTCACAACCTTGCGCAGATGACCTCCAAAATAACATTCTAGAACTCACTCCCTTACTAGCAAATGTTAAAATCCAATACAAAATTAAAACTAAGCCGAAAATAATGAATGCGAGTACAAATTAGGAATGCAGAATACAGAAGGGAAAATACACAAAAAATCACTTGCAAAATCAGTGAGCTGAATGTCTAATATTCATGCAAAGTACTTGAAAAGCTTTCAACAAAAGTATCTCTCAAACTCTCGATACTTGTTCTTGAGATATACATTGACATTTATATAGAGGTTTTGCCTCTGTGCAGCATTAAAAATCTGAAATGGACCTCCTCAAGATCTACAAATTATGCAACAAAAACAAGGATATGATATCCTTAAACAGCCTCGGGGAAACCAAAAATTAAATGCCATAAGGAAGAGTCGGTCATTTTCATTAAATTGTTGTTCTTGGAAATATGCATGAAACCGTTAGAAAAATCATGAACAGCAGCTTCGAATCCTAGAAATCTTCAATTCTGGTAGCTTGGGCGCATTCTTATACCTTGACCACATCGAAAAGTAGCAACATATTTAATTCTGGAGTGCCCTGAATCATCGAAACTCAAAAAATTGCATCAGGTCATTTGAACCGCTTTCTGGCGCGAAACTGTAACAGGTCACAAAAACGTGACAGGTCGTGAAATCGTGACGTCTTTCTGCTCCGTACGCTTCTGCTGCTTCGAACCCGCGAAAACCAAACATGTCGTGAAATCGCTACATATTCGGCTTCTTTATCTCCTTCGCAAGCTTGCACCGCGAAAACACAACGCTGCATGATTTTGCGACGTCTATACAATTATGCTCTTCCTCTGCTTTGTTTTCGTGAAAATGCGACATGTCGTGATTTTGCTACCACTTTTCTGCATGCTATACGGTCTTGTTTCTAAGCTGCATAAATGCAACACTCCTGCCTTAGTGTTTCTTCAACTTCCACCATGTCACAATTTTGCTACAAGTTCTACCTCCTTGGACTTTGTTGTTCGCCAACCGCAAAAATGGAACACTGCGTGATTTCGCTACGTTTCTCCGCACTTAGTCTTTCTGCAACAATGTGTCACGAAATCGCTACCATTTCTTGACTTAAGCCTTTCTTGCTCACTGTGTCACGATTTCGTGACGTCTGCTTGCATTCTTCACTAGTCTCACTTTTCATCGTGATTTCGTGACGTTTTCGTCTTGCTTGAACGTTTTCTCAAAAATTCCACGATTTCGCTATGGTTTTCTGCCTTAGACTCTTTTCATTCACCTGAACCGTGATAACGAAACACGTAGCGATTTCGCTACAATTCTTTGCTTTGCTTGGCTTCATTCTTCAACTGGCGCAAAATCGCTACCATTTTACAACTTGAGCTTTTCTATCCACCCACGCCGTGAAAATGCAACGTGTCGTGATTTCGCTACGCTTTCGAGTCTCATCGCCCTTGGCTTGGTTTTGTCGCGATTTCGTGACAACTTTGTCGCTCAGCCTCCGTTGACCATTTTGACCTCAAAAATCTAACACGTCGTGATATCGCAACGGTTTTGCCTCCTTGATGTCATTGACTACGCTGACCGTGATTTTGTGACACGTCACGAAATCGCTACACTTTTGCGTTTGTTTTCTCTCTCCTCATTCGACCCGTGATTTTGCGACATGTCGCGATATCGCAATGATTTTCAACTTTGGCTCTCCATGCTATTTTTTTTTCGTTATTTTGCGACAGTCTTTGGACTTAGTCATTTTTTGCATGAAAACCTGTAGAGAAGTTAGAATTGCAACAACTTAAGCATGAATAATCAGCAATCAAAATAAATGTGGCAAAAATGCCAACATTCTTGGTGGCTCATGGGGTATACATTTCTGCTGTATGCAAGAATACCAGGCCTGAATCCATTGGGCAACAGAGTCATGAAAACTTAGAACAGAAAGCTAGCTGCTGGGGTTCATTGCGATGGACTGCTACAATAACTTTTGCTAAATAATAGAAACTTAAAGAATCTGCATCTGGCTCAACTGATCATGAAATGGAAATGAATGGAATGAGATCCTGTGGATGCACAGGCAGTGAAATGCAAATGGAATGGTGATATGGTAGAAGAATGGAATGGGTGAAAGTGATGCGATAGACAGTAACAGAATGCTTCTGTGCTACCAGCTATGATGGAAGGGGAATGGAAGTAAATGGAAGGATAGAATGGAAGTGGAATGAATGAATAATGAAAAAAAAGGTGTGAACCATGGATAAACTATGATAAATGCTAAAAATTATAGAAAACTTAGAAGAAAAGGATAAGAAGAAGCGAGAATAACAAGAAAGGGGAAAAGAAACAACAGCAGTGGCTTTTTCTTTACTACAGAAGAAAAAGAAGAAGGAGAAGGAGGAAAATGAAGAAGGGAAGGGAAGAAAAAGGGAAGGGGAAGGAAGAAATTGATAGGAAGCCACCAACTACTAGGAAAGGAGAAGGAAAAGAAAAAAAATAGGCACCTACGGCTCGCATGCAAAAAGAGTCGAAGTGGACAAATAAAAACAATACTCTTTTTTTTTCTTTTCTTTTATTTTTTCTTTTTTTTGTTTTTTATACTATATACAATAGTTTACGACATGATTGGCATGTCGTCACCACAAACCCCATCTCAGAGGTTATCCGGTAAATCGACAGTGTCCTGACCAAATCTGATCATACTTGAGTCGATCCTTAAAATTAGGATGACCTCTTCCTGAAGTTCTCCATGTTGCAGACATGGGCAAGTTATTTTGTAGGTCAATACCCCTAAAATCAACAAATAATGCAGCAAAGGAATTTTCCACATGAAGGGCCCCTATAGGCACCCATTGTAGTAATGACTGAAGCCAATACCACCATCTTGGAGGGTTCCCTGGTTGTGGACTAAGGACAAGTTGTTCCAACTCTTGAATCTGATCATAGAAGTTGTCCAGCAATAGTACTTTCTCTAGGATCTCTTCAGACTCTTCCTCTTGATGAGGCATGTCTATTGAATGGCTCTGGTTAAACACTTGCAAAGGGTGCAAAGATGTGCCCTCCTTATGCTTCGGTTTTGGAACTTGACTCTGTTCTTCTTCTTCGCTTATATCCTCTTGATCCATCTCCTGATGAAAACTGCAAGCAACCATATGGTTCATTGCTGATATAGTGCTTGCATATACCCATCGTTGGCTTTGGATGAAATCTAGCTCTTGAGCTCCACATAGCTGCATCTCAGGTCTCTGCATAGTATGTGGGATCTACCATGATGAATATTGTGTTGGATAAACAGGAACAACAACTACCGGATAAGGTGATGGAGTTTCTTCCCACGGTAATTTTCCTGATAGGAGCATAAGTTGCTCCGCTCGCACCACTTCCTCAAATATTTGAGGGAACCTTTGTTCACCTAATTGCAGCAAGAGGAGGCCTATGTCAGAATGGAAAGTTCAAACATAGAAGAGGTGGGCTTGGGTGGGTGTCGGTCGGATCTTCTCTAGAATTCTCTTCCAGCTCCTCAAGAATTGGACATTGAAGTCTGTGATGCCCTCTAGAGGTGCTCTTGTGATGTACATTAAAAACTAAAAGGGATCTTGAGAGCCATTAAAGGGATCTTCATCAAATATTTTGATTAGTGCTCTCGCTAAGTCATCCCATGAGTTGATGCTTTAACGCCTGAGCAGTTTGTACCACTGTAACGCTCTTCCTTCCAAAGACAGAACCAGAAGTCGGATCATGACATCTTCATGAACTATATCATGTATGGTTGACAAAGCAGCAACATCTTCAACATGCTCCAAAACCATGCCTTCGGTGCCATCATATTTTGTTAGGGCCTTCAGGGCACCTTTGGGAATCTCATATCGAATTTAGAGATTCAGAGGGCCAGGATCATCCCATCTAGGACAAACCCTCGCCATTATAGTAGTGGTCTACGAGATCATGGCTATCGCCATTAAGTCAAAGTCGCCAAGTGAACATTCTTTTCTCTGCTTGTAATGTCAAGGCTGCTCACCAAACCTTGATTCCTCCGGGGTGTCTTATTTTAGCTTTAAAATGCCGATCTAGAAATTAGGATCTTCAACTTAGCAAATTCGCCAGATGAACTTACAAATCTCCGCTATGAGGTCAAGACAGCTCATCAAAATCTTGATATCTCCAAGTGTTAAACATGAAACTTACAATCTCACCGATTATGGATCTTTTGAGATAGAAGAAGTCTGTCCCACCGAGCGTGCCAAAAACTGTTGGTCACGAATCTGCCATAGGAAAGGATTTTTATATAAAATGCACCCTAGACCCGGCCAACATTGAAATGCTGGGAGAAAGAAATGTCTCCCAGGCCAATCTCTAGAGTGGGCTGGTTCCCTTACTATTCTAAATTTGTTTTTAGATCAAAATTACAGGAAAGAAATTGTAAAGCTGCGGAAAGAAACGGGAAATATGGCCGTAGGCCAAATTTATCTGATCGGGAAAGAACAACAACAAATAACTCTAAGTACAACAACAACAAATAATAGAAGACAATGACGTGATCCACTCGCAACCTTGCACAAATGACCTCCAAAATAACATTCCAGAACTCACTCCCTTACTAGCAAATGTTAAAATCCAATACAAAATTAAAACTAAGTAGCAAATAAGGAATGCGAGTACAAATTAGGAATGTAGAATAAGGGAAAATACATAGAAAATCACTTGCGAAATCAGTGAGCCGAATGTCTAATATTCATGCAAAGTACTTGAAAAGCTTTTAGCAAAAGTATCTCTCAAACTCCCGATACTTGTTCTTGAGATATACATTGATATTTATATAGAGGTTTTGCCTCTGTGCAGCATTAAAAATCTAAAACGGACCTCCTTGAGATCTACAAATTATGCAATGAAAACAAAGAGATGATATCCTTAAACAGCCTCGAGGAAACCAAAAATTAAATGCCATAAGGAAGAGTCGGCCATTTTCATTAAATTGTTGTTCTTGGAAATATGCATGAAACCGTTAGAAAAATCATGAACAGCAGCTTCGAATCCTAGAAATCTTCAATTCTGGTAGCTTGGGCACATTCTTCTACCTTGACCTCATCGAAAAGTAGCAACATATTTAATTCTAGAGTGCCCTGAATCATCGAAACTCACAAAACTGCATCGGGCCATTTGAATCGCTTTCTGGCACGAAACTATAACAGGTCGCAAAAACGCGACAGGTCGCAAAAACATGACAGGTCGCAAAATCGTGACGTCTTTCTGCTCCGTACGCTTCTGCTGCTTTGAACCTGTAAAAACCAAACATGTCACGAAATCGCTACATATTCGGCTTCTTTATCTCCTTCGCAAGCTTGCACCGCGAAAACACAACGCTGCACGATTTTGCGATGTTCGTACAATTATGCTCTTCCTTTGCTTTGTTTCCACAAAAATGCGACATGTCACGATTTCGTTACCACTTTTCTGCATGTTGTACGGTCCTATTTCTAAGCCGTGAAAACGCAACACTCCTGCCTTAGTGTTTCTTCAACTTCCACCATGTTGCGATTTCGCTACAAGTTCTGCCTCCTTGGACTTTGTTGTTCGCCAACCGCGAAAATGGAACACTGTGCGATTTCGCTACGTTTCTCCACACTTAGTCTTTCTGCAACAATGTGTCACGAAATCGCTACCATTTCTTGACTTAAGCCTTTCTTGCTCACTGTGTCGCGATTTCGCAACATCTGCTTGCATTCTTCACTAGTCTCACTTTTCATTGTGATTTCGTGACATTTTTGTCTTGCTTGAAAATTTTCTCAAAAATGCCATGATTTCGCTACGATTTTTTGCCTTAGACTCTTTTCATTCACCTGAACCGCGATAACGAAACACGTAGCGATTTCGCTACAATTCTTTGCTTTGCTTGGCTTCATTCTTCAACTGGCACGAAATCGCTACCATTTTACAACTTGAGCTTTTCTATCCACCCACACCGCAAAAATGTGACACATCGCGATTTCGCTACGCTTTCGAGTCTCATCGCCCTTGGCTTGGTTTTGTCACGATTTCGCGACAACTTTGTCGCTCTGCCCTTTGTTGACCATTTTGACCGTGAAAATCTAACACGTCGCGATATCGCGACGGTTTTGCCCCCTACTGTCGTTGACTGCGCTGACCGCGATTTTGCAACACGTCATGAAATCGCTACACTTTTACGTTTGTTTTCTCTCTCCTCATCCGACCCGCGATTTTGTGACATGTCGCGATATCATGATAGTTTTCAACTTTGGCTCTCCATGCTATTTTTTTGTCGTGATTTCACGACAGTCTTCGGACTTAGTCATTTTTTGCATGAAAACCTGTAGAGAAGTTAGAATTGCAATAGCTTAAGCATGAATAATCAGCAATCAAAATAAATGTGGCAAAAATGCCAACAGTGGAATAGAAAAATAATTAATAAAATTAGAATAAATAGAAGAAAATTTATTAATATTAGATGGAATAGAAGAGAAATGGTTGGCATTTGGGTTAATTGAAGAAAAAATATTATTAGGAGGAATAGAAGAAAATAAGTTTTTAATAGAGGGAATATTATTTTTATTGGTAGAAATGTTAGGATTTAACAAGATATGAGATATATTACACATAAAAATGGTACAATATATAGGAATAAGCCTATATAAAAAAAACATGACATATGTCAAGGAACATGACAAGTGTCAAACTAAAACTGAAGTCATAGTGCACATTAATATTCTAATATTACCCCTTAATGTGCACTATCCTAACTATAGAGAAAAAAAATAAGTTAAAATTAGGTAACATTCCCCATTAATGTTGACTTCTCTAAAAGAACCCTATCATCCTTCTTTATTACATGATTTGGTCTAGGTTTATGCTCTTTGCATTTAGATTTCCATATGTAAAAAATGCTAGATCAACGGTGTATACATCTTGGTATTTTTCCTCAGGGTTAGCCACTTCCTTGGATCTGTTGCCTCTGGGTCAGCCATCTAAGTACATCAATATCATCTTGGGTGCCTCAAGGTTAGCCACTTCCATAGGTCTGTTATATCTATAGGTCATCCTCTAGGTATGTTGCCTCTCATAGATCACTGACTATATTCACCATGAATATCATCACCCCTCATGGTGAACTCAATCTAGAAGGTGTCGATCTCTGCTGAAAATGCACCTTAATACAAAAGGAAATACGAGCCATGAAATACAATAAAATGAGCCATAGAATCCAAATATGGAGGAGAAGAATAAAGAAGAGAATAGAATATTCTGAAGTGTCTTCATTTGTAGTCTTCAAAAGTTGATCCAAAAAAATATTTGGATAGAGTCTAGGGTGTCTATGTTTGTAGTCCCTAGAGTAGGTGTCCTTATGGTAATCACCTCATATTACCAAAATGCATGGGTAACCATCCATTACATTCGCTAAGTATGATAGAGGAGAATGCTTGATACTAGGATCACTTAAAAATTCTTTGGGAGTGTCGCATTCAACTAAGAGTGCACTCCATGATACAATAATCTTTGAGGATAAAAAATGCAAATGGAACAACCTCAAAATTACAAATGGACACCACCAATGTGTCTATCTCAAAAATAAAAAATTGACGACTATAAATACCCTTATGCTTGGGTGTAAATGGGGCCTTCATCTTGTGAAAAAATAACATACCTCTCTAGGTAGAAAATAATCCTCAGGAATATTCTCCTGACATCGCTCAATGGTGAAATAAAAAAATAGTCTTCAATTTTTCCTCGTAGGGGAATCACATGGACCATTTAGGCCTGCCACTTATCCATGTGGAAAATACAAAAAAAAATAGATTTTTGGCAGATACCCTTGAGAAGCAAAAAAAATAGTCCCTTATATTAAAGTGGTCCCCTCCACTTTTTAAATAAATAACCCTTCAATTTTTAAAGTACAATGGACAAAAATTACACATGACCAAAAAGGAAATAGAGGCCTTAAACCCATGTGTACTACATTTGCTAGAATCATGTGAAAATAGGTAGAGGCGGATGCGTCCCTCCGTATGAGTTTTGTGTAAACCCGTAGGTGAGTAGATCGTAATTAAATTGGAAAATATAACAAATGAAGCCTTTCCCAGCATAATAATCTTTACTAATACCTAAATAATAATTCCTACGGTGTGAGGTTGGCCTAGGTACATGTGAGATGCCCACCTAAAATAGTTGTGGAGGCTCTAATAATGTTGGTACAATCAGAAGCTATCTTGGACCGATAAAAATACCTCCTATAGGGTACATCATGATAATACGATCAGTCGCTTAACAATGTCGCTACATATCCGATGACTTCCTCCCATCGGTTGGTAACTATGGTATATATGGGTGCTTGATCTACTTTGAGGCTACCATAAATAGCGATAAAATTATAGGTTTATAAAACCTCACCTTTGATGCATTGGCTCAGTAGAAACAAATATTATGTAAGTGGTTGTTCTAAAGCTATCCAAGGCACGAACCACTGAGTATAGATGCCTATTTTATGGCTTCACAAGCTTCTCTTCTAGTGGGTTCACACATAATAGGAACAACAATTATAGTCTTCCTACATAAGTTGGTGGTCATCGTCCTTCTTATCACTAGTGCATTAATACTTCATGCATAGGATCTGCTCTCGCATAGCAAATTTAGATTCTTATTTACGCATGGACCCACCATGCTTCCATTGTGCACAATCCATGCTACTACTAGATGTTTGAAAAATTTGCATTTGATCCTCGTGACTACTAAATAAAATTTTGACCTCATTCGAAGGCGTAAAAGAAGAAGAATTACTTCTGTCGGACATTGATATATTCAGATGCCCGCTGGACCACAATGACCTGGGAGTCGATTCCGTGTGGCTAAAAAATATTTTAAAAAATTCATGTTGTGATCGTGCCAAAATGGTGGTCTAATTTGATAAATATATTTTTTCTCCTTACGAAGGCTACCAACTGCGTGTGACGTCACAACAATGATATTCTGCTTGGGTGGCCTGATTTACGCCTCTCAAAATTTAATCCATTGGGTGATGACGGGTTCATTGATGCAAGATCTCAATATTTCTCAACTCATCATAGTCTATCAGTGATCTCCCATTGCAGTTGTCTATCATGCCAAATTATGAATGGTTGGTTTCAGGCGTTGAGGTCCAGAATAACAAAAAAACATTGTTGCAAAGTTATTTTGGGAAACAACAATGGGCTAGTAATCCTTCGTCATGAACACACGAAGATCTACAGACATAGGAATATTAGACAATAACTATCCACACCGATGAAATATTACAAAAGAGTACCCAAACATTACAATTAAACTAGGTGACTGAATAAAAACATTTGGGCCCATGGAATAAAAAACCCCCATGGAATCTTTTTCCTTAGTTGGAAAAGTGGTTGGAGGAAATCCCAGTCTTGATATTATCTAGCGTTGGGACTTTTCCATATGGAAAGTGTGAGGGTATCTACAAATTCTTGGCCTTTATAATGCTTTTTTGGTATTCATATTAATACCCAAGAATATTATGCTCAAATATTGTTTGGTGGACCCTAGTTCCTCAAGTCTAGGAGTGTCTTCTTGATGAAATGGACCCCTGAGTTCAACCCATAAACTCAAAGCATCAATTATGCTCCCATATGGGTTAGAATTTTGAATATCCCCTGGAATCTCTGATGGGAATCTGTCTTCAAATCCATTGCCTCGACCATTGGAGATCTGCTCCTCATTAACAAGGTTACTTTGTCTAGATCAAGGATGCACGTTGCCCGTCTTTGTGTCAATACAAATCTTGACTCTGCTCTCTCCACCTTCATCGATCTGGAACATGGGTCTTTTCTCTATAAGTAGGCCATTGAATATGATAATAATCCTTCATTCTATATTGAATATCGGACTCTAGACCATATTTGTGCTTAGTGCCCCTCTCTCAAAAAATAGACTACAACTATTGAGCCTATTTTTGAGTCTTTAAACACTGGCAAAGGAAAGGATTTCTAGACTCCATTCAAAAAGGATAAAATAAGGTTTCTTCCATCCAAAGGAATCACATTTAGGCCTGTTAAGGACCAAAAATCTAAGGATGTTCGAGGCAAATATTCCTTCAGCAAATCTCCAATTGTTGAGGGAAAAATGGTTCCCTCGACAGCTGATCCCAATGAGGTTAGTCTCTTTGCTCTTCCCAATATATTTCAAATTCTAAGAGATTTAGATCCTGAGGCTACTGTTGAAGAAATCAATAATCTTGGTTCTACTTCAAAACCATCCTTGGATCTAATGGAAGCCCAAAAAGAAACTTCTTTTAAACCTTTGACTATTAATCCCTCATATTTGGCTACCTTCAATGGAGACCAGCCTCTGGTCGATGATGTTTCCATACCTCCATTTTTTGATCCGTCTAGACCTATTGTTGAGAAAATATCTACCAACAACTTTAGCCTTAAAATCACAAGAAGCAGTGGAAGGTCCCTCTCCATAGCAATCTACCTATACAAAATTGGCTAGAAAGGCTCATCCTGCTATAGTACAAACTGGAGAAGCACCCTAGAATAGAACTTCATAATGCTATCCTTGTGAATAATAATCCATCGATCACGTCGTGTCAGAGTTGTGAATCTGGCTACCTCCTCCTACGTAGGGCAATCATGATAATGCCTTCAAATGACATCCTAGACCTGCAGACCAGTTATAGTAGCTGTGTAATGGTAAATATTCCCAGCATAATGCCTACTCTTACGCTTCTCATGCTCTCTAACCCACCTAGATCCATAGCTCTAAGCCACATCAGCTATCTCTATGAGCTCCACAAGAATTCCTACTGGGTAGTCCACCTTGATGTTCTTCCAGCCCTAGATATATAGAAGTAAGCTACAAGTAGTCTTGGCTTGTCCTCATCAATGGATGTGATACAACTCATCATAGCATTGCACTAGCAAGGCACTACCCCAAACATAGATGATAGGCTCCTCACTATCAACCAGATCCTAAACCATTATGGGAACCTCACTCTAAAGTAATCAATCATAAGGATGTTGCAAATGACCATCAATAGGACAACATGCCTTTGAGAGAATACATCCACTCAGTACCACCGAATAATGGAAATTCCACCTAATAGGGTATCTTGAAATGCAGTAGCAAAATGCACCCCAAAGACTCAAGAAAAGACTTCCTCCGTATTACCAATGGGGGAAGAGACGATGGTGACTCCATCAAAGAGGATTTTAAATATCCTGTACACATCCTCCAGAATGATGGTCATCTCATCGATAGGGATGTGGAATGTGTTGGTCCTGGAATCCCACCTATGGGCCAGGGTCGTAAGGTAGGCCTGATATGACATGATCGTCAGAAGCCTAGTGATGTACTTGAGACCACGAGCATCAAGCCAACCTCGATTCATGTCATCCATGTGAGGAAGTAGGTCCACAAGTAGCTTCGAGTCCTGAGCCTAAGCAAATAGAATTTAAGAGTGCAAAATAAATATAAAATAAATGCACTTACAAGCTAAAAGGAATAAAATCCTAAAAATAGTGCAATATAATCAAAAATATGCCTAAGGCGACAAGAATAATGGCTAAATGCACCTAAAAATTATAAAAAAAAAAAAAATTCACTTCAAAATTGCAAAAAATCAATTAAATTTCTTTAAAATTTAAAAATTTGAATAAAATGCCTAAGGTTTCTTGGTCGCTCATGCCAGAAGCGACCACAAATAATTTTCCAAAGCTAATAGTGGCTAGTCTCCAACTGGTCATTGACAGTGACAGTGACCATCCAAGGGCCAGATAAGCTGCTCTGAGTAGTAGTGACCAATGGGTGGCATGCCAACGGTGTTCCCCCTTGGCCAAAAATATAAAAAATGGAAAAAAATCTAAAACTAAAGGAAACCCACCTAGTTAAACCCTATAATAGAAATATCTGTGGGTTTGGTTCGTTACCAATGAGTTTAGTGTGGTTCCTTTACCAAATTACTTAGGTTCATTTTACCAAATGAAATAAGAAAATCTAGGGTTTGGCAGAATACCCAAGAAGCTCCAGCTCCTTCGCTCGTAGATTCCTCTTCTTGCTCGTTCATCATGTCCAGTCACCAAAAAATTTAGTAGCACTCCATGTCACAATTGCACTTTCTCAAAATAGAGCTCAAAAGGTGCAATTGACAATGATCAATAATGAAAAGTCAAAACCCTAATTTGTTTTTGTATTTTCAATTTTTGCCTCGGTCACTACTAGCATTAGTGGTCCACACTTTCTGGCCACTAGACCCGACAGTGGCCAAGAAACAACAATTAGAGGTCGCTGGACCTGACAGTGACTAAGAAACAAGAATAAATTAGCTACATTTCTCACCATAAAGCACCTCAAAATGGGCCATAAAGCATACCTATTGGTCCAAAGCAACCAAATGTGCGCATAAATTTAAAAAAATTACATAAATCAAAATTCAAAAATATCATAAAAATAAAATAATATCAAAATCTCAACTAAGCCTCATATCCAGTTATTTGCTCCATACACTTGGAGATTGCAATGACTAGCGCTCCATGCAATTCGGCAAGATGAGTAAATTACCATAAGGTCACTTGGGGAAAATTAGTTATGGTGGAATTGAGAAGATTCATTTCAAACCCAAAGAAGGCCATGATGATCAGACCACCCCATGGGAGCAAAGATTCATCTCATTTCTCCTATAACAAATAGTGATTCAACAAGCTTAAATAGAATTGCTATCACTTTGATTCTCTAAGAAGGCCATTACGACCGGACCGCTCCATGGGATAGAAGTGTACAATTACTAAAAATGGTTGAAATCACATCTGGATGGGACCTACCTTATAACAACAAAAGCAACCTTCTTCAAGGGTCCAGATCATTCATTTTGGTCAAGCATCTTGTCACCTTATTTATTGTCCTTCCCTGATCGACTCGTCGCTTGAGGGGATAGTCAAAATTTTCAAAAAATCATAATCAAAGTCAACAAAAGATCACTCAATCATGTCAAAATTGTGTTCATCCTATAAATCATTGCCAACAAATACCATAAGCTTACCCTTTTGCTGAGGAAAAAATCAAATATGATAGTCATGTTTGGAGCTCTCCTCCTTTCATATCTATAGTAGTACTAAAGCTACCCAATCACCACTGGACGTGTGCAAGCTTCCACATATTTTAAGCCTTCCATTATATTGGAATCAATTATTCTAGGATTCGTACCCTTCTGCATGAATAGGGCATCCAATATTTATTAGATCAATTATCATCGTACAACCTACAATATGGCCATAAGTAGTCTATATTTTTCCTCTACGTTGTGTTTCCCATAGTGTATCCCAAAAAGGGACATCTGTACACACCTAAAATATGTCATGTTTAGGAGACTACTCATATGGACACATTTGCAGATCATATGAACAATATTGGGCCTTGCCAAGAGCTAGCAATGGTTTTTACCACTCAAACAGGGTAGTTCTAGCCCATCCAAGCCTGGTCACCCTCAAGCAGAGTGGTTGCCACACTTGGCCGCTGAAGTTGATAGCGATCATACCTAGTTGCTCAATCGAGCAGCGGTTAGCAACATACATAGTTTGGACGTGAATACAAGCCTAGATCACACAATCTAACTACACCCTGTATTGTTTGTGGGTAGGTTTGGCAAGGAATTCCCAAAATTACTCCTAACTACCCTTTCAATGCATACTTATGACTGATTATTTCCCCTCGAGATGGATAGTTGCATGTAAATTTGGATTTGTCTTATCCAAGAAGCCAAGGTTCAAATTCAAATTTGAAAAAGAGGAATGGCTACATATGGCCTTTCCCAAGCAAAACAAAAAAACAATCAACAGAATATTAAGCAGTGAAGCCTTGGCAAACCAGAGAGAGAACTCGAACCCCATTGAGGAGTGATGGAACTTTACCATATTTACAAAAGTTTCAATCTATATCATCATTGAGATCAAGTAAGCATCATCACCATTCAGTGTACCTAACACATTCAGTGACCCTTGAACATCAATTAGAGCAGAGAACCTAGTGCTACAGTCCTTGGATCATGAGGATAAAGGTTTATTTTGTGGCCGCTATCCTGGACAATGGCCCGCAGGAAAAACCCAGGGCTTTGAAACTAGTTTTTTGTGCTTTGGCATTATATCTTACTATTTTCTATTTTAGCATTCATTCCTAACATAGATTTGATTTATTGTATGCATTTACATGGTTATTTTCTGATTTATCTATGCACTTTACATTCGCTTCATTGCATATTTATTTATTCATGTTTTATATTATTATATCTATTAGATCCGCTAACAAAGGCTTCATCTGGAGATTCAGCCCATCCTATTAATAATGCTCTATTGTTTCCATGATCGCAGGTATAGGTCTTTAGGATCATATTGAATCAACAAAAGCATAAATATCCCTCCAGGACTAGATCTAGAGGGATGAACTTTTAACCGAGTACTTGATATATCAATGAATAAAGCATCTTTATTTGTTTCTTTACTTTCGTGTTACATGTGTGCTTTCAATACTTTCATTTTGTGTAAATTAATAAATATTAAATCAAATTGCAAGTAGGGTAGCCAGGGTGCACACCTCCTCGGGTCACACAGACCCATACGCTTCTTGAGACTCATTATTGAAAGCTTTTATAATGATGTTGGATTTTGTTAAATATTCCTCTTTTAATCCAAATTTTTGAAAAGATTGATATGTACACAAATTGATGGAAGAACCATTATCAATCAAAATTCTCTTTATAAAAGTATCCCCAATAAGTGTAGTGATGTAAAGTGAAGAATCTTCTTGCAAGTTTGAGGAAGGTTTATCGTCATCTGAAAAGGAGATATGATGTATCCCAAGAGAAACTACAGCATCAACTATAGCATTGGGTGAAATATTTGAGGGAACTAATTGTTGCTTTAAAAATTCCATCAAAGCCTCTCTATGACTAGGAGAAGTTTGCAAGAGTTCTAACACTGAAATCTTTGCTAAAGTACTAGCCAACTGCTTAAGATCGAATTAAATCTTAGACTGTGGCTTCAATACAATAGGTGGAATCCCTTTATCCATAACTTTCCCTTGATTATTCTTCAATATTGAACTAGGTTGTAACACATAATTATGTCCTTGGTGAGGATTCTGAGATTACCTTCTTGTAGTTATTCCAACCATGCCAACCATATTGCCATAAGGAGGAGGCTCATTCTGATGAGCCACCTAATTTGATATATGTTGATTATGTTTTGATAATGGATCTTTAAATATTTTCATATCTTGATTGGTAGTCACATTTTTTTAACATGTACTTGATTATTCACTACTTGAGAATTTCTTAAGTCAATACGTCTTTCATCAATCAAGTCTTGAACTGCATGTTTCAACTTCTTGCAATAATTCATCCAATGTCCTTCCACTCTATCATATGCACAATTTTGACCTACCTTATACCAATAATTTGTAGTATATGGTTGTCTAATAGGAGGTAAATCAATTGTTGTGGCTTTTAAAAGTTGCTTCAAAACTACTTCCATAGACATATTAAGTCTTGTAAAATTCCTTTGTGGGGGTTTTTTAAGTACTATCTTTTTTAGGTCATTAGTAAAATTATTAACAAACCTACTATCTATTCCATTATCACCTCCTGT
The DNA here is from genome assembly GCA_028583015.1 of Wollemia nobilis. Classification (NCBI taxonomy): domain Eukaryota; kingdom Viridiplantae; phylum Streptophyta; class Pinopsida; order Araucariales; family Araucariaceae; genus Wollemia; species Wollemia nobilis. Next base: position 501,972 of record JAQPPZ010000267.1, read on the forward strand.
ATGTCTATTTTTGTGTTGAGAATTAGTATTTTTCTCTTCCTTAACCTTGAGTTGGCCTCTCCTAATGAGATCTTATTCTAATTTACTTGCCAAATCGATTGCTTGATCAAAATATGTAATAGTGGTAGTCTCTAATGCATAAGATAATTGTTCATGTAAATTACCAATAAATATCTCAAGCATATATTTGGGAGGTAAAGTATATCTCAAACTTCCAACTAAACTCCTCCAATGAGAAAAGAATTTTGAAAAGCTTTCTTCTTTATTTTGTTTCAAATTATAGAAATATTTCATTGTCACTTCTTTCTCAATATAAGCACCAAATTTTTGAACAAATAGTTTTGATGTCTCTTCAAAATTCTTCAAAGAATAATTTGGTAACCGATAATATCACTCTAATGCCATGCCACTAATAATTTTAGGAAATGTTTTAAGCATCAACATATCATCATAAATGAGATCATGGAAAGTTGTTATAAATCTCCTTAAATGTTCAATTGGATCTTCTATCCTCTTATAAATGGGTAAAACTGGCATAGGAAAGTTCTTAGGATAAGGTCTAGCAACAACAATAGGATCTAATGGATGATTACACATTTCCTTATAATTGTAAGTAAAACTTGAAGGTTGAATCATTTCAAGTTTTGAAACCAATTTCTTTACCATATTTATTAAATTCTGCACTTTGGATTACGGTTATGTGTTATCCCTAAATTCCCATATGTATGTTGAGGAACCAATACTTGATTCAAGTTGTAATTATGGATACTATTGTTATACATATCACCTGATGAGAATGGACAGCTAATATTTTGTTTGATAGAAGCAAAAGTGTTGATATTAGAATATTTAGGGAGAAATTGAATTTTTTTTTGAGTAACACTACTAATTGGAGGAGCTTGCAAATTTCTTCCAATGTTGGTGGTTGTAGCAGTGTCAATAGTTGTGTTCAAATTATCAAGATGCACTAATATAGGCATGGGGTTTTCCTATTTAAGCATAGGGGAGCTTATTGGAGGGGGTGGAGGAGTCTCATCTCTTTCAAGGTGAGCGTCTCGCTCTATACCTTATAATATTCTATCCCTGTTAGATTTCATAAAGCCCCAAATGTGCTCAAATGATGAAAAGAAAAAACTACCATTTGGTCCCTCATAAGGATCAAAAATCATCTCAGTATCCATATTTTCTTATTCTTCTAGATCCATTTTAGGGTCCTCTCTATCAATCTAATCATCTTCTAGAGGAATACAATCAGACTCAAGATGTTTTCACTGACTTCTAAGTACAGGAGCCATTAGAAAAGCAAAAGGATAGAAGAGAAAGCTAACAACAGAAACAATTTTTAAAGATGTTATTAAATTTTTCCAACCACACAAATAATTGTAATGATATTGCTTAAAATATATTCTTAAAATAAATAAGGTGTTCACATCGGGTTCACCAAATATGTAGAGGGGGAAAACTGCCCTACCGTGTACAATTTCCAAAAGTTGGATCCACAAGAGAGAAAGCCTTTGGGGAGAAACACAAGGGCTATGTTGTTCTTTATACTTGGTGCTAGGGGGGAAGGGTTCACCAAGAATTATTTAAGGATTTGCTTCAAGTCCTCTAGTTTTCAAGAATGTTTGATGTATTCAGTTTCCAAACAAACACATAGATTTGGCATTTCTAGATCTACACTACAAAAATAAAGGAAAATGCATAAATATAGAATGCAGGAATACAAGAGCTAAAACCTAGTATGATATTTTCTCTTTGAATGCTTTCTAACTTAGAATTTTAAATAAACAATCTTTAAGCAAGGGCTCAATAAGGAATGCACAAACAAAATTAACCCTAAGTGCACACTATATGTTGTTTATCCTTAAAATGCCTAGAATGAATTAAATATATTTCTATGAAATTAGATCTAGGGTTTACAATAGAACTCTAAAGCACTCAATAAATAACTTAAATACTAATCATAATACTTAACTTATCCATTATTTTATCCAATGTTATCAACAATTCCTGTTCCTGCAAGATGACTCAATAAACACTAAAAAAATGTGATTAGTATTAGGGGGTCTGCTCAGACCACTATCTAACAATACTTGGAGGCCAATCAATCAAGTCCTCTACGTTCTTTTAGCTGACCTTTGATAATTAAAAGTGGAATTTTACCTTTGGATAAAACAAACATAATACAATTACAACAAAATAAAATGCGGGAACCACATAACAAAATGTGCCACTATGCTCTAGATGTAATTTAGAAGGCAATGGTGAAAACTGAAACAATTGATTACCCCTAGTTTGATCTTTGGTGAGATCATACCCTGTTTTATGACCATGATAACTCTAGGTGAAGTTGCACCCCATCAAGGATCGGGTGCAATTTCATAAAAGTGAGATGAAACGTCTTAGACATAAGTGAAATAATTAAATTAGAATGCAACAAACAAAATAAGACATGCAACAAAACATCTTCACTTAGAAGAGAGTGAGGAAGCAAACATACAGATTTGATATCTCCAAGTAGTAAATCTCTCCTTAGGGCTTCACCAACCATCCACCAAGAGCGAAGAAGAAGCAATTCAAAGCAACATACAATCAATGAAAATACAAACTCCAAAGTTGCTTTCGAAAGAAGAAGAAGAAGGATGTAGACCAAATAGAACACTTTGCAAGAAATCAAATTATTAGAAAGCATGTATAAGAAAATGATGATCACTTGTGTATATTGTCATCTGTGAAAAGTGAATTCAAACCCTCCTTATTTAGTGTATTTTAATGTGAAAAGAGTGAAAAAACTTAGGGTCGACGTAGAACATGCCAGACCCAAAAAATTAGGGTTTCAATAAGTCAAACCCTAAAAATGTGAAGTCATGCCCCGTCAAGGACCAGGCATGAATTCACATAAAGAAGGGAAAAATGTAAAAAATGGGGTAAGGATCCTTACCCTTGTCTTAGGTAAGCTTAAGGGGTATCCTAGAGGGCTCAGGGAATATTGCTCACTAAAGTGAGTCAATTTTCTGTGTCTACACATGGTATGAAAATGGTGAAATGATTGAATGTCATAATTATCATGTGATTAATACTTCTTGATATGAACATGATTGATATTATTTTTAAAGAGCCCAAGTTCAGGGAGGATATTTAAGCTAATCCATATGTATATCAAGGTAGACCTCAACTAAATATTACCTAATAACTTATTGAAATAAGTACAAACTTGGAGGGTCAACTCAATGAGTGACATTACCTTTTTTTGGTACTATAGGGGAAATACAATAGTGTTACCACTTATGTTGGAAGTGGGGATTTGTATATATTAGTAGCAATTTTTTGAAAATACTAGTTTATGCATCGGTAACATGGACTTCCTTGTCATGATGACAACCAAATTTACCATGGGTTGTTTCTCTAAATGCATGGTCATATAACATGCCATTGATTTAGAAATATCCATCTACATCATCACACTTTCACATGAGGTATTTTTCCTTACTCTTGGTGCCCAATTACTGGTTTATTTAATACCATTTGCTTTCATTCTTAATTCTTTACTCATATCCCTATGGTCTAATCATTCACCTCCATGGACGCTTCACTAGTCTTCCTCACATTTGTGTCGATTAACCATAATGATGTCTTTAACAACTACATAATTGTGTATGCCACCTTGGCTTACTTTATCAACCATATGAAGATTGTTATGGGAGGATTCTTATCTTAGAATGTGTAGGTGTGAAATAAAGCATAGTATTTCTAATGTCTTACTAAATATGGTACTTCTATTATTTCACATTCCCAAATATTATCACATATTGATCAGACAACATCATTCCTAGACACAAGATATCACTTTTTTAGCAATCATGTAATGATTTAGAAATAAATCATAATTCGCTCTATTGAAATGAAATAATAGTACTAATAATTTGTGAAGCAAAGGATCAAAAGGAGTTTTTTAGTAAAGGTTGAGCCAATTTTAAATCCATATTCCATGGTGAGGAATATGTGGCTAGGTTGGACAACCCTCTATGTATTCTAAGTAGGAAACATGAAGTGCAAATATGACATCGATTTTACCCATGATTTTGCATTGTGAGTAACAAGAATTATCTTCTACTCACTATATGTCCACTTCCCATTTTCCTATTAAATACCACATAAATAAATAAATAACTTTAGGTCATACCAAAATCTAAAATTAACGATGTCAGGTAAAATTTATCACATAGATAGCAACTTGCAACTATGTTTTCATAGGTAAATTTACCAAGGAAAAAATATCACTACAAGAGCCTCTAGAGTCAAGCCATAAATATTGTAATTCCCACATTTATGAGATAAAAGGTAAAATTTAAGGATGAATTAATTCAAATAATGCAAATTCACATAATACTATTAATGGTAGGTACTCACAAGAAAAATGATATAGAATATTAAAATTTGGTAGCTCAACAACCAACTGGTCTTCATGAATTCAAAAGAGCATTCGGGAGCTAGATTTAAAAGAACTAAAATAACACTTTGGTGACTCATTAAACATTAATAGAGTATTTTGTGTACAAGACACTATGGCTATAGGACACTCCCTGTAAGGATGATACAAGTATAATGTATGATGTGTTTTATTATTTTGACAAGGTAAGAGAGCAAGGTGGCAAGGTTTTCATCCAATGTTATAGGGTTTATCCTATTCAAACTAATTGGTCATTATTTATATTACATGGAAAAAACAGAAATTTGAATATGCTTTCCAATATTCATGGGATATCATAAACCAAAAAATATTTTCTTACCCAATATTAGCTCTTAATCCCACATGCAGCACTAGAGGGCTCAACAAATTCAATATACTACTTTTATTCTATTTATTAAATGTATTTAAACATAAAGGAAGCCTATATAAAAAAATTTAAACTCATTGGAATATTTCAAGAATATTCACTCAAGATTATGCTTGGTGGGAAAATACTCATCTATCTTTTTGTTGCCCAATGAGACACTTTATTTTGCAAATTGAGGGCTCCATCCATTCATGATTATAGGTTTACATATACTCATTGGAAATAATTTTTAAGGTTGATCTAGTGGTAATATGTTTTTTTGTTTATAAAGGTTTAATATGTCTAGAGATTCATCTATTAGAAATGGAGTATATTCCATCATTTGGGTTATGTAAATGTATCTTCCAAGGTACAAACTTAGGACATTAGATTACTTTAGGGGGAAGTTATCTAGTTACTTCATAAAATGTAATAAATGCACAAATGTCAATGTGCAAGTTGTATATGTGCAATTTATCCCTTGCACAGCTAGGAAGAGTGTTGGCCAAGGAACCCGTTTTCCTATAGAAGAAAGGTCTCATTGTTAGATAGATATTGGAAGGGGGACATAGATAGATAGAGTTGCTTACAGCATAGACATAGATAGTAGTGCAATGCTATGTATATCACCATATATTGGTGATGGATACAATGTAGTTCAGTAGCTTCATTAATTGAGTGTTCATTTCCTCCATAGCTATGTTGTATTCATTTATGTTATTTCTATTCAAGCATACTTCAGTCATCTTACAAACTTACTTTTTTTATATTATTCTACGTATTGTGATTGTTAACTCCCATTGCTCATTACATCAAAATCTAACACTAGTATCAAATCTATGGTAGATCTAGTCTATGTAGGTCAATAGGGAAACCACCATTATCTTTGAGCCTGAGTGTTTTTCAAATTGATGCACTGTTCGACCAACCACTATCAAAAGTTCTCAAAATAATATAGGTGGTAGAATTAGGGAGAGTCACAAGTGAGGACTGAAATAAATCTCAGTTCCAAAAAATACTGAGATTACATTTTACTAGATTTTTTCCAGAGTTACAGGAAAAACTCGTGAAGACCAAGATTTAGCATTCAATCCACTGGATTAAAAAATCATCTAGTGAGGATCATCCAGGATATTTGTAATTTTCTAACTATTACCTAAAGTTTCTTTTTTTGTAGAAAATTAATTCTTATATGATTGTGACTCCTCTTATGACAAAAATATAGGAGACTCCAACTTTATTGCCCGAAGGTTGGCATGCCTTCATAGTGTAGATATTGGTTCCTTATGCAAGAGAAGAACACTATGAAATAATACTTCTGGATAAAATTTGTGGTGAAGTCAGGAGACTGAAGATCTCTATTGTTGAATCGAAGAGCTTCACAAGTTGAATAACAAGCCATAAAAGCCTTGACACAAAAATTCCATAGAAGTCTTGAAGAAAATACCATAGGAGCCTTGAAGAAAATGCCATATAAGCCTTGAAGGAGAAGCCACAAAATTTTTGATACTAAAAATGCCATAGAAGCCTTGATACTAGAAATGCCATAGAAGCCTTAATATTGGAAAACTCCATAGAAGCCTTAGTACTAAAAAGGCCACAAAATTCTTGATACTGAAAAAAGGCCATAGAATTCTTGATATTAAAAAAGGCCACAAAAGCCTTGATACTAAAGAAGAATTCAACGAGAATATTTGATTCAAAAGCAAATTAAATATTTTAGTACTAATACTTTGTTGTAGGGAAAAAATATTCAGTGATTTGGAAAACTTCCTACAAGAAATTTAGGAAGAGTATCTTCTTCAGAATCAAATTAGCACCTTAAGAAAAATAGATCAAGAGAAGATGTCATTGAAGGAATTATAGACTTAGAAGAAGAAGGACTAGGAGAGTCCTGCTCGAATCCATAAGTAGCATAATCAGAGACCCAGAAGTAGATGTCACCACCAACACTTCCAGGAGCATAATGTTTAAGATATCATAAGGAAAGACTAGTAGAAGCTACAATATCAAAGACCTTGGGAAGGTCTCATCGAGGATCCAAAAAATGGCTAGGAGATCCTAACTGAAGAATTCTCAAAGGAGAACTCACTGGAGAAATACACTACCAATGATAAGCTCTTAATAGTGAAGGACTTGGTAAAATTATCGCCATCCAACAACAAGCCCAAGAGAAGGATAATTTTACAAGGAGTACCAAATTTGAGTAGAATAAGAATCCAGTGAAGACCTCAAGATATTCAAAATATTGAGAAGAAGATACTTATTGAAGTCAAATTTCAACAAAAAGACTTTAAGACAGAAGAATCTTACAAAATCTTGGATATTTGAAGAATGTCTCCACAACAAGAAGGCACCACTTCGAAGTGAAATATTTTCCTAATAGTATTCTTGCATCATTAGGAATGAGTGATCTGAGGTTTAGCGGGTGCAGTGGGAGTGAGGGTTTGAATTTTCTAGGCAGGAATCTCAGCCAAGGCAGTAGAGTTAGAGCAGGTATGAAAGGGGCATGTGGGAACCTCGAGCATGGATCAAGCAAGGACCCATAGGAAGGCATTCAGGCTACGGTATATTTGGAGGTGGGCATCACGCAGGGGCCTGACCCTCCTTAGAAAGACCTTGATAAAAAATATATGAAGGACAATACGGGTCCCAAGAAGTAGCTATCTTTTGTTGAGACTCTTAGAGGAAAAAAATAGAGGTTCTCTCTCTTCCGCCCCTAGTTCCATTAAATAATAAAATTTAGGCCCCAGCAAGTTCCATGCGCCCTTTTCTTTCAATGGAAGAATTCTCCCTGGTAGGCAATTTTTTGGGAGGTAGGTCGGACATGGAGACTATCAGGGCTTAGGCGACGGTTAAATGGTGACCGATAGGCAGCTTGGAGTTGGTAGCTCTAACTCGATGGTTCTTCATTATCCATTTTAACAATATGGATGATGCTAACCGCATTTTAACAGGAGGTCCTTGGTTTTTGGGCAAAAGGAGTCTTTTTCTCAGATGATGGGGTGAATATTTCGACCTTGAAAATCAAAATATTAACATTGCCCCTATTTGGGTTTATCTCCCAAGTCTACATGCCCAGTTCTTCAATGAATATTGGCTAGAATGCATAGACAAAACTATATGGAACCTGATCTCCATTGACCATGCGACTTGGCCACGACAAGGATGACTCATGCACGAATCTACGTAAATACTAATTTGGATAATGAATTGCCAAGGTTTGTGGAGCTAGAGTATGAAGAATACTATAAAAAAACTGGTAGAATACGAGAACAAACTGATATTCTATGTAGAATGTAAAAATAAAGGACATCTATGGAATCAGTACCCTAATCTAGCAATGAATAGAGAAAAGCAGAAGCAGGGAATGCTAGATAGAGGAAATTTGAGGAGTTTCCCTGGAAGATGAGATTTCAATCAGGCAAACTATGTCTACCAAAAAAATAAAAGAGAGGGTGCAAGGTCCCAACAAGACAAAGGAAAACAATAGGTTGTTGGCAACCAAAATACTCAGGTAAGTTCTAATCCTCTAGTTTCAAATAAATTTTCAATTCTATTCACTATGGGAGTAGGAGGATTATCAAAAGACATGGAATCCCAGAACCTTCAGGCTAACATTTCTAACTTTCTAGAATCCCCATCCAATTTAGGATCCTCAAACCCTAATGTTGAAATTACTGTAAACCCCATGGGAATCACAAAGCCAAACCCTAATGCCCGATCTCTAGAATCCCCATCCAAGTTCAAATCCTTAAACCCCAATGTTAAAAATACTTCAAGCCCAATGGGCATCCCAAATCCAAACTCTAATGCTAAAGAACTTAGGAAGAAAGTTAATGCATTGGAAAATAAAAAATCTCATCTTCCTAACATCATCACTAGGAGCAAGGTGAATCGTACTGAGGGGTCATCCCATAGACCAGGGGAATAGAGGAAAAAAGGAGAATATTTAGATGTAGGGATGGAGATATGTGAAACTCTTCAGACTAAGGAATATTGCAGTATGGTTCTGCAATAAATTATCTCCCCCCATTTAAGTCCTAAACAAACTAGGAGCACTGTGAAGTCTCATAAATATTTTGGTAGTGAAAAAAGAAGAGGGATAATATCAAATGCTGAGCATCAAAAAATTAAAACTGATATTGACATTGCCAATGGAAAACAGAGAACCTTGTTTCAACAGGTTATTCCGGGTTCTAAAGACAACAAATTAGGAAAACCCCCTCAAGGGAGGGGGAGAGGAAGAAATCCCAAAAAATCTAAATGAATTTCCTCTCATGGAACGTGAGAGGCATCAATGGCTTGCCCAAACACAGGGAATTCAGTGCAATAAGAAATCAAGTGAATCCAACTATTATCATGTTGCAAGAAACAAAAACTGATAATCAAAGAAAAAAATTGTAATCAATGGAATATGGTTTGCAAATCAACCAGAGGAGCGTCTGGAGGCCTTATGACTTTGTGGGATCCCGGATAGTAGAAGGCACCATTATTCAAAAATATGATAGGGTTCTTAGTGTTTTATTTAAGGAAATAAACAACAACAGGTCATGGATCCTTTCAAATATTTATGCCCCGACTTCAATTCAAGGGAGAGATCTACTATGGAAGTATTTAGGCAATCTGAGTGAAATCTTCCATAATTTCCCCTTGATTATGACTGGGGATTTTAACACTCCTCTTTACCCTTCTGACAAAATAGGTGGAAATGGACAACCTATCGGGAGCATGGATGAGTTCAATAACTTTGTGAACTCCAACATGTTGATGGATGTAAAACTTAGAGAAGCAAATTATACCTAGAGCAATTGGCGGATAGGGTGTCATCTCATTCAAGAAAGGCTTGACAAATTTTTCTATCAAAGGAGGCTACAACTCTGTTCGGTGATTCTACCCTGCAAGCCCTTCCTACAATTACCTCTAATCATAATCCCATTTTTTTGGATATCCCTAACTCTTTGTCCTTCAAGAAACCTTTCAAATTTCAATCTATGTGGATCAAACATTTCAATTTCAGTAATAACTTAATTCAGTGGTGGCAGCAGCCTGTCAAGGGTAGTGTAGCTTTTAAACTTATTGGAAAAATAAAGTTTGTTAAGGAAAAGCTTCGAACTTGGAAAAAATAGGTCTTTGGAAACCTCTTTGAAAATAAAAAATAGGTTGTTGAAAGTTTGAAGATAATTGATCAAAGGATTCAACATGGTGATGCTGATAAAACTACTAGGCAGGAGGAACGGATAAAACTAGCAAAGTTTTATAATATTTTGGCTTGTGAGGAAATCCATTGGAGACAAAAATCAAGGGCTCTTTGTTTGAAATATGGAGATTCAAATTCTAAGTTTTTTCACATCACCACGCTTAGAAATAGAAGCAATAACAAGCTAATTAAAAAAAAAAAAGCAGATGGTTCTATTACTTAGGACTTAACAAAATTTGGAAAGGAGGCAGTAACTTATTTCAATTCTATCCTTGGTCAGGAATCGTAGTGCAATGAGGAGGCCAAAGATATTCTCTTGCAATCCATCCTAGCATAATAAATGAGGATATAAACCTTAAGCTTATAGCTCCCTTTTCTGATGAGGAAATTAAGGAAACATTTTTTAGCATGGAGCCATACAAAGCCCCGGGACCCGGTGGCTTTCCCCCTCATTTCTATAAAGCTTTTTGGGACATCGTAAGTGAGGATGTAATTTTTGTTGTCATATAATTCCAAGAAAGCAATCATATCCCAAAAGGTATCAACTCTACTTTTATTTCTCTAATTTCTAAGAAGCAAACCCCTGAATCTATGGTTGACTTCAGGCCAATCAGTCTGTGCAATGTTTCTTACAAGATCCTAACTAAAGCCATTGCAAATAGAATGAGAGATGATATGCCCTGCATCATAAATCCATGCTAGGGAAGCTTTTTCCAAGTCAGGTCAATCTTTTATGGAGTTATCATAGTTCATGAAGCTCTGCACTCTGCTCATAAGACTAACAGGTCTATTTTTACCCTCAAGCTTGATATGAACAAAATATTTGATAGGCTAAATTGGGACTTTTTGATTTTTGTCCTCCTTAAGTTTGTTTTTCACCACAAATGGGTTAATTTTATTAAAGAATGAATTTCTAAAGCATGGTTCTCGATTCTGGTTAATGGAACAACTGCTAGTTACTTTCAAATTCATAGAGGAATTCGGCAGGGGGACCCTATCAGCCCCATTTTATTCATCATTATGGCAAAAGCTTTAGGAAGAACCATAAAAAATACTTGTAGTTCAAGGCTAATATTAGGAATCAAGGCAACATCTCTCACTAGGTTTGTTTCTCACCAACAATTTATCGATGATACCCTTCTATTGACTAAGGCGTTGGTGGTTGAGGCCAAAAGAATTAAATACATACTGCAACTCTACGAGGACGTTGTTGGTTAGAAAGTTAATTTTAGTAAAATAAAGTTATATTTCTTGAACACCCCCATTCAGAGGTAAGGAAGGATTGCAAAAATTTTAGGGTGTGATATAGCAAACCTCCCCACTTCGTATCTTGGTCTCCCTCTTTTTATTGGTTCTCCGAGAGAGTCAATGTGGGACAAGGTTATTAAAAGAATTCAAAAAAAACTTGTTGGATGGAAAGGTTATCTTCTATCTCAAGCAGGAAATATGACCCTCACTAAGGCCTCTCTTTCCTCTTCGTTTTCAAAGCTCCTGTGAAGGTTTTCCAGAAATTTGAGAAACTCCAAAAAAAAAATTATGGACTGGATCAGAGGAGAAAAAAAAGATACACCTTGTAGGATGGACCAAAATGTGCAGACCTAGGGAAAATTGGGCTTAGGTCTGAGGAGAATTTCTCATATGAATTTAGCTTTACTAGCTAAGCAGGCATGGCACCTCATTTCTGGTGAAGAAAATGAATGGGCAACTATCATCAAATGAAATTATCTTCAAAATATGGAATTTCTAAGTGACTCAGTGCCAATCAGAGGTTCTACTTTTTGGAAAGTAATTCTCAATTGTAAGTAAATCATCAAAAAATGTTTAATATGGGTTTTAGGCAATGGTGAGAGGATAAATTATTGGAATGATAGGTGGGCTAAGGATGAACCACTGACGCAACATCCTAACTTAGACCGAATCAAATATATCATAAAAGAACTCATTGGCAGAAAAGTCTTTGATTATATGGTTGAGGACAGAGGCAGAATGAAGTGGAAATAAATAAGGATTAAGGGATTTCAAGTGGAATCAAATGATCTTTGCAACATTATTGGGCAATAGTTTATCCCCATGAGACCCAAGGAATATCAAGTGACCTAGGCTCCTATGGAAAATGGACAGTTCACTGTTAAATCGTCTTACAAGCTTCTGCTTGATGATGAGGATTTTGTCTTCCAAAAGGACTTAGTTTGGATAAAAAATTTCATTCCAAAAATTGTAGTATTTTCATGGTTGGTTATCCAAGGAAGAATTCTAACCATTGATAATATGATGTGTAAATTTATTTGTATCACTAATCATTGTTATTTGTGCAAGGCTAATTGGGAGACCATTTATCACATTTTCCTTGAGTGCCCTTTTTCCTTGACTGTCCTAAGTAGGGTTTTTAGGCCTTCAATATTTCTTGGGTTAAACCAGCCATCGTACTTGATTTTTTCATCCAATGGCCTTACCCCTTTTCAAGCCAAAGACTTAGATACATGTGGAAAATTTGTCTCAATAACTATCTTTGGCAAGTGTGGTTAGAAAGGAACCATAGAGTCTTTAATGATTCTATCCATGATTATCAAACTATCATTTCCAAGATCCTATCCTTTGCCAACAAGAATGTGAAACTTATCCCTTTTGATAGCCATAAACCTCATCTGTAGGAGACCACGATTGCTCAATATTTAAGCTTAACCTTGTTAGATGATTTTGTGCCTAGGGTAGTCAATCTGAGAGCCAATGTTAACTGGTCCCCACATCCTACGATTTGGTTTAAGCTTAATTTTGATGGAGCGTCTAAGGATAATCCTAGAAGAGTAGGCACTGGAAAAATTGTGCGAGATCATAATGGGAATATGATGCTTGCATTTTCTGAATATTTGGGAACAAGGACGAACAATGAAGCTGAAGCTAGAGCTATGTGGAGAGGCCTTCAAATGACTCAAGACTCAGAAGGAAATTTGATTATAGAAGGAGATTCTATGCATGTTATAAATCTTCTCAATAATTGGAAACACCTCTTTGGAGTATTAAAACAATTTTTGAAGAGGCTAGGATCCTTTTCCAGGGAAGACAGGACAGAAAATCCCAACATGTCTTTCGAGAAGCTAACAAAGTTGCTGATAAGCTGGCCAATTTGGGTGTCGATGGTGATGAAATTTTCAAATGGGAATACAATCTTCTGAGTGAATTAGAGGAGCTTATTCAATAATAATTCCAAGAATTATAGTCGAATTTACCAACAGGTAAGGCACTGTAAGTTCAAAGGCTATGAGTATTCCCATCTCTTTTTTGAAATGGACTCACAATAAAAATTATTTGAGCTGTCAGTCTTGGTGGATGCTTCTTGGAAATACCACAAAGACTAATGGGGACAGTCACATGTCAGATAACATGGCTCCTAGTCATCTTAGTAATTTGAGGTTGGTTGATAATCATAGGGCAGGAAAGAAACGACAATATAAGACTTCGAACCAGAGCCACGTGGACCACTAGATAGCCACCGCCATAAATCTAGCCAACAGGTTCACTTCTTCAAGGTTGATTGGCCAAGACAGGATGTGGTCCCAAAGCATGTCATATATAGAAGAAAGCAATTACCAAAGAATTATTAAGAGTAACTATCAATATAGAGCTTGTGGGATTTTTTTTTAGTACTCTGCTATGTGTGCCTGCAACTTTTTGTTTCTCCACTGTTTCAAGGAAGGGATCTGTGTTTGTTTTTTTTTTGTAATTATGATGTAGGTGTGTTTTCTTGGGGTATACCCAAAATTTTGTATGGGAAGTTTCTTTTTGATAACAAGCTATGTGCCTTACCGGATGTAATGGCTTTGGCAGCATGTAGATTTTACATATATAGTATCCTTAGTAAGGACATGTTCATCAATAGCCCTGGGCTGATTTTTGTAAAAGGTTTTGGGTCAACCAGTAAAACCCGGTATTAATACTATATTATCTTATCTACAAAAAAAAAAATAAGGCACCACTTCAAAGACAAAATACTTCTCCAAATCTACAACAGAAGGAGGAGAACACAAGAGGAGAACAAGCCACCAAATCCTAGGCTCATGAAAGAAAGTTCAAGACCATCATTTGGTGAAGAAGAAGTTTCTCAAAACAATCTACAAAGAGCTGCAAGATACTACTCGAAGTAGCAACTTGGTGATCCTAGACACGAAGATCTACATCCTCTACAGAAGCGACAAAAGAGCTACAGAAGATTTAAAAAAAATGTAAACAACTTCTTGGTGTAAGTAGATTAATTAATTGGATTACTTATCATATTTGTTAAAGCACTTGAATTTGGATTAAAGTTACAGTTATATTACAGTCTTCAAAAGTGCAAAAAGAAAGGTTCCTTTTAGGGTTCATTTGCACATTGAGTAGGAGTTGATTAAATTTTTGAATTACTTCTATAAACTACCTATCATCTACTTTGGAAAAATAAAAATAATAGTAAGTTCTATAATATATATTTTAGTGAAATTGTAGAATAATTATTGAAGGTTCATTTCAGATTATTCTTGATTAGCTGCAGTAAATTTGATTAAGTGCATGTTCTTGAGAGTTGATTGGAGTGATAAGGTAAAATTGTTAGTGCATTAAAAGTGAAATATTATTAGATTCATTTGCACTATTATTAATCTCAAAATAAATTAGTTTTGTGCTTTTGATAAGGGTACAAAATCTAGTTTGCATCAAGTATCTAAAGACACTCTTAAAGCACAAAAATATGCAACTCGTAGTGGCCAATAAAAGCCACCAAAATTGGTTAATACAAGTGAATAAAAAGTAACCAAAAGAATATTCAGATATTGAGACTTGGTGAGTCTCAAATACAAAGCACTATAGGGTTAAGTGCAACAAAAAAAGCTTCTATCTACAACATTTTAAAATCTTGGATCTATCATTTAATATCCAAGAAAATAGGGCAAGGAGTCTATCCAAAGGGACGTCCCCAAAACCCTCATTTGTGCATTCAAAATCTGTAATCAGACTACAAGACCTGCAAGAAGGAGTGAAAATGGGAGAAATAAGAATGTATTATTCTCATAGAAGATTACAAGATATTGCACTATATTGTTCGCAGAAAAAGGGCAGATTTAAGGTGCCACTAAAGTCATAAAAACTATAGGGAAATCCAACAAAGAAATATCAAATGTCAAGCACTCCTCATCCATAGAACAAGGATCCATTCAAAGGGGCTCACACTTCACATCTTGTATGGATGAACCTACAAAATGTAATGCACATATCAGTCGATCATCAACTTGCATTTATGTAGATAGAAAGGAAGCTCTCTTTTACAATAAAAAAGGTGGCATATTCTACCTCAATCAATGTGGATGAACAACGTAAAAGGAGCACATTGAATGGAATAAGGAATGAGGAGAACATGTGATATATTCAAAGGTTGCTAGCTTGGTGAATATTGTCCACCAAAAGAATCACCTACAATGCCATTCGAAGCTCCAAAATCACCTCAATAATCGACCAACAAGAGAAGAGGTTGCTTGCACTCCAAGAAACATAGAAAGCAAATGAGATGCATACAAAAAGGAGTTATAATCTCATTGGAAGCATTACATTGAAATAAATCCATGCAGAAAGGTTGAAAGCCACTTGGCAAGAATTCGCTAAGGTGCCATCCCATTTCTTAACATCCAAGAAAACTCACGAAGGAGTTACAAGCATTCACACAAGTGTTCATGCTTTATAAGGTGACCAAGAAGCTAGCAGAGTGTTACTAAAGAATTGTTATGTTAAAAATAAGTGAGCGCTCATATGTAACAGTTGTGGCACTTGTTACAAATTTCAATACTTATCTTCCATAAAAAGGGTGGTCAAGGAGGTGAAAGGATATTTAAAGAGGCATCAATGGTAGCAATCGAGTCTGAAGTGACTCAATAGTATTTCAGTCGTATCACGACAATAGCTCGATAGCTACATGGTAGCAGATCGACAACAATTTGGAGAAAATTTTGAGAGCAAACAAAAAAGCACATTACTCCTAGTCCAACGGGTCAAGGAAGCATTGAAGTGAGTGTTGAAGCAAATTGCATGTGGAAGAACCTTCCATTACTCACAATGTCCAAGAAGGATAGTCTACCACTGATTTTATAAAGGTACAATTTCCATCTATTTTGCTTTCCATAAAAAGGGAGTTATAAGGTTATATTATAAGGTTGAATTTTTGAAAGAAATTAATCTTCATTTGAAAGCAAAACATAAGGAAATTAAAATGCATAACCTAAGAGTAATAAGGAATACTACTTGGAATTATTTCATTTAAAATTTGCAAATATTAATGTATTCTAATTTTCCAAATTTGGGAGTCATAAGGGCTACAACTCCAAACTAGGTTATTGAAAATTAGAAACAATCTAAGGGATATCAAAATAGGTTATTAAAGCTTTTTAAGGTTGGAAAATTATAATATTCTTGTCTCAAAAACTTCTCTAAAGGGACAAAAGAAATCCAACATTAAAATCTCTTCAAAATTAAAAAGTGTTTAGTTCAATAGGAGTAATAAGGTTTCAAGAAGTTGATTTTTTATATTTACAAAATTTGTACAAAATAAACCAGAATTGAACTATATCTTTACAAAAGCACTATATTATATCTCTAGGGATTCATAAGGCATTCTAAAAAACTTGATAATAATATCCTTCAAATATTATCAAGTTGGGAAGATATAAGCTTTATACAAAAACCTAAAAATTAGGTATTCATACTCTCATCACTAGGGAGACATAAGGAAGTCTACAAACCTAAGGTTTTATCAAATCAAGATTATATATTCTAATATTGGGATCCATAAGGTAGACTATAATTCTATCTTTTTTCTTCATTTCTACTTCTTCAAATGGTAAAAGGACTATCATACAATGAATATAAAACTTGCTTCAATCAGAACCAGTCTACAAAACATGAAAACATGTGGTACATTGACTCAGGATCCAATCATCATGTGACAGGAAATATACCATGGTTTGACTGCCTTGAAGTTGCTAGAGGATACAGACTAAGAATTGCATATAACCAAACCTATCCTATACATGGATATGGATGTGCGACACCTAGCAAATCATTTCCAAATATTCTACTACAAAAAAAAATTTATGTTCCTAGATTAACTTTCAATCTCATTTCAGTGAGCAAGCTAGTAGAAAACAACTATATGATCAACTTTGAATATATGGATGGTATCAATACATGCCTCATTATGAATCGATATGGAATAAAAGCAACAAGAACAATACATGAAATTACATATGTCCCAGATGCAATGGAAATCTCTCAAGATATTGTGTTGTCTCAAAATGATGCTAACACATTTACATAGGAACATGTTATAGAAAATGAAGAACTAGTATACCAAAAAGGTAAGCTTAGAATAATCAAGAAGATGAGAGAACAATTACACCATCCTTTACTCATTCATAAACAATTAGAACCAAATGAAGATACTTGCAAGGAGAAATACAATGGTGGTTGGATAAAAGACATAGATTACCTATAGAACCTTAATACAGTGAGCAACGAAGGAGTACAAATTCCTTTATCCATTGGAGGAAGATCCATATTGAAGACTAAAGTCTTAAATACCCAAATAATTTAATACATGGGGGTGTTAGAAATACAGTCTATTCTATAATTTGGGTTATGAAAATGTATCTTCCAAGGTACATACTTAGGACATTAGATTAATTTAGGGAGAAGTTATCAGTTACTTCATGCAATGTAATAAATGCACAAGTGTCAATGTGCAAGTTGTCCCTTTCACAACTAGGTAGAGTGTTGGCCAAGGAACCTGTGTTCCTATATAATAAAGGCCTCATTGTCAGATAGATATGAGAAGAGGGACATAGATAGATAGAGCTTCTTACAACATAGTCATAGGTAGTAGTGAAATATTGTGTATATCACCATATATTGGTGATGGATACGATGTAGTTTAGTAGATTCATTAATGGAGTGTTCATTTACTCTATAGCTATGTTGTGTTCATTTATTTTATTTCTATTTAGCATACTTCAGTCATCTTGTAGATTTACTTTCTTTTATATTATTTTGCATTTTATGATTGTTAACTCCCATTGCTCATTACATCAAAAGCTAACATCATCGAAGTTCCTATTGTAATATGGAGTACATTATCGATAGTATCTAACACTGCTCTTTATCATTTCTTCCCTATTTATATGCATTGGGATCTAATACTTTTTTATTTGGAGGAATGATAAGGAACACATATGACAATATGTAAATAATATAAAACATTAGCTTTTAGTAAATATATGTTATAAAATAAAAGTATATGTTTTGAAATGTGGTAATAGCCACCTCCTAGCTACCTTCTAGAAATATAGGCACATTAAATTTATTTGACCTATATATTTTAACCCCAAAGGTTGTTTTTAAAGGTATATGATGCTTATAAATACATTTTTGTGATTAATGGAAATCAATCTAGTTTGAACCAATACCTATTTTGTGTCAAGGAGATAGTGTCTAGTGCTCTCCTCCTTTGCACAAAGGTGGTAGCATCCACACCCACAATTGTGTGGCAAATCATGGAATTAAATTGGGCCCATGACCATTTACTCTCTGCCACCACATCTCCTTGACCATGTGCTAACTAGTATAACAATGCTTGGACCATCTATCCACTAACTACTCCTATTTCTACTGTGCTCTTGTCATCACTATATCGTACTCTATGATGAGACTTTGAATAGTCTACTACATAATTATGACCTTTGATGTTAGTTGGTACATCTTGGCCTTTAGGATGTCTACCTATTGTGTCAACATGTCCTCATATACCTCAACCACTAACCAAGATGACTTAGTCCTACCTTGTTAGCTAAGCTCTTTAGCATGGGTAGTTCTAGCAATGGTGATATTGTTGGTGGTTTTTTTGCCATCATTTCTTGTCTATGTTCCTTCTTTTACCTATTTGTTTATTTATAATGGCACATAAATGTCATCATAGACTACCTTGGCCTTTATAGTCATACCCATAGAATTATAACCCTCTTGGGTCAAAATGCCTGGTACCACTACATGTAGCCTATTGCCACTAAAAAATTATCTTTCCTAGGATCTAGTATCATGGAGTCATCAAGATCCACCTCTAAATATTAGTCCAAAATTGGTGTTCCCCTAGATAATATCTCACATAAACCTCTTATACTACACTAGCTCCATCAATATCCCTTGTAATACATTGTATTGGAAAACCGCTTGGTGAAAATGGTGGACCTTTCATGGCCCTACAAAATTTATCATTTGCTCATATCAACTAGATAGTAAGCATCCTCCTACCAACCAAAATGATTCCTATATAATTGTCATGTGATTTTGTGTTTCTTGGAGGTCATAAATTATCACCTATGTTGTTGCCAAGGCTCCTCTCTAAGGCCTCCCCTACCTAGACGAAAATTATTAGCCCCATATATATGTGACTAATTCCTCCTAGTCATCTACCTCCTAACAATATTGATGGCCTCATAATACTAATATGATCCTAAGTCCACACATAGAGTAGTGTGTAGAAAGTTAGACTATATCCACCCCTATAGAATATCTGATGAAGTGTCTAGTACACATGTGCTAGCACCACCAATCCCCATGCAAAGACCTCCTACTAGGCCCATATGTTTGCCACTACCCCTCCCTATCACTAGTACACCACACTCTTGCTCATGTCATCAAAAAAGACTCTAGATACCAGGGTGTAGATAAGGGTGGTTTTCCTATCCATTCAACCTTTAATGTATGTAGAATTGAGGATAATATAAAATTTTATCATAAAAAAATTTGGATCTCTTATTGGTATCTCTAGGATTTGTATCTATTTTTTTCATAATTGGACCTCTACTCCTCTTATAGACACTTCCAAAATCTATCACATATCATCTAGTGTGATAATAATCTCATGTGTAGGTATTTGAAAGGTATTTATCTTCAAATACCATTGTTTGATGAGTGCTATTAGAAAATCCAGGTTGAACTTTACCTTTGATGTTAGGGCTACATGGTATAGTCCAACTATTTCTAGTAGTGCATAGTCTACAATATCTAATAATCCCTAGATCATATTGACTGCATGTTGTTGTCTCTCTCTATGATCTAGCATTGCATATCACTCCTACATCCATCTCCATCCAAAAACCATGTCAATCTAATTGCCATTAGTCTAAATTGAACATAAATTCTAAAATCTAGCCAATCTATCTAGGCACAAATATACCACAATGACATGAAAGCATTTCCAAATAAAAGCACCATTGATAATAAAACATATCTTTGGTATGTGATAGCACTACTAGATCATATTAGTACCATTATAAATAATAGAACCATTAGACATGCAATAGTGCACTAATGTATAATAGTATTACATGATAACATTGTTGGTTACTTATGACATATTTTTTGAAGTAAACACTACACCAAAAAAGGTCTTTATTGATGGCTAAAATAAGGTGGTTTTTTACGATGGTAAAAAATTGCCCTAATATATCCTAAGAGGGTAGTTTCAAACTACCCTCTTAATGTAACCACCCTCTTAAGGTCACCCTAAGAGGGAGGTTTAAAATTGTTGTCTTAGGGTGACCCTAAGACAGGTGTTTTAAATTGCCCTATTAGGGTCACCCTAAAAATCAGCGAGCAGTGGGAATTAATTTTGGCGAAGGGAGAATTTTAAATTTTTAGATGCACGAACTAAATTTATAGAATCTTAAGAACAAAGAAGAGTTATAAATGGTGAATTTGAACGCTGCTTGTTAACTAGCAAATAGTTATTTACGATCGCATCATAATGAAATAGTTGAAGTTTTGAGAAACCAAGAAGTTCGAACAAATTTAGCATAACTGTATTTGAATATTTCGTATTTGGAGTCTCTGGTGTTTTAATAATTCTTAACAATTATTTTCTTTGACAGATTTTACCAATTATATTTGCTTTTTTTTTTCTTTTAATCTTGTCTAATACTCTTTTTTGAAACTAGTGTTGCAATGAAGTCTGAGAAGCATTGCAAAATATGGCTACGATTGCTAATTTGTATGTCATATTTGCCTATCAATAAGGGCTTCAATTTTGATTGTACAAGTTGTGTCAACCGTGACCTGTCTTCATCCAAAACAACCATCCAATTTCGTAAGAAGACGTGTCATCATGGTATATTATTTTTCCATCCAAAAGATAACTCTGTTTGGTGTTTTTTCTTTTGGATGAGAAAAAATTATATATATTATCCTAAAATACTAGCTCTTCAAGCATTGTGTAAGCAACCAATAAAATCTAGTTCGCATGTCTTGTAGGAATTAATGAAATGTGTATTATATTTTACGAAGAGGAAGATGAAACTACTCCCTAAGGGTCATCCTTAAGTTAAAACAACCATGCTAAACCAGATGGAGCACAAACTCCTTCCCCATTTTGTATGATGTCTTCTACTAGGTCAACTTCTTTGCTAACCATATTTATGTGGATTTCTTCCTCTTCAATTTTTTCTATATGGTGATTACTAGGATTTTTTTCATAAATATTTATATTTCTTCCCTTATGAGGGATCTTCATATATGAATAATCTAAGGATAGATATCTATCCAACTTGGTTGCAAATTCACAAGAAAGATGCATATCAAAATATGGCTCCAATTCCACCACAACTAACTCTTGTATAACTTTAATCTATGGCATATTATGAAGTATCATGGGTATATCCTTGATTACATCAACTATTTTAACTAGGGTCCCATCTAGCTATAGCACTCCAATACTAGACCATGTATATTCCATACCCATTACTTTACAGATTGCTTTAGGCAAAATTTTCATGGTAGCTTTGGAATCTACCATGCAATTATGTACAACTCATACTTACATATGCAGGGATATGTAGACTAGGGTCAAATTTTTTTTACTATTATCAGTATTGATTTATCTTATACTAGATTAAATTATGTATGAGATTGATCTTCATGTCAAGCAGACTTCAATGATGCCTGAAGGAGGTCAATTTGTCTTGGAATCTAAAGAACATGTGCTTATACTAAGAGAGGGGGTGAAAATTATAAGATAAAACTTTTTTCCTTTTAATACATATAATAACATCATCAATATTAAAGCAGTAAACATCACACAAAGCATCACACACATGAGAGACAAGATTTAATGTGGTTCACCCAATGTGGGCTATTCCACGAAGAAAATATTCCTTATAATATTTTCTCAAATAAATCCTCTTGGGAATCCTTTCCATATTATAATATTTATGGACCTCTATCCAAAGGAGACACTAATCCCCTAATCAAGTTCATGGATCTATATCCACAAGAGAACTCCTTTCTCCTCTGCTCTGGCTGGTGATCTTCTAATAGACCTGTTGTAGCCCAAAAATTCTTGCACTCCTTTCCTCAAGGCTGATGGATTCGTGCCTCAGAGTGAAATGGGAGACTGGATGGTCTACACCTCAAAAGAGAGGTAATTAATCGTACCTTCTAAATGGTGATTTTTCAATGAATTAATTTTGGGTTCACCAGGAAACATTTATGGTTGTTTTTGGGCCTAAGCATAGGGATTTGTTTTGATGTGTTCCTTTTAATCAAATTGCATATACACCTAGGTTCAGCCAATATGCAACTAAACTAACCTATATGCACTTTTAATTCCAATGTAGACAATAAAACATAGAAAACAGAGTTTGAAGGGATCATATAATGCTTCAAAAAGTGATTTTACAACCTTACCTATATCTGGATGTTTGATGAAGATTCTAAAATTTGTATGCAGTCCAATTCATACGCTGTAGGTCAATATTGTACTATGATTCTGAAGGATCGTATTACGATCTGCAAGATCGTACTACGAACAGAGACAGGCTGCTTCAATTTTTCCATGGATCAACAAAAACACAAGTAGAGACGAAAAATAGAAAACAAAGAGTTGTATAGATGCTTATAATAAAAATTAAGATCTAATGTTGGCTATTGGATAATTATAATAATAGGAATTGACGAATAACTTGTTAAAAGCTACATAAAACATGCAATTACATGAAATTAGGTGAACTCCAGGAATGCAGATGCAAAATCTATTAATCTATAAAACAAAGGATGATAAATGGAATACTAATCCAATGAAATAGAACTAAAATATGCAAACCAGAGCTTGGGGTTGCCTCTAAATGAGTTGTAGGCAATATCGTAACTGGTAGGACAGGATCGTACATAGAACTCACCTGATCTTACAATGATAGCGATATCGTACCCTCCTGATCTGCGACGAAATCCTTCGATCTGCAACAACGTCTCCTAATCTTGCACACAATAGAAAAATAACGAGAGCTAAACTACAAAATCAAGTGAAAGAATTCTAAATACGAGGAGTTAGGAGAAATTTAGAGGAGAGGGGCTTAGTTAAATAAGCTAGGTGGAGCAACCAAAATAGAAGGGGAATAACTTGGTTAAATTTTTCTTCCAAACTGATCCTGATAAGGTGAATTCGATCTCGTATTTTTCGTGCGGTTGCATAAACAAGGACAAAATTTGTTGAACTAAATTTGTCATTTTTCTAAGATTAATTTTTTGTTTCTGAGCAAGATCGTATGATGATCATTGATATCGTACTACTATCGTAGATATCAGATGATGGAAGTCGTACTACAATTTCGTTGATCGTCATCTGATTTTGCTAATCGTAGTATGATCTCTACGGCTAAGCATGAATTTCGAGGTAATAAATGAAATAATTTTTGTTTTTCAATATTTTTTCTTTTTTATGCAAATGATTCAATTTTAAGTTGCTAAATTTTACCCCCTAGTTAGCACGATTTCAGAAGAAAATGCATTAAATAAAAGTGTGGCACGTTTTACGAGAAAGTAAAAATTTGCTGCAATTTTTGTTGATGATTTTAAGTTTTAATGTAAATTATTTTAAGATATGATATTTATGGTGCCCCCTTCGATTTTTTGCACATATTGAACATTTTAGGTGGAAAAACTCGAAAAGTAAGAGTAAATAAGAAAGAAAAGGTAAAATTTTAATTCATTTTCTCTTTTACTGTTTCATTGTTCAGAGCTCTGGAGAAGAAATATGGCAGGAGCTACCCATCACGCTGATTTGGTCCGGGCTAAAGACGGAGCACTTCGGGTATGAATTTCATGTTTATTTAGCTTAAATTTTGTATTTTTTGGTTAAATTTTTTAATGAATTTTAAATTTTTAGGGCATGGTTGCCATCGTGTGGCCCTAATTGTGAAATCATAATGATTTCACAAAATTGTAATGATTTTACAAAATCGTAACAATTTTGCAAAACCGTAACGATTTTGCAATATCGTAACCATTTTGCAATATCGTATGATACGATATTAGGGAAATCGATACGATTTCATCAATATCGTATCGATTTGAGTGATATCATCTGATACGATATCGTAAAATCAATATGATATTGCTTGTTTTTTATACGATTTTGCTTCTATCTTATTTGATGAAATATTTTTAAATTTGATTACTAATATTTTATTATTTTGTGTTTTATTTTGATAGTTGGAGGAACTAAAGAATAGGGAATGGAGATATGCTACTCTCTAGGTTGATTTAGATGAACTAACAGACCTAGAGTTGACCTGTTTGGAGGCAGTGGGTCTGAAGCACGTGGTGTAGTTACCACAAATTATGACATATATGAGGCTGTTAATAGCCTTGGCAGAGAGATGGTAATCGGAGTCATCATTTTTCCATTTACCTATAGGAGATATGACTCCTACCTTGGAGGATGTGTGGCAGATTTTGAGGTTACCTTTGAGGGGTGATCATATAGTTGCGTCTGGCAACCAAGTCCAGGTGATGATGAGGTTAATAGGAGATCTCAAATTTATATTGAGGAAGGATGGGGTTCCTATTGGGAAATGTAGAGGGACTGAGGGAGTCTCTCGGTTGACTATGTTTTTGAGTGGTATTGTGGGAGGCTTGATTTTATGCCATCCGAGTGGGATGCAGTTACCATGGACATTGGTAGAGGTAGTCTATGATATGAGGGATCAGAGTATCTATTTTGCTTGGGGTCCCTTCCTCTTATGTATATTGTACTGATATTTGCATAGGGTGGTCTACAAGGGTGGGAAGGGGTTGATGTTGACTTCTTTTCTTCAGGTGTGGTGTTGGGAGCACATATCTATCTAGTGACCTATAATACTTCCTCTGGTTCGAGCAGCAGACAGTGAACCTGGTGTAGAGGATGATAGGCCTAGGGTATTCTATTGGCCTTTACAGAGAGTATGTGGGAGATGGACTACTCTTAGTGGAGTGAGGCGACTCCTAGATGAGTTATTACCAGATGATATTACATGGAGACCTTAGAGAGGGCTACCAAGATGGGGGGAGGATGCATATGAGTTGGCCCGTGTCAAGCGGACCATTTAGGTATAGATGCATGAGGGAGAGGTAGAGTTGCACCATGTTGATCGAGTGCAATGCCAGTTTGGGCTTATACAGGATATTCCTCCTCATAGGAATATCACTTTTGCTTGGTCTACTCGAGATCCTACTACTTTTAGTGGGGCCCTCGATATGACTAAGTTTTTGGATTCTAAGCCTGATGATGCTCCAGTGGAGACAACAACTAGGGATGATGTTGGGGTTACTGACAGATATCGATAGTGGTACATCAGTGTTCATCCTACTCGGTTGACACCATGAAGGAGTGTAGTATTACGGGTAGATGATTGAGTTTTTAGATAGCATCGTATAGCTAGTCAACAAGAGCAATTAGTTACATAGGCATCTTCGAGGAGACCAGGTCCTCGTACTCAGTGTAGACACATATCTCAGAGGCAACGGATCCCCTAGGATAGGTAGGACATGATAGCCTCACCCCAAGAGGAGGGGTAGCATTGACTCATCAGGAGGAGAGACCATACTCGCCCAAGAAGAGCAAGAGGGTATTGGAGGAGGGGGAGAGTAGTGAGATGGTTGCTCTATAGGCAGAGGTATCTAGGCTATAGGAGGAGAATACCCTCCAAAATACTATGATAGAGTTTTTGGAGGGAGACATAGCATAGAAAAGAGATGAGGATGTGGGTCTACATAGCAGGATTCATACTCTAGAGGGAGATCTGGCAGAGGCTCAAGCTCAAGTGGGATAGGGAGTTGGGGCTGTGACACTGACTCAGAACCGATTCGAGCGAAGTCAGGTAGGGGATGAACTGCTGCAAGCAGTGCAGCAGATGAATTTTTATCGAATCCTATATTTTATATTAGTACCTATAGATCGGAGAGAGCCTTTGCCTACAGATATTGCGAAGCCAATCTGTGTTTGGTCGTCTCGCTCTTCATCCAGGGTGACTTCCTCTAGGACTGCTATGGAGACATGAGAGATGCTGCCACCACCTCCACCTCCTAGTAGAGATGATGAGGCACATAGTTCTAGGGATTCTAGGGAGTGATCTTGGATATTTGTATATATGTATGATATATTTGACTAAGTATGCCAATTTTGAGGATTGTGGCATTTTAGTCTAACTTTATTTTTGTATATGGATTTTCGACATATATATGTATATATAGATCTTTTTTCTCCATGTGACTTCATATATTTTGTTTGATTAATTTTACATTTTAATTTTTTTGGATTATGAGATGTTATTAATCATGCTTAAATAACATAAATGAATTAAGTAAAATGATTTGATTTTGAAGATGTGTTTTTGAAAATGTGTTTTGGAGTGATGATAAATTTTGATATATTTAGCAATAAACCTCGAAGGATGTTGTGTTGTTATGTGATTGTTGGTGGAGTTCAAATCTCGCTAAGTCACAAAGCTAATCCTGTTTGTGAGGAATATTTTGATATTGCTAAAAATGGTCATATGCTTAAGAATAATCTTAAGGCTTTTATGATGAAAATAATATGTTTGATGTTGTTTTGGAACAATGTATTCGATAAATGTTTGTGAAATATATTGATCGAAGCATGAAAAATTTGAAGGATGATTTTGCACTAGGCATAGAATTCCTAGATAATTACTTAGGAATTATACCATCATCGCGAAAATCAAGATGAAATGCAGGATGATATAAATTTTGTGTATTCTTTTAAAATGCAAAATTAATGTTGGATAGATCATTATGTCACATATTCAAAATATTTTTATAATAATTTTATGAAATCATTTTGAGCTTGAAAATTTAGAAAGATGACTTGTGCTAGGTATAAAATTCCTAAGTGTGAAATTTAAAGAGAAATAATTACTTAGGAATTATACCATCATCGCAAAAATAAAAATGAAATGCATGATGATTATGTTTGATTTTGTAATATTATTTGAGATAAATTATTGTGCTATGATGAGAAAATAATTTGTAGGAACTAATGCAAAGGATTAAAATTAATTATCTAACAAAATTCCAAAGAAATATTTTAACTTGTTTCTAAGACAAATTCAAATTTATCTAGAACCAGTGTGTAAAAAGTGAATTCATTATTTGTTTTGATTGTCAAAATGATACAAAATTTCTCAAGTAACAAATGTGTGTGCTTTGCGAGGTTAAGTTACCAATTTTGAGTAAGTTAATGATAAAGCAAACTTAAATGAACCAATGCGTGTGCAAGTGAAATGTTCATTTGACCATGATTTTGTGCATGCATTAGTACTGAACTATCATGTAAATCAAATTACCAAAAGCTAGCTAATTCAAATGCGGACATTGGTCTATAAAAAAGAAAATTTATTTATGTGAAAAACATATCGCCATGTGAAAGGAATTACCCAATGTCAAGCAAGTTGGGCACAAATCACCTGTTATGGGGTTTACCTCATGGTTTTTGAATAACTGAGAAATTCCAGGGATTCAAGTTCAATACTCCCTTCTTTTCTTCACATTTATAGGATAGGGATTTTTTTGTCCATTTCTGAACAAGGGGATTTTATTGCTTTGCAATGGAACACTTTTATTGATTTTTCTCTTTTTCTTTTTCTTTTTATTTTTCTTTTTCTTTTTCTTTTTTTTCTTTCTTTTTTTTTTTATTTCTTCTCGGGATACTTGCTCATATTAGGTGTAGAGCAAGGGATTTTATTCAGGTAGCGAGGAGCTTGTCCTTTTTCCAATTTCTCAGTATTCTAGACCATGCACATGATAGGATAGCAAGGGAAACTTTTCACTTAAAGTATTAGGATTTACAAAGTAGTATCACTTTATCGAATTTACAACAAATCATTTTTTTTTTGGTAATTATAATAATAGATTAATTGTGGGTTTTTATAAAGGATCCCAAAACCTTACAGACAAAATCAGCCTTGCTAAAAGATATTTCATGTCGGATGGCTGGGTAAATAGAGCAGTTCATAAAAAAGACATGGAAATACAAAGTACCCAAGGCCCCAGAAGATGCGGACAATCCTGGAAATCTTGATCTTGAAATACATTAAAACGAGAATAATAGTCGAAGACAATATATCAACAAACTTTGGGAGAAGACCTATGATACAAAATCTTCATCATGAGGGAATATCTGCCTTGGCCAAACTGTCCACCTCGATTGGTAAATAAGAACGCCAAACAACTGGGCACGTGGTCATCAGTCCTTTGTTGGCCACGTGATCCGCCACCCGATTACCTTCTCTATAGATGTGCCCCACCTCCCACTTAGCGCGCTGAGATAGGACCATCCTAGCCTCAAGGGTGATATTCAAGACCCACCACGATGGGTCTTTGGAGCCACGAAGGTAGTTGATAATGTTTAGAGAATCGCCTTCAATAATTAAAGGCCTAGGATCATTCGATATGACCTACAACCCTTTCAACACACCATGGGCTTTGGCAAAATGATTGGTCTGAGGGCCCAAATTTTCACAGTAGGCCAAGATCAGCTTCCCATTATGGTCCCTGACAAGCCCCCCGAAACCAACGGGCCTCGGGTTGCCTTTAGCAGCCCCGTCAAAATTAAGTTTGATCCACCCCAAAGGAGGTTTGGTCCAAGTGACCTCCCTACGGCCATTCACTGAGTCAACTCTGGAAGAGGAGCCAAGGTCCAATATTTTGAAAATAATTGTCTCCCAAGGATTGTGAGGGTGGGAGCTGGGGATAGTTTTTGAATTCTCGACAGTAAAGGATAAGGCCCGCTGGGCAACAGAGGGAGCCATTCTAGGGATCTTTCCGAAGACTCTAGCATTACGCTCCAGCCAAATTTTCCAGATGGAATGGTGAAAGGCAGCCTCACAAAGGAATCAAAGCTTAGAATTCTTAAAGGGCTTGGGCCATTGGAGGAAGGCATATTTAAGGGAGTGAGGGGAGCACCAGAGTACTTGGAAGGAAGACAACACACATCTTAGGACCGAATGGAAAAAGGGGCAATGCAAAAATAAGTGATCAGATGTTTCACAGTCAGCTTAGCAAATATAGCACCTGTTAGGAATTGCAATGCCTCTCTTGTGGAGATTGTCTATGGTAAGGGCTTTGTTATAAAAGGCAATCCAAGCAAAGTAATTTATCTTAGGAATAATCCCTTTCCTCCAAATATCTTTCCATCGAGGGTCCATAGCAGCCTCACACAACAGAAGATCATAAGCAGACTTAACAGAAAACCGCCCATCCTGCATGTTGCTTAATAATTTTGTCGTCTCTTATGACCAAAGGAATTAACATCGATTGGAGGACACTGTACAAGAAATTCACCTCATTATCAAACCCATCCACCATCAAAATTTTCCATCGAGGGGGAATGGAACTCCGGTCAATGCAATCCGAAACCTTGAGATGATTATTTGGATCAATCTGGGCCCTCAAGCCATCCAAGTTCTAATTTATAGTGAGAGCTTCATCTGTAGCCCACCTGTCTCTCCAAAAAGGATCGTGGATCCATCCCCCAAGATCCAACGAGCACCCCTGTTAATCACCGAATGGCCCTGAAGCACTGTCTTCCAGAAAGCCGAAGCTTCATGAGGAGACTCAGCTTCCAGGAAAGAATTTTCCCCAAGATACTTTCTTTTAACTATATTGACCCATTCCGTCGGTGCATTAATAATAATTCTCCAAGCATGTTTGGCAATTAAGGCAGTGTTCATGAGCCTAGATCTTCTCAATCCCATGCCCCCCTGGTACTTTCGAAGGTAAACCTTATCCCACGCCATAAGAGGAATTCTGGATTTTTCTTCGCTGTCGGACCAGAGAAAATTTCGTTGAATCTGCTCAATTTTGGAATGGATAAACACAAGAAGCATGAAAATAGACATGAAATAGGTGGGAATTCCTTGAAGACAGGCTTTGGTGAGGGTTGCCTTCCCAGCTTGAGATAGCAATTTTCCTTTCCAAGTGTTGAGTTTCTTATGAAGCCGTTCCAAAATTGAATTCCAGATGTTCCCACCGCCTCACCCATTGCAAACTAGCGGCAACCCCAAATAATTTGTAGGCAGGGAATCAATAATGCATTCGAGGATTCTGGCAATGTGAATTTGCCTATGTAGAGGGGTATTAACAAAATAAATTTTGCTCTTCAAATAATTAACTTTTTGGCCAGAAGCCTTCTCATACCAGGACAAAATGCACTTGATAGAATTGTCCTGAGTGACAGACGCTCCAGTGGATATGAGCATGTCATCCACAAATTGTTGGTGAGTGACAGGATCAACTCTGGAAGTAGGCAGAATGCCAAAAATCTTGCTTTGACAGAGGGCTTCATTCAACTACCAGCTAAGGACCTCTACCAAAAGAATGAATAAAATAGGAGACAGTGGATCACCTTGTCTAAGGCCACGAGCACTCTGGAAGAATCCAACGGGGGACCCGTTGATCAGCACAGAAAAGGATGAAGTGGAAATGCAACTATTCACAAGGTCAATCCAGTGATTATGGAAGCCTAACTTGCAAATGACAGCACAAAGGAACCTCATGTCCACTCTGTCAAAAGCTTTATTCATGTCTAGTTTAAGGAAAAGCACAGCATTCTTGGAACATTGGGCAGTATGGAGGGTTTCGTGAATAGTAATGACACCATCAAGGATGTTTCTACCCTTAACGGTGCTCCCCTGAGCTAAAACTACCAAATAAAGGAGGAGGGATCTCAGACGATTGGCAATGGTCTTGGTAAGAATCTTATAGAAAACATTGCATAGGCTTATGGGACGATAGTCAAAAAAACTTTTGCAGGCGGGCGACTTAGGAATGAGAGCTAGGAAGGTAGAGTTGAGATTTGGATGGATGGATCTTGATGCTTGGATTTCTAAGATAGCCTCATAGAAATCAGGCCCCACAACATCCCACATAACTTGAAATAATCAGGGGGGAACCCATCAGGCCCGGGGGCCTTATCTGGTTGCATGGAAAAAAGAGCATCCTTAATCTCGGAATGGGAAAAAGGTTCCAGGAGTTTAATACTTGCCTCATGGGGGACTTTGGTAGGGAAATTAGCAAGCAAGGATTTCTAAACTTGGAGGACGCTATCAGGAGGAGCACCCAACAAATCTTGGAAGAAATCGACTACTTCGCTTCGAATTTCCTCAATCTCCCTGGTAGTGCGCCCATCCTTACATAGCACCTGTCTGATCTTGTTGGCCCCCCTGTGTCTCATGGTAGACGCATGGAAAAACTTCAAATTTGAATCACCGCTCTTCAGCCAAAGATCCCTGGACTTTTGACACCAAAACATTTCCTCACTGGAAAGAATGGAATGATAGTCCACCAGGAGGCTCCGTTCCTCCTCTCTGAGGCCTTCAGAATACCCTTCGACCTCCATATTTTCCTCTAAACTCTTTAAGCACTTAGAGATGGACCTTTTAGACTCAAAAATGTTGCAAAAAACCTCCTTATTCCACGCCTTTAAGTTCTTTTAATCATCTTAAGTTTTAGGGCCAGTCTTTTGGACAGTGAACCAACCACCGTCACCTACCACCATTTTGAAACCAACTGTTTAAAATCCTTGTGGGAAATCCACATGGACTCAAATCTAAAAGCGATCTTAAACCTAGGCCCACCAGTGACCTCTAACAGAATGGGATTATGGTCCGACCCGATTCTTGGCAAATCTAAGAGAGTTGTAGCGCCGAGGAAGGGAATAGCTTCGTGGGAAAAGAGGAACCGGTCGAGTTTGACCTGGATGAGATTGCTCCCAATCCTCCTGTTGCTCCAGGTGAATGACACCCCCTTAATTTCGATGTCTAGAAGATTATTGGATGAAACAAAATCTTTGAAATCCTCCATGCTACGGTTGGCCAGCTCAGCGCCTCCCTTCTTTTCAGAGGGATGAAGAGGGCAATTGAAATCCCCTCCCACAACCCATGAGAAGTCACTAAAACTTTCCCTCATCAGAGATATGGTTTTCCACAACTCAGCTCACTCCGAAGCAAAGTTTGAGGTGTAAACATTGGTTAAAATCCATGAAAATTTATCAACCTTGGAGTGAAACAAGACATTGATAGTCCTGTTAGAAGCCGATAGAAGACTACCCTCGACCTTGTCAGAGTCCCACAGAACCATGAGACTGCCTGCAGAACCTATTGCAATGCTAGAAAGGAATTTGACCTTGGCCCAAATGGCCTTGGAAACCTTGACAAAAGCAGAGGCATCAGACTTAGTCTCCTACAAAATGAGGATGGATGGGTTAGACTTCTTTCGGAGATCGGCCACCACCCTACGTTTGGCCGCTCCGTTAAGACCTCTCACATTCCATGAGAGGATTTTCATTTGGACATTTTAAATACTTTCCT
Source organism: Wollemia nobilis (assembly GCA_028583015.1). NCBI lineage: Eukaryota > Viridiplantae > Streptophyta > Pinopsida > Araucariales > Araucariaceae > Wollemia > Wollemia nobilis. Next base: position 534,695 of record JAQPPZ010000267.1, read on the forward strand.
CCCTTTCCCTGCTGGATGGGAGGTTTTGGGACAAGCGAATCACCCACCAGGGAGTCAAAATCTTCTTGAAAAAGCAACTGCTGGGATTCATTTGCAATGTTTACTACCGTTTCCTTATCCCTTCTTTCTTTGTTAGGAGGTCCCTTGTTTTCTTTCACAGCTAAAATCCACACCTTGCTTTCGGCTTCTAGTTTTTCATGGACTAATGTTGCCATGTTGTTCGTCCCTCTTGCCCAACAGATACTCTTCCAGCAGGGACTCAAGAGGTTTCTGGTTTTGACAAATAGGGGAATCAGCCTGAGCAGACATGCGGGAAGGAGACTAATCCTTTTCCACTTGAGGTTCTGGTTGGGAACTTACATTGCACAGAATGGCATCCGACTTGGGGAGAACCCCAGAAGGATCTGAATACTTAGGCACTGTCGCTACAGGGTGTTTTAGTTGTTTTCCTTCATGCTCTGGGGGGTTTCCAAAAGACCCACCCTTCATCCCCAGCTTTTGAAGAGGACAATTTGACTGAAGATGCCCCTGGGAACTGCATCGGGGGCAAAATGTCGGCCTATTTTTGTAGTTAATGACTTGCTTATGAAGAACGGAGCCTCCAGACCGAAGAGTGATGGAGGATGGAAGGTTTGCCTCCAAATCCGCCAGGACACAGAAGCGAGCTTGGACAAATCTAATTCAGGCCCAAGTGGGAGGGTCAATGGTGACCAACTCACCAATGGAACGGGTGATACCCCTGATAACATTTTCATGCCAGTAGAAAAGGGGAAGGTTCGGTAGCCTAACCCATATTGGGGCAATATTAATACTCTAGGTTTCGGGGTTAAAATCCATCCCCCACTTCTTCAGAAAGAGACTCCTCCATCCCAGAAACCAAGGGCCCCCAGCCAAAATTTTATAGTAATCCTCCGCATTATTTAGCCTGATTGTAAAAAAACCTCGGGATAGGGCAGCCAGCTCCATATGACCCGAGGTCCGCCATTTTTTTGCCGCCCACCTACGGATGGTCTCCATATCGGGACGCCCTCCAATAAACTTCCCGATTAGGGTAAATTTTTCAAATTCAACGAAACTTGATAGGATTTCCTTCGAGATGTCCAGTTCATCCTCGGATGGAAAGAGGTCCTTAGTGAAAATACCATTTGGGGTTTTAGAAGCCGCTACCTCTGCATACGATTTTTGTTGGCATTCTCTCCCTTTGTCAAGCGAATCCTTCCCGTGTCTGCCTCCATCTTCGGGTAACTTCGTTGAGCCTCCATTCTCTGACTGCCCTCCCTATGCCTTGCTACGGCCCTCCAACTTTCTGGTGTCTAGGTTCGCAGTGTTGGCGCTCTCGCTCTCGTGCCCTCCCGCCGCTACTTTCCCGCTCATCGCTGCCCCTCCTCAAAAACCTGGATAAAATTCTTCTCCTATAATTCCCAACAAATCATTTTAAGATGTGAAAGTGTTCTTGGTTAAATAAGTAGCAAGATCATTCACAATAGTCAATTATTTAATGAAGTAATAGTATTCTTTGGTACAGGACAGATTTATAATCAAAACAACGAAATCAAAACTTTATTAAATATGTGAATTTTAGTGCATGGTTCAAGATAAATTTTGAATTTATCTGAAGTAAATTAAAATATAACTTGAAATCTTAGTAGATAATAAATGTAGAGATAATGATCTAATAATACTTTGAAATATTTTTGTAGATCTTCTTAGATTTTGTAAAAAAAAAATTGGTTTTTGATGATATTTTGGGATGCATGAGAAAAATATTTACAACTATGTACAATGATGTGACTTTTGGCTTTATGCATAATATCTTTTCAGATGCATAATATTCATGGGTTCCTTGAGGTATTTTCCATCCAAGGTAGCCAATCTATATGCACCTGATCCAAATTTAGCAGTGATGATAAATGGCCAAGCCAATTTGGTTGGAATTTTCCTTTAAGATCTTTTCTTGCATTAGTATTTTTTTATTTTATTTTAGGACTAAATCCCTAATTTCAAAGAATCTATGATATTTCTTTGCATATGATCTTTTAAGTTTGTCTTGGTAGGCACGAAGATGCTCTAAAGCATGAATGCATTTTTCATCTAGAAGTTCCAACTGACTTAATCGGCCAGCACGATATTCATCTCCTACTTTGACATATTGAAGTAGAAGAGCTAAAGAAGGAACTTCTAATTCAAATGGAAAAACTACTTTGGTGCCACAAACCAAGACAAAAGGTGAAGCACCTGTGGGAGTGCGAACACTAGTTCAATAAGCCCACAAGGCAGGATATAATTGTATATGCCAGTCACGACCCGTTTTATTAAGTAATATTTTTAGTATTTTGATCAATATTTTATTAGATGCTTCAGCTTGGCCATTTCCCTGTGGATAATAAGGAGTAGACCATTTATGTTGTATTTTATATTTTTGACATAATTTTTTAACATATTTATTCTTAAAACATGTACCATTGTCAGAGATGATATTAGATGGAATCCAAATCTACAAATGATTTTATTAAAAATAAATTTGGAAACTTGAACACTCGTATAAGAAGCTAAAGGTATAGCTTATACCCATTTTGTGAAATATTTTGTTGCTATTATTATGAATTTTTGACCATCAGAAGAGATAGGATTAATTTTACCAATGATGTCTAAACCCCATTTAGAAAAGGTCCAAGGAGAGGCTATGGCTTGGAGTTCCTAAGCAGGAGCATAAACAAGATCAACGTGTCTTTGACACTTGTCACAACAACACACATAATCATTGGCATAGTTTTCCATGGAAGGCCAAAAATATCCCATTTAAGGAGTTTTTTAGCAATGGTACTTCCACTAAAATGTCCACATGATCCATCATGGGCTTCACTTAATGCTTTCTTAGACTCTTCTTGGTTGAGACATCTTAATAGGATACCCTCAAAATATCTTCTATATAAAGTATTACCAACAATTACAAAGCAAACAGCTCGCTTACGTAATAGCCTATGTTGGTTTCTATCTAGTCCTTTAGGGAAGGTCCCATTCTGTAAAAAGTTAAAGCTATCGACATACCAGGGCTCTGGGGTAATTTCATTGATTAAGAAAACATCTAATGGTTCTAAGAAATATTTGGAAGAAGCAGGTTCTTGGAGTTTACAAATAATGATAGTAGCATATTCATCATCTAACTCCAAAGGTAACAAAGAAGCAGTTGCAGCCATAACATCGGCAACACGGTTGCTACTCCTAGGGATAGCTTCTAAAGTTACATTTTTAAACAATGATATAATTGTAAGCACATATTCTTTATAGGGGCAAATTTTTTCATCTTGTATCTAATAAAATTCATTAATTTGATTTATCATGAGCTGAGAATCTCCAAAAACTAATAAGGTTTTAATTTTTAAAGCTAAGACGACTCGTAATCCAAGGATTAGAGCTTCATATTCTAAAGTATTATTAGTACAAGCAAATTCTAATTTAAAATATAAATGGATAAGGTGATTTTGAGGAGATATTAATATAATACCTGCACTTGCACCACTCATACATCTAGCTCCATTAAAAAATAATGTCCAAGTTTTAGAATGATCTTCTTCTAAATTAAGGCATTCATCAATAAATTCAATATTCATGGGATGAGTAGATTATAAAGCTGCAGCAGCTAATTGATCCACTATAACTTGGCCTTTTATGGTTTTTTGGCCGATAAATGTAAGTTCAAAATCACTAAGAGCTAGAACCTACTTAGCTATATGTACTGATAAATAAGGTCTACTCATCAAGTACCTTAATGGATCAGATTTAGCAATAACATATGTTTTTTGACTAAGCATATAATGACGCAACTTTTGCGTAGAAAAAACTACTGCTAGACAAATCTTTTCTAATGGAGTATATCTTGTTTCGTAACTTATTAAATTTCTACTTATATAATATGTGGCTCGTTCTTTCTTTTCATCATCAATTTGAGCCAACATAGCTCCAAGTGTAAGTTCTGAAGCAAAAATATATAAAATGAAAGGACAATCTGGTCTAGGTGGAACAAGCATTGGAGGATTAAGAAGATATGTTTTAATGTTGTCAAAATCTTATTGACATTCCTTATCCCATTGGAAAGAAATGTTTTTCTTAAATAATTTAAGAAAATGTTCTATTTTGTCTGCCAATTTATCAATGAAGCGACGAATAGCTTGTAATTTTCCTTGCAAGCTTCTTAATTCTGATATATTTTTAGGAGGTGGCATATCATGGATAGCCTTAATATTTAAAGGATCTATCTCTATGCCTCACATAGAAACAATAACTCCTAATAATTTCCTAGATTTTACTCCAAATACACATTTGTCTAGGTTTAAACGTATCAGATATTCTCCTAATATATTGAACACTTTTTTCAAATCATTAATATGATCTTCTTTAGTTGAACGAGCTATAATATCATCTACATAATCATGCAAAATATCGTACATCATATCATGAAAAATATACGTCATAGATCTTTGATAAGTTGCACCAGCGTTCTTTAAACCAAAAGGTATTACTTTCCAACAAAATGTTCCCCAAGGAGTAATAAAGGTTGTTTTAGCTTGGTCTTAAGGAGCTATTCTAATTTGTTTGTATCTTGAAAAACCATCCATAAAGGACAACATCCCACTCCTAGCTGTAAAATCTATGATTTGATCCATATTAGGGAGAGGAAAGTCATCTTTAGGGCATGCAACATTAATATCTCTAAAATCTGTGCAAATCCTAATCTTAGTAGCTTCTTTCTTAGTTACCGAAACAACATTTGATATCCACTCAACATAGTCAATATCTTGTATGAAAATTACATTCAAGAGCTTTTCTAACTCACTTTTAACTAGTAGTGCTACTTTAGGATACATTTTCTTGAGTTTTTGCTTTACAAGTTTAGCATAAAGACGCATTACTAAATGGTGCATAACTACAAAAGGATCTAAGCCTAGCATATCTGCGTATGTCCAAGCAAAAACATCAGAATATTCTGTAAGGAATTCAACATATAGCTTTTGTTTTTCTTCACTTAATTCAGATCCAATTTTGACTATGCGAGGGTTTTCTTTCGTTCCAATGTTAATTTTTATAAAATTTTCTACAACAATGTTTAATTCTCTTTCAAAGTTGGGCGGTGTGGGTGACACCCCCATTTCTTGTAATTCTTCTAATGTGAATTTAGCTAACTCTTCTTAAGTACTAGTAGCTTCTATGTGAGCTACACATGGCATTGATCCATCAAAGAAGAATTTATTTCTTAGAACTTCATCAAGAGATATATCATGACATATATCCCCTTCTAAACATTCATCCATAGAAGCAATCATTTTATAATAAACCATAGTCAACATATTACAAGTATGTATTTTTAAGAAGTTCTTTTTGTTCCATATATTCTTGATATGTTATAATATGGTCATCATCTTTGTATGGGAATGGTTCTATTTTTGTAGGAATATAACCAAGACCACATCGGGTAGGCCATTCTTTGACCTCCAAAGGTTATTTTATACCATTTTCATGAGGTCCTAAACCTTTACCTCTATAACCCATATTACACATCATTGGTTTTAATTTTATATATCCATTAGAGAAGTAACACTTAGCAAATCCATCTTGATCAACTGTAAATTCTACAATTGTAATTTTACCCCAATCATACCCTGCATATACAAAATTACAACTCCCAATATGACAAATGCTTCCTTTCTTTGGTAAGCCTAATTTTCAAGGATATGGTGGTAATTTATATAGTACTAAGGAATATTGGGTGGTAAAATTAACTTCTTCTGTCGTCGCCAGCACTCAAGATAAATCCGGTAATACTTCATCCAAAATGGTATATGAAGTAGATGGGCTATCTTCTTTAACTAGTTATTTAGATGCTATGAATTTAAATATTGTAGACTCAAGAGGTAGGTCTGTTATTATATATTTAAGAAATGGATTAGATATGGGCACAGAAGGTGATGATGATAATGATGTAGAATTTATTGATGTTGATGATTTAGACTGTGTTTTTAACGATGTGGATTTAGAAGGTGATGATGTTTTAGACTTAGAAATTTTTGATGATGAGAGTGTACTAGGATGAACAGAAGACATAGCAGGACAGAACGAAACTCCTACAGGTTCTGATAGAGCACACATATCAAATGGCCTAGGATCACCATGAATGGTGACTAATTGGTTTTTAAACTCAAATTTGACACATTGGTGTAATGTGGAAGGTACTGCTCTCATTGCATTGATCCAAGGTCGACCTAAAAGAATATTGTATGATGTAAAATAAGGCACAACAAACACAGTCATATCCAAAATCCTTAGACCAACTTGCAATGGGATCTTCATGACTCCACATGTTTCTTGAGTTTCATCATTAAATGCTTTGATAATCATTTCAGTCTTTTTCATATCTTCTTTCTTAAATCCAAACCTTTGAAAGAAATCATATGTGCATATATTTAATGATGATCCATTATCAATTAAGACTCTCTTAACTCCTACATCTCCAATCAATGTTGTAATGTATAAAGGGTTATCTCCATACAAACTTTGAGGAGGAATATCTTTATCACAAAAATCTATGAAATTTGTTTCATCCAAAGTTATAGCATTTACTACAGCATTAGGTTCAATATCTTCAGGTACCATCATCTTGCTTAAAGTTCTCATTAATTCTTTCCTATGTATGGAGGAATTTCTTAAGAGATCCAAAAGAAATATTCTTGTTGTAATGGTAGCTAATTATTCATTAATATCATACGAATATTTGTGTTGTGAACTTATTATATTGTTTGCTTTAGTACGAACTTTTAATGCAAATGAATTTATTTTCTTATTTTGACTTTGATCTTGAGAACTTTGGTTTTGTGCTTGTTGTCTAGTAACAACTTCGATGGTACCTACAATGTTACTATGTCGTGGATTACCAAAATGGGATCTAGCATTTTCTGCTTGCTCATTCGAAATCCATTGTTGAGATGATGGTCTAGTAGTTATTCTTCTTGAAAATAGTTCTTCTAGAACTAATAAATCTGTAATAGGTGTGACTTGATCTGATTTGTACTCAAAACTATTTGAAGCAAATCCCTAATTCACTTCCTATTTCACTTTCTATGTCACTTTCTAAAAATGCACTTTGACAAATTTTTAGAGGTCTAATAGTGACTAGGGATTCAGTAGTTACACATGTTTTTGGCAAGTCTTGATGTGGTAGAAAACTACTAATAGTTCCTACATATCAAGTTGGATGAGGAACATTATGATGTTCTACCTAATTTACAGCTTCTTTATCATGCTTCGATAAAGGGTGTTGGAAGATATCCAAATTCTAATTCGCATTTTGGTTTTGATATTTTTGTGTGTTATTTTGAGCATCTCTTGGCAGGAATTTTTCTACTTCCATTTTTGCATTATCAATTAGATCTTGTATCATATGTATCAATATCTTACATGAGTTTGTTGAGTGACCATCAACTCTTTGGAACTTACAATGTAAATCAGCTCTAAATCCTGCTATAGTTGTATCAGGTTGTCTTATTTTAGGCAACCGTATCAAACCTTGTTCCAATAGTTGAGGTAAAATCATTGTTAAAGGCTGAGATAGTCTTGTAAATTCTCTGGGTGGTTTATCAAGGGCTTTTAACACAAATATTTTTACAACTTCAACAAGATTGACATTTGAGTTGTTTCTACTGTCAGTAATTGCATCACCTACTACTTTCTTGTTCTTATATTGATTCTTAGAAGTTTTGTCTTCATATTTCTTCCTAAATTGACCTCTTCTAATAAGAGCATCTTCTACCCTTATTGCCAAATAAATGGCTTGATCAAAGGATGTTATTGTAGTAGAAAGTTCATAAGACAGTTGTTCTTGCAAATTACCTATGAATATGTCTAACATTTTGCGGTGAGGTAATACAAAGTGTAATTTTCCTAAAAGTTGCCTCCATTTAGCCAAGAATTCAGTAAAACTTTCATCTTTTCCTTGTTTCAAGTTGTATAATTTTTTAATGGCCACATACCTTTCTATATAGGCACTAAATTGGTGGACAAACATTTTTGTTGTTTCCTCAAAATTCATTAGAGTTATTGGGTAATTGATAATACCATTCTAGGGCTATGCCTCCCATACTTTTAGGGAACATATTTAAAAACAATAAATCATCATGAGAAACATCATGACATGTCACCCTAAACATACGAAGATGCTCTATAGGATCTTCAATTCCTTTATATATCAAGAGGATCGGCATGGGGAAATTCTTAGTATAAGGTTGTGCTACGACTATAGGATCCAAAGGTTGACTACACATATCTCGATAACTATACGAGGGATGGTAGGGATCCATATGATCTAGATGATAAGATAATTTCTTAACCATAGCTTCAAGTCCCTATTGTTATCCACCAAACTAATTTGGTTGTATCATATTTTTATGTTTGTTGTGTGAATATTTCCAACTGAAACACTATTATGTAAAGTGTTTGTGGGAACTATATTTTGTTGAGTTTTTTGTTGATAGTTGGTATTTTGCACTTGTTTAACATTTTGTTGTTGATTAAGAGCTTGAGAGAAGATGGAAGCAAATGGTTGTTTATGTTGTTTAGAATTCACTTTAGTGTTGCTAAAAGCCATATTAGATGACTGTGTTTTTGGTTTTGAAACATTCTAATATAAAGGTATTATATTTTGATTAGATGGTCCTGCTTGATTATCATCTTGTTCTGTTGAAGGCATGTAAGGTAATGGGTTTGTATGTATTCAAAAAGCGACTTCTAATTCTACTTCCATAGAACCTTCTCATGAATTATCCATATGTACTGCTTGACTAAATTTGCCTATGTGATCTTTTATAAATTGAGTAAAATTTGCAAGAGACTCAAATTTAACATTTCCTTTTTCATATAATGTAGGTTCATTAGGATCTTCTACTTTGTTTTCCCCATTATCACCTTCATCTTCTGAAAGTACATCTTCTCCAATGAGTGCTCTATCCTCAACATTCTCTTGTTCTTGTTCTCCCATATTATCGTTGTCTACTTTTGTAACACTTATTAATATAAGCATTTTATTTTTTAAGAATAATTTGTTCTTGCAAATATATATATATATATATATATATGTGTGTGTGTGTGTGTGTGTGTGTGCTAAAATTTTGGGGTATATATGCTATATATATACCTAACTAAATAAATATAATATGATTGTTTTTTTATTTTTGTAGTTTTTAAATTGCAAACAACAAAGAAAACACAACTATACTATTATAGGTGTTAGATTTTAAGTTTCTTGGAAAAGCTTATAGATATCATTAACAGGTTCCAATTGATCTAGTGATAGGTAGTGTTCTTCTTCAAATTGGAAGTTGGTTTTTAAGAATTTTATGAAATGTGCTATAGTAATACAATCAACTTCACAATTTGACGTATAAAAGTGTAACTCGTGACAGTATTCTCGATAAAGCATAGCTCTAGGAACCTTGTTAAATCTCCTCTTATCATCTAAAATAATATTTTGATCCTCCACTCGTGATAATAATTTATGTACTATTATTGCATTCTCAAGATAATCGTCAAAGGAATAAAGACTTGGGTAAATTACAACTCTCTTATCTGCTAGCCACCTATCACAAGCTCTTTGAAGGTCGAAGTAGAAAGGTGCACTATCAGGATCTAGGATTCTAGATAAGTTGAACCTTATGATTTTCTTAAGTTTGGATTCTTTAGCTCTTATAATCTCTAACCTTCTACAAATCTCAGACTGTGGCACACTACCTAATGAAGAAAATTCTTGGTTTTCTAGGACTATACTAACATTAATGTGAATAGCTCTCCTTAGCTTATAATCTACCATCTATGGAATGCAAAATTAGGTAATTTGACTAATTTTTTTTATTTGATTTTATTTTGCTTTTTTTTTTGTGACTATGTAGAAAATTAGAAGAAATCCTATGTTTCACGTCGGGTTCACCAAAGAATGTAGCCCAAAAATTCTCGCACTCCTTTCCCCAAGGCTAATGGATCCACACCTCAAATGGGAATGGGAGATGTTAGTCTCACTATGACACTGAGAGGGGGGGTGAATCAGTGTAGCTCTTTAAAACTTAAATCTTAAACTCTTAAAGCCAAAACAAAGAGAACTTAAAACCAAATAAAGCAAATATAACAAGAGAGCATCACACAACACAAGATGTACCGAGGTTCACCGATTTGGCTACTCCTCAAAAATTGACTGTTTGGACTACCATCCAAATCCAGCCCTTGCAAAGCACAACTTTACAATCAATTTACCAGCACCCACTGGAAGGAGCACCAACCCACGATTTATCTGCACCAACAGAAAGGAGCACCAACCCCTGATTTATCTGCACCAATAGAAAGGAGCACCAACCCCTGATTTACCAGCACCAACTGGAAGGAGCACCAACCCCTGATGCCAAGCACCAACTTGGACTTCGATTCTGAAACTAGAAGATTGGCATAGAAATGCCTTCACTTTTACAAGACCCTGACTGGTCTATTGCTTACTCAACCTCTCTCACAATTCACCCAACACACATCCTTCTCGCTCACCTCTCGCTCTCCTCTCACGCTCCTCTCACGCACTTCATCGAATAAATTCCCCAACTAAAATTCTCCGAGCAACACTCCTTTTATAACCATCCTTTCTCTTTGTAACTCCAGTTGTAACTTCTTCTTTCATATTCTCATGCGCCACTTGTCAATTGTAACGCCTTCTTTATGTAACTCCTTTTGTATATATAGAGTAGGCATTTCGTCAAACACGTTACATGCAACGAATTGACACCATATTCTCCTACCATGACTGTTCGTCTTCTCGGTCATGACTGTTCGTATTCTCCTTAGTGACTGTTCATTTTCTTTTCTATGCATGCATGCATTTTCGTTTCTATTTTGATGACTGTTCATTTTCTCCTTCCATGACTGTTCGTTTTCTCCTTCTTCGACTGTTGTTTTCTCCTTCTTCGACTATTCATTTTCTCCACATGGGCATGCATTTGTTTTCTCCTTCGATTACTATTCGTTTACTTTTCCATGATTGTTCATTTCTATTTTGAGGCTTTTCTTGAGTCGTGAAAATGCGACATGTCGCGATATCATGACACTTTTGTTACTCTGCTGCCTGCCCTTCTTGAGTCGCAAAAATGTGACATGTCATGATATCATGACACTTTTTCTTTCTCTCTGCCTGGCCTTTTTGAGTCACGAAAATGTGACATGTCACGATATCGTGACACTTTTTCTTTCTCTGCCTGCCTGGCCTTTTCGAGTCGCAAAAATGCGACATGTCGCGATATCGCGACACTTTTTCTTTCTCTTCCTTCCTGCCCTTTCCGAGTCGTGAAAATGCGACATGTCGCGATATCGCGACACTTTTTCTTTCTCTTCCTTCCTGCCCTTTCCGAGTCATAAAAATGCGACATGTCGCGATATCGTGACACTTTTTCCTTCTTGCTCTCTCTCTTCGCTTTGGACCGCGAAAATGCTACATGTCGCGATATCGCGACACTTTTTCTTCCTTGCATTTTCTCTTCGCTTTGGACCGCGAAAATGCTACATGTCGCGATATCGTGACACTTTTTCTTCCTTGCATTTTCTCTTCGCTTTGGACCGTGAAAATGCAACATGTCGCGATATCGTGACACTTTTTCTCTCTCCTCTTTCTCTTTGCTTTGGCCCGCGAAAATACATGTCGCGATATCGTGACACTTTTTCTCCTTGCTCTTTCTCTTTGCTTAGGCCCGTGAAAATACAACATGTCGCGATATCGCGACACTTTTTCTCCTTGCTCTTTTTCTTTGCTTAGGCCCGCGAAAATACATGTCGCGATATCGCGACACTTTTTCTCCTTGCTCTTTTTCTTTTCTTAGGCCCGTGAAAATACAACATGTCACGATATCGTGACACTTTTTCTCCTTGCATTTTCTCTTCTCTCTTGGCCGCGAAAATGCAACATGTCGCGATATCGCGACACTTTTTTCTTTTGCTTTTTTTTGCTTCTCTTTTATCTTTTGCATATGGGCCACTTCGGTCTTCTTGGACAACCTGTAACAACTTCACCCAAACATCAAAAACATCTTCATAAGCATTTAACTGCATTGTACATACTCTGAATAACCTCTGAACTCCTATCCATTGCATCAACCGATCTTTCTGACTGTGTTGACAACAATGACAATACTGTCGCTGCACCTTGCTCAACAATCTCCCCCTTTGGAATTGTTGGCAACACACGTGCAATGTCCTGTAACTCTTCTCCAATTTCCTGTAACTCTTCTCCCCCTTTGACAACAATATCAAAGGGCTATTGCAGACTCCCCCTGAGTCCATGCACAACATTCTCAGGCAAAAATTATTACACTTAGCAAAAATCACAAATATGAGCAAAAAGATAAACAAATACACAAATGCTCCCCCTGAGAATGTGGTCCCGATAGCTAGTCAATTCTTGGGAAGCGTGACCACTCCCAATTTATTGCGAAGGTACTCAAAGACTTCCTTGGGCAACGGTTTTGTGAAGATATCCGCTACTTGCTCTATTGTTGGAACAAAATCCAACTTTACCTCTCCTTCCGCAACTTTCTCCTTCAAAAAGTGATACCGGATAGCAATATGTTTTGTGCGAGAATGCATAACCGGATTCTTTGAGATGTTAATGGCACTGGTGTTATCACACTTAATTGAAATTGGCTCACTGAAGTTAATACCAAGATCTTTCAGGGTTTGTTTCATCCATAATACCTACGTACAACATGTTGTCGCTGCAATATATTCTGCCTCTGTTGTGGATAAGGAGACTGACTCTTGTTTCTTGTTGTGCCACGTGACCAACCTGTCTCCAAGATAGAATGCACCGCCACTGGTACTCTTTCTGTCATCTACACATCCTGCCCAATCTGCATCTGAATACGCAATAAGGGTGAAGTCCTTACCTTTCGGATACCATAACCCATACTCCATAGTACCCTTGAGATATCGAAGAATTCTCTTCACTGTTGTCACATGAGTCTCCTTGGGACTAGCCTGAAATCGTGCTACCATGCATACTGCCTGCAAAATATCCGGTCCGGTAGCTGTCATGTAAAGTAAGCTCCCAATCATAGATCCGTACATGGTTTGATCAACATGTGGAGATTTGTCATCCTTGCTCAACTTGCAACCTGTCGTCATGGGTGTGCTAACTGGCTTACAATCCTCCATTGTGAAATTTTTTAGCATCTCTTTCACATATTTAATTTGAGAAATAAATATGCCCTTCTCATTTTGATTAACTTGCAACCCGAGGAAATACGAAAGTTCACCAATCATTGACATTTCAAATTCTTTCTGCATCTTATTTGCTAAATCTTTACACCACTCATCTTTGCTACTGCCAAATATGATATCATCAACATATACAACAAGAACAATAAGATGGCCATTTTTTGTTTTGACATACAAATTACTATCCACCATACCTTTCTTGAACCCTTGTTGAGTAAGATAGTTGTCTAGCCTTGCATACCATGCTCGGGGTGCCTGTTTTAAGCCATATAATGCTTTCTTCAACTTGCAAACCAAGTTGGGATCATCACCAAGTTGGAAACCATCTGGCTGCTCAATATAAACCTCTTCTTCGAGTTTCCCATTCAAAAAAGCTGATTTCACATCCATTTGATAAACTTTGAAATTCTTGTAAACTACTAAAGCCAGAAACATTCTAATTGCCTCTAGTCTAGCCATAGGTGCAAAGGTTTCCTCAAAGTCAATTCCTTCAACTTGTGCATAGCCTTTACATACCAATCTTGCTTTATTCCTGACTACCTGTCCATCTTCATTCAACTTGTTTCGAAAGATCCATTTAGTACCGATTATATTTTTATTTGCAGGTCTTGGTACTAACTCCCAAGTTTTGTTTTTCTCGATCTGATCTAATTCTTCATTTATTGCCTTCATCCAACTTTTATCTTTGCTTGCTTCAGCAACATTTTTGGGCTCAATGCTGGATAATAGAGAGTAGTTGCTTACTACTCTTCTTCTTGTCTGAACACCAACTGTGGGGTCTCCAATTATTTGCTCTCTAGGATGATCTTTCTGCACCGTTGCTGTTTTGAATTTCTTATTTTCTTCCACTTCGAATCACTTGTTTGAATCATCTGAGTCAATTTTTTGTTTCTTTTCCATTTCCTTTTCCTCATTTCCTTCTTCATAAATTGGGTAGTTCTCTTCATAGCTAATTACTCGTTCCCTACCTTCATCAACTTTAACATCGACACTATCCACAATTTTCTTTAGCTTCTTGTTGTAGCATTTGTAAGCTTTGCTTTTTGATGAATAGCCAAGAAAAATACCTTCATCAACTCTATCTTCAAACTTACCAAGGTTTTCTTCAGTTCTTTTAATGTAACACTTGCTGCCAAAAACTTTAAAGTATCTTATTGTTGCCTTTTTACCAAACCACAACTCATAAGGAGTTTTGCTTTCATGCGTCCTCAACATGCACCTATTTTGGATGAACACACACCAGATGAATCGTAGTATGGACTGCCTCTTTCCAAAATTTTCTGCTACTTTGCTCTCTGTCAACATAGTCCATGCCATTTCCTGCACTGTCCTGTTCTTTCTTTCTACCACACCATTCTACTGAGGTGTCCTGGCTGCTGAAAACTATCTTCTAATACCATATTTTTCACAGTACTCTGTAAAATCCTCTGAAATGAACTCTCCTCCTCTATCTGATCTTAAACATTTAATCCTTTTTCCTGTTTGATTCTCAACTTGGTTTTTGAAAACCTTGAACATCTCAAAAGCTTCTGATTTGTGCTTCAAAAAAAATACCCATGTCATCCTGGAATAGTCATCTATATACAACATAAAATATTTGTCACCATTTATACTTTGCGTTCTCATGGGTCCACATAAATCAGTATGTATTAGTTCCAAAGGTTTGCTTGTGTAGTACTCTTTTGTTTTAAATGAGACTCTAGTTTGCTTCCCCTTTTGGCATGAAGCACAAATGCTATTTGATGGTTTTCTAATGGTGGGAATATCTCTCATCGCCCTTTTGAGCTGATTTTTACTAGATTGTCAAAACTGATATGACCGAGCCTCTTGTGCCACAACCAATTTTCTTCTACCTATCCAATCAAGCAAGCTCCTTCTGAAGTCTCTGAGAGAGTGTACAAGTTTCCAGATGTCCTCGATCCAATTGCTATCAACTTTCCACAGTTCACTTTTTTGACTTCACAACCCTGCTTCTTAAAAATCACTTCATGACCTCTATCACAAATCTGACTTACACTCAACAAGTTATGCTTCAGACCAACCACAAACAAGACTTCTTTTGACTTGATTTTTTCGTCACTAATCTTCATTGAACCTTTGCCAACTATCTTAGCTCCATCATTATTTCCAAATTTTACTGAACCACCTTCATATTGTTGTAACTTCTCAAATTTTTGTTTGTCACCTGTCATATGATTGGAGCATCCACTATCAAGTATCCATGGTGCAGATTTATTCTGTGCTTTAAATGTTGTTTGTACGATCAGGGATTTCTTTTCTTCCTTGGATCGATATTTTTCTTTCCACTCTGGTTTGATTACAGTTTTGGGCTCTTGTTTTGACTTTTCTTTTTCAGTAGCTTGTGCATGTTTTTCGAGAAATTTTCTATTTTGTCTCATTCCATTTGGTTGAGATTTTCTTCCCTGAAATTGATTTGATGCAAATGTACTTCGACAATTTCTTGCAATGTGCCCAAACTTATGACAGTTATAACATTCTACTACATAATCCATCAAAGGTGAAAAAACATTTCTACTGGTAAAATTCCTTGGTCCTACGTTATACTTGCAATCTGAAATCTTATGTCCATAACCATTGCATTTAAAACAGTAACCAAAAAAGAGATGATTGAACCTGGGTGATGGTCTTTGCCATGTTGTCGTAGGAGTCATAAATATTCTTCTTCTTTGATGTGTGACATTGATGAATCCATCATTGTCAATTCTCCTTTCGTGCCTTGCATTATTGCTTTCTTTTGCCTGAGTCAATTTTTCTTGATCAACCTATTTCTTATCTTCATTCTTTGATCCATTTGATGATTCTCCTTCGACAAAGCCTAAACCAAATTTCATGCCTGTAGTCCTTTGGATATTTATGATCTTATCCAGCTTCATAGAACTTTCTTCACGTTTGTGATGACAACTAATTTTACGATTCATCTCTTCTATCTGCATTCTTAAACCAACAGTCTCTTCTTCTAGTTTGCAGACAATAATCTATTTTCATGGTTATTTGCACTTCGAGATCTTCAGATATTTTCTTGGATTCTTCTATCTGTACTTTCAAACTGGTTATGATTTCATTTGCATCCTCAAGCTTTCTTGAAATTTTCTTATTCTTTTTTCTTTCTATCTTCACTTCATCCAGAGCTGCAATTAGTTCCTCTTTCAAATTTACTTCTGCATCACTTTCTTCTTCATCACTTTCCTGTTCTTTTTCTGTTTTTTCGTCTATGATTGCCATGAAAAGAGCTTCACCTATTTCCTTTTTAGAATCCTCACTGCAACTGTCTTCTGATGAACTGACATTCTTGGAGATGAAACTTTTCTTCTTAAAGTTGCCTTTTTTGAAATTTGTTTTGTTCTTCCAGTCACTTCTTTCTTGGTGCGATCCTTCATCAATTTTGTTCTTCTCATTAAGTGGACATTTAACTGCAAAATGCCCGATGCCTCCATAATTGAAACATTTAAACGGTAACTTTCCTCTGTATTTTCCTTTTCCCCTTTTTAGTTTTCGAACAAAGTTTGCTTCCATTTCATCCGATGCCTCTTCTTCCTCGGATTCTTGTTTTGCTTTCATATTTTTATGGGCTTTAAAAGTAGCTTCTCTATCTGTGGGTTTAGATTTTCCTATTCTCATCTCATATGCAGTCAAAGAACCATGCATCTCATCCATACTAAAAGAATTTAGATTTTTAGCTTCTTCTATAGCTGAAACTTTAGAATCAAATCTTTGGGGAAGAGATCTTAATACCTTTTTCATGATGATAGAATCTTCGATTTCCTCTCCGAGTCCTCTAATCGCATTAATGACTTCATTAACTCTCAAGCATATATGCCTCTATGTTCTCATCGTCATTCATCTTTAATACTTCGAACTGAGCTCGATGTGTTTGTAACTTGGCCTCCTTGATCTTATCGTCTCCTTCATGAATGCTCCTCAGTTTGTCCCATATTTCTTTTGCCATTTTACAACTCATAATTTTTACCAGTTCTCTGTCCACTAATCCGCACATGATAGCATTCTTTGCTTTTGAGTTATTCTCAAACAGTTTCTTATCGACAGCATCGGTTGGAGAAGTGGTGGGTATTGTGTATCCACTATGTACTGAATCCCAAATGTCGTATCCCAAAGCACAAAGATATGTCTGCATCCTGAGTCTCCAATATGCGTAATTAGTTTCATCAAACAATGGTGCTTTGTTTGATGAGAAGCCTTCACCACCTGCCATTGTGTCACTTCCAAGATCACCCTAGCCGGTTAAGCTTGTTCAGGAACTTGGCTCTGATACCAATTGTTAGTCTCACTATGACACTGAGAGGGGGGGTGAATCAGTGTAGCTCTTTAAAACTTAAATCTTAAACTCTTAAAGCCAAAACAAAGAGAACTTAAAACCAAATAAAGCAAATATAACAAGAGAGCATCACACAACACAAGATGTACCGAGGTTCACCGATTTGGCTACTCCTCAAAAATTGACTGTTTGGACTACCATCCAAATCCAGCCCTTGCAAAGCACAACTTTACAATCAATTTACCAGCACCCACTGGAAGGAGCACCAACCCCCGATTTATCTGCACCAACAGAAAGGAGCACCAACCCCTGATTTATCTGCACCAACAGAAAGGAGCACCAACCCCTGATTTACCAGCACCAACTGGAAGGAGCACCAAACCCTGATGCCAAGCACCAACTTGGACTTCGATTTTGAACTAGAAGATTGACATAAAAATGCCTTCACTTTTACAAGACCCTGACTGGTCTATTGCTTACTCAACCTCTCTCACAATTCACCCAACACACATCCTTCTCGCTCGCCTCTCGCTCGCCTCTCGCTCTCCTCTCATGCTCCTCTCATGCACTTCATCGAATAAATTCCCCAACTAAAATTCTTTAAGCAACACTCCTTTTATAACCATCCTTTCTCTTTGTAACTCCAGTTGTAACTTCTTCTTTCATATTCTCATGCACCACTTGTCAATTGTAACACCTTCTTTATGTAACTCCTTTTGTATATATAGAGTAGGCATTTCGTCAAACACGTTACATGCAACGAATTGACACCATATTCTCCTACCATGACTATTCGTCTTCTCGGTCATGACTGTTCATATTCTCCTTAGTGACTGTTCATTTTCTTTTCTGTGCATGCATGTATTTTCGTTTCTATTTTGATGACTGTTCATTTTCTCCTTCCATGACTATTCATTTTCTCCTTCTTCGACTATTCATTTTCTCCTTCATGGTTTTTCTCCACAGGCAGCTTGTTTTCTCCTTCGATTACTATTCGTTTACTTTTCCATGACTGTTCATTTCTATTTTGAGGCTTTTCTTGAGTCGCAAAAATGTGACATGTCGTGATATCATGACACTTTTGTTACTCTACCTGCCTGCCCTTCTTGAGTCACGAAAATGTGACATGTCGCGATATCGTGACACTTTTGTTACTCTGCCTGCCTGGCCTTTTTGAGTCGTGAAAATGTGACATGTCACGATATCGTGACACTTTTTCTTTCTCTGCCTTCTTGCCTTTTTGAGTCATGAAAATGCGACATGTCGTGATATCGTGACACTTTTTCTTTCTCTTCCTTCCTACCCTTTTCGAGTCGTGAAAATGCGACATGTCGCGATATCATGACACTTTTTCTTTCTCTTCCTTCCTGCCCTTTCCGAGTCACGAAAATGTGACATGTCGCGATATCGCGACACTTTTTCCTTCTTGCTCTCTCTCTTCGCTTTGGACCGCGAAAATGCTACATGTCGCGAAATCGCGACACTTTTTCTTCCTTGCATTTTCTCTTCGCTTTGGACCACGAAAATGCTACATGTCACGATATCGCGACACTTTTTCTTCCTTGCATTTTCTCTTCGCTTTGGACCACGAAAATGCAACATGTCGCGATATCGCGACACTTTTTCTCTCTCCTCTTTCTCTTTGCTTTGGCCCGTGAAAATACAACATGTCGTGATATCGTGACACTTTTTCTCCTTGCTCTTTCTCTTTGCTTAGGCCCGCGAAAATACAACATGTCGCGATATCGCGACACTTTTTCTCCTTGCTCTTTTTCTTTGCTTAGGCCCGTGAAAATACAACATGTCGCGATATCGTGACACTTTTTCTCCTTGCTCTTTTTCTTTGCTTAGGCCCACGAAAATACATGTCGCGATATCGTGACACTTTTTTTCCTTGCATTTTCTCTTCTCTCTTGGCCGTGAAAATGCAACATGTCGCGATATCGTGACACTTTTTTCTTTTGCTTTTTTTTTGCTTCTCTTTTATATTTTGCATATGGGCCACTTCGGTCTTCTTGGACAACCTGTAACAACTTCACCCAAACATCAAAAACATCCTCATAAGCATTTAACCGCACTGTACATACTCTGAATAACCTCTGAACTCCTGTCCACTGCATCAACCGATCTTTCTGATTGTGTTGAAAACAATGACAATACTGTTTCTGCACCTTGCTCAACAGGATAATGGATGGTCTACACCTCAAAAGAGAGGTACTTAATCATACCTTATAAATGGTGATTTTTCAACGAATTGGTTTTGGGTTCACCAGGAAACATTTATGGTTATTTTTGGGCCTAGGCTTCGAGATTTGTTTTGATGTGTTCCTTTTAATAAAATCACATATACACCTAGGTTCAGCCAATATGCAACTAAACTAACCTATATGCACTTTTAATTCCAATGTAGGCAACAAAACATAGAAAACATATTTTGAAGGGATCATGCAATGCTGCAAAAAGTGATTTTACAACCTTACCTGTATCCGGATGTTTGATGAAGATTCTAAATTTTGTATGCAGTCCAATGCATACATTGTAGGTCAATATTGTACTATGATTCTAAAGGATCGTATTACGATATGTAAGATCATACTACGAATAGATATAGATTACTTCAATTTTTCTAGGGATCAACAAAAACACAAGTAGAGACAGAAAATAGAAAACAGAGAGTTGTATGGATGCTTATAAGAAATATTAAGATTTAAGATCAGCTATTGGATTATTATAATAATATGAATTGATGAATAACTTTTTAAAAGCTACATAAAACACATAATTACATGAAATTAGGTGAACTCTAGGAATGCAGATGCAAAATCTATTAATCTATGAAATAAAGGATGATAAATGGAATACTAATCCAATGAAACAAAACTAAAATATGCAAACCAAGGCTTGGGGTTGCCCCCAAGTGAGTTGCAGGCAATATCATAGCCTATAGTATAGGATCATAAACTGAACTCGCCCGGTCGTACAATGATAGCAATATTGTACCCTCTCGATTTGCGATGAAATCCTTTGATCTACAACAACGTCTCTCGATCTTGCACACAACAGCAAAATGATGAGAGCTAAACTACAAAATCAAGTGAAAGAATTCTAAATTCTAGGATTCAATAGAAATTCAAAGGAGAGGGGCTTGGTTAAATATTTTTGGTGGAGCAACCAGAATAGGGGGAATAACTTGGTTAAAAAAATTTTCCAAACTAAGCCTGATCAGGTGAATTCAATATTGCTTTTTTCATGCAGTTGCATAAATAGGGACAAAATTTGTTGAACTTAATTTATCATTTTTCTAAGATTAATTTTCTATTTTTGAGCAAAATTGTATGATGATCGTCGATATCGTACTACGATCACAGATATCAAATTACGAAATTTGTACTATGATTTTGTTGATCGTCGTTCAATTTTGCTAATCGTAGTATGATATTTATGGCTAAGCACAAATTTCAAGGTAATAAATACAATAATGTTTGTTTTTCAATATTTTGTCTTTTTTATGCAAATGGGTTAATTTTAAGGTGCTACACCTACTATCTCCACTACATTGGTTGATGGATATCTATCCACTGAAGACTCTTGTCCTCACTCAGAAGTCTTGTCCTCACTACCCTGGCTAATGGATCTCTATCCACTAGAGATTGCCATCCTCTATACTCTATCACTTCTAAAGCTCTATCTCAAATCTACACTAAACACAGTCCTTCGGTCTAACACAAATCTACTCAACTTATGTCTCTGATCTGGCACAAATCTATCCTCAAATCTACACCAAATTCTATCCATAAATCTGCACTAAACATAGTCCTTCGGTCTAGCAAAAATATGTCCTCAATATCTATCCTCGATCTTTAACACAAAGCTTTACTTAATCACAAATCAACTATGTTGGATCTTCTCAAAGACTTATCTTCAAATCTACCTTGTAATCTTCCACAAAATCTCACACTAATCTATCCACAAGTCCTCTCTAGAACTTGTCCAATCTGCTCAATAATTTTTGTTCTTAAATTTGTATCGCAAGTTTCCACAAAATCTCACTCTAATATATTCACAAGTCTTCTCAAATACTTGCTTTAAATATTCTTAATAAGTCCTCACTAGAACTTTTTCAATCTCATAGAAACATATAGAGAATTTTTAGATACTTAATATGCTTCACACTTACAAACACTCAATCTCACTCAATCTCTTTTTCAAATCAATTTAAAATATGAAACATGTCTTTATGGGCTCTGTAGAGGACTTACCTAGGAAGTCCTACACCACTTCCCTGCAACCCATCCTTGGCCCTATCCTAGATCCTTAGCCTTGTCCTAGATCCCTGGCACTTCCTTTGCCCTTCCTCCTTGGTTGGTAGGCGTTGTAGATGATATCCTTGGGGTGGGAGGTCACTGTTCCATTTTTCTACCACTTTCCTTGTTGTCTGGTAGGGTTTTGTCTAGTGCTTGTGATCTGGATATCCCTAGGCTTTTTTGGGACATCCCTGGGTTCTGTCCTAGTTCCTTGACATACCTTTTGCCCTCCTTCTTGGTTGTTTGGTGCTACAAAAAATCTCCTTGGGCTGGGAGATCCCTATTTCTTTTGTTTGCCCCTTTCCATACCTTCTATTGGGTTTTCCTTTGGGTGCCTATGAACTGGGATGTCCTTGGATTTTTTTGGGATATCCCTGGTTTTTCCTAGGTTCTCCTTGTTTTTTCCTAGGTTTTTTAATTTTCTTCAGGAACCCTTTTTCTTTTTTCTTGCAAGGTCTATTTGGTGCTAAGGATCAGAGGTTCTTCTGGTGCAGTGTGTTGTGGTTGGGGTTTTTTGGCTTCATGAGTAACTCTTCATAGTATATTTTGGCTTGGATGGGACCTCATGCTTTTTCCTGTGGTGTTGCTCTTTGGGTTTCCATTTGTGGGCTTAATGGTGGGTTATCAACTTTTTGTGGCTTGATGAGGGCCTCTATGTTGATTGATGATGCGTTCCTACGGATCGTCCTCTTTTGGATCTCTAATGCTGCTCATTGGTTGCATTGGTGGTGGTTGTGGAGCTCTTGCTGCTTATTTTCTTGGCCTTTGATAGGGCCCTACACTTTTTGGTGGCATCTCATGCTTCATAGCTCCTCTATTGAGGTTTTCTGGGGCCTCCCCACATTTTTCCTTAGCTCACATTTCTACATTGTTGTTTCCTCTATCTCCCTTGGCCTCTGAGTAGTTCTCCCTACTGCAACAGGATTTCATGGCCTCTAGAGTCCCTTGGTTGTTTTTCCTCTTGCATGTCTATTCGAGATGGCATTCCCTACTATGGCATCCTTCTGCTGCATCCCTATGCATCCTCAAGCGGGAATTTTCTGTGTTTCCTACTTTAATTTCAAATTTGAATTTTCAAATTTTTGTAATGGGCGGGTTAGCCCTATTTCAAATATTTTTGGGCAGGTTTACCCTTTTTCAAATTCTCTTTGCACGTGCTTTTTGGGTGGTCCTTTTGCATGTGTTTTTTGGTTTTTCTGGGTAGGGTGGCATTGTTCTAGACTTCAATGTAAAATTTTAAAAATAATAATAATAATTTTTATCCTTTAAGGCTATCCTTTAGCCTTTCCTGTAAGGCTGTCATTAATCCTATCCTTTAAGGCGACCCTTTAGCCTGTCCTAAAAGGCATTCCTTATGTCTTTTCTCTAGATTTGTGTGTCCTTTCCTATGGCCTTTCATGGATTTTTTATAGTCTTTTGACTTGTTGTAATCAGGTTTTGGGATCCTTGATAAAACCCATTTTTAATTTAATTTAACTGATCAAAAAATAGAATATGTAACAATTTGTTTCATAGAACTTGAACTATCAATTCAAAACATCCACTCAACTAAGCTCAATCACCTTTACTCAATCAATCACTTCAACAATAATACTTATCAAGTAATCCTCACATAACAATGATACTCATGATCTTAGCAAACCCTAGTTCAAGTTCTTCACTCAACAACAAGGTATCTCAATCACACAACAATGAAGTATGCTTTCACTATCTCAAAATCTCCAAAAATGCTTATCAAACAAGGTTTATAGCATTTACTTCCATTTCAAAAAATACATAAACTCAACAAACTCACAAAGGAAAACTTAACCAAGTCCTTTTCACTCCAATCTTGTTTTCAAAAAATTTCAACCAGTCAATTATTTCAACCAAAGAAGAATATGGCCATACCTTTTACTTGATGAAGAATAGACTTCAAAACCTATCTCATTTATAACCACTTTCCTTACCAAGCACAAAGGTTAGATGACAAGAATATCACTCTAACACTTCTTCAAAAATATTTCTCCAATACAAAAAAATGCTCAAATACACCTTATAATCTCCAATTTTAAAATAATATTCAACAACCTTCAATCTCAAAAATAAACTTCCTTACTTCATTATTTCCTTATAATTCCTTAATCACTTAAAAATTCAATTCATAAATCAAAGTTTTGCATTCCATTTTAACTCCCCTAAACAACTTATAATCCAAATTAATTATGCAAACACTTTAATTAATATAAACCTTTGGAAATAAAAATTATTTTTCCCTTTTTATTTTCCACAAATCAAGTCAACCCAAAAAATGTGCATACCTTTTATTATACTACCCAAAATGCTTTAGAAGGATTCAAACCACCGTTGGTTCTCCCCAAGTGCTTTCGTAGCACTCACGCCCACCAGCTAGGTTGCGTGGCTCCACAAGAGCCAAAAGGCACAAACGTGCCTTTGACTTCCTTTTCCCTTGAACAACGCAAACAAAACGAACCTCCCTTCAACAAAATGGAATGCATGAGATTCGAACTTGCACCAGGAATCTCAACGGCATCTTATGTAGCCCTTGGCTACCAACTCAGCTATGATGGGCTTCAAATATTTTTTGGAGGCTCCTACTCATTTCATTTCCTCTACTCACAAACACATGCAAAAATCCACATTTTCTTTTGCACGAGCCAAAATACAAATTGCATGGATGGTTTTTCATATGCCAAACTTTGGCATTATTTATATGTAAACTATAGCTTGTTCCCACAATGGCAATTATTAGAATTTTATTCGAATTCGAATATTAAAGTTAATTTTTAAATATTAAATAAATATTTAAATTAACCTTAGCACCGATCATTATTTAAATTAAAATTTTAATCAAAGATTAAAATATTTTAATTTAAATTAAATCTTCTTGTATGTCTTCTCAACTTGATCCTTGATATTTTTAAACTCGATTGTTAATCTGAAATAATAATAAAATATTATTATTTAACTTGGCTTTGCTTCTCCTTCCTTGGATCTTTATCCTTTGAGCCCTCCTAGGTGTATAATATTAAAAATAAATATTATAACCTATTGTTTTTCAAGACTTTCTTGCTCTTGGAGGAAACACTTAATATCCTCAAAGATGATGAACATAGCACAACAATGCTTTTGACATAAATGACAACAAGCACTCCTCAAAATGTCCAATAGAATCATTAGTGCATCATACATGCTTGCTTTGGATGATATTTTATTAATCTCCTCCATGATATTGAAACTAAAATATTTTGAATGCTTATTTTCTCTCTTTTTTGGCTTATAAAATCTCCTTTGATATTCCTACATTGATTTAATTCTTTGTCACTTGGTGATAGAAGGATACCAAAGCTTATTTCTAGCATGTTCTTGAGTTTCAGCTTCTCTTACTTACACTAGTTTTTACTGCTCTTTAGGATACGCTATTAGAAGTTGTTGTATTCTCTGAGTGAATTGAGGTACTTTTTTGGGCTACTTGGTTTACTAAGATGTGACTTTGAATGGGTATAGTATTTTAGGATCTACTTGCAAGGGATTTTTTCCAGATTGGTTCAAGACTAAAATCAACTTCTCTTCTATAGTATCTTGCATTATAAAATTTTGGTCAGCCTCTTATAACATTTTTATTCATACATTTTGTACCTTCTCTACCTTTCTAGATACAACTATTTACATTTAATGTTGGTGAAGCATACAAGTGTCTTCACTATGTGGATCATTGTAGGTAGAACACTAGTAACTGGATTTTAATTCTAAATTAGAAGGATTTTCTTCATGGTTATTGTATACTACATTAGTCTTTACATCACCATTATTGGAATCCCCTTGATATTTTTTCATGTATGGGAATCTCCTAGGCTAGAAACTTCTTTTAGATTCTCTTCTTTTCATGGTAGTCACTTTGTTAGTCAAGTTCTTTACTACCAATATTATTTATTTCATGTTAAATGATTCTTGTGATTCTAAGGAAGCCAATGTAGGTGGGGTAGGGGGTTCTTGCAATGCTAGTATTGGAGGGTTAATTGATAATGCTGAGATCTTCACTATAGAGACTAGAGCTTTATTTGGTAGATGCATAATAGTTACTATTTTGTGCTTCTTGCATAGATTATAGGTTTTTTTTAAAATATGGCATTTCATTTCTAGGAGGAAGTTTGTCTATAACAGTCAACGTGCTCTCCACAGTAATAGCATATTCGTAAATATCAAGAGATATGATCATATTAGATTGGTGTATCAATAAACCTAGATCTAAATTAAAAGTACATACATAATAATATATTACCTATGGATTTATTGATTTGATGTTCTATGGAATTATTTTCCAATTCCTAATGAATATGATGTTAAAATCCATTATTGCTTTCGTCGAACTGAATGCTTGTCCCTTTCCTGGTGCTTTCAACGACGTAAAAGGTTTAAAATTATTGTGGCATGGTGGTTATAGGGGCATACTGTGCGAAGATCTATGTGGAAGCTTCTAGGGTAGACAACGCAGAATACTGTGGTGGCCATAAAAGCTGGACAGCCTGCCCAAATTCGTGGCGGCTACCGATTCCACCATGTAAATTCAAAAAAAAAAAATCCATTATTGCCTCTTGAGGATACCTTTGAATAGTAATAAACTAGGTCAACAAAAAGAAATGGTATGTTAGCTCGTTAAGTATTTGAACTAGTCTACCAGCAAGCTAAGGCCACAAGTTAATACTTACATCTTGAAGAGTTTGGTACTAGTATAGTACCTTTAATTTGAATGATAGTATTGGCAGTCTTATCATAACATCTTCATCCTATATATTATAGATATTTTATAAAGGAGTTACATCTTGATAGTTTTCATATTCGTAAGTTGGTAAAGCTTTCAGTTTTGCTTAAGGAATTGGGTTTTAATTTACTAGATTAAGTGGCCTAGTTTTATTCCATTTAGGAAAGTTTTGATGAGGTTGATGATTAGCCATTAGTTCAAATCTAATCATGTGATAATATTGTAGAGATATAAAATGTGTAGATCCTACAATTTTTTTAGGGTTATATGAGGAAGATGATGGAGGAGATACCGAATATCTATGTCTTATAATTATTAATGGAGGTACTTCAACAAACTGCATTGGTTTATCCAACTTTTTGGCTACTACTCTTGTGAGCATAAGCTTAAAGGTTAAATGGTAGTTGGATTTTTTGTGAATAATTCATCTTTAGAAAAGTTTCCAAGTGATTATAAATATAATCTATTAGAGTAGAATATCACCAAAATTCTACATAATCAAATATGTGGGATTTAGGTCCCACTGGACATGCCAAAAACTCTTGGTCCAAAATCTTATTAATTGATGAGTTGCACCCTCAAGACCTCGACCTAGATTAGATTACCCATAATAGGTTATATGTTAGCCTTTAGAATAGATGGGATCCTATGATACTAGCTAAACTAACTAAATGAGGGTTGCATACTAGAGATAGAAATGTATAAGATTAGAATTTAGGATTTAAAGTGGATTAGATTTAATAACATCAATTAACATAAAGCATAAGAATCTCATACTTTAAAGTAAATTAGATTGCCTAATAGACCAAATTTCCTTCAATGTTACATTACATTTAATAATATTAAGCATTAAGCATCACTGAGAATTCTAGGAACTAATGAACAATAAATCCAGGAAGAAATCTATACAGCATAATAACTATAATAGAATAAACCATCCACTTAGCTTTAATATAAATGCTCAATACCTAAATCAACATACATACATGATCCATAATAATTTCAGGAGAGTCCAAACAATAATTTGATCCTTATTCAAAGGTGCATAGTAAAATCATCATATATCATGCAATTATAAAAGCTAAAGATTCAACCACTTGAATGAGCTACATTCAAGTATTTATAGATTTATATTTGCATTTAGTTTTATTAGCATTATTTCTTTCAAGATGGATTGTAGGCCTGTCAGATTGGTGTGACATGTGTGCATCCTTTTCAAGCTCATTATGTTGTAATTGTATTGGTGTCATGATTTTCATGTGGTTTGCTTCAATTTCATTTGAGAGAGTGGTATCCTATTTGTCTTCATATAATCCATAGGTTTATTTGACAAGTTTATTTTATTTGAGGTTGATCCATGACTAGCCCAACTGCATTGGTACAAATTTCAATCAAGAGATATTTTAGCTATTAATATATTATGACAATAGATTATGACTATCGAGGGAGTTTTTGGACACTTTGCTATTTTTCTAGATCGCTCTCTTCTCAGCTTAGTCCAACTCTTGATTTTGTAGATATTGTGTTTTTATTTTGCTTGTATGATGTCATCCTTATTATCCATTTGGCTCTATTTTTTGCTTTCTTTTCCAAATAATAGACTATTTATATTTCCTCGATTATGTCACTACTCTTAGTATATGGCCAACCATTTTACTTAATCACACACTTATGTATAGTATTGGATGTTGGGTGTCAGACACTTCACTTGCTAGGCTTTAATTTTTTAAAAAAATTCCATTTGGCTCTCGTTAATAGCTTTGTTAGATTTTTAAGTGTGTTATGATGATGTCAATATTTTAAAACTATGGTGCTTCTTTGGTAGTTAGCCAATTTTTTTAAAGTGCTCTATCGAATACTGGATGAGCTTATATTTCATACATATGTGCCCTTATGTGCTAGAATTTTATGTAGCCTTTGTTGATATCAGTGCCTTCAATAATTTATCCTTCTTTGATACTTAACCAAAAAAATTCTACACCTAGTAGGCTCCAAAATGGTACCATATGTTGAATCCCTATCCATAATCAAAATCTTATTATAATGTGTCAGGTGCCATATTTTTTGCACACCTTTGCTAACCTCATCAATTTAATTTTTTGGCTTCTTGACATAATTAGCCAAAACTTGCATCTAGCACTAGATAAAAAATCTAGATTCATTTTCTTTAGTCAATTATAATAATTGGTTATGTTGGATGCTAAACAATTTTATGTTCCCTATTGACGTTAGTATCTCAAAATTTTGGTAGTTTTCTATACTTAAAAAAATTCAACCTCTTGATTTTACTTTGAGCTAGTTGAGCCTTATCTACCTTACTTTGTACTTGAAAACCATTTTATATGCCTAATTGAATCCCTAAAGCTACTCAATTTGGAAAATAGAAAAAATATTAGTAGAAAAATTCACTTTTTGAAGAGATCGATGTGGTTGAATTAATCTTCCCACAGACACCAAATAATCTTACTAGATAGAAATAAACATACACCCTAACTAATAAGTAAAATGGTTGGTATTATGGGGCATTTATATCCAAATACAAGTAACCTTTAGATTAAGTTTGTCACACCAACCATTTCAAATAAAATATTATAAAAAATCATGAAAGTACCACTTTAAGGTTTAAATGGGATCAAAGAAAAATATAATTAATACAAGTACAAAAGTAAGTTATGACATTATGAAACACTTAAGCACCACATATTTCAACATCCCCCCTTAAACTCAATGGGGATACAAAGAGGTCCTTAATTTTCATTCTCCCTAAGGGATATTCTATAACCCCAAGAATATCCTACATGCACACAAAAGTGATCTCAAGCATGACCTTGGTAAAAATATTTATACTTTGATCTAATGAACGTATAAAAACTATATCAAGAATCCCACATGCATGAGTCCATATCACAAAGTGCATCCATGTCTCTATGTATTTTTTATTAATGAAACATTGAATTACGAACAAACTAGATGGTGCTCGAATAATCACATTGAAGAGTAACTAGAAAACTATGAAGAAAACCAATCTCCTACAAAATCATGAGCATCCACCTAAATGCTTAGCTATCTCATTTATAGCATAATATTCAGCCTTTATGAAAGACAAAAAAATAGTGTATTAGCACTTGGAACACCAAGAAATAAGGTTGAATCCCAAATAAAACACAAAGCCTATGGTGTACTATCACTCATCCAAATCACTAGACCGATCAAAATCTAAAAGTCCTATTACAATTGAAGGAAATTCAAAAGATTAATGAATGCTCATATGATAGGTCATTTAGATGTATTTTATAATTCTCTTAGCTAATTTCTAATGACTATCTTAAGATGATTATATATATTTGTAACAATAACTAACAACAAAATCTATATTAGGTTTTATGTGAGTAATATAGAGAATTCCTCCCATAAGAGATTGATATAACAAGAATTCACTAAAGGAATGGTATAATCATCCCAAAGCTTCAGGTCTAATACAAAAGGAGTTTAAGTAGACTTGCAATCCTCCATCCTAAAATACTAAGAAAGATTTAAAGAATACTTGGGATGGTAAATGGTGATCCCAAAACTTGTTTGATCAATCTACATCTTCAAAAAATATGTAGAAGTCCCAAATTTATCATCTTAAAAGTGGAACAAAGTTGTGACTTCATACCCTAGATCAAAGTAGAAGAGCTACTAGGGATGAGAAGATCATCAATATAAAAAATGATCACCAAAGTTTTTCCATCATGATGTTTGATTTAAACATCATGTTCCATCTCACATTGTTGAAATCCACAACTACAAAAAATTAATTAATCTTCTCATACCATGCATGATAAACTTGCTTAAGTTAGTACAAGGACCTATTTAGATGATAAAGTAATAGATTAGGCCCTTAATATCAAAACTAGGTGGTTATTATGTGTATATTTCTATGTGGAGCTCACAATGTATAAAGACACTCTTCATCTCCATATAATATACCTTCCATATATATGAGGTAGCAATAGAGAGAATCATCCAGACTTAGTCCATCCTAGCCACTAGTGCAAATGTATCATAATAGTCCATTCCTAGCTATTGAGAGAATCCCTTGGCAATAAGGTATGACTTGTGCTTCTCCACCTAACCATATTAAGTATACTTGGTCCTATAGATGCATTTGTATCCAACATCATTATTCTCTTCTATAAGACAAACCTGTTTCCAAGTCTTGTTCTTTACTAGAGCCTCAAATTTTCCAATATAACATCTTCCTATTATAGTTAGCCTTATCTTGAGAATATGTGATAATACCCTAAGAATTATCTTCCTTTAAGATAAATGCTCAAGGAGGATATTTCTAATTTCACTCAAAAGATATAGTAGACTAATCATCCTTTAAAAGTATCTTAACCCACCTAGGTGTTGGGAAACTCAAAAATACTTATGTGTACTTTATAGAAACTCAATATCAAAAGCTAAAATTAAATAATTCAAATCAAAATCATGGTTCACCTCATCACACAAAGTTGAGATACTTTGGACTAATATGATATGATAAACGTAACCTAAATCTAGACAAGAAGGTGCTACCTATGAAGGGGTCAAATCAATAGGTAATGGACCTCCACTCAAATATGGAGATGGAGAAGATAAAGAAGATGCTTTAATGGGAATAAATCAAACTAAAATATTCATAT
This sequence comes from Wollemia nobilis, assembly GCA_028583015.1. Taxonomy (NCBI): domain Eukaryota; kingdom Viridiplantae; phylum Streptophyta; class Pinopsida; order Araucariales; family Araucariaceae; genus Wollemia; species Wollemia nobilis. The sequence goes on from JAQPPZ010000267.1 coordinate 566,009, forward strand.
AAATAATTGAATTACAAATTTCCAAGGGATCAAAAGAATCATCTACCAAAATCTTAGGTGGTGGGATGGAAGCACCTAGAACAATCTCATCAAAAATGGCATCTCTCCAAATCAAAACATCATGCCTATGAGTATTTTAAATATAATAGCCTTTGAGGTATCTAAATACCCAATAAAAATACACTTGTGATTTTTTAGTACCTCCTTCCAAAGATCCTTGGGTAAGTTAACCCATATTGAAAACCCAAACATGTAAAATTGAGACACTCAGACTTATTCCTTTCAATCTCTCAAGAGGTGTCATGCCTTGGATTGCCTTGGTAGAAACTATTATGATGATGTATGTTGTACAAGTTATAGCCTTACCCTAGAATTTATGATCCAAACCCTTGGAATAAATCATAAATCATGTCATCTCCATAAGCACATTTTTTTTCTTTCAACCTCACCATTATATTTAGGAGTATAATGAATAGTCCACTGATATGCAATCACATGGGAAGTCAAAAAATTATGAAATAACATACTCGCCTTCCTCATATGTCCTTATAAATTTGATTTTTCTATCCAATTTATTCTCAACAAGATCCATGAGGTTCTTGAATCTATCAAATATTGCATCCTTAGTGTGAATAGTGTACAACCACACATCTCTAGAAAAATCATCAATGCAAAGAAGGACTTGTACCATTGGAAAAGGGATGAGAGGCTCATTTTATAGTCCCTTTTGGATAGGTCTCTATATGATGCTTTCCTAGAATACATCCCTCACATGCACCACTTGGAGTGGATATGTGTGGAATCCCAATGACCATATGATGTTGACTCATGTATCTCAATGATCCATAGTTAAGATGCCCAAGCCTATAATGTCACTTTTGACTTTCATTATCAATATGACCAACAATAGCAACAAGTATTTTATTCCTAGAAGAGGGGAAGAAGAGGTTGGTATTTCTCCCAACTTATACATTTAGTTAGACTCATCATAATAGCCAAAAGCAACAATTTTAAACTTATTGTCTATATTCTTGATTAAAATTTATCATATCAAAATTCTACCTTTTTATTAGTACAAGCAATAAAAAGTAGATAAAATTTTAAGACAAACATTAGGAATATGAAGTACATCATTAAAAGATGAAAATCCAATGTTGATGTCTCCATATTAGACAATCTATAACAAAGAATCATATCCAATAACAACATGCTCCCTTGAATGTGCTTTGGTGTAACCCAAGTTACCCCTAAACCTACAATCCACTCATCTAAAGAAGTGGATATTCAAAATTCCAAATGGACCATTATATGTGCTTGTGAGGTTTCTCCATCAAAACTATCCTCACCTTGTGCATAGAAGAGAGCATCATTAACACATTTTTTCTTGTTGCTTCCTTTCGAAGTGGACGGGCCTACAATGTTGTCGCTTGATTATTTGGTCTTATAATCTTGTGCTCCTTTATAGTACATTGTAAAACCTGCACCTACACACAAGGAAACCATATTCATTAAATAGCAAGTGCGGATAGTGAAACATGCAAAAGCCCTACATGCATTAAAAGACTAGAAAGTGTAAATGTGCAATGCACCTATCTAAAACAACTCTAAATGATCTGAAATCATAGATATATGTATAATAGATGATTTTAGGAAGATATAATCACAAACAGAATAGAAATTGCATCTGATGATGTGGCGCATTCGCAATGCATTTTCTAAGCCTACAAAACCTAAAACGAGTAATATTTGACCCTAAACATTTCCAAATCAGATGAAACTTGGAAAAATTACATAAAATGATATTTTAAGAGGACACATGTGATTAGATTTACAAAATCAATCACATATCCATGTGCATCTTCAGATGAATCCCGTAAGTCTACAAAAACTTAAAAATGCAATATCTCACTCAATACAACTCCAACTTGCATGTAATTTGGATAGTAGCTTCATATCCTACCCTAGAATAAACCTATTTAAAAAAATTAGAAAAATCATGCATGAATATGCCCTCATACCTTGCAATGATGGTTAGGACTGTCATAGTCTGGGGACCATCATGGGGTGGTACGACCACCATCTCTGATAACTTTTTGTCACCAATTCCTCTTTGAATTGGTCCAAAACACTCTCAGGGGTATTGTCATCAAATTTGGTGGTGAAATTCACTCAATTAGTTTGGTTTTGTAATCATATTGCACCTCTTGAATCACTCGTAAACCTCCTTTGCTAGGTAGAGATTTCAAGAAAAATGGCACAAAAAAGTGAGGGGAAATTTTGGCAGCACTTCATTGCTATATCTTAAAACTCCTCTCTATGTTTTGTTTGGAAAATGGATCCACTTTATAGCCAAAGGAGGCTCATGGGCAAAAGGGCATGCAAGGGCATTCATGGCAAGAGGCACCATTTTGCCAGAGTGTGACATGCATTGGAGGGGGAAGATAATCTCCCCTTTTGGCCTCCCTCATGCAGCATGTCATAAGGATTTTGTGCCCTCAGACCTGTATGCTTGAATAGGATGGATAAATGGTAGTTTTTGGGTTCCATTTGTCCATATTTTGACTTTTTGGGGATCAAATTTCAAGGTCGTCCCCCCAGGGATGGCTGCATATGGTCATCCTTGGGTGGGACGGCCATGCCTACATGCCCCAAAACTTCCCAAAAGTGGGGTAAAAGCTCCCAAAAGTGGTTAGGACCACTATTAAACCTTTGAGGGTTGCCCAAGGGGGCCATATGGTGTCAATTAGACCTTATCTTGGTAATCTAATCGAATTGACATGATTTTAGTGTCTACAGATAGCCATATTTTTAATTAAGCACTTTCTACAGGATAAGAAGGGGAGGAGGAACTAGAAGAAAAACTTAAGATAATATAATTAATATTTATCGTAAGATAAATACGGGTGGTGGGTGATGAGATGAAGGGTGCACGCACAAAAATTCAGAAATTAACAGAGGAAGGGAGCAGGATGGAAAAGTATGGGGACAACAAAATGTTGAAAGAAATAATATTTACATGAAATAGGAATAGCATAAGAGGAAAGAAGAATAACTAAAGGAATTCATGATAAAATATATAGATGAACGCTTGAGAAAATGAAAATTTTAAACAAAAATAAGAAATGAAAGGGAAGGCAACACTAGAATTATCCCATAAAAATGGTAAAAAGAACTACCTACTTCATGGGACACACCCACAAAATACACCTCCATTAATATACTCTACTATATCCATCAATTGCTTCAAAAATAAATGGATTGTCATGAGCACTTGTTATCCTTGCACCATATTTTCTTTCTCACATGGTTTAATAGGAACCTCTTTTGATGATCAAAATTTGTCATTTGAGTATTCACTTGCACTCTTGAACTCATATCCATTCCTAGTATAGTTCACTTTATGTTGCACATGAAGCCTTATATAGAGAATAAAGGTGTTTCCACCAACTAGAACCTGTGGAGTCATATGTCTTTATTAGACACTTTCTTCAAAAAAATTATTTGGTGTGAATCATCAATTTTGTGTCAACCCAGATCCTTCTTTCTAGTGCTTTCTAATTCTGCTACCATTTTATATTTATATGGGATGATGTATTATCTTGCTTATATGAGTCATGTTAGTTGTGCTTAGTGCAAATCCTTAGGTGCGTGTTCTGCAAATTATGTATTTTTTTGATCATGTCCATTGGGCTATAGAGTCGATGTACTAATGATGGAGGAAGAATATAGAAAGTTGATAGAAATTGATCTATGAAATATTATATGGTTAGCCAAAATATATTATGAATTCCTTTTTTGAGTTGTTGTAATGATCCCTTATACAAAATAATGTAATACACTCATCACCTATGATCTTGCCGTATTTTTCTAGCGTGGTTGTAATCAATAACTTATTTATTTATCATCTATATACATAAAATTTGTGGCTCACCTACCACACCTATCCCAAAGGATTTCCTAAAGCTTATCATGTGAACTTGAAGTGTTTGAACCATATGACACCAAACTTGAGTTTCTCTTCATGTTTATTTTCCCATAGGTCACAAATATTATCGATCCTGGTTAGGCATTCTACCTCTAACATTTGCTCTAAAGTCTTGTACCTTGGCTCTATGTAAACATATTTTTTTCTGTCTAGTCGATTACCCAACCAATATCAGTATTTTTTATATCTCTTGTAAGTGTTCTCTTTCCCAAAGTTGTATTAGGTTCCTTATCTAATGCTCCATCCCTTGTCTTGCCATATCAATTTGAGTGGCTACCTAAAAGCAAGGGGTTTCAAATTCCTCTGCACCACAGAGGAGAGTAAATTTGGTTGATTTATCATTATGGATTTTAATATCAAGATGCATGTAACACTACTCTAGCTGGGTTGACCTTACTCCTCATACATTGTTTGTCTCTACCTTTATGTTGCAGCTCGTTTTCTTCAAAAAGCTTATTTTTTTATGTTTGTAATCCTCTATGTGGAAAGGATGTAGAAATTGATTTTGGACTTTAATCACCCTTCTATTACCTAATATTATCATTAGATTATTTATTTGGTTAAGGCCTATTTTTATGTGTTTTAGGAGATATTTAGATAGACATATCCCAAACAAAAGGGGCACATCAACAATCATGATGTCTTGAATAATAGCTAACTTTGGATATCCGCATATCATCATAAGAAATTTTTTAACAATACCCTTTTTTTTACCAACTTTCCTCTAAAATATATCCATTATGGCTCTTGTGTGTCCATATTTACACCCAAACTTTTAAAAAATTCTTGTGGCATAATCGATCTTTCAGCATTTGAATCCACTATACATTTATGTAATATACCCTTTTCCAATAAGAGAGACAAATAAAAGGGTAGGGAGGTGTTTGTTTAGTTTTCAATGAGATTCCCTTTATAAATACATTATTGTCTTCTTTTGATTGCCCAATAGGCTGTTAAATAGCTCAATATTTTTTACTCTCTGTTCTAGTGTTATAACCAACAAATATAGCTATTTATATACCTCCAAACTTTTCTAATTCAGTGATTTTTTCTATGAGATAGGAAGTTGTGTATTTATTTGAGTCCTCACATCTGTGCTTTGAGCTAGTGGGGATAGGGTACAAATATCATCGTAATCTCTTGGCTAAAATGCTACAAGATTTACATTTTTCCAATGCTTATAATCTTGTATTGTATTGCAAGCTACCATGTTATCCATCAAAGGTAGTCTTCTCATCTTTTCATAATGAGCCTTTTTTGTCTCAATATGAACTCCACTATGCAATAGAGAATCGACTGGAGCTAATGTTTCGTTACCTTCTTGTTTCTTATATATCAACATCTTGTCGAACCCTTTTTTTTAATTAGTCCTTCCATATTCTATCAGTTAAAGGTTCTTGGTCTAGCAAATTTGTTGTATAACTAACCTATAGTTATTGAGATCTTGCCTTTTGAATTGCAACATCTGCTTCTTTATATTTATAACTTCTTCTAGTAGTCTTTGAATCATCATCTTCAACTCTTACTTTGTTTGAGGATTTTTTACATGAGGATTGGTGGAAATAATACCCTTTGGTATCTAAAGTAGACATGATTCATCTCCCTCGGGGAATGGGATATGCAATGGACTTATGGAATGTTTGAGAGGATAATCAAATTCTGTGGTAGGCATTTTACCTACTTGGATTAGTATATTTTTAACATTAATGGCTTCATTAAAAATATGTGGGAATCTCTTATCTTTAGATTTTTGAATGAGGATGCATATATAAAAATGGAAAGCATAAATGTAATACAGATAGGCTTGAGTGGCAGAAGGCTAGACATCCTCAGGAATTCTTTTCCAAGTCCTTTAAAATGGACATTAAAATTGGACATGGTTTCATGAGGGGCTTTCTTGATGAATGAGAACTAAGTAGTAATAATCTATCTTAATACTCATAAAATTCATTGATAAGAGTTTTTACAAGATCCTCCCATTTATAGATTCTTCCATGTTCCAGGGATCTATACCATAGAAACATTTTTCCCTTGAAAGAGAGAACTAAAAATCCAATCATTATATCTTCGAATACTATGTCATAGATATTGGCCAATGAAGTTATGTCTTGGTAGTGTTCAAATGTAGTTTTGTTTTGCCTTCATAACTAGAGAGGACTTTTAGGACACTCTTAGGTATTTGATGAAGGATTGGGATATTGAGAGGGCCTATATCATTCCAAAGTGGGCAATATTTTTGAACCATAAAAAACATTATACTCAAAGTTTCATGAAAAGACAAAACTAATGATTTTACATTTATGAGTTTAATTAGCATTAGAGTCACCAAATGAACAAACTATTATTTCCAACAAGACCAAGTCTATTCATCACATCTTAAATATTCTAAATTAGAAAATGGAGCAAGACAATTGATTTTTTTGAATATGGACATGCATATTTATGTGCTCTTGTTCCAGCTAAGTTGCCAGGTGACTAAAAAGAATGTTTCTAAAACAAAGTATCACCAAAACTCTAATTTATTAAAATATTAAGACTTGTGTCCCATCGAGCATGCCAAACATTGTTTGTTCAAAACTATTGGTAGCACAATGGGTTTATTTTTAAATAAGTGTGGTATTGGGATTCCAAAGGCAACTTATCATAGATTTGGGTTGAATTTACACAAAGTCTTGAGGTGATTGAAAAGAATGTTGCTAAAATAGAGTATCACCAAAATGTTGATTTATTCAAAAAGTGGAACTTACATCCCATTGGACGTGCAAAAAACTATTATTTTAAAAATCGACATATGCAAAGATTGTACACCCAAATACTTTAACCATCATCAAATGACCTTCATGGTATGAGGCTTTGAGGTCAATCTTCAAAGCAGGTCGGTTCCTATGGAGTTCTAGCTGACTAAACTTGAAATAAAAAGGGGGGTGAAAAGGGTGTTGAAAGAAACAAACAGAGTTGAAGCTAGAACTTATAAATGGTACAGATTAAGCCACATCAAAGTACATGTAATTTAAAAGCTTTAACCACTAAAAACATTATTATTTCAGTTAATAGATCAACTATTTTTTCTTAAATCAGAATACTTTACCATTTATTATATCTATTTTAAATACAAATTCCAAAACCATAGAATGAATACACAAATATCCAAATATAGTAGCATAATCATTCAACAAGTTATACAAAAATAAGTAAACATTAATACATACATGTTTTGCATAAAAAGAATCAACTAGAGGTTAAACATTGATTCACTTGTATTTCTTCAAAATTCAAAAACCTTTTACATGTAAATTGTAAAAGCCTAAGAGACATCTTTTTTTCTAAAGGCTCTCACCTCTATTTATAGATTTTTACATTTTAATATTTACAATGCAAGCTTTTGAAAAACAAAAGTTGTTACAAAGATATTAGCAGGTTGAGCTTCGATCTAGGCCATATCTTGTTCGTAAAATTACTCTCCATTGTAGATTTGTAACAGAGTTTGCTAGCTAAATCTTTCTTGAAGATTCGATCATGTGGTCTTGGCTCGTGTTTGCCTTCAATGCTTCCCTGGTTCTACGATCATGGCATGGAGACATGTCACATGGTCATGGCTTCTTTCGGCCTTCAACACTTCTCAAAATATTTAACCATGACATGGAGACATGTTGCGCAACTGTGGCTTCTTTTAGCCTTCAACATCTTCAACCACAATATGGAGACATATCACATGATCATGGATTCTTTCAGCCTTCAACACTTCTCAGCATCTTCAACCATGGCTTGGAGATATGTTGCGTGGTCATGGCTTCTTTCAACCTTCAATGCTTATCAATATCTTCAACCATGGCATGGAGACATGTTGCACAGTCATGGCTACTTTTGACCTTTCGCATCTTTGATCATAGTATGAAGACATATCGCATGGTCATGATTTTGTCTTAGATTTAATTACTTTTTTACTTAGTTTTATCGTGGCTTTGTGATATCATTGTTGACCTCTTGCTTGGAAATGCTTATCACTTGGCTGAGCTGAATATTTGGAAAGTGGCATGTTTGACTATCTTTGACCATGGCATGGAGACATGTCATGCGATCATGGCTTCTTTCGATCTTCAGTACTTCTCAGTGTCTTTAATCATGGCATGGAGAGATAGTGCATGATCGTTACTTCTTTTGGCCTTTCACACCTCTCAGCATATTTGATCATGGTATGGATAAATGTTGCACAACTGTGGCTTATTTTGGTCTTTCACACATCTCAATGTCTTCAACCATGGCATGGAGACATGTCATGTGGTCATGGCTTCTTTTATACTTATCCAAATTTTAATCCTTTGTTCTCGAGTTGCATGATAGACTTCGTTAGCCAATATTTGTTTCTTTTAACTTCACTTAGGATAATCCACCCATTATCCAAACATAAAACATTTGACAACCCTCAAATTTGACCATATATTGTCTTTCTTAGTTACAAATTGTTTTTGGTAGAATTATTGCATGGGTAGAGGTAAAAAATACCCACATTCTTGGCAACTCGTAAGGGATTTTCACTTGTAGAAATAAATAAATCAAATAGCCATATTTTGAATTAAGTACTTTATATAGGGGAAGAAAGGGAGGAGGAACTAGAAGAAAAACTTGAGATAATATAGTCAGTATTTGCCATTAGATAAATGAGGGTGGTAGGTGATGAGGTAGAGGGTGCACTTGCAAAAAGGTAAAAATTAACAGAGGAAGGGAACGAGGTGTAAAAGCATGGGGACAACAAAATGTTGGAAGAAATAATATTTACATGAAAGAGGAAAAGCAAAAGAGGAAAGAAGAATAATTAAAGGTATCCATAATAAAATATATAGACGAACGCTCAAGGATATGGAAATTATAAACAAAAATAAGAAACAAAAGAGAAGGCAACCCTAAAATTATCCCATAAAAATGGTAAAAAGAACTACTTGGCCCATGGGACACCCTCACAAACTGCACCTCCATGAATATACTCCACTATAGCCACTAGTTGCTTCAAGAATAAACAAATTTGCATGAGCACTTGTTATCCTTGCATCATCTTTTCTTTCTCACATGGTTTAACAAGAACATCATTTGCTGATCAAAATTCACCATTCGAGTATTCACCTACATTCTTGACCTCATATTTATTCATATCATAGTTCTATGTTTCACATGAAGCCTTATAGAAGCCTTATATAGAGAAGAAAGGTGTTTCCACCAGCTAGAACCTATGGAGTCATATATCTTTATTGGGTGTTTTCTTCAAAAAATTGGTTTATTACAATTGTTTATTTTGTGTCAACCCAGATCCTTGTTTTTAGCACCTTTTAATTCTATTGACATTATATCTTCATATGGGATGTGTAGATACCCAAAAGTCACACATTGTCCCTCTCCCCATTTCTATAGTCAATCAATTTGCAAAACCCTCGAAAATTACATAAATGGCTAAAAACACTATTTATTTATCAAAATAACTATTCATCATCCCTAGCCCCTTTGGGCTAGCTAATCCCCTTCCTACACTTAATCATAGTTCCTCATGCGATCTCATTCCAACTCAACCAAGGTTGAATTCTTCACCATGGTCAAAAAGTCAACATTTTGGTCAAAACATGCTTTATGGTTAATCACATGCTTAATTAAATCTAATCCTGATTTGATTTGAGCCCTCCACCTCACCTAGTCTACTTTTACTAGCCTAGACTTCCACCTCACCTATCCTAGCCCATCCTAGCCTTGCCACCTCTCATCCATATATTTCTCCACCCCACATTCCCCTAGGTCATAAATGAAAGATGGAGACTTTTGCACATAAAAGACAATTTTTAATCAAAAGATATTTCCAAAAAGGTGTTCATTAATGCCTAATGGATATTTTTAGCAAGTCATCATTTTTTGTGGATGGGTGAGGGATTCTCTCACCCAATCTCATTTATGAACCAGGACACCTCAAGGGACACCTCTTAGGTGGACACCTCACCATTGAGACCTCACAGGGGACACCTCATCCCAACTCTCTCACCTTGGCTAAGTCTTTAAATAGAAGGTCATTTTCACCTTTTCATAACAACCAAATTTTTCTTACCAAAACTCTACCGAAATCACTACAACCATCACACCTATCTTGCATCCATCACACAACCATCGTACATCCATTGCAATTGTATTTATCTCTTTCATGATACTATTTTGTGATTGAGATAGACCAATAATCCCTCAAAAAAAGCACTTTATAAAGGTGACCCACACAAAAATCAAAGAAGCAGTTGCTCCAGAACAACCAAAATAGTCATCTTGTAGATTTGGTCCATAAAGGACAAGTTTGCACAACCTCGTGCGAACCACCCGATCCAAGAATGGTTCGCACAACCCCATGCAAACTTATGCTATAGGTACCAAAATCATCGAAAAATGTAAGTATAGATTAATTTAGTGTTTTTATGTTATTGTTATAGTTATTTTCATGTTTTAAGCCTACTTAGTCTTTTGTCTTCATAACCATGGGGTTTGATTAAGGCAGACCCCCCAACACACTAACAAGATTTTGTAGGTTAACAAGTCTACCAAGTACAAGAATACATTTAACTAGCGGTGGCCCACGAGCAAGAAGCCCACTTGCACTAAGGAACACAAAAGGATGAATCTTGCTACTTTTGTACCAATCCGAGAGGGCTTCCTTAGGGAATGCCCCATTATAGTCTTAGGGAAAATTTGGAAAAGGATATCAAAATTTGTAACCCCTTTTATTATTTTAATGACAAAATGTAGTAGATTCTATGATATTGAATGACTGTTATAGCATCTCTTTGCCCATTTCATTCTGGCACGCTCGGTGGGACCCCCACTAAGCATTAGCTTAATCACCTTCTAACCAAAAATTGTGGCTTGTTTCTGTGTGGCAGGTAGTTGCCATCTTGGAAGAAACCCCAAACCAAAAATGCCCTAAAAGCCATCTTAGGCCAAACCACAAAAGGTTCATTGGTGCATCGGTGAGCCTCCAAAGAGAGTAGAGAGTACACACTTGGGCATGTGAATTCCCCCAATCTGCCTCAAACTTGATACTTGATACCTAGGTATTGGTTTAGACACCCATAACCAATGATAAAGTAAGTTAGGGGAGATTAAGAGGCTCATGTTCTCGAGGATTGCGTGCCCCCATACCTAGACCACAAACTATCTCTCGCCATGACGTATGCAAGGTTAAAGCATCCTTGTATTTTTATGCGGTAAATCAATAGTTAGCTTCTTTTCTTGTAATTTGATTTCTTCGAGTATATGCAAAATCTTTTTGAGTTTTTGATTGTTTTTCTAAGCTTAAATTAACTTTTTGGAATTTTCTATGTAGGCACGTATGCTAGAACACTCCATAAATTTCAAACTCATCATCATGATCCCAAAACCAATCAGCCCAGTCCTTGGATCCTGGTTCACATGACCCCATGAGAACCACCTGTCAAAAAATAGGTTCACAACCCAAGGTGCTAACCTTTCGAATTAACACAATTTTAGAACAGAAGGTTAATCAAAAAATTTTAGACACACTTGGATGCAGGCATTGTGTGAAAAGTTTTTTTCCTATATTTTGAGGCTAACCTTTCCTATTGGGCTACAATTCCACAAAATTGCATCTGCTTTTTTGCTTTAGTTAGATTTACACTTGCTTTCTAGCTTAGCTTCAATTCTCATCATTTCCCTTCAAAAGCATTTAGTAAGATTCAATTTTAGTCATTTTCCTTCAAAAATCACCTAGTTAGCTTCAATTTTAGTAATTTCCCTTCTTGTCATTTCCCTTCCAAAGCATCTAGTTAGCTTCGATTTTAGTAATTTCCCTTATTATCATTTCCCTTCAAAAGCATTTATTTAGATTCATGTTGAGGAGTATTTTCACCCAATTGTGAAAGTACACTCTCCCTTAGGATTTGGGCTCCAAATCCCCTCTTGCAAAGAAGTTAAACAAACAACTTCTCCAAGGTCTCTGCTATATTAGCATTTGCATGTGTATTAGTAATCTCAAATAAAGATATTCAATTTAAATGCTTGGAACACCTTAGTGATTGCAAGTAATTGTAAACAAGGGGCAATGTTGGTTTATTTTACCATGAAACTTTAGTGATTGTTCATTGAACCAAAATAAAGCAAATGTGAGTTGGCCCTCATATGACCACGATGTAGTGCCTTAATTCCTTTTATCTTGAGGATTTTAAGGTAGATTTTATCTTGTTTATTAAGTCCAAATATGGCTTCTTATCATGAAGATGAAGATAGCTTTCAATGTGATCGATAAACTATCCCTCTTTGGTGAAATAGGTTTTCACAAAGAGGCAATAATTTATGGCCTTAAATTAAGGGCTTTAAATGTCACTTTAACTTATCCCTCTTAGATGAAATCAAATTTTCATTAAGATGAACAATTAAGTGCTTTGAATAAATGACCTTCAATGTAATACTCAAATTACCCCTCTTTCGTAAAATTAGAATTTTTATGAAGAGAGGGCAATTTTAGGCTCAAAAATGGAAATTTGTGAAATGCCATAAAACATAACTCCTTCAATGAAATTGGAATTTTCATGAATGGAATGTCATCATAGGCTCATGAGTGCAAAACAAAACTGAAAAAATGAAATTTGACCTTAAAATGGAAATTTTCTATTTTTGGATTTTTAAAATCTGTAATAAAACAACAACTTCGATGAATTTTTAAAAATACTAAACAACTCCAAAAATGAAATTTCAAAGTGCGTATTGGAAGTCTGAAGTATAACCTACGCAATGGTGAAATTATTTTTGGATTTTGAAAATTTTTAAATGTTTATTTTAATGCCTGAAAATTAAAAAAATTAAAATTTTTGGAAAAATAAAATGCAAAAAAATGAAAATTGAAGTGCAAAAAATGAAACACATGATACATTCAGTTTGATGCTATCCTATTCCGGAAAAACCGAAGATGTGAGGTTTTCATGCATGCAACCTAACCTATTGGACTTGCAAAACAAGCACAATTCGGATAAGCTAAGTGTTGGCTTCTAGGGTTTTAAATGAAGTTTTTAGATTTAAACATTCATGTGAAGCAACCAAGAAACTTGCATAAACTCCATTTACAAGCCTAAAATCTGAAAAGGGAAAAAAATAAACATTTAATCTTGCATGCAGAAAATAACTCCTCCTTTCTTGCCCATAAGATGCACCTTTCTGAAAAAAAACTATCTGCATTAAAATATTTCTTTGTACATGGCAGAAATCTGGTTTTCTCAAAGAACCAGTCCAATGTGGAAGGAAAATATCCAGAAAAACCCAGTGCCAAGGCCTTGCCTTCATTCCTGCAATCTTCTCTGAAAAGTTTCCAACCCCCATGTGGCCTCCTCCAAGGTCCCACCCCTTTGCCTCCTTTTCAATCAGTTATTTAAAATTTTCATAACACATTTCGTTGCATTTTACTGCGCCTCTTGGTTTTTGATCCACCTCTCCATTTGTTATGGAAACACTTATTTTTCCAAAAGCATCTTCAACGATAATTTCATCATTTTCTCCTGACAAGCATTGTCCCTTCATACCCCGTCCCCGTCAGGGAATCATTTGCTTTCATAATATTTCGGTTACTTTTCAAATATTCTTTAATTCAAATGTTATTCACATGGGTATGATTATTTTATTTAATATCATGGACCCATGGACCCCCTTTTTGTTTTATTTGGACCCCTTTGTCTTGCTTTCAAAAATGCATTGAATGTATTATATTAACCATGATCTCCCAGGACCATTTAATCATACATTTTTAGAACTCCATGCAATCGTAACACTTTCTGGACTGGAGTCTTTTGTTGATGCTAGCTGTAAATATTTGCTTCGCAATCCGTCACTACTGTAGCACATAATGTTTGGCAATATTTCATCGGATGGGAATTCCCCATCGACTGTTTACACCTGTTATCTTCCATCACTGACGCCTACCACTGCGTCCTTCGTCACGTCGGGCTATCACCATACGTCTAACCATTTTTAACTCTATTTTTTATGTTGGTCATCCCACTATGTCCTATTGATGTGGGCTCTTCTTTACAGTGTCGTTGTGGGGCCTGCATCAAAACAACTCATCGTCCATCAAATCGCTTTGTCGTTGCGCTTTGCTCCTCGCCCACTGGCTCTACCAGGTCATCGGGACTTGATTCGCGTCGATCCGCCATTGTGGACTTCCCACATTCGACTTTTCCAGCCTACTTTCTTGCTCGTGTTCGAATACTCCAAGGCCAACAATGACACAAACTGCCTCGTCCCTGCTAACGTAGCACTCTTTGTCTACCTTATGAATCGATCGAGGGTTTTACTCCTACGTTTCATCCGAGTCATAGAATCACGATGTGCCTACTAGACATTGCCTCGATTCATGGTCGTTGCTTCAAATTATCTTCCTATTGCCCGAGCCCTGTTCTTCCTCATAATCCATGTTGTCCACTTGTAATTGGCCTATCATTGGTTGGACTGGTCCTTGGTGTCTCTCAAAACCATGCTAGCTATTGTTCATCTTCGCGACAGTAATTCATCCGAGTATCTATCGCCTAGAGGTTCACATCGACAGGGAGTCCACATCCTTTTCATCCTCAATGTCCTCGGCTTCCATGGCTATATCTGCCACGTCTTCATCAGTGATATGCATCTCAAGGTCCCAAATCGAAGTCCATGTCTACAGTCGTGTTGGCGCCTACTTGGAGCCCACCAATCAACATTTTTGTCAGGGTCACGGTCAGTGCTTTCCTTGGTGATTCATCCGATGAGCATGGGCGTTAGCCTTGGAACACGTGCTTATTTTCTCGTCATTCGAATCATGCCTCTCCATTCGATTTCGGCTCTTCAGCATCCATGGTCTGTCCATGTTTCCACCCTGCACTCTCACATGACCTCTGAACGTGGCGTTTCATGTTGACCTAACACACTGCTTAGCGGGTCCATGTGTGTCACCGTCGATTGATGGTTGTCACGTCACTGCCACGAGGTCTGAATATCTGCTGCTCATCTTCCACTGCAACCTGCATAAAATAAATCACACCTATTAGAATTAGCTTTATAAAACCCTTTTTATTATTTTTATTTTTATTTTTATTTATTATTATTTTTTATATTGGGTAAATACTTCTTATACACATCCACCATGGAGATTGAACCCGGGTCACATTACCGACATGTTTTGCTTTACTTTGTGTAGATGTATATTAAAGAGGTATTAAGGTGGAATGAAGCTTTAACATAAAACCTGCTTTATATATAGAACACAAGCTCATTATACATGAATGATAAAAACAAGAAATTTAACCATCACAATGTTAACAACAAAATATTAGCAATAACATTGCTAACACAACATTGACGATAAAAATCGTCGACAACAAAATGACATTAAAAATCGTCAACAACAATTTGACGATAAAAAATCATCGACAAGAAATTGACAACAATTTGACGATAAAAAATCGTCGACAAGAAATGAAAAGTCATTGACAATAAAATATCGTCGACAAGAAAAGTTGACAATAAAATATCATCGACAAGAAAATTGACAAAAACTGCAAATTCAAAACAAACGAAAGCATTAGACACTCAAAACCAACATGCAAACACCCAAATACCAAAAATAAAAAGGTGGGTCCCCAATTTTGGGGTACGTTGTGGAGCAGCCACAACAAATGGCGACTCTACTGGGAAATGCTCCTGAGCATTTCGGTGAGAACCCAACCTGAAAACACACAAACTCAAATACAAGCATCAGCAAATATCCAAAGAATGAAAATAGATGAGAAATACATGAAGCATTAGAATTATTAAGCATCAGCTCGATGTGTGCAGTGTGCTTCATTCCCTATCATTTGAAACTCGTTCAACTTTCCATTATCAGTTTTACCTGAATGCATATGTGAAGTTATGAATGATTTGTTCAGGATTTAATGTATGGTGAATATGCTAGAGATATAACAACCTGCTTTGCAAAGGCTCAAACTTTCTAGTACCATGAACAAACATATTAAAACTGTCAAACCCTCTTAGGACCAAATATGTGTATACTTAATTAATTTACTAGATCCCAAAGTTGGTTATGTGTCACTACCATCTTGAACCCATGTGCAAGTGTAAGTGAAATCAGAGCTTTGGGGAATAGGATTCCCAACCTAAGCGAGATGGGAATTTAACCCTATCCTTACTACTCTGATCTGGAGTTCATTACCTCATCTTGAACAAAATGATTTAACCTCTTATGGATGAAACTGTCAGGCTAGCCTATCCATTTGAGCAGTCGATGGTCTTGCTTTTAGACAAGACATGTTGCCACGCATGAGCATACTCCACTGCCAGTTAGGCGTCTATAGCCCCGATGGAGATTAACCCCATAATCCAGGATTTGGCTTTACTTTTGATTTCTTGAACCTTGGGGATGACTACCCATCCTTGCAAGGGACATGTAGTACGATCCTTCCAATCCAATATTAATGATGAAATGAAAGTAGAATGAAAAATATTTGCTTTGGAATTTCAAGTTCTTGAGTGTAGGCAAAATAGAAGCTTTGGGGAATCGGATTCTCAACCTAAGCGAGATGAGAATTAGACCCTATCCTTACTACTCCATGAAGGTCAAATCAGAGCTTTGGGGAGTTGGATCCTCAACCTAAGTTCGATGGGGATTTAACCCTATCCTTACTACTCTGATTTTAGGCTTTAAGCACTATGGGAGTGGTAAAAACCATTATTTTAAGGATTATGTTGCATGATAGGACAGACACGAAATACTCCTTTCGCCTCACCTTTTCTTCCAAGTATGGTTTTGACCATTTTGCTCAAGATCCTCTTTAATATGTGTAGAACGTGCTTGGTTCAAGATAGTTCGGGCATCAGTTCCCAACCTTAGGATCCTTTTAATATATGTTATGTAATAACCCTAAGAGGATTCGACACCTTTTCAATGATTGTATTTGAAATGTAGATGCAACTGAGATGAAATGTATATGCAATGTGGAATGTAACATGAGATATGGATGAATGCATTGCTCTTTTTGAAATGCGGATGGAGTATACCACCTACTTTGCCATAATTTGTAAAAATGACAACTTCATGCATCACAAGTTCCAAACGATATTCTTTAATGTGTTTGCGATACTCGTGGAGCTTTCTGCAATACAATTCCGATGTTTCATATTCTCTTAGTCTTAGTCAACATTCATAAGGACATAAGTTGACATCTCGCTTTTCTTTTTTTTTTTCTTTTTTTTTTTCAAGACAAACCAAAAGTGTCCAAAGGACCAACACACAAAACTTAAAACCAAAATGAGATCCAATCCAAAAACCAAACTAAAACACAACCAAAACCAAAAACCAAAGGTATATACAAATGTACAATATAATACAAGATGGTGCAAAGTTTGGATTATCATTTTCCTGGATCCCAAACATGATTTGAGCATTCCAAAAGACATATAATGTGATACACATGCCAAATGTGGAAGGAATCAAACAAAAACAAGACTAGACCAAACAATGCAACCAACTTCAACTTTCCTCTCTCACCCCACCAATTAGATTTAGTTCCATTAGTATTCTCATAGGTGAGATTCAAATTACCAAATTGATTAGACAATGGTTGATTTTCAATTCTTTCTTGTCTATTCTTTAAGGTGTAAATTTCATAATTCCATTCATGATTTAGAACTAGGCTTTCTTTATTCAAAATGAAATTTTGTAAGCAAGAGCCTATTTCTAAAAATTTCAAAGCTAATTCATTTTCCATGTTCTTAGGCCAATCAAAATTGTGCAACAATTTACAAGCATCTAGGATATTTACTAAATGGGGATCATTAGGAGTTTTTATCCTAGGTTCAAGAATTAATTGTTGATGAATTTGATTTAGCAATTTAAGTGCATCAAGCTCCTTTTCATTCATTAAAGTAATGTTATCAAAGGTGTGGTTAGAAATTAATTCTTGTTCTTCATTCACCTTCAATGGCATTTCATCATAAATATCATTTGAATTATACAAATCTTCACCTAAATCTTGGATGTTTGGACACAAAGGTTTAGATTTTACCTTTTTCACATTTTCATTTACCAAAACTTGGTGAGGATTTGCAATTCCCTCTTTTACCTCATGGTCTTCATATTCTTCATTGATTACTTGTTCATCAAACATACCAAAATTGGGCACCCAATTGAAAACATGCCCATCCTTTTCAACCCTCAAATATTTTTGGTCAAAGTGTATGTCAAGTAACTCATCTTCATGATCAATCACTTGCGTTGCTTCTAATAGATCAACCACTTTGTCATTTAATTCCAACTCTTTGTTCACTATCCATGGTATCTCTTCATTTGAATCCTCAAAATAATCATGCAAACTTGTATCCGAATCTTCAATGAATTTATATTCAACATGATCGAATTTTGTAACCTTCTCAAATCTTGTGAATGTGAGATCTTCGTATGAAGTAGAAGTTTCAACATCCTGCATATAAATTGGAATAGAGGCTTCATCAATAGGGGTGTGAGGCAATAACACATCTTCATATCTTCCCCAACCATTGTAAAAATTATCTTCCAAATTTGTGGGATGAAACTCCATGGTATTTGTGACATGATCTTTTGATTCATTCATCAATTCACTTTCTTCTTTGTCCTTGGTAGTAGGATCATTATAATCTTCCAAAATTTGATGAGATTTGAAACCCTCTTCCAAAACATCCTCAAATTGTACAGGAGTTGTAATATCTTCCTTTGAGTAGGCGATTATGTTGTCCTCTATATCAATTGGCACACAAGTTTCATTAGCAGTTTTGGAGTGAGTGTAGTCTTCCCACTTCTTCCAAGCATCATAATAATCATCTTCCAAAGTCAAGTGGTGACGTTCAACTACTTCTTCAACATCTTCCAATTCATCAATGTGTTTCTCATCAAATTCACCTTCACCTTCCTTAGATGGTTCAATAATTTTCAAAAGTGGGTTATTTCTTGAATTCAAATTTGTAAGGCTATCATCGTCCAAATTAGTAACCCATGATTCGATTTTATCACAATTTGGAGGGTGAAGAATTTTTTGATCATTAATTCCAAGCTTCTCATCGAGAGTGTCTTCCAAGAACAAGTGGTGAAATTCTATCATATCTTCAAATTCATTTATTGGTTTTCTTCCAATTTCACTTTCAACCACTTCATCCAATTCTATGGTAGGTTCCGTCCTATCACATATTTCAAACATTGTTGAATTTAGAACCCCTTCATCTAAATAATCATGTATCTCTATGAATGAGATCATCTCTGCATAATCCTCACTGGTGGATGTCGACTTAGCAATTTGCACCTCCTCTTGGACTACATCTAAGGTGGTTGTAACATTTGGACCTTCAAATTCATCCCCTTGATCATTTACCTTAGGTATCATTGGAGTGGAGGGTGCTATATTTGATGGTTGGTGTAGGTTGGCATCACTAACTCCAAAAGAACAATCTCTCATGTGAACATGTTGTGCCTTTTCTTCTTCCAAAACTTGTTGTTCTACCTTTTCCAAGATCTCATAGATTGTCTCTAGAGACAGGTCATCCAAGTTTTTCTTTAAATATGTAGCAAGTTTGGGGTGTATGGCTCCCATGTATACTTGAATAGCTTCCTCTTCTGATGTGTTAAAATTTTCCCACATTTGGGAGTGCAACTCACGAAATCTTCCATTGAATTGACTCAAGGATTCATTAGGCTCATTACGTATGGAGGTAAACTGATTTTTCAACATCTCTAAGTCAACCTCGATTACCAAAATGATAAAGATAGGTTGCTTCTAGTTGTATCCAAGAAGTCCTAACCTCCATGGGTAGTTGGCCATACCAAAAGAATGGTCTATCATCCAAAATGTATGCAAATAACTTACAAGCCACCTCCTCATAGAAAATTTGGAATTGACATAATGTATTCTTGTAGACATACAATTTTTGCAAATATCCTAGTGGCACCTCTTGATTAAAATGTCGTAGAAACTCCAATAACATTTTAGGAATTTGATAGGGTATCCCATGTATAGACAAACCCTTATAATGATCCTCCATCGTAGATACCATTCTTTCTCTTAGAGATGCTACTTCAGCTCTTATATCGTATGTCGTCATTAGTAAAACTCAAAATATAACTTCAAAACCAATTTGTTAGTCATGAATAAAAGAAGGAACCATGACAAAGCAATATTCTAAAAATGTAAATTAGTTTCTGATTCACCAGATCGCATATGCGCAAGTGAAGAGCATACTCCTTGTGTTGTAGGCTTTCGATTCACAAGATCGCATTACACGCAAGTGAAGAGCATAATACCGACAACAAATACATTTTAGACAAAATAATTCCTTACAAATAAGCATGAAATGACTAGCAAATATCAAACATGTAACGTATGAATAATCATGTTAGCATCAACCAAGAGATGTATCCATTAAAATCAAATGAAAGTAATTGCATGGAGACAACCTCGTTAGTCAAGACCAAAAATTTTCAAAATCAAATCAAAACACATTATTCCTGTATGAACAATCAAAAGCGTTAGAACAATGCATAGCAATTCATGTCCTCCTTTTAACACTACAAGGTTGTATTGTTAAAAGAGGGCTAAAGATAATAATCAATAGGGCATGAAATATTCAAAATTTAAATCTCTATAGCATTTAAATCAAACTGAAATAAACCAATTCAAGCCCTCCTTCTAGCGCCAATCTGTTGAGTGGTATTTTCACCCAATTGTGAAAGTACACTCTCCCTTAGGATTTGGGTTCCAAATCCCCTCTTGCAAAGAAGTTAAACAAACAACTTCTCCAAGGTCTCCGCTATATTAGCATTTGCATATGTGTATTAGTAATCTCAAATAAAGATATTCAATTTAAATGCTTGGAACACCTTAGTGATTGCAAGTAACTGTAAACAAGGGGCAATGTTGGTTTATTTTACCATGAAACTTTAGTGATTGTTCATTGAACCAAAATAAAGCAAATGTGAGTTGGCCCTCATATGACCACGATGTAGTGCCTTAATTCCTTTTATCTTGAGAGTTTTAAGGTAGATTTTATCTTGCATTAAATCCAAATATGGCTTCTTATCATGAAGATGAAGATAGCTTTCAATGTGATCGATAAACTATCCCTCTTTGGTGAAATAGGTTTTCACAAAGAGGCAATAATTTATGGCCTTAAATTAAGGGCTTTAAATGTCACTTTAACTTATCCCTCTTAAATGAAATCAAATTTTCATCAAGATGAACAATTAAGTGCTTTGAAGAAATGACCTTCAATGTAATACTCAAATTACCCCTCTTTCGTAAAATTAGAATTTTTATGAAGAGAGGGCAATTTTAGGCTCAAAAATGGAAATTTGTGAAATGCCATAAAACATAACTCCTTCAATGAAATTGGAATTTTCATGAAGGGAATGTCATCATAGGCTCATGAGTGCAAAACAAAACTGAAAAAATGAAATTTGACCTTAAAATGGAAATTTTCTATTTTCGGATTTTTAAAATCTGTAATAAAACAACAACTTCGATGAATTTTTAAAAATACTAAACAACTCCAAAAATGAAATTTCAAAGTGCGTATTGGAAGTCTGAAGTATAACCTACGCAATGGTGAAATTATTTTTGGATTTTGAAAATTTTTAAATGTTTATTTTAATGCCTGAAAATTAAAAAAAATTAAAATTTTTGGAAAAATAAAATGCAGAAAAATGAAAATTGAAATGCAGAAAATGAAACACATGATACATTCAGTTTGATGCTATCCTATTCCGGCAAAACCGAAGATGTGAGGTTTTCATGCATGCAACCTAACCTATTGGACTTGCAAAACAAGCACAATCCGGATAAGCTAAGTGTTGGCTTCTAGGGTTTTAAATGAGGTTTTCAGATTTAAACATTAGCATGAAGCAACCAAGAAACTTGCATAAACTCCATTTACAAGCCTAAAATCTGAAAAGGGAAAAAAATAGACATTTAATCTTGCATGCAGAAAATGACTCCTCCTTTCTTGCCCATAAGATGCAACTTTCTGAAAAAACTATCTGCATTAAAATATTTCTTTGTACATGGCAGAAATCTGGTTTTCTCAAAGAACCAGTCCAATGTGGAAGGAAAAATATCCAGAAAAACCCAGTGCCAAGGCCTTGCCTTCATTCCTGCAATCTTCTCTGAAAAGTTTCCAACCCCCATGTGGCCTCCTCAAAGGTCCCGCCCCTTTGCCTCCTTTTCAATCAGCTATTTAAAATTTTCATAACACATTTCGTTGCATTTTACTGTGCCTCTTGGTTTTCGATCCACCTCTCCATTTGTTATGGAAACACTTATTTTTCCAAAAGCATCTTCAACGACAATTTCGTCATTTTCTCCTGACAAGCGTTGTCCCTTCATACCCCGTCCCCGTCAGGGAATCATTTGCTTTCATAATATTTCGGTTACTTTTCAAATATTCTTTAATTCAAATGTTATTCGCATGGGTATGATTATTTTATTTAATATCATGGACCCATGGACCCCCTTTTTGTTTTATTTGGACCCCTTTGTCTTGCTTTCAAAAATGCATTGAATGTATTATATTAACCATGATCTCCCAGGACCATTTAATCATACATTTTAAGAACTCCATGCAATCGTAACACTTGCCAGACTGGAGTCTTTTGTTGATGCTCACTGCAAATCTTTGCTTCGCAATCCATCACTACTTGTAGCACATAATGTTTGGCAATATTTCATCGAAATGGAATTCCCCATCGACTGTTTACATCTGTTATCTTCCATCACTGACACCTATCGCTGCGGCCTTCGTCATGTCGGGCTATCACCATACGTCTAACTATTTTTGACTCTGTTATTTATTTTGGTCATCCCATTGTGTCCTATTGATGTGGGCTCTTCTTTACAGCGTTGTTGTGGGGCCTACATCAAAACAACTCGTCCATCAAACCGCTTCACTGCTACGCTCTGCTCCTCACCCACTGGCTCTACCAGGTCATCGGGCCTTGATTCACGTCGATCCGCCATCATGGAATTCCCACATTCGACTTTGCCAGCCTGCTTTCTTTCTCACGTTCGAATACTCCAAGGCCAACAATGACACAAACTGCCCCGTCCTTGCTGACGTAGCACTCTTCGTCTGCCTTGTGAATCGATCGAGGGTTTTACTCCTACGTTTCATCCGAGTCATAGCATCACGTTGTGCCTACTAGACGTTGCCTCGATTCGTGGTCGCTGCTTCAAATTATCTTCCTACTGCTCGAGCCCTGTTCTTCCTTGTAATCCATGTTGTCCACCTGTAATTGGCTTGTCATTAGTTGGACTGGTCCTCGCTGTCTCTCAAAACCATGCTAGCTATTGTTCATATTCGTGGTAGTAATTCATCCAAGTATCTATCACCTAGAGGTTCACATCGACAAGGAGTCCACGTCCTTTTCATCCTCAATGTCCTCGGCTTCCATGGCTATATCTTCCACGTCTTCGTTAGTGATATGCATCTCAAGGTCCCAAATCGAATTCCATGTCTACAGTCGCATTGGCGCATGCTTGGAGCCCACCAATTAGCATTTTTGTCAGGGTCACGATCAGTGCTTTCCTTGGCGATTCATCCGACGAGCGTGGGCGTTATCCTTGGAACACGTGCTCATTTTCCCATCATTTGAATCATGCCTCTCCATTCGACATCGGCTCTTCAACATCCATGGTCTGTCCATGTTTCCACCCTGCACTCTCACACGACCTCTGAACATGGCGTTTCATGTTGACCTACCACACTGCTTAGCGGGTCCATGTGTGTCACCGTCGATTGATGGTTGTCACGTCACTTCTATGAGGTCTGAATCTCCGCTGCTCATCTTCCACTGCAACCTGCATAAAACAAATCACACCTATTAGAATTAGCTTTATAAAACCCCTTTTTATTATTATTATTTATTTTTTATTATTTATTTTTATTATATATATTTTTATATTGGGTAAATACTTCTTATACACATCCACCATGGAGATTGAACCCGGGTCACATTACCGACATGTTTTGCTTTACTTTGTGTAGATGTATATTAAAGAGGTATTAAGGTGGAATGAAGCTTTAACATAAAACCTGCTTTATATATAGCACACAAGCTCACTATACATGAATGACAAAAACAAGAAATTTAACCGTTACAATGCTAATAACAAAATATTAGCAATAACATTGCTAACACAACATTGACGATAAAAATCGTCGACAACAAAATGACATTAAAAATCATCGACAACAATTTGACGATAAAAAATCGTCGACAAGAAATTGACAACAATTTGATGATAAAAAATCGTCGACAAGAAATTGACAACAATTTGACGATAAAAAATCATCGACAAGAAATTGACAACAAAAATCAATGACAACAAATTGGCAAAAACTACAAACCCAAAACACAACGAAAGCATTAGACACTTAAAACAAACTGCAAACACCCAAATACCAAAAATAAAAAGGTGGGTCCCCAATTTTGGGGTACGTTGTGGAGCAGCCACAACAATTCAATTTTAGTCATTTCCCTTCAAAAGCAATTAATTAGATTTCCCTTTTGAAAATCAATAGATCAAATTTGTACCCAGGTGTTGTAGGTGAGTTGGAGAGGAGAGGGCAATCCTCCAAGGGAGGTCCCAGGTTCGAATCTCCACCCTACCAAAAAGCTAAATTAGGTACCCAAAATCCAATTGATAATGTTGGTGCGAGCAGGGTCGGGTGTGACTCCCGGGTGACTTTGACGGTATAGAACCCCCTGTTCATGGTCTCTCAGGCCAAGGCAGCCCCGCAAGGGGTTTTTCGCTTAAAAAAAATAGATCAAATTTGTTTTTGTGAGGATGCAAGTAAGTAGATTTTCTTTGAAAAGGCATTCTAATATAGCTTTGTTTTAAAAATTCATTATAGCATAGCTTTGTTTTGAAAAGGCATTTAGAGTAGATTTTCTTCTAAAACAGTACCGTGCAAACAAACACCACACACTCACGTCCCATTTTTAATGGTGTAAGGAACTGGCTTTCATCCCCAGTCCAAATTGGATTTCATCATAAATTCAACACCAGAGTTCAGTGAGGTCTGGGTTGTACTCTCCATTGGATCACCTCTGGTTTTAGTCACCATAGTATCCCCCCAGGTGGATCGTTCTAGCATTAATAATCGATTTATCCTTCCCACTTCGAGTGTTGGTTATCCATATTTAATCACTGGAAGGTACCTTTAGAGTGGGTGGTTTTTGAAAGCCCCTTTACCATAGTGCTTTTCAAATAATTAGTGGGCGTAGCTGATCATTACTATGGATGCCTTAAACATGAGGGTTAAGCGAAAGCATGGGTATGTTGGTAGCACCACATTGACAGTGCAACCTCTCTTCGTGAGAGTTTTATTGACTCATCATAGCATTTTGAGTCTCCCTCCTTTGGATACCATTTTACTGTACCAAAATCCATCTAGGTTGCCACTCGCCCGTTGGAAACATAGTTCTATTATGTGCACTTTTGGGCATTGCAGAAGGTTCTATGCTACGACATACCTGATTCAAAGTAGATTTCACCCATTCTCGTGATTTGTTCCTAGGGCAGATACATACTTTCATAAACACACACGAAAAGAAAAAAAATAACATTTACTTCTTATTGAGTCTCATGAAAGTGGTTACAACAGCATATCAAACTTGCTATAACTCCCTCTTTAGTTGTTCCATAGTTTCACTTCCATGCCATACACTGCATAGTAGGTTTTTAGGTGATTTACACCCCCTAGTGCGGCTTTCCTACACTCAAATATATTCGCATGATTTTATGCGAAACATAGCTTCCAGGCTACAAAACTACACTAAACAGGTCTACATAGCACATAGAGGGTCTTCACTACAAAAAATCCATCCTCTGTCACTATTTCTAGTGGTTCACATGGCCCCGTGTGAACCTCTAGTTGCAGAAGTGGTTCGCACGGCCCTATGCGAACCTATTTTTTAGGTCCTAAATTTCTCAGACAACACACAAAGATCTTCCACAACACATATCTATCATTTGTTTTTTATTTTGCTATTTTGTACGATCCCGTGTGAACCTATGTTTTTGAGAATAGACAGTGTCACACTTAGCCACAAATATTCCTAGAGCCTAGATTTCACATCTTTTGGCTATTACCACAATTTTTACACACATCACCATGTTGGTTATACGTAGTCAAATGTGTGAATCCCTTCGTTGTGCCACTAAGATTGCTTAACAAAATTTCATGATCGTAGGTGCCTCTACTTCTCAGACCCATGATCCACCTTTTGAGTCTGAGCCAGTTACTTATATTGGTCCCCCTAATCTTTTTATTGGGTCCTCGGCCCCTAGAACTATTCCCATGTCCCATGGTGCTTCTTCCTCTCCATCCCATCTCTTGGACAAGATCTTCTAAGAGACCCCTCCTTTGGATAATCTCTCCTCTCATAATCCCCCATCCACCTATTGCCAGTATGTTTTATATACCCCTCTTGGTCGTCCCATATCTGTTATGGTGGCAAACGAGTCCACTCCACCCCCTTCACCATTTTCCAGCCATCCCTTCCTAGATCATTATTCTCATCCACTTTTGGAAGACAAATATGATGTTGTTTCCCAAATCATGCTTGATGTCGTTACTACTATCCAAACAGTCTGTATGATATCTACGCATTCTTCTTCTATACCACCCCCTACCACATCTTCATCCTAAATCCTGCCATCTCAGCAGGCTTCATTGAGTTACCATCCATCATCCCAACCACTGTCATCACTACCACTACAACATTTTTTACACCTCTCGCAATACTACCAGCTTTCATCCCCACACTTATCCCATCCTTCATTGCAGATTCGTTCGCAATAGGGATCATTATTCCCATAGCCACCTCCTTTCACATTGCATTTTACTTCCTATCCACCTACCATCTATCCACCATTTTTATTATATGGACCCCGATCGGCCCCTTCATCATTTTTCTTACCATCCCCCCTCCATTTCGACCTCCACCATTGAATCCTGCTTACCAAGGCAACCCACCTCTCTATTTGATTCAGCCTGAGTCCCTACTCACCATCCCATCTGTACCACCCCAGTCCTCATCTATTGTACCCCCATCTTCAAACCTATCCTCCTGTACCACTCCATCTATTCCACCCCCATATTCTACACCACCTACTTTCTTCACCTCGCCACTCACATGGTACTCCACCACTACTGCTCAAGCGCAACTGACTTTCCAATATGCACAATAGTAGTAAGCACCCATGCCTAACCAACATATTACAGGGTATTATGATCAGCAACAACAACAACCACCCTATTCCAATCTTCCTACATCTCGCCTCATCCATCCCAAGTTCCTATCCCACAATATCAATCCATTTCTATGCTTGATCCACAATAGGATTTTTACTATCATCTATGGGAAGAACAATAGTTGCAATATCCACCATATTTGGATTATTTGTAAGCTTCATCACAGCCACTTACTACATCCATACCATCACTTCCATTTTTGGCTCCACCAATACCACTACCATGCTCTCTAGTGAATTTCAAGCCATGCAGGAGCAACTTCCTGCCTTGGATCTATGCACAACTAGTTATGGGACTCAAAAACCCACATATAACGAGTTGTGCAGTGAACCAAATCACCCTTCTATACCTATACATCCATATCCTTACATATTTGAGATCCCTAAATTTGACAAATTCAAAAGTAAGGAAGATCCTAGAGAGAACCTCAATAATTACTGCTTTGCCTGTTACCAACTACATGAAAGTGATCCCCTTATGCTTTGCACATTTGCACTTTCACTTGGAGAACAAATATTATATTGGTAAAATCATCTACCTCACCACAACTTATTCACTTTTGAACATTTGGCCAATATTTTTCTTGAATATTTCTCGATCAACATCAAAACCAAGCTTATAATTGTTCAATTTTTATGCTTTACACCAGTATGACGACGAGCCTTTCGTTGCACATTGGAGAGTGATCATTCATGATCTTGCCTTCCCTCTCCCGCCTTTAGAGCTCATAAAATTGTTTTCCAATAGTTGTCACAAACAAATCTCTTAGATATTACAGATTCATCAAAGTCGAACATTTGAGTATGCCATTACCCAAGCCAAGGTTATCGAGGATATCAAGGTCCACACAAGTAAAATCAAGCTTTGGTAGAAATCACCCTACCCCACCAATTTCTATTACAATCACCCTCTATATGTACCACCCACTACCCGACCACCTCAAACCAATCAAGTACTCCTTAATTCTCCATATCCACTACCACAAGTAGCATCTGCTCAATCCCCATAATTCGTGCCTCTGCGACCACCCTAAAATGCCTATCAAGTCAATCCTCCACTACCTACCACTCCATACCAAAGAAATCCTCCACCCCAGTCTACTCCACATCAAGGTCACAATCTGCATCCACCTTGTCCGCATGGACGCCTCTGTCTGAGCCCATGCCTGCTCTATTTCATAGATTACATGAAGGAGGTCTCATCACTTTACCAAATTTACAACCTCTTGATCCAAACCAATCTCTCCTATTAGACCACAACCTGTAAGCTTTTTGTGATTACCATCACCAACATGGTCATACTCTTTATTCATGCTGCATATTTCGCCATACTGTGCAATATATTATTGATTGAGGCACTATTCAAGTTTCCAATCCTCTCGCACCACAAAATAAAAATTTGGGGATATATCAAAATCCACTACCTGAGCATGGGGATAATCCACCTCAACCTGATCCATGCTAGGTCAATAATGTCAATTGAGGTCTATCTCGGTAGGGTTTTATGGGTATGATCCACATCACAACCCATAATAAATGCTATCCAACCCCTGCTACACCCCAGCAACCTTCCACTTCTCAACCACCTACTTCCAATCCACCAACCCATCCACCCGTTCCTCCTCCCATACCATGAAATATCATAACCATTCATGGTAGTATCTCCCATCATCTCTACACTGCCCCTGCAAGGTTATCCATCTATGACCTCCTACAACAATCCCAACCTCACCATGAAGACCTCGATTCTATCCTTCACTCTATAGATCTTGAGACCCATGATACAGATGCATTTGCTAACTTTGTTGGCAATATTCAGAGATGCCTTCAACCTCCTATCTGCTTCCATGACCATGAAATTATAGAAGTTGTCAACGAGGGAGTGGATCCCCCATTGCATATTCAAGCCTCCATAAATATTGTGACCTACAAACATGTGCTCATTGACACGGGTTCCTCCATTAGCATCATTTCAACTGCCACCCTTGGCTACCTTCACCTTCCTCCATCTCATATCACTACACCTTTCATGGACCTTCGATATTTTGATGGCTTTATGCACCCTACCCTCAGTACCATCGTCCTTCTCATCAAGGCTGGTGCCAAAACCGTCTCCACCTTCTTCCATGTCATTGAAGGTGAAATATAGTATAACATCCAGGCCACCCTTAGATTCAGGACATGCAATGCATCCCCTCCATGCTACATCATTGTATAAAATATGTCCATAATGGTTTGGTCCACTTTATCCTCGCCAATGGTGATCCATTTGAGTTCTACAAAATTATTGCTCTTCCACCCAATCCGCCCTTATCATCTACATAATTCGCACCCATTCCACACCGTTATTTGGATAACACTTATCCTTCATCTTCACAATCGCCTCCCACACATGATTTGAGTAATATCGCATCCACCTCAACAAATCTACCTTAGCCTCCTCCCACTCCTACTACTCCCACCTTTTCACACCATCCTTCTTCATCCTTCACACTGCTTCCCCCTTTTACCTTTTTTCTCCATTTTCTTCACCATCTTCATCCAACAATTTTTGTATTCTCCACATCCCACCTTCATATGCTCATTGCTTCATTCTCTGATCTACATGGATGTGAGTAATTTCATCCTCACCAACCACATCTTCTATCCCCAAATCTTAATTCACCCATGCCAAACATCCCATCATCAAAACCCCTATTGAGTGCTACGAGTGGATACAGGGTGCCTCTTGGCTTGATGACCAATTAGCTCAATTAGATCCTCCTAATTTGTCCACATCACCTCCCACTCCACCTACACCAGTTCTACCCTTATCCTTGCCATCTAGGGGGTCCCCCCCTAAACCTGAGCGTACGACCCCTCCTCATGTTTCTATACTCATGACCACACCAGGTCCTGGTGAGTATAACACAACCAATGCTTGGGTTATTCCCTCCACCATACAATCCACTCATGACTATGGTCGACCTCATGATGTGCCCTTGACTATTGGGGCAGTGGTTCCTCTAGGTCCTTCCAAAAATTACATGAACTTTGTATATGGGGGCCTTGAATCATCAGTAGAACCTCCCGCACCTCCACCGCCACAAACCAAATTTTGTGGTAACCTTGATCACATGTCCAATCCTAATTTTTCTTGACATTATCTGCGCATGTATAACCGACATGGGTATGGTCTAGGGAGATATGAACATGGGTGTCGCACCCATATCAATCTTGCAAACCTACCGATTGATGAGGAATTGGTTACAATCCTCCAATAATCAGTACCCTCGAGCATGAGTTGCATAATCTGGATATTGATCCCCTTGACCTTCTTTCTTATGAGAAATTTGGTCTTAATCTACCAATCAAAATTTCTTCCCCTCATTCCATAATCGATATTCCATTTGCCTTATTTCTACCATCCCCACCACATGAACCCCTATCTCCTCACAAAGTTGAAATCCTTGTCCATCACTTCACCGACCTATCGCTCGATCCACCTCTACCCGTTGATCCACCTTTGCTCGATGATCCACCTTCCTCACCCCTACCTGCTATTCCATTTTTCCCCATTTTAGAGATAGCACCACCCTGAGGCCCATGTTCTCATTCTCCTTCCCCACCTGTACTTTTAAATCTAGGCCATCACCAACCTCTTTTGGATTCATTTCTATCCTCCTCTGATTCATCACCAACTTCATCATCCACATATACCATATCTAGCACCTTGGTTAACATGATCTCTTTTGACTTTTACGCTCTGCTACAATATCCAAATCATATCAATTACATTCCACCTCCTATCACTGACTTTGTTGATTTCGATGATATCTCCTCCACCCCCTCAGCCACCTAATTTCTTCCAACACCTCGCATGTTGAAATCCACTAATGCACCTTTGCCTTCCATTCCATCTCATCTTCCATGGATCAATCATACAGATATTTATCTAGATGATGAATTCCAACTCTCTAAGTCCATTGATGACCTTCATCTCATTCCCACATCTGCCCAACTCCATGATGGTTCTCACATGCTTGTCGAGGACACTATTGAAGTCAACATTGGTAATGATCTGGAACACCCTCACATCGTCTACCTCACCGCCAGCCTATCTAAATAAGAACATGTCCTCTTTACTAATTTCCATAATTATTACATAAAGGTCTTCGCATGGTCCTACGAAGATATGATCGGTCTTGATTCCTCACTAGTTGTGCACAACCTTATCCTCGATGACAATACCAAACCCGTCAGACAAAAGCTGCACCGCATGCACCCTACCATGGCCCTTATGGTAAAATAGGAGTTATAAAAACTTCTCAACATGGATTTGATACAACCTATCAATTACCTTAAGTGGATCTCAAACATGGTCCCCGTTGGCAAACCCAATGGGGCATCTATATTTGCACTAATTTTAGGGATCTCAATAAAGGATGTCCTAAGGACAATTTTCCACTCCCTAATATTGATACATTGGTCGATGCTACAGTCAAACATGAAATACTATCAGTCATGGATGGTTTTTCAAGTTATAATCAAATTTGTGTCAATGCATATGATCAACACAAGACTTCTTTTATGACCCCCTAGGGGACTTTTTGTTACAAGGTTATGCTCTTTGACCTCAAAAATGCTGGAAAAACTTACCAACACAACATGACCTACATTTTCCATGATTTCATGCACAAAATTTTTGAGGACTACATTGATGATCTTATTGCTAAATCCAGAACCCATGGTCAACATCTTGAGGACCTGCGTCAAATCTTTGATCGCCTCTTAAAACATAATGTCCGATTAAATCCAAAAAATGCATCTTTGGTGTTACCACAAGCAAAATTTTGGGTTTTATCATTTCACAAAGAGGTATAGAAGTGGATAATGTAAAGGTCCAAGCTATCATTGACATACCTCTCCCTACAAATCTCAAATAGTTGTGCAGCTTGCAAGGAAGAATCCAATCCATTTGGTGATTTATCGCCCAACTTTTAGACAAGTGTCAGCCATTCAATCATCTTCTCTAAAATGGGGTCCCTTTCAAATGGGATGATAAAGGTTAAGCTGCCTTTGATGCCATAAAATTATACCTCACATCTCTGCCTGTCCTAACACCACATCATCTAGATCGCCCCTTTTATATATACATTTTAGCTACTGATGTAGCCTTGGGTATGCTCCTTGCTCAAAAGAATGAATTGGACCAAGAACAAGTTGTCTCTTACATCAATCATACATTCATTTATTATGAAACACAATATTCTTACATGGAGAAACTTTACCTCGTCATTGTTTTTGCCATACAGGAGTTGCGATATTACATGATTAACCATACTACCTACGTAGTTACCCACAATAATCCACTTCACTACATGATGTGCAAGAGCTATCACAATAGTCGAACAACCAAATGGATCATGCTCCTTATGAAATTTGATCTCAAATTCATCAGTCAAAAATCCATAAAATTCCAAGTCATTATCGATCAGCTGGTGGATGCCCCCTTATCAAGTGATACCCCACTACTTATTCAGCTTCCAAATGATTTTGTATTCCAGACCACCAAAGTTGAAGAACCAGTGGAACCTGAGTCAACCTTTGATCTAACCCTCTTTTTTTATGGCTTTCTTTGTGTGAATGTTGGGGGTGCCAGTATAGTCTTTGCCACACTACAAGGGGAGCCACTCCCCTTTTCCTTCAAATTAGGCTTTCCATGTACCAATAACAATGTTGAGTATGAAGCTCTTATCGTGAGCCTAAAGCAAGCACTTTCAATGCACATTCGATGCTTGGATATATACGGTGATTCCCTCCTTATTGTAAATCAAATTAAGGGAGAATGGAAATGGCATTGCCCAGTCTTGCAACAATACAAACAGGTAGTTGAACACTTGTTGGTCTAGTTCAAGTGGTATGACATCACTGCTACTCCTCGATCCACAAACCATTTTTTGGATACGATAGCCTCTCTCGGTTCCCTTATTCTATAAAATCTACTTTCTGAAACTACCCATGTGTCTATACACACCCTCTTCCATTCAGCCATTTCCACCAGTCCGCCTTCTCGTGATGATGGTATCAATATTGTCAAAGTTGAACCACATGACCCATGGTTTTACCACACTAAAGATTACCTTAAGCTCGGTATTCTTCCACCTGATCTAAATCAAACCCACAAACGAGCTTTTAAATTATGTGTCATACGCTATACATTGCTAAGCGATATCCTTTACAAGCGTAGTTACGATGGTATCCTATTATGCTATTTAGAGCCCTTCGAGTCCCAACGCATCACCTAAGAGGCTCATGATGGTACTTGTGGCAACCACTTCATTGGTATGGCCATTACTAAACACATTCTATGAATGTGCTATTATTGGCCCACAATGGAACATGACTATCGTGATTATGTCAAAAAGTGTATTAAATGCCAACATCATGCCAATCTTACACACTTGCCCTCTCAAGCTCTTCAACCAATTCAATCAATACGGCCCATTTCACAATGGGATCTGGATCTTATCAAAAAAATCACTCCTGCCTCATCCAGAAACCATAAGTTCATCATTACCATAACTAAATATTTTACAAAATGGATTGAGGCCATCCCGTTAGTGCAAACGATCGGTCCCAAAATTGTTGATTTCATCGCACAACACATTATTTGTCATTTTGGTATCCCATAAAATATCATCTCTAATAATGGTACACCTTTCAAGAACAAGAATGTTTGTGCATTATATGAGAAATTCAACATTCAACATAGCTTTTCCACTCCATACTACCCACAGGGTAATGGCCAAGCAAAAACTACAAACAAAACCATTTACGCCATTCTTCGCAAAACCATTACAGAGTCACACTATGATTGGCACAATCAAATACCATTGGCATTATGGGCATATCGCACAAGTATTTGTACTTCAACTAGGGCAACCTCATTTTCCTTTTATATGGCACCAAAGCCATCATACCCTTAGAGCTTGAAATACCATCCTTACGGGTTTCCATGTAAGAATTCATCGATGATGACACAACTCATCAAGCCAGACTAGATCAACTAACCCTCTTGGATGAATGTCGCATTCATGCCATTGAACATACCCGCATCTACCAAGACCATCTTCGACGTGCCTATAATTCCTAGGTACACCAATGAGAATATCAAGTTGGAGATTTAGTTCTCAAAGAAAACCAAAAAATTACCAGTCAACCGCACCATCTTAATGATAAATTTACACCTAACTAGTTAGGCCCATACATGGTTACTCAAAAATTTGGATCTGGGGCATATCACCTTGCTACATTAGAAGGCATTTTTGAACTTGAACCCATCAAAATTATTCATCTACGAGCATTTTATGCCTAAGCATAGGCATTACAAATCACCACCAATTGTACATATGTTTATAATCAAAAACAACAAAAATCAAAATACAAAATACAAAAACAACAACACCATTTCTGGAATTCTACGATATTAAATCAATTGCATTTATATCTAAATCTGCTTCATATCCTTTGTTTTCCTTCTTCCTTCTTCATTCTTTCCCCCTTATTCTATGATGAATGTTGTATGGTCATGCTTCGAGCAACTACATATCTTTCATCTTCCCTCTTCTCTTCATCTGTCTCTTTTTCTTCTCTTCTCTTATTACTAAAACTTATCAATGTTGTATGGCCACGCTTTGAGCAACTACATACCTTTGATAGGTTTCTTCTTTTTTTCCTTCTTATCTTATTTTTCTTCTTCCCTTTTCTTTCCTCATTATTTTCTTCTTTTCTTTCCCCATCACTTTCTCATTCACACCATCGCCCCATTCCATTGTTTATAATACTAGGGCAACCTTGTACATCAATCCTCGCTATCCGTCAGTGCCATATTGCATCTTCCATTCCATACTTTGATTTACATCCATGCCTTTTCTCATGTGTCAAAATTACTTCCATATATCAATCCATACATAATCATTGTAAAAACCATGCTTGGGGAATTAAATATGCACATGCTAGCATACCAGTTTGATGCCCAAACTCATTTTCAAGAGACAGGATTATTGAAATTTTTTGAGTGCTTCACCCATAAATAGTTATATAATCAACCACCATCAAAATTTGGCATATTTCAAAAAAATTTCTAGGCTTCCCTTGATTACCTTGCTCTCATTCCTATATTTACTTGCACGTCCTACACACTAATAATATTTTGGGAATAGGACTGGCTACACTGCATTTCGGCTGATGCTTAGTGAAAATCACCCCACTCATCACATCATTCACATAATTTATTCCATAACTAAGGATTGACAACATGACAAGATACAAATACAGAGAAAAAGGGCAAAAAACAAAAGCCAATGCCCACATAAAAAATAACAAAGAGAAAAGAGAACGACAATCATCATACAGGGGAAGAAAACAAAATTAAAAGCCTCAAAAGTACTATCAACAGCTTGAATCCCTGCATTCCTCGGGTCTTTACCAATGCACTATCTTACAAGCTAAGTTACCATGCAATTATAAACCACCCTTTTCTAGAATGGTTATCTGAACATTACTTTACACACACAAATCCAGGATTGAGGTCTTGTTTACCAAGATATCCTAGTGTAGCACCCTAAAATTGGTGCAGTTAAACCTTTGTAAAAAGATAAAAATTTAAATTTTAACCCAAACCACTCGTTAACCGCCCATTACCTGCTTTCCTTATTTTCCATGCCATTTTTAGGATTTGTTTTGACCGTTGGACGATATCGTCAATGATCAGATGAAATCGTCCCAGATCTGACGAATTCGTCTAGAATAGAATGTCCAGACGATTTCGTCCCAAAACCAAATTTTCATAATTAGCTTCTGTTTCAACAGCTTATCTAACTTGGGCGTAAAGCGTGTCTCGCACAGTTAGAGTCTCCCTCGTTGGAGATCTCCCAAATTGGGATGATCTCCAACCTCCTAACCTCTCCCTAATCCTACATAAATTGGGATTTTCTCAGTTTATCCCCCTGAACCCCCTGGCTGACTGATTTCTTTGCAACTTCAACTTTTCATGCATTAGAATACCTTTGCACTTTCGTTTGCATTGCGTATTTCAAGTTTTCTTGTAGGGATTTCATTGTTTTTCAGTGGGAGCAAGCTCGGATCGTCACAGGCAATTCCAGACAATTTTGGATGATCCTGTCACAGATCGACAACGATCTCGTATGATCAGAGGTGATCTTGATTGTAGTCCAGATTGGGGGCAATCAGAACCTGGAGTTTGTATTTCTTTGTCTTTTCTCTTCATTTATTTCTGTATTAACTTGGTTTATTCTATTCTTGCATCCTGAAGTTCACCTCATTTAGCATAGATGCATGATAAAGTTAAAACAAATTGTTAAACTAATGCATTTCTTTTAATTGCTATCTGGATTTATCATCTAGGCAAATTTACTGTCATTTCTATCATTTTATGTTACTTTTGTAGTTGCATATTTGGTTTTTGGTATATGTTTTGTGACTGCAAGTTTCTGACGAATTCGTTAGATCGATGACAATCTTGTCTGATCTCAGACGATCGACTGAGATCTGAGACAATTCTGTGCAATTCCAGACGATTACATATGATTTGAGATGATTTAGATTTCTACAAACCTCAGAATCTTCATCATACATCCGAAATCAGGTATATTATGTCCTATTTAGCATATTCTCTATGTTTAGCACTTATTCATGTTTTCTATATTCATATAAATCAGCATTGACATATAGAATAGCTTAGATTCATCTTGGCCAAACCTAGGAATTGAATGATTAAAATACAAAATAAACACATCAAACCTACTCTCAACCTAGGTGTGGAAACTACCACTCAAAAGTTTCCTGGTGAACCCACCATCCATCAAAAATTCACCCTTATACCCCTCCCCCGAGAGGCACGACATTCAAAGGGCCTCTTAGTCCGAGGTATTGTCCCATCCTTCTTGCATCCCCCTTCCGGGTGCGGATCCTATAGCCTGAAGGTAAGGATGCAAAAAATTTGGAGCAATACATTTTGGTGAACCCGACATGAATACTAAAACCTTTTGAAAACAATCCTAAAAAAATAAAAATAAAAACATAAATGCATTTAGAGTCAAAAGGCAAATAATTTAAAGTTGCATATCATATTTAGATGGTAGATTATAATAAAAGATGAGCTGTCACCATTAATGTTGAGAATCAATTAGTAGCTATAGATATTACTTCTTTGCTTAGAGTATCTCAAACATATAGAGTCTCACCTTTATGGGACGAACTTAATAGGAGATTGAATCTTATTTCATATAGGTCAACAGAACTTAGGCAAATCAAGAGGTTTGTCCTAGATAGAATCCTGGATCCTAATCAAGTGACCTTATATCATGAGCTTCAGAGAGCTTGTCATAAGTGGTTAGCAGATAAAAGAGCCATTGTGTCTTTTGAATTGTACACCTTTGAGGAATACCTTGCCAATGCAGCTATAGTACATAAATTTCTATCTTGTATAGAGGATCAAGAGGTCGTTCTTACGGATAGAAAGAGATGGAATAGAGTTCCTAGAGCTATGTTATATCGAGAGTATTGCCATGAGCTCTATTTTTACAAGTCAGAGTCAGAAGTAGATAACATCACCATAGCACACTTTGTCAAATTCCTAAAAAACCATTTTCAATTTGAAGAGGAGCATTTCATGACTCCTGATGAACTTGATCCCATCAATGACATCTATAAAATATTTATAGAAAACTAAGCCATTCTTTTATTATTGTTATTTCATGCATTTAGTATGCTCTTTTTTCTCTTTATAATATTATCATAAAAATAAAAACAAAACAAAATATAAAAAAAATCAAAACATTTTCTTATTATAGTAGGTATATAATTAAAATATATACCTCCCAAATTTGTTGCAAATATATATATATCAATATATATTTGCTAAAATCTAAATTTAAGCATAATGACTAGACTCAGGAATGGAAAACAAATTGAAGTAGAAGAATATTGGTTAGGAAAACCAGTGACTAAACCAGATGTCCTTCCTGAAGACCCAATTCAGAAAGAAGGAACCTTAGACCAACAAGAAGAAGAATTTGTTGAAGGAAATGAACAAAGAGAAATTGTTAGAGAGGAAGGATCCTCATCTCCTAAAATGTTTTCGGAAGGAGCTGTTACTTTTGAGAATATGGAACATTTTTGGAAGTTCCTCAATACTAATATTGGCGCCCTTAATAGAGCATTCCATATGGACAAGGATCAAATTAGTGACACTCAAGCAACCCTAGAAGAAATATATCACACACGCACTAATCCCTTGTCCGTCGTTGATCAAGAAAGTGATCAAGCTAGACCATCCAATTTGGATATGGCCGCTATAATCCAGAATATGCAACAACAATAGGTTACCCAACCATCTAGAGTGCCTGTTACCAAGCCTAGGGTTATTCCCACACAAAATAAACCGTCATTCATCGCTCTATTTCACCAAGTTATTG
Organism: Wollemia nobilis; assembly: GCA_028583015.1. Lineage (NCBI taxonomy): Eukaryota > Viridiplantae > Streptophyta > Pinopsida > Araucariales > Araucariaceae > Wollemia > Wollemia nobilis. The sequence continues at coordinate 604,804 of JAQPPZ010000267.1, forward strand.
ATCAACATACCTCAAATCAACAAAAGCCTAAAATAAAACCAAACACCAATTTCCAACAATCTAGGATACAACATAATGCTACAACAAATCTTCTTCATAATACTCTTCCTACCAAGCATTTGCATAACAGCAATATAGCGTCTAATCATTACGTCAAGCCATCCTATGCTCATAAATCCCATACTCATGTACCACCGAACCAATATGATGGACAAACTGGTAATCTGGAAGCCATGGTGAAATAGTTAGTCTCCCGCATGGACCAGATAGATCCCTACCGTCCCTCGTATAATTATCGAGAGATGTGTAGTTAGCCTCTAGATCCTATAGTTGTAGCACAACCATATCCTAAACACTTTCCTATGCCTGTCCTACCTATATACAAAGGAACTGAAGATCCCATAGAGCATCTTCGTATGTTTAGGATAGTGTGTCATGATATATCACATGATGATTTGTTATTACTAAAAATGTTCCCAAAAAGTTTAGGAGGAATGGCATTAGAGTGGTATTATCAATTACCCACTCATTCTTTGAGGAATTTTGAAGAGACAACTGAGTCTTTTGTGCATCAATTTAGTGCCTACATTGAAAGGCATGTAACCATTAAAGATTTGTACAACCTAAAACAAGACAAAGATGAATGTTTTGCTGATTTCCTAGCTCGATGGAGACAGTTGATAGGAAGATTGCACTTTGTGTTACCTTATCAAGAAATGCGGGATATCTTTATCAATAATTTACAAGAACAACTATCCTATGAGTTATCAATTGTGACCTTGACCACCTTCGATCAAGCTATAGATTTAGCTCTAAGAGTGGAAGATGCCCTCATTAGGAGAGGCCAGCTTAAAAAGAAATATGATGAGAAAACATCCAGAAATCAATATAAAAATAAACAAGTTGTGGGTTATGGAGTCACTGATAGTAGAAATATCGCTATTGTTAATTCTGCAAAAACAACAAAGAAATTTATACTGAAACCTCCTAATAAACCACTCCGAGAATTTACTAGGTTAAATCAACCTTTATCAACCATTCTCCTACAATTATTAGAACGAGGTTTGATCCAATTACCAAATATCCAGGAACCTGATCCAACTATACCCGGATACAGAGCTGATTTACACTGTGATTTCCATAGAGGACCTGGACATGCTACCAACTCTTGTAAAATATTAAAACATAAAATACAAGATTTAATTGATAACAATGAGATGGAGGTGCAAGCCTTCCAACCTAAACAAAATCCTCCTAATAATGCTCAAAAGAACATCCCTCAAATTTAGAATCAAAATGCCAATCAATCATTGGACATATTTCAACATCCTTTACCAAAGCATGGTAAAGAGGTGGCTAATCAAATTGAGCATCATAATGTTCCCCCTCCTACCCGATATGTAGGGACTATTAGTGGACATTTACCTGTTCATGATTCGCAAATATTTGACACAACTTTATCTATGGTTACGACCAGACCTCTATATAATATTCGGACACCTGATCTTAGTGATACAGAATACGAGACTAAAAGTAGCATGGAAATCACCTCAAATCAATCGAATAGTTCTGAAGATGAATCATATGCTATTCAACCCATCACAAATTCTATGGTTTCGAAAGAACCATTTCCTAGAAGAGTCACTACTAGACCATCTTCTCACCAATTACTTTCTAATGAACAAGCCATAAATGCTAGACCAAGACCCATTCATCATTCACAAAATAATATTGTAGGTACCATCGGAGTTGTTACTCGACAACAGGCTCAAAATTCTCAACAAGATCAAACTCAAAACGATGGCTCAGCTCCATTTTTTTTGAAAATTCCTAATAAAGGGAACCACGCACTTAATGTTCAACCTAAACCTCCTTATAATATTAATGAATAATTATCAAATACTATAGCTAGAATTTCCTTTTTGGACCTTTTAATATCTTCTCCTACACATAGGGATGAATCACTGCTCACATTAATCCAAATGATGGTACCACAAAATATTCAACTTGAAGCCATGTCCAATACTATCATAACTCGAGAAGTTGATTGTATTGACTTTCGGGATAGAGATATACCACAACATAGTTTACATAAGGATAACCCCTTATATATTACTGCCCTAATTGGAGATGTAGTAGTTAAACGAGTCTTGATTGATAATGGTTCATCTTTAAACATTTGCACTTTTGACTTCTACCAAAGATTTGGGTTTAGAAGTGACGAAATGAAAAGAACTGATATGATTATAAAATCCTTCAATGATGAAACACAAGAAACATGTGGAGTTATTACTATCCCATTGCAAGTTGGTCCTAGAACCTTAGACATGATTGTGTTTATTGTACATTGCCCTGCATCATACAATATACTCCTGGGTCGCCCTTGGATCAACGCGATGCGAGCTATTCCCTCAACTTTACATCAATGTGTTAAATTCAAATTTAAGAATCAATTGGTTACCATTCATGGTGATCCTAGACCCTTTGATATGTGTGCTTTGGCAGAACCTGTTGGAGTTCAATTTTGCCCTGCTCTATCATCCACACATCCTGATTCTAATCATCCGCCTAAACGTGTGAAACACACACTCATAACATCATCTACTTTTTCCCCACCAACTACACCTCTACATGTAGTTCAACCATCTTTTGAACAAACCACATTAGGACCTCAAAAATATCCTAAACCCACAACCAATGCTTCTTGTTTTACTCCTATAACTTCCATACCTATAGATCCATCCAAAGACATCTCTACAACATCTACACCTACCAGAGGCATATTTTCTGCATCCAAAGATATAGGAAATGTTCCTTCTACCTCTTACGCTCTTACTGATGAGCTCTTACCCGATTTATCTAAAATTCTTATATCAGATAAAACAAACGTTGTTATGTAATATTCCCTTATTTTAAATAAATTGCCACCCTCTCCTCGTACCTTGGGCCTCCCACAGCCTATGGGAAGTATCTACCAAGTCGGGATATGTGCTTTTATTTAGAAGGGATATGACTGGGGAAGAATACCTTGAAACATCAAGACACATTACGATGGATATGCTCGATGTTATTTTGCTAATGAGTATATTAAAGCTAAGCCTATAATGCATAAATTGGGATATAAAGGGAAAGGTTTGGGACCTTTTCAGAATGGTATGAAAGAACCTTTCGAGGTAGAACCATGGCCTGCCCGATGTGGTGTGGGCCTATTTGCTAGTAAAGGTCAGCCCTTCCCATTTGAGGATGATGACCATCTCATATGTTACCAAGATTATTTGGATAAATACGATGCTTTGTGTTTAAGGAATAACCCATTTACATGTAATATGCTATCCATATCTTACCCTGAGATGATTGCTGAATCCGACGATGAGTTGGAGGGAGATATCTTCCATGATGTCTCCGTTGAGGAATTGTTACATAACAAATTTTATTTTGATGGCTCTATACCTAGTATAGCCCAGCTTGAGGCCACGACTCCTCAAGATGAATTATCCAAGCTAACCGTAGAAGAATTACAAGAATTGGGCGTTTCACCCACCCCACCTAATTTTGAGAGAGATCTACACATGGAAGTAGAAAACATCATAAAAATTAACATTGGAACCGACGATAACCCTCACATAATCAACATTGGATCAGAATTGAGTCAAGAAAAACAAGATAAATACATTGCATTCCTTAAAGAATATGAAGACATTTTTGCTTGGACGTATGAAGATATGCCAGGATTAGACCCTTCTGTAGTTATGCATCACCTAGTAGTCCATCCGGATGCTAAACCTGTTAAACAAAAACTTAGAAAAATGTATCCCAAAGTGACTTTATTAGTCAAAGGGGAATTAGAAAAACTCTTGAAGGTCATTTTTATACAAGCCATTGATTATGCTTGAATGGATCTCGAATGTAGTTCCAGTAACTAAGAAAGAAGCTACCAAAGTTAGGGTTTGCACAGACTTTAGAGATATTAATGTTGCATGCCCTAAAGATGATTTTCCTCTTCCCAACATGGATCATATCATTGATTTTACTACTGGGAGTGGAATGATATCCCTAATGGATGGATTCTCTAGTTATAATCAGATCAAGATAGCTCCTGAAGATCAGGCTGAAATAGCCTTTATTACCCCTTGGGGAACCTTTTGTTAGAAAGTGATGCCATTCGGTTTGAAGAATGCAGGTGCAACATATCAACGAGCCATGCCTTATATCTTTAACGATATGATGCATGATATTCTACATGATTATGTAGATGATATTATAGCTCGTTCCATCAATGAAGATGATCATTTAAATGACTTGAGAAAAGTATTTGATCGGTTAAGGGAATATCTTATCCGATTGAATCTAGCCAAATGTATATTCGGAGTTAAGTCCGATAAATTATTTGGGGTTATAGTTTCTTTACGTGGCATTGAAATTGACCCTCTCAAGATCACGGATATCACTGATATGCCCACACCCACAAATTTATCCGAATTACGAAGTTTACAAGGTAAGCTTCAAGCTATTCGTCGCTTCATCGATAAGTTGGCGGATCAAATAGGACCCTTTCTTAAGCTTCTTAAGAAAGATGTCTATTTTCATTAGGACGATGAATGTTAGGAAGCATTTGAACTCCTCAAATAATATCTCCATAAACCATCGATGCTTTCACCACCTAGATCTGATTGTCCATTTATCTTGTACATTTTTGCTTCAGATTTTGCCTTAGGAGCCATGTTAGCTCAACTTGACGATGAGAAGAAAGAACGTGCTAATTATTACATTAGCAGAACCTTAATCAGTTATGAAACTCGCTATATAGTATTAGAGAAGTTATGTCTCACCGTCGTATTTTCTACAAAAAAATTACGTCATTATATTCTCAGTCAGAAAACATATGTTATTGCTAAATTTGACCCTTTGCGATATCTCATGAGTCGACCTTATTTATCTGGTTGCACAACAAAGTGGGTTCTTGCGCTAAGCGATTTTTAACTCATGTTTATAGGATAGAAGTCTGTTAAAGGTTAAATCATAGCAGATCAATTAGCTGCTGCACCTTTAGAGTCTACCCATCCCCTCATCATTGAGTTTCCTGATGAATGCCTTAAATTAGAGGCAGACCATCCAGAGCAATGGTCCCTATACTTTGACGGAGCCCGATGCATGAGTGGGGCTGGTGCAGGTATTATTTTAATATCTTTGTAGAAACATCTTATACCTATGTCCTTTAAATTAACGTTTGCTTACACTAATAACACTACTGAATATGAGGCTCTCATCCTTGGATTACGTGCTACCTTGGCACTGAAAATTATAAATCTATTAGTTTTCGATGATTCTCAACTTGTCATAAATAAAATCAATGATGTTTATCAGACCAGAGATGATAAATTGCATCCATATAAAGCATATGTCTTACAATTATTATCTCTATTTGATCAAGTTACCTTGGAAGCTATTTCTCAAACTAACAATCGTGCGGTTGATGCTATGGTTGCAGCTACATCTCTTTTGCCCTTGGAGTTAGATGACAAATATGCTACCATCATTATTCATCAACTCTAGGAACCCACTTCAAACAAATCATGCTTAGAACCTTTGGATGTGTTTTTAATCAACAAAACTACTCCTGAACCATGGTACACTGATATATTTAATTTTCTTCAAAATGGGACCTTTCCTTAAGGTTGTAATAGCAACCACCGTCGGCTATTACGTAGACGAGCAAGTCGCTTCGTGATTATTGGTAATACCTTGTATAGGAGATCTTTTGAAGGAATCTTACTACGATTTTTGAATCTCAAAGAATCTAGATCAGCTTTAAGTGAAGCCCACAATGGATCTTGTGGGGGATATTTTAGTGGTAGCGCCATTACTAAAAAGCTCCTTAGGATAGGATATTTTTGGCCTACCATGGAGAATGATGCACATGATTATGTGTGCCATTGTGAAAAGTTCCAGAAACACGCTGACCTTGTCCATGCGTCTGCACAAGAACTGCAGGCTATTTCATCTCCTTGGCCCTTTTCAAAATGGGGCTTAGACATCATTGGAAAAATCAACCCTGTGTCACTTGATGGACACAAATTTATCATTAACACCACTGAGTATTTCATGAAGTGGGTTGAAGCTATGCCCTTAGCTTCTTGCACTGGAACCCAAGTTTCTAAGTTTATTTTTAATCAAATTATTTGTAGGTTCAAAATTCTTGCAAATCTCATTTCAGATAATGGAACTTGTTTCAAAAATAAAGATGTCAAAAAATTATCTCAAAAATATAAAATTCAACATCATTGGTCCACTCCCTATTATCCTTAGGGTAATGGCCAAGCTGAAGCATCTAATAAAACATTAATCAAAATCCTCAAAAGACTGGTCAATAAATTTGGTCACGATTGGCACATCCAATTATATCCTGCTTTGTGGGCTTATCGAACTAGCGTTCGGACCCCCACAGGTACTTCACATTTTGTTTTGGTCTATGACGCTGAAGCTGTTTTTCCCTTTGAATTAGAATTTCCTTCTTTGGCTCTACTACTTCAAGATACTAAAGTAGGAGATGAATATTGTGTTGGCAGATTTAGTCAACTGGAACTCCTAGATGAAAAGTGCATCAATGCTTTGGAGCATCTTCGTGCCTACAAAAACAAGCTCAAGCGAGCATACCTCAAGAAAGTTCATCATCGATCCTTTGAGATCGGCGACCTTGTCTTAAAAGAAAATCAAAAAAATACTAATGCAACTAAAGACCTTAAAGGTAAATTTGAGCCCAACTTGCTTGGACCGTATATCATCACTGCTAAATTTGGATCAGGAGCATACCAATTAGCTACCTTAGATGGTAAAGATCTTAAATAACCTATGAACAGTATGCATCTTAAGCATTATTATGCATAACATTTGGTCATTTCATCATTTGTATATATCTTTATTTTGCATATTGTTTCATTTTCATCATTCATATAAAAAATTTCAAAAACAGTAATAGTATTTATTCTTTCAATTCATCAATCAAAATCAAAATATAAAAACTTCAAAATCATCAAAATCTTCAAAACATTCTTTTTTTTCGTACCTGTCAATTCTTGAAGTATTACAGTTATATTTTCAATTATTTTGGATAAATTAGCATTTATTTGGAATCTCGCACTTTCACACTCACATGCATAAATATCTTGATTTTATTTGGTATGATTATTAATCTCTCTTATATCAAATTCCACAGTTGAATTAAATAAAGTTTTGAGCATAGAAGAACTGATCTTGTTATTTACTTGAACCAAGTACATCTCTTCACATTAAAATGATTTCATTGCAAATTCGATATGATGCTACATAGTAGAAGTGGTTTCTTGAGCGAAAAGTTTCCCCTACTATCCTATCATGCACATGGTCTAGAATCTTTGAGAATTGACAAAAGGACAAGCTCACCCCTACCCAGAATAAAAATACCTTGCTCTACATCCAATCCGAGCAAGTATCCCTAGTATAGGAAGCACCAAAAAAATTCAAAGCAAATGAGAAAAAGAAAAATATTATTTTGTATCATCGCAACAATATTTCAGCATTATCTCAGTATCAAGCAAAAATACAAAAAAAAAAAGAGAAGAGCAAAAGCACAAAAGCAATAAAATCCATTTTCCTACCCATTGAAAAGAAAAGAAAGGTGAATGAGCTTGAATCCTTGGAATTCTCAATTATTCGAAAACTATGAGGTAAGCCCCATAACAGGTGGTTTGTGCCCAACCCACTTGGCCTTGGGTAATTCCTAGCGTGGTGATATGTCTGTCACATTAGCGACCTTCTTTTGTATAGACCTATGTCGACTTATGGATTAGCTAGCTCTTGATGACCTGAATTACATAGTAGTCTAGTATGGTTACATGCATATAAATCATGGTCAATGAACCCTTATTTGGTTAAGTCAAATTACTTGTATCAAATTCTCTTGCTCAAAATTGGTGAATGAACAATACAATTGCACACACATTTGTATTTGAGAGATTTTGTATCATTATGATAAATCAAGATCGGTAATGAACTCACATTAGCACATGAGGGTCCCTTATAAATCTACATTTTTTCTTTGAGATAATTTAAAATATCTCTGCAATTCTTTTCGAATAATTTCATCTTCTTATTTAAAAGAACATCTATTTAGTATAAAACCAATTACATACATATTTCTTTCCAAAATCCAAAACTTCTTTCAAAAACATGCAATAAAGTCACATTTATTTATATCTTTGACTTTTGCAATGATGGTATAGTTCCAAAACCTAAACTGGAATTTTATGCCTAACGCAAGTCCTTATTTTATATTTTTTTTATCTCAAAATCAAAAATCAATCATGCAATAAAACTAAAATATCAAATTCTTTTTGGATTTCGCGATGATGGTATAAGTCTATACGTATAATTCTATGCCTAGCGCAAACCATTGTTCTCATTTTATTTCCCCTTCATTCTAAAATCATAAAAACGCATGGCTTACATCATTATGTTACCCAATTGTGCTTTAAAAAGAACGCAAAATTCTTCTATTTTATGTCATTATGTCTGTAGATTAAAGATACAACGCCAAACAAAAGATAAAGAAATCACGATAAAAAGTAATGCAGAACACAGTTGTACAAAACAAACGATTTTTATTAATCAATGGAGTTTAGAAACTCCTTTTGAGTACAACAGGGCCTCTAACCCTTTTCGTGATACAAGATTACAATTTGTGCTAGGGTTCTCCGAAACCCTAGCTGGCACAATATGGTGGCATCTCCGAAGAATGTATCCTTAACCTCAATAGAATGAGTGGGCTTCGTTGTATCCTTTGGCTCGGACCACTCCAGATTAAGCAGCTGCTATCATCTAATCAAATCTGCCATTAAAATCCTGCACACATTAGAACTACAAAAAGGTTAGAAACTAGTAAGAGGGCTCCACTGTGTGAGCCCTCAAAAACAGTCTAAAACCCTAGAAATGAAATAAATAGAATGCGTGAATCTAACGACAGATTAATACATAAAAATATTACTTGCTTTAGAATCTATACCTCTTTTTCTGTTAACGCGACGAGACCAGGCGGCACTCGGAAGTGATGTAACTGTCAAATCGGGTGTGGAAGGCGCCCTGGTGCGATCGCTGAACGCCCGCGTGCTTCTGGATCGGGGTTGCAGACGTCGGTCTGCGTCTGTGGCTGCGGGTAAACGCCCGCGGGCACTTGCGACAAGAATGGGGGATTCTGCAGAATGTTGCAGAAGGGATGGCGGCGAAGTTGGCGACGGATGCGGTGATGGATGCGACGAAAAAGGGACGGCGATGGATGGGTAGGTTTAGCTGAAGAAGAGATAGATAGCGATAGATAACAAAAGAGAGATAGTAAAAGAGATCGGGGATTGAGCCATCAAGGTGACTCAATTTATAATCTACTCTTAGGGCACACTTTAGGGTTTTAACGACACTTTGAACGTGTGGCTAAGATTAAAGTGGATCCAAGGGTAGAGAATAAATCTAGGTTGTGAAACGGATTAAGATGGATGGACGGATGAGATTAAATGAAGGATGGACGGCTCAGATTAAATCACTTAAAGTATCTTTATATATATATTAAAATATATTAAAATATTAAAAAATATATATAAATATTAATTTAAATAAATTTGGGAATGAAAAAATGGCGGGAAAGGTGAAATTGGGCCAAATAATGGCGGGAAGGTGGATGACTGACACGTGGCTAACAGGAAGGTATAGATGACTTACAAGTGGCTGGATTTTGGTGTCTACAGATGCCCCTTTTTGAGCTGCTTTGTGTGAAGACACAATGCAAGCACAAAAACTTAAGACACCCGAAAAGCTGGATCAGACGCAACTCTCTCTCAAGACTAAAGCACAACTTTGAAGACCAAAGAATAAAAGAACATTTAAAATTTTATCAGCTTTCCCCCTCCATTGGCGAGCGAGAATGGTTCTCACAAGCCAATTGGAAGAAATTTGGAAGAAAATGAACCGTTTTTGCCCCAACGGTGAAAAAAAGGGGTTGGTGTATGAACCATCTGTTTATGTCCCAACAGAAAAGGGGTTGGTGTACAAACAAAAAAAAAATATGATTGAAGACGATATGAGTGATGTGAAAGATGGACCGTTTTCTGCCCCAACGGTTATAAAGGGATTTTTGCCAAATTGTAAGTTCCATGATCATGTAAGATGAATTCCACTATAGGAAAATTAGAAATTGATAACGGATGCCCCAACTCCCGTGTGTGAGTCCATACTCGTTAATGAAATTGCCTTGTTGGCGCCATTGATATGCGAGAGATGAAAGATGCATGAAAAGAGTCTAGAACTCAGAGATTCTCCTAGTGACTGTATGGATAATTCCTCGGGTCGGAACCAATCAACCTAGGTAGCCTCAATCTCTAGCAAGACTCAAAATAATGATGATATTAAAGATTGTCCATGTTTAAGGCCCCATGAACTAGGCCATCAATGACAACTCGTTGAGCAAATTAATCTTGGTATGAGGTCACTTGAAAAGTAGAATATCCAAAATTGATTTCCAATTTTCAAACAGTGAAATAGTTGATTATGATAAATGGTAGGTGTCCTTATGGTGGTTTAATCCTCTTACCGAATTGCATGGATTCAAATCGCTGCAATCGCCAAGGTGATAGAATATACCACTAGATACGAGGTTTACTTTAATTTGATTTGGCAAAAATATGCATGATGAAAGAAGAATGAATGAAATTGACGATAGATCAGAAGAATTGATGAATGTGGTTAATTTTGTGAAGGTTTTGAATATTTTTAACCCAATTTGTAAAACAATGATGAATGATGCGCTTTTTGAGCGAAATGACAAAATTTGTGTCCAAAACTCGTTGTAACCTTCACAAAATGTTTTATTATGATAAGAAGAATGGATGAATGCAATTTGATGAAATTTGGAGGAGGTAAGCTTCAATTTTGCAAGTTTTGTTCCTTTATTCAATACCGACACCAAACGCCGGTCCGCATTTGTGGTTGGCATAGACGCCCGCCGGTGTTTAGGCGCTCTGCAAACGCAGGACTGCGTCTGAATGCGCCATGAAATGCCCTACTACGTTTCAGGGCACCAAAATCAGCTATTTAAACAGTTTCAGCGAGAATTTCGCTCATTTGTGCATTCGAGCTTAAGAGAAGTGCGTCTGAGGGAGTGGAGTGAAGTGGAGTGAAAGGTTGTGTGGGAGAGTGAAGCACGCGGGAGCTATGGCGGAGATGGGAGCGGACGCGCCAGTGCAGCCAGCCGAGGTATTTGTTCATTTAAGCAAGTACTTATTATGTGTTTTTTTTTTTTTTTTTTCGGAAAAATTTGTAACAAATTTTTGTTTTGTTGTTTTGCAGCTTAGGGTGTTAGAGGCACGACACCGATTCTCCCCTATCATTCCGGGGATGAGGAGGTCATTGTCCCAGGCAGACTGGGAGATATTGGATGCAATGGGGCTAGCGGAGGCAGCCCGGTTGGAGGTAGTTCGGGTGGATGAGGGGTACCTCTCGGCTTTGGCCGAGAGGTGGGATCCAGATCGGGGGACGTTCTAGCTCCCGACTGGAGAGATGACGGTGACGCTTGAGGATGTATACCGCATCCTCAAGGTGCCCGTGGAGGGGGCGCAGGTGGAGGTTGGACGAGATAGGGCCACAGAGATGGCCAAGTTGTTTGGGGATGACCGGAGGGAGATCCGGACGGAGAGCGGGGGATCCCATACTTGGCCATGTATACGGCCAAGGAGTTGGGAGCGGTGGAGGCTCTGACGATGTTCGTGTTGGCCAACATTGTGGCCCCGAACAGAATCGGGTGCAGGTTCCCATGGAACTTGATGGGTGTAGTGAGCGAGATGCTCACTAATAGGGTAGTGTATGCCTGGGGCGCCCGCTTTATTGGCACAGGTGTACCGGGAGTTGTATGAGGTTCGGAGACGGGGCCGAAAGGGCCTAGGTTGCGATGTGGTGCTCCAGTGCTAGGGCTGGGAGCACTTCAGAGTGGCTCGACCGGAGGGGTTGCCATGGGCTCACTGGGACATGAGCCAGGCTTATGGTAGGAGATGGCCAGTGGCGAAGGAGAGACAGCCGAGCCGCCCCGTGAGATCGGGGCAATGGTATAGGAGATTATGGGCAGATTTGACAGATGCCCAAGTCATTTGGAGGCCCTGGCGGGAGGCGAGGTGGATCGGGGATGGAGAGCACCTGAGATGGGTGCGACAGGCCAGATGGGTAGTGGGGTGGGGCCATAGCGAGGCGGAGTACATACAGATGTCTCGAGTACTCCGCCAGGTCGGATTGAGGCAGGATGTCCCCGATGAGCCAGTGCGCTATCGGAGGCACAGATCAGAGGGTGATTTGTCGTGTGCCGAGCCGTGGAGGGAGGCGACAGAGGACGATGAGGACATGGAGATCCCCGACGTGGACGACGTCGGGGTGACAGCTGAGTATGCAGCATGGATGGCCGCAGAGCCGAGGTGGGAGCCACCATTGGTGGCTGGTGGAGCCGAAGAGCCCGAGGCCCGGGCCTGGAGAGGGCGAGGGAACCGCGAGAGGTTCCCAAGCGCAGGGAGGGTCCCCGCCTTCGATCTGACAATCGAAGGCGAAAGGGGAAGATGGCACGGTAGGCTCCGAGTAGCGAAGATGACGGGGAGGATGGCGGAGAGGGCCTAGGAGAGGCTGTAGGAGAGGCTAGGGAGATACCCCCTAGCGGGCACGAGAACGAGCTGACGCAGCTACAGCAGCAGATAGCAGAGCGCGATGCTATGTTAGCTGCCCGAGATGAGAGGATAGCTCGACCGGAGCAGCAGGCGATGGAGCGGGATGCCCGGTTAGCTGCTCAGGAGGAGAGGATGGCCCAACTGTAGGCGAACTTGGATAGAGCGACCAGGGTGCCCCAGGATGACAGGGTGACGAGACTCCAGGCAGAGCTAGCGGAGCGGGAGCGACGGCATGGGATAGACATAGCTAGGTTTAGGTCGAGGACTCGTTACATTGAGGCTCTGGAGGACACATTGTTTAGGCATCACATTGTGTTGCCTGATCCTCCATCCTCTTCTCGTCTCTAGGCGTAGTGAGTCTAGACACACCACTAGGTCTAGGGCTCCTACTAGGTCTCGGGGGTCCTCTTTTGATGGTTAGCTTAGTGCTTAGATGCACTCTTTATGAGCCTTGGTGCTCTATTGTATATTGTAGCCTTTTGGCATTCCTCGTACGCTTTGTCCTTTATACAATATATATATATACATGGCTTTTATTTATTTGGTGTTTTACTCTCTTTTGTGTGAATGCCTATGTTTTTGTGATGCATGTTTTGATATGTTTTAATGTTTTTGATGCATATGTGATGGAATGGAATGCAAACTTATAGATGATTAATGCGAGACTAAGTATATAACATACAAATCTATGGATGATTAATGCAAGACTAAGTAAATGAAATATGCACTAAGAAGCACTCATATTTTTAGATAGTTAGATTTAGCCAACTGTTATCATAATTGTTTAATCAGGGGCACCGAACTTGGTGGCTTGTGAATGGATGACGTATGGAATGACATGAATATGGAAGAAGATATGGAGGGTGATATGGAGGTTGATATGGAGGTTGATATGGAAGACTGTTTTACAAAGACTCAAACATGCTAGTGGTATCAAACAAACTTACTAATACTCGCCTAATTCAACTAGGACCAAATGTGTGTGCATGCGAGTTCATTAACCAAATCGGAAGCATGGTAGTGACTCTAGGCAATCAAAAACTCGTGTGTGTGCAAGTGTGTTCATTAACCTCATCTTGCATAAATTAGGTAACCCCCGTTATGGAGAAGACCCCGAAGCTAGTTTGTCCGTATGAGCATTCGGAGGTCTCTTTTTGAGGAGAGACATGTCGCCACGCAATGAGTATACTCCACTCGCCACCAAGCGTCTATAGCCCCGATGAAGGTTAACTCCATAGTCCATGTTGTTTTTGACCTTTGTAAGCCTTGGGGATGACTACCTATCCGTCTGACTGGACAAGTAGTACGATCCTTACAACTTATTTGGGATCAATGGTGTGTGAAAAATGTTCATTTCCTTAGAGCTTTGGGGAATCGGATTCTCAACCGAAGTATGATGAGAATTTTACCCTATCCTTACTACTCTGTTTATATTTATATTTTGTGATTGCTTGTGATAGTGGTAAGAACCACTGTTTTATGGACTATGTTTGCATGATAGGACAAACGAGGATTACCCTTTTCACTTCAAGGCACAACCCAAGGATGGTGTTATCTCTCTTTGACACAAGATGTTTTTAAGATGTGAAAATGTGATAGGTTCAAGACCGCTTTTGAAATCATTTCCCAATACTCAAGATTTTATTTAGTGTAATTTGTGATATGGCCCTAGAGAACTTTGACATGCATTTCAAAGTTTGCTTAAAACACTAGGAATGGTCGAGTGACTCGAAAACATTTTGGCAATGTAAATATGTGCAAATGGAAAATGGGTGTACGAATGACAATTCGGTTTGATGGATTTTATGACGGTGCCCCCGATTAAGGCAACATGACTTTTGCTTGACCAAATTTTATATCCAAAAGATAGAATGGTCTCTAACATGATATGCAACTATGGCTGGAAATGAAATGTTATGGTTTTCAATGAGATGTATGCACATGAAATGCAATGTTTTTGAATGAGATGTATGCAACTAACAATGAAATGCAAATTCTTTTTATTTTATTTGTTTTTTTTTTTTTTTTTTTGTTGTACAAGCCATGTATATATGTACATATAAAATTCAAACTATGCGTAGAATGCCCTCAAGTGTATAACATTAAGTGGTTCGGGTTCTTCCTCTCCCTCTAAACTCGGCAAGTCTATAAGTTCCATTACCCACTCTTTCAAGGGACCATATATGGACCTAACCAATTAGCCGCGAATTTATCTCGAAGATGCGGCAATGCATTGGTGTTTTGTTGATTCTCTTTAAGGACAAGATCTCCTACTTGAAATTCTCTTAGATGAACTTTGGCATTGTAAGCACGTTTCAATCGGTCTTGATAAACTCGCAAATGCTCTAAAGCATTGATTCGTTTTTCATCTATGAGTGTGAGTTGATCAAGACGTGCTTGTCTAGCAAGTATCATCATCGATAAATTCCTCGAAAGAAATTCGCAAGGAAGGGATCTCGACGAGGCAGGAGCTAAGACCGGCGGAGACGCTAAGTACCGCTTGATGTCATCAAAGGCTTTCTCGACACTCATCTCGTCCATGAAAATTGTACCCCCTTTTGTAGTAGGTGGCAAAATGGCCTACATTTATCAAAAAGTTGTGCAATAAAGCGACGGATTGAATTAATCTTTCCTTGTAAACTACGCAACTCCTTCAAATTAGTTGGGGGACACATTTCCATAATGGCTTTGACCTTGTTTGGGTCCACCTCAATACCTCATTTAGAGATAATAAAACCTAGGAGTTTGCCTGAGGTAACACCAAAGACACATTTCTTAGGCTTATCCGGATCATATGGATTATGGAGAGGGGTGAATAAGTCTTCGAAATTCATTGTCGACTTATGGAAGAAAGGATGGGCGGAATGGAAGGGAAAACCGGTGAAGACCTCGGAAGACCTGAGATGCAAAACAACATAGTTTTTGAGTTTTTTTTTTTTTTTTTTTTTGAGTTTTTTTTTTTTTTTTTGTAGTGGTGAAAACCACTATTTTAGTATATACATATAATACGGGTTTGGATTATGGCTTATGGATGTGGCGGAGGGGGTGGTTCACCTCGTTCTTGTGGAAGAAGCAAGCGAAAGATGGCCTCTTGGAGAGGGAACAATTGGAGATAAAACTCGTCTTGTTCAATGAGGGTAACAATGGGCGCCGACTCTTCTTCATATTCATCACCATTTGACATGACGTCAAATTCTTCATAGGCTTCATCTTCGGATTCGTCGGGGTGGAGGATTTCTTCTTCCGAATTAAGATTAATGCTTTGAAAAGCTTGCTCAAAAGAAGAAAGGGATGGAAGTGGTTGGTAGCCCAAACCAAAACGCTCAGTGGGTCTCTGGTATGGCATATCGATGCGTTCAGTTACTCCTTGCTCGTATCGACCTAGGCCAAATTGCTGCCAATTATGTCTGTGGAAATAGCGAGAGGGAAAACCCTCCATCCTTTCGATATTGGCAGGGACTGGATGCTTGGGTTCTAGTATGGTGGTAGGACTAGAAGATGACTCTATTCCCCCATATACAAAATTAATGGAATTTGGCATAGAACCCATGTTATAAACCGATCCAATGGATAAATGTTGGTCATGTGGACGACCAAAATCTTTAACTGTTTGCACATTGAACGGTGTGATGTGGACATCTTGGATGGCATACTCACCAATACCCGCATCAGTGAGATGGACCTTGACTTGGGAGGGAGATGGACTAGATGATGGAATAGAAGAATGTGGGATAGAAGAATTGGAAGGATTTGGTTGGGTTGATGCTTCACTGACTTGTGAAACATCAGCCGGTGATGGTTGGGAAGATGGAGGAATAATAGGTGATGTTGAAGAAGGTGTAGAAGAAGGGGGTAATGACGTGGAAAGAGATGATTGGTCATGGCCACATGTGCATGTGGTCACTGATGAAGAAGAAGGAAGATTAGGAGATGAAGAAAGTGGTGAATGAGATGGAATAGCGGAAGAGGAAGATGGTTGCGATATGATGGGTAGCTCCTCAAGAATGGGAGCTTTAGAAGAAGATGGTATAGAAGAAGTAGATGGGGTCAAGAAAAGATGAGTGGATGGCAACACAATCTCATAAGGATTTGAGACATAGTTGCAATGTTTGAAGGGTTCAATGTCAGCAGGTACACAATGAACTCCGTCCCTCATATACATACTTTAGACATTGATGCAATATAGAAGGGACACATCTCATCTCCCTAAGCCAAGGCCGTCCAAGCAATACATTGTATGCCATGGACCCTTCCAAGATGTGAAACAAGGTATGCAAAGTTCGGGCCCCTACCTCAATGGGCAAGATAACCGTGCCAACCGTGGAAGATAAAGCATCATTGAATGCTTTAAGAGTAAAAGTCGACTTTGTGATAAGGGATGGCGACAGCTTTAGATGACTCAACGCCGATGTTGTAATGATATTGATTGAGGAACCGGTGTCAATTAAGACTCTCTTGAATGGCTTGTGATCGATCTTGGCCATGATATGCAAGTGGAGGATCTATACTTTTTGTTGACATAGGTTTGATTTCAAAATCATAGAAAGTGATGGAGGGCTCCATGCATGTTTGAATACTCCCCACAAAGTTGTTGAAGGCATTAGTATCTTGAGTTTGAAGCTCGATTGACTTTAATATTTCCATTAATGCCTCTCTATGCGGGGGAGATTGTTGAATGAGGTCATAGATCGATAACTTGCGTGAAGCCATTTTTAAACCGGTAGTTAACTCGGCTACTCAATGACATGATGGGTCGTTGGCGTTGAGTAGAATGATTTAGTGGTTGTTGAGAAGTACTAGCACGTCGTTGGGTCACTGTTACCTGAGGTGGACTGGGAGTTTGTACAGGTGGCTATGGTTCAGCCTAATTTGGTTGGTTCACCCTTTGACCCCGGGTTACTACGTTAATAGTACCCACAAAACCTTGGTATTGTTGTACATGGTTGACTTGATTAGGAGGAGTTACCTGAGTTACTCCCCCCGAAGTTGTTGGAGCTTCCTCCCGATGTGGAAGGGGTGTTTGAAATACACCAAGATTTTGATTTTGTTGGGCTAAGGGGCTATCCAATTTAATGGCTCCAATCTCAATAAGATCTTGGATCACATGTTTGAAAGTCGTACAATTATTGATATCGTGTCCATTTTGCCTATGATAAGGACAAAATAGGTACTCCTTGTAATACTTCCCCCTTCTAGATGGTTCTAAAGGTTTAAACTCGGGTAAAGTTAACCGATTTGTGCTATATAACTTGTTGAATATGACCGCATATGGTTCATCTAAAGGTGTGAATTGTCGCTTGGGACGATTTTTTTGCCAAGGTCGAGTTTCCATGGTTGGCCCAGTATTGGGAGCTGGTTGAGTAGGGGCGGGTACCGCATGATAAGCAATTGGTTGCGGTTGACTTTGCATTACTTGTTGTTGTTGAGCCATTACGGGCTGGCTCGCCACCACTTGATTAACTTGGTTAACATTTGAGGTCGTACTAGCCTCGTGCTTGTTTGTTTTGGCCATAATTATTATTTCGTTGTTGGCCCTTTTGTTGCCATTCTTTTCTACGAGGTTTTAAAACACCCTCTTGGACTTTAATGTCTTCTATGATACTTGCTTGGGCCAAAGCCTCTTCAAAAGTCCTGTATTGTTGTAATTGGAGTAACCAAGAGATAGGTTTTAGACAACTCTGGGTGAACATTTTGGTTAACTCCTCCATTGGTAGGGAGAATGGCAATTTATTAATGATAGCCCTCCAACGGTTTCCAAAGTCATAAACAGCCTCATCGTCATGTTGCTTGAGCTTGTATAAGTCGGACAATGAGACTTTCCTTTGTACATTTAGGGAGAATCATTCTAAAAATAGATTAATCAATTGCTCGTAAGCATAAATGCTATGGTGAGGTAAATGATTGTACCATTGTACAAAGATCTCCTCCTAATGTCCGAGGAAAAGTTCGAGCATAAGAGCGTCATTATTTTGGATTCTAAAGCGAGCATGCATGAATGAGCTCACATGTTCATGAGGATCCTCAGTTCCTCAAAATTTGTCAAACTTCGGTAATGTGAAATCATTCGGATATGGCGGTGAAGGTACCGAAGGATGAATTGGTTGATTGATCAACGACCTTAGCGTAGGTTTCTGACTAGATGAGCCAGGCATGTTGAGCATAAGGTTGTCAATTTGTTGTTGCATAGCATGGAGTCGAGAATCTTCATGAAAATTTTGATTCATTTGATGATTATGATGATGCAATGGAGGAGTGGAAAAATGATGAGATGGGATGAAATTGCCTGGATTAGGCGGCGTGGAATGGACAAAGTTGTTGGTATGGATGATACCGAAAAGAAGGTGATTGGGGTGAATGATGAACTGGACTGGGTTGGGAGAAAGGTGGGGTAGGAATGGACACCACCGAAGATTGGGGTACCTAGGTGGGGCCTGAGCTAAGAAAAGTCGGCTGGGTAGAAATTGGTTGGGGTGTAGGATTTACTACGACAGGTGGTTGGGCATTTTGTTGTTGTTGTTTCCGAAGCAACTTGTCGAGGTACTCCCTAATCTTATTAATTTCTAACCCAAGGGATGTGGGATGATTGGATGAAGGTGGAGGGCAGGCTGCCATGGTAGTCACAGGAGACTGCGTAGCAGGGGCAATGAAGGTGGCTGAAGTAGGCGGTACCTGGGAAGAAACAATAGATCGTGCCCTGGTAGGGTGAAACCATAAATGGTTTGGGAAGAAGAGGGTTGAAATTGGTCATGGCTAGAGGAGGTTCCACCAGCCTCATAGAGAGAATTGGTGTACACCCGGTTAAATGGAGGAGAAAGTGGTCGGGAAGACACTACATTTGTCTCCAAAGGAGGACAATTGAGCATCTGGGAAGATGTTGGAGATGAAGCCGGATGAGCAGATACAACATTAGCCTCAAAAAAAGGGTTAGTGTAGACCTGAGTGAAACCAACGGGTATGGTTGATGCAATATCCTGCTAAAAAATAGAATCTTGCATAGGGGAATCTTGGATTGGCTCAAGGACATAACCAATGCCATCTCTTAAGTGAGTTTGCACTTGGGCCATATCAATGTGGGTAATATGATAGGAATTGTCTTCCTCCATGGGCATGGCCATGCGATAGACGGTAGAAGGACGTGAAAGACCTGCAGGCAAACCTGCCTGAAATTCACTAGGATAAGTGGCCATGTTGGTGGTGGGGATGTTCTGTGAATTATTCATTTGATTATTTAGATTTAACATTTTAGATTGATTCCTTGTTAAGACCATGAAGCAATAAATCTAAACAAATTCAGAAAAGAAGAATGCAAAACTTAAATGATAAATTTACACTAAAGAAATTATCAGAAAACAGTCACAACCTAGGTTTCAACCAATATGTCTTACCTGCGGTTAATTAATTATTTTCCGATCTTAATCTGCAGTAAATTTTAAGTGTCCGGTTTATGAGTTTTGCATGTGATCTAATCTTGAATTATTCACAAAAAAGGTAAAAACTATGGCTAGGAAAGGACAACGAGATTCTTACTGGTGATGAAATCCAGCAAGTTTGCTCGGGGGTGACCTATGGTGTCTAAGGTAGAAGTTTAATGGATGGAGATGAATTCCACCGTCACTAAACTTCAAGCAATACCTGGTGATGAAATCCAGATATTACTGTTTTAAATGCAATATGAAATGCAGTGAATTTTATTTTAAGTGTTTTAGTTGTCTAATGTATACATACAAAGCTATAAATCAAAATTTCTAATGATCTAAGCAAGAGGCCACTGAAAATATGCCATTTCCTCTCAAGAAGTGGAGTACACCGTTTAAAACCCCCCGCCTACCAATGATATCAGATATCAAAGGAGCAACCGGAAGGTTCGTCCACTTCTCTGCCTGGAATCACCCAATGGCGGGAGTACTATTGACATCCAATCAATAGTCCTACTTAGATGACTAAAACAGATAATTCGTAGCTATTCTAATATGCAGCTAGGTATGCAAAATTTTTTTTTTTTTATGCAAGCAACAACCAATAATGCAATGCAAAAAAATGTAACTAAAAAAAAAAACTGTTCTTTTCCAGATTACTTAGTTTTTGTTCATTTTAAAGCAATGATCTGAAAAAGAAACAGAATACGACAGAAAAACCAAAAACGTAAAAAGTACAGCACTTACTTGGAAGCCTACGCTTTTTCTGTAAAACTGCCTTCAAACGCCCAAGGGAGTCTGACGCAGTCGAAACGCCCTCTGCGTTTCGGATCGGACTTCCGTACGCCGCTCTCGCGTCTGCTGCGTTTTCTGCAAACTCCTCGAAACCCTAGTTCGCCGGAACAACGAATTTCACGATTTTCGAAACTCGCAAAATAAAACAAAAACAGGAATAGATCAAGAAAGCAAGTATTAAAAACATGAAACCCTAGGGGGTCCCACCGTGATCGCCATTTGTAGATTAAAGATACAACGCCAAACAAAAGATAAAGAAATCACGATAAAAAGTAATGCAGAACACAGTTGTACAAAACAAACGATTTTTATTAATCAATGGAGTTTAGAAACTCCTTTTGAGTACAACAGGGCCTGTAACCCTTTTCGTGATACAAGATTACAATTTGTGCTAGGGTTCTCCGAAACCCTAGCTGGCACAATATGGTGGCATCTCCGAAGAATGTATCCTTAACCTCAACGAATGAGTGGGCTTCGTTGTATCCTTTGGCTCGGACCACTCCAGCTTAAGCAACCGCTATCATCCAATCAAATCTGCCATTAAAATCCTGCACACATTAAAACTACAAAAAGGTTAGAAACTAGTAAGAGGGCTCCACTGTGTGAGCCCTCAAAAATAGTCTAAAACCCTAGAAATGAAATAAATAGAATGCAGAATCTAACGGCGGATTAATACATAAAAAGATTACTTGCTTTAGAATCTATACCTCTTTTTTTGTTAACGCGGCGAGACCAGGCGGCACCTGGAAGTGATGTAACTGTCAAATCGGCTGCGGAAGGCACCCTGGTGCGATCGCTGAACGCCCGCGTGCTTCTGGATCGGGGTTGTAGACGCCGGTCTGCGTCTGTGGCTGCGGGTAAACGCCCGCGGGCACTTGCGACAAGAATGGGGGATTCTGCAGAATGTTGCAGAAGGGATGGCGATGAAGTTGGCGACGGATGCGGCGATGGATGCGACGAAAAAGGGACGGCGATGGATGGGTAGGTTTAGCTGAAGAAGAGATAGATAGCGATAGATAACAAAAGAGAGATAGTAAAAGAGATCGAGGCTTGAGCCATCAAGGTGACTCAATTTATAATCTACTCTTAGGGCACACTTTAGGGTTTTAACGACACTTTGAACGTGTGGCTAAGATTAAAGTGGATCCAAGGGTAGAGAATAAATCTAGGTTGTGAAACGGATTAAGATGGATGGACGGATGAGATTAAATGAAGGATGGACGGCTCGGATTAAATCACTTAAAGTATCTTTATATATATATTAAAATATATTAAAAAAAAATATATATATAAATATTAATTTAAATAAATTTGGGAATGAAAAATGGCGGGAAAGGTGAAATTGGGCCAAATAATGGCGGGAAGGTGTGGATTTGGGCCAAATAATGGCGGGAAGGTGGATGACTGACACGTGGCTAACAGGAAGGTATAGATGACTTACAAGTGGCTGGATTTTGGTGTCTACAATGTCAAACATTCAATTTTGCAATGATGGTATAGTTCCTAGGAACTTATTCAAAAAATTTATCACTTAGGAATTTATGCCTAGCAAAAATCATATTTCTTTCATATGTCATGCATAATATTTTTTATGAAAATCTAAAAACAAATCATCACCATCATCATTTTTCATCATCACAACACACACATCTTAAGACAGTCTCTTAAGCACTCTTTTACTTTTAGCAATATTTCTATATTGGGACTAGCTCGACGACCTAGCGAGCAATGACTCCATGAAATGGTCTATAACAGCGACAATGTCCTTTAAAATTATTGTTAGAAGTCCCTTTTATTTTTTATCAAAACACACCACAAAATAACCACTTTGTTCACATTAGATTATTTCATTTACAATTTTATAGCATGGCATAAACATTATAATTTATTTTCAATGACATAAATACATAAATAATCAATCACAAAATTTAAAATTAAAGCACCATCCAACATATACAAGTCATATCATCAAAAAGATAAATATATATATATATATATATATATATATATATATATATATATATATATATATATATATATATATATATATATATATATATATATATATATATATATATATATATATATATATATATATATATATATCAATCAATTATATACATCATCTGGATTGGTATGCCACAATCAATACCCTGGCATACTCAATCCCCTCAAAAAGTGATAACAATACAATCTACAATCTGCAGTAGCTAGCCTCGAGAAGCCCTCAAGCTCTCGGCCTCATCTCCTCCCCCGCCCTGTTGTGGAGGAGGTGGTCCCATAGAGGTCCAAACTGTGTCATGGGCCCTCACCATAGATCATGAGGATGTCCTCGACGATCCCATCATGATCGGCTCCGCAATGAGGGTTGGCAATGGTATCCTCTATCCCTCTGGGACCGTGTGATAGTATAATCCTTGATAGAATGTGGTCTGAGCAATAGGCCACACCAGATCCTGAGTGCTCGCCCCTCTGCTCTGAGCCCTAAGCTGTGTAGTCTCATCTTGTAATGTCTGCACCTGAGCCCAAAGGTGGGCAACCTCATCCCGAAAAGTCATCGTCTCGTTGCTCTCCCCCTCCTCGACACCCTTGCCCTTATCGAGTGATGGTGGCATCTCCCCCTATTGTGAAGGGAGTCTCTCCTCCCTTCGCCCTCTTTTTTGCGGCCTCTGTGGAGCCTGTGCCATCCTCTAGCGTCTCTCCTATGGAGACCGTCATTGCTCTCTCTCGCCATGACCCTGCGCTGCCTCAATAGCAACCTGACGTCGCCTCCCCATTTGTCGCACCACGGCATGCATCGGACCCTGCACCCTCGTCATCCGAGGAGGGTGGATGCTTGCATACCAGGCATCGTATCCATCCGCAATCCTAACGTCGTCACCATCCACTAGCTGGATGGGGGCATCATCTGCATCCTAAATTTAGAACCACTACATGTCTAGATCCTCGCTCAGTGTGGTACTATCCCGAACATTCTAGGAGTACTTGTAATCCCTAAGAGAATGGATCCCCTGTTGTAGACCAAACTACCGCAAAACTCGATCATAGCGGTGGAGATCTACCTCTCCCCACTCCATCCTCAGCCAGTAGACTCACCTGATGCGAGCCAGCTCCTGCCCACCTTGGATGCTCTCGCCACGGCCTCCAGGTGATCTGGTATGAGATGAGGTCATCCAGTAACCTTCATGACATTGGTAGATCTATCCATCGCTGTGACCCCCTTTATAACCACTAATAGAAAACCCAGGGCATCTCTCGGTCAACCCTTGTTAGTGGAAGCCCTACTGACCTTTACATCGCGATGTGCTCCCAACACTAAACCTACAGTAGTGATGTCACAACTAGACATCGGCCTCCCTTGTATACGACCCCATGTAGGATCCTATACAAGTGGCACAGTAAAAAGTTGCCCCATGAGTATCTGTATCTGTGGTCTCTCATGTCATAGACCACATCTGAGAGGAGCTAGGGTAACCTACATCTGCTCTGGTGGCACAACAACAGGCCACCCACTATCTTGGCCAACACCCGAGTCAACCTAGATGCCCCATGCATCTGCCTCAATGACTCGATGTTCACTTCACCCTTCTCTAGGGCAAAGCTCGGGTCTCCGCTTAGCCTCATCATCGCTTGGCCCTGATTGGCCATAGGGGTCATCAACCGTCCTTGTATGGGGATCCTCAAGATCCTCCATACATCCTCTAGTGTGGAAGCCATCTCCCCTATTGGTAACCGGAAGCAAAACGACCCCGGATACCATCTCTCTACTAGGGTTGTCAGTAGCCCCATGTCTGTTGGTACTTGTGGCATCTCTGCCACATGCTATAGTTTGACCTGTGCCAGTCGGTCTCACTCTGCCTGATCGAGCACAGCCAAGTCATCTCTCAGCCCCCCGTATTTCCACTCCTGACTCTTTAGTAATCCCTTCTGCAAAACAAACAATCAAACAACAAAATTCATTAATAAACCAATCATTAAAATCAAATTAAATACATTTTAAACAAGCTTAATTTCATAACAAAGATGATATTGTCCACCATTGGATGATATCATCCTAAATTGGGCAAAATCATCCTTTGTAGGACGAAATCGTCTTCCATTTCACAATTTTGGGGATCGCCCCTTGTTGGATGGGATCGCCCCTTGTTCGTCGATTTTGTCCTTAGACGATTTCGACGAAATAGGGACGATTTCGTCCTGACGTCGTCGACAGCCTAAAAACGGCCGCGATGCCCCAAAAAAATCAAAATTTAAAACAAAAAATTGCACAAAACAAATTCAAACCTAATTCAATAGGATTAGATCCTTACCCATAGCCTGCGTCGGACCTCTGTCGATCGGTGTGCTGTCTCCACCATTTTTTTCTTTGCAGAGCTCTAAACCAATAAGAATGAACAATAAAAATGAATTAGGGTTTTACCCTATTTTCTTAATTTTATTTAAAATCAACACTATTTTTAATTTTTTTTTTCGTGCTTTTACCTCAAATGTTCGATTTGGGTAAAAACACGGAGGGGGCACCATAGTCAGCAGTCGTACGATTCGACCTAGAATCATCATCTAAAAAATGGATTAAATTTTACTTTCTTGTAAAACAGGAAAAACTCATCTTTAATGCATTTTCTTCGGAAAATTCACTAAAGAGGGGGCAAAATGTAGCACCCTAAAATTTGCGCATTTAAACCTTAGTAAAAAGATAAAAATTTGAATTTTAACCCAAACCGTCTGTTACCCGCTTTCCTTGTTTTTCACGTCATTTTTAGGATTTGTTTTGACCGTTGGATGATATTGTCGATGATCAGATGAAATCATCCCAGATCTGACAAATTCATTTGGAACAGAACGTCCAGATGATTTCGTCCCAAAACCAAATTTTCATAATTAGCTTCTGTTTCAACAGCTTCTCTAACTTGGGCAAAAAGTGTGTCTGCGCAGTTAGAGTCTCCCCTGTTGGAGATCTCCCAAATTGGGATGATCTCCAACCTCCTAACCTCTCCCTAATCCTACATAAACTAGGATTTTTTCAGTTTATCCCCCTGAACCCCCTGGCTGACTGATTTCTTTGCAACTTCAACTTTTCATGCATTAGAATACCTTCGCACCTTCGTTTGCATTGCGTATTTCAAGTTTTCTTGTAGGGATTTCACTATTTTTTAGTTGGAGCAAGCTCGGATCGTCACAAGCGATTCTAGATGATTTCGAATGATCCTGTCATAGATCGGAGATGATCTCATACGATCAGAGGCGATCTCGACTGTAGTCTAGATTGGGGGCAATCAGAACCTAGAGTTTGTATTTCTTTGTCTTTTCTCTTTATTTCTTTCTGTATTAACTTGGTTTATTCTATTCTTGCATCTTGGATTTCACCTCATTTAGCATAGATGCATGATAAAGTTAAAATAAATTGTTAAACTAATGCATTTCTTTTAATTGCTATCTGGATTTATCATTTAGGTAAATTTACTGTCATTTCTATCATTTTCTATTACTTTTGCAGTTGCATCTTTGGTTTTTGGTATCTTTTTTGTGACTGTAGGTTTCTAATGAATTCGTTAGATCGACGACGATCTCATCTGATCTCAGACGACCGACTGAGATCTGAGATGATTCTATGTAATTCTAGATGATTATGTATGATTTGAGATGATTTAGACTTCTACAAACCTCAGAATCTTCATCAAACATCTGAAATCAGGTATATTATGTCCTATTTAGCATATTCTCTATGTTTAGCACTTATTCATGTTTTCTATATTCATATAAATCAGCATTGACATATAGAATAGCTTAGATTCATCTTGGCCAAACCTAGGAATTGAATGATTAAAATACAAAATGAACACATCAAACCTACTCTCAACCTAGGTGTGGAAACTGCCACTCAAAAGTTTCCTGGTGAACCCACTATTCATCAAAAATTCACCCTTATACCCCTCCCCCGAGAGGCACGACCTTCAAAGGGCCTCTCAGTCCGAGGTATTGTCCCATACTTCTCACATCCCCCTTTCGAACGTGGATCCTATAGCCTGAAGGTAAGGATGCAAAAATTTGGAGCGATACACCTAGAACTTATTCAAGAAGTTTTGCTCAGTTTGTCAATGGGTTTGATTACTTACAAACTGTAATGTTTGAATCTCCTCTCTACAACCTTCATATCCAAATTCCTTGAAAAAACATAATGAACTACATCATTTGATTACCGCAACAATGCACATGTTGTTCCCAAGCAATACATTTACATCATCGCAATATCATCCTATGCATCCTCATTATACGTCATTCCATAATGTCACATCATATTTATTTAGGCATTTAACCATTTCATTTGCATGCAATTATCTACTATCCCATCTACATTAGTCATACATCACCATAAGTAGAAACAAATTTAACACATAAATACAATTAGACACAAATTTCATAGATTCCCATGTATATATATTAAAAAAGTGTCATCAAGCTACAATAAAGTGTGTGTGCCCTTACAGGAACGTCATCACATGACTGTATCACATATGTACATACATCTATATATCATAAAAATACCATACAGCTACAATGAGTTGTACATCCATGCTGATACATAACTACCAAAAATAGCTCATCATGTACATATCTCAACATACAAAAGCGAGGGCCCATCCTCCATAGTCACCATCATAGAGACCTTATCGTTGCTACCTTATGGGAGTCTCCCCACTCCCCTCATCTATCGAAACCCATACTACCACTGCCTTCACTGACTACGCCTCCCCTATCTCCGCGACCACTGGTACCTCAACTGGTGCTAGTGGTGCCATCCCTACTGCCTGCGATGTTGGAGGTGCCACCATTTGCTGCATCCTCCCACCCATGGATGGGGAACTCTACTGACTCAGATGCAACTACCCATGTGATAATGAAACTAAACTGGAGCAGGAAGAAATAGGTATCCCTCATAGTGTCAGCTCCTCCTCGCACCTCATCCTCTTTACAACATCCTTCATGTTGGAGGCTATCAAAACCCTATTTACCTACTACAAACAGTCCACATTTGCTCGTGCTTGATCCATCTTTGATACTATTACACCCAATCCTACAATATCCTTCTCCACCCACTTCTTTATGACCAATATCTTATGCATGCTTTGCTCCAACTCCTCCAACCTTACCTATTCGCTCTTCAACATCTCTCTTCGCTCTATCTCCATATCTCTTCTAGTAGAGAAGCTCTAATACACCATCGATACTGAATTTCAACTCTCCCACTTCATCCTTTCATCCATCAATTCACCTTATCCACTTCCATTGTTGATTGCTCTGCAATCCAAGCACTCCCTCTAACCATTCATGCCAATTTCCCTTTTTGAAAGGCTTCAAATTGTGCATTCACCACCTTCAAAATAAGGGTTATATTTGACCTAACTTTTCATCTATCAAATCATCTCCAAATTTTCCAAAACTACCACCAATGAAGTGGGCTCAAAAAGAGATTTCCAATGGTATAAGTTTTATTCAATTATGATACTATTTGGTCCTCCAAACTACCAAAACACTACACATGGGTCAACCAAAAATTTACACCCCACCTGTGCGAACCAACTAGTTTGCACAACCCCATGCGAACCATCCTGGTTCACACGACCCCATGCAAACCTGACTTTCATGCTCAAAATAACTACATCTGCACCAAATTTTCTTGAGATTCCCTCCAATTCCTCTATTTTTGTTGATTTTCATGCAAAATTTTGCATTTTTCTTCTTAATAATCATCAACCGTTTCATCATTGATTTTCATCTCCTCCATCGCCAATTCATTGCTTGAGGGGGTAGTCATCCAAAATCATCAAAATTCCACTTTGCACATGATCAAACAACCAAAAATCCAATCATAGATTCAATGTCTACCTAAGAAAATTTTTGCTAACGATTATCTCAAGACCAAAATCCTAATCCAAAAACAAATCAATGTTTGATAAATCTCAAAATGCCTCGGCCTGTAGACACCTCATGGATTCCAATATTTATAGTGGTATTCGTAAGACCACTTGTGAATGAAGATCCTAAAATTTCTACCCTATGGATCCAATGATTTGTCAAGCATTGTTAAACGAGCTCATTAATCAATCAAAAGCAAAAATTAGCAAAGGTATTTGTTTTGTCCAAAATTGAAAGATCTCCAGATGATCATAATGTAAGGCAATCTTACGCCTTCATCCAAAAGCAATCAATCATAAACCATTTTTTATCAATGCATCTCTCTCGCAATCATCCATAAATCATCAATCACAAATTCTTTGCCTTCCAAATTATTCCATCAATTCACATCATCAGTTTTTATACTAAACTGTGTTTCACACAATCCAGTACAAAAAGGGGTAAAATGTAGACACCCAAAAGTTGCACATTGTCCCTCTCCCCATTTTCGCGATCAATCAATTTACAAAACCCTCAAAAATTACATAAATTGGCTAAAAACACTATTCATTTACCAATATCACTATTCATCATCCCTAGACCCTTTGGGCTAGCTAAGCCCCTTCTTACGCTTAACCATAAATCCTCATACGACCTCATTCTAGCTCAACCAAGGTTGAATTCTCCACCATGGTCAAAAAGTAATTTATGGTCAAAACATCAACATTTTGATCAAATCATGCTTTATGGTTAATCACATGCTTAATTAAATCTAATCCTGATTTGATTTGAGCCCTCCACCTCACCTAGTCTACTTTGAATAGCCTAGCTTTCCACCTCACCTATCCTAGCCTATCCTAGCCTTGCCACCTCTCATATAGATATTTCTCCACCCCACACTCCCCTGGGTCATATATGAAAGATGAAGACTTTTTTACATAAAAGGTAATTTTTAATCAAAAGATATTTCCAAAAAGTTGTTCATTAATGCCTAATATATACTTTTAGCAAGTCATCATTTTTTGTGGATGGGTGAGGGATTCTCTCACCCAACCTCATTTATGAACCAAGACACCTCAGGGGACACCTCTTAGGTGGACACCTCACCATTGAAACCTCACAGGGGACTCCTCATCCCCTCCCTCTCACCTTGGCCAAGTCTATAAATAGAATGCCATTTTCACCTTTTTATAACAACCAACTTTTGCTTACCGAAACTCTGTCGAAATCACTACAACCATCACACCTATCTTGCATCCATCACAAAACCATCATACATCCATTGCAATTATATTTATCCCTTTCATGATATTATTTTGTGATTGAGACGGACCAATAATCCATCAAAAAGTGCACTTTTTGAAGGTGACCCACACAAAAATCAAAGAGGCAGGTGCTCCAGGACAACCAAAAAAGTCATCTTGCAAATTCGGTCCAGAAAGCACAGGTTCGCACAACCCTATGTGAACCACCCGGTCCAAGACTGGTTTGTACGACCCCGTGCAAACTTATGCTACAGGCACCATAATCATCATAAAAATATAAGTATAGATTAATTTAGTGTTTTTATGTTATTTTAGCAGTTATTTTCATGTTTTAATCCTACTTAGTGAGTCTTTTGTCTTCATAACCATAGGGTTTGGCTGAGGTAGATCCCCCAACGCACTAACAAGATTTTGAGGGTTTATAGGTCCAACAAGTACAAGAATACATCCAGCTAGTGGTGGCCCACAAGCAAGAAGCCTATCTGCACTAAGGAACACAAAAGGATGAATCTTGTTGCTTTTGTACCAATTCGAAAGGGCTTCCTTTGGGAAGACCCCATTGTAGCCTTCGGGGCAAGTTCGTAAAAGGATATCAAGTTTTGTAATCCCTTTTATGATTTCAATAATAAAATACAATAGATTCTATGATATTGAATGAGTGTTATAGCATCTTTTTGCTCGTTTCAGGATGATGTATTATCTTGCTCACATGAGTCATGTAAGTTGCGCTTGGTGCAAATCCTTAGGTGCGTGTTTTGTAAATTTTGTATTATTATGATCATGTCCATCAGGCTACGAAGTCAATATACTAATTATGGAGGAAGAATATAGAAAGTTGATAGAAAGTGCTCTATGAAATATTAGATGGTTAACCAAAATATATTTTGTTCCAACTATTAGAAAGATCCCTTGTACAAAATGATGTAATACACTCATTGCTTATGAGCTTATCATATTTATACAATGTGGTTGTAATCAACAGCTTATTTTTTTGTTGTCTATGTACAAAATTTGTGGGTCACCTACCACATATGTCCCAAATAATTTCTTGAAGCTTATATTGTGAACATACAATGTCCAAATCATATGACATCAAACTTGAGTTTCTCTTCATATTTAGTTTTCCATAGGTCACAGATGTTGTCAATCCTAGTTAGGCATTCTACCTCTGACATCTGCTCTAAAATTCCTATACCTTGGCTTTGTGTAGACATGTCTTATTATGTTTGAGAAATTACCCAACCAAATATCATTCTTTTTTATATCTCTTACAAGTGTTCTCTTGCCCACGGTTGTATTAGATTCCTTATCTGATGCTCCATCCCTTATTTCACCATCTTAATTTAAGAGGTTACCCAAAAGCAATGGGTTTCAAATTCTTCTGCACCACAAAGAAAAGTAAAGTTGGTTGTTGTATCGTTATGGAGTTTAAGATCAAGATGCATGTAACACTGCTCTAGCTGGGTAGACCTTGCTCCTAATATATTGACTGCCTCTACCTTTATGTCGTAACTCATTTTCTTTGAAAGGCTTATTTCTTAATATTTGTAATCCTCAATGTGGAAAGGA
Organism: Wollemia nobilis; assembly: GCA_028583015.1. Taxonomy (NCBI): domain Eukaryota; kingdom Viridiplantae; phylum Streptophyta; class Pinopsida; order Araucariales; family Araucariaceae; genus Wollemia; species Wollemia nobilis. Next base: position 636,466 of record JAQPPZ010000267.1, read on the forward strand.
TGCATACCTTGATTTTGGAATTTAATCACCCTTTCGTTACCTAAGATTGTCATCAAATTTTATCTCTGGTTCAAGCCTATTTTTTTGTGTTTTATGAGATCTTCAAATAGACATATCCCAAAAAGAGAGGGCACATCAATGATCACGATGTTTTGAATAATAACTAACTTTCAATGTTTGCATATCATCATAAGCAAATTTTTGACAATGCCCATTGTTTTTACCAACTTCCCTTTAAAACATATCCATTCTGGCTCTTGTGTGTCCATCTTTACACCCAAACTTTTAAGAATTTATACTGGCATAATTGATCTTTCGACCTTTGAATCCACTACACAATTATGTGATATACCTTTTTCCAAGAAGATACACAAATAAAAATGTGAGGGAGGTGTTTGTTTAGTTATCAATGAGATTCCCTTTATAAATACATTGTTGTCTTCTCTTGATTGTCTAATATAGATGTTAAGCAAGTCCACCTTCTCGAACACCAACAAATCTTCCCTTAGGCTTTCAGGTATTGAGACAGATTTCTTGAATAGGCTGTGAAATAGCTCAATATTTTTACTCTTTATTCTAGTGTTATAATCAAGAAATATAGCCCTTTATATTCCTCCGACATTTTTTTATTCAATGATTTTTTTGTGAGGTAGGAAGTTGTGTATTTATTTGAGTCCTCACATTTGTGCTTTGATTTGGTGGAGATAGGGTATGAATATCAGCGTAATATCCTAGCTAAAGTGCTACAAGATTTACATCTTTCTAATGCTTATAATATTGTATTATAGTGTGAGCTACCATGTTATCCATCAAAGGTAGTCTTCTCATCTTTTCATAATGAGCCTTTTTTGTCTCAATATGAACTCCATAATGTAGCAAAGAATCAGCTAGATCTAATATTTCATTATCTTCTTGTTCCTTATAGATATCAACATCCCGTTGAACCGTTTTTTTGAATTGGTCCTTGCATCTTCTGTCAGCTAAAGATTGCTAGGCTAAAAAAATTTATTGTATAGCTAGCCCACAGTTATTGATATCTTGCCTTTTAGATTTCAAGAGTTGCTTCTCTATATTTCTAATTTCTTCGACTAGTCTTTGAATCATCATATTCAACTCTTGATCAGTTTGAGGCGTATTTTTGTGAGGATTGGTGGAAATACCTCCCTTGGGTATTTGAAGCGTACATGACTCATCTCTCTTAGGGAATGGGATATGCAATGGACTTATGGAAGGTTTGAGAGGATAAGCAAATTCTTTGGGAGTCATTTTTCCTACTTGGATTAGTATATTTTCAACATGAATGGCTTCTTTAAAAGTCTATAGGAATATATTTTCTTTAAATTTTTGAACGAGAATACTTACATTAGAATGGAAAGCACTGATGTAATACAAATAGGCTTGAGTGGCAAAGGGCTAGACCTCCTGGGGAATTATATTCCAAATATTTTGAAAACGGACATTGAAATCGGATATGGTTTCATGAGGGGCTTTCTTGATGAGTGAGAACTGAGTAAGCAATAAGAACCTATATTAAAACTCATCAAATTCACTGATAAGAGCTTTCACAAGATCCTCCCATGTAAAGATACTTCCATGTTCTAGGGATCTATACCATACTAACATTTTTCCTTTGAAAGAGAGAACTAGCAATCTGATCATTATATCTTCAAACACTATGTTGTAGATATTGGCCGATGAAGTTATGTCTTGGAAGTGTTCAAATGTTGTTTTTATTTGCTTTCATAACTAGGGAGGACTTTCAAGACACTCTTAGGTATTTTATGAAGAATTGGGATATTGATAGGGCTTGTATCATTCCAAGGTGGGCAATATTGTTGAGCCATGGAATGTGAGAAAAAATTATACTCAAAGTTTCATAAAAAAACAAAACTAATGATTTTATATTTATGAGTTTAATTAGCATTAGAGTTTACAGATGAACAAACTATTATTTCCAACAAGTCCAAGACTATTCATCACATCTTAAATCCTCTTAATTAGAAAATGGAGCAAGATAATTTATTTTCTTGAATATGGACATGCATCGTTTTGTGCTCTTGTTCCAATTGAGTCACCAGGTGACTAAAAATAATGTTGCTAAAATAAAGTATCATCAAAAATTTGATTTATTCAAAAAGCATGACTTGCCTCCTATCGAGCATGCCAACAATTATTTGTCAGAATCTATTGGTAACATGATGGGTTTATGTTTTTAAGAAGTGTGGTATTTGGATTTCAAATGGAAGTTATCATAGATCTAGGTTGAATTTGCACAGAGTCACCAAGTGATTGAAAATAATGTTGCTAAAATATAGTATCACCAAAACTCAGATTTATTCAAAAAGTGGGACTTGTGTCCCATTAGGCATGCCAAAAACTATTGGTCTAAAAATCAACCTATTGTAAGATTGTGTACCCAAAGACTTTAACCAACATTGAATGACCTTCAAGCTATGAGGCTTTGAGGTCAATCTCTATAGTAGGCTAGTTTCTATGGAGTTCTAGTTGACTGAACTTGAAATAAAAAGGGGTTGAAAAGGTTGCTAAAAGAAACAAATAAAGTTGAAGCTAGAACTTATAAAGGGTACATATTAAGCCACATCAAAGTACATGTAATTTAAAAGCTTTGACCACTGATAAATTTGCTATTTCAATTAATATATCAACTATTTTTCTTCAATCAGAACACATTACCATTTATTATATCTATTTTGAATACAAATTCCAGAACTAGAGAATGAATACACAAATATCTAGATAGTAGAATAGCAGCATAATCATTCAACAGGTTATACAAAAATAAGTAAACATTCATACATACATGTTTTATGTAAAAATAATCAACTGGAGGTTAAACATTGATTCACTTGTATTTCTTTAGAAGCCAAAAACATTTTACATGTAAATTGTAAAAGCCTAAGAGCCAACCTTTTTTCTAGAGGCTCCCACCTCTATTTATAGATTTTTACATTTTAATCTTTACAATGCAATATTTTGAAAAATAGAAGTTGTTACAAAGATATTAGTGGGTTGAGCTTTGATCTAGGCCATCCCTTGTTCTTGAAACAATTATCCTTTATAGATTTGTAACAGAGTTTGTTAGCTAAATATTTCTTGAATATTTTGTCACGTGGTCATGGCTATTTTTTACCTTCAACGCTTCCCAAGTTTCGTGATCATAGCATGGAGATATATCATATGGTCATGGCTTCTTTCGGTCTTCAACGCTTCTTAGTGTCTCTAATTGTGGTATAAAGACATGTCGTGCGACCATGGCTCTTTAGGCCTTTAGTGCTTCTCAACATCTTTGACCACAACATGAAGATATGTCATGTGGTTGTGGCTTATTTTGGCCTTCAACACTTCTCAATATATTCAACCACGACATGGAGACATGTTGCACGATCGTGGATTATTTTGATCTTTAGCACTTCTCAACATCTTTGACCATGGCATGGAGACATGTTGCACGGTCATGACTTTATCTTATATTTCATTGTTTTTTACTTAAACTGACAACGGTTTCATGACGTTATTGTTGACCTCTTGCTTGGAAATGCTTGTCACGTGGTCTTGGTGAAGATTTGAAAAGTGGTATGTTTGACTATCTTTAACCACAACATGGAGATATGTCGTGTGGCCTAGGCTTCTTTTGGCCTTCAGTGCTTCTTAGTGTCTTCAACCATGGCATGGAGAAATGTTGCACAGTCGTGGCTTCTTTCGGCCTTTCACACTTCTTAGCATCTTCAATCGCAGCATGGAGATATGTTGTGTAATTATGGTATATTTCAACCTTTTGCACTTCTCAGCGTCTTCGACCTTGGCATGGAGGCATGTCACGCAGTCGTGGTTTCTTTTTATACTTACCCAAAATTTAATGCTTTGTTCTCCGATTGCAAAATAGACTTCGTCAACCAATATTTTTTCTTTTAACTACCCTCTAGTCTACCCACTATCCAAGCATAAAACATCTGACAACCCATGGCTTTGGCAAAATATTACCATTATTAGTTACAAAAATAATTTGCTAGAAGTATTGTGTGAGCAACAAAAATACCCACATTATTGTCAAATCACAAGGGATTTTCACTTGTGGAAATAAAGAACTCAAATAGCCATATTTTGATTTAAGCACTTTCTACGAGGGAATAAGGGGAGGAAGAACTAGAAGAAAAACTTGAGAGAATACAACTAGTATTTGTCATAAGATAAAGGAGGGTGGTGGGTGATGAGGCGGAGGGTGCACACACAAAAAGGTAAAAAGTAATAGAGGAAGGGAGTGGAATGGAAAAGGATGGGGACAACAAAATGTTGGAAGAAATAATATTTACATGGAGGAGAAAAAGTAGAAGAGGAAAGGAGAATAACTAAAGGTGTTCGTGATAAAATATATAGACGAATACCTAAGGAAATGGAAATTCTAAACAAAAATAAGAAATGAAAGGGAAGGAAACCCTAGAATTATCCCATCAAAATGGTAAAAAGAACTACCTAGTCCATGGGACACCCCCACAAACTACACTTCCATGAATATACTCTGCTATAGCCACCAGTTGCTTCAAGAACAGACAGATTGCCATGAGCACTTGTTATCCTTGCACCATCTTTTCTTTCTCACATGGTTTAACAGGAACCTCCTTTGTTGATCAAAATTTGTCATTCGAGTATTCACCTACACTCTTGAACTCATCTCCATTCCTAGAATAGTTTACTTTATGTTGCACATGAAGCCTTATATAGAGAAGAAAGGTGTTTCCACCAGCTAGAACCTGTGGAGTCATATATCTTTATTGGGCACTTTCTTCAAAAAATTGATTTGTTGTGAATCATCTATTTTGTGTCAACCTAGATCCTTCTTTTTAGCACTTTTTAATTTTGCTAACATTATATCTTCATGTGGAATGATGTATTATCTTGCTCATACGAGTCATGTCAGTTTTGCTTGGTGCAAATCCTTAGGTGCATGTTCTGCAAATTATATACTATTCTGATTATGTCCATTGGGCTATGGAGTCGGTGTACTAATGATGGAGGAAGAATATAGAAAGTTGATAGAAAGTTTTCTGTGAAATATTAGATGGTTAACCAAAATATGTTCTGAATTCCTTTTTTCTAGCTGTTGTAATGATCCCTTGTACAAAATGATGTAATACACTCATCACCTATGAGCTTGTCGTATTTATCCAGCGTGGCTGTAATCAACAGCTTATTTATTTGTCGTCTATGTACACAAAATTTGTGGCTCACCTACCATGCCTATCCCGAAGGATTTCCTTAAGCTTATCCTATGAACCTGTAGTGTCCAGACCATATGACACCAAACTTGAGTTTCTCTTCATGTTTAGTTTCCCATAGGTCACAGATGTTGCCAATCCTGGTTAGGCATTTTACCTCTGATATTTTCTCTAAAAGTCCTGTACCTTGGCTTTGTGTAGACATATCTTGTTCTGTTTGGGTGGTTACCCAACCAAATATCAGTCTTTTTGATATCTCCTATAAGTGTTCTCTTGCCCAAGGTTGTATTAGGTTCCTTATCTGATGCTCCATCCCTTGTCTCGCCATCTCAATTTGAGTGGTTGCCCAAAAGCAAGGGGTTTCAAATTCTTCTACACCACAGAGGAGAGTAAAGCTGGTTGTTGTATCATTATGGAGTTTAAGATCAAGATGCATGTAACACTACTCTAGCTGGGTTGACCTTGCTCCTGATACATTGATTGCCTCTACCTTTATGTCGTAGCTCATTTTCTTTGAAAGGCTTGCTTCTTGATGTTTGTAATCTTCGATGTGGAAAGGATGTAGACCTTGATTTTGAACTTTAATCACCCTTTCGTTACCTAAGATTATCATCAGATTATATCTCTGGTTTAGGCCTCTTTTTGTGTGTTTTAGGAGATCTTCAGAGAGACATATCCCAAACAAAGGGGGCACATCAACAACCATGATATCTTGAACAATAGCTAACTTTGGATGTTCGCATATCATCATAAGCAAATTTTTAACAATACCCATTTTTTTACCAACTTCCCTCTAAAATATATCCATTCTAGCTCTTGTGTGTTCATATTTAGACCCAAACTTTTAAAAATTTCTAGTGGCATAATTGATCTTTCAGCCTTTGAATCCACTATACAATTATGTAATATACCCTTTTCCAAGAAGAGAGACAAATAAAAGGGGGAGGGAGGTGTTTGTTTAGTTTTCAATGAGATTCCCTTTACATTGTTGTCTTCTCCTGACTGCCCAATAGAGATTTCAAGCAAGTCCACCTTCTCAAACACCAATAAATATTCCCTTAGGTTTTCAAGTATTGAGACAGAGTTCTTGAATAGGTTGTGAAATAGCTCAATATTTTTTGCTCTCTGTTCCAGTGTTATAACTGAGAAATATAGCCCTTTATATACCTCCAACATTTTTTGATTCAGTGATTGTTTCTATGAGGTGGGAAGCCATGTATTTATTTGAGTCCTCACATCTATGCTTTGAGCTGGTGGGGATAGGGTACAAATATCATCGTAACCTTTTGTCTGGGATGCTACAAGATTTGCATCTTTCCAATGCTTATAATATTGTACTATATTGCAAGCTACCATGTTATCCATCAAAGGTAGTCTTATCACATTTTCATAATGAGCATTTTCTATCTCAATATGAACTCCACTATGCAGTAGAGAATCGATTGGAGCTAATGTTTCATTACCTTTTTGTTCCTCATATATATCAACATCCTATTGAACCCTTTTTTTGAATTGGTCCTTGCATCTTCTATCATCTGAAGGTTGTTGGGTTGGCAAAATTATTGTATAGTTGGCCCATAGTTATTGAGATCTTGCCTTTTGGACTATAAGAGTTGCTTCTCTATATTTCTAACTTCTTCGACTAGTCTCTGAATCATCATCTTCAACTCTTGCTCTGTTTGAGGCTTGTTTTCATGAGGATTGGTGGAAATACCACCCTTGGGTATCTAAAGTAGACATGACTCATCTCCCTTATGGAATGGGATATGCAATGGACTTATGGAAGGTTTGAGAGGACAAGAAAATTCTCTGGGAGGCATTTTTCCTACTTGGATTAGTATATTTTCAGCATGAATGGCTTCTTTGAAAATCTGTGGGAATCTCTTTTATTTATATTGTTGAACAAGGATGCTTATATCAGAATGGAAAGCACGAATGTAATATAGATAGGCTTGAGTGGTAGAGGGATGGACCTCCTGGGGAATTCTTTTCCAAGTCCTTTGAAAATGGACATTGAAACTGGATATGGTTTCATGAGGGGCTTTATTGATGAATGAGAATTGAGTAAGCAGTAAGAACCTATCTTTAGACTCATCAAATTCATTGATAAGAGCTTTTGCAAGATCCTCCCATGTACAGATACTTCCATGTTCTAGGGATCTATACCATAGTAACACTTTTCCCTTGAAAGAGAGAACTAACAATCTGATCATTATATCTTCGAACACTATGTCATAGATATTGGCCAGTGAAGCTATGTCTTGGTAGTGTTCAAATGCAGTTTTTTCTTTGCCTTCATAACTGGGTAGGACTTTTAGGACACTCTTAGGTATTTTATGAAGGATTGGGATATTGAGAGGGCATGTATCATTCCAAGGTGGGAAATATTGTTGAGCCATGAAACGTGAGAAATAATTATACTCAAAGTTTTAGGAAAAGATAGAACTGATGATTTTACATTTTTGGGTTTAATTAGCATTAGAGTTCCAAATGAACAAACTATTATTTCCAATGAGGCCAAGACTATTCATCACATCTTAAATCCTCTTAATTAGAAAATGGAGCAAGACAGTTGATTTTCTTGAACATGGACATGCATATTTTTGTGCTCTTGTTCCAATAGAGTCGCTAGGTGATTGAAAATAATGTTGCTAAAATAGAGTATCACCAAAACTCTGATTTATTCAAAAAGTAGGACTTGGGTCCCACCAAGCGTGCCAAAAAATATTTGTCTAAAATTGTTGGTAGCACGGTGGGTTTATGTTTTTATGAAGTTTGGTACTAGGATTCCAAAGGCAACTTATCATAGATCTGGGTTGAATTTGCATGGAGTCACCAAGTGATTGAAAAGAATGTTTCTAAAATAGAGTATCACCAAAAATTTGATTTATTCAAAAAGTGGGACTTGCGTCCCATCGGGCATGCCAAAAACTATTGGTCTAAAAATTGACCTATGGAAATATTGTGTGCCCAAAGACTTTAACCAACATTGAATGACCTTCAAGCTATGAGGCTTTGAGGTCAATCTCTAGAGTAGGCTAGTTCCTATGGAGTTCTAGCTGATTGAACTTGAAATAAAAAGGGGGTGAAAAGGGTGTTGAAAGAAACAAACAAAGTTGAAGCTAGAACTTATAAAGGGTACAAATTAAGCCACATCAAAGTACATGTAGTTTAAAAGCTTTGACCATTAAGAAATTTGTTATTTTAGTTAATAGACCAACTATTTTTTCTTCAATTAGAACACATTACCATTTATTATATCTATTTTGAATACAAATTCCAGAACCAAAGAATGAATACACAAATATCCAAATAGTAGAATAGCAACATAATCATTCAACAAGTTATACAAAAATAAGTAAACATTCATACATACATGTTCTGCATAAAAGAATCAACTAGAGGTTAAACACTAATTCACTTGTATTTCTTTAGAAGCCAAAAACCTTTTACATGTAAATTGTAAAAGCCTAAGAGCCAACTTTTTTCTAGAGGCTCTTGCCTCTATTTATAGATTTTTACATTTTAATCTTTACAATGCAAGATTTTGAAAATATAAGTTGTCACAAAGATTTTAGTGGGATGAGATTCGATTTAGACCATCCCTTATTCTTGAAACAATTATCCACTATAGATTTGTAACAGAGTTTGTTAGTTGAATATTTCTTGAAGATTTTATCATGCGATCATGGCTCCTATCGACCTTTAACACTTCCCAGGTTCTGTGATCATGACATGGAGATACGTCGTATGGCCGTGGCTTCTTTCGGCCTTCAACTCTTCTCAAAATCTTCAACTATGACATGGAGATATGTCACACAGTCATTGCTTCTTTTGGTCTCAGTATCTTTGACCGCAACATGTGTAGCTCTAGTGGAGTGCAGTATTCTCGAGAGGGATGTGATGAGAGACCTTTAATATATTGCACATAATCTGGCCAATTCCATACAGTTGTACTATTTACCACTATATCTTCAAAATGTACAACTGGATACTGTACGATCTCAAAACATACAATTGTATGGTCATAACTAAACACCTTGTACTATTTCTCCAAGAATCTTGGAATTGCTCAAATCTCACTCATTCTGCCAGGATTCACTTGGAAATCACTTGATTTACCTTCAGAATGCTTCAAAGTATAGTTTTAGGCCAAAAATTCAACAGTTGTACGAAATTGTAAACCCTTGTACTGTTTGGTCATGTCGTTGTACGATTTGATAAAAACCCTCTTTCTGCCAGATCTCTTGACTTAGAAAAATACCCATTTTCCTATTATTGCCAAAAACATCAATTTCCATAATGGGTAACAACCATTAATATCAATTTCTCTTTATTTCTCTATTTCTCATAATAGTACATTGGATGGTTGTACGATTTCTGGGTATGCAACTCCACAATAGATCTGGACTCCATAGTACCTGCAATATCAATAATAATCCCCCAACAATACATTTATTGAGATTTCTCTCAGATCCACACACATGCATAACAAGATTTGACTAAAACAAGAATTTATATTATTTTGGCATTGTACACAGGAAGTGTACAACAATAAATAAATTACAACGTTAAATCCTTCTCATTCTATGGATAACAATGACAATCCAATCTAATACCAGTCATAATGGTTGAACTACAATCCACAACGAATCAATCCAACAACCAACAACCTAAAAAAAAAAATTGGATGAAAAAACATTATATTAAAATGGCTTAATCATACAAAAAAGTGTGGGTGGAATTAGCACACCTTGAGCACACAACCAACACACTAATTGTGTTCTAAACAGCTAGCAGAGCTACCAACCTAAAAATTTGAATGGGGGGGCTTATAATGGTTGTCCAGGTCATTCCAAAGCGGTTCCTGAGACAATTCATTATTTACAACAACTTGCATATTAATAAATTTAATTAATGTTGACTAAGGTTTAATTTGATTTTCATCAAATTACATTTCATTTCATTTCACATGCATTTTAATAATTTATTTTCTAATTGTACAATTTATACCAAATTGTACAATGTACATTTTAACTTGTCAATTGTACTATCTCACTAGATAGTACATTCTTCTTGCCAATTGTACTATCTCACTAGATAGTACATTATTCTTACCAATTGTACTATCTCACTAGATAGTACATTATTTTTACCAATTGTACTATCTCACTAGATAGTACATTATTCTTGCCAATTGTACTATCTCACTAGATAGTACATTCTATTTAAAATTATGCAAATCCAGCTTTATTATTGCTTCTTCTTTCAGGATGTGGATTTATCTACCTACAACATGTAGACATGTTGCTTGACCATGGCTTCTTTTGGCCTTCAATGCTTCTCAACATCTTCAACTGTGACATGGAGACATGTCATGCAACCTGGCTTCTTTTGACCTATAGTACTTCTCAACGTATTCGACTATGACATGGAGATATGTCGCACGAATGTGGCTTCTTTCGGACTTCAACACTTAGCATTTTTTACTTTGGCATGGAGACATATTGTGTGGTCGTGGCTTTGTCTTATATTTTGTTACTTTTTTACTTAGGTTGATCGCGGTTTCGTGATGTCATGGTTGACCTCTTGCTTGGAAATTTTTGTCACACGATCATGGTGAAGATTTAAAAAGTGGCATATTTGACTATCTTTGACCACAACATGGAGATATGCCTCGCAAATGTGGATTCTTTTGACCTTTCACACTTCTTAATGTCTTTGACTAAAATATAGAAACATGTCATGTGATCGTGCTTCTTTCAACCTTTCACAATTCTTAGCGTCTTCTACCATGACATGGAGACATATCACGTGACTATGGCTTCTTTTTATACTTAGACAAATTTTAATGCTTTGTTCTCTGGTTGCATGACAAACTTTTTTAGTTAAGATTTGTTTCTTTTAACTGCCCTCAAGACAATCTACCCATTGTCAAAGCATAAAATAGCTGACAACCCCTAACTTTGGCCAAATATTTCCATTCTTAGTTACAAAAACAATTTGCTAGAAGTATTGTGTGGGTAGAGACAAAAAATACCCACACAAACCACATCATTCATGATTTCTAATAGGTGAACATATGTCCATGTTGAATTAGTATGGTGCCAAGGTTTATAGTCTAATGTATTAGTATTAATCATGAAAGGTTGAATGATGTCTAACATATATAGCATTACCATAGAACAATGACACTTTTTTATCTCTTCAAACACTTACTATTGTATCGAACCCACCAAAATGGTGTTCTATCATGCATAATATGATTGAGTGGTTCATAAACATGTTCAAAACAAAGGATACACCTATGATATAAGTTTGCTAAGCCCAAACACTTTGAAGTTCATTTAGGTTTATATGAAAAATTGATTCTTTTGTGGCACATATCTTGGATGGATATACATGCATGCCATTACAATTGATGATGTGGCATAGATCAAGCATGTATTTTATGTCAAAATTTCACTTGGCCATGTCATCTTGTAGTTTGTTTTGGTGTAAGATGTCTAGAACTTGATGCACATGGTCAACATGATCCTCCTAGGTCTTATTAAAAATGATGATCTAAGGATAAGTAGACTCTTATGAAGCAATTCATGATTTTTTTGAGAATATGATTTATTAGGTATATAAATGATACAAGTACATCCATCAAGTTGAACAAATCATTTAAATAATCCATCTTATGTTTTGAAAAAATTCAAATTATTTGGGGGTTTAACAAGAATTTGATGGTATCTTGACTTAGGCTTGATCTTGGTGAAATTTTGTGCTCTATGAAGCTAGTCTAATATAATGAATGAACACATGTTCATTGGTTCCTTACTAAATGTGTGATAATTTATGCATGTGTGTTGAGATTTATATTTATTTGGTGCTAGCATCATGGGGTTCTGAATGGAGAAGAGCTAGGATGAATTTACCTTAATTAGTCAATTCTTGAATCTAAGATTCCTCAAATTTCAAGAAGGGGACCAAGGTTTGAATCTTGTCAAAATATACATGCATAATTGCCAATCTATTCTAATAACATTGTGGTCATGATGTAATATAGGTGAGGCTCATTTCAATGCCATATAACCCATTACAAAAATGATCCACATTGATGGGGCCCAATATTATGACATAGTAGACAACTCCCCAACTTAGCTTATGAGGTTTGGATAAGTTATACTTCAAATTTATGTAGCATAACAAACTACCTCTTTAAATATCTATATTTTAGATGTAAGAAGGATGATGATCGAGAAATAAACAAAAATTATTGTTTATAGATAATGCAAATGCAAATGAACTACAAAATATAAAATATTCATGTAGTATAACAACACTAGTACCAAACTTGCTATAGGTTGTACATAGTTGAGCTATTGTGTACATGTTAGGTGTTGAGGTGCTAAGTCCCTATCCTAATCTAGAGTAGAAAGCGTTGGAAGTTAAAAGGGTAAAAAAGTAAAAAAATTGTTTTACCATTGTAAGTTTTGGACCTTACCCTTTTTACCTCCTTGGACGGCAACTGAGTCAGCAGGATTGGATGGCAGGGAGTTTGACTCCTAATATCATTTTCCTTTCCTCCCTATTTTTCTTCTTCCCTATTCTTTCTCCTAAGCTTTCTAGGTTCTAGTTAATAATCTTTGTATTTAAGCATTGTAATCCTTCGAACTTAATGTTAATGCAATATCTGGTTAATAATATTTATGCTCCTAATTTCCTAAGTGCTCCTAATTTTGTTAGTGCTATATCTGGTATCAGAGCAGAGGCTATACAGATGAAGCATGGAGCTCGAGGAGAGCGACAGGTGAGACACAAATCTTGAGGAGGTCAAGGAGATCCATAGGCATGAGCTCTAGAGGGCCTGCACCATGCGAACCAAGGTGAGGTCGAGAGGTCCCGCAACACGCGAACTGAGGCAAGGTCGAGAGAGGCCCGTAGAGAGCACGTAGATCGAGGAGCTAACCAAAGGCAGACACATGGTGAGCAGATAGCAAGGCAAACACATGGTGAGTAGATAGCAATGCAGACAAAGGGGCAACTAGCGATGTGGTGCGAGGTGATTGGCTCGGCTAGAAGGCAAAAGGGTGATCACTAATTGCCCGAAGGCAATCGAGAAGCTTAGTGCTTCTCTATGCTAATAAAGCATAATATCCCCTCCACACAGTGGATGTGGGATAAATATTGTAATTTTTTTTAAATTATCGTGCAACCATGACGGGATAAAGGAGGTAAGCCTCCCTCGCCTCCTCGTTGGGCCACGTAGCTCAACTGGCTCGAGGAGCCAGCCTTAAGCCGCTCACCCCCAAGAGGTCGCAAGTTTGAAACCCAAAGGCTACAAAAGCTGCAAAAAAAAATTTTGTGTATGGTATATGCCTCGAATGTCTTGAAATAATAGTGTATTCTGCCTAGGTTTCATCGGTGGTGGAAGCTGAGTTGGCAAGGAAACTCTGCTTGAAATAAAGGAGTTGCGGGTTCGACTCCTGCGGAGTTAGAAATTTTTTTTTTTAAGATTTTGTCTTTTTCTTAAAAGTTTATTATTTTATATATTAAAAAATATAAACTTTATATTATATTTAATAAAATTAAATAATAATTGTTTTTTTTAATTTTATTTTATAAAGCAATTATATTTCTTTTATTAAATACAAATATAGATTTTTTTTTTTGATATAATAAAATAGGAGAAAAAGAACATTGCCTAAGAGGCAATTTATGTAAGAGGACTCAAAGGTGGAAAATTGTGACAAAGCCTAAGAGGCTTAGTATTTTTCCTTGTAAGAGAGACAAAATATCAAACTAAAATTTGTAAAGAGGCATTGATGATAAGACCAAGTGGTTGTTATCATGCCCTATGTGCACTTTTGGTGAGAGAAAACGCCAAAAGTTTTAATGAAAAAGTGAGATCTTATGGGCTACATACTGTATTTAGTTAGTTGTAAAATACAGTAATTGCACACCAGAGGCATCCAAACTCATGGTACGAGGCAGACTCTGAAGATAACTCCTTTGGGAGTCAATTTGAGCAATATGAATCCAAAGAAGTTGCACCACAAGAATCTGAATATACTCATTATAGTAATTCAGTGGAAATCCTAGAACCATAATCACCAGAGATAATATTGATTAGTGACGATGAAGAAGAAGTAGCAGACAATTTCGTGACTCAAGAAATAACAACACCACACCAAGAGGAACAAGCCATCAGTGATAGAGTGAATCAAGTTAGATCTGACTTAAATTTGTAATTTCTTCTTTCTTCTTCTTTCTTCCTTCTTTATTTGAAAAAAGCAGAGTGCTTTATTGTAACCAATAAATAAAAGAGTGTTTTAGTGACTATGGCTTCACATAACAATCTACCAATTTCAGAGTTCAACGGGTATGACTACAAGTATTGGTCTATCAAAATGAAGACCTTACTCATAGGAAAATGTTTATGGGATATAATAGAAGAGGGTTTCACAGAACCCACAGATTGGGCTACATTGAGTGCCATAGATAAGAAAACAAAGAAAGAAGCACAAAAGAGCAACTCTTTTTCTCTTTATCATCTCCAAGAAGCATTGGAGAAAAGTATATTCCCTAGAATAGCCACTTGTATAACTGCACAAGATGCGTGGAAAGCTTTGAAAGATGGATTTTAGGGAAGTGATCAAGTGAAGCAAGTGAGGCTTCAAACACTAAAATGAGATTTTGAAAATCTCAAAATGAAAAAAAGATGAAAAAGTAGGTGATTATTGTGTTAGAGTGAAAGCAGTTGTTGATAAAATGGTTATACTTGGCAAGGAAATCAAGCCTGAGACAATTGTAACAAAAGTGTTGCGAACACTTCACAAAGATGGAATAACATTCCCATAATAATAGAAGAGTCAAAAAATCTTTTCACTTTAACATTCGATGCATTGATTAGATCGTTAATGTCTCATGAAGAGAGATTACAGGAATCTCCTTCAACCAGCTATGGAGGCGATGATAAAGCCTTCACATCCAATGAAAATACTAGAAGAGAACATGGAAGAGGTCAAGGCAAAGGCATAGAGGAGGCAATAAGAATAGAGGAGGTAACTCCAACAAAGGAGGCAATCAGAACAGAGGTGGAAACCAAAATAGAGGAGGAAATCCAGGATGAAGTGGAAATCAAGGGCGAGGAAGTGACAAGTCCAAAACAACTTGTTTTAATTGTGGCAAGCCATGCCACTTTGCTCGCAACTGCTGGTCAAAATCTTCTCAAGGCAACAACAGTTAATATGGAAATTATGGAGAAGAAGATGATACCTCTAATATTTTTCTATCATATGGACAATCAGAACAGAATTTAAATGACACATGGATTTTGGATACTGGTTGTTCAAACCATATGAGTGGCAAAGAAAATCTATTTTCTACTCTAGATTCCACTTATAAATCCCACATCTAGTTAGGGGATGATAAAGCTTTGTGAGTCGAAGGCATTGGAACCATAGAAGTTCCAACAAAATAAGGACTAAAGAAAGTGAATGACATCTACTACACTCCAAAGCTCCAACACAATCTGCTAAGCATTAGGTAAATGATGGAGAATAATTACAAACTTGTTTTTTATGAAGGAAAATATCTCATTCTTGATAGAAATAATTGTAATCATGTCATCACACAGGTCCCAATGACCAAGAATTAGTTATTCCCTCTCAAATTTGGCGATCCAGGGGGAGCTCAACTTGCAAATGTAGGTATAGCAAATCCAAGTGTGCTTTGGCACTTGCGATATGATCACCTTAATTCCACTAGCTTGAAATTGTTAACTTCTCAAGCTATGGTGACATGACTTCCCAAAATCAACGAACAGAAGGAGGTATGTGAAGGATGTGCTTTGGGAAAGCACTCAAGGTCGAAGTTTCCAAAAGGACAAGCGTGGAGAGCCAACTATCCACTTCAATTAGTGTATTCGGACATCTGTGGTCCAATGCAAACAAAGAGTATCAAAAACAATTCCTATTTTCTCACTTTCATAGATGATTTATCTAGCATGTGCTTGATTTATTTTCTGAAACACAAAGATGAAGCTTTTGATTGCTTCATAGATTTCAGAAACAATGTAGAGTAACAAAGTGAGTATTTTGTAAAATGTCTTAGAACAGATCAAGGAGGTGAATACTCCTCAAAAGGATTCTTGAAATATTGTAAAGCAAGTGGGATCAAAATGCAATTCACTACTGCCTATACCCCATAACAAAATGGTGTGGTCGAGAGAAAGAACCACACCATAGTTGAGATGGCGAGAACGATGCTTCAGACTAAGCATCTAACTAATATGTACTAGGCTGATGCTGTAAGAACTAGTGTATACATTCTAAATAGAAGTCCAACTTCTATTTTAGATGGCATCACTCCTTATGAGGGGTGGTACGAAAAGAAACCCAATGTAAAGCACTTTAAAGTTTTTGGTTCTTTAGCATACGCACACATGCCTGATGAGAAGATAAATAAGCTTCATCTTAAAATTCAAGCTTGTATATTTATAGGGTATTGTGAGTCTACCAAAGCATATAAACTCTACAATCCCAAGACTCATAAAATTATACTTTCCAAGGATGTAATTTTTGATGAAGGGGGATAATGGGGTCATTAAAGAATTTTTGTTGATGATGAGTCCCAAGATGTAAGTTCTTCACAGGTACAATAGGTGTCTCCCAAGAAAAGCAAAGGCACACCAATCCCTCCAAGCCCAAGCAGGAGTACTACATCAAGTACTTCAACCGCCACTCCAAGTCCTTATCCATAGAGATCAGTAAGTTCTTCACCGATGGACATTGACTCTCCATAAAGAGGTAAAATAACATTACAACATCATCCATATTTTCAAATGTTGGATCAAAATTTCCATAAAAGATACACTAGAAGCCAATCTAGTGAAATGAAATCAGTTTTGTAGAAACTTGAAAATTTGCATATGTATGGGGATGATGACTCCCAAGATCCTAAGGGAGATGTAGTTAATTATGCTTTATTAACTAGTGCATAACTAGAACCATCTAGCTATGAGAAGGCTTGTACTAAGAATGTATGGCAAGAAACCATGAAAGAGGAAATAACCTCTATAAAAAATAATGATACTTAGGAGCTTGTAAATCTTCCAAAAAGAAAAAAATGTGTTGGATGTAAATGGGTCTACAAGACCAAATACAATGTTGATGGAAGCATTGAGAGGCACAAGGTGAGATTAGTAGCAAAAGGTTTTACTCAAAAATTTGGCATTGACTATGAGGAAACCTTCACTCCTGTTGCACGACAAGAGACAATCAGATCAATTCTTTCCTTAGCTGCCCATAAAGGATGGAACATTCAACACATGGATGTGAAAAGTGCTTTTATGGATGGATACTTGGCTAAGAAGGTTTATGTTCAACAACATCAAGGATTTCAAGAACAAGGAAAGGAGAACCTTGTTTATAAATTGAAAAAGGCACTTTATGGCCTCAAGCAAGCACCAAGAGCTTGGTACTCACGCATTGATGGTTATTTCAGCGAGTATGGATTCACTAGAAGCAAAAGTGAACCAACTCTATACTACCTAAAGCATGGAGTAGACATTCTCATAGTTTGTTTGTATGTGGATGATCTAATATTTATGGGTAGTAACACTAAAATGAATATGGAGTTCAAAAACTCCATGATGAAGCAGTTTGATATGAAATATCTTGGTTTAATGCGATACTTCCTAGGCATGGAAGTGCATCAATCAAATAGGGGGATATTCATATGTCAACACAAGTATGCTCGAGATATGATCAAGAAATTTGCCACGAAGCAATGCAAATCAATTGCAACTCCAACTGGACATGGGATCCAATTGAGCAAGGATGACGGAGCACCAAAGGTTGACATGACCACTTACAGAAGCATGGTTGGGAGTCTGATGTTTCTCACCAACACAAGGCCTGATATTCAATATGTTGTTTCTATAGTTTCAAGGTTTATGGCAAGTCCATCTGAGCTGCATCTACAAGCAACTAAAATAATCTTAAGATATGTAAAGGGTGCATTGGATTTTGGAATTCATTACCACAAATGTAATTATGTTAAATTAGTTGGCTTCAGTAACAGTGATTGGGGAAACAATATAGATGATAGGAAATCTACATCAAGAAACTGTTTTAGTCTAGGGTAAGGACTAATCACATGGAGTTCTAAGAAGTAGACTATTGTAGCAATGTCATCTACTGAGGTTGAGTATATAGCCATCACACATGCTAGTACTCAAGCCCTATGGTTAAGAAAAGTCCTTGAAGAAATTGGAGAAAGTCAAAGTGGTCCAAATCAACTGTATTGTGATAACATAAGTGCCATTCAATTGGCATACAATCCAATCCACCATAGCAGATCAAAGCATTTTGATATGAAGTATCACTTCATCCGAGACATGGTGGAGCAACAAATAGTTGAGATTAAATATTATAGCACTTTGGATAAAATTGCAGATATCTTCACCAAAGGCATGGCTAAAGCTCAATATATAAATTTGAGAGACTGTATAGTCAGTCCTCTCAACTTTAAAGGGAGAATGTTGGAAGTTAAAAGGGTAAAAACGTAAAAAAATTGTTTTACCACTGTAAGTTTTGGACCTTACCCTTTTTACCTCCTTGGATGACAACTGAGTCAACAGGATTGGACGACATGGACGACAGGGAGTTTGAATCCTAATCTCATTTTTTCTTTCCTCCCTATTTTTCTTCTTCCCTATTCTTTCTCCTAAGCTTTCTAGGTTCTGGTTAATAATCTTTGTATTTAAGCATTGTAATCCTTCGAACTTAATGTTAATGCAATATCTGGTTAATATTATTTATGCTCCTAATTTCGTTAGTGCTATAGAAAGCTATAGGAAATATATAGAGATCTAGAAGAAGTTAAACAATATTGGACTTTAGCTTATATACAACCATGTGTACTACTGTTACAAAAATCACTTGGAAAACTAAAATAGTTTTCCTTTCAAGTAGGTATGAGAAATAGTTTTGAAGGTAGTTGCAAATTGATTTGCTTGTCCCTTTGTGGGATCAAATGACAAAGTGATATGATAGTTTGATTTGCCAGTTGTTGAATAATTGCTAACACTAAACACATGGATATTTTGTTGTAAAGTTGTGACATTGGGAGTTAGTGCTAGGTGTTGACACTTGTTTCACTCTATGTTCTAACATTAGTGCCATAGGCATTGACATCTCATTGAATATGAACACTAACATTGGAATAATTAATAGAGCCAAGCATAGTGTTGACATCTCATTGAATATGAACACTAACATTGGAATAATTAATAGAGCCAAGCATAGTGTTGACATCTCATTGAATATGAACACTAACATTGGAATAATTAATAGAGCCAAGCATAGTGCTGACAACACATCAAATTTATGGTGCTAAGTTATATCTAAGTGGGCATTAAGATGGAAAGACTTATCTTTGCACTAATAATTGCAACATGTCGATGCCATGTTTGATGAGGACTTGAGTGATCCCTACTCCATCAGCTCATCTGATTGACCTAACAACAAATTTTCCATAGACATCATTGTCACTATTATAGCGCAATTATAACCTTTAACTTATATGTCTTGATTTCCATTAATATTACTAGAGCCTTGCCATATTATGCCACAACTAATGGTCAAAAAACCTTCATTTATCACTAGCGCCACTACCCCTTACTTTGCCAACCACTCCTCCTTAGCCCCCTTACAACTTAAAGTCCATCAAATTTTGTTGTAGGACATGCCTTTACATTTACCTAATATGTTGGCTTGAAAGACACTCTTCAATGATATCTAATTGTTTTCTCTCACCAAACACACATTACCACATAGTAATCATGTATTGCTTTGGTCCCGGGAGACGACGCAATGGTTCAAACTTTGGCTCTTTTTTGAGAGGTCCAAGGTTCAAATCGTGGTATGGACGAGTGTATGAGGAGGTAAGTGTATGTATGACTGTGTGTTAAATTCCCTATTGATAAGTTCAACTCTCACCCTTACGAGAGGTCATGGTGGGATGGGGATGTCCAACCCTAAGCATTGGTCATAAGGGTTTCTCACACTAACCAAATAATAATAATAATTAAATAATGTTTTGCTTTCAAGACTACTTTCTTTTCGTGTCCAAGTGACATCAAAAAACTGTATAAATATTTAAGCTCTTCCTTTAAGACATTCACATTTACTTGGTAGAGTTTCTTTCTCCACTTCTTGCCTATACATATAAGACATTTAATGTTGCCAAATTATATCTCTAAACAATACCCCTTGAAGATTTCTCTAATCAAGTCCTAAATCCATTACTTAAATTTATACTATGCATTCGTGTACAAAAGAAAAAATAAATGTATTTCATTATGAAAAAGAATGACAAAGTCTAGAATAAAAATCTTGTCAGGTTTTGGCGCGAGGCTCCGTGCACTATCAACATGGCTTCGCCTAACCTGCTTCTGCTTTAAGGTTCATTTGTTTCTTTGAGGCCTCGACATAGCAAGTTGAGGGGGTGACATTTTCTAGCATCAGGTTGTTCTATTAGTGCCTATAATAAGGCTCGGTCTCCTCTTGGAGTGGCTCCTTTTGTTTAATTATTCTGTTTATTTATCTTTTTAGGGGTTGGTTTTGTTTTTGGCCTAAGGTCTCTACGATGTTGATTGTTTGGATGGCCTTGCGCCCCTGAGATATGCTCAATCCAACTCCATTTTTATTGTAACCTCTCTTATTTTTTATTGAATATAATTGTTGGGTCCAATAAAAAAAAAGAATGACAAGTCTCTCATCAATTTCACTAAATAATTTAATCAATTTCAATATAAAATTTAGTTTGTTTGATTGAATTCACCAAAATATACCTCTAGAACAAATATTACATTAAACTATATAATTAGCAACTCTACATTCATTCTAAAAGTAAATTATTATTATTTTTCAATTAGTTTACACAAGTGACCTATGTCAGAAGTCATTAGGCTCTCTTAACATAGACCCAAATTCAATTCACAAGAAAGGTGGTCCTTAATATGCCCTCACTTTTCAACATCTTCAAAAAGAAAATAGTTTACACAGGTTTTTATAAGGGATCCTGATGTTCTCATATTAAATGGGGTTTGAACCTTGGACCTCTGCACTTTTCAACTTCTTAAAAAAAAAAAAATAGTTTAGACAGATTTTTATAAGAGATCCCAGTCTTCTCATATTAAGTGGGGTTTGAACCTTGGTCTCTCAAAGAAAAACCAAAACCCTTACCACAACAATAAACTTACAACCATAAAAATGAAAAAAAATTTAATGACCATAAAAAATATTATTTATCTAACCAAACTTCAATTCCTGGTACATAATATACAACTATACCTCCTAGGCTCTCACCTTTAAACTTTGGACCTCCTACGTATTTAAGGATAATTGGGGTGTGAGAAATCATGCCAAACTCTTCAGACGGTTTTCAACTTAATCCATCGTAAACACGCCTCCATGTTGTAATTCTGCACACTGATTTAGACTAAATAGGCTCTTAATTAAAGAATCATTCATAGAGAATCATATCCTAAATGCAACTCTAGATAGCGGATTTACTTACTGCTTTAATTTACAAAGTACACTCAATTCAACTCATTGAACTCTGTTCCTCGTAGTCAATTAGGACAAACTCACTTGAGATGTGCACTTCAAATAAATAACAGAGGTGGCCACAGCTTCCTAATTTCAACGCATTTTTAACTATCCCTTTCCGTGGAACAAATCAAATTGACCGCAAAAATAAACACATGTAATCTTGCAATGTGGACTCTAGTATTGAAAGGGCAATGACCAGTACTACTAGCCCAGATTTTCCAGCACTTTCATTGGGCTAAAAGCGTTGCAACACCCCTCTAAAGGCCTAACGTCATTAAAAACTGCATTTGGAACACACCCAATTCAGGCCAATGACACCTCGACATTTTTCCGTCATACCCACTAAATTTTAGCTATAGGCCTTGGATTTTCATGACATTGCTCTGTGAATGAATTGCAGAACAAGCACCTAATTAACTGCATCCCCAATGTTGATGTCCTTGTACTGAGCAGAGTATGATCCTTGGAATTCAATTGAGGGGATTTTGGTGTATCTACGCAAGTGGGCAGCTTCGGAACAAAGGTATGTGAAATGGGCACTGCCTACTTCAGCCCAATTTAATTTTTTGTATTCAAAATTTTAAAATTTACCAAAAATTATTTGGTTTGTGAAGTTATTGATTGGGAATAATAGGTTTTAAGCAGTAATAAAACAAATGTGTATGATTTTCCATGATCCCATTTTCTGTCAGTCACAGGTTACATGAGTTAAACGAAGTGACTATGTGCTCAGTTCTTATTAGTAGTTGAATCACATAGTGTAGAAATTCTTTTATTTTTTCGTTTTTTTTTTTTGGAGGCTTATTGATTTGGGTTATATAGGGCATGGGTGTTAAAGATGGTACCTTCTTTTTCAGTGTTCTGGGCCCTCGAGTGACATCGGGCGAATGGAATTAGTGACCTCATGGATGAAAATGGTCTGCTTAAGTCTGTTAATAGACACCCAAGTCATATTTTAGTCTGTTTGTCTGGTTGGAATGAAGCTTGGGATCGCGTTTTTAAGATGGCTATGTGTATCTGGAACTGTTTCTGCAATTTCATAAAGTAGGTGGGCAGCTTCTGAATGCATCAGGATGAGCTGAAAACAAATCATTAGTCCAACTCAAAGTGGTTTTGATAGGTGATTTGATGGGCTTACTGAGGTTCTTGCGGTGCTTTAGTCTTTGAAGTATCTAATGGCGATTTGGGGTAATTAGAAAAACATAGCATGGAGACAAATTGGATGGCTTCCAGAAGTACTCGTTTAGTCTTTTGTTAAGGATCCATATCAACAAGTACAGAGTTGTGAGTGACATTGGCTCCCAAAGGTGGTGGGTGCATCTGCATTTATGTTTACGTTCAATATTTTGATGGGAATTTTTTTGAGTCAAATGTTTTCCTATTAATTGGTTACATAGGATTTAAACAGGCCCTACCTGAATTACATCATGATTACAATAGTTTGGCTGTTAACATGTTTCAGCTAGCAAGATTCAAAGCCTTGAAAGTTGACGATTTTAACCAGTTGAACTAATGCCATTTTTATGTTACGACAAATGTTACTTGCAATCTGCATTGGCTATTTTTGTCTTGGTCAGCTTACCAAGAAAATATGTTGTAAAAGCTGTAATCAGCAATGTATTGACAAGTTCTGGAAAAAGTTGATTTGGCAATTAATAGTGAAAAAAAAACAGTAAACTTTAAAAATTAATTAATTTCTCATAAATTAAACCAAAGAAATTAAGATTAATTTTTTTTGGAACACATTATGCTTTTTCCCTCCTATTTTTCAATTTATCAATTTTTTTGTAATATTGCCAGTTGGTATTTCAGTTTCTTGTTTTCTGGGGCAAAAATCACAATTTATTGCTGATATTGATAATTATGCTAAGAAATGTGCCATATTGTAAACCCTTTTCCAATTTGTGAAGATACATGCCTATTTGGATGGTGGGATTGACAAGTTGAAAAATTCTGTGCATGAGCTTATTTGCATAAATAATGAATGTGGTTTTCATATTTTTAGGTTAAGTTGAACCCTCAGGTGTTTAAGTCTGTGTGTGCACAGCTTTTATCTCTCTTGTTGTGAGGGTTGGCATTGGCAACTGAAGAGATTTTACCTTGTAATTCCATTCATTAAATGCTGTCTCCAAATGTTCTGCTAATCTCTTTTTGTCCCTGATTCTTTCTTATATCTATCACTTTGCGGCAAGGAAGGAATTCTGCCCATAATTTTGGGTTGAATATGTGGACCATATAGGTAAAGTGTCATCTGTTTAAAGATGTCAACAGGTAAGATGAGTTTGAGTATCTTAGAGCCATAAAATATATCTCAGCTCAAATACATTTTAGTGAAACTCAAGTTCAGGTTGTGATAAGTGTCTCCTGATTCTAAATCATTCAATAGGGACCTGATTATGAACATTATTACTGACTAGTATCAAGGGAAAGAATGCTGTTTCATGCAATGCACTGGGTTCCAGAGATAGTATGAAACAACCTGTGCCAAGGTTCTGTTTTGAGTAGTAGAATGAAAATGTATGTCTTTATCTGGCAAATTCAGCATGGAAGGAAGCATCTTGCTCAGCAGAATTAAATGATGTAATGCACCAAGTAAGTTGACCTTCCAAAGGAATGAACTCCATGATGGCTGGTAAATTTTATGTTTTAACAATTGACATGATATATGCAGTAGTAAGGTCTTTATTCAACATGCGTTGGTAAAAAGGAATTTCATCTATGAAATGGGCCTGATATGTTTTATGACCATTACGAGTACTCTGGTGAGCTTTATTTAGGAATAGCTAGATCAGTTGAAACCTAGTTTGTAGGACTAAAAGAAGTTTGTCAATTTTATCCTAGTTTGAACTTTGGAGACACAGACATGGACTCTGGCACAAACACAAGCAAGACAACTTAGTTGGGGTATTTAACTCTGGAGTCTTGAAAGCCAGTTTGTACAAGCCTTCAAAAGCTTATAATTTATCTGTCAGAGTTTTTTCATATTTTCTTGGCCTTATTTGTATCCAGTTGCATGCTGTCATGTCATTTTCCTACAGTGGATATTTTTTGCTGGAAAAGGTATATAGGTTTGCTTCAAGTAATATTGGAGCCACTTTTGGACTTTATGGTTGAGAATTTGGAATTTCATCTGTCAGTTGTTGCAAGAAATTTCAGATCTTGACTTTTAACTATAAATTTGCAAAGTCTTAAACTTTCAAAAGTTCTAGACAGTATGATTTCCAGAAATTCTGCACTTGAGTATTTTAAATTTTTTTGCTTATTATGAAATTTCAGAAGCGTCTGAGAAAAAATTGAGAATGCTATGTGGGTAAATGTTTGTGTATGACAATCTGCTTTTATGGAGCCTGATGGAGTGTGTACAAGAATACTGCTTAGTTTCTCAACAAAATTTGCATTCATTGACAAGATCCCATTCTGATCTTTGATGGACATGTTTTATCACAGCCACAGGTTTCTTTAATAAGGACAAACCAAGTACTTACTGGGATATATTAAAGTTCATACTTTTGATTCTTCTACTTACTGGGATCTTGTCAGTGAATGCAAATTTTCATTCTGATCTTTGATGGATGTGTTTTATCACAGCCACAGGCTTTTTTAATAACAACAAACCAAATACTTACTGGGATATATTAAAGTTCATACTTTTGATTCTTCTACTGCTGTCAATATGGTTAACATTGTTTGTTCTCATTCTTAGGAGTTGCACCACAATTTTATTATTTATAGGTACTTTAGAAGTTATTTATAATATGAACAGGAATACTGGCAATATAATCTATTGATTTCTGAGAGGAGAGACAGTAAGATGTGTGCCTGGACCACTTTGTCAGATCAAATAACATTATCATGCTTAGTTTTGTGCTCAACAAGAAAGAGAGATTTTATGCCCAAGAAAATGTTGATGCAGGAGTAGGCATTTTAGAGGAGAAAAATAGGGGAATTAGGGAGTGGTTCTACAGAAAGGGGCTAGCTAAAGTTTCTCAACAAATGCTGCAGAGACAATGTATGAACTTTTCCGAATAAAAAGAGACCCATGCCCCTTTGAAATTTTGTTAGCTCATGCTGCTTGGCAAATTTAGGGATAAATTTTCAAATGAATATTGTGAAGTTTAACCTTTAACCTACAGGATTCTGGGATTTGGCAAAAAAAGAAAAGAAGGTGCAGGAATTTTCTGTCCTCCTTGTCCAACAGCCATTCCAATTTTTGGGGTTAGATATCTTCTTTTTCCTGTAGCAGTTCATTGCTCCATCTATGCGGTAAAAATAGGAGCAGTGGACCCCTCCATGGGACCCTGCCCTTAGGGAGCATCCATGTTAAGAATCTTGTTAGAATAGAACAAAGTGTTTTAGGATAGGTTTAGTGGCACATCCTTGCTTTCCATTTTTCCAGATTTTGAGTAGAACACATTAGGATACCTTCACATTTGAAAGAAGAATATGATATAATCAAATTGAATTGGGGTGCCCTCTAAATCCATACGAGTGGTACATTTTCAAAGAAGACAATAAAATATGAAACTGTGATGCATGTCCTAATCAGTGTTTGAAAATGCATGTGACAGTATTTCTGTGGATAATAGTGACATATTTTTCTTCAAAGGCCACGTAGAAAGAATAAGAAATCTATAGCAGGGATAAGGGTCATGCCAGAAAACTTAAAATTACTAATTAAACCATAGATGTGCATGGTGAATGATCAGGAGGTTTCCCCTTCTATTTCTCAGCTGGTCGACTCTTTACCAGCCACAATTAGTAAGGCACTACTGAGCTCCATTCTCCTCTCTTCCACCAAGTAATTAATGCTGTGTGGTTGAAAATTTGTATATAAATCTGTCTAAAATGCAATTAATCAAGAACGACCACAAAATGGGCTAAATTGCCCATAAGGACAGAGTCACCTGAGTCTTGTTAGCAATATAATAGATGAGCCATAAGCAGACGAGTACCCTCAACCAACTAAATAATAACATAACACGAGATTAGCACGAGTGTTAATCTAAACCTATTTTAGACCATTTTTGGTACCTATTTTGACCCCGTAATGATATAAATGTTTCATTTTAGGTTTCTTGCTAATTCCTTGTTATTTGTTGTGCTTCATTCCCCTTCTGAAGCAATGGTTTTAGGTTGGTATGAGATCTGTATTTGGCTGTTACAGTTATGACACATTGGTCTTGTAGGTGGCATCACGTTGGAAAGTAGTTGTGTTCATCTTGATTGGTCTAGAAGAGTGGTGCCTTGCTTCTGAAGGGCTAACTTGTTGAGATTTAAGGGAAAACTGAAGAGAAATCTGGGACCCAGAAGACCCAAGGTTATGAATTGTAAATTAATCATGTCTTCATGATGCTGATCTACATATACAGAAAAGTGGTACAAATAAAAACTGGTCAAATAGCAAACCAGGCTCTTAAAACAGTAAAAGCATGACAATCCAATCAAATCTTATTATTACATAAATAATGTTACATATTATGTAGTTTGAAAAACAGATTAATGCTTATGGGTGAACATGTACAGAATGGATGCTTCAATGGACGCGATTTTGAGTATGCTTGTACTCAAGCGGTGAGGATAATCTGTAAATGTGTGTTAGATCGATTCCATTTCCTCCTCATGTACAGAGTTGAAGCTGTTGTATTTATAGCCTGTGAGAAGAAGAGGAACCAGTAACCACCCAAGAATTTGGAAGGCCCTCTGTCATGCTTGGAAATGACAACTGTCAACAAAGAGGACTTTTATAAAAAGTTCAATTTTTCATGATTACTCTTATATTCGGCACTGGTGGAAATGTTCCTATGGGAAAGACATTTATTGTGCGTTACTCTACTTCTATGCACAAAAATCATTAGCCTTGGTACATTTGGAATTGCAGAGTTGCAGGTTCAATACTAATGCAGATGTGGACACAAGGCAAATGTAGACATATTGAACTTGTAGAAATGTTATTGTCGTATGTATCTCTTCAGGATTAATGCCGGAATAATATTCTGTGGAGACTCATCTGTGCGATTTTGTTTAATGGGAATGTACGAGACATGCAGATTAAAAGTCTATGAAGCACAATGCTGGGGAATGCATCTGCTGTAAATAAGTATGGAAGTGAAAACCCAGCTGATTATTCAATTTCCATGATAATAAATTTGTGTCTCCTGCACAGACACGAGACTTCTAGTGCTGTTTCCAGATAGCAAACATCCTCTCTTATTAAATGTTGGTCCTCAATGCATTCATTCTTCCTTTGTTCACGATATTTAATCAATTTTTTTAAAAGGAAACTTAGCAAGTGATGGAAGTGCAGAACTGTGGATTGTATGCCAATGGATTTTTAATGTGAATGTTGGGACTTCGGGAATGCAGTCTATGTTTTTGTCGTGATTGATATGCTTGGCCCTCATGTAAAAACAAAAGGTGTTGTGTCTCTATAATCAAAACTGTTGATTAACCCCAGAGTAATATGAAAAGTTACATGTTAAGTGCAAAATTTAATTATCAGCTGAAAATTACAAGGAAAACGTGAGGATATGCATCAATGCTACTTATTTTAATGTTGTTGTGAGAAACATAGGACTTATAGGTATCTTCAGTAGATTCAACCTTCACTTGTTTATGCTGTGAAAGATTCAGCATAATGGAACCTGCTCTGATGCTACTCATCAGGATTCAATGTGGACTTTGAGTTGTAAAAATGACCTTCAAGCTGGGAGACCCAAGGTTATGAAATGTAAATTAATTGTGTGTTTATGATGCTAGTCTATATGTGCAGAAAGTTGCAGAAACTAGTATAAATACAAATAGACAGTAACAAGTCAGACAGAATATATGAATAACAATACAGTCTTGCCTCTGTTATCATATAAACACTAAATTTATTGTACAAGTGGGGTTGGTGGGTTGTCTCAAGTAAGGATCAACACAAGCAGATGTAAAGATAAACATGTATAGGATGGACACTAACAGATATCGGTATCACTGTACGACAACATTGAGGACAAGCTTTGAGAGAATAGGCAGCATTCCTCAAGAGTGTCTGACAACCCTATAAGCCGAAGGAATATGTCATGAAAAGGAAAGCAGAAAGGCCAAACCATCTGGAATTGTAGATGTGCTCCCTGCTCTCTTCAGTTTAATGTTGTAGCTATTGTGTTTATAGCTATGTAAGGAGAAGAGGAATTGGTTGACATGAATCTGAAATGGTATTTGGCATTTTCAAAAGTCACAGGTGTCTGCAAAGAGGACCGAAAGAACAATTGATTTCAAATGATAGACATGCATTTGGCCTTGTTAAGGATACCTAATGCTTAGGGCGTTCATCAAGAACTTTATTTGCTTGTATGTGAAATATCGTTGTGCTAAAGAATTTCAAATTGCAAGTTTGTGGGCTCAATACTGATGCAGATATGAATGTAGAGCACATCTGGGCATGTTGAACTTATGGAAGTATCAAGATTTATTTTTGTGCCATCCCTTTAGGTCTAATGCAGAAATGATATTATGGAGACTCAACTGCCAGATATTGTTTAATAGGAATGCACAAGACATTTGGAATGAAAGGCCATGAAGTGCAATACAATGGCACTGGATTTGTGGAGTATAAGTGATGAAGTGAAAGCCTATCAGTTTATTCTTTTGGTTTTTTGACATGGATTGGAGATTGCCTCTTTGCAGACAGATAAATAAATTCATTGTTCCATGTATATATTGTCCCTCGTTGTGTGTTTGCAGTGAGACCCAGGGCTACTATCTATATAGGATCTCTTAGAGAGTTCCCAAGGGTGTCTCCCAATATGTGCTCTAAACATAGGTTTTGTTGTGGCAGGATATGATGTCCTTAATCCAATGAATGATGAATCAGGTCTTTGTTTCATTCATTTATGATGTCATATAAAATAACCTTGTACCATCTATTTTGAAGAATGACGATCTCTTAAGATGGGATTATGATGATGTTATGGCTATACAATAAGCATTGCATGACAACCAAGTTGAATATGATCCATAAACTTTTGCCTAACGCCATAGCAATAGGATTTTTATGTATGGATGTGGTGAGAATACAAATATGCCTTTGTTTGATGGCATCAATATACATAGGAGTCACATTGATTATGAGTCTTGCTAACTGTTGTATAAGCCCAATTATGTGAGACCATTACATTCTTGCGAAATGGAGTTGTGCCTTTGTGAACGATTTGTGCACTTACTTCAAGCTAAAATCTTCGATTGCCTATGGTTATTGAAATATACTATGGGCCTTAGCATCATGTTTGTCTTCAATTTCAGAGTTGACTTGGTTTTATGCATTATACATGTAATATCACATAACCAATGCCTCTAGTGACGGGCAGCTAACAAAAAGGAAAAGTTTGGATTCAGGCAACTCTCCCATATGGATCAAAACCCCCATGTAATGGCTTAAGGTCAACCTGTACAGGGCTTCAGAAAGAAATGCTAGCCTGTTAGTGTAGACACAACTAGTCAAGAATCCAAGATAATGAGGAAAGAATGATTTTCTGGTTTGCCTTTGGTTTGGAAATTCAAATTAATAATCTTGCTAAAGCACTTTGACATTTGGAAAGGACTTGAAACTGCCAGGATATGAGTTGGAACAATATCATCATAGAAACCAACTCCAAAAATGCTAGTGAGCCTATTGAACAAGTAATCGGAATTGAGTTTGAGTAATTAGCAATATAAATTAATCATAGACAAAATCGTTCATTTGAGGAGAGATAGTAACCAAGTGCAAATCAAATATTGTCCTAGAGGAATCAATCAGAATGGCGATTTGTTATCTAAAGTTAGCTTTGTCATTGCCCAACAGTGAAATTCAAAATCAAGATGACTACAATAAACTGGATGCAAAGACTCAAGCAAGCCTTGTAGAGATAATTGAGCATGATAAATGCTAATGCTTTAAAGGTTAATGAGGCAATTAAAGGCCATACATGAATTATGACCAATGACTCTTTTATTGGATAGTGGAATCAAAGACTCAGCTTCGATGTCACTTGGAGAGGCCACTAGCAACTGTGGGAATAACCCTCTCGAGCCTTCAATGCTATCCCATTATAGTGATGTGACATCTAACACATGGGGGATGAGCTGAATTTGGTTGATGTTCAGTGATGCAATTATGTTGGGGGAGAGATTGCATTAACAACTTGGGGAAAGCCACTAAAGACAATGAAAGTATTCTCTTTGAGGTGTAGTATGGCGGCTTCTATGCTACTTCGAGGTCAGATTGCAAAGAGGGGTTTAGTAAGAATAATACAAGTCTCAACTTAGGCAGGCCTCAGTCATGTTCATCTTGGTTTCAAAGAGTGTGAGACATCGCTGGTCCGGGTATTTGAAGAAGGTGGATAGAGATCGAGAGTTATCCCTGAAAAGGCAATGAAATCTGTGTTGGATCTCATAGTAGATGGGACATCGAAAAATAAAGTGATGCAAGGTTTCTACTTCTCTCAAGGAACAAAAAAGGCAAACCCTCTTGGGTGTGGTATTTTTGCTTGTTAAATTAGTATGAACAGTAGGGGCGTTGAGTCTATTTTCCTTGTTGGTAGTCTGTGTTTTACAGCACATAATATCAGGCTTACCTTTGCTTAGTCTAATTCTTTAATAGGGAGATCCATAGTTTGCATTTCTCTCCTATGCATTGAGTATGTTTGCTCTAACGGTTCATAAATGAACACAAATGTTGGTACTAATTCCTAGAAAAGAAAGTCACACTTCCTCATTCTGCTCCCATGGACATTGCAGGATGCTAAAGACTTTGGCACTCAAAACAAGGGCAAAGAAGCATTGAAAATGAATAAAACAACTACAAATTGACTGGGCAGTAGTTGAAGATAGGTGAAAATTGAAAGAGTTTCAAAGCCAAACTGGCAGCAAGTGACAAATATCACTGGGGAAAGTATAAAACGGCCAATATATCCTTTTATTTTGGTCAGCATTTCAGACATTTCTAATCCAAAACACATGCAAGAAAGCTTAAAGCTTTGATATTTTCCTAGGTGGAAATGATGACCGAAAATTGGGTCCAAGCAAAGTGTATGGGAGACCAAGTGGATAAGTATGAAGCACAACTCACAAAGATGGGAGAAGTCTTGAACTACCATGCAGATGTC
This sequence comes from Wollemia nobilis, assembly GCA_028583015.1. Classification (NCBI taxonomy): domain Eukaryota; kingdom Viridiplantae; phylum Streptophyta; class Pinopsida; order Araucariales; family Araucariaceae; genus Wollemia; species Wollemia nobilis. The sequence goes on from JAQPPZ010000267.1 coordinate 668,440, forward strand.
ATGCAAGATGTTCTCAAGAAATTATTGAATGGCAGAGGAAGGGAAGAGCTAAGAAAGTGGAGGAGATTAAAATGGCAGATGAAGGGAAGAGCTAAGGAAGTGGAGGAGATTAAACAAGACCTGCTTATCTCAAATTTTCAGCTCTTTAGATGTCTTCTTGATATGCGAGTATGGGGGATAGATTGAGACAAAACAAAATATTATTTCAAGGAGAGAATAGGAGAAAATTCTAACCGAAGCATCATCAAATTGCCTTTAACCCTTGGACAAATCATGCAGATGATGTAGGCTGTTACAAGCCAGGCCCAATGGGGCTGATTGTGAAATGAAAAAGAGGCAAGAGTTTTGGAATCAAACAATAGATGCATGGACTGGACTCGACTGTGATAGGTAGTAGAAAGTCTCCTTGTACAGATGATATAGTGCATAAGCAGAGATAAGATAATTTTATTAATGCACACGGATGGCCATAGTAGGCCAATGGGATTTGTTGAAAAGAGATGTTTTTTTTATTCTTTATTTTAGATTGGTTATATGGGATTGAAACAGGCCTCACTCATGTTACATCATTTTTTTTTGCTTGATAGGAGAGCATGACCACATAGTGGTATTACAACAGCTTGACAATTATGCATGTATCACTTGGAAAGATTTGAACCTGGGTCTCCTCTTTGAAAGTAAAGATATTTAACCAGTTGATCTAATGCTATTTTGATAAATGTTAAAGTTCACTTATGGGATTGGAATCTTGGTTTATGGTGTGAAATTCACTGTTCCCCACCAATTGCTATGAATTCCACAGGATAACATATTAAGGTTCACCCATGAGATTTGAACCTTGGTTTAGAGTGTGGCACTCCCCACTCTCCACCAATTTCTGTAAACCCCATGAGCATCAAAAAGAGCTGTTGCAATGCAGAGAAATGTGTCAAGCATTGGAATGGGCGTTTGCTATTGGATACATGTGTTTTTCTTATAGTGCATCAATTGTATTTTCTTTATCCATGTGATGTGGTCTACCGGCAAGGACGCCACTTGCATTATCGGTGATGTGACCCGGGTTCAATCCCCACGGCGGATATGTATATGTATACGAAGTATTTACTCAATTAAAAAAAAAAAAAAAAAAAAAAAAAATTATGATAATTGTTGCAAAGCAGTACATGGCGCCAGTGAAGAGAAAAATGTGCCATTTAAAACCAGTTCCTATATTCCGGTCAAGGTCGAAATTTGGAGCTTTTTGTCAAGTTATAGTGCTTTGTTTTTCTTTGAAAGTCTCATCATAGGCAGCATTTGTAGATGGATCATTGTATGACTATTCCTTACATTGTAATTTAATATAATAGTGTTTTTCTGCGGCACTCCCCACTCTCCACCAATTTCTGTAAACCCCATGAGCATCAAAAAGAGCTGTTGCAATGCAGAGAAATGTGTCAAGCATTGGAATGGGCGTTTGCTATTGGATACATGTGTTTTTCTTATAGTGCATCAATTGTATTTTCTTTATCCATGTGATGTGGTCTACCGGCAAGGACGCCACTTTCATTATCGGTGATGTGACCCGGGTTCAATCCCCACGGCGGATATGTATATGTATACGAAGTATTTACTCAATTAAAAAAAAAAAAAAAAAATTATGATAATTGTTGCAAAGCAGTACATGGCGCCAGTGAAGAGAAAAATGTGCCATTTAAAACCAGTTCCTATATTCCGGTCAAGGTCGAAATTTGGAGCTTTTTGTCAAGTTATAGTGCTTTGTTTTTCTTTGAAAGTCTCATCATAGGCAGCATTTGTAGATGGATCATTGTATGACTATTCCTTACATTGTAATTTAATATAATAGTGTTTTTCTGCGCCTGCTCCAGAAAAAGTACATAGCTGATGTATTTTATTGAAGATCATGGTGTGATTAGGACTCGAATGTAGGACCTTCTAGGCGTGCATATGGGTACTCTACCAATTGATGTACTATCCCTTTCATGCTTGAATGGTGGTGAGTGTGGATTGACACAATTTCCAACACTTCTTATTCCAGAATCGAGGAATTCAACCTAGCTACATTGGCATTGATACGATGTTGAAAATCATGGACTAGCTAGGACTCAAATTCAGGACCTCTTATGTGCACATATGGGTGCTTCACCAATTGAGCTACAAACTTGAGTAATTGGTACAGACCTTTTTCTTATATTATGAAATTATTAGATAATTGGGCTCAACTCACCTTTATGTATAGTTGAGTCTACGAGGAATATTTTTATCTAAGTGGTTTGTGGGTCCAGTTAGTTTTGTCACTACATGCACATTTTCAGTGTAAGCTAGTACTCTGACATGCACCCGACAAAAAGAGGTAAAGTGGAAAATGCTTAGAAATAAAATACAACTATTAGAGGAGCATAGTTTTTGGCAGAAGAAAGTTTCTGTGCAAAGGTTGAAGCTCTATTCTGGCCAAAGCATCATTCAAACATGGATTTGGGCCTGATTTGGTATCCATACATTTTAAGGAAGTTTTTGTTATGCTTTATATTGTTTTTTAATTTTATTATATTTTTTAAATTGGTTATATGGGATTGAAACGAGCCCCACCTGTATTACATCATGACCACGTTACCACAGTATTACAACATCTTGGCAATTACGCATATATTGCTTGACAAGATTCGAACCCTGATCTCTGCCTTAAAAGTTGACATTTTTAACTGTTTGAGCTTGTGCCATGGGATTCAAACATTGTTTTATGGTGTGACATTCTTCCTACCCAATCAATTGCCCCACATCATATGGGCTAAAATGTCAAGGTTCACCTTATGGGATTTGAACCTTGGCTTATGGTGTGACATTCTTCATACCCAACCAATTGCCGCAAACCACAAGGGCTTTGCTATGTATTGTTATGAGCTGTTTGCCATAAATGATATAGTTGTTCTCTTTCCAAGTTCCTGTTCAGTATTTTCAATTTTTTTTTAAAAGTTGTCTCTTGTTTCATGTCAAATTTCAGATATACGGTTTGTTCTCTAAAGTTTTTATTTTTCAGTTTTGGGGTTTCAGTTGTAATAATAGTTTTCAGATTTGGTTATTGACCCACTGTATTATGGCTCATAAGTCAAGTTTTAGCTCAGGGAAAAAATAGATTTCTGTTCCAGGAAATCACATATCAGAAAAAGGTTGATGTTTTTGTTTGAAATGGATTTGATTTGTAATCATTAAGGGTTGGGCATGCCAGGAGATTAAGTATTTATTTCTCCCTAAGTTTCATCCATTTTAAATCTTTTTGCAGACTTCTTAATTAAGTTAAAAAAGGGAGCAAACAGGACTGAACCAGTTTGGGTCCAGTGGAAAGTTTGGTTGGGATCAAATTTGGGCTAGGTTCAATTGGACCTTGTAACTATGATTGACACAATTTCCAATATATTTTAGGTTTTATGATCATCATTTAGACCATACTGAGATATTAAGGAGAACCTGTTAGGGAGGCAAATGTAGAGAGGAAATTGTTGAGAAATTCTACTTTAGGAAAGGAGGAGCAAAACCTTTGAGTATTTTACCTTAGCTCGGATGGGGTGTACATCCTTGCTGTTTAAGCAAGTAGGACCTAGGGCAAGAAACGATCTTATGTAGCTGGCAACATCATAGCGATAACTTAATCTGTGTTGATCAAGAAAAGGTAACATTCATAATGAAGAGATAGGAATAGAATATATTAGTGGATAATGTCATTAATTGTAAAAGAGTATGTGATGGTCCATGTATATATGAAAAACCACGATGAGGGTAGGGCATGCCAGTAATTGTTTGCTTGAATTAACACCTAATATACTAACTAGACATGGTTAAGTGTAATGGACCCAAACTAATCCAAGGTTATTCATACCACATGTCATTCCCTCTTATGTTGACAATTAGACAAACTCTAACATATACCTTTTATGTTTATTTGGGTGGGACCAGAACAACGCGATAGAAATATGACAATTGTTATGAGAGATGACTAACATGGCACCTCAAATGACATATCATTATAAGGGAGTGGACGTGATAAGTCATCTGTCCTCCATGTGAGCTTGTCATCAACCATGGCTTATTTGGAGAAGTACCCACACATCTCTAATAGGAGTAGCTCTTTGAATCTCTGTAAGAACGATCCAGCTACAGATAGAAGCTTAAATTAGTGAATTACATGTGCATCAGGATCTTCATTGACTTTGAATACAATATATTGAAACATCGCCCCTTCTAAAGTAATCAAGTTGTAGCATTTGACAATGCTGGAAAATTTGTTGTAACAATATATGGAACTTTTGAGTCTCTAGAATGAATAATGGCTGTTGCTGCACAAGTAGGATCAACATTTAAAGAAGTAGTTGGAGCTTTAATATGGAGAGTGCCTGAAGAACTGCCATGAGAATCTCTGGAAATATCATCTACAACAACAAATTAATCATCATCATCTACACTAAAACATCTACGTCACAACTAATGTCAATAGAAACAGTGGAAGGAGAAGAAGAAAAACAGGAAAAGATAGAGATGGTTTCAAATGAAGTTGAGTCTTCTCAAAGTTGACTTTTCTAGCAACCTCCAACTTTTGTCTCAAGATTGGAGAACATGTAGGTTTTGGGTTGTTTATTATGTCCAATAAACATACACCTCATGCATTTGTTGTCTTTACCTTTTTCATTTTCCCCCATTTGTATAATAAGCATTAAAATACAATGGAAGGTTATGAAGTGCTTCATTGTGGGTTTTCTATTTCTCCAACTTTCTTCTGATTTAGTAAATTTAATTCTTGGAGTAGGCATTCTATTAAATAGATATGCAAAACTATTAAATTCTTCATCCTGAAATATAAGTGGATTGTTTTTTTTTATCATGATGATGCAACTAGCCATTTCCATTAGTGTCCTATTCGTCCCTTCTATAACACCATCTTATTGAGAAGTGTAAGGAACTCTAACCTGCCTATGAATGCCACTCTATTTGTAAAATGAATCGAAATCCCTATTGACATGTTTTCCTCCATTATTTATTCAGAGGTTTTTGATCGTACAGCCACTTGTTTTCCAACAATTTTTTTTAACTCAAATTAATGATAACAACTTCATCTTTTCTCTTAAAGAAATAAACCCACAGTAGTACTTATCAAATCATTGTGAAGTAGTTGAAGTGACTGATATGTCCTTGAAGCTCTACCTGATTCAAAGCTGTCCTTATAATACGTAACTTAACCATCACCAACACCTTGAAGCTGCAATAGATGACAAGTCTTTAATTAATAAACTATTTCTAGCCATGTGCTATAAAGTTTCAAAAGTCAAATGTCCACAATGTACTTTCATTATTAGTGTGAGCAATAAGCAATGAATAGTAGAAGAAACGTAAACTTGAAATTCATGTAACTCTTAATTAAGGAAATGAGCTTCAACATCTCATCTATTGTTCAAATTTCAAACATCTTATTGTGCATGTTATCATAAAATAACTCAACTTCTCTATTTTGCTCATTGATTTGGGCAGTAGAAAGTAGATAAGTTTTTAAACTTGGAAAGCTCCATCTTGAACATGAATGTTGTAGCATGCAAAGTACTCCCAATAATGCAATACATTAGAACAACATACACCGTAGTGCAATACAAAAGATCAGCTCATATGGACAATGTACAAGTATACAATTAGAACTAGATCAATGTATGAGTGTCAATATATTTTCGAATCAAATATACAAGCAATCTTGGTAAAGCAAATGATGATTGTGGTCACCCCAAGACAATTTTGGCTAGAGTATGTATAGTCTCGGAGGGAAGGTGGTGGAGACCAACCATCATACCTGCTCCAGCATTTCACATACAACAAACAAAATTCCCTGTTAACAACTCCAAACAAACTATATACACATCATGCCATATTATTTCATCATTTATTGAAGTACAATGTAATTGAACATTCATTGATACTTGATATCAAGACTCATGACTATGACTAACTTGGCAGCTTACATCTTCTCTCTCCTCTAGACGTATTGGCTTCCTCGTCAATAGACCAACTAAAGCACCGTGTGGGGTAGGAATAGGAGCTGCTAAGGTGGATTCTCAAGAAACAAGAGAAATTAGAGTAGATGCAACCAATGAAGTTGGAAAGGACAAAACCATTGATCTTGCCTTGAGCTTTCTAATCCTTTGAAATCCCATGTCATATTATTCGCCAAATCCTCCTATCAATGCAAAAGCACTATGCAAAATCGTATTGTTCCCCACCCCACTCTCCGTGGTGCTAAATTATGCATCAACACTGGCAACTTCCATGCCCTACTCGTCCTACTTGTGATCCACCTCTCTTATATGCAGTCCTATTGGCTTTACTTCCCGTTGCATGCCCTTTGTCTTCTTTTGGAAGTTCTTTAGTTCTTGTATATGATCTCTTCCTCAAATCCCCCAATCTCTAGACTCTGTCTCTCCTATCGGGCCTAATATTTTGGCCTTTGTGTTTCCCATTGTGCATCAAACTATTATTGCTCTAATCATCGTCACTACTTGTGGATGTGGCTAAACATAAATTAGTATAGTACCCATGACTCTCATATGCAAGAAAATTGAGTTCTATTGATTGCAACAATTGTGGCCGAATGATTGCGGTATATGCCAGAAGCATCACATGGTAAGTTGGCTTAATTTTGTGGGTTCCCACACACTTTGCAACCAACTCAGAATGTTGGTGGGGTCACTTAGTTTGTCTAGATACACAACTTGACCATCTTGCGCCCTTGTGTATAATGTCTAGCTTGTTGATGAATTTGGTGACTCACAATTCTCACCATGGGAATGTATTGTCACAAACATTGCCCCTTCCATTGCTAAGAATATTAATCAATTTGTCAATGAATGTGGCCAACTGATTTTGCCTTTAACATTCAAATACACTTTGAATGCACAACCTAAGAACTAAGACTACATGGTCATCCTCAGCCTTTGACACCTCATCATATTGCCTTCACTTCTCAGAGGTTGTGTATTGAGGACCGTTTGTGGAATTGCCCTCATCAGTGTCATCCTTGTCATCACCACTACTACCATCCTAACAAGGTGCCCCACATTATGTAGCCTTTTACCCCAAATCTCCATTCCTTGGGTGATGTCCGTAAAATGCACTAGTTCCATTGTCTATTGTGGCAATTATTTTGGCAATCCCTCATCATTTGTGTTAATTTCATTAAACGTCTAGATTTCTACTTGAATATGTATGTAGAATTTCTTCCTTTGATGACATTGTGATATCATCTTGCTTAGGATTGGCCACACCCAATTAGCACGGTTGTGACCCACTCTTCCCTCCCTGATGCTTCTAGACCTAAATGCATGCAAATCCCTTGCATTGGATAAATTAGTGAAGTGAGAATTATCAACATGCATATTACTTTGCATAGGGATGGTTGAAGGTTGGGCAAGAGCAAGCAGAGGGGTCTAGGCATGGCTTCCCTACCTAACTAGGCCCTACCATAGTATATGGAATGTCATAAAAATTCATGATCACATTTTCATCAAAAGAAGGGATTTACCCTTGAGGGGAGCAATCCTCCTCAAGGAACACTTGGTTGTTAGTTGCTCCTGGATCCAAAGTTGTTGTGGTTGCTATTGCTTCCATTGCTACTAGCATCCTCTATAGACTTTGTCAATTCTTCAAATTGTAATGTACCACCTTCAACTTCTTAGCTTGCTTTTGCATTGATTTTGGTTCACTCCTAATCATCATTGATTTGGTTGGAGCTACAATCATCTAGTAAAAAATTGTGGGTCTATTAGGTTCTAGTTTTGTTAAGCATCCCCACTTTACATAGTTTACCTTTGGATCTTTATCAAGTGTTAAGGCAATAGCATGCAATATCATGTGGATCTATATCAAGTGTAAAGGCAATCACATGCAATATCATGTAAAAGCCTTTGATCTCATGCATAAAAACATGTGCATGCACTCTGAAAGGAATGAGGCCTAGTCATACTTGTATTGTCCATGGTACCATGCATGTATTTCATCAATTGGATGGCATGTCTGATGATTGAGATCTACTGATTAGTTTGGAGTCTTGGACACAATCACAGCCATGATGCATTCGTACTCATTCTGTAGAAGCTGTAGTTTGAGTCCTCTATTCACATGCACTATGAGGTGCTTTTCCTCTGCCATAGACAATCTCGTGAGCTCATGATATTGTTGTCACTATTCTTTCTATTTTTTTGGTGAGACCTCACTCTTCTCCACTTGCTTCCCTTAAATTGATCTTAGCACATTTAAAATATAGGCAAAGTTTGTAGGGGTGGGTGTTCAGTGCCTGTTGTGAACTTGCTTTGTCTCATCTGCTGGTTGTAATGGCAGTCCATTTTGACCAAGAAGTGCTCAAAGGCTTTTGGTTGAACACCTACACCTATAAGATGTGGTAAACCCACAATCTTTGAGTTTATGTTTGTTGGGATGGCTTGCCCACCATGATCTGCACTTATCTCCTAGGGGCATATGCTTGAACAAATCATTGAGTGTTATCTTTTCCTTCTATGTCCACTTTCCCTTCCCCTTGGCCTTTGACACTAAGATTGAATTCACGATGGGAACATTGGAGAGCTATCATATAAAGTGTGATTTGCATGAGGAATCCACAAATAGTTGCAGAATGTCATTCATCGTCCCCATGAATTTTGTTGGTACATTGGTTAGGTACCTACCAAATGGCATGATCAACCATTCACTTGAAAGCAGTCTTCCAAACTTTGCTTGGCTTTATCTATATTTGAAGGTCTCTCGATTTGAGGTCAATTTTAGTGAAGTACTTGGCCCTTTTGAGCTGGTCTAACAGATCATTGACTCGAAAAATTGGGTATCTCTTCCTCATAATGATCTTATTTAATTCTTTGTAATCAATGTAGTGTCACCATCTGCCATCTTTCTTTCATGCCAGTATAGTTGGGCTCCTGCTGGGTGTAGTACTGGATGGACTTTTTGTATTAGTTCTTGAATTTGACGCTTGACTTCCTCAGTCACTAAGACAGAGTGTCAATGTATGGGAGCATTGGGCAGAGGCACCCCTGAAACCAGATTAATTTTTTCTTCACTGGAATGCAGTGGCGCCCTAGTGAATGATGTGAATACATCCTTGTATCTTGACAATTTCTATCAAATTGTTGTTACCTTGTTTGAACACCCCAAAAGTCTAAGTGGCTGCAACTACTCGTTTATCTTGAGAGGCATTTATTGTCAAGAGTATAAACTTGTCAGTCTGGTTGATCACCTTTCTACATTGCTTTGTGTTGATTAAGGAAATTTTGTTAGTAGGAGCTATCTTTGGTATTGTATAGCATTGTCCTTTCAAAATGATAATGTCTCTTCGAGGCCTTGATTCATTGACCCTATGGTGCTTCCACATGGATGGTTGCCTGAGAAGAACACACATCAAATTGGATCATGTTACAAATTACTTAATATCAAAAAGCTTTATTGTGAAGGAGAGGTGACACTGTATTGTGACATGGATGATTTTTCCTTGGTGAAATCAGTCAACATTGTATGGTTGTGGTTAAGGTGCCATTATCAGCTTCATTCTTTTCACAATGTCCGCAGAAATCAGATTCTTCTAGTTGCCAGTTTATACAATAAAATTTAGAGCTTTTTCCTGCATCCACATTTGTGTAAATCTTATTTTCCTTGGGGTCTACCGGCAACACTTGTGTCGTAGCAATGGTGGCTTTTGGATTTGTTTCCACATTCTGCTTTTCTTTTTCCGTGTACGAGTGTTGCAGTTGGTATTGGTTTTGCTATTGATGCAGGTGCTGGTGTCTGAGTCAACAATGACTGAACGACATGACACTCATCTTGATTGTTTGATCATCTGTTATAATATTGGCACCACTTGTCTGTTTGGTTTTTTGGTGGTCCCTTACATGCAGGGTTCTGTTTTGCATCAGTTTCCACCTCTAACTTTGTTGTGACTGCCCCTTGCTCTATGACTTGTTGTCAAACTTAGAATCACGCTTCTTAAGTTGTAATTTTCAATTGTTGAAGCCATTTTCCTTCAAACTGCATTTAATCTTGAAATTTTTCAGTCTTGGTTGCATACTTATATGCTTCTCTCAGTGTTGTCGCATTTAGAAAATCCATTTTAGTCTTAGTGTACCGATGGCAACCACTATGGTATTTAAGGATTTTGTGCCTGTTTCTATCTTATATACTAATATTTGTCGACAGTTTATAGAATGCATTTATGTGGTCCATGGTTGGAAAACTCGGACTTAGTAGTTACTTAGTAAGATCAATTTTGACTCTTACTTGATGACTTGGCAAAATATAAGCGAAAAATTGGCCAAAAGCATCAAACAAAATATATAAATTAATTACAAGATGATATTTAGAAACAAAATTATAGAGCTACAAAGTCATTTTTCAATTAGATTTTCATGAAAGGAGTACAATTATGATCTGTGATAGTTAGATGATCATTAATGATAATAAAAATTTAACATAATCAAGTTGTTTTTCCTTCTTTGACCTTGAATTGGATGCTTGGACTCAAACTAGCAGTCCCTCAGGTCCATCTTTGTCTAATTCTGCAGCTTCCGTTGCTTCCCTTTTTAATCTCTCGATGTCCTTCTTAGTGAACATGTGGTCGACATCTTGAACAAACCAGTCAAAAATTGGATCTAGCTCATCAATGTCAACTGCATCTTCTGACTCGATCCCCTCCACGTGTTTAACATGAAGTTAAAGACTGTATTGCACCAACACGAGGTCATGGAGGTGCTTTTGGGTCAACTCGTTGTGCTTCTTGGTATGTATGCTCTTAAATAGAGATTGGTTGCACTCACCCCCAAAAGCACTACAAGGTTGACTACAATTGCAAAGTGCTTCCTCTTGAAGATTTGGCGTTTTATAACCATATTCTTTCTACCACAAATCTGCGAAAATATATATATTACTAAATAAAATGGTTTTAGCTGGCTATGAGATCGACCTCAATTGAACACAAAAGAATCATGAAAAAAATCCTCTTCTTAACTTGTTTATATGCCTGCAACTCGTTAGGGATTTGGACTCTTCTATGGTGGTCAGGTATCATCCTCTCTAGAACTGTAGAGGCCATCCATAATCTCCTCATTGACATTAATATATCACTAAAAAGGAATTTGGGGTTAAAGTAGTACCTTGCTGCATGTATGGGCTGATGGAGTTGCTTGGCCCATCTCTTATCAATAATACAACAAATGGGATCAAATTTATGCTTGTCTTTGCCATAGTAATTTTGGATGGCCTCCTTCACCCTATTCATGGTCTCATACAAACAACCCATTGGCATTGGTCACCATTTACAAGGCAAAGAACTTACCAAATCTTCTATCACCTGAACAATGAAAATCATCATAATTAAAATTTAGTTAAAAATTACAAATTAAAATTTAAATTTAAGAATTGGAAATTAAAAATTTAGAAAGCCAAAGAATTAAAAAGAAATGTATATTACCTTGATTATCTTGTGTGTTCCTCCAAACATTGTCAAAAACTTCCTCCAAACATTGTCAAAAACTATCTTTATGACCCTCATTGCATCCTTCTTGGTATGAAAGGATGACCCTAACCATTGTTTGCTCAAAAAAATTCTCTTAAAAGGAGTTTGTGCACCTACAAGTCTTTGTAAGTTGATGAAGTGATACCAAGGCAATTTCTGATACCAAATGTATCAATTTCTGATACCAAGGCATTCCAATAACTGTTGTTTGCGGCATTGAAGTGTATATTGCAATAGTACCAAAGATTCATCACAGCAGTTTGGGCTTCCTTCAGCTTTTCTTTTTCCCAATCTGTAATCTTGGGGGAAGGTTTGCACCTCTATGCAAGGAGCAAAGAAACCTTGGGATGTACCCCTTTTGTTTGTTGTGCGGAATGTTGAATCTGCAGGCCAAGGATAGACCCTGATTCTTCAATGTTAGGGCTATCTTTGTAGCCCATGTGCCTGAGCTTCACTCCAACTGCAACTTTAGTTCTTTTCCTTCCTAACTTGTTCTCTTTGTTGGCAAGGAGGGCTTTCATCTTGTGATTTCAGAGTCCACGGTAGGGCACAATTCAACATTGTGGCTGAATATCCTTGTGAGATGAAATATGAGGTGATTGATGCCTCCTCTCATGTCTTTTGCTGCAATGTTTGCAAAATAGCTATTTGGGAAAAACACCTTTTATGCCATCTATCCATTCCAAGCCTTTCCATGGAACTCGATCAACAAGGCCAGTTTGCTCACCTGAAGAAGCCACGGCATTGGGGAAAGAAAGGAACATGGAAAAGAAAGGGAATAAAACCCCTGAAGTCTGCTTAAAAAAGAAAAAAGAAAAAGAAAAGAGGAAAAAAAAACCTCTGAAATCTTTCTTTAAGTTGTGAAATCCTCTATCTGTCAAATTTATCTTCAAGCATGGTGGATAGGGTCAAATTTGTCTTTTAACAATTTGTAGTTAAAAGGATTGAGCTAGAAAGATTACGAAATGAGATTTTTTTCTCATTGTACGTTGTTCGGCCTTTTCTTTGCACGTGATTAAATTTTTGCTCTTTTTGAGCAAGTGATTGTGATTTTTTCCACAATTTTATTGTTGATATATCGTTGAAAACCGGCATTGAATTTTAGATGATTTTCTTGTTTGGCTAAAAAATTGGTGAATTCCACAAGTACTTATTATAAACTGGTGAGTTTGCCGACAATGGGGTATTCTGGAACTGGCTGGTCCTGTCCATGTTGCAGACATTGGCACTTAAGATATCGTTTGTCATAGACCCCCATGACATAATACTCATTGTTTGCGACCTCTGCAAAATCCAGACAATGGGGTATTCTGGAACTGGCTGGTCCTGTCCATGTTGCAGACATTGGCACTTAAGATATCGTTTGTCATAGACCCCCGTGACATAATACTCATTGTTTGTGACCTCTGCAAAATCCACCCAAGGGGGTTCTGATTTAATTATGCCTGCTTCTGCACTTTCCTTCTTGGATAGGGTGGAATATTCTTCTCACCAATTTCTTAAGAGGCATAGTAGCTCTTAAAAGTGCAAATCTGATTTATTTTATCTTCAAAAAGATTATGCACCCGCAAATATTGTTGCAATTGGCCCAACCAATTTTGTACTGCCTCTGCATCAATATTCTTTTCAAGGTTAGGAATGTCAAAATTCACTTGCACCTTGAATGGTGTTAAGTATCCAAATGACCTCCTTGTTGGAGGGTGAGTTGTGTGAAGAACTTGCTGAAGATTTTTCACAAATTGGTTGAGCATCTCATTCCTTGGTTTTTACAGTGCTTGTTCAAGATGAACTTGAAAGGATTTGGAGTTTTGGTGTCAATTTCCATCTGAGATTGTTTGAAATGGCAAGATAATCTCACAATTCATGTGTATTGAGACCAGGCTTTCTATAGCCTGACCTTCAAGCAAATATGCAACATAAACAACTACTTTGATACCCCTGATTCAGATTGTTGGTTTAACCCGATTAACAACATATTGATTTGCAAAGTAAATTATGTTGTAGGGAATAGAAGAACGTTAGATCATTCACACAAAGAGGACAAATCTATTGAAAGTGAAAACTAAAACCTTATTTATATGGAGAATCTATACAGTTAATCTTTGAGAAGAGATGTTGAATGATGCTGATTCGTTTTTCATGTTCAGACAATGTGTTTTTATGCAACCATGTACAATGACATATGAAGAGACACTGGTGGGAGCTCAAGTGGCTTTTAATGGTTGTTAAGAGGTTTGGGGCACTATTTTCCAACCTCTTGTCAATTAGGTGCTGATATGCAAATATTGACACTTGGCAGTTGGTACCAAATTAGATCATAATTTTAAAATGCAATTTTAAGCTGCTCTAAAGCATTTCGGTCTGTAGCCTAGAAAGGCAGTCCCAAACATAGACCTTGTTCTGCATTTTATGAAGACGTATTACAGTAGTGAACTGGGTCAGTGGTCAAGGATTTATGACATCGGGAAGTGTATCCAAAAAAACTGTCAAATTCCTCAAAATGTCACCGACTCACCTGGATCAAATTGTCTATGCTGCCTAATGGATCTCCACTCAGGGCTTCATTGTCATACCAGTATAAGAGCCAGGCCTAAAACTGTTGATATTGACATATACATCATACGGCTATAGTAAAGAAGTTCCGTAACTCGTGTTCTTATCATCTAATATGATGCTTATATGTTGGTATTTCACTTTTCAATTATCATATTCATTTCCTTGTTGATATTTATTTTAAGTTCATATCCTGATCCCCACAATGTTCACAGCTAGAATATATATAGACACACATACACATACATATAGTGTTCATGTTGTTTGATGAACCGAGCTGGACGTCAGCTAATTGAGGAGACAATGAAGAGTGGTGAACATCCTTTGCTATAATAACAATATGCAGACAATTATGAAATTGTATTTGCGATTTTTTATTAACAATAGTACAACTAGCAAGGATTGTGAGATTTAGAAAGCTCCGAGAATGGAATCCTGTATGCCAGAAGGCCAGAGAAATCTTCTTAATATGCAAAGACTCCACCTTTGCTGGCTTTGGTTGTGACCTAAAAAATCACCTTTGTATAGGAATTCAAGCTGTTTGTTTCAAAAAATATTGTGCAGTATGTAGAAAAGCAATAGATAATTATAACCCTGAAGAAATCCATGTGGATAAGATCCATTTATGTCATGCTATTCAATATACTCTCATGTAAATTTGAAAGGATTACTTGAGATGAGATGGGCCATGGTGGTGAGGACAAACCTAAAGCCAGCTTGCATGCATTTTCCACCTTAGTTAGACTGTGAAATAGGTCAGAAACATGCAGTGGAGTAAGAATGTGTGCTGCATGCACCTTTGAACTATTGTGCAATTTGCCACTAGCTGAAATGAAGATACACCAGAGGTCTAGAATTATGACAAAAAGCAAGTAGATATGTGTTGCAGATGCTCTGTATAGAGACAGGAAAATGCATATAATTTCAGTAGTAAAAGGGATCTCAAAGAATGAAGGAAGACACGCACAAAAAAAGGATAATTAATATTACTATCCTCCTGGAGGTGATCATGTTTCTGATTTAGATTTTTGTCAAGAAGTGGTTACATCATAATTAATGCACTTGTATTCTCTGACGTTACCAATTTAAAAATTCTAACAAAAGATTTTGCATAAATTCTAAATTAGCTAGTTGGCAAGTCATTGAAAAGAGACAAAATTAATGAAACCACTAGAAAGCATGTATATTAAAGGAAATTTCAAGGAATATGAGAAAGGGCATAACGTGTTACATAAGTATTTGCTTAAGTTTCCATGTAAGGAGAATGAAACCCTCAACAAGTATGTTGGTGCCATTGCCAAGTGCAAAAAATAGGTGAGAAGGTATATCGATGGATATGTTTACCAGCCTTCAACGAACAGCTGAGTAGAAACTAGGTTAGTTTCTTGTCAAATGATTTGTGATCTAAAAGATGTAGCTAGAAGTCTTATATAAAGTTCTTTTGAAATATGGGTTTCCAGCTTAAGCTCAGTGACAAAAACTTCAAATTTATGGCAAATAAAGATTTCTGGAAGTTTTATGTAATAACAAATGAGCCTTTGCAGTAGATGTCTCTGTTTAAAGCAATGTATGGGTTTGATTGTCTCCCCCTCATTCATTTGTACTTATATTCCATGGGGACGCGCTTCAGAATTTGGGGGCCGTCTCAGAGATGCATTTTGATGTCCTGGAAATATGTACCACCATCCTAGAAACATGCCCTGCTAACCCAAAAACGTGTCCCATCATTCCCCACTGCCCCCCTCCCAGAAACTTTGTGGAATATGATTTGCATTGCTATTTTTATAAGGAAAACCCAAGTTCCATGAATATGTTGCAAAGAGTTTGCATATCTATTTTTATAGGGAAAAACCAAGTTTGAATATGTGACAAAGAATGGAAGATGGATTAGGGAAGTGCAGAAAGAACATTTTAAGACAAGCTTTCTGAGGATTGATAGATAAATGCCCTAAGTTCTATGGAGACAGGAAGGAGGGTCCCATGAGACATGCGGAACTTGTGTGAACCATTTGGATGGCCGGTGGTCAGGCAGATGAGATTTATTGGTTGTATTCTTTTCCAATTGCCCTCAAAGGTGTAGCAATCGTTTCCTTTTACAATTTGACAAGAGAGTATGTGGCATCAATTTCTAGTACTAATGTTCTTATTGTTTATGGTGTACTGCTAATTCATCATAAGAAGATTTAGAACAGCTAAATTTGTTTAATTTTCTACTTGGAATATTAATTCAGACAGGATGCTTTTCTTAATGGAATGTAAATTTTATGCACAATGGGAGTATTTCCATCAAGCTTTTGCTCACAATAAACGTTGCAACTTTTGTTGTGGGCGGAAGATTTGGAAATCCTTTAGGTGCTAGCTTTGCAATGGTAGCATATATGGTTGGTCATATGAAGCCCTCAAGTTGGGATTCCTTTATAAGTTCTAGGAGCCGAGGAATAATCAGAAGTGTAAGAATTCCCTGTATCCTTTGATTTGTTGGACATGCCCTTCTTGTCGAGATTCCTTGATCACTTCTAGAAGCTGATGAATTTCTACAGTGATATTTTTGAATTTTTCTGAGGTCTTAAATATGGCTGCATAAATTCTTCCTATAGGTGGTTGATTGCATCTACAAGCTGATAGGAATAACTGAAGATTCTCCTATACCCTCACATTGGAAAGGGCATGATCCTAGAGCGAATGACTGGAAGATTATTTCCTTGCATGATTTGTCATATGAGATTGGTTGAAGCCTTGGATATTATTCTTTCATTTCTCCTCTTAACAAATTTAGTCAGATCTTGGATTAGATTATTTTGGGAAGAAAGTTCTCTCATTCCTGTTATTTGTTTGATTGCTATCCTTATTTTGATTGATTAATTTAATGGCTTTCAAGATTCATATTGTCTATTTATTTTATAATAAAAGGTTTTATGAGCTGTTAAATTTCGGTTTTTCCCTCTGTGGTGTGTTTGTTTCTCTAGATGATATCTACTGCCAGAATCTCATCTTATTCATTTAAAATGAATTTGTTTAACCTATACATTCCTTTACAAAGTTGTAATTTAAATTCAGTGGAGGTGGTATAAAGACTCCTATCATTTTGCATTTTTTTATGTGAAGACAATTCCTTTGTTGCTTTAGAATTATTACATAAATGTGCACTATAATTTGTGATGAATCTAATCCTTGTCTTCTGCTTCTTTTTCCTCTTGCAGCATGATGTTAAACTAAATTTTTCGAGTGAATACTCTCCCTACATCTATTTCTATGGCAAAAACAAAGAGGAGACATCTTGCGGCTATAGCTGCAAAGAAAGATGCAAACCCTGTAGATGGCAAAAACAAATCTTCTCCACTGCCAGGGCAAGAGACTGATTTCCAAGAAGATGAAAATTCTTGGGTGCATGTGAGAAAGCAAAGGGTTATCATTTGGATTCCTCCATTACCTGCAGCTACTCAGGACACTGTCCAAGCAGAAAGTATTAAACAAAAAGAAATTGAACAGAGGGCACCAGCAGGAAGTGCTGGGCGGATATCAAGGAAAAGAAGTAAAAATGAATCAACTGCTATTCAGCGAAGGAAAAGAAGCAGAATTGATTCGACTGCTAATTCTAAGAATGCTAGTAGAAACATAAGGAAGGCAATATTCAAAGTGCGGTCGCGGCAAGGGGGCAGAAAACTCGTAGGTAAAAAAAATGCTGAATTGAATCAAGATGCCTTGCCTTTACGACTTCCAAGAACAAAATCTGCAGCTGTTCAAAAGGAAGTTGCACAGGGTGCCTCTAAAATAGTGTCGCATTCAAGTATTCAACAAGACAAAGAACAAAAGTCTGTTGACAGAGAGTCCATGCCTACAACAGGTGCAGGTTGTAAAGTACTATCACAGGAGAGCCTCCAGGTTCCTGGGGGGGAGACTTCTCATACGGTTCAGAAGAACCAAAATTCTTCTGAACATTCAGGGCAACATGAATACCAGAGAAGAGATATTGAGGTTGATAATGCAACCAAAGGTGATTTGGATGATCAGCATAAACCTAAAGAAGCAAGAATGGGGAACCAATTACCTCCAAGTAAAGATGGTGCATCATATGGGTTGGAAAGAAATTGTCAGAATAGTGATGAACCTGAGGCAATGAAAAGCACTGACACACACCCAGAAGAGTTAGCAAAGCCTGTTCCTCTTCCTCCAGTGTCACTTGTACCAAATGAATCTAGACTGCTTGACCGTATTAAATTGAAACAGAGAACAACAGGGTTTGACAAGCCAGCAATTGGTCCATCTTCTTCTCTTTCAAAGAAATTCTTTGAACAACGCAATTCCCAGTATGATCCCAGGTGCATGACATCCTTACAGCATGGTGTAAGCCTAGTTAACAATAGCAAAATTCTGGCAAGTGAAAGAATCTCATCTGCTGCAATGCATTTAAAGTTTAGTCAAGGAGCCTCTGCGTACATGAATGAAACTGGAGAAACTAATATTTTTGGTTCAAACAATTATGTTAATATACCTTTACTAGATAATCAAAGTAAAAGGGTGTTGATTCTCAGAAAAAATTTGGCAAAGGCAGGAGGATTGAGAAGATGGCTTGTTTCAAAAGGTCTGGCACAGTTTGTGGACATCTTTCAGAGGGAAAAGGTTGATGAGTTCTGTCTATTGCAATTAACCATGGCTACTCTCAAAGAGATGGGAGCATATGCAGTTGGGCCTAGAAGAAAACTGATCCATGCTATTGACTGCCTAAGCCAGCCTTACAATTTTAGAGCCTTCTAAATTTTTCTGGCAGAGGAACATAGATTAGAGACACCCTTGTTGCAGGGAACGAGGAAAAGCAAACAAGTTATTTTACCTTTTCCTTTCTGGTTGTACTATCCTATTCAATCATATGAATACAGCAGACAAGAAAGCTGCTGTCAGACTTCTAGAAGCAAGTTACACCATGCATTTATCATCTAAATGGTTATTTAACGATTTGATATCATGTTAGATTCTTTTTATCAAGTCCAATACACTTAACACTAAGCAGTTTGCTGTCAAAGCCCATCCATGTGAACCAGCAAACTAGCCATGTTCTCTGCAGATTTTGGCATGAATGCTTTGCTCTGTTGATTACAAATTCTTAGCTATCATATCATGATCTCTTTTTCTACAAGAGCAGTTTGTCATGGTAAAAGTTAGTCCATCTGTGTTTCTTTCTAATTCGAAATGCAAATTGAGCTTACCCCATTTACACACAATACACTTCCACCTTTGATGCATGAAATATAACTCAAAGGGCACCATTTGCCTTAATCTCAAAACTTCACTATTACTGTATTTTCCATCCATTTTCTTCTAGTTTCTAAACAGGCATTATTATGATGCCAAATGGCTTCATTATCCACACAAATTATGGTAAAGACATTATGATGATCATGTAAAAGAGTTATTCTGCGTGTAACCGTCTTCAGAAGCGTAACATTCTTTGCACGTTTTGTTTGGACAGTTGTCTTCAAGATTTTTTAAGTCTACAATGAATTAAGGTCAGTGCATATGCAGCTGCAAGTCCTTGGAAATGTTTTGTTGGGTAATGTTTGAAGGATCACACATATGATGTTACCTGCTTGGATTAAATTGTAGTGGCAATACTCTGTAATAGGAGAACTTTTGTGCATACTATGAGCTCTAATTCAACAAAGGTAAAAGGCAGCATGCTGCACACCAAATTTGCTTAACTAGGTGCACTAGTGGTATGCATTATGATGAGTTAGTTTCAATCTGGTATGTCTAGTTTCAATCTGGTATGTCTTGTATCAGAAGACAAAAAGTTTGCAAGATGGCATTCATTGAATACGTGCAAGGGCCACTAATCCATTCCTCAGATGATGAATGGGAAGGAAACACAAAATAAAACTCTATACCCCTCTTAACTTTTCTGTCAAGACTAATTATCAGCCCTAGAATTCAGTATATACAAAATTCAAAATCCTCACGGTAAAAGATAATCCTGCAAATGGCAGACCTCTTTCAAAAACGAACCTCCAATAGATCTAAGATAATGGAGCAAATGGAAAACAACTAGTTTGCATTACAGTTGGGTCAGAAGAAAGGTCACCATCCTTGTTAACCATCGTGAAAGAGCCACTGCTAAGCCTACCTCAAGTAAATGGCCTCATCATCATTGTCGACCATGACAATTTGCAGGACATAATCCAGGTGTAAGTTGTGGCTGCAACTACAATCTATAATGATGCAGAACCACTTAAGTTGAATGTATTAGCAGCTTTTTTTATCATAAGTTAAAACAAACAGATTGCTCTGGAACAGACAAACAGATTTGACGCCATTGCTTTAGAATGGTCACCTGAAGAGTCCAATGCTATAGAGACAATGATTCAGGACAACGGACTGTCATAATAACCAGTGCAGTTTTGGCTTCTGTCCACCAAAAACAAAGGAGAGGGAATGGATCTTAGACTGTGGAACTGGTCATTTGAATAACTTGCCATCTGAGAATGTACCTGTGCAATAACTGCCTAGGCAATTGGAATAAAGAGAGATTTTTATGGCTGGCTACAGATATGCAGCCATTTAGTGAAGAGTAAGGATAGAGAGACATCAAACCTTCCAAACAGGTTCTTTGTGAGCAGATGATCTTGGAATAGTTGGAAATGAGAGAAACAAAATGGTCTCAATTGTTGGAGCTCAAGAACTGTTGAATCCATTTTTTAATTAAAAAATAATGGGAACATTTTAAGCTAAAAATGTTTTGAAAGCTCAAACTCTTCTCGTTATTTGTTGGAGGAAAAGTATAGACGAGGCAAGAACTTTAACCACCTCACATCGGATAAACTAAGAGAATGATAAGGTCTAACAACCACAACGTACATTGTCATTTTAGTTGATAAGTTTCTTGCATCACATCTTTAGGACTAGAATAATGAGAACATCATCTTGTGTTATATACGTCATTGAAGATCACTGTGGATCATTGTTGATTTTGATCTAGGACTTTGTTGTGTTGATATGGTCGTGGATTTTGCAATCCTTGAAAATTTGTATGTTGCTCTACTGCATTGTCCCATGTTAAAAGAAGTGGATCTGTAGTATAGTTTCTGCTGAGCAATTCATACGACTCTCTCACCCATTAGGGTGGGTTATGTATTTTGCATGAGGCAACACAGAAGTCAACATACATGATCTGCTTTGTATCATTATTATAGCCTAAAATTACATTAATTGTTTTTTCCGTTGATAATTGCATTGACTTATTCCAAAATGGAAAAGCGGGGGTAACAATAATGTAATTTGCAATGAAATAAATGCATAGCCCTTGGAATGAATCATAGCAGTAAAAACATTTCATCATTCTCTAGAACAATACATCAAGGAACTGATCTCATAGGATGACTACTTGCATATAAAGCCATCTCTAAACAACATAAGCATACAACCACACTCTATGGACATTATGAACATCCACAAAGAAGATCATCAAAACTGGCCTAGAAGTGAATGAATACATGAGGATATTGAGGGAGTAGTTGCAACCAATTGCTATGCACCTTAATGTGTAACTAAATTCATAAATTTTACAAGTATCTTAAATGATGTATATTATTACAATTCAAGAGTGTCATGCACATGTAACAACCCTATGATGTATACAAAATGAAAAACTATGAATATTGTAGCATAGTGGTGAGGTTTCCCAATGATAAGGTAAAGACAAAGTTTAACGGCCAACACATTTGGAGTCAACAATAGTATAAATAATGTTCATCTTAGATGACAATAGTCTCAAGACGGGAGGCTTGGATGTGAAACTTTGTCAATGTGATGGTTCTCTCTAGATGGTGACATCTAGATGACATGCTATAGACGACATTTTCCAAACAACATCCACTCTTCAAGACATCGGCTCTCCACAACAACAACCGTTGATGTCGTCTGACAACATGTGCACTGTGACTACGACTTGCAACTTAACTGTTCCAACCGAGTTCTCCAACTTGCAACCAACTCCACAATACAAGTCTAATAATCTAGTAATCAATCATACATCAATACACAAGCATTCACAAGAAGAATGGAGAATGGTTCCTTGCATTGATTGATCTGCTAGAATGGCATCCAGATTACAACACTAGACTTGGAGTATGCTATTTCGCATATACGTATTCCAACCTAAATATTGGACAACTCAGAGAATAATCTCACTTATTGATTGCTCTACTATTCATGGATTCCTCCTTTACAATTGAAAAGGGGGTCTCTTTATAATGTGTAGAAAATGAAATTTAATGTACTTAAACTCAATTCATTTCTACTTAATAAATCTTCAGATCTGCAACAATTAATAATAACAATACAAAGGAAACATATAATAACAACACCAATGACAGATGATAAATGAATAAGCAAATCTTATATTAACAATAATTTGTACGACAATAACATTTCAGGGTTGTCTACACATATAGCATTGCATAGGCACAAATGATTACAACAATGGATTCTCCTTTTAGCATCAACAATCATTTACAACCAAAGCAACGAGCCAACCACAACCTTTAAATTGGCTAGCAATGTCCACATCCTTTGGCCATAACTGTATGGCATAATGAACCTTACCATATGCTCACGCCATAATCCCAAATGACTGAGGCAAGGGTCAACTAAGAAATTAGTTGCACACTCCAACTAACTGACACTACATCATTCTCCTAAATTACATTTGAGTTGCATTAACTTACATTTACATTTCATTTCATAAGTCACTTTTTTTTTCAATTGGTTATATGGGTTTGAAACTGGCCCCACCCATATTACATCATCACCACATAGTGGTATTAGAACAAAGCTTAGATATTATCCATGTATCGCTTGGCAAGATTTGAACCTTGGTCTCCTCTTTAAATGTTGAGGAATTTAACCGATTGAGCTAATGCCACTTGATAAAATTATAATAAAAAGTTGGAGTTCCGAAGATGAGGGGAGTAGGAGGATGGTGGGAAGAGGGACAAGCGATGCATTATCCTTCCAATGTGGGGAACAAGAGGTTTTTGTTGCTCTGTGAAACCAACCTCACACTGTCCCCTCCACTCTAAGCTGCATGACCTACACCAAAGAGGTCCCCCTCCTTCGAGGGAGGGCCATGCAACAACTCTCCACTTGGAGCAGGGCGCACCACGTTCCATGCCGCGCATCTCCCCTCCTCTCGCTCCGCCACACACTGTTCCTCCATCTTATGTGCCCTCGCTTGGGTTACAAGATATTGGAACCGAGCTTAGCTTCTTAAGTCACTTTATGACTTTGTCATACATGTTAATATTTCACTTTATCACATTATAATATTGCCACTTTATAACATTATTATTATATGCATGCACATCTCGTCAAACACTTTGCGTACAACTACATAATAACACCAAATAACAAAACGAAATGCAAACATCAATTTATCTGTCTACACCTATCCCCTCCTCTAAACTGGTCGATGTCCTTGATGACACGAGTTGAATACTAAGGATAGAAGCATAGAACACATTGAAATATCTTGTCATGCTCCTTTTGCTTTCTCCTATTCTAGATGTCCTTTGCGACTGAGATCTCTTCAGACCATTGCTCACAACACTTTGTTTTTTGATTACGCACTTCACTCTCTACAATTAGTCGCATCATCTTCATTATCATGACCAACATATGAACATGACAGACAATGCTCTTCACCACCTATGTTAGTGACCAACATATGAACATGACAGACAACACCCTTCACCACCTATGTCAGTGATCAACATATGAACATGACAGACAACGCCCTTCACCACCTATGTCAGGGGTCAAGGGGGCAAGAGCCCCCTTGTAGGGTCAATGGGCAACACCTTTCGTGCATACCCTATTGCAATATAGGGTGGGGTCAAAGGGTAACATCCTTGTAGGGTTCGAGGGAATGTCCTAAAAACCTCAACAATGAAGCCACTGAAACCATTACTGCCTGAACTAAATTTTTCTCTTTGTTGATACTTTGGTAGCCTTGGTTTGACCCACTCAAATAGTGTTCCGTCAACTCCACAATATTGTTCTCTTGCTTAAATTAACTATTGCTTAGCCTTTGACAACCATCTCTCCTTGTACATCAACTCTTTGAACGATAGGTCCTTAAACAACAAGTCATTGTATGACACTACTTGTATGGTACCTCCTATGACAAGCATGTGACATCTGTCAAAACATCTATTTGAATGGTAGGTCCTTGCACGACATCACTTGTACAACATTAGACATCAACACGACTTGTACATCCTCTTTGTGTGACAAGTCCTTATATGACACCTACTTAAACAATATATGTTTGTATGACAAGTCCTTGTACAACACTTGCTATTATACGATGACTTCACTTGTATGACATGCACATGTACTATAAAACTCACTTGTATGACATGCATTTGAATGAGATGACTTCTAGGTGCCCTCCATTTGTATGATATAATTCTCCATTTTAATGACACCCTCTATTCGTATGATAGACTTCTATATTTGAATGACACCATCCATTCGTATGACTGACTTCTCCATTTGAATGGTAATTTTCCATGCACACTCGCCTTGGACGACACTTTGCCATTCCTTGTTCACTTGTAAAAAAATCTATTGTTCTTCCTTGTTTGCATCAACCACTTATGTAACTTCTTCCTATAAAACCTTGACTACTTGGATTTTTGTCTCTTCCAACAAAATCAAGTTCACCTCCTCAATTGCAATTGGCTTCACCTCCTCTTCTTCATAAGGGTTGTGACTCTTCGTTAGTTCTTCAAACTTTGTATGCATCACTAGTTTATTTTGACTTGCAACACTTTGACAATCACGTGTGAAGTGCCCCCAAAATTGGCATCATCAATAGTATACAATGGGTCTGTCCTTAGTATCATACTATATTTTGGATCTTTTATTTCATCAATAATTGTCATAAAACACATTACTAGTGGCATCCCTCTGTACAATCTCCCTTTCTATTGTGTATTCCTGTAGCAACAATCTTGCACTCTAAGTCACACTCATCCTTGGAGTCATTGTTCTTTTCTTTGGAGTCACTTGTTTCTTTGACTTCTCAACCCCAACACTTTAATGATGAACTAATATTTTACCCAAAATCATCACTTTCACTGTCTAGGTCATTGTCAATATAACAATCACTTTGATCCTCGATATCAACATGACACCAATACTTCAATGATGTTTTTGCATCACGTTCCCAAATTAATGAAAGCCTCTTCGTATTATCTTGAAGAGAACATCTTGATATTTTTACGATATGTAGGAAGAAGTTATTTTATGAACCATGTCCTCTTCAATGCATTTGATGGGTCTTCTCCAAATGATTAAACAACCCACTCAACTTATAGTTTTAGAAATGAAAAAACTCATTTCACCTTATTTCATTCTATAAATTTCAACAATGACCACTTTGTCATTGTCAAACAAATCAAAATTCTTGCACAAATGCATTGCACAACTCTTCCCATGTTTGGTACTTGTATTCCGGTAATTTCATATACCAATTTATTGTGAATCCACAAAATGTTGTGGGGAATAACCACCTCTAGTCTGCCTCATTATTCCGCCCAGTTGCTCTCCACAATATGTGATATATTCTCCAATGCCTAATTGGATCTTATGTTGATTCTCCATGAAATAGTGGACAGTTACACGATATGCCTAAATTTATCTTTGGTTTGATAGGTTGACTTTTCATTGGCAACAATTGTTTTCGTATCTCTCCTTTACACACAACCTCAGGTGCATCACCCTACAATTGCTCTTCCATTGTACTCCCATTATTCACTAGACAATGTTTTAACCTACAGCTACTCCGATGTTAGATTCCATTTTGCTCACCATCAAGCACATTAATCTATAGTTTCCCTAGTGCCAGACTCCATCTCACATATTTTTGGATACATCATTTTGAATTTGCACCAATGTCAAACTCTTATCCTGCTCACCATTGTGCACCTCCATTTGCAATTGCTCCAACGCCAAACACTCGTCATCAACATGCAATTCCTCATTGACACCTTTTGTCAACTTCTACGGTTCTTGGATTGTATGACCCTTCAACCTATTTGTACAACTACTTGCACTTGTCCAATACCTACCATCCAACACATTCACTTATATGACATATTCTGTTTGTATAATAAAGGCACTTTGTATGACAAACTCTTGCTTCTATATGATAGGCTCTACTTGTGACTTGTACAACTTGAACACTCACATGTCAGTTGCTCATCTGATAACTGACAAAACGATAATGTATAATGGATAAACCAAATAAATCAACAATACATTTGGATGACAATCACTTGAAAGACGATCATATATACGACCATCAATTGTACAACCATCTATTATTCTATCGTACAAACCCTTTGTTGTCTTGGCCATTGGTAGCAATGGTTTCCAAGGACACCTTGCACCTTACTATTTTTCCCTCAACCTATGTACTTAGGACATAACATCAATTTTCCAGTATATCAATTATTTGACTTAATCACGACTATAATATTTACATTACATTTCCTTACATTACATTTCATTGCATTTCAGTCCATTACATTCTATTCCATACTAAACTTAGTGCATAACACTTGGATATTTTTGTAACATTTTTATTTTTGCGATGTAATCTCAAGTGTGACCCCTTACACTAGAGGCAATGTACGTGGATCAAATTGCTGAATTTATGTCAATAATTCAATTATTCTAATTTGTATATTCTCCAACGTATCCATAGCTTCCTAGACTTCTCCATCCATGGGCATAATCTTTGGAAACTCCAAGTCTTGTGTCCAACTGTAGCTTCTCCTCCAACCCCTTGTTGCATTGTTTCTTGCTGTTGTCTTTCTTCCAAAACCTATTCTATTCTGTCACCTATATCTAGTGTGACATGCTAGGAGATTGAGATTGTTATTCCAAAACTAGCCTCCTATGTTTCCCTTGATTATGGGTTGGCTCTGGCCTTGATGGTGGTATATCCTCCTACGAATCTTCACTAGGTACATCACCTAGTAGATCCATCCTCAATATGTTTTCATTCTTCTTGCTAGAGTGCTTTTCTTCATATGTGGCTTTGCATTCACCCACCTTAGTACTGTTTGTGCCAAATTTGGTAGCTCTCTTGGAGGATCCCATCCTAGAATATTTATCCTTTCCTGCGTTTCAACATTCAATAGCAAACCAATGTCATGAAAGGCCATTGAAATTTTTTTCGTGCTTCACATCAAGAAAGTACTAATGCAACATGAGAGGTAACATGCCTAGTCATAGGCTTCATTAGCTATTACCCCTTGCATATATGGTATAAGCCATATTGGAAACTTTGAATCCCTTTGCTCTCCAAACAATCTTGCCATTATAACATTCATGACACAAGTATTTATTTTGTAACTGTTACTACTTAACTCCTCGACTCCCATGCATCATTAGTTTCTATACTTCTTTTGGGGTGAGATTTGTTACTTCCTGGATTAATTGCCTACTCTAGTTGAAATCCACGACATATTTCACCATCAACACTCCTTGATTAGGCAATCTGAATGTTCTTCTAAAGTTGCTTGCTAAAAAGACAAAAATTAACTGCTAGTCACTCACAAACACTTTGCTTGCGTTTTGTTGCAAATCATAAGTTTCCAACATTTGCTGTAAATAGTCTTTGAAGAATTCTCTATCAAATTGTGGCACCTACAAGCTAAAATTAACTCTTGCATCTTGCAACTTCTTCCACAATTGGTCATTCTTTGGGGTCTTCTCCCACCATGTCTGACAATATTCTCTAGTTAAATGTATCCATGTTATATCTTTTAGGGGCATCTTCTCATTTTTGTGGTGTCTAGCATCCCTTTTCCTCTCTTTTGGAATGATAGCTCTTACTTTATGTTATGATTACCTCTCTTGACCTCGTGCCATATCTAAAACATAATCTCCTTCACCTGCTCATTAATGTATTCCATGACTATGTCTTGTCCATCCTTTTGACACATGATCAAGTGAAGCTCTTTTTTGTTGCTTTGTCTATCAAATCCTATCAAGAATAGTTGACTTCTTATGAATATTGGCAATCAATCTTCCTACTTGATGACAATATGTGGTAGGTTTTTTTGATATCACTAAAATTTTGAAGCAATCTTGTTGACAACACCTTCCCAATGACACTTCTAGATTGTAGTTTTGTCAATGGCTTCTTCCTAATGACACAATTTGGGATTTTGAAGACAACAATACTTTTTTAGATGAAAAACGTATTGCTACAATCTCCTAGATGATACATTGTGTCCTTAAATGGCACTTTTAGATGATAGTTCCTTTGACTATTGGCCTTAGACAACATTTTTAGATGTCAACTCCTTTGACTCTCTAGATGGTAGTTTTGATTCTCAACCTTCGATGAAACTTAGATGGAAACTCATGATTATCTTTTGTCTGAATACATCTTCTTGGATGATGATTACCCTTTTGTGTGCTTAATTGTTATGGGGAAATTTTGATTTCAACCATTCTTCTTCAAAATGTACAAATTTCTCTCCTTATGTATAGTTCTTTCAATGTCTACCTTGTTGCACAAGCACCTATGTCCTTTTGTTCTTATTTCGTTTAAAATTTTTTATCTACAACTTAGATTCCATAATATTGTCCTTGCTTTAGCAATGTCAATGTCAATAATCTCCTAAGGTGTCCTACTCTAGCATCTGCAATCCTTTTTGTGTCCTCTATAACTTTGATAACGTTGTACTTATGCCCCCTCATATGCCTCTATATTTTTTCTAAAATTATTTGTCCCCCATGTGAACAGTTATATAACTGCCACTTTGTCATCTAACTAATGGATGATCACCACCTTGCCACCCTGCATGCAATTAGTAGTGCATTTCTTGCTTCTATTTCTTATTTTCTGCTTTCAAATTTTTATTATTTATATTTTTAGTTTTTTTCCAAATTTTTATTTACATATTTACATGGTGTTTGCCACATGTCACCTTCTCTAAACAATTTGTACAATGATGTCAATTTGGAATTTAAATGTCTTTTGCTGATAAATCACATTATTCATTTCTGTGATGGTGATTTTCCTCATGTATCATCTCATGACTCTAGGTTCCTATCGTATATCCAACATCTTGATGATAGTCTTTAGTTTGGATCTTCTTTAGATGATGTCCTACTTTTGTTGTTTGATGATCTTCTTAACACCCTACTATCCTATCATCCTCCTAATGACCTTCTTTCAAACTTCACCTTGCCATCTTGTACAATTGCAAGCTCAGTCCTACCATCCTATCAACCTCTTGATGAAACTCTACCATCCTACCAAGTTATCAATGACATCCAAGCACTTGTCTTTATTGATTGCTGATTGTCTACTTAACTCAATTATCTATTATGATATCTTAAATTTCAACATAAACCACTAATGAGACAACCTCATGATCTAGTGCAAATTGGTTGTTTATTGCCTAATCATAGAATAGTCCTTGTAATCCATCCTACGAACTTGCGGCCTAGGGGTAGCAAGAGAGAAATTTATTTCCCTTGAGATACAAAGAGGGAGACCAACCAAAATTCTCCCTTGGATGGGTAGCCTTAGACCATTGAGAAGACTTGACAATCTTCCCAAGTTATCTAAGTTACCTCTGTCTCATTCCCTTCGTAGTTGTTGCAACTTACTAGATGCTTTTTCTTCTTGAATCCTTATTGGTGCTTTCTCAAAGCATCTTGTAAGTTGTTTATCTTCCTCAAGATAACTTTGTACAATGAGACTAATTAATGTATCTCTTCTCACTTTTGTTTGAGAGGCTGGTTGGATTCTATGTAAGTTCCTCTTAGATCATATTGTCAATGGAGAGCTCAAACTACTATTGTTACTACTATTGATCTTAAGTATGTACGAGCTTAAAGAGGAACTAATTGAACTCATGGAAAATAAACTACTACTTTTAGATTACCTTTCTTCCCTCTCCTCGGAGGAATGTATTTAGTAAATATCTCTCCACAGTTTGTATACTTATTTCTTCCTCATTAACCTTTATGGTTCAAGATTGTCTAGTTCTTGTCTTAGAACTTCTCTTTCATTGAGTCACTCCATCGTCTCATCCAACTCTTAACCAATCTGATCCCTCATTCTTGCATTATATCTATCTAGATTCTCATATTCCTCCTACAAATTGTCTCCCTATGCATCATTTGTTTTTGTTGGATGTATTATATCCTTTGCATGAAAAATAAAAAAGTGTAGGGTCTTATTTTTGGGACAATCCCCTTAATAAGCAAGTATGGGTGGTTTTAGCCCATGGTCATATTTTAGGATGATCTCATTTTATAGTGAGTATAAGTGGTTTTAGCCCACGGTTTTATACCCATTGTATTTTAATACCATTTGGTGGTTTAGGGTTATTCAGTATTGTGGGATACTTATATATATTGTAGTTGCTTTTTTAAAAGTGAATAATAATGAAAAATCAAAAGGTGTGGCTATGATTTTCTACTAATTTTCTTGGTCAAGGATTTTCAGGATAAATATTCATGTTATTTTTCCTTCTTTTTTATGATTTTATTTTCATTATTATCTCTAGAATAGGTAGTTTAATATCTTAATCTAGTATTAGAGCATGGTTATTGGCTTTAGGGGGATGCCTTTGTTGCTAGAGTTTAGCTTGGTATAAGAAGAGAAAGGGTATCTTGGGTCTATGATAAACCTATTTTTAAGTGGGAGTTTTGTGCAGGTGAATCCACTGTGAAGGAAAATTACTACCAATACAAGGATTGAGATAAAAAATTTCAACAGGGTCTTTGATTTATGGAAGCTAAAGATGAAATATTTGCTTGTGGATAGAAATCAATGGGTTGCTATGTTAGGAAAAAAATCCATGGATATGTTACAAGAAGATTATAAGAAACTGGATAGTAAAGCAAAGAGTACTATTTGGTTGTGCATTGTATATTTAATATTGATCAATACCTATGAAGAAAATGGTGCTAAGGATCTATGGAAGAAGTTAGGGTCTTTATATTAGTCAAAGTACCTAGTAAACAAATTGTTCCTTTGAAAGAAGCTATATCTCTTTTGAATGAATGATGGGGATTCTACAATAGAACATCTTAATGTGTTTAACATTGTGGTAAGTCAATTAGCCTTTGTTGATATTCAAATTACTGAAGGAGATAAGTATATTACTTTGTTATGTTATTTGTCATATTCGTTAAATAGTTTGGTTGTGGCCATTGGGAGTACTATTGCAACTAATTTAAGGTTTGAAGATGTTGCATCCTTGTTATGAGAAGAAATGAGGCTAAAATCCATGGAGGTATAATCCAAGGATGCCTTGTTTGTAAGGGGCCATTCCTAATATAGAAATAAGAATAACTTTGGGGATAGGTTGAAGTCAAGAGGGAGATCTAAATATCCTAAAAAAATTATACAAAAATGCTATAAATGCAATAAAGTTGGGCATTAAAGAAAGATTGTAGATCCATAAATATTGATAAAAGTAAGGGATTTGATGATGCTTCTTCCACAAAAGCAAATACCTTCATAAAATGAGGGGATGTATACTTAGCATCTTATATATTCAAATCATAATGCGTGGTTGATTGACTTAGGGGCTTCTTTTCATATGAATCCTCATAGAGAATGGTTTTGTGAATATAAAAAGTATAATGGAGGTGATGTCTTCCTAGGAGATGACTCAACAACCAAAATCATAGGACGTGGAAGGGTCAAAATATTGTTGAAATATGGAAGGGTTAAAACCCTCTTTGGTGTTCTACATATTCTAGGGTTGGCCAAAAAATTGATATATATGAGTAGAATGAGTGATGTAGGTGTGCAAACAATATTTGAAAAGGATACCTATAGGATGGTTCAAGGAGCAATGGTGTTGGCAAGAGGAGTTTGGATTGGAATACTATACAATCTATTAAAGAATATTGTGATTGATGGTTTTATTAGCTCTATTGTTCCTAGAAATGAAACAAACAAAATCCTTACTCTTCCCGTAGAGAAGACAATGCTTTGGCATCAAAGAATGAGACATATTGGAAAAGGGCCTTTGAGATTTGCATACTAAAGGTATGATTGAAGGTATTTTTGACTTTTCTTTAGATTTTTATTTTTTTGAACATTGTGTATATGATATTAGATAAAGTTCCCATTTGGTGCTACAAGAGTAAAAGTGATTTTGGAGATGATACACAATGATTTTTTTGGACTTATGCCTATTCCATCACTTGGAAAATCATTATACTATGTTTCATTTATAAATGATTTTTCAAGGTATGCATGGATATATTTCCATTAAAAGAAAGCTAAGGCTCTTGTAGAAAACCACACTAATAAAAATATAAAGTTGTTGTGAACAAATAATGGAGGAGATTTTTATAACAATGAATTTGAGTTCTATAAGTAGTGCAAAATAGCATGGCAAAATATGACTCCATACACTCCTAAAAAAAATGGAGTTTTAGAAAGAACGAATAGGACATTGATGAAAAAGGTAAGGAGTATGCTTAGTGGTGCAAGGTTAGCACACTAATTTTACACAGAGGTTGTGGACACTGCATGTTACCTAGTAAATCAATCATCTACATCAAAATTGGTTGATAAAACTCCATATGAGGCATGGAATGGTAAGAAACCCTCTATTGAATATCTTAGAGTTTTTGGTTGTGATGCTTATGTGCATGTTCCAAAGGAAAAAATGAGTAAGATAATAAAGTAGATACGTTATAAATATGGTGTAAAAGGCTACAAACTTTGGAACCCAAAAACTAGGATAGTTGTTTATAGTTGACATGCAATCTTCAAAGAATTCACAAGTGCTCTCTAGTTGGAAAAACAACCATGATAACTAGAAAAGGTGTATTTTGAGTTCATGTATGAACAATATGATCCAATAGAAGATGATGAACTAGATCCTTAAACTCTAATCTTAAGAAGATCGACTCAAGAAAGAAGGAAACCAAAAAGGTACAATTCACCTAATTCTCATTCTACTTTTATTTTATCTATTACTAATGATGATCCTAGAACTGTTATAGAGGTAGTTAATTCAAAGGATGGTAAATTCTCAAAGAAGGCCATGGTTGATGAAATAAAATCTTTAGACAAAACAAGACATGGGATTTGGTGAAGTTCCCTGTTGGAAACCAATTGATAGCAAATGGGCATTCAAGAAGAAATTTAATGTAGAAGTTTAAGTCAAGAAACACAAATATTTCTTGGCAGAAAAGGGATATTCCTAGGTATAGGTACTTGATTTTGGTGAGATTTTCTCCTATGTTGCTAAACTAACTTCTATTAGATTTATTTTATCTATTGCTATTGCATTTGACCTAGAAGTAGAACAAATGGATGTGAAGACACCATCCCTATATGGGGATCTAGAAGAAGAAATCTATATGTCTCAACCATAAGTATTTACAATAAAAAGAAATGAAGACTTGGATGTAGGTTGAAGTAATCTCTATATGGTCTAAAAAAATCACCAAGGATGTGGTATCAAAAGTTTGATACTTATGTACTAGGACTTGGATTTTCATGAATCAAAGCTAATCAATGCATATACATCAAATAGGTTGGTGATAATTTTATTATTATGACATTGTATGTTGATGATATGCTATTAATTGAAAATGAGAGGGAAATCATAAAAATTTTAAGTCTCAATTATCATATTAGTTTTATATGAAGGATCTTGATTCCACACATTTCATCTTGGGTATGCATATTAAGAGGGATTGGTCATAAGAGACTGGTTAAATCAAAGAAAATATATTAAGATAATTTTAAAGAGCTTTAATATGAATGATTGTAAACCAGTCAAGAATTCCATTCTTTAGATGTAAAGCTATCTAGAGAATAGTGTCCAAAGACACAAGAAGAGGAAGAGAAAACATCTAATATTTCTTATGCAAGTGCTATTGGGAGCTTGATGTATGCCATGGTATGTACTAGATCAGACATTGCCATGCAATGGGATTTTTGAGTAGATATATGTCAAAACCATGGAAATAACATTGGACTATTGTAAAGTGAGTTTTAAGATACTTGTGTGGCATAATATTTTATACAATCTACTATCAAGGAAGGTCTAAATTAAATAAGGTATTGAATGTACAAGGTTTTGTTGATGTAGATTGGGTTGGATATCTTGATCATCAAATATCCACAAGTGATTATGTATTTTGCTTGTTTGTAGGAGTGGTCAGCTAAAT
This sequence comes from Wollemia nobilis, assembly GCA_028583015.1. NCBI lineage: Eukaryota > Viridiplantae > Streptophyta > Pinopsida > Araucariales > Araucariaceae > Wollemia > Wollemia nobilis. Next base: position 702,767 of record JAQPPZ010000267.1, read on the forward strand.
GAATAAGAGGCAAGCTATATTGGCACTTTCAACTGCAAAAGCTGAGTACATAACAACCACTCATGCAAGTAAGGAAGTAGTATGGTTATAAATATTGTGTACTAATATTGGGTTCTTATAGGGAGATATAAGGATAAATTATGATAGTCAAAGTGAAATCTATTTGGCAAAGAACCATGCTTATCATTCTACGATAAAACATATTGCAGTATAGTACCATTTTATTAGAGACATGGTTGAATACAAGAAGGTGTCATTGGAGAAAATTGATACTCTAAAAAATGTTGTAGATTCATTAACTAAGCCTGTGAGTATTGAAGTTTTCTTGGTACATGGAGACAATGGGCTTAGTTGCCCGAAGTAGCTAAATTTGTGATTTGTATAGGCCCCACTGCAAAGTATTCAACAAGTGGAATATTGTTGGATGTGTTATATCCTTTGCATGAAAAAAGAAAAAAAAGTGTAGGGATAGTCTCTTTAATAAGCAAGTATAGGTGGTTTTAACCCATGGTCTTATTTTGGGGGAAGTCTCCTTAATTAGTAGGTATGAGTGGTTTTAGCCCATGGTTTTATACCCATTGTATTCTAATACCACTTGGTGGTTTAGAGTTTTTTGATGTTGTGGGATACCTATATATATTGTAACTGTTTTGTCAAAAGTGTATAATAATGAAAAAGTAAGAGGTGTGACGGAGTTTTTATTGGTTTTACCAGTTAAGGGTTTCTAGGATAAATATTTGCGTTTATTATGTATGCATGTTATTTTTCCTTATTTTTTATGATTTTATTTGCATTAGTACGTCTAGAACATGTTTATCAATATCTTGAGTTGTAAGATTTTAAATTATCTATCATATCTCTTCTTCTTCACTTCACTTCAAAATTCATTAGTAGACTCTTCTTCACCCTAAGGTTTTGGATCGATTATTTCTATTTATTTAGACTCTATCCCCCACAAATACTTATATGTAAGCAATCAAAGTCTTTGCTCTTCTTATGTGTCTAGAAACCATACATGGACCTGTATTCTTCTCTTTTTAGTTAGTCGAGGATCCAACACTCTACTAAATAATAGATTATTTTCCCCTTTTTGTCTTTAATAATTAGCCAAAATTCATTTCTTCCTCTTTTTGAGTTGCACCTTAATTTGCAGTCCCACTTGGTTCTCGTTCTTGGATTCAAATTTCTTTAAAACTATCTAAAGACTATTATGGCACTTCAACTAGTCTCCCCATGGTCTCTTCCTCAAATAATTCAAGGTTGACCATATTTACTTGAGCTCTTAAATTTTATGGTCTTAAATTTGAACCATTGACTTTCTCAAGACGCTATGTTTTATCTAACTTTTGCAATCACATTGCTCTATCATCCATCACTTTCGCTACTTGGAAGGGTCCAAGCCATAGAGTCTTAAAATTCTTGGCTTAATATCTCACTTGCCATTGAATTTTAACACCAAGTCATTCTTTCAATTCATTTTATTTAGATGCTTTGTTAGCGTTTGAGGAATATGCAATGAGAGAGATCTAACACAGGTCCCAACAAGATGAAAACAAGTGAGTCTGCAATATGACTAAAATATACTATAAATAGAAAGTGGAAAAACTACAATGTAGTATGGAGGATATGGTCACTCCATTAAAATAAGCTAGAGAACTACATTGTGCTTCATACAGGAGCTCTACCACAATCTACTCTTTACTACAATGATCTTGATATCTATGTGCTCTACTTCTCTAGCTATCACTATGAGGCCATTTATATAGGAAAATATATTCCTTGACCAATACTCTACCTGGCTGTACAAGTGGACACCTTGCACATTACAACATACACATTTACACTTGTGCATTTATTACATTGCTTGAATTAAGTAGCTAACTTCCCTCTAATATAATATCTAATCTAACTATGTACCAAAGGTGGTACATTTACATGACCCAAATGATGTAATATATTTTAACTCTAACACCCCCTATATTACATAATTTGGGTATTGAAGATTTCAATATTCAATATGGATCTTCTTATTTATCTTGAACAATGTATTCTTCTTCTCTATCTTTGGTAACCTATTCAAGCAAGTAACTAGTGTCTTCATAACCATTTGTTCTTGTTGAAAGAGATTTCACTTTATAATCATCTGTGGATTCTTCTAGTTATTCAATTTCTTCTATCCTTTGAGCTAAGTATCTTTTTTGATTCTATTTTTGATACTCCAATTGGGGATAATTGGTTGGATGATGGGTTCGCTTTTGATATTATTGTGGTTGAAATTTGCTTCCATTATTCATATGATTTCCTTTGATTCTAATTTTTGGGATCGAATTTGCAATAGTTAGTGCTATGAACTTTTCTTTTGCATATCTAGCAATACCTATTATAACATGTTCTTCGTAATCTCGACGACAAAGAAATATTCCCCCCATGGACTATATTTTGATGTCATTGCAGTGTTAGTCATTTCATATTTAACTATATTCTCTACCTCATATTCTCGTAGATTATTGATTAGATCATCAAAAGAAGTATCTTTACTTAGGAATTATAAATATGTCACCATGTGTTTATAGCTATCTGGAAGTGCTCTCATGGTTACTTGAGTAAGAAGTTCATATTTGATCTCTTCTCCTAAGGTTAATAATTTCCCTTTAATATCTGCTACTTTTCTTAGGAATAGTTCTATTCTCTCACCACTGTTCATTTTTAGAGAATGAAGTTGAGTTTGAAGATGTAGGATAGTAGCTTTATTGTTTCCTTCAAATATTTTTTCTAAGCTTTTCATGCTCCATTAGATGTCTTTGTTGAATTGATATAAGGTTGTATTTCATCAGTGATAGTAAAGGTTATTATCATTAGAGCTTTTGAACATTTTTCATAAATTTTTTTAATTTTAGTATCATTTGCTGTTGGCCTTTTTTACGTTCCTTGAGTTATATCCCAAAGCTTTCCATATACTAAGATTACTTTTACCTTATTTTTCTAGGAGAAATAGTTTTGTCCCTTGATTAACTAGGATTCTGCAAGAAAAAATTTGTTTGATGCCATAATGATTCAAGGTTTTGTAGGATACCTTATATCTTCCTAGTTTAAGAGATCTGAATCAGTAGAAACCTTGTAGATTTTGTAAATTCCTTATTATTCCCAAATGGATTAAGTACTTGATAATATTTGATGAATGCTATAATTATCAAGTTTTGTAGAATGCCTTATGACTCCCTAGTGTTTTTGGATATGCTATATTATAGATAAAGTGCTTTTTGAGAATAGTAGTTCAATTTTGAGTTGTTTTTCTAATGTTTTGTAAGTGGTAAAAATAAACTTCTATTACACCTTATAGCTCCTATTGAACTTAAGCCCTATCTAATTAGATGAGGTTCTATTGGTTGGATTTCTTTTGTCCCTTTAATATGGTTTGAGACAAGCATGCCAATTTATTTCCAACTCTTTATTTTCCTTAATAGACCTCCTTTATAGCTTTTGATTTTTAATGTTTAATGTTTCTAAATTACAATTACCTACCTTGATGTAGTATTCCTTATGATTCCCTAGTATGGAATATTAGAAAAAATATAATATTTGCAATAATAGGATTTTTAATTTCCAAGTTGAAATTCTTATTCCTCTATTATTTGCAAATATAAATATTTTAGAATATTCTTGCTTAATATTTTACTAATGCTAAGTGAATGAATTGCAATAGTAAATATAATGTACCCTTATAACTCCAATATAACCTTAGCAAGCAATAAATAGTTTATGATTTACCTTCGTATTCCTTCCCTTTGACATTGTGAGGTGGTAGATTTGAATTATTTGAAATGGCAGTCAATGCTTTCTATGACCGATGTTGAAATATCCCTTATGTAGTGCTTCCTTTCTCTCTAACCAGTGTGGGTATTCTCGGTCTAATCTACTGCGATTTGCATACTATTATGACGTCTTCCTTGGAAGAATTGGATGCTGGATTGCTACTCGAATTAGGCAATGTCTTGGCTGATATTATGATAGCCTATTTAATATTGATGTTATCCTCCAAATGGTGCACAAGATTAAAATAACCTTATTCCTCTTCACACCATTCAATGTTTGTCTTCTCCTTTGACCTTCAACGTTGATCTTCTTCAATATGGATGCTTTAAAATAGGAATGCTTTCTTGTGATTTTCAAACAAGTTTCACTTGAGCGTTACTTAGTAGGCATTGATATTCCAATGTATGCAATGATGAGATGGGTGGTAACCTCCCAAATATTTGTAACTCCTCCTGTGTGAGCATTGGATTTTTCATGAACTTTGGACATTTAGAGCTCTTGTGCCAAGTGGTACTCACGATTGTGCATGTATAACTTTCTTCTAATGCTCCAATGATGGGTGTTGATGCCCTATATTTGCTTATATCTTTAAAATATTCTTTGGCTTGCTACGTTTCTTGAAATGAAAGCATTCCCTCTTCTATTCGTGCACTATCTTGATGAGGATAATGGATGGCACCAACTATATTATTCCTTGGTTCTATGGTGCTCTTCAATGGTGATCGTTCTCTCCAAGTAGAAATATTGGGTATTACACTTCTTTCTTTGTATTTTCATGCCTGTAATATGCTATTTATATGTCTCTTATAGCAACCAATTTCTAGCCTTTTTCTTGGCTTTGATGACGCTTCTTCTTCGCTATTTGTATGTCTTCTATAACAACTAATTGCTAGAATTGTTCGTAGCTTTGATGGTGCTTTTTCTTAGGTAGATAATCTTCCTCTATATGCTACCATTTTCTCTAGTAGACTTGGACGGTAATGGCTTATTATTATGGCTCCAATGTTGTAGGTGATGTGCTCTCTTATAGGGATGGAATGAACATGGAGAAATGGTATTTTTAAACACCTTGATTCTTAGATGTGTGAGCTCTTCGGTGGCTCATTCCACTTGCTCGAACCCTACCCTTAAACCTACAAAATATGACATATGATTTTATCTATGTAAAAGTGATATTTTTTATCCTTTCAAAGGAACAAAAGAGGTGCTATGGAATAGTTAGATTTGCACCAATATGAAGGACCTTTTTATGAAATCCTTCTTGCCTCTTTTAATCTTCTTCCTTGGATATTTTAATGATAGTTAATCCAAGCTAATGAGATGTTGTTTTTGAAGTAAGGATTTTTGCTCTCTGCACTTAAATTAAATCCTTATATTCTACTTGAATCTTGAGACTCACCAAGTATCAATTTGAGGCTTTCTTCAAGGATATTAATGGTGGTTTCCTTCACCTTTTTTCTTGTAATGGTGGCTTCCTTTGGCCACACAGTATTGCAGAGTCTTGTGCTTTCAGTAACACAAACTAATTTCTTGAGAGTAACTAGTCAAAGAACAACTAGTATAGTGCTATAATGGGTTAATAATGTACCTTTTATGATAATGAAATATCAAAATAAATTCTAATGAACTTAATAATATTCTACAATTTTCACTAAAATCAATATTGTAGGATGTAGTCTTCTTGCTTTCTAGATAGGTAGATGCTAATTTTATTTCTTTCAAAAATATCCAACTCCTATTAATATGCAAATATATATTAAAATGAATTCTCCTTTTTGCACTTTCTATAAGACCATAATATGAGCCCTTCTTCTTGCAACTTTAATCCAAATATGGTGCTTAATGGAATTTGATAATGAACCCTAATTTAAATTCAACTAAATGCACCCTAGTTGCTTACCTTTAATGGATTTTGAAGTAGATGTAGATCATGGTGTTTTGTTTCACCAAGTTGCTTCCTTATAGTAGATGAATTCATAGCTTCTTGTTGGCTATGTAGAACAACTTCTTGCTTCACCAAACTGAAGTCTTGAACTTTCTATCTTGAGCCTTAGGTTTGGTGGCTTGATCCTTCCAGTGATATTCTGTTGAGCAAGGTGCAACGACGGTATTGTCATTGTTGTCAACATAGTCAGATAGATCGGTTGATGCAGTGGATAGGAGTTCAGAGGTTATTCAGAGTATGAACAGTGAAGTTAAATGCTTATGAGGATGTTTTTGATGTTTGGGTGAAGTTGTTACAAGTTGTCCAAGAAGACCGAAGTGGCCCATATGCTAAAAATGCAAAGAAAAAAAAGTGTCGCGATATCACGACATGTAGCATTTTTGCGGTCCAAAGCAAAGAGAAAGGCAGAGAAAGAAAGAGTGTCGTGATATCATGACATGTCACATTTTCATGACTCGAAAAGGGCAGGAAGGCAGAGAAGCAAAAGTGTCGCGATATCACGATGTGTCGCATTTTTGTGACTCAAGAAGAGCCTCAAAATAGAAACGAATAGTCATGGAAAAGAAAATGAATAGTCATTAAAGGAGAAAATAAACGCATGCCCATGTGGAGAAAACGAACAGTCAAAGAAGGAGAAAACGAACAGTCGTCAAAATAGAAACGAAAAGATTTTTCGGAAACCAAAATGCATGCATGCACAAAGGAGAAAACAAACAGTCATGATCGAGAATATGAACAATCATGGTAGGAGAATATGGTGTCAATTCATTGCATGTAACGTGTTTGATGAAATGCCTTCTCAAAATATACAAAAGGAGTTACAACTAGAGTTACAACTGGAGTTACAAAGAGAAAGGATGGTTATAAAAGGAGTGTTGCTTGGAGAATTTATGTAGCACAGGGGGATAAAAGTATCACGGATTTAATATTACAAAGAGAGCGAGAGGTGTGCGAGAGGCGAGCGAGAAGGGTGTGTGTTGTGTGAATAGTGGGCGATGTTAAGCAAGCAATAGACCAGTCATGGTCTTGTAAAAGTGAAGGCATTTTTATGTCAATCTTCTAGCTTCAAAAAGGCCAAGTTGGTGCTTGGCATCAGGGGTTGGTGCTCCTTTTTGTTGGTGCAGATAAATCAGGGGTTGGTGCTCCTTTCTATTGGTGCAGATAAATTAGGGGTTGGTGCTCCTTCCAGTTGGTGCTGGTAAATCAGGGGTTGGTGCTCATTTTTGTTGGTGCAAATAAATCAGGGGTTGGTGCTCCTTTTTGTTCGTGCAGATAAATCAGGGGTTGGTGCTCCTTCTAGTGGGTGTTGGTAAATTGATTGTAAAGTTGTTGCTTTTTAAAGGTTGGATTTGGATGGGAGTCCAAAAATTCAATTTTTGAGGAGTAGCCAAATCCGTGAACCTCGGTACATCTTGTGTTGTGTGATGCTCTCTTGTTATATTTGATTTATTTAGTTTTAAGTTCTCTTTGTTTCAGCTTTAAGAGTTTAAGGTTTAAGTTTTAAAGAGCTACACTGATTCACCCCTCCTCTCAGTGTCATTGTGAGACTAAAAATTGGTATCAGAGCCAGTTTCCCTTCTCAGGGTAAATTAGCTAGGGTTGATCTTGGATTAGTATGCAATGGGTAAGAAGAATAGATCCTCCTCAAATAAGGCATCTTAGTCAGTTTCAGTTCTTGTGGAAGAAAAAATTGAACTAGAAAATATATGAGTGAATTCTGAAGGATGTGATGAAAACCTTGAGGGTGAAGTATATCTAGAAGGTGAGTTGATCGCTGCACTTGAAGAGTTGGGTATAGAAAGGAAAAAGAACAAAAGACTGTCCAAGAAGTTGGAAGAATATGGGGATAATATTGAAGATCTCTTCTTACAAATTTATAAAGCCAAGAAAATAAAAGAAGCCTTGAAGTCACACCTGGATGATAAAGGTGATGTATGTAGAAAACGTGAAGAGGAATCTAAAAAAGTTTTTAATGATCTAAAGCTGCAAGTAGAAGAGTCCAAAAGGATTGAAGAAACTCTCAGGTCACAGATCAATGAGAAAGAGATTGTTTGCTGCAAACCAGAAGAGGAGATTATTTTATTGAGGAAACAACTAGAAGAGGCCAATACAAATCTCAAATTTGAGAAGAGCACAAAGTTGCTAGATAAAATGATAAGGCAACAAAGAAGCCCCATGTGTAAGCTTGGTCTTGGATGTGAAGCTGAATAACCTTCATCTTCTAAATCTGCAAAGAAGAAGTCCACTGCTAAAGGATCAAAGCAAGAAAATATTGAAGCTGAATCTTCAAAAGGAAGAAAATCTCAAAGGAGATCTACAACAAAGCAACCACAACAAAAGAGGTTCTATAACTCTCACTTTATTCATAATAATGCTTTTAATGGCTATTGTTTTAAATGCAACCATTATTGTCACAAGGCAATTTATTGTGGATTGAATAACAGATTAAAGAGTTATGCTGGTAGAAATATATTTGTTATTCCAGTTGAACACCATGTGCAATGTTTTAAATGTAATGGTCATGGGCACATAGCAAGGTTTTGTCCAAGAAATTTTGTATCTAATCTAAGGCAAGATAGTAGATTTCATCAGACGTAAAGAATGCAACACAGATAGGGAAGAAATCATGTGCATCAAAGAAATGAAAATAATCATCCATCAAGGATGCACAAGAGACAACCACCCAAGAGAAATGTTCAAGTTCACGAAAAGGTTCAAAATAGGGATGCAGTTGAAAAACTCAAGCCCAAGTTCAAGAAAGGTTGGAGAAAGAAAGAAGAGAGGAAATCGTGTCTCCTTGGACTAAAGGAGACTACTCTGTTGCACTAAGTAGCTCTAGGTAGCACATCCTCAGGGGGAGCAATATTAAAGTTTTATTTTAATGCTCCTATGTTTTTTGGTTATCTGAGGATGAAAGGCAAGTAGGCAGGGGAAGTTGTCGTATAGTTTTCAAAGTGTGTTTCAGTTCATGTAGTTGTTTGTGGAGGTAATAAGAGAGCATTAATTTTCTCTAAAGAAATAGTCGTTATCAAAGATATGCCAGAGTCAAAGCAACCAGTGGCACTAGCACCCAATTGGTCAAGAGTGCCAAGTGGCACATGCAAGGCATAAACATTGAGAGAATAGTGCCCAGGTGGTGAAGCACCAAGGAGGACAAGATGCCCATGCACCTAAGAAAGTCTTGCATTATTTAAGAAATGCAAGATATTTCTCGAGGAATCCCTTGATCGCAGTGAGGATAAATGCTCCCTGGAATCACGTGAAGGACATTCATATTAGACATTGAGTAGCCCTGATAGATGCCCTAGCAAGAAGTAGAATACCGAGTGTTGATGACTGCGTGTATATTGAGGTTCCAACACTAGATGTAACGGTCCACTATCAATACCTGCGTAGATGATGAAAACATTCATGGAAGCCGTTAGAAACCAAAGACATTGAACTGCACAACGGATGCAAGGCAAAGTCGTTAGTCACGGAGGAGGTGGCAGTCAAAAGGCTAAAGAAATTATGCACAGGCTGCTTGGAGAGTCGATCACTTTTTGGGAGTAACTTTTATGCAGCTGAGAGTTGCGTGTTGATCAAACTATACTAAATAAGTAAAAGCAAGGTACAACAGGAATTATAATATGATGAGAAGAGATTAGAGTGCTTATCCAAGAAGACTTTATGACATAAAGAGTACCAGTGGAGGTGAATTCTATCTTGGAAATAGGTTGGTCACGTGGCAAGTAAGAAACTAGAGTTAGTCTCCTTATCCACAGCAGAGGTAGAATATATTGCAGTGACAACATGCTGTATGTAGGAGAAAGTTGCGAAAGGTGAGGTTAAGTTGGATTTTGTTCCAACAACAGAGCAAGTAGCGAATATCTTCACAAAATAGTTGCCCAAGAAAGTCTTTGAGTACCTTCACAATAAATTAGAAGTGGTCACGTTTCCCAAGAATTGTTTAGCTATCGAGATCACATTCTCAGGGGGAACATTTGTGTATTTGTTTATCTTTTTGCTCATGTTTGTGATTTTTGCTAAGTGTAATAATTTTTTCCTGAGAATGTTGTGCATGGACTCAGGGGGAGTTTACAGCAGCCCTTTTGGTATTGTTGTCAAAGGGGGAGAAGAGTTACACGAAATTGCACGTGTGTTGCCAACAATTCCAAAGGGGGAGATTGTTGAGCAGGGTGCAGCAACGGTATTGTCATTGTTGTCAACACAGTCAGATAGATCGGTTGATGCAATGGACAGGAGTTCAGAGGTTATTCAGAGTATGAACAGTGAAGTTAAATGCTTATGAGGATGTTTTTGATGTTTGGGTGAAGTTGTTACAGGTTGTCCAAGAAGACCGAAGTGGCCCATATGCTAAAAATGCAAAGAAAAAAAAGTGTCGCGATATCATGACATGTTGCATTTTTGTGGCCAAAAGAGAAGCGAAAAAGCAAAGGGAAAAAAGTGTCGCGATATCGCGACATGTTGCATTTTCATGACCAAAAGAGCAGCGAAAAAGCAAGAGAAAAAAAGTATCGCGATATCGTGACATGTTGCATTTTTGTGGCCAAAAGAGAAGCGAAAAAGCAAGGAGGAAAAAGTGTCACGATATCGCGACATGTTGCATTTTCGCGACCAAAAGAGAAGCGAAAAAGCAAGGAGGAAAAAGTGTTGCAATATCGTGACATGTTGCATTTTCACGGCCTAAAGAGAAGCGAAAAAGCAAGGAAGAAAAAATGTCATGATATCATGACATGTTGCATTTTCGTGGCCTAAAGAGAAGCGAAAAAGCAAGGAGGAAAAAGTGTCACGATATCGTGACATGTTGCATTTTCGTGGCCGAAAATGCAAGGAGCAAAAAGTGTCGCGATATCGCGACATGTAGAATTTTCCCGGACCAAAGCAAAGAGAAAGAGCAGAGAGAAAAAAGTGTCACGATATCACGACATGTTGCATTTTTGCGGTCCAAAGCGAAGAGAAAATGCAAGGAGGAAAAAGTGTTGCGATATCGCGACATGTAGCATTTTTGCGGTCCAAAGCGAAGAGAAAATGCAAGGAGGAAAAAGTGTCACGATATCGCAACATGTAGCATTTTCGTGGTCCAAAGCGAAGAGAAAGGCAGAGAAAGAAAAAGTGTCACGATATCGCGACATGTCGCATTTTCACGACTCAAAAAGGGCAGGAAGGCAAAGAAGCAAAAGTGTCACGATATCATGACATGTCGCATTTTCACGACTCGAAAAGGGCAGGCAGGCAGAGAAGCAAAAGTGTCACGATATCGGGACATGTCACATTTTTGTGACTTGAAAAGGGCAAGCAGGCAGAGAAGCAAAAGTGTCACGATATCGCGACATGTCGCATTTTCACAACTCAAAAAGGGCAGGCAGATAGAGTAAAAAAAGTGTCGCGATATCGTGACATGTCACATTTTTGTGACTCAAGAAGAGCCTCAAAATAGAAACGAACAGTCATGGAAAAGAAAACGAACAGTCATCGAAGGAGAAAACAAATGCATGCCCATGTGGAGAAAATGAACAGTCGAAGAAGGAGAAAATGAACAGTCGTCAAAATAGAAACAAAAAGCTTTTTCGAAAACCAAAACGCATGCATGCACAAAGGAGAAAACGAATAGTCATGACCAAGAAGACGAACAGTCATGGTAGGAGAATATGGTGTCAATTCATTGCATGTAACGTGTTTGACGAAATGCCTTCTCAAAATATACAAAAGGAGTTACAACTAGAGTTACAACTGAAGTTACAACTAGAGTTACAACTGAAGTTACAACTAGAGTTACAAAGAGAAAGGATGGTTATAAAAGGAGTGTTGCTTGGAGAATTTATGTAGCACAGGGGGATAAAAGCATCACAGATTTAATCTTGTGAAGAGAGCGAGAGGAGAGCGAGAGGTGCGCGAGAGGTGAGTGAGAAGGGTGTGTGTTGTGTGAATAGTGGGCGATGTTGAGCAAGCAATAGACCAATCAGGGTCTTGTAAAAGTGAAGGCATTTTTATGTCAATCTTCTAGCTTCAAAAAGGCCAAGTTGGTGCTTGGCATCAAGGGTTGGTGCAGATAAATTAGGGGTTGGTGCTCCTTTCTATTGGTGCAAATAAATTAGGGGTTGGTGCTCCTTCCAGTTGGTGTTGGTAAATCAGGGGTTGGTGCTCCTTTCTGTTGGTGCAGATAAATTAGGTGTTGGTGCTCCTTCTAGTTGGTGCTGGTAAATCAGGGGTTGGTTCTCCTTTCTATTGGTGCACATAAATCAGGGGTTGGTGCTCCTTTCTGATTGGTGTAGATAAATCAAGGGTTGGTGCTAATTTCTATTGGTGTATATAAATCAGGGGTTGGTGCTCCTTCCAGTGGGTGCTGGTAAATTGATTGTAAAGTTGTTGCTTTGCAAAGGCTGGATTTGGATGGGAGTCCAAACAGTCAATTTTTGAGTAGTCAAATCGGTGAACCTCGATACATCTTGTGTTGTGTGATGCTCTCTTGTTATATTTGCTTTATTTGGTTTTAAGTTCTCTTTGTTTTAGCTTTAAGAGTTTAAGGTTTAAGTTTTAAAGAGCTACACTGATTCACCCCCCCTCTCAGTGTCATTGTGAGACTAACATATTCTACCTTCTATTGTAGATTCAGAGAACTCCTTTATTTGAACTTGTGCCTTATTAATGTAAGAGGTAATATACAAATCTCTTAGATTTGGTAGGCTTCTTCTATCTAAATCTTCTTTCAACCTTCTTGTCAAATTATGAATTCAAACAAGATCTTCTTCTTATCAAGATTCTGAATGTCTTGAGGTCTTCACTAGAATGTTTTTCTAGATTTGGCACTCCTTGCCAAATTCTTCTTCCCAGATTTGGCACTCCTTACCAAATTATTCTTCTCTTGGGATTATTGTTGGATGACAACAATTGTCCCAAGTCCTTCACTATCAGGAGATTTTCTCCTTAATAGTGGATTTCTCCAATGATTTCTCCTAGGAAGTATTTTAATGATGCTTCTATGAGCTCTGTAGTAAGGCTCACCAAGCCTTTTGTTTTTGATTGAGACCTCTCCTAGGTCTTCTATCTAGCAACTTATCTGATATTCCAACTAGGACATTTTATTAAACCTTCTAATTCTAGAAGTTTTGGTGATGAGATCTTCTTTTTGGATCTCTGATTTTGCTACTTTTGGATTCTAGAATAGGACTTCGCTGGTCCTTTCTCTTTCTTCTAAAATTTGCAGGCTTTGATGGAGATCACCAATATCCTCTTTCTTGGACTCTTATCCGAAGTCTTCTTCTGAAATAGGAAATTTTTCTTCTAAATTAGGAATTCCTCTAATTTTTTTTTCTTTAGAATTAAGGCTTCTATGGTCTTTTCTAGATCAAGGCTTCTTTGGCCTATTCTTCTTCAAGGCTTCTCTGGCCTATTCTTCTTCTAGGTTTCTCTGGACTATTCTTCTTCAAGGTTTATTTGGCCTATTCTTATTCAAGGCTTCTTTGGCCTATTATTATTTTGCATTTTTACAGGTATCAATCTCCTATATCCTTCCTTACTCGAATTCTAGAGTCTCTTCTTCCTTGAGACTACTATGAGGTTGTTGTGGCCTTTTTCTTTACTTCTACTCTTTTTAGGATTGCGACTCTTTGTAATGTGACCTTTTCAAGGTATTTGATATCTTTAGTCTTCTCCTTGTTGCTGAAGGTTCCAGAATGATTATAAGAAGATATTATTCCTAAATATTTTGTAGGAAGCTTCCCAACCTTTTCCTGAATCTCATTTTTCTTGCAAAAAGTTGTTAGAAAATAGAACGAAAGGATTTATTAATCTAGAGATAATAATATTCACTACTTGATTTGTTAAACTAGTTGTATGAATGTTTAGTCCTAGTCTTCACAAGATTTTTTGCAATTTTTTCGAAAGACTCTAGCTAGATGAAATCTCAGAATTTTTGTGACAGAGATTTTATTTCAATACTCACTTGTGATTCTCTCCCTATTCCTATTAACCTACTAGATGATGATGGATGTAGGCCCTCCTATTAATATCTTAATTCACCATAGTTTTGATACCACTATTAGCTTTTGAGGATATATGCAGTGGGAGAGATCTAACATAGGTCATGATAATATGAAAACAACTGAGTCTACAATATGACTGAAATATACTATAAATAGAAAGTGGCAAAACTACAATGCAATATGGAGGATATGGTCACTCCATTAATATAAAATAAAGAACTACATTGTGCTACATACAAGAGCTCTACCACAATCTACTCTTTACTACAATGATATTGATATCTATGTGCTCTACTTCTCTATTTATCACAATGAGACCATTTATATAGGAAAAGAGATTCCTTGGCCAATACTCTACCTGGCTATACAAGTGGACACCTTGCACATTACAACATGCATATTCACACTTGTGCATTTATTACATTGCTTTAAGTAAGTAGCTAACTTCCCCTTGAAGTAATATCTACTCTAACTATGTACCAAAGATGGTCCATTTACATGATTCAAATGATATAATAACTCTACCATGCTTGTTGTCCTTTGCATTGGAAAATTTTCATTGCCTATTGAACCATTGTCCTCTTCTCATCTATTTGTATTAGTGTCACGAGCCTCTCATCTAATATTTCTTGGTCATCCAAATGGTTCTCTACCATTACCTCAAGTAGGGTACCAATAATTCTACTAAAACTACAATCTCTTTGTGGGTCAATGCAATTGCCCGCAAACATAGTCCTTGTAAGCAGGTTTGGACTATTATTCTTATTGAAATTTTACTAAGTCCAACTCAATAATTCATGAGTATGAAAAAATAAGAGTTGAAGGCTCTGGTAACACAAAAGTCCCAAACTAAGCAATCTCAATATTTTCAAGAGCTAACATCACACCAAGTTCCAAAAAAGTTCAAGATGCCTAGATTTGGGTCCAATGAAGTAATCTTGTGATTTGCAAATTATGACATTAACAAGGTTTTTATTAAGACAAACCAGTGAAACAAAAGTTTAAAAAATAAAGAAATCCAGGAATTTCAAATTGAGACAAGTTGATCATGAAAGTGGTAGCCATGCTCTTCAAGTGTGTTGGATAAGACCATTCTTGTCTACATCAGGCTTGAAAAGGGACTTCGTTATAATTATAAAAAAGAATAGAAATCACCATATAATATTATAAATAAATGATATTTCATCAATATAAGGGTCAAATATTTAGTATATTGCCTCTTATATATTGTATATACTGGTCTGTAATCAATATAAGTAAACTTTGTTTGGTCTTTGTTGATGATAGTATTGCGGTTTCAAATTTGAATGTGAGTTATACATTTTAATGCATTTCTATTCATGCTTTATTAATGGTATTCTATTAGAAAAATTTAGCTATAACTGGATTGCCTTTTATGAAGTTATTAAAATTTTGAGAGATATATAACACGAACTAATTATATCAGAATCCTACAATACTCTATTGATTAGCTAGTTTATTAGGCGTTGTCTATGTTTGAGTATTGTTTGACATATTTCATTGTTGTTAAGATATATACCAACCATATTTCAATCAATTTTTAACCCTATCTCCCTTCTAATCCCTTTCATTTATATCTTTAGTCTTGAAATCCCCTTATATTTCTTTAGCATTAAAAAGAACCAACATTTTATAAGTTGACTCAAAAGAAATTTAGAGTCATCTGATCTTGATTATGGTCTACAGAAAATCTTCCAAATTAGGAAGATTTCTAACTAAGATATTTTGGCATGCTTGATGGAACGTTTTGGTTTACCTCATAAATAATCATAGGTGGGACACGAAGAACACTTCACTTGATTAGAAGTCAAATACTAATTGAATAGAGCCTTGGTGACTCCATTGTTGAAGAACCAAATAGATTAGCAACTCCATTGGTGAATGAGCTCTAGAACTACATGGAAACAATACTAGAGTGTAGACAGGGATGAGTACTTTCCTAGGATGAGGGAATGATATGAGTCATGAAGGATAAACTATCATTGATATAATGCTCAGCCTTGAATGGGTAAAATTCAATATATGTTTAGGCTAGATGGGTAGATTAGACATCATAAGTATGCAAACATCTAGAGCAGTAGACAGCTAATTCAAATAGGGTAGACGTATAGACAATAGACATATAGGAAAATAGGGTAGATGTCTAGATAGTAGAAGTCTAGGATAATCAAGTATATATCTAGACAATAGACGTCTAAGAAAAACAAGTAGATGTCTAGACAATAGCCATCTAAGACAAACAAGTAGACATCTAAGGCAATCGATATAGATGGGTAGGTGTCTTAATAGGTCTATACGAATAGGCCTAGATGTCTAACTTATAGGTTTAGATGGGTAGGCCTAGACGTCTATAGTTTAGGCATTCATACTTTAGTCTACAACTTCTCCTGCTCGTTGGTTCTTGTAACTGTACAAACACAACACAACACAACCTGAAGATGCTCTATCTCATACCAAGCATTGATAAATACCTATAAAGATACTCATGAAGTATTCACACATTATACATGCATTCTAAAAAAATTCTTTCTGCACAACAGATCTGCATTTATGGACAAGTATGGATATCTTACAAAATGAAATAGGGGGGTATTTATAGGCAAGTCTAGGTGGTTACTACAACCAACCTGGCTCAACCGTCCCAACTTTCCCATTGTTAACACTTAACACTATTGTTTAAAGTGTAAAAACCTATCTTAAACATCTAACTAAAAAAGTCTAGATGACTAATTAATTCTATATGTCCTAACTAATCAAGATATCTAACAAATGATGGCTATATTTGTCCTTTTGTGTAGTTAAACTAATCAGTCCGTATTCATTAGATCAACTAATTTTACATTGTAAAAAATTTCATCAAATGACTCATACATTACCAAAATTGTTGTACATAGTCAAAATTGTAGTTATTTAGTAGACATTCTATCAAACAGTTCAGTAATTATTTCTATTTTTAATTGTTATATACATCTATCCTCCCCTTCGAAGAAGTTGATGTCTTCAACAAATTTCTTTGTTGGATTTGGAGTGTCTATGCATCCTTGGGTTTTGTATCCTGTAGTTCTTCTTCCAATTCATGCACTCTCAACTAAAGGGCTTCACGTTCATCCTAAATCTATTTGGCATACTTAAAATACTTGGCCCATTCTACTCCCAATGTATTAGCACGATCTTCCATATCTTGGAGCCTAGACAACAATTTAGCCTCCCACTATAGAAAAATCTCCTTCATCCACTATGCGGGCACTATGGAGGGAGATGAAGCCTTTGATGCCAAGTCAATTTTAAGAGTGTCCTCATGCTATTATTCTTGGAGCAACTCTTCGTTTATTGCGATTTACTCCTTCTACCAAGCCTCTTTGTGTTGTTTTAGCTCCTTCTGCCAAGCTAGTTCTTGTTGACTCTTTTGGATGACCAAGTCTAAAACTTGCTTAACCAACAACTCATTATGTCTAATTTTTTTGTAGTACTTCAAGTTCTAATTCAATAATCACCTTCTCTCTAGCAGTGAGTTGAGCACCTAGATTATGCAATTCTTGCTACTTTTCATAAATATTAGATAGGGAGTCATTTAAGTGAGCAACTTCTTCAACCGGTTTTTGCTCTTTCTCCTATAATTTTGCCTTAGTTGCTTGAAAATATGTATCCAATCACTACTGCATTTGATTCAAATGCTTAATTACCACTGCTAGCCAAAACAACAAGTGAGCTATGAAGTTGAGCTAACTGAACATTAGCTACAATTTAGGTTCTAGTTCCACCTGCAAACTTGTTTTGTAGAGTGTGGGGAAGAAGTATTGCCATGGCATAGAATGTATACTTATGCTGGTTTGAGATAGAGAGTAGGAGGCTTATCAGACATTGTTGCTACTCCCTCCTTAGTCTTTAGATGTATTGTAGACAAAGACCAAGTTTGTTCTTGATAAATGGTCAAAATGTCAGCACACCAAGACCCTTTTGTGGCACATTTCATTACTTTATTTAACTCCTCCTCAACCAAATACCATTTATTACATCAACCAACACACTGCATAAAACTATAGCCTGAGATTATCCATTACTAGGATCAACTTAGAAAAATAGTCAATCACTTGCTGATCCACCTAGGCTCCTCATTCTAGTGGGTTGACAAAATTTGGCATTCCCAATATGAATCATTATGTCTAAATATATTTGGCTATCTCCTCCTGTACTTCATGTAGCAACTACTTTCTCTTTCCCAAAAGGTCAATGGGCTTATTAGCTACTTTACCCTTTGTAAGCCCTGACTACTCCTTAGGTAGTTGCATTTGGATGCTACTAATTTCTATCCTAATGAACTGCTAAGATACGTTCATTTATGGAGGCTTCTCTCCCATCACTATATTGGTCTCATGTCCAAACAAGACCTTGTTATTGATTATAATGGGATGCTGTTCATCCCAGTCGTTGGATTATCAACACTTGAGGGTGGTAGATCCTCCTTTACCATCACTGTTGGGATTTCTATTGGAGTAACTATAGTTGTCATTATTCCTGATGATACAGATGCATCTGCTACGAGAATATCCTCAAAGGAAAAACCCACAAGGAGGCAGTGAAGGAAGTTATCACAAATAGAGATTCAGGTGGTGCTTCTGGTGAAGTCACACACACCCAAAATTGGGCTTCAACCAAATACTTCGTAAGCCCAATTTTTTTTATAGTACTGGTTCTAGTTGGGACATGCTGCAAAACTAAGGAGATTTCAAAATCAACTTCAATCACATGAAATATCAATTGTTGCTCAATATTTTTAGCTATTTATTAACTACGAGCAATATTATTTGCTACAATACCATGCACTAAATATGGGGATAGTGATGGGGGTGATGACTCAAATTGTCATCTCTTCCTAGTTGGCTTAGGCACTTCTGGTGGGAATGCAACAACTTGTTTTGTTGGCCCTTTATTCTCAACCAGTGGTAGTGTTGTATCCTCCCCTTATAAATCAATCACTTGCCCTTCTTTGCATGATGACTTATGGGAGATCTGCTTCACCTGTAGCTTCTTGATTAGTGTCTATTTTTTAACTTATAGCTTGTCATCATTCCACCACAAGATCATCAAAGCCAAGTTTTATAATTGTTGAGGTGGATCAAACTTTGAAATCTGCACTCCTGCACGATAGGCTACATCCAAGAGTAGTCCAATGGCATGAAAACCATCAAAAATTTCTTCGTGGTTCATGTCAAAAAATTCTAAATACGAAGTGCCAAATTATTTATCCAATCATATGCCACTCCTTGCTCAATCCCTTGCAAGTATGGAATCAACCAAATGGGGAGTTATGAGATTTGTTATTCTTTAGATAACCTAGCCATAAAGATATTCATTATGCATTGTAAATTCTTAGTCCTTAGCTATGGTTATTTCACTCCTTGATTATCGTGGGTCACTAGCATGGCATCGATATCTTCATTAGTCAAAGTAGTGATACTCTAAATCAACTATGATATTTTATTTATATAGAACTGCTCATTCACCATTAGTTGACCCTTATTTGAAAGTCTAAATATATGCTAAAATTATTTAGAAGAGAACTCAACTAATAAGATCTGATCACCAATACAAACTATGCAAGTATGATGCAGTGAATCACATATTTGCAACATTTGCACCAGATACTCCTTGAAAAAATATTTCTTAAAACTTTAGACTTGTAAAATAAAATTGATTCCTACGGCCTCAAACTTCAGCTTCATCGGATCTTATGCTGGTGTCTCTACCCACAATTACTAGCAAAAATATCCCCTTGGGTAAATCTTGGTGATTTCATTGATTGGGACCGTGTAGATTTGTTGAGCTTCTTTGGTTCTTTGAGTGGGTACTTTTGCTTGCACAACCTCATGCATACCTCAAATTTTCCCCTAGTATGGACTTGGTACTTATCTATGCATCATTTATCCATGATCCTACTAGTTATGGAGTTATTTAGCAATAATTGACTTGGGTACCACTTCGGATTAGGGTGGATCGTGTCCTGATTTTGGGCAGCTCATTTTTTTGTAGACGTCTCCCCTTTCAGACATCTCTTTTCTCTCAAACGTCTAACTCCTCATATGTCTCAACCTACCTGAAGTATTCTTCCTAGACATCTAATTTTCCAACTAGATATATCCTTCTTGGATGTCTAATTTTTCCATCTAGATGTATAATTTTTCTAGTTGGACGTCTCCTTCCTAGATGTCTAAATTCTTTCCACTAGATGTATCCTCCTCAGATGCCTATTTTTTCTATCTAGATGTCTCCTCCTCAAACACCCATTTTTTATCTAGATGTCTCTTGGATGTGCTTCTTATATGGGTAGGTGCATTCACATATAGATGCCCTAGACAACTTTCTACAAATGAAGTTGTTCTAGACATCTTAGACTTGCACACTTCTCAGCTAGACAATGCTCGTACATTGTTATTTTTTTTTCTTGTGAATTGGGAGATGGGATTGCTGCACTTGCACAAAAAAGTGAATAATTATCCACAAAGTGATGTCTACCAATCATAATGATGTCTAACTTCATCTTGAATAAATTATGGTGCACCAAAAACCCTACCTTAGCTCCAAATCTCTTACGCTCATCTTGCATTTCACCTACAAAAATTTGAAAGCAAATGAGCAAAAATACCCAAGTGTTCCCAATTTATAGAAGATATTTCACCCATGCAACTACCACCTAATACCTCATTGTCTACATATACACCAATTCACCAATTTTAGCATGCACAAATGTCTTTTTCTTATTTCATCCTTTTCCCTATTTTATCTTTTCTTGTTTTTTTATATATTTATGCTTTTCTTTTTCTTTTTATTTATTTTATTATTTTTCAAAACTACACTTTTCATTTTAATATTTTTGGATGAAGCACACGGTAATGTCAATACACACTTCCAATGTATCAAATGTGTTATCTTCTTGGCATTGACCACTAGTTCCAAAATTGCTAAAGTCATCGTTGTCCACTTGTGCTTCAACTTGTTGGTGATTATGATGATTACTATGACTACAGGGAGTTTCCATATGAGGTTGTTACTCACATCATATATTTTTGCATCTAATTATATGTCAATCTATCCTTTCATCTTCTTTTGACTCATGATATGTCTCCTACCTAAATGTTTGATAGTTTTTAGCTTGATGTCTACTTCTGCTGACATCATCCTCACCTTATAGATGGCTTATATCAGCTGAAATATGGGTTTGTTCTAGCTATATGTATTTTAGATGAGTCCCTTCATAATATATGTGTAAATACATCATTCAGACGGGTTATACCAATGACTAGATGTGTTAACTCCTCATCTAGATGGGTTGGCACATCCTCAAGATGAATTCGCTCGGTCCTTTTGTCAATCTATTAGATTATTATGTAGTCATCAAGATAATAGAACACAACCCCTACTTGTTCCTATCAATCAGTCATCCTACTATTGGGCTGATGTCTTTCCTTTTACCTAATATTTTGATAGATCCTTCCTATCCCGTGACATCTATATTGAAGTCTATCAATCTATCGATGGACGACTGCCCATCCTTGATTTATATAATTTTGATTGAGATCCCTATTTTACATCCCATGTATTCCTTGTGTGACTTGTCCTCTTCCTCTTGCCAATCAAATCTCGCTAACATTGGGCTACCATACTCCTATTTGCCCAAGATTTGGTCGATCCCTCTATCATTCTTGATGATGTCTTTGGTTCCTACAAGCTCACTGATGTAGTGATGGGTTGACTTGGACTATGTCCATAGATGGTCATTGCAACCTGTTGTGGCTGCTCCACAACGTACCCCAAAATTGGGGACCCACCTTTTTATTTTTGGTATTTGGATGTTTGCATGTTGATTTCGAGCGTCTAATGCTCGGTTTATTTTGAATTTGTATTTATCATTAGTTTTTGTCAGTAAGTTTTTCTTGTCGACGATATTTTATTGTCGATGACTTTTTCTTGTCGACGATATTTTATTGTCGATGACTTTTTCTTGTCGACGATATTTTATTGTCGACGAATTTTTCTTGTCGACGTTTCTTTTGTTGTCATCTTGTGGTTGATGATTTTTATCATCATTGTTGTGTCGACAAGTTTTTCATCGTTTTGGTGGTTAGTGTTTTCGTGGTTACTTGTTGGGTTTTCTTTCATTTGTGTATACCGATATAACAAAAAGATAACAATATATATTAAAACTAAAAACTAAAATATATATATATATATATATATATATATATATATATGATTAAAACAAGCTCATGGGCTATGTTAATTTTGCCTTAAATTGGATTTGAAAGTCTAATGGGCTATGTTATTTTTGCCTTAAATTGGATTTGAAATTCTAATATTTGGTCATATGCAGGACATTCACCAGCTAACGAAGGACCGAGTGTGGAATACAATGCAACGATGGCAAAGAGGAGCTTGAGAGCAGCGATTGGTCGATATGCTCGAGCACCAAGGGAATGGGGTCCACTTGGCATTCTCGGAGGCATGCAGAGGACCGAAGATGAACAGTGGACAAATCAATGGCATAATACATGGTGGATAAATATAATTAGACAATGTGGCAGTGGGTATTCGAATGTGGGAATAGTGCAGTTTTTAGAAAGCGTCATCGAGTGGTTAGTGCCGAAAACCATGGCAACGCGAGCAGATTTTGGTGATTACCAAAGATAAGAGAAGATTTAAAACACACCAATTTTTGCGAACACATCAGCATCAAAATAGGAATTTGGTAGCAGATGTCGGTAGTGACTTCGGACACGACAAATTGAACAGCACGATAGACACCAAGTTTTGGAGGTCGAGTTGGAGAGTTTAGCAGCACGACATCAACAATTCGGTAGGTCATGAGGATTCACAGATATCGACAGCAAGTCCAAATGGCACACAAAATACCATCGCGTACCCACCCGACGTAGAAGACCTAACAGTGAGAACACGATAGTGTTTTGGTTTTCTGTCTAGGGCCTGGCATAGACATGAGAGGCAATCCCAGAGAATGTGGGTAACTTAGCCATTATTGACGCAGATCTCAAGATGAGTGTGGATAAAATAGGATTGCGAGCTAGCAGCTTAGCGGGATAGCATCGTGACAGTGGCAGTGCGCGGCTAGAATTTAGAACGCGACCATGACGAACAGGCCCACATAGTAGAGTCATGGTTAAACAAAAATCAAACCTGGCCAGTGCATGATGTGAAAGTCAGGGTTTGACGTAGACACAATGGTAAATGATGTGACGGCAAAGTTTTGAACATTGTGGCACCACGACAAACATTTTGAAGCATATGTTAGCAGCGGTAGAGTCAAAAGTTTTTGGTGCTGCAATGTTAGGCATACTCAGATGAAGGGTTCGATAACCGAGTTTATGATGATGCCCGAGCATGAGTTAAAACACCAAATGAACCAGTTGCAGAGAAATAGATGTGGGCCCCATATGAAGGATGTATAGAAAACACGAGCTATTTCAGACAGAGAAAGCTGTAATTAGTAGTTATGGTGGTGGATGATCATAACTTAGACCCAACCACAAATAACGCAAAGAAGATTGGAGTTCGACGGGATTGGGCATTAATGAACAAATTCAAAGTTTTTGTTGTTTAGATAATCTTAGAGCGACCGAAGTTACGAATAATAAGAGCGGAGATACGGTTCGAAGAACGACATCCATAGAGGAAGAAATAGGTGGCATCATCAAATAGTCCAGGGCGAGGTGGCTTACACCAATGCGGATGGACGTGGTTCGTCGACGCAACGGCTGCATGGTTGACACTGTTCGTGAGGTCGAGCCCGCACCAATGAAGACAACTGGATAGAGGTGTTTGTTTCAAACTCAATGACAGAGGGCTTTGGCAATGGCGAATTAGGTTAAAGACAAATGTGAGGTACACCATGTCAAGCAGAGACACTCATGACATTCAAATAGCCTTAGATACAGTAAGATCGAAGGCAGTGGAAGATTACCAGTAAACAAAAACAGTAAGGTTTCGAATGCCTTGGAGGCCATTGGGGCCTATGCTATTCAAATATAATTGGCTAAACAACATATATCACGGCAGACTGCGCCTCGCGACAATTCGTTAGCCTCCATTGAAGTTTTAAAATATAATGTTTTAATATTTTGTTTTTCTTATGCTTTTGGAGGTTACTCGACACCAATGGAGCAGCGAAGCATAGGATACATGGGATTTAACAGCGAAGTGCACAGGGAGGTTTACATAGATGTCAAATTTCATGGCACAGAGTTTGGGACAATATAGTTTCCTTGTGGGACGACCGACGAACGTGGGTAACTCACCAAATGACGCTGAATAAGTATGACAAAAGGTAGTTGATTATTAAAAGCATGCAGAGTCTATCTTGGGCACATGGTTAAGAAAAGAAAAATAACGGAAAGCAGAATGGGGAAGTATTGTAATTAATGCCAAGTGTAGTAAAAGCCTTCGTCATAAACGGAGCCCCTTCACATTGAATGTTGAAATTCATATATATATATATATATAGGGGGTTTTCAATAGTAAAATGAGCATTATTAAGTGAAGCTTATTTTTATAAGAGAAATGTCACCAAGTGTATATGCTTGTACTTTTGTAATGGAACTGAATATCATAAAATCATGCAAAGCGTTATAAATAGTTTCGTTCGTAGAAGATAGAAGAAGGAAAACTAGAATGTTTCGAAATAAAACAAAAGAAGGATTCGAACAACCATGAAGTCGAAATGAAAAGCATTTGAAGACCAAACCAGAGAAATGGAAAACCAAGGGTTTGAAAATATGGAGCGAGGAGTCTTTTCGAAGAAACTTTAAATGCTGCATCCGAAACTGGAATGAGGGGTTGGAAACTGCTACAAGCAAAGTTGCAGATTTGAAGGCAAGAGGGCTATTTTGGGCTTGTTTGGGCTGTTTTTCTTCAATGGACTGGTTTGGGAAAACCAGAAATTCTGCTATTGTAAAATGACACATTTTTAATGCAGGAGTTTTTTAGAAATTTGCATCTTGTGGGCAAAAAAGGAGATTCTCTTTGCATGCTATGGATTTAATGTCTATTTTTCTTCTCTCTTTTAGATTTCAAGTTTGTAGATGGAGTTAATGCAAGTTTGCTTGGTTGCTTCATGTGAATGCTTGAACCTGAAATTTATTTTAAACCCTAGGAACTAACACTTAGTCTATGGGGATTGTGCTTGTTTTGCAAGTCCAATAGGTTAGGTTGCATGCATGGAAACCTCACATATTCGGTTTTGTCGAAATAGGATAGCATCATATTGAATGCATTTTATTTTCAGTTTTTTGCATTTTCTTTCAACTTTTTTTGCATTTTATTTTCCAGAAATTTTAATTTATTTTAATTTTCAGGCATTAAAATAAACATTTAAAAAAATTCAAAATCCAAAAATAATTTCACCATTGCGTAGGTTATACTTCAGACTTCCAATACACACTTTGAAATTTCATTTTCGGAGTTGTTTAGTATTTTTAAAAATTCATCGAAGTTGCTGTTTTATTATAGATTTTAAAAATCCGAAAATAGAAAATTTCCATTTCAAGGTCAAATTTCATTTTTTTCAGTTTTGTTTTACACTCATGAGCCTATGATGACATTCCCTTCATGAAAATTCCAATTTCATTGAAGGAGTTATGTTTTATGGCATTTTCACAAATTTCCATTTTGAGCCTAAAATTACCATCTCTTCATAAAAATTCTAATTTTACGAAAGAGGGGTAATTTGAGTATTACATTGAAGGTCTTTTCTTCAAAGCACTTAATTGTTCATCTTGATGAAAATTTGATTTCATTTAAGAGGGATAAGTTAAAGTGACATTTAAAGCCCTTTATTCAAGGCCATAAATTATTGCCTCTTTGTGAAAATCTATTTCACCAAAGAGGGATGGTTTATCGATCACATTGAAAGCTATCTTCATCTTCATGATAAGAAGCCATATTTGGACTTAATAAAGAAGATAAAATCTACCTTAAAACTCTCAAGATAAAAGGAATTAAGGCACTACATCGTGGTCATATGAGGGCCAACTCACATTTGCTTTATTTTGGTTCAATGAACAATCACTAAAGTTTCATGGTAAAATAAACCAACATTGCCCCTTGTTTACAATTACTTGCAATCACTAAGGTGTTCCAAGAATTTAAATTAAATATCTTTATTTGAGATTACTAATATACATGCAAATGCTAATATAGCGGAGACCTTGGAGAAGTTGTTTTTTTAACTTCTTTGCAAGAGGGAATTTGGAACCCAAATCCTAAGGGAGAGTGTACTTTCACAATTGGGTAAAAATACAACTCAACACAACCCAACCCACAAAATAGTCAACCTAGGGGTAGTAGGAAGGAAATTTCTTTCTCTTGGGCTATCGGTATGGAGGTCAACCACACTCCTCCCTTTGTCAAGTAAGCTTGGGTTACCTAGTAGTCTTGATAAACTATCTAGATTCCCTATGTTACCTTTATTTTGAGCTAGGTTTATCAGTTTTGCTCACGAGATTGATTTTGCATGTTCTTAATTTTTAGGTGTTAGTTGGTATAGGATACTTAGCTTCATATCTGCTCTCATTAATCATAATCACCACCTTACTTCTTCAAAGTATCTCTGAGGTGCACATTGAGCTAAGGCCACTTGGTACTGATCTGATAAGGCTGAGTTCATGATCAAATTATTTCCTTCTCATACCATGTTCATTGGATAATTTGAGGTTTCCTAAACTCTTCGTTGCATTTTCCTAACTTCTCATCAATGATATTGTAAGTCCATCATGACCAATCGATATTCTTCCACTTTTTGGATTTTAATCGATCATTGGATGGCTTCTTTGAATGGTGTCCTTCATCAATTAAGGATTGCACCTTCACCTCTAAGGAATTATGCATTCCTTCGTTCTCCTCATCTTGTGATTCCTCATATCTTATTACCTATGTTGTTTCAAAGAACTATACTCCTGTCTAGCGGCTTCGAATCTCATCCTGTTGTCTTCACCAATTTGGGTTGGGACTTGAGTAAGGTATGTTAGGAGCTCGAGGTAGATTCTTATTACTTCTTGAATCAACCAATTGCTTCCATTTCATAGGTTGTGCTGGTAATTCTTGAATATCTCTCCATATTATTTCAATAATCTATTCCCTACTAATTTAATAATCATTATTGGTAATTAGATGTTGATGTGGTGCTGTCATCCTTGCTTGCTTTGGTGATCTTTGTCGTATCAAAGAACATATCACTAAATTTGTATTAGAAGAACTTTCTATGTTCAAGAGGATTTGTAATGTGGCTAAATATGAGTTACCAAAGTTTGAGGAGGATGCATTATTTCCCATGGGCTCTTCGGTCTTGGACTCAATATTTTCACAATGTTGCTCTAGAAGTCTTCTATTCCCCTATATCCTAGAGCATCACAAAATGCTTGCTGGCACTAAAGTATTTAAAGCCAATGAGAATATGTTACTTTTTGAAGAGGCTCTCTCATTGCCATATGTGCTTCCCCTTAACTATACCTGTTCTTTTTCAACCCATACAACTCTTTGTGCATCTTACCATTCTTGCATTTGCTAATTGGTTTCATCTAGCTCCTAAATAACTTATTCTCACAATTACATATTATGCTACCTTAGAGTTTTATACTCCTCTTGCAACCTTTGCGTTTCCTGAGCCATTTGTTGCAGGATTCAAGATCCTTGAACTTCGTCATCTTCCTCTTCTAGAATCTATTCTTGTAAAGAAACATCCATGTGGGTTTGGAGTTGCTCCTCAAATTTGCTATTTGGAAATCAAATATGGACTTGTAATCATATCTACTCTCCCTCTTGAGGTTCTATCTCCATATGTTTGATTAACTATTCACCTTCTGTACCAAATAGCCAATCCAAATGTGCTGGTTCATCCTATTGAATGACATTACTTAGATCCTTATGTTCATAGGATCATATACTTGGTCAAGATTCATCTATGGTCTTTCCAAAAGTGTCGCTTGAGGTTTCTAAGTTAATAATATTTACTTGCACATGTGCCTTATAAACCTTTAACTTATAACCATTCACCAGGTCAGATCAACCTGTCCTGTCCAAATTCATTATCCGAATAACTCCGTTGTCCAATACCTCTTCCTCAAGGAAGAGTCCAAGCCATAAGGTCTTCAACTTACCTAGATTGATCTCTCTTTTCCCATTGTACTTAAGCACTAATTCACCAACCTTCAAACTCATATTTTAGAGATGTTTGTCATGCCAATACTTCCATAATTGTTGAGCAATCTTCATTGTCCATTGTACCATTACCATTTTCTCATCTAGTTATACCAATGTTGCAAGTCTCTCCTTCATGCTATCTTCATAATTCAAGCAGGTTTCGATGGCTATCCTCAATCTTGGTATCAGGAACTCTACTGGTACTACTGCTTCCTACCCACACATTAATTGAAAGGGTGAATGATTTATGGTTGGTTTGGAGGTGGTCTTGTATTCCCAAAAAAATACTATCAAGTGCTCTTTCCACTTTGATCCTTCAAATCCACATATTTTATACATGATGGAAACCAGGACCTTATTTGTCACCTCTAGTTGCCCATTTACCTTGTGATAGTATGAACTTGACAAATAATGGAAGATCCTAAATTACTTCATAAAATTATGGATGATTTCATTAATGAAATGGAATCCCCTATCACTTATTATTTGTAGAGGTATGCCAAACCATGTGATAACCTACTCATACAAAAAATAAGTTGTGCTCCTTTAAGAATTGTTTGGTAAGGCCCTTGCTTTGAACCATTTTGTTAGGTACTATATCATGACTATGATATAATTGCACTTCCTCTTTTGTCTGGTTTGTAGTGGACCCACAAAATCCAAATCCCATCTCTCAAAGAGTTCTTAAGGTTGCAATAGATGTAATGACATGAAGTTCTATTTTAATGACTTCCCTATCCTTTGACATGTGTCACATGCCTTAACATAGTTCTTGGCATTATGATAAAGGGGCCACCATAGATCTTCCAACAACACCTTTCTAGCTATTTCATCTGGTCCCATATGGCCTTCTACCAATCCCTCATGTGCCTCCTTTAGGATCTATTGCACTTCATCTTCCATCATGCATCATTGTAAACTGTGGTCCTCCTCCATCTTGTATAGAAAATATGTAATCAAGATAAAGAGTTATGCTTTCATAATCACATTTCATTTCTCAACCATTGTCATCTCCTTTGGTAGATCATATATTGATAAATATTCCTTTATATGTTTATACCACACGGGTATTGCACTTATCATGAGCAACTATGCATCGAGGAATTCATCCGATATTCCTTCTTGTGTAGGTTCTCCTGAGTGAATCCTTAATAGTTGGTCCACTATTACATGTTTCTTTCTTGGTCTTACTACCACTCAAAACATGAATTCTTGTAGAATTTTGAGCCATCTACTCACTCATCCATAGATCATTGCTTTGTTAATTAGGTATAGCAATACCTGATGATCTACATAGAAAGAAAAAGGGTTAGCCAATAAATAGTGCTAAAACTTCTATACTATGTACACCATCCCTAGTGCTTCGTGCTCTATCATACTATAGTTATTATCGACTTGAGACAACAATCTACTTGCAAATTATATGGGCTAATCCAAACCAAATTGGCCTTCCTAAGCCAATGCATAACTAATGGTGAACTTTGATGTATCTACGTACACATGGAATTCCTTCTTCCAGTATAGAAAAACTAGGATAGGTGCCTTTTCCAAGTGCACTTTTAAGCCCTCAAAAGCTTCCTAGTGCTCCTATACCCATTGTAAAGGAATACTCTTATGCGTAATAGCATCTAGAAGATGATAAGTCTATGCCTAATTTTTTTTTATTGAACTCATATCGTGTGGTTCTTCCATTAGCAGTATGACTTATATCTTGTCTGGATCGAGCTTCAAGCCCTCTTGGCATATGATATGCCCTAATAGCTTCCCATATGGCACCATTAAGACACATTTACTAGGATTTAGGGATATATGAGCTTTCCTACACAAGCTCATTCATTCATCCAATGCCTTCAAATGTTCATGTGTCCCATACAATGACCAATTGTCTAGGAAGGCTTTAAAATTTCTTGTGGACATATTGTCAAAGATGTATAAGATGATTCATTGGAATGTATTCAGTGCATTGCACAATCTAAATGACATGTGATTGTAAGCATATATCTAATTTTCTACTACAAAGGTAGTCTTCATCTTATCTTCCTCTGCAATACTTGATTTGGTTGTATCCTGAGAATCCATCTAGAAATGAATAGATTTCATGGCCTGCTACTTCTTCAAGAATGGAGTCTATGAATGAGATCAGGAAGATATCCTTTATAGTTATGACATTAAGGCTTTAGAAATCCACATAGATTCAATTTTTTTTCACATCCCTCTTCAAGGTGATCACAATCGGTGACACTCATTCACTTGTCGTAGCATTAAAAATGATACCTGCATCTAGTATCTTCTTAATTTTAGTAATTACCAAAGATGCGTATTTAAAATTCATCCTGTATAACCACATCCTCACTGTTTGTGTGCCTTAAATCAGATGAATCTTATGTAAATAGAGTTCTGGTGGAACTCCCTTCATGTCCTTGTATGTCCAAGCGAAGACATCCTTATATTCAAGAAATATTTTAAATACCACCACTTTTAACATTGGATCCCTGTTGTCTCCACACTTGATTATATTTTCCTTGTCATCTTATCCCAAGTTCACCTGAATCATTCTAGGTCCCTCATATTTGATGGACTCAAGTTCATTTGTTTCCTTTAAAACATCAATGGGGTAGACTGGTTTATCTTTAATTACTGCATCCCCATCATATATTTTACAAAGTTTTTGGAGTCCATTTTTCTCATTCCTTATCCTTCTTTGTTGCTGTCTTCTTCTTACTCCTTTTATTATTCTCTAGTTCCTTCTTCTCATCTTCTTGAATTTTGTCTCTCACATTAATACAAAAGAATTAGGGAGAAAATATTTTATAATATTCTAACTTCCAGTGAAATAAACCTTTATCTTTGTTGTGCTTATCCATTGTGCAGTTTTCCAAGTGCAACACCCTTTGCTCATTCGATTCATATCTTGATTTTGCATCCGAAGAAAAATTTCCTGAGTCCTCCAAAGTTGTAATTTCTTGGCTTACTACCAAGCTCTTTAGATTAATCAAGTACTTATGCTAGCCTTTCTTTAAGGCCATATGATCCTTCTCTCAGTTGTGGTTTAATTTTACCATTTGTAACCACCCACATCCTAGTAATACATCATATAATGGTTTTTGCATAGCAATTATAATGAAATATAGTAGAAATTCTTGTTCTACTATACATGCTTTCTGGCTCATTAGTATGCCTATCATCTTGATGTCGTACTGATCAACTCCATATAGTTTGAAGTTTGGAGATCGTAGTGTGGGTTGTCCAATAATCCATCACATTATTTCTAGCATCATGTTCATGCTTGATCCTCCATAAAATATTACATGATTCAACTTATGGTCCAATATCTCCATGTGAACTAGAGTTGGCTTATTTCCTACCTTGATCATAAGTATCATTGGATCAATGAATTGACCTCGCTTGATGTTAGCTACCTATCAGGTTTTTGCTTTCCACTTTGTTTTCATTACTTCCCCAATCATAGTATATAATTCCAATACTATATTGAATAAATTTTCTACTTTTACTTCCATCGTTGTGTTCGATACTTGTGTCACCAAGCCTTCTATTGATGCTCGCTGATCAATTGTGATTTCCACCTTATTTAGAGCTTTCTCTAGAATTAGTATTTCTTGCTTTTCCTTATCTAGTTTTTTTCTAATCAATTCTTGTACTTCCTACCATCGTTGTTTCTCTTTGGAAGGATTTGGATACTCTTCTTTCTTCCTAGTCTTGTGTTCTTGTTACTTTTAGGACTTCATATTCCATTTCTATAGCTATACTCACTTCTTTAATGTTAATCAAATTAACATTCTACATGTCACTCGAACTTACCGTATTTGGGAAATTAGCATCTTTATGGTTTCTTGGTCCACACCACCTACACATTTGGGTAGTATTGCTACCACTTGTATTGCCTGTATTCTAAGGCTTGGGGTAATTCTTTGCAAAGTGGCCCCATTATTGGTAATTATGACACTAGATTATCGGTCTTCCTTTCAGAGTGATATTACAATTGACTCTGTCCTCCTTGTCTTCCACCTTGGTGGTTGTTCCTATATCTACTACTTATTGCACCTTCTTCATTTCTTGAAGTGTTTGGTTGATCTTCTAGATGTATTGTCAAGGTATTATGTCTTGCTCCCTTTAAGTTAAATGGGTAATCTGCTACTAGATTTCTAGAGATATCTCATATGTTGCAATATGCATTCTTTGGGCAATTGATATTTACATGTACTTTTGTATCACATTTGGAACACCAAATATCTTTTCTATATTTTCATCCTTCTCATTTGAATTATTTCATGATTTTCTCAAACTCCTTTTGAAAGGAATGTATTACACTTTGGACTTTATCTTCTGCCTCACTATCAAAATCATTGCACCTTATCTATCCTTCAATCCTTGTGCTATTTGCTTGGCTTCATTTTTGAAATTAGTTGCTTTCTCTAGAGATTCTACATATGTAGAAGCTAGTACTACCTTCATTTTCTTGTAGTATTTACATAACAATCCATCCAAAAACTAACATTTTACCATCCCATCAATATATGGCATCTCCATTTTGTCTTTCAATCACTTCAATCTCCTGTTATAACTTTTAACATACTCATATGCTTTTTGCTTTGTTGTGAAGAATTTAGTAATAATCTCCATATCATATCTCAATGGTTAGAATTATTCTATAAATGCTTCTTTCAGGGGGATCCACTATGTAAATTATTGCGTATTCTATTATTTCAAATACCAATCCATAGTTATTCCTCGCAAGGTGACTAGACACAATTGCAATCACTCCATATCTTGAATTACCCCATTTAATCCCCAAATGGTTATGCAAGTTCATATATGGTACACTGGATATTATTTTCCTTCCCTAGTGAAATATGGGCATTTTTATTTGCCTACTCGGTTAGCAGTGTTCGTCATTGGGACTATTCCACTAGGAAATCTTCTTGGTGGTAATTTAGGTGGAGTTCTATTTGACTCCCTATTTGTTATTGATGGTGTGAAATTTGGATAAAAAAATCTTCTTCTTGAGCCTCTACTTCATGACCTCCTTCACAAGTAAACAAGATGTGGTTATGTTATTCCTTCCCATGAACCTACACATGGTTGTTGTGGTACAAAGTCTCCTTCTTTTGTATTCACTAACCAACTCCTCTACGCTGGTTTTGGTGTTACCATCCACTCCTTATCTCCAATAATAGGTACTTCCTTTACTATTTTCTCTTCTCCTTCTGCTATCACCAACAATATCCCTACTCTCAAACTCTCATCCTCCATGGGATTCCACACTCTTTCCACTTCGAGCTATAATATTTTTTTTGATTGTGTATCCTTTGATTCACCAGCTATGCACTTCATCTTAGTGGTATCGTGCTCCTTCCTCTTGCACCTTATTTCATTCACATATTTACCTTATCACTTATACCTCTTAACCCAAAGTTTGATTTAGGAAATGGTACCAAATGTAGACAAGGGTGAGTAATTTCCTAGGACAAGGGAAATATAGAAGTCAGGAAGGATAAAATATCTTTGACATAATTCTCAGCCTTGAACGGGTAAACTTTGATAGATGTCTAGGCTAGATGGGTATATTAGATGTCATAGATATGTAGACGTGTAGAGCAGTAGACATCTAAGTCAAATAGGATAGACATCTATATAGTAGACATCTAGGATAATAGGGTAGACATCTAGATAGTAGAAATCTAAGACAACCAGGTAGAGGTCTAGAAAATAGGTGTCTAAGATAAATAAGTAGACATCTAGGTAGTAAACGTCTAAGACAAACAAATATACATCTAGATAGTAGAGGTCTAAGGAAACTAGTGCAGATGGGTAGGTTTCTTAATAGGTCTAGATGGATAGGCCTAGACGTCTAACTGATAGGTTTATATGGGTAGGCCTAGATATCTATAGTTTAGATATTCATCCTTTAGTCTACAAATTCTTCTACTTGTTGGTTCCTACAACTGCACAAACACAACACAACACAACCTGATGATGCTCTATCTCATACCAAGCATTAATCAATACCTACAACATAATAAGATGATCACAAAGTATTCACATATGAGACATGCATTCTAGAACAACTCTTATTGCACAACAAATATGCATTTATGGATAAGTATGAATATCTTACAAAATGAAATAGAGGGGTATTTATAGGCAAGTCCAGGTGGTTATTGCAACCAGCCTGGCTCAACCGCCCCAACTTCCCTATTTTTAACACTTAAAACTATTTTTTAAAGTGTAACAACCTATCTTAGATGTCTAACACAACCATTCTATACATCTAACTAATTTTAGATATCTTAACTAATCAAGACATCTAAAAAATGAAAACTATGTTTGTCCTTTTGTGTAGTTAAACTAATCAGTATTTATTCATTAGATAGACTGATTTTACATTATAAAATATTTCATCAAATGACTCATACATTACAAAAATTGTTGTACATAGTCAAAATTGTAGTTCTTTAGTAGATGTTCTATCAAACAGTTTGGTAATTATTTTTGCTTTGAAATGCTATCTACATGGAGGTTGAAATAACTCACATGATTAATAGTAATTTAGTTATTTCCTAGTGATCCTAATACCTTCCACCTGAAGCCATTGTTAGGTGTATATATCCATATTGGAATAGTGTTAGACCCCTTAATATCCTTGATACCCATGATATTACTTGGTCTACATTAAAAGCCTTTTCCTCTTATGATGGTAGGGAAAATACAACTTACAACTATTATCAAGATGCTACTACTTTGGCTACCATATATAATATTTTAGTAAGACTCCTTACACTATGTTTTAAAGGTAAAGTGTTGGCATGGTACTATTTTCTAGAAGATAATAGCATTAGGACTTGGGATGACCTAGTCGAACCCTTTATCTTAGCGTTCAATGACATATA
Organism: Wollemia nobilis; assembly: GCA_028583015.1. Lineage (NCBI taxonomy): Eukaryota > Viridiplantae > Streptophyta > Pinopsida > Araucariales > Araucariaceae > Wollemia > Wollemia nobilis. The sequence continues at coordinate 737,644 of JAQPPZ010000267.1, forward strand.
GGACCCTTTCACATTACTCACTTAGTTGTTATTTATTCAAAAGCATCAATAGGAAATCATCACTAATTTTAATATTAGGTTTAGAAAAACTTGGAGGAGAATCCCTCAGGATCTAAATCCATTGTATGCCCAAGCTTATATCTATTATATGCTTTTAGCCTAAACATAAGTCTTCAAATCCAATATTCCAATGATATGAGGTTCTTGTAAATATTTCAAGCTGCTATCACAACAAAAATACACTCATCTTAGTTGGAAATATTTCCTCTAGAATATCTATACCAAATATATCCTAGACCTATGAGATGAACACACAATATTTATTTTTGGCTTTACCTTTCCCTTAACTGGCTATATTTCCTAAAACATATTCTTAGTTCCTCATTCTTGTAAGTTTTGTACCCACCATGCCCACTCTAGAATCAAGTGAATTACAAGAATTAAGAGTTGTAGTCTAGAACATTACAATTGAGTTTGATATGTTGAAGTGGAAAAATGTTGAGAAGAGATTTAAAAATTTCCAAAAAAAAAAGTTTTCTTATACCTTAGAGGACCAAATGGTGCAAATTAGTGAAGATGATGAGGGAAAAATGCTATCACACTTAGCAAGAACAAAAAGCATCCAAAAATATAAACAACTACTAGTATTCAATATTTGATAGTTATTACAATGGGGACACCTACCAAGATGACCAAATTCATATAGGATATAATTTAGGAATCAGGAGAACTCATATCCTTGGTAATAGATCTAAAATAATATCTAATAGTTGAGGATCATTCTAGACCAACCAACATAGACATGGAAATTATAGAGCAATAAATGGATCAACTTGAGGAACAAGCTAAGCCAATGGAGCCAAAATTATTTGAAGAGTAATCCAAGTCTAGAGGACCAAAAGTGCATCTTAAAAAGGAGTATGCTTATCAAAATCTATGCTATCCTTCTATAACCAAGATATAAAGTATGAAAATTACTATACAATATCAAAGGTGGTTTAAGGAACAATCCAGGAAGGTGATGCAGTTGCTTGAAAAGGCTAAAAACAACATTGTGAAAGGAGTGAATATTTTGAAGGGGATTTTTCTAATTTTTTGATAGGTTGAATTCAATGAAGAAATATTTAAAGGCTTGTAGCTAGAAGAATTAACCTTCTATATTTTAAGAAAGAACATACACAACCATTTATTGGCATGGGTAAGACAATATTTATGTGTATGGAAGAATGTAAAGTTAATAATTGCATGCTTGAATATGAAGCTACAAGAAAAATTATACCTCAAGTAGTTTGTAATGATATGGAATTAGAATATACCTGGTCTAGTTCTAAAATATTTCAATAAAATACGTGCCAATACTATTGCACAAACTATTGGATATTTCAATAATCCAGGAAGTTATAGTTGTGGACTTGCCATTGATTTTTGAATTATGCTTGTCAAATGAGTTTATGGATCATCTTGGGGGATACTTGTCACTTGATGGTACTCACATAATGATTCCCTATGTATGGAATGTTTGGATATATGGTGAGAAGCTCAAACCTTATCACATGGAAAAGTATGAGCAAGAAAACATTGATATGGCAAAAAATATTTTGAAACATCCCAAGGTAGAGATAGAGCATTGGCCAAAAGGTAAGGCAAAACTAATGTAGAATGATTTTTCCATGATTAGTATTGATGTAATAATTTTTAAAAACATGGGGACTCAACAAAATCTAGAGTCCATCTATAATCAGTTTCAAAGCATGGTGGGTCACATGTTCCAACAAACTCACCCAAAAATATGGGAAAAATAACAAAAGAATTGCAATCAAATAAAGAATGTTCCATGTTTAATTTTGAAGTAACAATTCCCATGATCCTTGGAACTCATGAAATGTAGGGTAAAATTTTAGTACAAAGAATAAAACACGTGAGAAAGATAGCCAAACAATCATGAGTTGAAGGTGAATTACCTTCATCAAGTCCCAATACAAATTGTCATGCAGGCTTTCGAACTAATTTATTTTCAAAGCCAACCTAATGAAAGCTCTTTTCCAAAGCAATTAATATATTTGGGAATAAAAAAAATCAATAAAAGTAGAAGTTTGGGATTATATGGTTGGGTCATTGTAAATTTTGATGAGATGGTAAGGTTCTACATAGTTGGCATGGGAAGGCATGCCAAAATTTTGTATAAATAGGTGTAAATAAAATTAATTATAGCTAAATAGAATAAATACATTGGACAAAAATATAATGACATAACATCCTCATGCAGTAAAAATATAATGACATAAAAATACACCAGACAAATCACACACACAATTGGGAGAATTAGGGTGAATAATCGTGTTGATTGCTAAATCAGTTGTGTTGGAAAGTTCTTTTGCATGAGTTGGAAAAAAAGGATGGATGTGAGAACTAGTTTTGATCATATTACATGAAAAATGAGTCTATATAAATATAACCCTCCTCTTGGAATTCCACAACTCCTAAGAACAATCATTTAAAAGTGTCATATTGCTACTTGAAATTGAAGAGAAATGAGAAGGCCTAAGGCCTCATAATGATTCTAGGTTTTTTATGTTGTTAAGATGATAAAGATGTTTACAATGGAGGGCCATAAATGAATATTGAAAATAGTCCTAAAAATACCTATGCCATGAGGATCTATTGACCCATTGAAGTCGAAGAATGATGAGTTTTTATGATGGTAGCTAAAGTAGGTATCATCATAGGTAGGAACTCAATATCCATCTTGATGTTAGCTATATTGGAATATATTATATTATTTAGTACATGCCAATGTACCACCATGGATACATCCATAGATTAGGAAAGAGTGTCTTAGATTAGGATGAAAGTATTTACTTTATGCAATGTAATAAATGCACAAGTGTGCAATGATATTTTGGCAATGTAAATGTGCATAGTTATCCCTATGTACATGTGTCAATAAAGTAGGAAGATGAAGAGTCATAGGAAGAGTGAAGGCCAAGAGTCCTCCATATGAAGAGTCACATTCCATTCTATATATGTGTATATGGATGTGAAGGATAGATATCAAGTGATGTAGAGAGATATACTTGTCATATACAATAACAATGGAGAGTGATGAAATATGATGTATTTGAGGTCTTTATTCAATAAGATTTCATAGTTTATTGAGCATTTATTATTAGCATTCTTTGAGTTGATTTCTATAGTAGTTTATGATTTTATATGCTTGATTTCTTAGCATTATTATATCTTTCATATTTGTAACTTTATTATTGATCTTGAGGCCATATTATTGTGAGCACTCAATCATCAAAATATAACAAGCTAAAGGAGATCCTACATCGACAATGTATGCATTCAAATTATATTTGTAGACACATCTCTTAACTTATGATGTGGGTCAACATATACAACTATAGACACCAAATCCTAGCCACTTGTCCTCCATCCTGGCATCCTACCATCCTACCACCCACTTGTCCACCATCCACCTTTACCACCATCAAATTAACCATTTCATGCATTTATCACCTTCAAAAGGCCCACTTTGTTTTAATCACAGTGACACTGAGAGGGGGGGTGAATCAGTGTGATATTTTAAACTTCAAATATACAGTTCTAAAACCAGCAGTAGTTTAAAACTTATAAACAGATATATCAAATACAACAAGAAAGCATTACACACAACACAACATTTAACGAGGTTCACCAATGTGGCTACTCCTCAAAAATGACTGCTTGGACTACCATCCAAATCCAGCCTTTGCAAAGCTACAACTTTACAATCCCTTTTACCAGAACCAACTGGAAGGAGCACCAACCCCTCAGATTTTTTCTGTACCAAACAGAAAGGAGCACCAACTCCTAATTTACCAACACCTACTGGAAAGGAGCACCAACCCCTTATGCCAAGCTGCAACTTGGACTTCAATAAAAACAAAGAAAATTACAGAATAATACCTTCACCTTATTGCGCACAGTCTGTAGTTTCTATGCACTCTGCTTCTTCTACGCAAACGCTTCGCACTATCTGATTCTAAGCAGACTGCTTCTGTGATAATACTTCGCACTCTCTACTGCTAAACAGTTGATCGATCACTTCTACCCCTTTGCGCTTTTTTGCTCTCTGCATGCTATTACTTCGCACTTGGCTCGGTTCGACATGATTCGCTTTCTGTGCACAGTAGACTTAATTCGCACAAAATCAACTTATCCAAATCTCCCAACAACCCTCCTTTTATAACAAACTTTTCATGAGCAAAGATCTAATCTTAGTCGGCTGAAATACCCTAATCTTAGTCGGCTGCAAACCCTAAACATGGTCGGCTGCAAACCCTAAATTTGGTCGACTGCAAACCCTAAAATCTGTCGGCCTGCATCGGTCTTTGTCGGCCTCGACTGCCCCTGCAACTCTTCTATTGTTGTTGCCGTGAAAACACAACATGTCGCGATATCGTGACACTTTTGCCTTAAAAGACTTGCGTTCTGTTCCTGTCGTGATATCATGACACTTTTGTCTTTGACAGCCTCTGCTTTGCTTTTGTCGCGATATCGCGACACTTCTCCCTTCGTCGACCTCCTTTCTATTTCTGTCATGAAATCATGACACAATCTGCAATCGTAAGCTTTCTCTTCAACCTGTCGTGAAATCGTGACACTTTCGCTTCCATACACTTTTCTCCTCAGTCACCAGTGAAAAATAGAACATGTCACGAAATCGTGACACTTTCACTGCCTTGTGCTTTTCTCTGCCTTACGCCCGCGAAAATGGAACATGTCACGAAATCGTGACACTTTCTGCATCCATACGCTTTTTCTCCAACCTGTCACGAAATTGCGACAGTTCTCGCTTCGAACACTTTCCTTTGCTGCATGTCACGAAATCGTGACAGTTCCCATTTCGAACTCTGCAGTATGTCATGAAATCGTGACACTTCTCACTTTGAACTCTGTAGCATGTCGCGAAATCATGACAGTTCTCACTTCGAACTCTGCAGCATGTCACGAAATCGTGACACTTTTCGAGTTACTTTCTCTCTCTTTGAACTTGTCGTGAAATCGTGACAATTCACACTACGGACTCTCTCTTCTGCATTATGTCGCGAAAACGTGACACTTTTTCTATCAGACTCTCTTTCCTACAACATGTCATGAAATCGCGACAGTTTTCCTTCCTTGCACTTTTTCTTTCAACATGTCGCGAAATCGTGACAGTTTTTCCTGCTTGCGCCTCTACTTCGAACATGTCGTGAAATCGCGACAGTTTTGCCACTTGCTATATTTTCTTCCAACATGTCATGAAATCGCGACAATTTTGCCAGCATTTTCTCTCTCCTCCGATATGTCGTGAAATCGTGACAGTTTTTCTTTTTGCCTTCTTTCTTCTCAACCTGTCGCGATATCGTGACAGAAAACATGTCGCGATATCGCGACAGTTTTCTTACTTGTATTTTTCTTTGATCCTTTGAATCTGGACCACTTTTGTCTTCTTGGATATTCACTGTACATGCTCTCACTGACCTCTGAACTCCTGTCCACTGCATCAACTGATCTATCTATCTGTGTTGACAACAATGACAATACTTTTGCTGCACCTTGCTCAACAATCTCCCCCTTTGGAATTGTTGGCAACACACATGCACTCTCCTGTAAATCTTCTCCCCCTTTGACAATAATACCAAAGGGCTGCTATAGACTCCCCTTGAGTCCAAACACAACATTCTCAGGCAAAATTTATTACACTTAGTAATAAATAAAGACATGAGCAAGAAGATGATCAAACACTTCAATGCTCCCCCTGAGAATGTGATCCTTGTAGCTAGTCACTTCTTGGGAAGGGTCACCACTCCCAGTTTATTGCGAAGGTATTCAAAAACATCCTTGGGCAAAGGTTTTGTGAATATATCTGCTACTTGCTCTGTAGTTGGAACAAAATCCAGCTTAACCTCACCTTCAACAACTTTCTCTTTCAAGAAGTGATATCTGATAGCAATGTGTTTTGTCCGTGAATGCATTACTGGATTCTTGGAGATGTTAATTGCACTGGTGTTATCACACTTAACTGATATTGGTTCACTAAAATTAATACCAAGATCTTTCAGAGTTTGTTTCATCCACAAAACTTGTGTACAACAAGTTGTTGCTGCAATATATTCTGCCTCAACTGTTGATAAAGAAACTGACTCTTGTTTCTTGCTGTGCCAAGCAACCAACTTGTCATCGAGATAAAAAGCACCTCCACTTGTACTCTTCCTATCATCAACACATCCTACCCAATCTGCATCTGAATAAGATATAAGGGTGAAGTCTTTACCTTTTGGATACCATAACCCATACTCCATAGTACCCTTGAGATACCTGAGAATCCTTTTTACTGCTGTCACATGAGTCTCTTTGGGACTGGCCTGAAATCTTGCTACCATGCAAACTGCCTGTAGAATATCTGGTCTGGTAGCTATTAAATAAAGTAAGCTTCCAATCATTGATCTGTACATGGTTTGATCAACAGGTGGAGATTTGTCATCTTTGCTTAACTTGCAGCCTGTCACCATAGGAGTGCTAACCGGCTTACGAGTCCTCCATTGTGAATCTTTTTAGCATCTCTTTCACATATTTGACTTGGGAAATAAATATGCCTTTCTCATTTTGATTAACTTGTAACCCAAGAAAGTAAGACAGTTCACCAATCATAGACATTTCAAATTCTTTCTGCATTTTATTTGCTAAGTCTTTACATGATTCATCTTTGCTGCTGCCAAATATGATATCATCTACATATACAACAAGAACAATGAGATGCCCATTTTCTTTTTTGACATATAGATTATTGTCCACCATACCTTTCTTAAACCCCTGTTGAGAGAGATAGTTATCTAGCCTTGCATACCATGCTTGGGGTGCCTATTTTAGGCCATATAAAGCTTTCTTTAATTTGCAGACAAGATTGGGATCTTCACCAATTTGGAAACCATCTGGTTGTTCAATGTAAACTTCTTCTTCAAGTTTCCCATTTAAGAAAGCTGATTTTACATCCATCCGGTAAACTCTGAAATTCTTATGAACTGCTAAGGCTAGAAACATTCGATTGCTTCTAATATGGCCACAAGTGCAAAAGTCTCTTCAAAATCAATGCCTTCAAATTATGCATACCCTTTACAGACCAATCTAGCTTTATTTCTAACTACCTGTCCGTCTTCATTCAATTTATTTTGAAATATCCATTTGGTGCCGATTACATTCTTATTTGCCGGTCTAGGAACTAATTCCCAAGTTTTGTTCTTTTCAATCTGATCTAACTCTTCATTTATTGCCTTCATCCAGCTATCATCTTTGCTTGCCTCAGCTATATTTTTGGGCTCAATTCTGGATAAAAGAGAGTAGTTACTTACTACTTTCTTTCTTGTCTGAATACCAGTTGTGGGATCTCCAATTATTTGATCTCTGGGATGATTCTTTTGCCAGCTGCCTGTTTTGAATTTCTTGTTTTCTTCCACCTCTGAGTCATCAATTAAGTCATTTGAGTTAAGAGTTGGTTTCTTTTCTGTTTCATTTTCCTCATCTCCTTCAATGACTTCTTCATAAATTGGGTAGTTTTCTTCATAGTTAACTGTTCTTTCCCTTCCTTCATCAAATTTAACATCAACACTATCCACAATTTTCTTGAGTCTCTTGTTGTAGCATTTATAAGCTTTGCTTTTTATCGAATACCCAACAAAGACACCTTCATCTGCTCTATTTTCAAACTTCCCAAGATTGTCTTCAATTTTTTTGATGTAACACTTACAGCCAAAAACTTTGAGGTGTTTTTTTGTTGCCTTTCTACCAAACCACAGCTCATAAGGAGTTTTGCTTTCATGAGTTCTCAGCATGTACCTATTTTGGATGTATACTACAGTGTGGACTGCTTCTTTCCAAAATTTGTCTGCTATTTTGTTCTCAGCCAGCATAGTACGTGCCATTTCTTGTACTATTATGTTCTTTCTTTCTACCACACCATTCTGCTGGGGTGTTCTAGCTGCTGAATATTGTCTCCTGATACCATGCTGTTCACAGTATTCTGTAAACTCATCTGAGATGAATTCTCCTCCTCTATCTGATCTCAAACATTTAATTCTTTTTCCTGTTTCATTCTCAACTAGATGTTTGAAAGATCTGAACATTCCAAAAGCTTCTGTTTTATTCTTTAAGAAGAATATCCATGTCATTCTGGAATAATCATCAATACACAACATAAAGTATTTGTCACCATTTATGCTTTGAGTTCTCATGGGTCCACACAAGTCTGTATGTATAAGATCCAGAGGTTTGCTGGTGTGGTACTCTTTTGTTTTGAATGAGGTTCTGGTTTGCTTTCCCTTTTGACATGAAGCACAAATGCTATTTGAAGGTTTTCTAATGGTTGGAATGTCTCTTATTGCCTGTTTTGAGCTGATTTTCACTAGATTATCAAAACTAATGTGTCCAAGCCTCTTGTGCCATAGCCAGTTTTCTTCTTCCTGTCCAATGAAACAATTACCTTCTGAAGTTTTTGAGAGTGTGTACAGGTTGCCAGATGTCCTTGATCCAGTAGCTATCAATTTTCCACTGTTTGATTTCCTGACTTCACAACCCTGCTTCTTGAAAACAACTTCATGTCCTTTATCACAGATCTGACTGACACTCAACAGGTTATGTTTCAAACCATCCACAAACAAAACTTCTTTTGACTTGATCTTCCCATCACTAATTTTAACTGATCCTTTTCCGATTATCTTAGCTCCATCATTATTTCCAAATTTTACAGAACCACCCTCATATTTCTGTAATTTTTCAAATTTTTGTTTATCACCTGTCATATGACTTGAGCATCCATTGTCAAGTATCCATGGTACCCTTTTACTCTGTGCCTTGAAAGTTGTTTGAACTATTAGGGATTCCTTTTCTTCCTGAGGCTGCTCTTTCTGTTTCCACTCTGATTTGGCTACCGTATTGGGCTCTAGTTTGGACTTTCCTTTTCCAGTATCTTGAGTATATCTTTCAGAAGGATTTCTATTTTGTCTTGTCCTATTTGGTTGAAATTTTCTTTTTTGAGGTTGATTTGCAGCTAAAGGACTACGACAGTTTCTTGCAATATGTCCAAAGTTATGACAATTAAAACATTCTACTGCATAATTTAACGGTGAAAAAGCATTTCTACTGAAGAGATTTCTTGGTCCTACATTATACTTGCAATCTGCAATTTTATGCCCATAACCATTACACTTGAAACAGAAACCAGAAAAGAAATGATTGAACCTGAAAGATGGTTTTTGCCAGGTTGTTGTAGGAGCCATAGATCTTCTTTTCTTTTGATGTGTGACCTTGGTAAATCCATCATTGTCAGTTCTCCTTTCGGTCCTGGCATTACTGCTTTCATTTGCCTGAGTTGTTTTTCTTTCATCAGTCTGTTTCTTCTCTTCATTCCTTACAGTTTCTACATTTTTGGCTTTTGGTCCATTTGATGATTCTCCTTCCACGAAGCCTAGACCAAATTTGATGCCAGCAGGTCTTTGATCACTTAAAATTTTATCCAGCTTCATCGAACTTTCTTCACGCTTTTGATGGCAGCTAATTTTTTGATCCAGTTCTTGCATCTGCATTCGTAGACTAACATTCTCTTCTTCTAGTTTACAGCAGTAATCTATCTTCATGGTTATCTGAACTTCGAGATCCTCAGACATTTTCTTGTATTCTTTTATCTGTATTTTTAAACTGGTTATGATGTCATTTGCATCCTCAAGCTTTCTTGAAAGTTTATAATTCTTTCTTTTCTTAGATTTCCATTCTACAAGAGCAGAGACCAGCTCACCTTCTAGATCTACTTCAGCCTCAGGATTTTTAGCAGAAACTTTAGAATTCATTACTTCCCTCTTTTCTGATTGTTCTACCTCTTTCGATTTTTTTGATTCAAATGCCATGAACAGAGCTTCACCTGTTTCTTCTTCAGAATCCTCACTAGAGTTGTCCTCTGAAGAATTTGCATTCCTGGAGATGAAACTTTTCTTTTTGAAGTTGCCTTTTCTGAAGTTTGATTTCTTCTTCCAGTCACTTCTTTCTTGGTGCGAAGCTTCCTCACCCTGGTTCTTCTCATTGAGTGGACATTTTGTCGCAAAGTGCCCAATGCCTCCATAGTTAAAACATTTAAATGGTAGCTTTCCTCTGTATTTTCCTTTTCCCTTTCTCAGTTTTTTGACAAAATTTGCTTCCATTTCATTTGATACCTCCTCTTCTTCAGACTCTTGTTTTGTGTCTTTGCCTTTTAGGGCTTTAAAGGTTGCTTCTCTATCTGTGGGATTAGACCTTCCTATTCTCATTTCAAAAGCAGTCAAAGAACCATGCATCTCATCCATACTAAAGCGATTTAGATCTTTAGCTTCTTCTATGGCTGAGACTTTAGAATCAAACCTTGGAGGGAGTGATCTTAATACCTTTTTCACGATAGTAGCATCATCCATATCTTCGTCGAGACCTCTGATTGAATTAGTGATTCCATTGACTCTTAGCATGAAAGCCTCTATGTTCTCATCATTGTCCATATTTAAGGATTCAAATTGAGCTCGATGTGTTTGAAGCTTGGCCTCCTTGATCCTATCGTCTCCTTCATGAATGTTCTCTAGTTTATCCCATACATCTTTCATTGATTCACAATTTATGATCTTGACTAGCTCACTGTCCACTAATCCACACATGATGGCATTTTTTGCTTTCGAATCATTTTCAAATGCCTTTTTATCGGTAGTGTCTGTTGGAGTAGTGGCGGGAGCTTTGTAACCATTAACTACTGCACCCCAGATGTCAAAACCCAAAGCACGAAGATATGTCTGCATCCTAATTTTCTAGAATGCATAATTAGTTCCATCAAACAATGGTGCTTTGTTTGAGGAGAAACCTTCACCACTTGCCATTGCGTCACTTCCAAGATCACCCTAGCTGATTGAGCCTATTCAGGAACCTTGCTCTGATACCAATTGTTATAATCACAGTGACACTGAGAGGGGGGTGAATCAGTGTGATCTTTTAAACTTCAAATATACAGTTCTAAAACCAGTAGCAGTTTAAAACTTATAAACAGATATATCAAATACAACAAGAAAGCATTACACACAACACAACATTTAACGAGGTTCACCAATGTGGCTACTCCTCAAAAATGACTGCTTGGACTACCATCCAAATCCAGCCTTTGCAAAGCTACAACTTTACAATCCCTTTTACCAGCACCAACTGGAAGGAGCACCAACCCCTCAGATTTTTTTTGTACCAAACAGAAAGGAGCACCAACTCCTAATTTACCAGCACCTACTGGAAAGGAGCACCAACCCCTTATGCCAAGCTGCAACTTGGACTTCAATAAAAACAAAGAAAATTACAGAATAATACCTTCACCTTATTGCACATAGTCTACAGTTTCTATGCACTCTGCTTCTTCTGTGCAAATGCTTCGCACTATCTGATTCTGAGCAGACTGCTTCTATGATAATACTTCGCACTCTCTGCTGCTAAACAGTTGATCGATCACTTCTGCCCCTTTGCACTTTTTTGCTCTCTGCACGCTATTACTTCGCACTTGGCTTGGTTCGACACGATTCGCTTTCTGCACACATCAGACTTAATTCGCACAAAATCAACTTATCCAAATCTCCCAACAACCCTCCTTTTATAACAAACTTTTCATGAGCAAAGATCTAATCTTAGTCAATTGAAATACCCTAATCTTAGTCGGCTGCAAACCCTAAACATGGTCGGCTACAAACCCTAAATTTGGTCGGCTGCAAACCCTAAAATTTGTCGGCCTGCATCGGTCTTTGTCGGCCTCGACTGCCCCTGCAACTCTTCTATTGTTGTTGCCACGAAAACACATGTCACGATATCGCGACACTTCTACCTTAAAAGACTTGCGTTTTGTTCCTATCGTGATATCGTGACACTTTTGTCTTTGATAGCCTCTGCTTTGCTTTTGTCGTGATATCGTGACACTTCTCCCTTCGTCGACCTCCTTTCTGTTTCTATCATGAAATCGTGACACAATCTGCAATCGTAAGCTTTCTCTTCAACCTGTCACGAAATCGTGACACTTTCGCTTCCATACACTTTTCTCCTCAGTCACCAAAAAAAATGGAACATGTCACGAAATCATGACACTTTCACTGCCTTGTGCTTTTCTCTACCTTACGCCCATGAAAATGGAACATGTCACGAAATCATGACACTTTCTGCATCCGTACGCTTTTTCTCCAACCTGTCGCAAAATTGCGATAGTTCTCGCTTCGAACTCTTTCCTTTGCTGCATGTCACGAAATCATGACAGTTCCCATTCTGAACTCTATAGTATGTCACGAAATCGTGACACTTCTCACTTCGAACTCTGCAGCATGTCGTGAAATCGTGATAGTTCTCACTTTGAACTCTATAGCATGTCGCAAAATCGTGACACTTTTCGAGTTACTTTCTCTCTCTTCGAACTTGTCATGAAATCATGACAATTCACACTACGGACTCTCTCTTCTGCATTATGTCATGAAAACACGACGCTTTTTCTATCAGACTCTCTTTCCTGCAACATGTCACGAAATCGCGACAATTTTCCTTCCTTGCACTTTTTCTTTCAACATGTCGCGAAATCGTGATAGTTTTTCTTGCTTGCGCCTCTGCTTCGAACATGTCGCGAAATCATGACAGTTTTGCCACTTGCTATCTTTTCTTCCAACATGTCATGAAATCGCGATAGTTTTGCCAGCCTTTTCTCTCTCCTCTGATATGTCGTGAAATCGCGACAGTTTTTCTTTCTGCCTTCTTTATTCTCAACATGTCGCGATATCGCGACAGAAAACATGTCGCGATATCGCGATAGTTTTCTTACTTGTCTTTTTCTTTGATCCTTTGAATCTGGACCACTTTTGTCTTCTTGGATATTCACTGTACATGCTCTCACTGACCTCTGAACTCCTGTCCACTGCATCAACTGATCTATCTGTCTGTGTTGACAACAATGACAATACTTTTGCTGCACCTTGCTCAACACACTTTAGTCCTTTCCCACCACTTTTCAACCCCTTTGGACTAAATTTATATTTATTTTATATTATTTACATTTTATATAATATTTTATATTATATTTTAATATATTTATTATTAAATATATATTTATAAGCCCAATCAACCCCAGCCATCCGATCTAATTTAATTTCAGCCATCCATCTTCATTAATCCATGTCACACTTAAAGTATAATCTTAGCCTTTGGATTTGATTTAATATTAGCCACACGATCAAAAGTGTTAGGCTAAAACCCTAAGAAAACCCTAGGCTTGATTATAAATAGGAGCATTTTCAATGCTCAACCCCTGGAATAATTACTAGAAGAATATTAGAAGATTTACTAAAGGAATCCTAAAGAAATTTGAGGTCTGAATCCTAAAGATCCATCCACCTTCGAAGCCCTAGATTTCCTTAGGATTTCCCCATTCTAGTAATTTCCCCAACCATTTTTTGTCGCTACCACAATGCCCTATCTACTGCATTCTTCACATCCCCATGATCTGCTATTGTAGATAAAAACCTATCCCATAGACTCACTACAGAGCTTGCCAGGAACCTACCAAAACCTTTCATATTTGTAGGCTCACTACAAAGCTTACCAGGCATCCACTAGAGCCTACTATATCCACAGACTCACTATAGAGCTTGCTAGGCACACGCCAAAGCCTGTCGTATCCATAGGCTCACTATAGAGCCTCTATAGGCTCGCTCCAAAGCATGCTGCATCACATCAATAGGTGTTGTTAGGGCATCTTGCCACCAAATATGCAATGAAGCATCATCAATAATAGCAAGGTAAATCATCATCTTCTATTTCTTTTCATTATCTACTGATTTTGTATACCACTTTACTTATCAATAGTTAGGATTTTATTAATCATTGAGGGTCTCACTTTGTGGAAACCTCACAGGTATTACTAATCCCTTGTTCTATTTATATGCGTGTAGATTTGTAGGTTTTATTCATAATTGGACAACTGCTAAATCTAGAGTGGCCTAGAATCGAATATCACAAAGCCCACTCATTCTGTTGGGATTAGAAGCACATTGAAAAAACTCACTCTTCGCAACTAGGGGTTCAGAGAACCCTAGCACTTGTATTCATTGTATAAAATAATTTTTTTAGACAAAATAATTGTAACAAGGAGTTTTTTAGCTCCCCACATTTATTGAATAAAATACAATTTTGTGCAATTACTGTCTTTCTGGAATCATTTACTTTTTATATCTATTTAGTGTCATGTTTTTGTATCTTCAAATGGCGATCATGGTGGGACCCCACAAGGGTTATTCAAATTAATCTAATTTACTTTGCTGATATTATTCTATTTTGTGTCTATTATAGGTTTTTTGGGAGCTAAAAATTCATCAATTTTATCAATTAAGGTTTCTAGAAAATTTTATAGCAGTTACAGAAGGTGCATAGGTATTCTACAACATTTTTTGACAATCATAGGTGCCCTGATTCACCTACATAGGTGCCCAACTACACCTGGCAATGATCTAAAGTAGAGCATAGGCTTTTGAGTAAGCCCCATAGCCCTTGTTTCAATTCTATAATATTTTTAGATTCTGGGTATAAAAGGAATACAAACTAAGTAATTTGGAAAATAAGGCATAGTAGATTGAATTTAGGGTATTCGTGCATACATTCACATAATTTAAATTTTATGTTTTTAAAATATTTACAAATTCAAGCGATTTCTTGCATATTCTTGCTTGCATTTGAAATTGAAAAGCATCATTTAGAATCTACATTTTTAGGAGTTAAATATTTCTTATTTTTTTAATCTAAATAGGAACAATATTTGGACACAAAAGTAATCCTACCCTAGGGTGACTCCTTTGGCAGAGAGGTGGATGAACCCTCCGGTTGCTATTTAGGCAAGGGGTCTTGAGCGGTGTACTCCATGCTCTTTAGAAAAAAATTGTGTTCATATATTGGATTTTGATTTAGATGCATGAAATTGGTTATCCTTAACATTGTTTGATCACAATAGAAAATAGGAAACTTTAAAATAAATCACACACAACACGTTTCACTTTAAAATAGTAGTGGTTGGATTTCATCACCAGCCATTGCTTGAGATTTGGTGATGGTGGCAGTCATTTCCATCCACCAATATCTGACCTAGACACCATAGGTCACTCCCGAGAAAACTTGTTGGAGGTCATTACCAACAAGAATCTTGTTGCCCTAGCCAACCTTAGTTTTTACCTTTGTTTTTATTAAGCAAGATTAGAACATCAAAACACACAAACCTATCACTCTAAAAGGAATTCACATTAATAAAGAAAATAATTAATGTATGAGGTAAGACACAAGGTCAAAAATTAGCATTGATTATTTATTTCATTTTAAATTTTGTACGAGTTTCAATTTTGTGTTTATTTTGACAAGTTTTAAATTTTGGTTTAGTTGATTTATGGTATTAACAAGAAATCAAAAGAAAGTAATAGACTAAACTAGCTTAATGGAAAACACGTCTAATTCCCTCGTTGCTTAAGTGGCAAACCCATCCAATGTGGCATAGACTATTTCATCTGGGTCTACCTACCCATACCTACCACAAGTAGGATCCCTTCCGCATAACATCGACCAACCCTACACCTACATAGACATGGATAAGGTGGAGGCTATTTACAAATACTCCAACTATGTCCTAGAACCCCTTAGCCAAGATGGTATTGAACAACCTGAATTGGCTACATCTTTCCCAACCCAAGGACATCCTAATTCTATATATGAATATGATATACCTTCTTCCCCTAGCCCATCACACCAAAACCCAAGTGTTTTTAACACTTACCCTTCATCTAGCCATACCCATACCTATTCTAATCCTTTGTATGAGGAGTATGTCAATGCTGCCTCACAGGTACCCACCCCCCAAGTTGCCACATCAAGTGCAACTTGCTCCATACCCATTTATTCTAATCCATCCTCATCACTCCCTTCATCCTCCAATTTAGCCACATCCATGTCAATCTCTACCATGTTCGAATAGGAACTTCAGGATACATTAGGTATCATGAAAAAATTTCTCTTATAGCATAGAAAGGATAAGAAATGAGTTCATGTAGACCCTATGCTTCATGATATTCCAACCCAAACCATAGCAACCAACCAAAATTCAACTGGGATACCCCAACCTTCAGTTATGTCCATTTCCATACCTTCGTCAACCCATTCCATTCCTATGAGTCAACCCATCCATAGTCCTCATACATCATATCCTCTTCTTCATTCACAATCATTTCTTCACCAACCTCATCATCATAAAATTCATTCCATGCCCCCAAATTCATCACACCTCCAACACCACACTCAATCTCATACATTCATTAATCCATTCCCCACATCTCAAGTCACTCAACAAGCCAACCAAGGGTTACAATCAAATTGTCAACACACTAAAATTCTACAACAAATATTAACTCGACTCGCTAACATTGAGTTACAGTTGAGTCATCTTCAGGGTCAACAATCACAACAGTTGAAACATCTAATTTCATAATCCACATATCAGGTTTTAATACTTGTACCACAAATTCAAAGTCCAACATAATTGGACAAACATACCAAACATCCAAAAAATTCTAATCGCAACTACACAGTGCTATCAAAATTTTATGCAACCATTTTTCAAAGGCTTTATGAAGCACAAGATATTGTACTTCTAGAAATAAAATCAAGTGATATTAATAAGCCACATGGAAGGAATTATGAGAAACACTTGTACTATCCTTATCATCAACAAGTAGGCCATAACATCAATAATTTTCATGTATTCAAAAATATTGTCCAAGATCTTATTGATCTAAAAGTCTTTTCCAAAAATGGTCTAAACAACTCATCTGATAAGGACAATGGTACCAACTTAATCACCAAGAAAAGTAGGGACTCTCAGGATATCACATCCTCCTAGTCAGCTACATCACCAATCAAAAAGCTCCAAAGGAACTTAATCCCTTTGGTCACATTTCAATTTCAAAAAGCCCCAAAGGTACTTAATCCCTTTGGTCACATTTCAATTTCAAAAAGCCCCAAAGGTACTTAATCCCTTTGGTCATATTTCAATTTCAAAAAGCTCCAAAGGTACTTAATCCCTTTGGTCACATTTCAATTTAAAAAATCCCCAAAGGTACTTAATCCCTTTGGTCACATTTCAATTTCAAAAAGCCCCAAAGGGTCCTAATCCCTTTGGTCACATTTCAATTTCAAAAAGCTCCAAAGGTTCCTAACCCCTTTGGTCACATATCAATTTCAAAAATCTCCAAAGGTTCGTAACCCCTTTGGTCACATCTCAATTTCAAAAAGCCCTAAAGGTTCCTAATCCATTTGGTCACATTTTAATTTTAAAAAGCCCCAAAGGTCCTAATCTCTTTGGTCACATTTCAATTTTAAAAAGCCCCAAAGGTTACTAATCCCTTTGGTCACATTCAATTTCAAAAATCCCTAAAGGTTCTTAATCCCTTTGGTCACATATCAATTTTAAAAAGCTCCAAAGGTTCCTAATACCTTTGGTCACATTTCAATTTCAAAAAGCTCCAAATATTCCTAATCCCTTTGGTCACATTTCAATTTTAAAAATCCCCAAAGGTTCGTAATATCTTGGTCACATTTCAATGTCAAAAAGCCCCAAAGGTTCCTAATCCCTTTGGTCACTTTCAATTTCAAAAAGCCCCAAAGTTTCCTAATCCCTTTGGTCACATTTCAATATTGAAAAGCCCCAAAGGTCTTAATCCTTTTGGTCACATTTCAATTTCAAAAAGCCCCAAAGGTTCCTAATCCCTTTGGTCACATTTCAATTTTAAAAATCCCCAAAGGTCTTAATCCCTTTGGTCACATTTCAATTTCAAAAAGCCCCAAAGGTTCCTAATCCCTTTGGTCACATTCAATTTCAAAAATCCCCAAAGGTTCCTAATCCCTTTGGTCACATTTCAATTTAAAAAATCCCCAAATGTCTTAATCCCTTTGGTCACATATCAATTTCAAAAAGCTCCAAAGGTTCCTAATACCTTTGGTCACATTTAAATTTAAAAAGCTCCAAAGGTTCCTAATACCTTTGGTCATATTTCAATTTCAAAAAGCCCTAAAGGTTCCTAATCCCTTTGGTCACATTTCAATTTCAAAAAGCCCTAAATGTTCCTAATCCCTTTGGTCACATTTCAATTTCAAAAATCCCCAAAGGTTCCTAATCCCTTTGGTCACATTTCAATTTCAAAATACCCCAAAGGTTCCTAATCCCTTTGGTCACATTTCAATTTCAAAATACCCCAAAGGTTCTAATCCCTTTGGTCATAAGCTTATTTGGCTAGGAGGACTAGAAAAACCCGAGCCAATGAACATCATACACTTGAAAGCATTCCATGCTTAATGTGATTACTATATATGTATATGTATACATGGCTAATACAAAAAAGAAAAAACATTTGCATACATTGCATTCATAACATTGCATTTCACTTGCATTTACATTTCATTCAAAACAATGCATTCACCCACATCACATATTGCATTATACATTTCACAAAATCACATTTCATACATTGCATTAACATCCACATTCCATATTTCATATAGGGATCATTTATTAATTTCAAGGTCTTAATTGGTCAAACAAAAGTTATGTTTCCTTAATCAGGGGTACCTTCATAATGTCATCCTCACAATTTTACAAAGCCAAATTTCCCTACATACAAGCCATATTCACAAATTCCTAGGTGTTTTTGGTCACTAAACCACCCCTAGTATTTTAAGAAAAGTTTAAAATACATGTCAAGTTCTTCTTAGGACTATCGCACATCTCACACTAAGAAAATATTGAGTTATGGAATTGATTGCAAAAACATTTTTGAACCAAACACACTTCTTCACATCTTAAAAATATTTTGAGTTAAATAGGGATAGCACCATATTTGGGTAGCACCTTGAAGTAAAAATGAGTATTCCTCGCTTGTCCTATCATGCAACATAGTCCAAAATAAAAAATAGTGGTTTTTACCACTATCACACTTTCTCTCCAAATATAAACATAATATAGAGAGTAGTAAGGATAGGGTCACGTTATCATCACACTTCGGTTGGGAATCTGATTCCCCAAATATCTATAAAAAAATTAACAACTTCTATAAACACAAAACAAATCCTTAGAGCTATAAGTATCGTACTACATGTCCCCTCAGAAGGATAGGTAGTCATCCCCAAATCTCTATTCAATATTTAATAAATTCTATAAACACACCACAAATCCCTAAAGTTGTAAGGATCATACTACATGTCCCCTCATAAGGATAAGTAGTCATCCCCAAGGCCTAAATATCAGATCATTGGACTATGGAGAAAATATCCACTAGATCTATAGACGCTTGACTGGAAGTGGAGTAAGCTCATGCGAGATGACATGTCTCTCTTCCAAAAGGGAGACCTCTGACCGCACATAAGGACAAGCTAGCTTCTGGGTATTCTCCATAACAGGTCATGCCTAATTTACTCATAATGGGGTAATGAAATTCACATGCACACACACTGGTTCTTGATTACCTAGGGTCATTTTTATGCTCAAGATTTGGTACATGAACTTTACTTGCACACACATTTGGTCCTAGGAGGATTAGGTAATTTTAGTGAGTTTGTTTGATATACTAGGATGTTTGAGTCTCTGCAAAAAAGTCAGTTTTCCATATCAACATCCATATCTTCATCCATGTCAACATCCATATCAATTCATGTGCCATTCACCCCACATAAGCCACCAAGTTTGGTACCCCTGATTAAACAACAATGATAAACATAGCCAAAACAAAGATCTAAACTATAAATAATCATACATACATGTCATATTGCATAAATCATCCATATATTATGTCTTGCATGAATTATCCATAACATATCATATGCATTACTCATAAACATAAACATGCATTCCACAAAAGCATTCACACAAAAATATAACACAAAAGTAAAAGCCATGTATGTATATATATCTAACTCGCATATGCAAAGATCGCTAGAAAGTTCAAACATCATTATTACTTGGGGGTATTCAATGTTTCACACCTTTACCCCAACCAAGCATATAAAATCACAACTTGGGGGTACTCAAGGTTTCACACATTCCCCTAATCAAACATCAACACAACTTGGGGGGTGCTCAAGGTTTCACACCTTTCCCCTACTCAAGCAATCAACACAACTTGAGGGTGTTTAAGGTTTCACATCTTCCCCACCAATTCAAAAAATAGTCAAATAATTCAATCACATAAAATCATCACCAAGTCAATTTCCAGGTTCAAAAAGTTACATCCTTTTTGTCAAAGGTTGAGCCCTTCGTATCGCATACATCAAATTCAAAAGGCTCCAAAGGAACCAAACTCCTTTGGTCATAATTAAATCACATCATCCACATCAATTGGTAGGTTCAAAAGACTATGTTATTTTGTCAAAGGTTGCGACCTTTACCTTGCATTCACCTCATCCACATTGGCAAAAAATCCCTTCATCTATTGGGGTAAAAATAGATCACATTTACATTCAACATCATCCATTCATTTATCATTATTCAACATTCATAAGTGAACATTGTATCTAGTGGTTTACCCTATTTCACCTAGCGGTTGCAACGACTAGTTATCCATGCAATCTGGTAGGATGGGTAGATCACCATAAGGACACTTACATCATCAAAAATCCCTTTATCTATTAAGGGCAAAGAACAGACACAAATCATTTCATTTTCATCATCAAAAATCTTTTTATCTATTAAGGGCAAAGAACAGACACAAATCATTTCATTTTCATCATTAAAAGCCCCTTCATATGTTAAGGGCTAAGAACAGATACAAATCATTTCATGTTTTATTATCAAGAACCCTTCATCTGTTAGGGCAAAGAACACACACAATTATTTCATTTGTCATTATCAAAAACCTCTTCATCTGTTAGGGCACAAACAGATACATTCATCATATTTTCACATTTCAAAAACCCTTTTTTCTGTTAGGGAAAAAATAGATACACTCATCACATCTTCCAAATTGCACAAATCCCTTCATCTATTGGGGTAAAAATAGATCACATTTACATTTAACATCATCCATTCATTTATCATTATGCAACATTCATAAGTGAACCTTGTATCTAGTGGTTTACCCTATTTTTACCTAGCGGTTACAGTGACTGGTTATCCACGCAATTCGATAGGATGGATAGATCACCATAAGGATACTTTCATCATCAAAAATAAAAACCCTTCATCCGCTAGGGTAAAAAAATAAAAACCCTCCATCTTCTAGGGTAAAAAAAAATCAGAACCCTTCATCCATTATGGTAATAAAAAAAAATTAAAACCCTTCTGTCACGACCCGTTACCCTCGAACCCTATCAATAGGACATTAATTGATCTTGGGATCAATTAATGTTCAACAAAAAGGGTCATAGACCCTAAAGAATTTAACAAAATTTCAATTAAGGAATTTTGAAGGAATTTAGGAGGGAAAATAATAAAAATAATTAAGCATGTTTAATGTTTAATAATAAGGTTAATTGCATTTAATCTTAATGCAATTAAATGTCCAATTCTTATTGGACCAAATTAGGCACTAGTATTATTTAATACTAAAAGCCTATCTTATTTCCCTCACGACATAATTTGGTTGGTGGAGAGAAAGGTGAGATTCTCTCCTCTATTGTTTAATTAGGGATGCTTTGGAGGGATGTGGACCAAAGGGGGACATAAAACAAAACAAAGGGACCACCTATCTTATCCTTAGTAGGACCCTTTTTCTTTCCTACTTTTGGCTTATACTCCACATGGTAGCTTTAGGATGACTAGAATGGTAGGTGGGATTCTTCCAATTTCAATCTTGCAACACCCGTCTATCAAATAGTAGTAGATAGCCACCCTTTTTATTAAAATAATTAGGTGTCCACAAAGTGGACCCAATTTTTATTGAACTTTAAAGGACTTTAGAATTATTAAAAATATATATATATAAGAATTATCCCATCCTTTTGGGAATTATCCATTTGGCTTCCCTACATCGATGGAAATAAAAGGGAGATCTCTCCTATTATCATTAATAGTCCTAGCTTTGTATCTATTCTATACCTCAATAGTATTAGTTTTGTATTTGTTCCCATGAAAAGGGAACACAAAACAAGAGAAGGTCACCTACCTTATCCTTATTT
This sequence comes from Wollemia nobilis, assembly GCA_028583015.1. NCBI lineage: Eukaryota > Viridiplantae > Streptophyta > Pinopsida > Araucariales > Araucariaceae > Wollemia > Wollemia nobilis. The sequence continues at coordinate 759,880 of JAQPPZ010000267.1, forward strand.
GGACCCTCTTCTACTTCCTGGATTACCCTCTACGTGACATGATAAGTCTTAAGGGACCCAAGGCATATTTTAATAATAAAATAATAAGGCCACTATTTGGCCATAAGTGGGAAATTTTCCTATAAATAGAGGACACCTTGGGAAGAAAGGAGTATCGAGGAAATCTTGGAGCTTAGGGAGTATGCTCTCCACTTTGGTGGATCAGAAACCAAAAAGCTTTGGGAGAGTACTAAGATTTAGGTTTAGGCTAGGAAATCTTGGACTTAGGGAGTATGCTCTCTACCCTATTGGTAGATCAGAAACCAAAAAGTCTTTGGAGAGTACTAAGTCCTAAATTAAAGGCATTTGGCCAATATGAGTGGACTAAAAGAGGTAGATCTGGAAGTGAGCATGGACGGGAGCACAAAAAGGAGGTAGGAGACAAGCTTTGGAGACTAACAACAGAAGACTAGTACAACCCAACTTGGTTTATGAGGTTGGATCTCTTCTTTGTAGAAGTGATGTTACATTTGATTTTGTAGGATAAACAAAGTCATGAATAATCATTTTTCTTTTGTATTGAGGAAATATTTAGAAAGTAGACTTTTAAAAGTATTGCAGAAATACTTGGAGGATAGCCTTCTTAATATATAATGAAAATGCTTAGATATTAGTTTTTCTAGAGTAATTTGGAAATACTAAGATAATGGACTTTTAAAAGTATTATGGTAATACTTAGATAACAGACTTTTTGACATATCATGGAAATATATCATTGAGATGCATAGATATTTTATGGAAATCTATACTGATGATATGCTTAATTATATTTGAGGGAATACATTGTTTATTTGCTGAAGAAAAAGAAAGCATTGAATAAATAAGTGATGTGGGGGTCCCTCTATATGGAAGAACTAGGAAGGTCTTCCTTGTATACTAACCAACCTAGGGTGAATATTAACCCATGGTAGGTTAAATGGATGGCCACATGGTGGCTAGGAGTTAGAAGTGAGAAGGAGCTTAGGTAGCCAATGGGGGCTAAGTGAACAATGAATAGTGAATAGTGAATAGTGAATAGTGAATAGTGAATAGTGAACAATGAATAGTGAATAGTGAACAATGAACAGTGAATAGTGAACAATGAATAGTAGTGAATAGTGAACAATGAATAGTAACTGGTGAATAGTAGATGAATAGTGGAAATATACAACCAGTTGGTAGGGAAAGGGAAATAACACCCTTTTTCTATATTTTAAATGTAATCAAATGCTTGCAAATTTTAGAAGAATATTTAGAGGAAATTATGGGGTTTCCTCATTATATCCAATCATACGATTAATGACCATACATAGTATTTATGGAAATTGGTATGATTTGGAAGTTAGAATGGATGAGAGGAGATTGAATCCTCTCAAACCATGAAATCTATAATAAATAACCAAGGAAAGAATAGACAAGGATCTATTCTTGGTTTGATGCATAGAAAATGTGAGATAAATACTACCTTAATATGATTAAGGTTCTAAATAAGGGTGGATGGAGAATCCATTCTTGAGGAAGTTATAGGCTTCCTTTTTCATACATTTAGTATGGAAACTTAGAGAAGAGAAGAATGGATTTGTATTCATTCTTGAGGGAGTTTATAAGGTTCCCTCCTAAGTTGATGAGACTTCTCCAAAATGTGATTCCAATGATTATCATAAACATATGTAAAATATTAACATTCATATGATGACTTTAAGAAAGGGACTGGTAGTTTCCTTAATTTGCATCATTGATTTTAAAGGAACAGGTGGATTCCTTTTTGGTATGAGAAATACCTTAATGTTAAAATGATGACTTAGAGAAAGGAATTGGGTAACTTCCTTAATTGCATCATAAACATGAGATGGAATAATGGTATTCCTTGACTTGTATCTGATTAAAAGGGATCGGTAGATACCCTTCTGTACTTGTAATCTTGGTATCTTAAGTTTATGAATATGAGGAAAGAATACATTTTGGAGGTTGGGTTTTTCCCGTCAGGGTTTTCCCAGGATAAAACATTGTGTCACTCTATTTTGTGGATTGATGTGTTATTTCTTGTGCTTTTACTTCCAAAATGAAAATGATATATGTGGATGAGATGGTTAAATGATATAACGGAATAGTTATGCATGTTTACAATTGAATACTATTCATTCAACAATTTCATTTATGATGCTAAGAATGTATGCATAATTTCTAACATGTAGATGATTTAATGATATGTGTTTGTGCCATTTACTTTCCGGATTAAATTGGTTAAATGTTAATGATGAAGATAATTAGTTTTACTTCTTGTATTCAATAGATGTGTGGAATTCATAGAAGCTATTCATAATGGAATATAATTTCTGCTTAAGTGGATCTCTAATGTGATGTTTCATATCTATGGTTATAATGAATATAATCTACCCTAAAAGGGCTCCATTATGTTCCTAAGAGACTTAAAGTTATATGATCATACTTAAGATGGCATTCCATGGATTCTTATCACGATTGTGATACTGTTGTCTTAGAAATATCTTCTAGATGAGGAGGATCATCTCTAAGACCTATGAATAACCACTAATAAGGTTATTTCATCTATGATGGTTTTCCATTGGTGTGGTTCTCCATCTTCAAGGCATTCACCTACGTACTGATCTTGGTGGACAGTATGTTTATTGGTGATTTCCCTTCTATGGGATGAAACCTTACGCTTGGCCAGCGTTCTCATACCAATGGGGTATGAGGGTTTCATAGAAGCTGATCACTTCTACCTTAAGAGACTCTGATCAAGTCTCAATAGCTCTTGATGCTATATGCCTTGATAAGCTTTGATCCAAATGGAATGAGTCTATCTTAGGTCATGACTATGTCTCTTGCCTCATGGAAAATATAAGTGTGGAAAAAAAAGTGTTGAGTAGTGACAACGGGGGTTGTTACACCTTCATTCGCTAGGGTAAAAAAATAAAAACCCTTCATCTGCTAGGGTAAAAAAGTCAAAAACATTCATCCGCTAGGGTACAAAAATAAAAAAACTTCATCTGCTAGGGTAAAAAAAAATCAAAACCCTTCATCTGCTAGGGTAAAAAAAAAAACCCTTCATCCGTTAGGGTAAAAAAATCAAAATCCTCCATCCACTAGGGTAAAAAAAATCAAACCCCTTCATCCGCTAGGGTAAAAAAAACATCAAAATCCTTCACCCGCTAGGGTAAAAAAATCAAAACCCTCCATCCAATAGGGTAAAAAAATCAAAACCCTTCATCTGCTAGGGTAAAAAAAAAAAACAAAACCCTCCATCCATTAGGGTAAAAAAATCAAAACCCTTCATCTGCTAGGGTAATAAAAAAAAATCAAAACCCTTCATCCGTTAGGGTAATAATAATAATAATAATAATAAAATCAAAACCCCTTAATCTGTTAAGGGAAAAGAACATACACAAATACAAGTGAGCTTGGTATTTAGTGGTTTACCTTATTTCACCTGGCGGTTGTAGCGACTAGTTATCCATACAATCTGGTAGGATGGGTAGATCACCATAAGGATGCTTACATCATCAAAAATCCCTTTATCTATTAAGGGTAAATAACAGACACAATACTTTCATTTGTCATCATCAAAAACCCCTTCATATGTTAGGGCAAAAATAGATCACATTTACATTCAACATCATCCATTCATAAGTGAACTCTACATTGAGTGAAATCATCGCATTTCTTCATCCAACATGCTTCCATCACCATATTTCATCTATCATTATCAATCATAAAATTTTTCAAGTTCAAGTAGCATACAAGTGAACCTTGTATCTAGTGGGTTATTCTACAAACTCGACGATTACAGTTATGGGAATCCATGCAATTCAATAATATGAATAGCTTACCATAAGGACACTTGAAAATGATCATCATCAATTATCACCTTGCTCAAGATCACAATCACATTGAGTACCTCACATTCTAAGTGAAATATTACCAAGAAAAATTTGCTCAAAAGTAGTCATTAATGTCCTTTTTCATGGGGCAAGAAAACATGGATAATTACAATCACAATCACTCATTCACATGACCATAGTCACTGAACAAGGCAAGCCCTTTAGGTTGATTTGTTCCTTGCAAGAATTATCGAGACAGTCACTACACGCCCCCTTATGCTGCCTATGGCATATTTTATCTTCATACCTTGCATACTCAATGATGCCAATGCGACTTTTTCTTCAACAACATCAAATCATCCCAAATTTTGGGGCAACCACATTTGTTTTTTATCCTCCCATAATGGGATAATCTTACATGATCATGACATCTAAACTTGATAAAAAAACCCCTTCCCATTGTTGGAGCAAAAATGGTATCACATTTTACATCATTCATATCGTCCACATCACATTCACACAACACTCATTATCAGCAACATCATTCATCATTCACACAAAATATTTATTCAATTGACTCGTGAGATTCATCCGTACTCTCATTCGCCAATTGAGGGGGTAAGTTATGCAAATTCCAAAATTCTTTATTCTTTTGCCTTCAATGTTAGTGCTCAAATCCAAGAGAGAAGTTGCTTCTACGTCCAAAGCCCAAATAGGTGTCTCATATTTTTGTACCATATTGTGTTTTACGTGACATGGTACAAAAAGAGGTATCTGTAGACACCAAATCCTAGCCACTTGTCCTCCATCCTAGCATCCTAGCATCCACTTATCCACCATCCAAATTTCCCACCATTCAATTAACCATTTCATGCCTTTCCTGCCTTCAAAAGGCCCACTTTAGACCTTTATCACCACTTTTTGATCCCTTTGGACTTAATTTATATTTATTTTATATTATTTATATTTAATATAATATTTTATATTATATTTTAATATATTTATTATTAAATATATATTTATAAGCCCAATTAACCCCAGCCATTTAATCCAATTCAATCTCAGCCATCCATCTTCATTAATCTGTGTCACACTTAAAGTATAATCTTAGCCTTTGGGTTTCATTTAATATTAGCCACACGATCAAAAGTGTTAGGCTAAAATCCTAAGAAAATCCTAGGCCCGATTATAAATAGGAGCATTTGTAATGCTCAACCGTTGGAATAATTACTGGAAGAATATTAGAATATTTACTAAAGGAAATGCTCAACCCCTGGAATAATTACTGGAAGAATATTAGAATATTTACTAAAGGAATCCTCAAGAAGTCTAAGGTCTGCATCCTGAAGATCCATCCACATTCGAAGCCCTAGATTTCCTTAGGATTTCCCCATTCTAATAACTTTCCCAACCATTTTCTGTCACTATCATAATGCCCTATCCATTGCATTCTTTGCATCCTTGTGATATGCTATTGCAAATAAAACCCTAGCTCGTAGGCTTGTTGCATAGCTTGCCAGGCACTCGCTAAAGCCTACCATATTTGTAGGCTCACTATAGAGCTTTCTAGGTGCCCACTAGAGCCTACCTTATCTATATGCTTGTTGTAGAGATTTCCAAGTGCATGCCAGAGCCTTCCGTATCCACAGGCTCACTTTAGAGCCTACCAAATTCATAGGATTGCTCTAGAGCCCACTACGTCACATCAACAGGTGTTGTTAGGGCATCCTGCCACCAAATTTGCTATGAAGCATCATCAAAAATAGCAAGGTAAATCATCATCTTCTATTTCTTTTCATTATTTTCTGATTTTGTATGCCACTTTACTTATCAATAGTTAGGATTTTATTGATCATTGAGGGTCTCACTTTGTGGAGCCCTCACATGTATTGCTAATCCCTTGTTCTATTTGTGTGTGTGTAGATCTATAGGTTTTATTCATCATTGGACAACTGTTGAAGCTAGAGTGGCCCGAAATCGTATATCACAAAGCCCACTCATTTTGTTGGGATCATAAGCACATTGAAGACACTCACTATTTGTATCTAGGGCTTCAGAGAACCCTAGAACTTGTATTCATTGTATCAAATAATTTTGTTAGACAAAATAATTGTAACAAGGAGTTTTTCAGCTCCCCCTCGTTTATTGAATAAAATACAAATTTGTGCAATTACTATCTGTTTGGAATCATTTACTTTTTATATCTATTTAGTTTCATATTTTTGTATATTCGACAACCATACTCTTTTAGTAACTGGACTTGTAGTTTACCACACACATTGTTGTTGTTCTAATATGGCAACAATAATAAGAAAAAAAAAGTGGAGCCCAAGGACAAAAGAGAAAGAGAAGAAGATGGTCTAGTCTTGTAGAAGAAATTAGGACTAGCCATGTCACCATCCAAATTAATGCAATTGATCCAAGTTGAGTGAAAAAGTGATAGCCAAGATCTTCAAGTATGATTATCAGACCATACCTAACTACGTGAGGCCTAAAAAGGGGCTTCATTGTTATTATAAAAATAATAGAAAGCATCATATGGTCTTATAAATAGTTAAGATTTCCTTAGCAAAAGAGTCAGTTCTTTAGTATCTTGTCTATTATATATTGTATATATAGCTTTGCAATCAATATAATCAAATATTGTTTGGCCTCTATTGAATATAGTGTTGTAGTTTCGAATTTGAATGTGAGTTGTACAATTTAATACATTTTTGTTCATGCCTTATGAATGGTAGACTTTTTTAGGAAAATTATGTTATAATTGAATTGTTATTTGGATTAGCTTTTATGATTTTCTTGGAATGTTGAGAGATATAATATGATCTAATTATGTCTGAATCCTACAGTGCTATGTTTAATAGCTAGTCTATTAGGCTTTGCCTATGTTTGAGTTTAGGTATTTTTTGGCACATTTCATTGTTGTTAAGTTATATCCCAACCACATTTCAATAAATCTATAACCCTATATCCCTTTCAAACCCTTGCATTTTGTCTTTAGTCTTCAAACCCTATTTTATTTCTTTAGATTTTTTTTTGAATAAATAATACTTATATTACTAAAAAGAATTCATAATACATCATAAATATAAAGACTACAAAAACCTACTCAAGGACATCCAACAATCAGATTTGTCCTAAGCAGAACAATTCTTAATTTATTTTATCACCAACCTCTTAAAAGCTCTACATTGATCATGGATATCAATAACAACCCTAGAAGAAATCCTCGAAGCATTGAGTGCTTCATCCTTGAAGATCAAACTGCACTTGGCCCTCCATTTAACATACATAGTTGTTGCTCTAATGGTAGTCCACACACCCAAAAGATGTTGAGGACAACCAAAATCATCACAAAAAAAACCATTTTCCAGCTAAAGTGATCCTCGAGAATAGGGAAATATGTCCACTCGAGGTTCTTCCAAACTTTCTTTGAATTTTTGTAGTCCCAAAAGATATGTTTGGTGGTTTCCTTCCTTCCACAGCTACTGCATTGATCTAAAATACTCATTCATTTTGCCAATCTAGCCTTACAGTGAATACCCTAAAAAATTAATAACCATAAGAAGACTTTGAGTTGAGGAGCTATCCTGAACCTCCATATATGGGCAAGTTTCATTTTCTATTTATTTTCAAGGAAAACAATCCCCCAACGCCTATTCAACACAATATGCAAGAAAAAATTAAGCAGAAGAGCTCTATAAATATTTATAGATTTATAATAAGTAATAATACCTTGAAAAATCTAATGCTAGTCACACCATATGGGACCCAACAACCCACAATTTAATTTAAAATGTTGCTCAGATGAATAAAGAGAATGAGTTTGCATAATATCATCTCGGTCAGAATATTGAGCTTAAATTTATTGCATAAATCAGTCCACTTGACCCAACCTCCAACCTTTGAATCCCAAATATCTGACCATTTCACAATCCCTTTTTTAATCAGCCTCTTACATATGAGGTGAAGGAGTTCTGAAGCATATACTCCATTCTTCTTCCAAACCCAAATAGATCTATATGGAAGAACCCAGTCCCTAAATTCTTCCATATAAGCCTAGTAAACAACTAAACCAACAGTCTTCCAAGCCTCCCAAATCCTCATAACAATAATACAACCTCTGATTTTAAACTTGCTGAGATGGCCCATAATATCCTCGATATGAAAAGCTACTTTTAAACCTTCAACATGTTGAGCGTTCTAAATTCTAAACTGCAAAAGACATTGCCAAGAATAATTCTCTTCCAAAGCCCTAACCACCCATTCTGCAGCCAAAACCTTACCTTGCGTCTAAATATCCAACAAACCCAAACCTCCTTCATCCTTGGGAACAATGCAAAAATTCTACCTTCTTTGAAATTTTAACTTAGAGGAACCAACCTTCTTTGGAGGTTAACTTAGAAGAAATTTAGAGTCATCCAATATTTGGTCTAGGGTGCATTTTCCACATTAGACAAATTTCTAACCAATACTCTTGTCCATACGTCAATTGAAAAGGTGTATTGTTATCATTGTCTTGAAGGTTTCCCTAATACCCATAGGACTATTGGAAATATCTCTTCCTAATCAGCTCCTTCCACTCTACATATCTTGTATTTTACTAATACAAATACCTTATTTATTGCCTCTACTTACCCATTGGATTTGGGGTAATACAGACTGGACAACGAATGAATGATCCTAAATTTTGTAGTCAAGTTTTGGATGTTTTCATTGACAAAGTGTTCTACTCTATCACTTGAAAAATAAAAGGGAATCACAAATCTTGTGATTACTTGCTCATATAAAAATAAGCTATGTTCCTTATAAAATTGTTTAGTAGATCCCTCACATCTACCCACTTTCTACCCACTTTGTCAAACATTCAATTACTATAATGATGTATCAACATCTTCTCCCCTTGTTTGTCTTCAATGGTCCTACAAAGTCTAGACCCCATATCTCAAATAATTCTTGTGTTTGAGAGGGGTGTCATGGCATAAAATCCTCTTTACCAATTTTACCATATGTTAATAGGTATTACATACTTTCACATACTCCTTTGCATCCTAATATAAGGTAGACCACCTTAGCCCTATTAATAACACTTTTTTTTTGCTTTTGTATCTAGCCCCATATGTGCTCTAGCTAATCATTTATGCATTTATTTTAACACCATATAGACCTCCTCTTCCAGGACACATCTTCAAAATATCTCATTAGGTCCAAGCTTATATAACAAGCTTGCAATGAAAAAAATGGTATTGATTTCACAATAAACTTTTATTTTTCTATTGTCATCATATCCTTTGGTAGCTTCTCTATTGATAGATTTTCCTTAATATGTTTATACCATGTTGATACCATGTTCACCACAAAAAACTATGCATTAGGAAATTCATATAGCATACCCACTTTGGTAGGTTCTCCTAAGAAAATTCTTTACAATTGATTTGCTATTACATGCTTCTTTCTAGGTCTTACAACCACTTGAAACTAGAATTTTTGTAATATAACAAACCACTTTCTCACTCATCCATATATTGTTGGCTTAATTATTAAGTATAATAATGCTTGATGACCAACATGGAAAGTGAAGGGATTGGCTAGAAATTAGTGTATAAACTTTTGCACAATGCATACCATCCCCAAAGTTTTCCTCTTTATCATGTTGTAGTTCTTTTCTACTCTTGACAACAACTGAATTGTAAAATAAATGGGATGATCAATCCCAAATTTTCCCTCTTGGGCTAAGGTGCATTCAATTGCAATATTTTATGCATCTACATGGGCATGAAATTATTTATCCGAATCCAAAAATACTAGATAAGACACATAAACCAACATTACCTTAAGTCCCTCAAAGGCCTTATGATGTTCCTCCATCCACTTGGAGGGAAGATTATTGCATGTAAATGCATCTAATGGGTAAGATACCTATGAAAATTTCCTTATGAAACTCTTACAATAACCAATTTTACCCAAGAATATCTTCACAAAACTTACATCATATGACTCCTCCATGCTCAATATGACTTGTAACTTGTTAGTGTTGGTCTTCAAAACTTCCTTATAAACAATGTATTCTAACTATTGTAAGGGACCAACAACATACACTTCATAGTATTCAATGATAAATGAGCTCATCTACACAAGCTCATATGAAAAATTCTATATTATTTTACCATATAAGGATCAATCATCTAGGAAAGCCTTGAACTTCCCTATGGACATTTGATTGAAGACATATAAAATGATCCTTTAAAAAGTGGTAGGAGAATTGCATAAACTAAAAGGCATCTAGTTATTTGCATAAATATAATTTTCTACTATAAATTTCATAATCAACGTATCCTCCTCGATGATATTGATATGATTGTAGGCCAAAATTCCATCCAATAGATTTTGTGTGTAACTACCTCTTCTAATATGGAATTTGTGAAAGCTTCAAAATCTACACAAATTCAAATCTAGTTATTATTTTATTATCATGATATTAAAGCTTCAAAATCTACACAAATTCAAATCTAGTTAGCCTACTTCAAAGTGATCACTATTTATGACACCTATTCACTAACTATAACTTTGAAGATGATGCCAACATCTTACATCTTCTCAATCTCTACATTCACCAAGGTTGCATACTTTAGGTTCATATTGCATGGCCATCTCCTTACTGGTTGTACATCCAAAATCAATTGATTTTGATGTATGCGCAACTCTAGTGGTATTCCTTTTAGATACTTATAAGTCCATACAAACACATTATTGTATTGCAAGACATTTTTAAAAGATATTTATTTCCGTATTGGATCTCGTTCATCTTCATAGTGTATAATATTAGGTTATTTTGTTGCCTTGTGTACATCGATCAGATAGGTTGGTTTATCCTCAATGACCATGTCTCCCATCGTGTACTCTACAAAATTCTTTGCAAATGTCTATTTATCCTTTTCTTTTTCCTTCCTTGGTGCAAACTTATTTTGACTACTCTTTTCAATTTCTTGCACAATATTTTCCCTTTATCATGGTTCTTTTCCTTTGCATGGATGCAAAAGTAATATGGTGTGAACACCTTATATTCTTCCATATATCAACATAATTTTAGTTTATCAAGGTATTCCTCATACTTTGTGTAGTATTCAAGTTACAATACTCCTCCCTGATTGGGTTCATGTGCACTTTCTTCATCTAATAATGAGCTTTTCAATTCATTGGATATTGTTATATATTGAATGTTAGCCTGGTTCTTCAAGTTTATGATATAATTATTTTGACCTTTCTTAAACATGAGGTATTATTTCTCCCAATTATGATTTACTTTATTCATTATTAACTACCCACACCCTAACAACGCATCTTATGCTAGTTTTTATATTGTCATCACCATGAAATCCATGATAATGTCTTGATTTGTGATCTTTACTTTTTGATTTGCTAGTACACCCTTTATTTCTATATCATATTAATTTGAAGACCATAATAATGGTAATCCAATATATTTCATGTCTTTTTTGGCATGACAATGCACTAACCCTCCATTGACGATTACATGTATTAGCTTATGATCCAATAACTCCATATGGATCAAGGATGACTTCATTCCTTCTTTAATCATCAATACCATTGGATAAATAAAGTGGTCTATTCTATTAGATCCACCACCATCTTTGTATGCATAATTTATCCCATATTGATATATAGATTTGGTATTGCACCAAGTAAACTAGGCACTTGCCCTTGAAAATTGTCCAATACATGTGTTGCCAATTGCTTTGATGATTGATTCCTTGGTATTTCTTCTTTAGTAATTAGTTTATTTAATGGTTTCTCTTGGATGAGTCTTTCTTGATATTTTTTCTCCATATTTTTGTTAATCAGATAATGTGCTCCTTGTCATCACTCTTTATCCTTGGTGTGGTTTAGGTACTACTCAGATTTTATTGATTGGGACCTCGCCACAACTAGCACATGATTCTCCTTCTCCTGTTGGTTTAGAGATTCACTAACATCAATTAAATTGACATTTTGAGTTCCATTGCAACTTGATTTTTTTGAGCACTTAACCTCCTTATGGTTTCCTGGGCTATACCATATACACATGTGCATCATGTTTTTCACATTTGCTCCTCTTATTTGTAGGTTAGAATTATGTTTTTGCAAAATACACCTATTCTTAACAATTCTAACATTGAATAATTGATCTTCCATTCAAATAGTATTGTAATTGAATTTGACCACCTTTTTGATTACCCTATTAGTATTGCTATCCTCCACACTTATTATATCTATGAAAATCATTGGTTGTAGCTTATCCATTTTGAGGTGTTTAAATTTTCTTCTTCCTTTTGTATTGTCATCATTTGGTGTTTTGTACTTCTCAAGTTAAATGTGAAGAACACAAGATTATACTGAGTGGGGGGGGTGAACAGTATAAGACCTCTTTTTACTTTTTCCTTTATACTTCAAAATAGTAAATAAATATACCCAAAGCAATATCAAAGCAATGCACAATATCATCCACAAAGTGACACCAATTTTAACGTGGTTCACCCAGAATGGATGGGCTACGTCCACAAAAATTTTCTCTAAAATTTATCTCAAAGTTCTTTGGGAATCCTTCCCAATTACAATGTTTATGAGCCTCGGCCCAAAGGAGATACCTTCCCCCAATCAAAATTTATGAGCCTCTACTCAAAGGAGATACCTTCCCCTCTGCTCTGGAAATGATCCCTCAGAAGATCAACTGCCTATACCTCTTTCCAGAACGTGGAACTCCTTTCCACCGAAGACCTCTTGTCCTCAATGCTTAGTCTAAGAGACCTTTGCCTTCTATGATCACGTCCACAACAGCTCAGCAACTCGTACCAAAAATAGTCAGTCAGTCTAGCACAAGTCTTCCTCTGTCTATCAGATCTGTCCAACTCTTGAACGAATCAATCCTCTGCATACAAGCCTTCTCAAAGACTTGCCAAATCTGTCCTTAGGTTCTTCTCATAGAACCAATGCACCTCTGTCCTCAAGTTCTCTGATAGAACTATCAAACTCAGCTCACAAGTCCTCTGCTAGGACCTATCCAAATTTGCTCACAAGTCCCCACCGAACTTGTCCAAAACTGCTCACAAGTCCCCACTGGAACCTATCCAAAAACTGCTCACAAGTCCCCACTAGAACCTATCCAAAACTCAGCAAGCTCACCAAGAAAAAATTTCTTAGTAGGAAATCACAAAGTGAATTGTTAGAGACCCAATGTGATTTGTCAAACTCATAGAAGCATAAGGAGAATTGTTAGAGACTCAATATGTTCTATACTCAACTCCCAATCTCAAAACTCAACTCAAATCAACTCAGCTTAATCTCAATCTCAAATCTGAAAACTCAACTCAATATCTGAAATGGATAGGATAGAATGCTTTCTTTCAAGAACATGAAACCCCAACAATTGCCAACTATGCAAAGAATCACATAACAATGATACTCATGTTCTTTTCACCATCAATTAGGGTTTCAACAACAATGCTCATCAAACAAGGTTTAGTCAACCAACACCATTCAACTCAACATCAACCTTGAAGCATTCAACCAATCATCACAAGAAAAGGAAACAAGTAGAAATCCTTTTCCCTCCAAAGATATTTGAACAAAACAACCACCAACACAATATCACCAAATGCAAAGAATAACTTGCTCAAATCAACTCAATGGAGTAAGCCCAATATCATGAATCAAGTAAAGCAATAACTTGATCAAACAACCTCTATGGAAGCAACTCAACCATCAAACTCAAAACAACCAACCAAGGGTTCCACCAACTCAATGCAAGTAGCTAGACTCACAAATATAAACCCTAGTGCCCAAAGCTTCCACTATCTCAAACTATAAATTATGCATTCACCAAAATCTCTCCTTAAGGATAACAATGCATAAGTAGTCTTCAACAAACCAGAAAATAGGATTTACTCCTAGCCAAAGGATACCTAGTAGAATACCTTTTCACTCCAACCTTATTTCAGAAAACATACACCAATCATACTCATAAGAAGAATGTGCCCATACCTTATTGGAGTAGAAGATAATTGAACCTTCAAACTGTCACCACACACAACTCTCAAAATTCCAACCAAGTTAGGGTTATAATAAAAATAAATGAGCAATAATATAAACTTCCTTTATTACACCTTTTAGCTCCACTTCTTTAAACACAACCACCATAACATGCCAATAAATCAACAATCACAGACTCACACCTTATACCTCCATTTTTAATTTTAGCATAGCAAAGAATAATATTAAAAATACATCCAAAGAAATATGCCCTTATTTCTCCTAAGCTTTTATTCAATGCTAATCACAAAAGCTAGAACTCATAAAATTTAATCGCACCTTATAAATCGCTGTCCAAGAAACTTTGAATTTCGTGGCATAAAGACGTTTTAATAAAAACGTGTGTTACTCTAGCAAAGCACCCCCGCGAGACTCGAAATGGCGACCTCCACCAATGCAGTGCCCAATAGTAGCCTTCGCTGCCACTAGCCCACGTAGGCTACGAAGTTCACAAGTGAACTTCCCTCCACTTCACCCTCGAAAAAAACTCTCGAAGACTTTTCAACCGCACGTGCTTCTAAGTCTTCCTTCGATCACAGCGAATACAGAGCACAAACACCACAAATTGCATTCGGAGAATTTCGAATTAATTATCGTTCCAACCTTAGGAGTTAGAGAATAAATAGTCTCTTTGAAGACACCTTGACATCGACGGAAATAAAGACCATTTCGAAATTAATCAAAAGTCTTTTCAAAAAGGGTTTAAAAACCCTTAAAGTATTTTTAATAAATTAAAAATAATTTCTCCCTTAATTAATTAAATAATTAATTAATTAAAACCTTGAAGGGTTTTAAATAATAATTAAATAAATAATAAAGAGAACCTCCATTGGTTTTAATAAAAACCCTATCCAATGGAATATTTCCGGATTCTCTTAAAAAGATTCTCTTGGAATATTCCACCTTTGAAGCCAACACATCCTCTTAACATTAATGCCATTTCCTTTTAACATCAATGACAACTCATAGACAAGAAGCTAGGATCTCAAACCCAAAATTGCCAACAAAATGGACATTCTATGAAAACAAGCACCAACACTTTGCATATATTATACTATGAATTCTTTGGATAGATTACACATGTGCCCTTCCATATTACAATTTGATCACCATATCCCTTTATTTGTTTTTCTTCCTTTCACTTTCTTGATCATTCTTTTAAAATACTTCTTCATTGATTAGATTGTTTTATGAAATTCATCCCTTTCACTATTTGAATAATCATTCTTATAGTGACCTCTAGTATCAGATTCAATCTACTTGGCTTCAATTTTAAATATTTGTGCCCTCTCATAGGCTTCTTCATATGTTGAGCATGGGATAGTTTTCATCTTCTTCTTATATCTAAGCAATAGCACATCAATAAACCACCTTTTTACCATGTTATCTACTAGATGCAACTCCATATTATCTGTGAGTTACTCTAATCGATGATTGTAGGATTTTATATCTTTGTATTTATTTTTTTAATTAAATATATATTTTTTATGATCTTAGTATAATCTCTAAATGGACTAAATTATTTCTCAAATTCATTCACTAAGTTCTCCCATGTAATGAAGGGTTGATTAGTTTCTTTCTTCAAATGCCAGTCTATTGCAATCCCCTATAATATTGTTGGGAACAATTGTAACCATCCTTTTGTGTCTATTGCCTCATTTTCTTTCCAAATTGTCATGCACATTCCAATGTGTTATTTCAAATATTCCTTTCCTTCTCCTATGAAAGGTGTATGCTTCTTCTCCCTTGCTCGATTCACAATATTTGTCATTGATGAATGTTTTCTTCTCCCAATTCACTACCATTTGATGATGGCTTGTATGGAAATTTAGCACAATGTGCTTTCATTTTAGGTATTTCTTATTGTTGCTAGTCTCTTGGTTTATCTTTTTTTAGTACTTTTTGTGTGAAAGAGGAAATACACCATAACAATTAAAAAATAGACAAAATGCAATATCAAGATATTTGCAATAGATTTGATATTTGATATGCTTTTATATTTTACAAATTAGCCTTTTCGATTAAAATAGACCTCCAAAAATGGAGGGTTTCCTTTTACAAGTGGAATATACAGTGTGATAAGTTATCTCCTCAAGCGCATTATGGGTTATGAGAGGATTTAGAGGATGTGTTGCTTGATTTCTCGATCTTCCATGCACATCCAATATCTGCACACAAATCACAATGACAACATCAATAGCATATGTAGGGTCTTTTAGCACGAGGTACAAGGTCATGAAATAATATTACAAAAACAACTAAAACCTTACAAAAAATTACAAAATCAAATGCAAGAATTATAAAACTATGAAAAAACTCTTACAAAATATATTAGAATATTTGGTTTACCTTTATGTGCAATTTGGGGTTGATCTAGAGTTGCTTTTTTCTTTAAAGCTCAACCACCCATGGAGGTTAGCTCTGCAGGTAACTACCTTGTATGGTTGTGCTTCTAGAAAACTGCCTTGGGTGGTTAAGACTCTAGTTAACTACCCTGGGTGGTTGAGATTGTTATTTGATAGAGGGTTTTGATCTTGAGTTTGAGCCTTCAAAGATTTATTTTGGGGTCCTTATTGTAGATCTAATGCACTATTGAATATCAGTTGTTGATGTGGCTACAAAAAAAATATTAGTGAACAAACCTAAAGCCTCCATGGTTGAAGCCTTCGAGCTCCTCCAATGTTAAACCTGCAAGCAAAATATCAAGCAAAAAATACAACAATGTTGAAT
Organism: Wollemia nobilis; assembly: GCA_028583015.1. Lineage (NCBI taxonomy): Eukaryota > Viridiplantae > Streptophyta > Pinopsida > Araucariales > Araucariaceae > Wollemia > Wollemia nobilis. The sequence continues at coordinate 776,556 of JAQPPZ010000267.1, forward strand.
GAAATTTGAGCAGAGTTTCGTTATACTTTTTGTACACACATGAACATGAAAATGAAGACCTATCTATAAAATCTCCCATGGGTAGAGGAGAGTAGGGATGGAAGAGAGGGAGTGATAAGTGGAATGGGTATATAAGAGGGCATCTTAGGGATTCCCTACTTGGGGTGGATAAATGTGTAACTTTCCTAGCCCTATGATGCCTTATGACATGCCATAATACCTTATGATGTTCCATGATGTAACATGACATGCCATGATGCATTATGATGTGCCATATTGATGCTCTTTTTGTGAAGAGATTCCTAACCCACTAAATTAGCATTTCTAATCAAAGTGCTTGGGGGAGGGAATCCTCACCCAAATGCATTGAATGTGCTTAGAAAGTGGAGGAAAGAGGGAAAATAAATACTAACCAAAGTTAAAATAGCGAGGTGGTCTCATGATGACCGTGGTTAGGCATAGAAAGGGGCTAAAGTGGGTCAAAGGGGTTAAAAAAAGTCAAAGGGGCTAGAATAGCCAATATTAATAATTTCTAAGGTTTATAATATATTAATTAAAATAATTGCACACATTATTAAATATTAATATTAACCATTACAAATGTGACACTTTTTAGGTGTCTACACTTTGTTATCATGTGGTGCTTCTTTTTTTTCAAAAATCCTTCATCTAAACTCGGGAACACCTTCACTTTGTGATCTCCTTCATGAATATACAAGTAGTAGGTTTTCCCTCCTTTTCCAAAAATTTTTGTGTGGTTTCCTTGGTACTTGAAACCCATAATTTGCACTCTTTGGAAGATTCCTTCATAATTTCTTAGGTATGGTCATCTACCTTTCATCTCCTTGTGTTTTTTCCATGTTGGCATATTGGCTTACATAAATATTTTTTGTGGCTATTTGTTGTAGTTCTCCTTGCACCTTATCTTATATTTTTAGCAATAATATCTACCAAATTTTGCTTTTATTGATCATAATATCCTACTCTTGAGGATTCTAAAATCATTCCACTTTAGGTTGTGTGAGTTCCATCCTTGACTACAGTATTTGGTTTGAAATTCTTGCACTTCTTATAAGTTGCTCTGTGGATCTTCCTCAGTTTAATCTTCTTTGCCTATGCAATCATAAAAATATCATCCACCTTCTTGATATACATGCATTCTAAGCTTAAACACTTCAATAGAAATATCAATAAACCAACTGACCCATAATTCAATTATTCAATGATGCCAAATGTAGCACAATGGTGAGGTTTCCCAATGATGAGGTAATGCCATAGTTTAAGGGTCAACACATATATAGTCAACAATAGTATAAATAGTCATATCATATGGCAATATTATCAAGATGATAACAATATAAAATAATAACAATCTTAAGATGGCAGGCTTGGACATGAAACTCAATCAACATGATGAATCTCTCTCTAGATGACATCAACTAGATGATATCCTCTAGATGACGTGCTAGATAGAACTAGCTAGATAACATCATCTGTGTGGTAAATATACTCTTTGATATGTTGATTCTCCACAACAATGACCATTATCACTGTCTGATGACATCTACACTCTCTTACTATGACTTGCAACTTAACTATTCTAAGTAAGTTCTCCAACCAACCAACTAATTCCATAATACAAGTCTAATAATTTAGTAATTAATAAAACAATAATACATAAGCATTAAAAACAAGAATAGATAATGGTTCCTTCTATTGATTATTTTCTAGAATGATATTTATATTGCATCATTGGACTTGCAGTATGATATTTTACATATACATATTCCAACCTAAGTAACTCACAAAATAATATCATCCATCAATTTCTCTACTATACATGGATTCCTCCTATACAATTGAAAAGAGGTGGTCTATTTATAATGAAGTCCTATATGTTTGTAGCAACGATTTCAAGGACACCTTACACTTAACTATTTCCCCCCTACCTACGTAGTTAAGACATAATATCAAGTTTATAATATATCAATTATTTGATGCTTAATCATGATGACTATGATATTTACATTGTATTTCATTGCATTATATTTCATTGGCATTTCATTATATTTTATTCCCTACTAAACTTAGTACATAACACTTGGATATTTTTGCAAACACTTTTATTTTTACTTTTGTTTAGAACTAGTGCCTACAAATATGTACAAAACACCAGTGCTCAGAATATGACTTACTATGGTGGTAGCTTGGTGTGAGAATTTTACTCAAGTAATGCATAAAGTAAATCTTATTCAAATTAAAAATTACATTGTTTTATCTCAAAGTAAAGATACATGAGATATTTTATAGTATATGACTCTTATATTTTGTTCTCATTAAACTCATTAGAGAATTTGACTCTTCATATTATTTTATTACATAATAAGTCCCACATATTACATAAATATAAAGTATCTCATGATTACATATAAATCCCTACTTCTAAACTAGACACATCACTCAAAGACTCTTCACTTCCTAACTAGACACCTCACACACTTAAATACATGACACTTGCACACTCCTACTAACTTGACACATACTTTATACATAAAATCAAACTCACACCCTAGTCTAAATATTTACAAAGGACCAAATAATGCAATTCCTCAAATATCCCCTTCCCATATTACATTATTTTGTGTGGAGGATTTTTGCCTTCAATCTCTAGCTCTTTATTTTGTATTCATTCTTTGGATTTGACATTGATGTTGCTTGTGGTTATGGTATTGTGTCTATTCATTCCATTCCTATCCTACTTTGGTAGTGCCTCTAATTGCCTCAAGAATTGTTCTAAATATAATTCTCTAAAGAAGCTTGTCTAGTGCTATCATTAATATTCTTTTCCATTTATCATTATAATTATTTTCTTTATGCCAACAATAATCTTGAGGATGATTAGTTATTCCAAAAAATTTACAAGGATAAATATTCCATTATTTTTCTTTCTTGTGTTCAAATATATTACAATGTTTAAATTTTTCTATGAAGTGTATATTTTTTCAATAGGTCATATGGGATTCAAACGGGCCCCACCTGCATTACATCATCACCACATAGTGGTATTACATCAAAGCTCGGATATTATTCATGTATCATTTGGAAAGATTAAAAAATGGATCTCCTCCTTGAAATGTTTAGGAATCTAACCATTTGATCTAATACCACTTGATCATATGAGGTGTATATTATCATTCTTATTTTGAATAATATTAGTGTCTTAGTAGCATATTTCATTAAATATTTATCCTTTAATTATTTTATTTTTGTCTTTATATCATTTAGAATACTTATTGCCTTGTATGCATTTTTCCATATACTAATACGTATTGCAATATGATGTTCATACTGGCTATTAGCATTTTAAAGAATATAATGTAGATAATGTTGGATTATCAAAGACATTCTATCTTTAGTCATTTTTTAAATGAATTTTGGATGTTTTATTGTTGACTTTTTTTTTTATTAGAGGTGAAAATAGGGGTTTTTTAAAGGGTCCCAACCCTTTATACAAGAAAAAAAATCCCTTAAGCAAAGTGGAAAAGAAAATCCCAAGGGAAACAAAATACAACAAACTTAGTCAGAAGATACAACATAAAAATAGCATAGGAAACAATAAAAATACATTACAAAAGTTATAGCTCAAAAAAACTACATTCAAAATCAAGAGGTTGGATGATCTTGATTGCTTTGCTTCATTTTGGATAGGATAACAACAAATTCCATGTATTCATACTTACTCTTTATCTATCTATTTTTGTATGCATGTTCCTTTCACTTTGTTTGGATCCCAAAGTGTCTACACACCATCTGAAGCACTCTCAACTGCACTTGTTGTTGCTTCTACTTATCTCTTGTGGGTGAAATTTTGCACCCTTTACCCACTCTTTCTTTCAAAATATGATGCCTTTAAAAAATTCACCAAGTTTTGGAGCATTAGTGATCGATAAGAATATGGAAGTAGTAACATTAGCAGTTGGCAAATACAAGCGGTAGAGCAGATGAAACATTGCTAAGGGAGGAAGGTCAAACAATACAAGCGGGAAAACATTTAGGTCCTCAACTTGGGATGGTAATATTGTATAAATCCATCTATTTTTTGGGTAGAATTTTTGATTGGCCAACATGGATAGTAATATTCTAAATCTCTACCCACAGGAGATGTGGATATTCCCTCCCAATTTTAGGTGAAACTTTAGAGCATGAGTTGGGCGAAGCTTCGAGTAATTTCCTGCCCTCTTTCATGATGTCACCATAGGTGGAGGATAAGACAAATAAAGTGGCCACCTAACATACAAGCTCTCTCCTTCCTGAGAATTTGAACAAGGGTTATTTAATACCACATATACCCAGTACTAGCCATCCGTGCATAGAAGTGATTGATTTGAAACATGCTTCCCTGAAGATAATTAATATCAATCATTCACCACCTAACCAGAGGATCATAAACTGAGTGAAGGGATAAGGTGTTGAGTGATATTTTTTTCCAATCACAATAATATACTCGCATTCAAGATTCTTCTCAGATATCCTCTCTTGCAAGAAAATATGTGATTTCCCCAAGGTTCTATTTAATGTGTTTATTTGCTTGTAATGCTTAGTGAAAACTATGAAATACCAAAAATTAATTGGATACCCTAGTGTTGCATGTACTTGTTAACAAAGGGCCTGTTTTGGGTCAATTTGATTTGCAATGGTTTTGTTGTTCATGGAATTTGTGAAATCATCAACTATTTGATTTAAAATTACAACCTTTGAAAGGTGATTTAATAAAATTTTATCTTCGATTGTTAATCAAATTTTATCTTCGACTGTTAATCAAATTTTATCTTTGATTGTTAACCAAATTTTATCTTCATTTGTTAACCAAGTTTAATCTTTGATTGTTAATTAGATTTTATCTTCGATTGTTAACCAAAATTTATCTTCGTTTGTTAACCAAGTTTTATCTTTGATTTTTAAGATTTTCTTGAAAATAAAAATGAAATGAAATGATTAAATCTAAATTTATAATGTAAAAAATTTAGAACATCATATTAATTATTCACTTTAATGAAGAATTGAAATTTATTGAAATTTCAAATCATAAGATGAAACCAAATGATTATTTGGAAAATGGTACAAAGTTTAAGACTTCAAATTTCATTAAAAATATGAACTTACGTAAAATGAAAATTTAAAAATTTGAAATTTTGCACCATTTTCCAAATAATCAATTAGTTTCATCTTATGAAAATTGAAATTTTAATTCTTCATTAAAGCGAATAATTAATATGATGTTCCAAAGTTTTTACATTGCAAAGTTAGATTGAATTATTTCATTTCATTTTTATTTTCAAGCAAATCTTAACAATCAAAGATAAAACCTGGTTAACAAATGAAGATAAAATTTGGTTAACAATCAAAGATAAAATCTAATTAACAATCAAAAATAAAATTTGGTTAACAAACGAAGATAAAATTTGGTTAATAATTGAAGATAAATTTGATTAACAATCAAAGATAAAAATTTATTAACAATAGAAGATGAAATTGGATTAATAATTTGAGATAAAATTGATTAAATCACCTTTCAAAGGTTGTTATTTCAAATAAAATAGTTGATCATCTTCACAAATTACATAAACAATAAAACCATTGCAAATAAAATAGGCCCCTTGTTAAAAGGTACATGCAACATTGAGGTATCCAATTAATTTTTGGCATTTCATAGTTTTCACTAAGCATTGCAAGCAAATAAACACATTAAATAGAACCTTGGGGAAATCACAAATATTTCCTTGCAAGAGAGGATATCCGAGTAGAATCTTGACTGTGAGTATATTCTTGTGATTGGACAAAAATATCACTCAATAGAATGTAGGGATGAAAAGGAGATGAGATATATTACAAATGAAATAAGTTACAATATATAGGCAGGAGGCCTATATGAAATCATGACAAGTGTCAAGTGAAACTGACAAATGTCAAACTAGAAGTAGGCATAATGCACATTAATTCTAACATTCCTCCTTAATGTGCACTATCCTAACTATAGAAAATAAATAAGTCAACATTAGGTAACATTCCCCCTTAATGTTGACTTCTCTAAAAGAACCCTATCATCCTCCTTTATTATATGATTTGGTCTAGGCTCATGATCTTTGTGCTTGGATCTCCAATTATGAATAATGCTAGATCAACAGTGTATACATCTCAATCTGTTGCCATAGGGTCAGCCACTTCCTTGGATTTGTTGCCACTGGGTCAACCATTTAAGTGCCTCAGGGTCATCCTGTGTGCCTCAAGGTTAGCCACTTCTAGGACTATTGTCTCTGTAGGTCATCCTCCAAGTATGTTGCCACTCGTAGGTCACTGATCAGATTCACCATGAATATCAAATCCCCCCTCATGGTGAACTCAATATAGAAGGTGTCGTTCTCTACCAAAAATTCACCTTAATACAAAAGAAATACAAGCCATGAATTACAATAAAAAATTCCATATATTCCAAATGTGGAGGAGAAGAAAGAAGAGAATAGAATCTTTTGAAGTGTCTTCGTCTGTAGTCTTCAGAAGTTGATCCAAAAAAATCCTTGAATAGAGTCTAGGGTGTCTATGTCTATAGTCCCTAGATTAGGTGTCCTTATTATGACCATCTCATCCCACTAGAATGCATGGGTAACCAGTCGCTGCATCCACTAGGTATTATAGATAAGGTGACTAGATACAAGGATCACGTACAAATTGCTTGGGAGTGTCAGGTTCAACTGAGAGTGCACTCCAAGGTACACCAAATTTGAGGCTAAAAAACTCAAATGAAACAACCTCAAAATTACAAATGGACACCACCATTGTGTTCATCGTAAAAAACCTTTCCGACAACTATAAATACCCCTATGTTGCATTCCCAATGGGGCCTTCATTTGCTGGAAAAAATAGCAACATGCCTCTGTAGGCAAAAAATACACATCAGAATTATTCTCCTGGCATCGCTCTCAGGTGGAAAAAATCAATTTTTGAATCTTCCCTTGCAGGGGAATTAAATAGCCCATGAACCGTTATCTTGAAATTTGAAAATTACAATTGTATACAATGATAGATAAAGTGGTCCTCCACTTTATACATAATGGGTCCTCAAAACATTAGAAAATATAATATTTAAATAATTCGACCCACTCAATACCCACTTGCTTTGAAAATAATATTTTAAAAATTACTTGACCTCAAATAATTAATAAAAAAAAAAAAAAATATATATATATATATATATATATATATACCCATATATATATTATATATATATATATATATATATATATATATATATATATATATATATATATAGCCCCCATTCATAGATTCTCTATATATAATATATATATATATATATATATATATATATATATATATAATCTTGGTTCATGGGATTCATTCACCACCGTTATGATGATGCAGAGTTGATATGGACTTCACTGAGAAAATAGCCTAGATGAGCGCTCCCTCCATCCGTGCTGACCATGGGCAACCGATGACATTTGTCATCATGCGACGATACAATATAAAAAATAAGACATAAACTTTACGAATAGAAATTCCATCTTCATGCTACTTCAATGAAACGATCCAGAAAACATGGTAGAAACTTTACAAATAGAAACTCCATCTTCGTCATCATATGACCATGTCCTGAAAATAAGGAGCTCAACTTCAAATATGCTCCACAAAGTCATCAGATTCATCTATGTCTATATCAAACGCTACTGTGTCTATCTCCTGTGTTTCCAAAGGGATTGTAATGATCTGCTCACTATTGATGATTTCAACTCACTGCATGGCCACAAAACAATCACAGCGAACAAATCTTCATAGGAATTCAGGGCGGGCTTTCGATCATGATCTTGGCCTTTGCATCATTCTTCATTAATTTATTGTTCTCTTCAACAGATGAAACACAACACGTGCCCAACATCCATGACTGCTTCTGCTTGGATCAGGCAACTTTCATAAAAAATATGGTGCCAGCTGCAACGTCACCAACTCCTCCAAACCTATGCTTGTCACGATAAAAATGGAAAAAATTTCTAGGCGATGAAAATCAATATAAAAAAAAACACCACAACACGACAAAGTAATGATAACTCATAGCAATTATGAGGTCTTTTCGTACTATGGTAGCATGTCAAAAAAATTTACTAGTTCGGCATTGATCACGGATTAAAGTATACAATTTTCCCATGCCCAGCCACTTGTACCATGTATTTCTGCTTTGTCATTGATGAGGGCAATAATACGGTTACTGACTCTCAATTCCATGGTTGCCATGCCATGCTAACAATGCGATAGCATACACCCTATAAGCCATCAGTCCTCTCCAACATATAGTAGTCTATCTCAAAAAAACTGTTTGGCCCTCATCAAAACAACAACAATAAAAAAAATCATATCACCCTCCCAAATATTAAAGCATATGGACAATCAAATATTGGTAGCATTTGTATCATCAAGGGGATATTATTTCATCATCATACTTCGCTGTACCACTGGTCGACCACTTTTCATGGGTAGCCCATTACAATTTAAAAAATCCAAATCCCCCACTTTATCATGTATTCAACTTCTTTTTAAAAAATATGCTTCACCCATTATTCATGCACATGAGTCCTCAAGCGATTTTACAGGCAAAGGTATTCACGCAGATGGAGAAAAAATAGCTGTGCACTATTGTGTGCACATGTTCCAAAAAAAATAAAAAAATTCCCACATGCCTTAAACAACAATCCTGATATTTTAGTTTTTCTGAAGGCCGAATCCACATCATATGCCAAACAGTCGTGACAAAATATTGAAATCCTCATCATTACCATGAATCCATGACCAGCACAAAAAATCAGAAATGTTGGAAGAAAAATAACTCAAACAAAGAAGAATATATATACCATGTATGAATTTTGTTATCATCAAACACAAAACCGCCTGCCACATTTTTAGCTTTAGCCTCGAATCTCAACAACACGTAGGTGCCCCCTCCACAGTAAACAAGGTAAATGATTCCAATTGATACGATCTCCATATCGTGTCATGCTCTCACTAAAATGGTGGAAAGTAGTGTGTGCTCTACCAAAAATTAGCCATCTACAACCTCCAGGAAACAAGAGATACCAAAAAAAGTTATGAATTTTTTGAAACCTCGACATTAGAATATGGCAGAAGCAAAATAAATCCTAAATATTGATATTCGTCCACCATTTCCATGAGCATTATGGGGCATCTGCCACCAACCAACAACCATCATGGTAGATTCATAGCGAAATATATCTCCATAGTACAGTATTCGATCCAAAAATAGTGGCATCACACATAACTAAAAGCATGAATCATAAAAAATATTCGGTTTGCTTGATCAGGTTTCCAGTGTTCAACAATCACCAAACCTGTAAATAGGCCTCCATAAAACATGTCATAATAGCTTCATCAACTGTTGCAAAAACAAGAGTGCAGGTGATAATGTGGCCATGCTCAGATTCATTTGCAACTTTTTATAGTAGTCACAAATATGTAGAATCTCCAAAATCTTCATCATTTGCCACAAAAAACAACTTTCAGAATATTTCATGGTCTACATCAACCGCACCTAAATTTTTTTTTTAAGCCTACATCGACTAATATTCACCTATCACATATATTTTTGTCATTCTCGCCTTAACTTGGGTGCTTCTTTCCTCTACCATCCTATTGACACATCCAGCTAAAGACAAAAAAACATCATCTTGAACAAATATTTTAAATTGCTTCCTTCGACATCCATTAAGACTCCAACCCATTGCCTTTCAGTAGAGAAAACCAAAAAAAAATTGGAGGAGAGACATCATGGTTACCAACATGTCTGCATGTGGTAGAAGGAGGGTTGTCACATCTATCGCTCATCAACAGAATCATGTTCGCCTTCCACTGTCGAAGACCTGCCACTCAGGAGTGATCACAAAAAAATTCATTCTCACGAGTCTTCTCTATTTTTTTGACAACGGGTCACCGATATTTCCTCAATGTAACTATGGCTGCACTGATCAAAAAAAATTGTTGTAGATTTTGTTAAAAAACAAACAGTACTTTATCTCTGCAGTGCCACAATCCATAAATTAAGCCCCTATCCTGCTATGAAATTAGTGGACACTACTGCTATGGTTGATACTCAATGCTGCCATCTTTTTAGCGTGCCATAGACAAATCATTAGCCAAAAAATAATAATAATATAGGACAAATGGTGTAGTCTATCCAATGATAGCTATGCGGGCTCCTACGCTCCTATGGATTTCATCACGCTGCATTAAATCTCCTGTGCTCAAGCATGTAATTGCTGGTGATAACGCGAGTTTATGTTCTATGCATGTAGGCAGAGAATAGTATGTTCTAACCCATCATAATAAGGAAAGTGGTGCTAAATTATTTGTGATGGGGTGTCGCCATTATTTTCATGAACCACTCACGTCGTCATTGAGCATCAAGGCACGATCATCAACATTTTTATTTTATTTTATATCGTCGAACTTCCTATGGAAGTCCCTGCAAAAGGTGTGACTGCATCTTCAGACCCTCTGCTGCTACAATCCGAGCGTGCATGATATAGGGCTTCACTTGCTATAACTTCCACAGCATGGTCCGATAAACAATAATTAAACTAGATCCAAAATGGATCCATATTTTGTATGTAGATGGAATTTTTTTTTTAAAATCACATTAAAAAAATAGCAGATGGAGATGGAGTAAACAGAGGAGCAATTATAATAAAATGAGATATATTACAAATGAAATGAGTTACAATATATAGGCAGGAGGCCTATATGAAATCATGATAAGTGTCAAGTGAAACTGACAAGTGTCAAACTGGAAGTAGGCATAGTGCACATTAATTCTAACACAAAATTGGCACTAGAAGGAGGGTCACCTAAAGGTATTTGATTTTATTTACAAAGTTTTTGTTGTAAGTTGTTCACATTTATGATTGGAAATGTCTAATGTATTGCTTTTAATCCTTTATAAATTGAGAATATTCTTTATTGTTATGATTTAGTTGTTGCTTTTTAATGAACATGATGCTTTATTAGATAAACATTTGAAAACTGAAAGTCTTTTTATTTTAAGAGCATTGAACACTTGTTGTTTGCATTATCAGAATTGGAACTTAAAGTCATAATCACAAGATATAAAGCTTCTAAAGATACTATTTTCCATAGCATTTCTCCTACAAGGAAAATTAGAAGGTCTAAGAGTCAGATGATTGTCATTCCACTCAGTACCAGTTCATCGCTATCCACCATCCCATTTATTCCTCCAACAATAATTCCAATGGCACGAGTTGCCAAAATTGTAGCTTGGTTAGGTGATCATAATAGCCCTTTAAACATTGTTGGAGTAGCCCATGACATTTCCAAAAATGTAGAAATGTATTTACCTAAATATAAACATGATGGAATTAGAATTGTTGAAGAACATATTCAAGCTTTCAAGGATACCTTGATTAGACTACAAGTGAAGCATGAGGATGTTACTTGTAGAATATTTCCTCTCACCTTAGATGAAATTACATATGATTGGTACATTAGTTTACCTACAAATTACATTACGTCTTGGGCTCATTCAAAAAAAACTTTTGTGAATCAATTTAGGCTACCCATAGATCCTACTGTAATCTATCATAAGTTTATGCTAGCCAAGAGAGAGCCTATTGAACCTCTGAGATTGTTCAATCTGTGTTTCCATAATTTTTATAATAGGTTTGTTGCTCCTTATACTATTCAAGAGGCCACTGCCATACAAATATACTTTAGGGCATTGGACCCTTTAACATCCATTTTTGTAAGGAGAGCTCTTCAAATCACTACACTCCCCATGGCATACAATGAGGCTTTAAATATAGAACAATAATTGATGCCACAAGATTTTAGGATAGGATAGTTTCCTTCCATAAGGCAACCAGGTAATTATAATGAAGTGTCTATGATCAATCAGGCTTTGTCTCAACAAATTCCTATGTTGAATGCCATGCCATTCAATAATTTCAATTTTCCATACAATCCATGTATCACACCCACTTATCCTACCACTCCACTATATTTATAAAATCAATTCACAACTCATAAAGTTGCTAAAACAAATGCTCCAATCATACCAACATTCTTCAATACAATACCTACTCCAAATGTTTTGATATTTCATCAAAATACCATAGCATTTCCATAAGTTATCCAAAATCAAAATTTGCCAAATTTTCAAAATCCCACTGCCACTACAAGTAACACAACCCATAAAACTACTGTAGGATAAAATAATGAACCTAATTCTCGGGTAAATAACATATAGAGGGTTATCCAAAAGCTTAGTAGTGACAGGGTTCAAATTCAAAAAAAATTGCCTCAAAATTCTCATCAAAGTAGAGATTTTAGTTTTTAGAGAAAACAATGGAATACTTGCTCGAACAATGGAGTACCTAGTCCCATTTTTAATAATAACAATGCTACCACTAGTTCCAATAAAACTAGCACTATTGTTAATATTTTGGATTTGGCTTTAAACAATTGATGTAGGGTGCATTCCACAACACAACATAGTGAGAATGAGTACCCTAAATTCAAAATAGTGCTAGATATTCTACAAAAAAATATGGATAGCATGGAAATTGTTTTAGATGAAGATCCTTCCCAATAAGCTAGTAATAGCAAAGGGAAGAATAATAACTAGTAGTTGAAATATTTGAATCAAGTTAGGAATATCAAGAAGGGTATGATGGGTCTATACAAGAGGAATTTCAAGTTTTCAAACAATTTAAAAAGGGAAATCATAATTACAAGCTTAAGAGTAAGACTAAAGCTCCATTTACTTCTTCTACTCCCCCCAATGACACCATCATTCCTCTTGACACACATACTAGTAAAAGTCCCATAAATCCATATAAGGTTGATCTACCTCAACCAATACATGACAAAGTTGCATATAATATTGTGGAGGTATAAAATAAAACAAAAGTGAATATATATTTATTCAATGTTGCTAAATTTATTAATGAACAAGAATTTTTGATGTAGGATTTTGGTGATAAAAGAAAAAATGAATCCCTAAAAGCCATGGATGTACAATTCACCTCACAAAGGGACAAATGAGAATCTCCTCCCTTTCTTTTAACCATAAGAATTGCAAGAAGAAATCTGCATAATTGCCTTGTTGATTCAGGAGCATCCGATAACATCATGCCTCACATTGTCTATCAAAAATTAGGTTTGAAACATGTCCTTCTAACAGGATAGTTGCTCAACTGGATAAATATGAAGTTCATGTGGTTGGAATGCTTAAGAATATTTACATACAACTAGCCTCAGAGCCTAGGATACAACAATATATTGATATACATGTTGTAGATATACCTAATAAGTATGGAATGTTGTTGAGCAGAGATTGGTCTAGGAACTTAAATGGATATATGACCACTGATTTTTTACATATGTGGCTACCATGGAAGGGTGTTGCTAATAAAATCAGAATTAAAAGAGAACCTATACTCAAGGATTTGATTACTAAATATAAAAAATAATGAAATTATTTACAATGAGTTTGAGTTAGGTGTTTACACTTTGGAATCAAAATTGGATGTAAGTGAATCTGAAAGTGAAATACCATATATTAATCTATTAAGGATTAAAATATTGTTGGGATGCTTAAATTTGACGGATATAAATCCAAACAAGGTAGTGGAGCTGGTGTGGAATTTATTAGCCCTAAAGGTAACTCATCTCTAACAGCTTATAGATTACAATTTCCTTGCACTTGTAATACTATAAAATATGAGGCTTTAATATTCGGTTTGCAGTTAGCCTTAAAGAAAAACATTAAATGTTTGAAAGTGTTAGGAGATTCAAAATTGATTTTTAAATAGGTGAAAGGCCAATACACATGTCTTTATAAAAGGCTAATTTAATATAGAAATAGATTTAAGGATTTGATTAATGAATTCCATGCTTTCAATATTTCATTGATATCTAGGAAGAACAATTGAATTGTTGATTTTTTAGCTATTGTAGTAGGTACTCTTAAGCCTATTAATAATATGAGGCTAAAGAAGTTTTCAATTGATTTGATACCCTATCCTTCTATACCTAACAATATGAAAAATTTATAGGTATTTGAAAGTGATAGACACATTTTTTTAATTTTGTAACTAATTCATGTATTTTTGAAAATTAGGTGATAGATGAGGATGAGAGATAGCAAGAATATGATAATGAAGATCATGAGGTAACAAAGAAGGTCAATGTTGTTTCAAAATATATTGTTTCTCTTGAGAAGCTTTTTGACATTGACTATAAAAGTAAAAGTTGTAATAAAATCTCACTCCCACTGGATGCTTATAATTCTATTGATGTTGGGATTAGTAAAGACCCACATAATATGCTCATAGGAAAGGGTTGCACTTATCATGAACAAGAAGGGATTGTATAGGCTCTTAAATATTATGTTGGTGTAATAGCATGGAGTTATGATAATTTAAATACTTATAATGAAAACATCATAACACATACTATTCCTTTAAAGCCAAATTCCAAACCATTTAGACAAAAAAAAAGACCAGTTAACCCATTTCTAGAGCCTCTTATACAAAATGAGGTTAAGAAATTGTTGGATGCTAAGATTATTTTTCCAATCAAACACTCTACATGGGTAGCAAACATTGTACTAGTCAAGAATAAAACAGGTAAAATCTGTTTGTGTATTAATTTTAGGAATCTCAATAAGGCTTGAAAATCCTTAAGTATTTGCATAGACTTATCCTTAGATGTTTGAGTAAGGATAAGTCTATGCAAATACTTAAGGATTTTCATGGTAAGTATAGGACTAGACATGGATCAACTAATGCCATAGTGCACCATATTTTGAGATCTTGTGGCCCCACATTTTCAAATATGACCATGCTCATGTTCGTTCTTGCCATACATGTCAGATTACCACCATTAGAGAACGAAATGCCTCCATACCTTTACAACACGTATTTGAGGCTAGACCATTTGCATAATGGGGTTTAGATTTTTTAGGATTTATAAACCCAAACTCTTCACCTAACCATAAATACGTTTTAACCACCATAGATTATTGTACTATATGGACAAAAGCCATTCCCACTAAGAACTGTACTTTTGAAGTGGTTATTCAATTTCTAGAAGGACACATTGTTACTAGATTTGGTATGCCATATTCTATTTTTTGTGACAATGGTTCTGCTTTCACTTCACTTTAGTTGAAATAATAGGCTTACAAAAATAAGGTAAGCATACATTTTTCTTCAAATTATTACCCACAAGGTAATGTTTTAGTAGAATCTATTAATAAAAACTTATTTTCCATAATTAAGAAGTTGTTGGAAATGAATCCTAGATACTAGAATAACAAGTTGAAGTATGCTTTGTGGGTGGATATTTTTAGATCAAAAGGGTCCATAGGAACTTCTCCTTATCATTTAGTTTATGGTCAAGATCCCATTCCTGCTAATTTGAAATTGTAGACTCTTCAATTTATAAAATATTATATTGAAACTGATGATAAAACATAGGCAAGACTTACTCAATTAATGAGTCTATATGAAGAGAAATATGCCTTACAACATTTTCGTAAGCATGAGGGAGTTGTTAAAATGTGGTTTGATAAGAGATCCAAGGTCAAAGCCTTTAGGATTTTGATTTGGTTTTATTGTGGGATAATGCACACAAAAGGAAGAGTGATCATGATAAATTTAACAATCTTTGGTTAGGTCCCTACCAAATTTCCAATATTCTTGGGGAGAATGCGTTTAGATTGGAAAATCTAAGTGGAGAGAGTATTCCTTTTACCTATCAATGGGAAGTTCTTAAAGCATTTTTTCCATCCTTGAGATAGAAAGCACATACATCCCTTGTATATATTCATCTTTGGTATATTTGTTTTTGGTTTTGCAAGTTTTGCTTGTATAACTTTGTTGTTTTGTTTTGCTTTCTCTTGTACCTAATTTTGTGTTTATTTTGGATTCAGTCATCACTTGTTTGTTTGTTTTGTTGTTTTCTTTTCTTTGAAATTTTTGTTTGTTTTTGTTTTTGTCTTTCAATAATATAGGTCTATGCCAAATTTTGTGTGTTGGTTTATGTTTGCATTTTTGCTTTTTCACTTTCGCATCACATTTTGATTTTATTTTCCATATTATGGTGTAGTTGTGTAGTTGCAATAAAATTTTTTCACTTTGTTAGACATGTTTCTTGCTCATGGAAGATGAATAACTTGCTTAATATTATGTGAAATTGAAGCTAAGGAAATTGGATTGTTTACTAGTCATTCTTGAATTGTGGATTAAAATAGTGGATATTGAAGTAATGCGACATGTTGTTAAAGCTTCACAGGTAAAATCACATTTAAAGGATATTTTTGACTCTTGAAGGATGAAATCATTCTAGTTTGTTGATTAGGCAAAAAAATTTATACACTCCATATTAATCCTTAGATGATCTCTAACCCAAGAGGTGCATATGATATTTGCAAAGCAATCAAATGCTTATAAAAAAAAAAAATTAATTAAAAAATAATATATATATACACACACATACACATGCACACATATATATAAATCAAAATGAAGCCATAAATGTAGTTCTCTAGTTTTGGAAGGTTTAATTTAACATGATTAATGGTTTTGTTTTGGGAAAAGTTTGATTTTATTAATGGTCTTAATTTATGTGTTTTTTTATGATAGGTTATTAAAAAATTTGTGGGCATGATTTTTGAGATGAACCCCAACCCAACCAACCAGCGGATGCAAAGTCGAAGCACGGTCAACATAGAGGTATGGTTTCCAAAGAACTACAAAGTAGCCTATTTTCAAGGCGCTACCAAGTGGAACGATTTTCAAGGCATTGTCAAGTGGCACGATCGAGCAAGCATGCACATAAGACTTTGTGAGAGAACATATCATTAGATAGATTAATGTGCATTGACATTGATAAACGTTACCTTGTGGTGTTTCTTAGAACATGTGGGATTAACCCAAGAGGAATATATGAAAATGAATTCTCGTGGACTACATCATTTCTCACCATAGATATTTGATATCGGGTACAACAACGTTGGAGATCGCATAGAGAGTAGATTGATACATGGTAGTGCTTATAAAATTAGTTAGACACTATTCATGGAGATTTAGGAAAGGATAATACAGTAATAGCACTTGAGAAATTATCGAAGGATCATGCATAGTCAGTATATAGTGCAGTTAGTACACAACCGAACTGCTTTGGGCAGGGTTGATAGAATGTATAATCTAAAAAAATTGTCAATGGTTTGATTCTCGAGCATCCTTTCTAATAAAAACCATCACACAAGAATACAAGAGTGAATGACATAGATATAACCTTGTGGATTTGAAGTCGATTTCAAAGTAGTGGGTAATACGACTCACGAAAACAATGTTAATTTTGATCTTGATGAAAGCAGTATATTCATTTGAAAAGGATCTATGTAGTAGGATTGTAGTGCAAATGGATTTATGTATTTTAATAGCATATAAATTTCTCACTAGTGTTCACAAAGTGAAGGCATAGACAAATACTACAACAGAATTGTTGTGACGGAATGATGTACGCGTTCCTATGTCTTAATTTTGAATTCTATAACAAGGTGCTATCATGAAGGGCTATAATATGTATATCTAGAAAGACCTCTTGGAAGATAAGGACACAAGGAATACCCAATCATCGTTGGGTTCAATAGTCAAGGTAAAAGAGATTCGAAAGTGAGCTTCGAGATGAAATATATTGTACGGGATGTTAGCTTGATAGTGTGACAGAGGAAAACTTAATACCAAAGTAGCAATTCAATTTTAGACCAGTACATGAAGTCAAGGAGGTGAAATTGATTGTTAAAAATTTTGCACATGACTATCTACGTAGATCAATGAATCATAACAGGGTACGCGCATGTTTTCAAAATTAAAGGATTTGCAAACCGAAATAGACGATGGAGAGGATATGATGTGTATGAACACAGAGACAAATGTATTGGATAATGGAGTTCAAGCCATGTATGGAGAGGATGACAAGTGAGTAAGAGGACAAGGTGAATGCTCTAAAAATCTATATAGATGAGGTGATGAGGACCCCCAAGTAGCATGTATTTGTTGAATTTCAGAGCAATATGACAAAATTTAAGCAATTTAAATAAAATGTAATTATGGTGGCCAAAAACCATGTGTGAATGATAGATGCTATTTCAAAGGGAAAGCTTAAATATATTCCAACCATTGAAAATATTATATAACGGTAGAAGCATTATCGAAAATATTTTAAAGAAGAGAGAACAAATCCCATAGCGGTCACAAATGGAGGAAGAGAAGGAAGACAAAGGGAAATGGTCTTCCATTGATGCAAATATGAAACAAAGCAACTAAATATTACCTATTAATATCAATTCAAATGCACAAAAAAAATATCGAAGAATATTGGCAGCAAGTGCTCATTGGAAACTCAATTTTGTGGAAGAGCATCTCCTCCCTGGTTGCTAGACTGCAAAAATTTCACCATTGTAATCCATTTGAAGCAAGGTATTCCGAAGGAGCATTAATTTAAACATCCTTAATTTTGGCAATATATTGGAAATTTTGATAATTTTTATGCATGCGGATGGTAGAATTATTTATTTTTCTTAATATATTGTGTTATTCCGTAGAAGATTGCATCACATTAATTTTGGACAACATGAAGACGGGTCAAATTAATGTTGGTTTGTTTCAGGATATTTGTTTATGTAGATTCAGGTTGAAATTTTAGAAGTTACAGTGACTTGTTCTTTTATTTTATTTTCTCTAACCCTAGCCTTTTCCATTTTTTTTAATTTCATAAAATACAAAAAAATATAAAAAAATCAAAACCCTTAAAAAGAAGTACATCAATTTCAAAATTTCAAATTTTCATTTTACGTAAGTTCACATTTTTAATGAAAAATTGAAGTCTCAAACTTTGCACCATTTTCCAAATAATCAATTAGTTTCATCTTATGAAAATTGAAATTTCAATAAATTTTAATTCTTCATTAAAGTGAATAATTAATATGATGTTCTAAAGTTTGTACATTCCAAAGTTAAATTGAATCATTTCATTTCATTTTTATTTTCAAGCAAATCTTAAAAATCGAAGATAAAATTTGGTTAACAAATAAAGATAAAATTTTGTTAACAATCGGAGATAAAATCTGATTAACAAAGATAAAATTTGGTTAACAATCAAAGATAAAATTTGATTGACAATTGAATCTTTATCAAGGTGATAATTAATTCCCATCTGAGCGGTGATGGCAAATTTTTCTGCAACACCCTAAATTGCGATCCGACAAGGCCAGCTTTGGTGGCGGCGAAAGAAGATCCAAGGCTCCGAAGGGTCAAAACCTCCATGTGATCCGGATGAGTGTCGAGGGGCACAACCATGACGTCACGAGGTGAGGAGGTAGGCGGGACTAAGACCGCGTGCAGCGACGCGACGAGTGGCCCTCTTTCGGCCACAAGCTCCATTCTGAAGATGGGGGTGTCGATGGGTTTGAATACCACCAACCATAATGCTGAGAGTAACGATGGGGCTGGGGTTTCGACCACCAGTGGCGGCCACACCAATGGAAACCCTTCGTTTGTAGAATTGCTTCAGAACAAGCAAAAAATCAAACCTAACACCGCATTCGAGTTCGTTACACAGGGTTGTGATGTCATATGCCCTAGGAGCCTCATGGAAGATTACGAAACTCGTGACACTTACTCCCTGGTGGGAAAGTTCATAGGAGGCCGCCCAGACATGGATTCAATTCGCAGATGGGCGGCATCCAAATGGAAAACACTGGGAAGCATGGAGTTGTCGGCTATGACTCGGGGTTTCTTCATGATCCAACTTAACACCTCGGAGGACGCAGAACGCATCTTATCCGGAGGGCCTTGGTTTTTTGGGAGGAGAAGCCTATTTTTAAAAAAATGGCAGCCAAATTTTGACCCAAACTCTCAGAATATCAACTATGCTCCGCTCTGGGTGAGGCTTCCGAACCTCCCAACCCATTTCTTCTATGAAGACGCATTGCGAGGTTTAGCCAAGGCTATCAGGGATCTCGTGGCCATTGACCCAGCCACCCGAGCGAGAACGCGCTTAACTCAGGCACGCATCTGCGTCAATGTGAACTTGGAAAGCCATCTCCCGGAGCACCTGAACCTCATTTACGAAGATTTCAAATGGAGACAACCGTTGATCTATGAGAACAAACCGGTATTTTTCCCTGAGTGCCAGACGCAAGGCCATCTGCAGTCCCAGTGCCCCAAGGCTAAGAACCCGAGCGTGGACAACCAGATCGAGGAACACCCAAAGCAGATTTACAGATGAATCTCAGAGAACTGCACGTCGAACATCGGGCATCAAGCTAAATTGTGGGTGAACACTCCATTCCAAAAGGCAAGTGATTATGTTCCTGTTACTAATAAATTTGATGCGCTTAAAGATTATGGCATTTCTGAGGATGTTGAGGAAGGTGAAATTCTTGCTGATTCAAACCTGGGCTTTAACCCTGAACTTCTCCAATGCCCTAGACCCAGATCCACCCAGGCCTCTAAGTCTACCTCTCAGTCAAAACAATCGCCCAGTCCCCCCCTCCCGATCCCCCCGTAGCTCACCCCTGAAACCCTCCACCCAGCCGTCCTCCTCGTAGGACTCTCCACCCCTAGAATCTAGGACTCCAGCCTCGCCCACCTTCTACGACCCTGTGGACTCTGACAGTGAAGACCTGGACCAACCTTCCCCTGAGAAGTGGAGCCCCAAACAAACCCGTAGCTTCAGAAAATCTCAGATGGATGTCGAAGGAGAGAGGAAAAAAGGTAGACCGTCGAAAGCAGATAGAAGAATCAGGGACACTGTAGAAGACATAGCTAATGGGACCCAGAAAACCCTCTTTCAGGATACCAAAACTAGTACTAAGGAAGAAACCCGAAGAACCAAACCCCCTATGCAGCAAGGAAAAGGGGGCAAAAGAATTCCCAAAAGTTCTAAATGAGAGTCCTCTCTTGGAATGCGAGAGGACTAAATGGGGCAGCCAAGCAGAGAGTGGCTGCAGCCATGAGAAGAGAACATAACCCAACTATTTTTCTCATCCAGGAAACTAAACTCAATGACCAATGGTCACCTAGGGTGGCCAAAAATATTTGGAGAAACTACGAGTGCATCCATTCCCCGACGTCCGGATCGGTTGGTGGGTTGTTGTGCATGTGGAACCCCACTAAAGTGCAAGGCAACCTCATTTTCGGCTAGGAGAGACTGAGTAATATCCTATTCCAGGATCTCAGCTCCTAGGTATCCTGGGTGATGACCAATGTTTATGCCCCAAACTCCCCCCAGGGCAGAGTGGCTCTATGGAACCTGCTCACGTCGATAAGGCAAGCCTTTGATGGAACCCCCTAGATTTTAGCAGGGGACTTCAACTCTCCCTTGTATGGCTCAGATAAAATGGGAGGAACTATGATATCCCATAGGGACACAGATGACCTGAGGCACTTTATTGATTCCAATGCCCTCATGGATGTTCAGCTTCAAGGGTCTTTATTCACTTGGAGTAATAGGAGGAAAGGCAACAGTCTTATTCAGGAATGCCTCGATCGAGTGTTGCTATCCCAGGAAGCCCTCCCACTTTTTGGGGATGCCAACTTGCTAGCCCTTCCCAAGATCGGGTCCGACCATAACCCCCTTTTGCTGGAAACTGGCACCAAATCCTAGTTCAAAACCCCTTTCAGGTTCGAATCCATGTGGACCCAGCATCCCGATCTCAGTAACCAGATTGCGTTGTGGTGGAAAAGAAAATTCCTAGGTTCAGCCACCAATCAGTTCATGCAAAAACTCAGATTCATCAAAGGAAATCTGAGAATCTAGAATAAGGTGACTTTCAAGAATATCTTCGAAGCAAAGAATCAGGTCAAGACCAGAATCAGCCAGATCGAGGATAGTTTTTAGAAGGGAACAGGCAATGATAATCTTCATCTTGAAGAGCAGCAACTGCTGGTCGACTACCACAACATCCTCAGTAAGGAGGAAACCTTTTGGCACCAAAAGTCCCACCAGCTGTGGCTCAAGGAAGGAGACTCTAATTCCAAATTCTTCCACATATCCACCCTGAGGCACAGGGGTACAAACAGGATCAAAAACCTGGCCAAGCAAGATGGGTCTGTTACTTCAGACATCCTCCAGATCAGGGAAGAAGTAGTGAGCCACTTCAAAAACCTCCTTACCTCTCCCCCATCCCAGTCCCAGTCTGCCATGGAAGCCTTGTTGGTTAACATCCCCTCCATCATTTCCTGAGATTCCAATATCTTCCTCCTCAGCCCTCTATCCCATAAAGAAATTTGTCAAGCTCTATTTTCCATGAACCCAGACAAAGCCCCTGGCCCAGATGGGTTCCCGCCTAGATTTTTCCAAACCTATTGGGACATTGTGGGCTCTGACCTATGCAATTCTATCAAGGAAATGCAGTCTTCCAAATCCATCCCCAGAGATGTCAACTCCACCTTCCTGGCTTTGATCCCTAAGGGCGAGAATCCCCAATCCCTTTCAGACTACCATCCCATTAGTATGTGCAATGTCATCTATAAAATCCTTTCCAAAGCCATGGCTAATCGGTTGTCAAGCATTCTCCCCTCCATTATCGACCCCTGCCAGGGCAACACTATCAAAGGCCGCAATATCCTTGACGGAGTCATCACCATTCATGAGTTGATCCACTCTGCCCATACCTCCAAGTCTGCTACCTTTTTCCTCAAGTTAGACATGAACAAAGCGTTTGATAGAGTCAACAGGGACTTCCTCACCCAAATCCTCCTCAGGTTTGGCTTCCATGAATCTTGGGTTAATCTAATTTATAAGTGCATTTCTTCCTCATGGTTTTTGGTCCTGGTGAATGGGTCTACTGCTGGATACTTCCCCAGTTCCAAGGGCCTCAGACAGGGTGATCCGCTTTCCCCCATTCTCTTTATCATTTTGGCAGAGAGCCTGGGAAGAGCTATCAAGAATGCGTGTTCCAACAATCTGATATCGGGCATCAAAGCTACCACTGGTCTCCAGCCCTCAACCCATCAACAATTTGTGGATGATACCTTGTTGGCCACCAAAGCAGTAGTTTCTGATGCCAAAGGTATCAAAACTATTCTCAACCTCTACGAAGAGGCAGCTGGTCAGAAAGTTAACTATGTTAAAAGCAAGTTGTTTTTCATTAACACCCCCCCAAAAGACAATGCAAGATCACACGTATTCTGGGGTGTTCCATCACAGATTTCCTGACCACCTACTTGGGTCTCCCCATGTTTAAAGGAAGACCTCTCAAAGACATGTGGAGGAATGTCACCGACAGGATTCACAAAAAGCTTTCAGGCTGGAAAGGTGCTCTCCTTTCCAGCACTGGCAAGGCAACCTTGGTCAAGGCTGTGCTTCAGAGCATTCCCACATTTTTCTTGTCTGTCTTCAAAATCCCGATGGTAGTGGGTGAGACCATCAAAAAAATCTAGAAATAGTTTTTGTGGTCAGGAAATGACAACCAGAAGAAGTTCCACCTGGTTTCCTGGGACAAAGTCTGTTCCCCCAAGGATCAGGGAGGCCTGGGGATGAGGCGCATCAATGTAACCAATTTAGCCCTCCTGGCTAAACAAGCATGGAAGGTAGTCTCCAATGCTAATCTCGAATGGGTGGATATAGTCAAGAGGAAGTATCTCCAGCAGCAATCCTTTTTTAGATGGACACCCCTCGCAATTGCTCTCACTTTTGGAAGTCCATATCCCTCACCCAAAATCTCTTGCACCAGGGCTCTTGGTGGCAGTTGGGAGATGGCAAAGAGATCGACTTCTGGGAGGATGCCTGGGCCAAAAAATATCCTCTTATAAGAGACCAGAGGTTGGCTGCTATAAAGCATCTGACAGACAACAAGTACGGGGCCCGCATAGCAGATTTCATCACTTCAAACCAGGGTGTCAAAATGTGGAAGAAGGTTCAGTTCAGACTTAAGAACGACACTATCAACAATGCAATGACAGAGATCCACGCGCTCATGAGGGAAAATTTCATCCCCCAAACCTAGAACAAAGATCAACGATGCTGGAAAGGCACGAGTGATGGTAACTTCTCTGTGAAGTCTGCTTCCCAGCTCATTGAGAGCACCACCAGAGGAGCCAGCCCCAACAAAGGGCAGACCTTAGCCAGAAGTGTGTGGCTTAAGGCCCTAATCCCAAAGATAGCTCACTTCTACTGGATTTCCGCCCACAATAAACTCCTTACCACTGACAACCTGATGCGCAGAGGGATCATTGTTCCCAATAGATGCTACCTGTGTGAGCAAGCTTGGGAATCAACCCAACATATCCTCATGGATTGCCCATTCACAAGCACCGTGTTTTCCCTGGTGGTCAACAAGTTTCAGGTTTGTTGGATCAGGCCAAGAACGGTCAAGGACATGTTCATCCAATGGCCCAACACTTTTAAAAACCTGAGACTAAACTTTCTATGGAAATCCCTGGTCCATCATATTACCTGGCAGATTTGGCTGGAATGCAATAGGCAGATTTTTAGTGAAGATCTTAGAGATCATGAAGCAGTTGCATCAAGAGCCTTGACATTTGCAATAGAAAATAGCAGTCTCATCCCATGCCCAAAAATTCCCTAGGATGGAACAGAAGGTCACCTGTTTGTGGCTCTCAAGATTCCTCAAGACTGCTGCAAAGCCAAAGAGTCTCACAAGGACAGAGCCATAGCCAAGTGGACTCCCCCCAAGGTTGGCTGAAGGCTAATTTTGATGGTGCCTCTAAAGGCAATCCGGGCAAAGCTGGAGTAGGAGGTGTGGTCAGGGACCACAACGGTAATCTCATCCGAGCTTTTACCAAAAATTTGGGTACCCAGACCAACAATTATGCTGAAGCTAGAGCTCTCTAGAGAAGCATTGACATATGCAAATCCATGGCTAGCCCTATCATATTTGAAGGTGATTCAGAAGTTATTGTGGGGCTGGTTCAAAACAATTCTAAAGGTGGGAAAAATATCTAGAGCATCATCCAGGACTGCCAGAAAGACTTCAATGACAAGGAGTGAAATCGAATTAACC
This sequence comes from Wollemia nobilis, assembly GCA_028583015.1. Classification (NCBI taxonomy): domain Eukaryota; kingdom Viridiplantae; phylum Streptophyta; class Pinopsida; order Araucariales; family Araucariaceae; genus Wollemia; species Wollemia nobilis. The sequence goes on from JAQPPZ010000267.1 coordinate 801,691, forward strand.
ACATGTTCAGAGAGGCTAATCAGGTGGTCGATGCCTTAGCCAATAAGGCCATCCTTCAAACCTCCTTAACGATTTGGGAAAATAGCTTCCCGAGCGAGATCATCGAGAAAGTCAACCATGATGCGGGGAATCTCACTAATACGTAGCCTCGGCTATGTGACCAATGGTATTTCATCAATACCATCGAGGGACAAGCTTAACCCTCAACACCATTCTAGTTCCAATAACAACGATGGTTGTTGCCACCCCAACGGTGTCCTTGTGACACCTAAGGGCCTCTGCGCCACTAACGGTGGTTCTAACCACCACACCAATGAATTCCCAAATCGACTTTTGAATGAGAAGCCCAGGGTGGGCAAGAGGTTGTGGCCCAAGCAGAAGGCAGCCAGACCCCCCTGACAAGAAGGGTGTCCAAGTGACTGTCGATGTCAACTCAGAGTGGCAACCGATCATTCTAGGACCTCACCAACGATGATGAAGAATCTCAAGATGGTCTCCAGGAGGATATCCAGGAAGAGCGACAGACAGAGCCTCGGGGAGACAACCAGAAGGACCAAGATAGCGATTTCCTCACCTAGGACATGTTGCATACAGTGGCACTGACCCGCATCAATGAGGTAGTCGGACACTTCCAGACGACGGCCAACGTCCAACATGAAGGGAATAATCTTATGTCCAGTGCCATCGAGGAGCTCAAAAGACTCCCCACCATTCTGGAAACTCTCCTACCAAGCGGGGATAGTACCAGGAATGAAGCGAGCTGCAAGTCCTAGAAGACTGGGAAATAAGGTGCCTGGTCAGTGTCTCGCGTGGGTCCGATGGTGTGCGTTTTTGTGTTTCTATGTATTTGGGTCGTAATGTATGTTTGTGGAAGGACATCTGTGAAGGAAGTCCGTGAATATTTTTGGCTTGCTGGTTTTTGTTGTCGTATCCATACCCCCTGGGTAATGGACTGTGACCTTCCAGAAGTGGATGTTTCGAATGTAAAAAGGGGCGGGACCCTCCAACCCATAAAGTAAATAAAATTACTTTTACCTACCAAAAAAATTTGATTGACAATCGAAGATAAAATTTTATTAACAATCAAAGATAAAATTGGATAACAATTTGAGATAAAATTGATTAAATCACTTTTCAAAGGTTGTTATTTCAAATCAAATAGTTGATCATCTTCACAAATTCCATGAACAACAAAACCATTGTAAATCAAATCAACCCAAAACAAGCCCCTTGTTAACAGGTACATGCAACACTGAGGTATCCAATAAATTTTTGGTATTTCATATTTTTCACTAAGCATTGCAATAAAATAAACACATTAAACATAACCTTGGGTAAATCACAAATATTTCCTTATAAGAGAGGATATTCAAGCAGAATCCTAACTGTGAGTATATTCTTGTTATTGGACAAAAATATCACTCAACACAAGGTAGATAATAATTAATGATCTGGGAAGAAATGGTGGATGTATCAAAGGCTTAGATCAAACCACCAACATATACCATTTCTAGAATATGGTTGTCATCCCGATGAGTGGTGTACTACTTGAGCATCTGTCTTCTCCAGTGTAGTCTTCTTGCCTTTCGCCATTAATTCTTGTAATTTAAATTTAGTGTAAAATATCTATAAATAGTGGAATGCTTGTCATTCCCAAGGGCAACTCTTTAGCCATTATAATTTTTATGTAAGGTTTTCAATGCTTTGTAAATATAAGCTTATCGCTGATTGGTATATGATTTTGCCTTCATATCTTTTCATTGAGTGCATGAATATTTATTTCTATTTTGGTCATTTAAGTGGTTTCATCTAATTCTACAATCTAGATTTCATGGGATTTCTTAGTGGCTCTGGAATTTGCATTCATGGTTTGTGTTGAGGGTTTATTTCTGCTAAAGCTGATCAGATAGGAGTGCTTTAATTTTGCATTCTAGATTTTATGCACCCACTCGACTGGTTCTGGAATTCATGTTGGAATATATTACATTATTTGGTACATGATAATGTACCACCATGGGTACATATATAGATTAGGAAAGAGTGTCTTAGATTAGGATGAAAGTATTTACTTTATGAAATGTAATAAATACAAAAGTGTGCAATGATATTTTGGCAATGTAAATGTGCATAGTTGTCCCTATGTACATGTGTCATTAGAATAGGAATATGAAGAGTAATAGGAAGAGTAAGGACCAAGAAACACCATATGAAGATTAAAATTCCATATTATATATGGATGTGCAATTGTAATAGAATAGTATCACAAAGATAAGATCAAGAAATGGGACATCACCCATGAAGCAATGGAAGGTGATGTAATATGATGTATTTGAGATCTTTTACTCAATAATATTTTATTGTATTTTTCAGCATTTGTCATTAGCAATATTGAGTTATTTTATATTCTGAATATAAGCTTATTTGCTTAGCATTATTATTTCATTCATATCGAGTTGAGTATTATTGATTTAGTGGCTATATTATTGAGTGATTATTCATCAAAAGCTAACAGTGGTATTAGAGCCATAGTAGATCTAGCCACAATAGGTTTAGATATAAATTGAGAGAACCACTGGAAATTATTCTAGTTTTTATCATTCATCACCATTGCTACTTTTTTGCAAAACAGATGCGCCTTTGGACCCATCACTTGCAAAAGTCATTGGCTTTGAGATTGTTTGATAGAAGTTATTATAGATTGGAAGGAAGGAAATTTCTACTGGTTAATAAGAGACTTGTAAAGATAAACAATTACCTCTGGAAAGAGAAACCAGATAAGATAAAGAAAATTACCTCTGGAAAGATAATCCAAAGAAGATAAAATAAAATTACCTCTACAAAAGAAAACCAGAGAAGATAGCATTTCTCACTAGGTTGAAAGAAAACCAGTGAAAGTTAAAGATTTACCTATTCCAAGAGCAAAATCAAAATAGAATAAAATTTACAGGTCTTGAAGACAGACCTTGATATTGAAGATTTAGAGATCCTTAGAAGAGGTCGAACTGATAAATTTTATTGATTTAAATCATATAGATTCCAGATTATTGATTGGCTAGAATCTTTCTTCAAGGTTGAAGGAACATCTATGAAGACTAGGATTCAACATTGATTTGATTCCAATAGTTATAGCTAGTGAAGATTGTTATTTTTGGAACTTTGAATATATTATTGTTTCTCAAGTTCTATTGCATAAAATAGACATTGAAGGAGGTCTAAAAAGAAGGTCTCATTTGAATATTGAGAAGAACCAAGGAGAGGTTCTCATTGCAAGACTGTTGAAGAACTTCCAATATTGGAAGATTGAATATTGAAGGACTATACATATTGAATATTGAATATTGAAGAACTATTGAAAGTCCTATTGTATATTGAAGTAATAGATTGAATATTGAAGATAGAAGGACTATTGAATGTCCTATTGCAAATTGAAGCAGTAAATTAAAGATTGAAGATTAAATATAGGACTATTTAAAATCCTATTACAGATTTTGGAGATCCAGAAAGAGATCTCATTGAAAAATTTTCTATAGTGGAAAATTGAAGAAACCAAGGTAAGGTTTTATTGAAAAATAGATTTGAATGTTGCAGAATTTGAAGACCCAATATTAGAGGTCTAAAGAAGATTTTGAAGAAGAAAAGAAGGCTACAAAAAGGCCTTATTGAAGAAGCTGAAGTAGCTACCATTGGAGAAGATTTGAAGCAGATTTCATGGTAGAATATTTCAAGCAAAAAGAAAACATGAATAGAAGAAATTGGTATAATTGTTGCCATCCAAAAACAAGCCCACAAGGAAAAGGATTTGGAAAGAAGTTTGTCAAATTTGAAGAACTCAAGATATTCAGATTCTTGAGAGATAAGATAGTGATAGAGGTTAGATTTGCAGAAAAAATTTAGCAAGAAGTCAAAAGAAAGCAAGAAGATTGCATAGGCTACAATTTTGAGAAACTTGAAGATAGCCACACAAGTTCTGTAGGCTAATTTTTAAAAGCACAAGTTGCTGATTTTTAGAAGAAAAGGTGAAAGGAAAAAGGACTGCAAAAAGAAGAAGCAGAAAGTTGCAAATTTAAAAGCTTTGGAGAAGCTTTCAAGGAATATTTGGACATCCAACTAAGAGAAGGCTTTACAGAAAAGAGAGCAGCAAATTTGAAGGTTAGTAAACTTCATCAAATCAGATTTTGGAATAACAATTAGAAGGTGTTTAAGCTGCATTTTTGGGTAGCATTGTAAGAATAAAATTAGTTGTATTTTAAAGAAGCTTTGGGAAATATTTGAGATAGCTTTGGACAGTAAATTATAAGGATTATTAGAAACACCTACGAAGGAGGTTGATTGCAAAAAAAATCAAAGTTAGAAAGCACGTATTTGAAGAAGAAGAAAGCACCTGTTTAAAGGAGAAGAAAGCACCTGTTTAAAGGAAAATAAAGCAAGCTTTGAGGCAGCCATTATTTCTTCAAATTGAAGGATCTACTAACAGTAAATTGAAGGGTGAAAATATAGAAAATACAATACAATAAGCTACGAAGGAAGAAGCTACAAAAAGGTGTGTAAAATTGATGCCATATAGATTACTATTGCAGAATTTTTAAAGGAGTTTATCAAAAGTTTAAAGCATCAATCATTGAAGCTATTTAGAGATATCTAAAAGAAGTATTTTAAAGTGTCAATAAGCTTAAAAGTACATTGTTTTACACTAAAGAATTTAATGAAAAATTGCATATTATAACAGCATAATTACAAGTTTAATTGGAGTGATAAGAAGTTGATTATATGCTATTTTTAATAAGAGAAAATCAGATTTATTTAACATTGATTAGTGGGATAGAACCACTTTATTATCTCAGAAAGTTAAAATATTATAGCAACATTAGATTGATTTATTAAGGGAGTTATAAGTGTTAGTATATGCTGAATTTTAAAGTGAAATAAAAAACAAAATATTCTACGTGTGTGAGGGAAAATAACCCTCAAAGTACAACAGATTTTAAAAAGGAAAAAAGCTCTAATTTTAGGAATATTTTAGGTGTTTAAAAACATCGGATTTATAGTTAGGAGTGGTATAGGAAACCACCAAGGAAGTGGTGAAAACCACCACTATATAAAGCACCATTCGGTTGTAGATTACATGGGGGAAAATGCTCCATCATACATCCACCCACTTGCAAGAAAAAACACTAGTAGAAGAGCATAAGGAAAAGAAGCCATTAGGCTCAAGTTTTGGCCAGCCCAAGAAGGCAGAGAACGTTATCCACAACCTGTAAGCAAGTCCACCATAATCCAAAGAAAGGAGAAAACTCAACAAGAATATATTTTCAAGAAGTTATAATATGTTTTACAAGGAGCAAGAATAAGCTTGGGAAGATCAAAGGCATTCAAAGGCCTTACAATCTATACATTTGAAAAAGAGTGCATGCACAAAGAATTTATTATACTTGTTTCTTCCAAAACAAGGGAATATCTCCACTTTGTAAAATTCTCAAAAACCAGTGCACAATAACTTGAAAATGTATGATTGCAATAAATGAACACAAGAAGCATGTGATGTAACACACTAAGATAAAACAAAGAAATAATAAATTGGGTCCTTTATATTAATAATAGCTTGTTTTGATCAAAATGAGTTACAAATACATCCCCTTTAGGGAGTTCAATAGTGTGATACAATAGATACACAATCTGAGGGTTTGAACCTCTCTAAAATAATTCCGATGCACTATGCGGCCTTCTCGCATCCACAAACCATCCTCCAAAGGGTTTCTTCGTGACCTCGACAAGGGGTGATAATGTTAAAAATCTTGTGCTCCTCTTTCCCTGTAGAAAATTTGTGATCTACACGCAAGGAACACAAAATATTTAATATCATGTGCAGATGAAAAGATAAGTAAAAGTGATAAATGATAGAGACATGATGAGTAAATACATAAAATAATATGCAACTATGCTAAAATTATGAAGAATACAAAAAAATTGAGGGTCTGTGGTTCAAATCCAACAACTCTTCATCACTTGAAAACTCTAAAACTTTGGATCCTTTTGAATGAGGGCAGATGTGAATTTATAGATCTTTCAAAAGGAACCTATTATTAGTAAAGAATTTTTGCACAGGAGATGTGGCCTACATGCTCTTCTCCAAAATACCATGCAATTCAATTTGTATATTTTGACCTATGCAATGCTATTATGGGGTTAAGTGTGCATGCTAAACTGGGCTTAAGCATGTGCAAAATCGATGATGCAAGCCCACACATGAATTCTCTTTTTTTTATTCCACTTTTGGCGTGATCATCTTGGGGTAGGACGACCATGATTGGGGGCCACTTTGGGGTAGGACAACCTTGAATAGGGGTACTTTGGGTAGGACAACCTCAATTAGGGATCGTTTCTTGGTGGGACAGTCTTTGGAGGCCATTCCTAGGAGGGATGACTAGGGTTTGAAAGGGAAATTTCCCTTGTTTGAGTGGTGAACACCACTATTTAAGTCCTAGGGCCATCCAATGTGGATCATTTGGTTTTTAGGGAGTCCATATAGGTAGTTTACTCAACATGACATTTTTTAGGTTTCTACAAATACCTCTTTTTGGGATGCATTGTGTGAAAACACAATGTAGAGAAAAAATAGATGACCTATAGTCAAATTGAGGGTTGATGAAGTTCACCAATTTGATCAAATTTATATGCTCCAATCATGAAAAGGACATGTTTGAACCATTACTTCTAACAAGTTGAGGAACTAGATTTTAATAAACCTTCCAGCCAAGATTTATGAATTTGAGGTATACTTGATCTTGGTAGATTTGCAGACATGAGAAGACACTAGGGGTCTATGAGCCTCCATGTTGCATAAATTCCAAGTCATTTATATTGTTTAAAATTTTTTCTTGTTGTATACCCAAAGCAAGAAGGACATGATTATCTTTGGCAATGATTCTTGAATGAATGCAACTTGCATGATTGAGTGTTTGATTATTGATTTGATTATGAATTTTGTGATGTAATGACTACCCCCTCAAGTGATGAGTCGATGAGGACATGGTAAATTGATGAAAGTGATGATTCGCTTGACCAATATGATTTTATTTGGATATTATAGGATTGGTTTTATAGTTTAGATGACTCATATCCTCATTACAACATTGATTTGACCCATTTATTACTATTTTTGGTGAGTGATCTTATGGTAATTTACTCATCCTACAAAATTGCATGAACAACCAATCTCTGATTTTATAGAGTAAATCACTAGATATGCTATTCACTCAATTTTTTTAAATTTTATGTGACCAAAGGGGTTAGGTTCCTTTGGAACATTTTGATTGTGACCAAAGGAATGTGAGTACCTTTGGATATTTTTGGTGTTGACCAAAGGGCTTAAGTGTCTTTGAGGCTTGTGGATGAATTTTGACCAAAGGAATATGGGTATATTTGGAGCCTTTTAATTTTGATGATTTGATCAAAGGGCTTAAGTGCCTTTGGGACTTTTGGATGAATTTTGACCAAAGGAATGTGGGTACCTTTGGAGCCTTTTAATTATGACCAAAGGAATGTGGGTACCTTTGGAGCCTTTTGTGATGATTTGACCAAAGGTCTTAAGTGCCTTTGGGACTTTTTGTGATGATGATTTTATTAATATTATTATTATTATTTAAACATAATAAATCTAAGATGCAAAACAACCTAAATGTAAGCACCACATATGTACAAAAGTCATCAATAAAATTATTAACCTTTTCACCAAAGTCAAGCATTTGAAAGCCAATCATATGTAAGATGATGAACATTTAGATGATGGATGGGTGACTAGTAAGATGCTATAGGGAAACAACATGGTTTTCATGAGACTCAAAAACCCTAGTTAACCAGTCAAAAGATGCATACTGACTATACAAGACTTTTGAAAGATAAATTTCTGCTAAGAAGTCCAAGATATTCAATATCCTTGTGTGTGCATATGATGTTCATTAAGATGATGCATACGACTACCCCATTGCTATGTGGGCTTCATTAAACCCATTATTGTAATGAGTATCACCCTATGGTAATTATTATCCTAATTTTAGATGCAGTTGGAATTGACTACTAGTCAATACAAGCCACCAAAAGCTAGCTCATTCGCAAGCTGACATTGGTCTATACAAAATAAGGTCGCTAATGTGACAAACATATCACCATGTGTAAGACTACCCCATTTATAGGTGGGTTTCATTCAACCCATTGTTGTAATGATATCATCCCATGATTTTTGAATAACTAAGGATTCCAGGGATTCAAGCTCATTACGTCCTTTTCTTTTGATTGCTTTGGGAGACTTGCTCATCATTTTTTTTTGAGGTATACTTGCTCATTTTTAATGGAGTAAGGGATTTTAATGCTTTGGGTAGGTGGGGCTTGTCCTTTTGTCAATTCTCAACATTCTAGACCGTGCACATAATAGGATGTGCAAGGGAAAACTTTTTCTTAAGGGGAAAGAACTATGTTGTAGGTTTGTCCTTCCTTGTTCAAATTTGGATTTTAATGTGTGAATGTGTTTGGGATTTTGAGATCAAAGTATGAATAAAGCAAGACCCCATATTATAAAATCAAGACAAATTTCTACAAAACTTGAAAGGAAAAATAGGAATGGTTGAATGATTGAAAACCCCAGTGAACACCCCATAGCAACTTACTAATTGTATTGAAAAACATAGTTACTCACAAAGGGTGATATGGATGATGTAGTATGTGAAATGTGGGGGTTTTCCCTATTATATTTTTGTAAACTAAAAGGTGTTAATAAAATAGTCACTGGCCATCTAAACAACATTATTGATGTTCATTTGGTATATGCCCTATATTAAGAAGAAACCTTAATAAGCAAGAGCTCATGAGAAAAACTTCAAATGATGATGGTGGATAAGATTGATTAAGACTTATAACAAACATACAAGCATGGTGCTTATTTGTGGTGATGCAAGAATGGCATATCCTAATAGAAATGTAATGAATATGCCTAATGCAACTAGTAGATCAATGTAATGATGAGAAATGCAATGCGATTGATGATGCAATGTTTTTGTATTTTGTAATTTTTTGATGTTTTTGGTTATTTTTGATTGATTTTTATTTTGTTTTTTTTTATTTAACCAAAGGGCTTAAGTGCCTTTGGATATTTTTGTGGGTTGATCAAAAGGCTTAAATGCCTTTGGAGCTTTTTTTGCACTGGGATTTAGGTATGAAATATCTATAGGTGGAGGATTTTGAGATGTTCAGGCTCCTCAACACCCTCAAGAGATACTAACCTATACATCCTAGGCCCTATATAATGTGTGATGATAAATGGGCCTAACCAGTTTACCACAAATTTTTCTCACATGTGCAGTGGTAAGTTAGAGTTTTACTAATTTTATTTAAGCATAAGGTCTCCAAATTTAAATTCCCCATTGGAATTGATTCTTGCATCCATAGGAAATCAATTGTCACACTACAAGAACCCGATTGAAATCAACGAGCTATTACAGGCTCTGGTCGACCTGCATCATGTTTTGTTAAACCTGAATATTGCTATAAAAGATGGTAGAACGGGTAAGGAAACCCCAATGGTAATTCTATGATTAAACTTTAATTTGCATGCTCTAGATTTATATTAAACTATAGTATTCTTATTAAAATGACCAGGCATGAAAACAACCAACTGTTATGCCTTATGTAGATCGGTGCCTAGATTCATTGGGCTATTATAGCAATTTAATAACTACTTTAATCATGAACAGAAAGAAGGGGAGAAGGAAATTAGTGTTCTTGCTTTCATTCGAATATCGTAACAAAATCAAGAATTAACTAATGAAAGAAACATGTATAATGCATTCAAATAATGTACCCCATTATACAGATACACACAATACTAAGACAAAGAAATGACAAGAATAAAACCCAAAATTGTATTGATTTCATAACATATTACATGCAGAGTGGGAAGGATGCCCTTTAACTCTGTTTTCTTAAAGAAATACATCAATACAATGAATAAGACTCTGTTAAAATAATGTAACAGGTCTCTCCAACTCTTCTTGTTCCAATATGGTAACAAAAGAATCTCTGAATCCTAGGCTCAATAAGACTAAAAATATTCTCAGCTTCTTGAACGCTTTCCTATCATAAAATCCTACACAGCAAGGGGAGGAAGAAATAATGAATAAAATAAAATAGACACATAAAATACATCACAACTAACAGGGCACTCAAGTATACCTCTTAGCAAAAATGTTATTTTCTAATTGCTTGATGCTTTGTTCTGGATGCTCCCATTTTTATAGCTGCTGAAGTGAAACTGCCCAAAACAAGATTGTTGTGCACCGTCCACTTGTCATCATCTAGGGGAGAAGAACTATCTGTTATCAGCCAACTATATTTTCCTTGCTTTTGTTTGTAGCTGCTCCCATGGAGGTTGACCCTATAACTGACTCATTATCTAGTTTCTTGATTTTCTCTATGTCTTCAGTTGTGGCCCCCACCAATTTAGCAATACAAATCCATACTTATATGTGGATGATGCTTTATCGAGAGATCCTATCCAACATTCGTGGAGCCTTGATTCTAATTTCTTTCAATTTCAAAGATTTATCTTGAAAGAAACTGACTTGATTGTGTACGTGTCCAGCTTCAAAAAATAATTGGGTTGTTAGCTTGTCATCATCTTGTTCATCAAAGCTAACTTCATTCAGGTTCTTTATGACTATCTAGCTAGGAACACCTGGGCCCATCAGTATGGCTAGATCAATTCCTGATTGCCTTATTATGGCTATCAACTTTTGTTCAGCATTCTCCAACTCTTTAATCATCGATGTATATCTGGATCTCTCATTGACAAAGTTGGTGATTTTATCGTGTTCATCCAAGTAGCTTCGATATTGGCCATTTGTAGTCATTACTTCCTTGGTCCTAATATGATCGTATTCAATTTTGCACAAATAATACATTGAAAGTATAACAACCATCTTCTTATCCAAGTTTGTTAACAAAGGTTTTATTTTTTGGTTAGCTAATATCAACTCCCTAGCCTCTTTGCAGCAACCATTTATTATCTTTGCATTGTCATTGATCAAAGCAATAGCCTTTTCTATGTACTTTTCAATCAAGGTCTTCTTGAACCCTATGATGCTAGGGGCTGTTGCTTGTGTTAGAGCTGAAGTAGCGATAGCTTTTAGCTTATCAAATTTTGCTTGTAATTCTATGGCCTTGTCTTTCCAAGTTGATATTTTTGATATTACAGCCTCCGCAGTCTGTGAGTGAATGCTCACTCCTTGCAGGGTAATTGTATCTCCTATCACTTTTTTCGATTGGGTCTTTGGATCAATCTACAGATAAGTGATCCCTTAGGTTAACAAAGAGATGGTCGATTGGCCACCTTCTTGTGTTTGGAATTTAGGGAGTTTTTCCACACTTCTCCCTTCACCAATGGCATCCAACTCGACTTCTTGAGCTGGCATGAAATTTGGTACTTCATTTATTTTAACTAGATGAAGGCTTACTGTGTCTTCGGTTCTCATTTCCATTCATGGTTTCTTGGCGGGTGGTGTTTCATCGTCATCCATATCTTTCACCTGATAATTTCTAAATATTTTTGCCAATCCCCCACTCTCTTCTATAGACTTTGAGTTCCTATCCAATATCTTTGCCTCTTTATTATTATATTTGATGGCCACTAGAATGGATCGATAGGTACCTACAGTAGCCATTTGTAGGTGCCTTGGTGATGAGGGTCGTTGATCATTCATCATTTAGTAATTATATGTCAGTCCAGGGTGGTGTCCAAAGGCTGTATACGATAGGAGATGTCACAGTTGCAGGTTCAGTTTATCCAAGAATAGGCTTTTATTGATGGATCTGTTAGTGTTTGGGGGGGTTTGGTGTATCTTCATAATTTCTAACAAAGGAAATCAAATTGCAGAAACTAAAACTGAATTTAAACTGTAGGAAAATGAAACTGCAAAATTTGAAATTGACAAGAAATAAAATGCTGCTGAATTGACCACAAAGCAAATTGCAGGAAAGTAAACTGCAAAATGGAAATTCATAAACACACTTGCAAAAATTAAACCAATGATAAAACTCACAATGATATAAACATAAGTTGAACAAAATTAATGTTTATTGCAGTAAAATTGAAAATGACATAATTCTAAAAATTGCAAAAAATGCTGAAAATGATGTAATTCTGGAAATTGCAAAAAATGCTAGAAATGATGCCATCATAGGTCAAATGCTAAATACTATTCTAACACATGATTGAAACTATTCTATATGCTATGGTACAATTTTGAAATGAAACTAATTCTGCAAAATGAATGTTGACAGAATTCTGCTGATCTACTGCAGCAAGAAATCAACAAGAATTTTTTGTCACTGTGCTGCCCTTCCTCTGATCCTGCAAGTGGCCCTTACTTCCAAAACCATAAGAGGGTGAAGAATTATACCAATTAAATTAAATGTGCACTATAAACCATCAAATGCTAATAAAATATGAAGAATGCACCTTTTATTCCATCTGCAACTACATTACAGTAATGCAAGAAAAATATGTAATTTACTGTAATGCTACAAAGACTTTATCTTCTGCTCACTTCTGCTAATGACTATCTCCTATTCCTCTAATTATATATCTATTATATATTATGCTCAACCATTTTGGGAGCTTTATTTATAAGACAAAGTTGATATATCTGTTTGTTGAGTTTTAGGGATTTCCAACTGTTTACAAATCAGTTTCCTTAGTTGATATATGTACAGCTGGATGGAACTATCATAGTTATAGCCTATTTTCCTGCATAGTCAGCTACAGTGGACAAGTTATTGGTGCATTTTTCCAGTTGAATTAGTTTAAACAGAGGAACATAATATTACTAAGCACCAGATATTCAATAAGGTCTATATTATGATTCTGAATTACTATAACACTACTAATTAATTAACTGAAAGCAGGTGAAATTGTAGCAAAAATAGTAAAACAGAGTATATGAACTTTGTCATTTTAGAATATGCAAACACCATTATATAATGTATTTTACCCATAATTAACATAAAAACATAGTAAAAAGGGTAATTCAAATAGTTATAATGTATCAAAAAGTGTCCATCGATGAGGCAATTCCTGGACTCATCATTTTCCCCCCAACTTATGGTAATGCATGCCCTCATGCATTCTGTGTAGCTACAGAGGCACACAGATCTAGGTCTAGATATCTCTCATGAAATTTTAATAATGCACCACCAATTTTATAGAATCCACTGATTGCTTTGATGGACTAAAACCACTGTTGTAAGTGCATATCAGGTTGTGGGTCAGTATCAAAGAAGTAGGGGATAGGAGTGATAATGATGGGTATCCTGTATCTCAGACCTATCCAAAGCTCCTTGATTTCTAAGATAATTTAGACAATGCCTTCTACCCTTCTCCTTGACCACAACAAATTAGTGGGAGAAATTGGCTCCCTTTTTTGTAGAGAGATAGATAACTCACCCCATCTGTTTTTACAGGCTGCCAAAGCATCATCAAAGAAGTCTGCACAAAAATTTTGAAACTGAGTTATACATCTTTGAAGTTTCCCTAGATAGAGCTGTTTCATTTTGGTATTCTACATGAAGGTATAATGAGTACTTGTGCAATCCCTGTGATTTAGGGGAGCAGGCCTGATAAGTAAAACAACTTTCAATTCCAATTCTTTAGTTAATTTCTTTTCTATGTCCCAATAGATATGATTTTGTAGAGTGGACATGAAGGCTCTCAACTGTAAGTCACATGTATAAATATGAGGCCAAAACATACTTTCTGTTGGAAAAAAAGAAATTATGCAAAAATAACTCACATAACAGGTTTTGTTGCTCTGCTAGACTCTACACAAATGCCAACATAAACTCTCTAGGAGTTTTCAATTAATGAGGTAGCTCAAAAGCAAGTCTCATGATTTGCCAACGAAGGTATCTTTCCTTGAGTAGGAGGCTATAAAAACTAGGTGGTCTTCTGCATTGTATTGCATATTTCGCAATATGGCATACATCCTGCACCTGTGCTTTTAACCTGTTAATTTTTGTTTCTTTCTCTGCTAATTTGGTTGTTGCAGAGGTCAAAGTGGCAACCTTTCCCTCTAACTGATGACATTGGGTCATCCAATATGCTAGGTCTTCATTGTACCTAGTTAAAGGCACTGTGTCTAGGGGCCTTACAATGGGTTGCATTTGTGCCACTATATTTACTTGTACACCAACTTCTAAAGTTGGTGTTACAACTAGAAAATTTGTTTGTGTTCCTTGTTCTGCTGTAACTATAATAATTGGATTAGTAGAAATAATAGGAGAGAGTGTGGATACCTAGTCTTGAGCTGCAACCTCTTGTTCCTCCACAAAAAGTGTTTGTGTTTCCTGCTAAAGGACAGTGTCATTTTTCATCAAAATTCCTGATGGACTCTCATGTTGAATCATACTATCAGATATTTCTATTCTTGCTTCCTCTTCAATAGGTGATCTTTGTGTAGGTGCTATGTTAGCCTCTGATTGTTCAGCTAAATCCAAGAGGATATGTGCCCATTCATCAAGTGATGCCTCTGCTAACTCTGTAGATTGATGTTCTAGTTGAGACAATTTGTTCTGCAAATATTGAATTTGCTGCTGAAGCAGAGAAATTTGTTGATATTTATGTTTTATGGTTTCTTCAACCTGTTCAATCCAATGGGTCTGGGTTTTAATAACACTCTTTGCAGCATGCAATTGAGTGTGGATATCGATTTTTTCTTCAACATCAGACTCAGAATATTTCTCAGGCTCAACATGCATTGGAGTGTGCACATCAAATTTAGATGGCTCATAATCAAAATTCAAATGCTCCTCAGGATCAGAGTCAGTATAATCAACTAGTGGACGTACAAGGCTTATTGAAGTTTCTTCTATAGTTGTGTCCAGTTCCATTGGCTATATCCTTGTTTCAATTTCTTTTTCCTGTGCATATTTTGTTCTAACTTCTCATTCACTTGATAGACTAATTGGTTCTATGATATTTATTAGTGTTTCTGGTAGGGTTTTAATTTTTTGAAGTCTAGCAAACCTTCTTAACCCTGTAGAACCTGGATATTCCTTAGTAGGTGTAGTTTCTAGATGTTCTAGAGCAACTACAAATTTTGTTGTTGATTCAGGAGCATATATAGGTTCTACTGTTGATTATAGAGCAGATGCATGTTCACTTGAACTCCTATTTTCTCTATTGGGTTGTACAGTTTCTACAAATGTTACCCTTTTTTTTCAATTGGGAACCAGATGTGGATGCTTGTTGATTTCTTTCTTGAGTTTGATGTGAATGGTTCAGGCTTAGGGTAATGTTTAGCAGCAAGTGCTTCAAAGAGCTCTTGTTATAATCTTTCCAAAGCTTCAATTAGTGAAGAAGGTATTTCTTGCATAGGCAATTCTTCATCTATTTGTGAAGAGCACCTTGGTGGTTCAGAACTAGTTCTGATAAATCTCCCTCTTTCATCTCTTGGCCTATGCATTCATGCCTATTCACTAAATAAACTGAAATGCAGTATTTCAAAATTTGTAACACAATTATTGACCTATTTCACTTTTCCTAACAACACCCTTTGTCCCTGGAAACAGTGCCAAAAATGATGAGGGTCGTTGATCATTCATCATTTAGTAATTATATGTCAGTCTAGGGCGGTGTCCAAAGGTTGTATACGATAGGAGGTGTCATAGTTGCAGGTTCAATTTATCCAAGAACAGGCTTTTATTGATGGATTAGTTAGTGTTTGGGGGGGTTTGGTGTATCTTCCTAATTTATAACAAAGGAAATCAAATTGCAAAAGCTGAAACTAAAGTTAAACTATAGGAAAATGAAACTGCAAAATCTGAAATTGACAAGAAATAAAATGCTGCTGAATTGACCACAAAGCAAATTGTAGGAAAGTAAACTGCAGAATGGAAATTCACACACATAAACACTTGCAAAAATTAAACCAATTATAAAACTCATAATTATATAAACATAAGTTGAACCAAATTAATGTTTATTACAGTAAAACTGAAAAGGACATAATTTTGGAAATTGCAAAAAATGCTAAAAATGATGTAATTATGGAAATTACAGAAAATGCTGGAAATGATGCCATCATAGGTCAAATTCTAAATACTATTCTAACACATGATTTAACCTGTTCTAGATGCTATGGTGCAATTTTGAAATGAAACTAATTCTACAAAATGAATGTTGACAAAATTCTACTGATCTGCTGTAGCAAGAAATCAGCAAGAATTTTTTGTCACTATGCTACCCTTCCTCTAATCTTGCAAGTGGCCCTTACTTTCAGAACCAGAAGAGGATGAAGAATTATACCAAGTAAATTAAATGTGCACTATAAACCATCAAATGCTAATCAAATCTGAAGAATACACCTTCTATTCCATCTGCAACTGCATTACAGTAATGCAGAAAAAATCTGTAATTTACTGTAATGCTACAAAGACTTTATCTTCTGCTCACTTTTGCTAATGACTATCTCCTATTCCTCTAATTATATATCTATTATATATTATGCTCAACCATACTGGGAGCTTTATTTATAAGACAAAGTTGATATATCTGTTTGCTGAGTTTTAGGGATTTTCAATTGTTTACAAAATAGTTTCCTGGAATGCAGGGTTATAATTTGTCAACCTTTATCCCTTTATCCCAGGTAGTCCACCTATGGTGAAGGAACAGAGTACAAATAGGGTGGACTAACTGCTTGGTCAATTTTCAATCATGATTTCCATGTTTTTGGTGCATTTTGACCATTTTCTGTTGTTCCTACGCTATTCCCTATTCCTACACCGCTTATTCCTGCACTGCTCTAAAATAATATGCAGGTGACCATTCGTTGCTTATCTACAATCCAAATGCATGGGGAGGAAGTTTTTGACTATTTGGATTATTTTACCTTATCTTGTACACCCTTCTGCATTGGTGGCACGTGCTGGAGTGACTGATTCTAAGCCCTACTGTATATGTACAGTTGGCTGGAACTATCACAGTTACAGCCTATTTTTTTGCACAGTCAGCTATAGTGGACAAGTTCTTTGTGCATTTTTCTATTTGAATTAGTTTAAACAGAGGAACACAATATTACTAAGCACCAAATATTCAACAAGGTCTATATTATGATTCTAAATTACTATAACACTACTAATTAATTAACTAAAAGCAAGTGAAATTGCAGTAAAAATAGTAAAACAGAGTATATACACTTTGTCATTTCAAAATATGTAAACACCATTATATAATGTATTTTACCCATAATTAACATAAAAACATAGTAAAAATGGTAAGTCAAATAGTTATAATGAATCAAAAAGTTTCCATGGATGAGGCAATTCTTGGCCTCATCACTTGGTGCAAGTAAGGTGAGGGCTAGGTTACCCAGTTCTTGTGTACCTGAGATTGAAGCTTCGACAACAACCTATTCTAATTTTTTGGTGGGACTAGTACCCTCAATACCAGGTTCTTCTGGTGCAGGTACTTCTACCACCTGAGCCACTATCTCTAGTTTCTTAGGGGCGATAGTGGTGATCTATACTAACGGATCATTGAAATATTTTGGAGGAATGACTGGACGAGCTAGTGTGATCTTGTCTATCATGGTTTGCCTAACCAGCTTAAGTTCTGAGGAGTATCATCCCACCACCTCTAACTAAGTGTAGGGCTTGTGTATGCTCTTTTTTGTCCTTGCTAACCCATAGCAAAACTTTCTCATAATCATCTTCACAGTGTTTCATAAGCTTCTTTTATACCGTGATGTCTCTGTATTTACATTTCAAATTGTAAGGTCTCCATGCTACTTCACCAAAAAAATATCTATCCATTATGGAGATGGATTCAACGAGGCTAGGATAGCCTCTGTATACGATGTGGCCAATCTTCACTGGTGCAGATACCCATGGAATTATGACATATTTTCTTAGGTATCACAACCTGGCCTCCTCAACCGACTGTCGCACTATCTCCAGTACTCCTAATGACCTTGGGTAGTAGGTGGATAAGGCCTTTTGGGGCAGCTTTGCCTCGTATGTTAGAATGAACGTAAATTTCTTCATAAAAAATATATCCCCAGCTTCCTTCTCCCTGAGATAACCTGCAACACCTGGGCTTATCCTAGGAGGATATTGTTTAGTCAGGACATGATATATGGCCGAAAGAAAATGGCCAGAGAACTTTATGAACAAAGAAACATTCTAGTGGATGATGGGAAGCCAGTCCTATATTGTACAGTCAGGGTTTTCCCCAAATTGCATTATTGCCTCTCTTTTGAATTGACCCACTATTAGGTGGATCAAGAAGCTGTAGTGAGAGAATCGATGTTTTTATATATTTATCTTGCTTTAATGCCTTGGAGTTATCTCAACTCCTTGTCTAGGGTGTTGCTTATTACCTCCTCCCATAAATAGTGAGGAAAGCATCTTTTATTACATTGATCAATAACATATGTAACTGGCAAGCTCAACCAGTTAAGATCCTCTATGCCCAAGGTGATTCGAATCATATCTGAATAATCCTTTTCCCACCATTACAGTAAGGACTTTGGGATGGGCAAGTCTGTTGACACTGGCTCTCTAAAAAAATTAGTGTAGAAAGAAGTCCCTAGCATGTGTTGCGCCTGCAGTGTTACCACATTTTTGTCATAGATCAAATCTCCTTTGGTTAATTCAAAAATCGTTTGAATTCGATCAAGTGTGAGGCCGTAGAGAGCCTTTCCCATTTCATTCACAATGGAACGTCTTTGTGGATTGTAAGAGATTGTGAGCCATGATAATAATTTTGGAGAGAAATGCACCCGAGGACATAGTAATTTCACCAAATTGGTATTCCAGCGGTTGCTGGCAACACCCTGTTGAGTGTATATTTTTCCCAATTTCAAAATATCACCACATGCATAGTATTGAATAGAAAATTCTCTCTTGAAAAGAAACCAAATGACAAACATTCAACTTCTCCAAGGTTTTGGTAAAATATCTAAAAGATTACAATAGTGCCAAAAATAATTCAATAATGCATGTGACCATAAACAAGGGGTCTTTATTGGTTCTAAACAATGCTTAGTGATTCAAAAGATCTAACTAAAAATAAAAGTAGTTCTTTTTAGGATTTTTTTAACTTGGTGCTACCCTGAATCCCTGTTAGTAGAGTATTTTATCTTCATTTAAAATGTTTCAAATGACAAAATGTGGAATTGTGCACCTCATTTTAATGTCTGTGCATTTAAGATGAATTAAATTTTATATAGTTGGGTTCATTTTATCTTCCTTATGTTGATGTCACTACCCTAATAGTGGTTAGTAGAAGTTAGCATGTTACCAATGTTAGCAAAGTTAGCAACGTTAGCTTTCATTTCTTATCTTAGTTTAATGTGAAATAGTAGGTTATTATCCCTCCTAAATCATGTGTTTTATCTGAAAGCTTTAGATTAATGAAACTTGGAGGTGCAAAAATTCTAGAAAATGACTAAAATGGAAATAACTTGAAAGCTTAACAATTTTGGAAATGGACCAGAAAAAATGAAACTAACAGGAAATTAGCAAAAATTCTAGAAAAGGACCAAAATGGAAATGAAAGAAACTAAAATTTTGGATGGACCAGAATGGAATGCTTGAAATAAAACTTTGAGAACAGTAAATGAAATAAACATGTAAATTTGGTTAGCTAAAAAATTCAAATTCTGAATTAGTTTAGCAAGCTCCTCCCTACAAAATCCCAAGTTATGAGGTAATCATAAAACAACCCGAATCAATGGACCTGCAACATAAGCACAATACCATTAAATCAAGTGCGAGACTCAAAGGAAACATAAAGAAACTGCATAATCTTGACCTTCGCCTATTGCAACCCATTTCATGGCATAAGAAAATGGCTAGAAGTCACTAAAATGCAGAAATGATAAGACACTAAAAACGTTAGTTTTATGATAAAAATCGTCCTTTTGATTTTTCTCACAAAAGTTTGCTACCCTCTCAAAATCTGAAAATGCTCTTTCTTTATTGCTTTCTCGGAATGTTACATCATTTCCAACCCCCTTTAAAAAGGTAGGATAGCAAGGTATAAATAATGCTTATAAGTCCTTTCACTTCATCTTCTCTCACAACCAAAATAATGAATGGATATAAGAAAATAATCCATCATCATTTTCTATGATTTAATAAACATAACACTTCTAAATGTTATTTATTTTAAAAAAACTAACAACAAAAACATAACCCTGCATGACTCCTTATATCTCCCCTTTCTATTATAAGCATTCTACCCAAGAATATCCCTTTACATCCATAAAAAAAATGATAAAAGCATTAACTATACCTTATAACCCCTACGATTTTAGACCTCCTTTAAAACATTGAACATGATAAAACCACATTCACATTAACTAAAATAATACGGGCCAATCTTATTCAGTGAAACTTTCATTGTCACTTTTTGAGGCCGAGACCCAATGGTATTTCTCCTAAGCCATACCAATGTGCCCAAGGACTGGGATGGCATTCCCCCATACTAGGCACTTTGGTTTCCATGTAACCAAACGAAACCATCACACTACCTACGCAACCATGGAACTATTCAACTTACATAGCCATAGCGCTACCAATGACACAACCATGGTGTTGCCAAGGCTACGCAGCCATAGCACTGCCATCATCACCCTGATGATGCCCAAAATACGCAACCATGGTGCTACCAAGACTACGTAGCCATAGCACTACCATCGACATCGTGGCACTACCAAACCTACGCATCCATGGCACTACCAAGACTACACAGCCATAGCACTGCCATCGTCATCATGGCACTGCCAAACCTACGCAGCCATCGATGCTACCATCGACATCATGGTGCTGCCAAACCTACGCAACCATGGCATTGTTTGACTCCCTACTCTCACACTCACACTACCATAGCATAATGAAATAGATGCAACACTAAAACCTTCCATGCTCTTTGATTCTGGCCTTTAACTTCATCAATTGGCATCACAAGTTGCCCTAATAATGCTTCTTCCTTCCTTGTTCGATGGCATACCTCTGCCTCTCGATCATTTCACTAAAAACTCTGACATCTTTCATGTTGTTCTTCTGAAACCCTAACACCATCTTGGACCACCTCTTCTTTGTCGGTGTTGCTCTACGAAGCTTTGCTGCCATAGCGATGAACGTTCTTGGACTAGCCACTCATGTCTTTGAATGTTTTTGAATAGCCACCATCGCCTTATCTACAATCAAATGAAACGACGTTAAACTTTACTTTATCGTAAATATTATTATCACGTCTTTTATAAAGTAAATTATAATAATATTATTATATACAATATAATATTATTATAATAATAACATTTTAGAATAATATAATCAAAAAAATATTATTATAATAATAACATTATAATATAATCATAATAATATTATTATAATGATAACATTTTAGAACCTTATAACATAATCTTAAAAATATTACTATTATGTACATAATATAGTTAATGCAATTATATTAGGTAGATAATAGCATATTGGCTTCTATCTCAATTTATTTGTACCTTTTGTATCCTCTTTTTGTTTTAGGTCAGGCCTTGCTTTGTTAAACACATTCCATCACCTTAGATAGTATGAAGAACATTAAACTCTTCTTCATCAAAATGGATTTTAATTAATCTAAACATTAATGCCTAGATTAATTAATCATTAAATATCAAATAACCAAAGCAATTAAAATAATTAAAACAAAATGATCAAACATCCCTATTCTTACAAACCAAAGAAAACCAAAAACCTTTCATATCAAAATATGACAATTGGGTCCCCAAGAATTTTGGGTTGGTTGTGGAAACTCCACAACAAATGGCGACTCTACTGAGAAATGCTCTTGAACATTTCGATGAGAACCCAAAAATAAAATCTAAAAACACACTCCAAACTAGAAAGTAGCAAGCATCAAAAAATGCATGAATAATGTCAATAGACTTATAAGAACAATAAAATATTATAATCATGCAATATTAGCTTTGGGTGTGTGTAGCACTCCACACCTTATTTTTTTTGTAACTTTTTCGCATTGCATCATCAATTTTACCTGACTAGAATTATGGCAATGGATATGGAGAGCTTTGAGGGTAAAATTTTTTATAGCATGAGCAACACATTCTATGGTGGCTTGAGCAAACACCTCAAAAATGTCTAACCATCTTAGGATCAACTGTGTGTGCGATGAATTCATTGACTAGATCTAGGGCTTGGTTATGAGCCATCATCATCAAGGACCAGTGTGTGCAAGTGTACCTTAGAGCTTTGGGGAATCGTATTCTCAACCAAGGTGTGATGAGAATATAGCCCTATCCTTTACTGCTCTCATATTTGACCAAAATAATTAAACCGATTATGGATGAGGTCATCAGACTAATCTATCCTCATGGTGGCCATAAATCTCAACCTTACGAGAGTCATGTCACCAGGCATGATTGTACTCCACTGCTAGTCAAGCATCTATAGCCCCGATGGATGTTAACTCCATAGTCCATTATTTTACTCTTGACTTCTTGAATCTTGGGATGACTACCCATCCTTCTAAGGGACACGTAGTATGATCCTTACAACCCAATAGTCAATGGTGTGATGGAAACAAAGTGGTGAACATTTTGCTTTGGATTTCTTGAATCTTGGGATGACTACCCATCCTTCTAAGGTAAATTTAGTATGATCCTTACAACCCAATGATCCATGGTGTGATGGAAGCTTTGGGGAATCAAATTCTCAACCTAAGCATGATGAGAATTTGACCCTATCCTTACTACTCTGATTTTGGGCTTTCAAGTATTGTGAAAGTGGTAAAAACCACTATTTTATGGACTATGTGGAGGGCAGGATAGACCAAAATTATCTTTTTGCCTCACACCCCCATACAAGTATGGTTTCATATTATTTTACCCAAGATGTTGGACATTGAAAAAAATGTGATAGACCTACGACAAATTTGGCAACAACTTCCAAAGCTAAGATCTTCTTAGTGTTCTTTGTGCCTTTGATCCTAAGATAATTAGACATCACTTTCAGTGTTTGGGTTTATCATATGATGTTTATGTAATAATAATGTGCCTTTGAGACATGGGTGGATGATATGCAAGATCAACGACTTCATGCTTCATAAGCTGCAAACAATATTTCACATGTTCAAGCCTTTTACCATATGATTCCAATTTTTCACATCCTTTTAGTCTTGGTTGACATTCATATACACATAGGCTGACCTCTTACTCCTACAATAAAATCCAAAACTGGACCACTTTGACATACTAAAGACTTCTGAACTCAAAGAAACAAGATCAAATAAACAGGAAATAAAACTGATAAGACAAACAATTAAGCAAGTTGATTAGTGTACATATAATACAATGACTCTACCCTTAGGCCTGAAAATAATGCTTTAAATGAAGGCCATTGATGGGTAATGCCAAATATTTTCCATCCAAGGTTTTTAATCTAAAACTATTTTCACCTAGGAATTCGGATATTAGATAGGGTCCCGGCCACAAGCAATCAAACTTTTCATGTTCTCATTTTTTTTCATGCCTTTTATCCCACAACAAAACTAAATCTGAAACTTTAAAGACCTTAATTTTGGATGGTTTATCAAACCACCTTTTGATTATGTCTTGATGTTTGCTGAAATGAAGCATGGCTTCCTCTGTTTTCTCATCAAGATTCATTAATTAGGTTAATCTGGTTTCAAGTTTATCATCAGTCCCAACATAGTCTTTTATAAAATGTAAAGTTTACAATTTAAGATTAGTAGGAAAAGTAGGGTCTTGCCCATAGACTAAGTGATAAGGAGATGTCCTAATTGACTCCTTGCTTCTGGTCCTATCTGCTCAAAGGGAAAATTTTAACTTACTATGCCAATCTCTAGGGTTCTTTTGAAGTAATTTTTTGATTATGCATAATAAATTTTTATTTGATGATTCTGTCAAACCATTGCCTTGGGGGTAATAATTGGAAGAGAATTTTAGACTCACCTTATTTTCGTACATCGAATTTGCAAATTCTAAAGAGGAAAAGGCAAAACCGTTGTCACTTACTATGGATTTACGCATTCCAAAATGAGTGACTATGTTTTCATTTAGAAATATAATCACAACCTCGGAGGTGACATTCTTAGTAGGTATAGCCTCTGTCCACCTTGTTCAGTAATCAGTAGTGATGAGGATGAACTTATGGGAATCGTACGAGTTAGGATTTATCACCCCAACAAATTCTAATCCCCATTTTGCAAATGGTCTCGTCTCTACCACTGACTGCAATGACATTGCTGCATTCCACTCTCTATTGGCTTCCACTTGGCATATGTGGCATGTTCTTACATATACATGTGTGTCTTTAAATAAGTGGGGCCAAAAATACCCAACTTTAAGAATTTGGTGTGCTGT
Organism: Wollemia nobilis; assembly: GCA_028583015.1. Lineage (NCBI taxonomy): Eukaryota > Viridiplantae > Streptophyta > Pinopsida > Araucariales > Araucariaceae > Wollemia > Wollemia nobilis. Next base: position 826,134 of record JAQPPZ010000267.1, read on the forward strand.
CGCGTTTGTTGACCCATGTCCAATTCCATACTTACCATGGAAGTCTTTGAGTACTTGGGTTGCTTCCTCTTGAGTAACATAACAAAGGAAAATTACTTCATGATTCTTCCTATACAACACACCAGATTTAATCAGAAATATAGCTGATTTTAAATGAGAAGAGCACTTACCATGCAATAAAAAATATACAATATCTACGTACCATTCCTCTGTAGTGATATCATTAACCTAGTAGTTTTGGCATGTTATTAAAGTTTCAATTTTTGTGATAGCCTTGACCAAACATTATCCACGTCATTGTATCGCTCCAAATTTTTTGCATCCTTACCTTCAGGCTATAGGATCCGTGCCCGAAAGGGGGATGGGAAAAGGATGGCGCGGTACCTCGGACTGAGAGGCCTTGCGAAGGTCCCGCCTCTCGGGGAGGTGTATTATGGTGATTTTTCGATGGATGGTGGGTTCACCAGGAAACGTTTGAATGGCGGTTTCCACGCCTAGGTTGGGAATGTGTTTAATGTGTTCGGTTTTATCTTTAAACATTCGAGTCCTAGGTTTGGCCAAATGAATCTAAGTTGTTCTATTATGAAAATGCAGACTAGATGAAATACAAGGACAAATATGAACAGAAACAGAGAGAAAGAGCTAAATTACAGAACCATACCTGATCCGGATGTCTGATGGAGATTTTGATTCTTGAAGCAGACAGGATCGTCTGGAATTTGACGAGATCGTCTCCGACCTGCAGGATCGTCTGAGATCTGACGAATTCATCAGAGACCTGCAAACAGAGAAATAGACACAAAATACAAAAAATACGGTAATGCTAATAGAGGATAAAGATGTAAAATGACAATAAAGATGTTAACAGATAATCCTAAATAGGAATGCAAACAAATTACAATGTTTTAATAATTAATCATGATTTCATTATGCAATTAAACTACATGGGTGAACTCCAAGATGCAGAATAGCAAAAAATAATAAATAAACTAGCTAGTTGTAGAATAAAACAACAGATGAAAAGAGGAAAATGCAAACTCTGGGCACTGATTGCCCCCAATGATGATTGCAGTCGAAATCGTCTCTGATTTGACAGGATCATCTCCGATCTGAACAGGATCGTCTGCGACGATGTAAGCTTGCTCCGGCTGAAAAATGACAAGGTTCCTGCAAGAAAATTGGATGCAACAAATGTAGATGGTAATACAGATTATTCTAATGCGTGTGAAGGTCGATTTACAGGAAAATTCAGCCAGGGGAAGGTTAAGGGGAGGGACCTAAGTTTAAATAGGCTTAGGAGGGAGGTTAGGAGGTTGGAGATCATCCCAATTTGGGAGATCTCCAACGGGGAGGGTCTCTAACGGCGTAGACACGCTTCTGCCCGGATTAGAGACGTCGTTGGAACAGAGGCTAATTGAGAAAAATTAGTTTTGGGACAAGATCGTCCGGACGTCCTAGTCCGAGACGAAATCGTCCGATCTGAGGCGATATCGTCTGATCGGTGACGATATCGTCAAACGGTCAAAACAAACTCTAAAAATGGCACGGGAAAGGAGGAAACGGGTTAAACGGCGGTTTGGGAGCGGTTTTGGGGGTTGAAATTTGAATTTGAATATTTACTAGAGTAATTGTAATTATTAAGGTTTTACTGCGCCAATTTTAGGGTGCTACATTTTGCCCCCTCTTTAGCGAATTTTCCGAAGAAAATGCGTTAAAGACGAGTTCTTCTCGATCTACGAGAAAGCAAAAATTATTCCCATTTTTAGGCGACGATTCTAGGTCGAATCGTACGACAGCTTACTATGGTGCCCCCTCCGTGTTTTTACCCAAATCGAAGGTTTGAGGTAAAAACGCGGAAAAGCAAAATTTTTAATTGTTTTTTTGAATAAAATTAAGAAAAATAGGGTAAAACCCTAATTCATTGTTACTGTTCATTTTTATAGTTTTCTGGTTTCTAGAGCTCTGGAGACAAAAATGGTCGAGACAGCGCATAGATCGACAGAGGTCCGACGCGGGCTACGGGTAAGGGTCTAAACTTAGTTTAGAATGCTTTACTTTAGAATTTAATGCTTTTTAGACTAGATTTGCTTGATTTTTGAGCATCGCGGCCGTTTTTGGGCCGTCGACATCGTCGAGACGAAATCGTCTCGATTTCGCCAAAATCGTCTCGATATCGCCGATTTCGTCCGAGGGCAAAATCAGCGATAGGGGGACGATTTCATCAAAAAGGGGACGATTTCGACTGGCAAAATCGAAGACGAATTTGCTCAAATTGGGGACGATATCGTCCAATTGTGGACGATATCATCATTTATGAAATTGAACTTATTTTGACTTGCATTTTTAATTAATGATTTAGTAATGATTTTTATTGTTGATTTTGTTTATGTTGCAGAGAGGATTACTAAAGAGCGAGAGAATGGAAATACGGCGGGTTGAGGGATGACTTGGCCGCCTGTCACGAGCGAGCGAGATCGGCTGGCACAGGTCGACTTGCAGCACGTGGCAGACATGCCACAAGTTTCTATAGACATGGGGCTATTGACAGCCCTAGCAGAGAGGTGGTATCCGGGTTCTTCCTATTTCTGGTTATCGACAGGGGAGATGACTCCCACACTGGAGGATGTATGGAGGATTTTGAGGATCCCCATACAAGGACGACTGATCACCCCACGAGCCAATCAGGGCCACGCGATGATGCGACTATGTGGCGATCCGAGCTTCGCCCTGGAGAAGGGCGGAGTGAATATCGAGTCGCTGCGCCAGATGCCTGGGGCATCTAGACTCACACGGGTTTTGGCTGGGGTGGTAGGTGGACTTCTGCTGTGCCACCAGAGCGGATGCAGGATACCATGGGTACTGACAGATGTGGTCTACGACATGAGAGACCACGGATACAGATTTTCTTGGGGGAGCTTTGTGCTCTACAGATTGTACAGGATCCTGCATGGGGTCATGTACAAGGGCGGCCGATGTCTGGTTATGACATCGCTACTACAGGTTTGGTGTTGGGAGCACATCATGGTGCGAAGGCCGGTAGGGCTTCCACTGATAGGGATTGATGGGGAGAGGCCCCGAGTTTTCTACTGGTGGCTTCGAAGAGGGGCACAACGACGGATAGATCTACCAGTGTCCCGGAGACTACTAGATGACCTCGTCTCCGACCAGATCACCTGGAGGCCTTGGAGAGATCATCCAGGGTGGGCCGAGGATGGACAAGAGCTGGCTCGCATCAGGCGAGTCTGCTGGCTGAGGATGGAGAGGGGAGAGGTGGAGCTCCATCGGTATGACCGAGTTTTGAGGTAGTTCGATCTATAGCAGGGGATTCCATCTCTGAGAGACTACGAGTTTTCCTGGACTATCTGGGATAACACTACAGTTAGCGGGGCTCCAGATATGCAATGATTCTGGAGTCAAGACGCAGATGATGCCCCCATTCATCCAGTGGATGGGGACGATGCTAGGGTAGCTGACGGCTATGATGCCTGGTACACAGGCATCCACCCTCCTCGGATGACGAGGGCTCAGGGTCCAATTCATGCAGTTGTGCATCGGATGGGGAGGCGATGCCAGGCGGCCATTGAGGTAGCACAGGGTCATAGCGGGAGAGAGCAGAGGAGGCCACAGGTGCAGTAGAGGCCACGGCAGTGGGAGAGGAGGGAGGAGAGACCCCCTTCTCCATAGAGAGAGAGGCCACCATCACCGATAAGGGCAAGGGTGTTGACACTAGGGAGAGCAACGAGACAGCGACTCTCCGAGCGGAGACAGTCCATCTCCAGGCATAGGTGCAGACATTGCAGGATGAGGCTACACGCCATCGAGCTGAGGTTACACAGCTCAGAGATGAGATTGCATGCCTCAGAGCATGGGGCGGAGGAGCGAGCACGCAGGAGCTGGCATGGTCGATTGCTCAGACCGCGTTCTACCAGGGTATCTACTTCCAGATGGTGCCAGAGGGTCAGAGGGTACAACTACCAACCGGCATTGCTGACCCGATCAAGATTGGGTCATCGAGGACTTCATCTCGATCGACAACTAGGACTCGAAGTACCACACATACTGCGATGGGGCCACCTCATCCACCTCAGGGGCGGGGAGGAGATGAGGCTGAGAGCTCGAGGGGTTCTCGAGGCTAGGCTACTGCACTGTACAGACTGATTATATGATTTGAGAGGATTGAGTATGCCAAGATGTAGATTGTGGCATACCAATCTATTTTTGAGATGATGTACATATATTTGATATATATATAGATGAGATATATTTTTTTGATCATATGACTTGTCTTATGCGTTTGTATAATGCTTTTAATGTTTGAAGTGTGATTGATTTAATGATTCATGTAATTATGTCGTTTGGAAATATGTATGGTTTTTAATGTCATGCTTTTAAAATTTAAATGAAATAATCTGATGTAACAAATTGGTTGTTTGTGATGTGGTGATTTGATAAAAAATAAAAAGACTTTTAACAATAATTTCAAAGGACATTGTCGCTATTATAGACCATTTCATGGAGTCGCCGCTCACTCGGTCGTCAAGCTAATCCCGAGTATAGAAATATTGTTAAAAAGAAAAGAGTGCTTAAGAGACTGTCTTAAGACTTTGGTGTGATGATGCAAATGATGATGATGATGATTTTGTTTTCAGACTTTTCATGAAAATATTATGCATGAAATATTTTAAAATGGCTTTTGCTAGGCATAAATTCCTAAGTGTGATAAAATGTTGAATAATTCCTTAGAAATTATACCATGGTTGCAAATTTGCATATTGACATAATGACATGAGATAGTGATAGGTGTTTGTTTGTTTTAAAGCATAATTGTGTAACAGAATGATTTAAGTCATATGGATTTTATGATTTTTAAATAAATGGAGAATAAAATTAATACAATGGTTTGCGCTAGGCATAGAATATTTAGGTATAGACTTATACCATCATCGTGAAAATCCAAAAAGAGATAGTTTTATTGCATGGTTGATTTTTAATAAACATAAAATATGAAGATGAGGACTTGCGCTAGGCATAAAATTCCAATTTTGGTTTTGGAACTATACCATCGTCGTGAAAGTCGACAATATATAAATATATGTTTTTATTGTATGGTTTGAAAGAAATTTTGATTTTTGATAATGCATGTAGTTGTCTTTATACTAAACAACTGTTCTAAAGAAGAAAATGAATTTATTCCAAACAATTTTGCAAAAATATTTCAAAGTATCTCGAAGACAAAAGTTAGATTTATAAGGAATCCCATGTGCATATGTGAGTTCATTTCCAATCTTGATTTATCATAATGATACACAAAATCTCTCAAATACAAATGTGTGTGCAATTGCATTGTTCATTTACCATTTTGAGCAAGATACTATGATACAAGTGATTTGAATGAACCAAATAAGTGTTCATTAACCATGATTTAGATGCATATAACCATACCAGACTACTATGTAAGTCGGATTATCAAGAGCTAGCTAATCCATAAGCAGACATAGGTCTGTACAAAAGAAGGTCGCTAATGTGACAGACATATCGCCATGCTAGGAGTTACCCAAGGCCAAGCAGGTTGGGCACAAACCACCTGTTATGGGGCTTACCTCACAGTTTTCGAATAATTGAGAATTCCAGGGATTCAAGCTCATCAACCCTTCTTTTCTTTTCAAAGGGTAGGGAGAGGGATTTTATTGCTTTTGCTTTTGCTTTCTTTTGCTTTTCTTTTGTATTTTTGCTTGATAATGCTTGGAACATTGCTGTAATGATATAAAATAACATTTTTCTTTTTCTCTTTTTCTTGAACTTTGCTTTTTTTTTTTCTATGCTAGGGATACTTGCTCGGATTAGCTGTAGAGCAAGGGATTTTTATTCTGGGTAGGGGTGAGCTTGTCCTTTTGCCAATTCTCAAAGATTCTAGACCATGTGCATGATAGGATAGCAGGGGAAACTTTTCGCTCAAGAAACCACTTCTACTATGTAGCATAGCATGGATATTACAAATATAATCATTTTATTGTGAAAGGATGTGCTTGGTTTAAGTAAATAACAAGATCAATTCTCTGTGCTCAAACTTTATTTAATTGAATTTTGTGGACTTTGATATAAGAGAGATTAGTAATCATGCCAGATAAAATCAAGATACTTATTTTTGTGTTTGCAAAAGTGAGAGATTCCAAATAAATGCTAATTTATCCAAAATAATTTGAAATATATAACTGCAACATTTGTAAGAAGAAATATATACAAATACTTTTTTGAGAAGTTTGAGAATGTTGACTCTCTCTTTCTTCTTTATTTTGTTTTGGTTTCGAAAGAGTCAAGAGTATTGCTGTTTTTTATTTTTATTATTTTTATTTGTTTTTGTTGAATTTTGAAATTTTGATGTAGAACGATTTGATATATTATTTATAAATAAGAAAACAACATGCAAAATATGTACAAATGATGAAATGACCAAATTTTTTTACGCATAGTAACGTTTAAGATGCAAAATGTTCATGGGTTCTTTAAGTTCTTTACCATCTAAGGTAGATAATTTATATGCTCCCGATTCAAATTTAGCAGTGATAATGTATGGTCCAAGCCAGTTGGGCTCAAATTTACCTTTAAGGTCTTTAGTTGCATTAGTATTTTTTTGATTTTCTTTTAAAACAAGGTCGCCGATCTCAAAGGATCGATGACGAACTTTTTTAGCATATGATCTTTTAAGCTTGTTTTGGTAGGCACGGAGATGCTCCAAAGCATTGATGCGCTTTTCATCTAGGAGTTCCAGCTGACTGAGTCTGCCACACGATATTCATCTCCTACTTCGGTATCTTGAAGTAGTAGAGCCAAAGAAGGAACTTCTAATTCAAAGGGAAAAATGGCTTCAGCACCATAAACCAAAACAAAAGGTGAAGTTCCAGTGGGAGTTCGAACACTAGTTCGATAGGCCCACAAGGCTGGATATAATTGAATGTGCCAGTCGCGGCCAGATTTATTGACCAATATTTTGAGAATTTTGATTAAGGTTTTGTTAGATGCTTATGCTTGACCATTACCCTGAGGATAATAGGGAGTGGACCAGCGATGTTGAATCTTATATTTTTGGCATAATTTCTTGACATCTTTATTTTTGAAACAAGTTCCATTATCAGAGATGAGATTTGCAAGAATTCCAAACCTACAAATGATTTGATTAAAAATAAATTTAGAAACTTGTGTGCCGGTGCGGGGAAGCTAAAGGCATAGCTTCAACCCACTTCGTGAAATACTCGATGGCGGTTATGATGAATTTGTGTCCATCGGATGACACAGGATTGATTTTGCCAATAATGTCTAAGCCCCATTTTGAAAAGGGCCGGGGAGATGAAATAGCCTCCGTAGCTCTTGTGCAGGGGCATGGACAAGGTCGGCATGTTTTTGGCACTTGTCGCAATGGCGCACATACTCATGTGCATCATTTTCCATGGTAGGCCAAAAGTATCCTATCCTAAGGAGCTTTTTAGCAATGACACTACCACTGAAGTGTCCTCCACAAGATCCATCGTGGGCTTCACTCAAGGCTGATTTGGATTCTTCTAAATTCAAACATCTTAATAGGATACCTTCAAAAGATCTCCTATATAAAGTATTGCCAATGATTACAAATCGACTTGCGCGTCGACGTAATAACCGATGCTGGTTTCTATTAGAATTGGCGGGGAAAGTCCCATTTTGAAGAAAATCAAATATATCCAGTATACCAAGGTTCGGGAGTAGTTTCATTGATTAGAAACACATCCAAAGGTTCTAAGCATGACTTATTTGAAGCGGGTTCCTAGAGTCGATGAATAATGATAGTGGCATATTCGTCATCTAACTCCAAGGGCAGAAGAGATGCAGCTGCGGCCATAGCGTCAGTCGCACGGTTGCAAGTTCGAGGAATAGCTTCCAAGGAAACTTGATCAAATAGAGACATTAATTGTAAAACATAGGCTTTATATGGGCACATTTTATCATCTCTAGTCTGATAAACTTCATTAATTTGGTTTATGACAAGTTGAGAATCACCAAAAACTAGCAGATGTTTAATTTTTAGCGCCAAGGCAGCTCGTAATCCGAGGATTAGAGCTTCATATTCAACAATATTATTGGTGCAAGCAAATGTTAATTTGAAGGACAGAGGAATGAGATGTTTTTGTGGGGATATTAAAATAATACCCGCACCAGCCCCACTCATGCATCGGGCTCCATCAAAGTATAAGGACCATTGTTCAATATGGTCCGCCTCTAATTGAAGGCATTCATCAGGAAACTCAATGATGAGGGGATGGGTAGACTCTAAGGGTGCAGCAACTAATTGATCTGCTATGATTTGACCCTTAACGAGACTTTTGTCCTATGAATGTGAGGTCAAACTCGCTTAGAGCAAGAACCCACTTGGCTGTACGACCCGATAAATAAGGTCGACTCATGAGATACCTCAAGGGATCATATTTAGCAATGACATAAGTTTTTTGACTAAGCATATAATGGCATAATTTTTGCGTAGAAAAAATGACTGCTAGACATAGTTTTTCCAACGCTGTGTAGCGGGTTTCATAACTGATGAAGGTTCGGCTAATATAATAATTAGCACGTTCTCTCTTCGCATCATCAAGCTGAGCTAACATAGCTCCTAAGGCAGAATCTGAAGCTGAAATATACAGGAGAAAGGGGCGATCAGGTCTAGGCGGTGAAAGCACAGGTGGGTTAAGGAGGTATTGTTTGAGAAGTTCAAAAGCTTCTTTACATTCGTCGTCCCAATTAAAAGGGACATCCTTCTTAAGGAGCTTAAGAAAGGGACCGGTTTTGTCCGCCAACTTATCGATGAAGCGACGGATAGCTTGAAGTTTACCTTGTAAACTTCGTAATTCAGATATATTGGTAGGTGCGGGCATATCAGTGATAGCCGCAATCTTGAGAGGGTCAATTTTGATGCCACGTAAAGAAACTAAAACCCCTAATAGTTTACCGGACTTAACTCCAAATATGCATTTGGCTGGATTTAATCGAATAAGATATTCTCTTAATCGATTAAAAACTTTTCTCAAATCATCTAAATGATTATCTTCATTAATAGAGCGAGCTATAATATCATCTACATAATCATGTAGGATATCATGCATCATATCATGAAAAATATAAGTCATAGCTCGTTGATAGGTTGCACCTGCGTTCTTTAAGCCGAATGGCATCACTTTCCAACAAAAGGTACCCCAAGGGGTAATAAAGGTTGTTTTAGCCTGATCTTCAGGAGCTATCCTGATCTGATTATAACCAGAGAATCCATCCATTAAGGACATCATCCCACTCCCGGTAGTAAAGTCAATGATTTGATCCATGTTTGGAAGAGGAAAATCATCTTTAGGGCATGCAACGTTAATATCTCTAAAATCTGTGCAAACCCTAACTTTGGTGGCTTCTTTCTTGGTGACTTGGAACTACATTTGAGATCCATTCAGCATAATCAATAGCTTGTATAAAAACAACATTCAGGAGTTTTTCTAACTCCCCTTTGACTAGCGAGGCCACTTTGGGATGCATTTTTCTAAGTTTTTGTTTAACGGGTTTAGCATCCGGATGGACTACTAGATGATGCATGACTACGGAAGGGTCCGGACACTGGCATATCTTCGTATGTCCAAGCGAAGACATCTTCATATTCTTTAAGGAATGCAATGTATTGCTCTTGTTTTTCTTGACTTAATTCTGACCCAATATTGATTATGTGAGGATTATCCTCGGTTCCAATGTTAACTTTAATGACGTTTTCGACTTCCATGTGTAGATCTCTTTCAAAATTAGGTGGGGCGGGTGAGACGCCCAATTCTTGTAATTATTTTAAGGTTAAGTTGGATAATTCATCTTGAGGATTAGTGGCCTCAAGTTGGGCTATAGTTGGTATAGAACCATCAAAATAAAATCCATTGTGTAACATCTCTTCAACGGAGACATCGTGGAAGATATCTCCTTCCAACTCCTCATCGGAGTCAGCAATCAATTCAGGGTAAGCTATGGATAGCATGTTACATGTAAATGGCTGATTTTGTAGAGGCAAATCATCACGCCTATCCAAATAATCTTGATAACATATGAGTTGATCATCATCTTCAAAAGGAAAGGGTTGACCCTTACTAGGAAATAGGCCCACACCACAGTGGGCAGGCCACGGTTCTACCTCGAAAGGTTCTTTCATGCCATTTTGGAAAGGTCCCAAGCCTTTCCCTTTATATCCCATTTTAAGCATTATGGGTTTAGCTTTAATATACTCATTAGTAAAATAACATCGAGCATATCCATCATGATGAGTTTTGATATTCCGAGGTATTCTTCCCTAGTCATATCCTTTATAAATGAAGGCACAACTCCCGACTTGGTAAGTACTTCCCATAGGTTGTGGGAGGCCCAAGGTACGAGGAGATGGCGGCAAGTTATTTAAAAGAATTGAATCTTGCATGAAAGCATTTGTTTTTTTTGATATTAAGATTGTGGATAAATCTGGTAAAAGTTCATCAGAAAGAGCATAAGATGTAGAAGGATCATTCCCTATATCTTTAGATGTGGAAGGTATGATAGATGTTGATAATGTGGAAGTGTTAATGAATGGGTCTATAGGTTTTGAAATTATAGGGATAGAACATGAAGGATTGGTTGTGGATTGAAGATCTTTTTGAGGTTCTAGAGTGATTTGTTTAGAAGATTGTTGATCTATATATGAGTGTGAAATGAATGGAGGAGAAATAGGTGAAGCTATGGGTGTGTGTTTCACAGTTTTAGATGAAAAATAAGAATTAGGATGTGTGGATGACAGAGCAGGGCAAAATTGCACTCCAACAGGTTCCGCCAAAGCACACATATCAAAGGGTCTAGGATCACCATGGATAGTGACCAACTGATTTTTAAATTCGAATTTAACACATTGGTGTAAAGTTGATGGGACGACCCGCATTGCATTGATCCAAGGATGACCCAAGAGTATATTGTACGATGCGGGGCAATGTACAATAAACACGGTCGTATCTAAGGTTCTAGGACCAACTTGCAATGGGATGGTAATAACTCCACATGTTTCTTGTGTTTCGTCATTGAAAGCTTTTATGATCATGTCAGTTTTCTTCATTTCATCACTTCTAAAGCCAAATCGTTGGTAGAAGTCAAAAGTGCAAATGTTTAGAGATGAACCATTATCAATCAGGACTCTTTTAACGGCTACATCTCCAATTAGAGCAGTAATATATAAGGGATTATCCTTATGTAAAGCTGTGTTGTGGGATATCTTTATCCCGGAAGTCAATACAATCGACTTCTCTAGTGATGATAGTATTGGCCATGGCTTCAGGTTGAATGTTTTGAGGTACCATCATTTGGCTTAATGTAAGCATCAACTCATCCCTATGGATAGGAGAAGATCTTAATAAATCCAAAAGGGAAATTCTGGCTGTAGTATTAGATAATTGCTCATTAATATTGTAAGGGGGTTTAGGTTGAACATTAGGAGCATGATTCCCTTTATTGGGATTTTTCAAAACAAATGGAGCTGATCCATCATTCTGGTTTGGTTCTTGTTGAGAATTTTGAGCTTGTTGTCGGGTAACGACTCCGATGGTACCTACAATGTTATATTGAAGACGTTGAACTGGTCTCGGTTGAGCGTTTATGGCTTGTTCATTAGGGAGAAATTGATTAGAAGAGGGTCGAGTAGTAACTCTTCTAGGAAATGGTTCTTCTGGAACCATAGCATCTGTGATGGGTTGAATAGGATCTGATTCATTTTCAGAACTATTCGATTGGTTTGAAGTGATGTCTATTTCACTTTCAGTATCTGATTCTATATCACTAGGATCTGGAGTTTGAAAATTATGTAGGGGCCTGGTCGTGACCAGGGATAAGGTTGTGTCAAATGTTTGAGGATCCTGAACAAGTAATTGTCCGCTAATAGTTCCTACATATCGGGTAGGAGGGGGAACATTATGATGCTCAATTTGATTGGCCACCTCTTTACCATGTCTTGGTAAAGGATGTTGAAATATGTCTAATGATTGATTAGCATTTTGATTTTGATTTTGGGGAATGGTCTTTTGAGCATTATTAGGAGTATTTTGTTTAGGTTGGAAAGCTTGCACCTCCATTTCATTATTATCAATCAAATCTTGTATTTTATGTTTCAACCTTTTACAAGCGTTGGTAGAGTGTCCAGGTCCTCTATGGAAATCACAATGTAAGTCGACTCTGTATCCGGGTATGGTTGGATCAGGTTCCCGGATAGCTGGTAATTGAATCAAACCTCTTTCGAGTAATTGAGGTAAAATAGTTGATAATGGTTGATTCAATCTAGTAAACTCTCGAGGAGGTTTATCAGGAGGTTTCAATATAAATTTTTTTGTTGTCTTCATTGCATTGATATTAGCAACATTTTTGCTGTCAATGACTCCGTCACCTATGACTTGTTTGTTTTTATATTGATTTTTGGATGTTTTCTCATCATCCTTCTTCCTAAGTTGGCCTCTCCTAATGAGGGCATCTTCTACTCTTCGAGCTAAATCTATAGCCTGATCGAAGGTAGTTAAAGTAGCGGTTGATAACTCATAAGATATTTGTTCTTGCAAATTATTGATAAAAATGTCCAACATTTCCCTATAAGGTAGCACAAAGTGCGGTTTTCCTATCAACTGCCTCCATCTAGCTAAGAAATCAGCAAAACATTCATCTTTGTCTTGTTTTAAGTTGTATAAATCTTTAATGGTTACATGCCTCTCGATGTAGGCACTAAATTGATGGACAAAAGATTCAGCTGTTTCTTCAAAGTTTCTCAAAGAATGAGTGGGCAATTGATAGTACCACTCTAATGCCATTCCACCTAAACTTTTTGGGAACATTTTTAGTAATAGCAAGTCATCATGTGATATATCATGACATGCTATCCTAAACATGCGAAGATGCTCTATGGGATCTTCAGTTCCTTTATATATAGGCGGGATGGGCATGGGAAAATGCTTAGGGTACGGTTGTGCTACAACTATGGGATCCAAAGGTTGACTACATATCTCTCGATAATTGTACGAGGGATGGTAGGGATCTATCTGGTCCATACGCGAAGCTAACTGCTTCACCATGGCTTCCAGATTACTAGTTTGCCCACCATATTGGTTCGGTAGGGCATTAATATGGGATTTGTGAGCATATGATGGAGGGACATGCATATTAGATGCTATATTGCTATTGTGTAAATTGTTGGTAGGAAAGGTGTTATGAAGGAATTTTGAAGTTGTATTATGCTGTATCCCAGATTGTTGAAAATTGGTGTTTGGCTTCATTTTAGATTTTTGTTTACTTGAAGCATATTGATCAATAGTTTGGCGAAGTAAAGCAGTGAAGGAAGTTTTCTTTTGTGTGGGAATGATTTTAGGCTCAATAACGGGTTCCTTAGGAGGTTGGGTAACCTGTTGTTTTGGCATGTTTTGAATCATAGTGACCATATCTCTATTGGATGGTCCAGCCTTATCACTTTCTTGATCAATAAAAGACAAGGGATTAGTGTGCACATCAAACATATGTTCCATGGCTGCTTGAGTGTCACTAATTTGCCCTTTATCAATACGAACTGCCATATTAAGAGCGCCAATGTTATTATTGAAAAATTTCCAGAAATGATCTAGGTTATCAAAAGCAATAGTTCCATCTGGAGCTACTCTAGGGGATGAGGATCCATCCTCTTTAACATTTTCTTCTTGTTCATTGTCTTCACCTAGGTCATCTTCTGGTTGATCTAGAGTTTCTCCTTCCGGAATTGGATCCTCAGGAAGGACATTTGGGTTTCTAGTTTTATCTTCTAACCAATCTTCTTCTTCTCCTTTGGTTTGTTTACCATTCCTAAGTTTAGGCATTGTGCTTAATTTAGATTTCAGCAAAATATATATATATATATATATATATATATATATATATATATATATATATATGCTATAAGCTTAAGAGGTATATATTTTAATTATATACCTACTATAATATTTAAAATGAAATGTTTTGGTTTTTGTTATGTTTTTTAGTTTTTCTTGTTTTTGTAATAATATTGTAAAGATAACAAACAACACAATAAATGCAAGAAATAATGAAAGCAATGATCTAGTTTTCTATAAATAATTTATAAATGTCATTAATGGGCTCAAGTTCTTCAGGAGTCATGAAGTGTTCTTCTTCAAATTGAAAATTTTCTTTTAAGAATTTAATGAAAAGGGCTATAGTGATATTATCTGTCTCAGATTCTGGTTGATAGAAGTAAAGCTCGTGGCAATACTCTCGATATAACACAGCTCGAGGAACTCTATTCCATATTTCTCTATCCGTAAGAACGACCTCTTGGTCTTCTATACGACCTAGGAACTGGTGTATAGTGGCTGCGTTCTCGAGGTATTCCTCGAAGGTGAACAATTTTGAAGACACAAGAGCTCTCCTATAAGCTAACCATCTATGGCAGGCTCTCTGAAGTTCATGATAAAAGACGAGTTGATGAGGATCCAGGATTCTATCTAGGACAAGCCTCTTGATTTGTTTAAGTTTTGTTGACCTAGATGAAATGACACCTAGTCTTCTATCAAGTTCGTCCCACAAAAGTTGATTTCTATCTATTTCAGGCACACTAAGCACATAATTGATTTCTATGGCTGCTAATTGGTTTTCAACATTTATAGTAACTGCTAATATTTTCTTAGGAGCTACCATCTAAACATGATATGCAACTTATTATTTTTAAATGATTTTAAATGCATCTATTGTTTTTGGTTGTTTTTTTTTATTTTTTTTGTTTTGTTTTCAAAAGGTTTTAAATGCATTCACGTCGGGTTCACCAAAATGTATCGCTCCAAATTTTTCGCATCCTTACCTTCAGGCTATAGGATCCGTGCCCGGAAGGAGGATGGGAAAAGGATGGCATGGTACCTCGGATCGAGAGGCCTTGCGAAGGTCCTGCCTCTCGGGGGAGGTGTATTATGGTGATTTTTCGATGGATGGTGGGTTCACCAGGAAACGTTTGAATGGCAGTTTCCATGCCTAGGTTGGGAATGTGTTTAATGTGTTCGAGTTTTATCTTTAAACATTCGAGTCCTAGGTTTGGCCAAATGAATCTAAGTTGTTCTATTATGAAAATGCAGACTAGATGAAATACAACAGACAAATATGAACAGAAACAGAGAGAAAGAGCTAAATTACAGAGCCATACCTGATCCGGATGTCTGATGGAGATTCTGATTCTTGAAGCAGATAGGATCATCTAGAATTTGATGAAATCGTCTCCGACCTGTAGGATCGTCTGAGATCTGACGAATTCGTCAGAGACCTACAAACAGAGAAATAGACACAAAATACAAAAAATACAGGAATGCTAATAGAGGATAAAGATGTAAAATGACAATAAAGATGTTAACAGATAATCCTAAATAGGAATGCAAACAAATTACAATGTTTTAATAATTAATCATGATTTCATTATGCAATTAAACTACATGGGTGAACTCCAAGATGCAGAATAGCAGAAAATAATAAATAAACTAGCTAGTTGCAGAATAAAACAACAGATGAAAAGAGGAAAATGCAAACTCTGGGAGCTGATTGCCCCCAATGATGATTGCAGTCGAAATCATCTCTGATTTGACAGGATCGTCTCCGATCTGAACAGGATCGTCTACGACGATGTAAGCTTGCTTCGGCTAAAAAATGACAAGGTTCCTACAAGAAAATTGGATGCAACAAATGTAGATGGTAATACAGATTATTCTAATGCATGTGAAGGTCGATTTATAGGAAAATTCAGCCAGGGGAAGGTTAAGGGGAGGGACCTAAGTTTAAATAGGCTTAGGAGGGAGGTTAGGAGGTTGGAGATCATCCCAATTTGGGAGATCTCCAACGGGGAGGGTCTCTAACGGTGCAGACACGCTTCTGCCTGGATTAGAGACGCCGTTGGAACAGAGGCTAATTGAGAAAAATTAGTTTTGGGACAAGATCGTCTGGACGTCCTAGTCCAGGACGAAATCGTCCGATCTGAGGCGATATCGTCTGATCGGCGACGATATCGTCAAACGGTCAAAACAAACTCTAAAAATGGCGCGGGAAAGGAGGAAACGGGTTAAACGACGGTTTGGGAGCGGTTTTGGGGGTTGAAATTTGAATTTGAATATTTACTAGAGTAATTGTAATTATTAAGGTTTTACTGCGCCAATTTTAGGGTGCTACATGCACTATCTTCATGGGCTTTATCTCTAAGTCAAATTCTTGAATGGTAGAAAGCCATTTCCCTCTTCTTTCACCTAGCTCACTCTATAAGAACATGAACTTTACTATCAGGTCAGGAACTATAGAAAAAAATTTACTATGCACAATGTAATGCCTAAATTTTTTTATAGTTTTAAACAAGGCATACATTTGCTTGTCTAGGATAGAATACTTCAGTTTTTTGTCCTTCAAAGGAGAACTCAGAAAGGCTATAGGATTTTTAATGTTGTCTTCACTTTTTTGAGTTAACACACTTGCAAAAGAATGATCTGAAGAAAATGTGTAAACATAAAATGGTTTAGCATAGTCTGGACTAATGAGAATAGGGGCTTTGGAAATAGCATACTTGATGCTTGTGAAGGAATCCCTATTCTCACTGGTCCACTTTATCTGAACATATTTTTTCAGCATGTCATTTAGGGGCTTGGCAATTTCAGGAAAACCTGAAATAAATTTTCTCACAAAGTTAATCTTACCGAAAAAGGATCTAAGCTCCTTTTGCTATTGGGATGAGGAATATTCTGGATAGCGGCTATCTGCTTTGGGTCTATAGCAATACCATCTTTCAAAATGACATGTCCTAACAGCTTACCCTCTGTTACCCCAAAGATGCACTTTTTTTTATTTAGGGAAATTCCATGTTCCTTGCACCTTTGGAGCACTTTCTCAAGTCTCTAAAATGATCTTTCCTCTTATTGGAGAAGACAGGAATATCATCCACATAGACAATAATGCACTTACCATTGATCCCCTTGAATGCAAAATGCATGGCTCTTTGAAAAGTGGCTCCAACATTCAACAAGCCAAACGGCATCCTCTGGTAGGCAAATGTTCCCCACTTCATGGTGAAGGTCGTCTTCATCCTGTCATTTGGATGTATGATAATTTGATTATATCCCGAGTATCCATCCAAGAATGACATCATTTCAGACACATTTACCTTTTGGAGTATCTCGTCAATGGTGGGTAATAGGTAATTGTCTTTTTGGTAATCTTTGTTCAAATTTCTAAAATCTATGCACAACCAAATCTCTCCACTCTTATTCCTAATAGGGAAAATATTAGCCACCCATGTGGAATGCCTAACAGGGAAGATGATTTTGTCTTCCAGCAACCTCTTCACTTCCTTCTCTATCAGGGGCTCTAGGATTGGGTTAACCGTTCTTTACCTCTGTCTAAAAGGCTTGGAATCATGCTTCAGAGGAATAGTATGCATGATTACATTCGGGTCATAAGTTTTTAGCTCTTCATAGCTCCAAGCTATGCAATCAATGTATTCTCCTAAAACTTGAGCTATTGATTCCTTCTCTCATTGTGTGCATGCCTTTGCAATGAACACTTCACGTGGATCTACTGTGCTCTCCAAATTGATTGAATTGCATGATTCCTTGGGGGATGGTATTTTTCTTTCTTTTTTCTTTGATATCCAATATTAAACAACTTTTCTAGAGAGGCCCTATCACTTGGCATCTCATTCCATACTTTGGTTGTTCCTACTTCTACTTGCCTCCTCTCTTCTTCGTCTATAACCTAATTTTCAAATATACCATAATTAGTGACAAAACTAAAAATGTGTCTATCACTATCAAATACTTGTAAGTTCGTGACATTATCTGGTATGGAGGGGAAAGGCACTAACTCAATGGAAAAAAAATTATATTTTTTATGGTCGGTAGGCAAAAGAATGTTGGCCGCTATAGCTAACGAATCATCCATTTTATTATTTTTTCTTGAGATGAGGGAAATATTGAATGCATCAAACTCATTAATTAATTCCATCACTCTAGTTTTATAGAGGTTCAATTTGTTGTCTCTATAGGTATATTGCTCCTTGACATGTTTGACTACTAACTCTAAGTCTCTCGATGCCTTAAGGCATTTTACCTTTTCTCTTAGGGCCAACTAAAGTCCAAAAATTAGGGCTTCATACTCCACCACATTATTGGTGGTCGAGAACTGTAATCTGTAGGCAGCAAGCAAAGGCTTACTACCAAGACATGTGATCTCTACCCTAGCTCCTGCACCTTGTTTTGATTTGGCCCCATCAAAATTTAGGGTCCAAACCCTCTTGTTTTATTATGAAGTACAATGGTAAAGATTATCGTTTTGGGACCCTTTGGCTATGTCCCCTATTCAAAATTGTAAACCCCTAATTTTTTTTAATAAACTAAATCTCATTGGGTTTATTATATTCTGTAATCATTTTCCTAAGTATGGGCTCTCTGTCTACCCATATTTGGTTTGCAACTCCTCTCCATGGCAACCAAATATTGGAGGAATCAGTCACCACATAACCATTGAGATTTTTGCTCCAATCCCTGCCCAACACTATGCCATACTTGGCAGCAATATTTAGCACAAGGATATCCGTGTAATGTTGGATCCTAGGCTCTGAGTTGATCTGAACTAGGACATCTTTTACAACACCTATTACATCCACCATAGATCCATATAATTGGACCACTTTGCTATTCGAATGAACAGGCTTAAGTCCTAGATTTTGGCTTATCTCAAGAGGCATGATGTTGGTCGAGGCACCAGAATCAATCAAACAGTTGTGTAAATTCTTGCCTGCGATCCTAACAGTTATGAGAAAAGGAGGTACCTCTCATTTCTATTTTATCATAGTAAGTTGGGGTTCTACAAATTTAACCTCATGAATTTGACTTGAGGAATTTAATATCTTCCCCATGATTTTATCCTGCCCCAACAATAGAGAGACCTCATACATTGAGATATTGGCCTTGGTCCTTTTCATATCTTCTTCCAAGTCATAAGTGGATGTTCCAAGATTTGACACTTTTGGCATTGTCCTAGGTGCTTCCAAAAATGGAGGTGGTGGATTCACATCACCTTTTTTATCAGGAGAAACTAAAGGGTTGTTTGGGGGAGTAGAGGAGATTTTGGGATCCTTAGAACTCCTAGTAAAATACTTATGATTAGCTTTCCCAAAATGTTCAGCGACCTGGGATTCCAAAGCTTCATCCTCTTCCTCTCCTAACACATTCATATCTTCCTCCATCTCATCATTTTCTAAATAATGAATGACTTCAAACACCAAATATTTTTACTTTCTATGGCAATAGTGATGAATTTCCTCATCACATTTCTCTAACTCATCACAATCTCCTAACGCATCAACCTGATGGGCTATCGAATTGGGTACGTGTCTAATATTAGGTTGTGTATTGTACGATCTTATTCTCCTATGTTTGTGGTTTTGATCGAGCATGTGATTTTGAGCAAATTGTTTCTATAACAAAATTATGTCATTGCCCTATTTGATGGTAATTCTCTTGAGCTCTTCCAGCTCATAATTGGGTCTTGTGTCTGGGGCATGACAACCCCAGATCCACTAATATTTTTGACATTAGCAACCTCTGGATTAGGCACTAAGGTTTGACTTGGGTGTTTTGGGTCCACCATGGACCCTTGGCCTAAAGAGGCACAACCATGGGATAGGCATTTGAGGCTTGAGTACTACTCGCCTCAAATCTTGGCAAGGTTATCTGATTAGCAACCATCATTTTTGGAGTGGGTGGAATGGCAACACTAGGGTATGTTGGAAAATATGGAAGTGTGGGAGCGAATGGGTATGACTGATGATATGGCAAAGCATTCATCATGGGCATCTAAGGTGTCACAACTTGATTCATCATGGAAAATTTATTGTAAGGGCCATATTGCCCTAACATGGGAAATTGAGACATAGTGCCACCTTGTGGTGTCATTTGTTTCTCAATAGTCGTGGCTTTAGCATAGGCTAAGGCCAACATTGTAACTTGAGGATTTTGGTAAGACCCTAAGGTCTTACTATAAAAATTATTAACAAATTAATGTAAATGTAATCGCAGGCCACTCAAAGGGGGCTCCCTTGTAATCACTTTACCACTATAGGGGGCTCCCTCCTTTAGAATCTATATTCTTATTCTTCTTCTTGGATGATTTGATATGGATGGCCAACCTAATATATATATATATATATATATATATATCTACCCAAAAGCTATGTTGGTGAAGAGACATGATGGTTCATGTATGAAGAGACGTGATGGTTCACGTTATGAAGGGTTGTGATGGTTCACTTTATAATTTAATAATATAATAATTAAAATATTAATAATACTAACTAATACTAACTAATAATGTTAGGATTGAGGATCCTAACATGCCACCCTCCTTAAAAAGATCTTTGTCCTCAAAGCTCAAAGTGAGAATCTTTGTATTTTGTTTTACAAGAAGGATTTGTGTAAGTTCTTGGACTCTTTTAATGGCATCCTTTCGTAGGCAGGGATATCGATAAGGATGAAGCATTAGCGAGGGGTTGCCAAGAACAATAGTAGAATCTTCCTTAGGAAAATCATGATGACGATGGGAGGGAAACCCTTGGGGTTCCTCAAATACTTCAAAATTATGCATCAAAAGTGATGGTAATTATTTCATATCCTTTTTTGGTTCCTTGATAAAGCCAACAGAGAAGGAGTGTGTAGTCACTCTGTGTTGGTTCCAAATAGATTTGGTCATATGGTAATAACTCACTACTGGTGAGGAAGGTATGTGTAGGTCTTGTAGAGTGCATGTTTGGCTAGCATTGATCACTTTGGGTATGTCTACCTCATCCTTGCTTGGTACATCAATCACTTCTTACACATTGACCTCATTGTCTTCATTGCGGTGAGTAGGTGCACTGGTCACTTCGGACACAACTACCTCATCTTCTTGCTCTATGGAGAGACAGGGATCAAATTCCTTCAATAAATACAATGTTAGTGTAGCACATTTATGGTGGGGTCAAAATTGTTCATCATAATTATCACAGAGTCCTTTTGCTTGTCGTTCCTTCATCTCCTCAAAGCTAAGATGTTTAATTCATAAAATTCGGTTAGATTTGGGGGTTGTGTAAGTACTTTGTGCCCTTCCATTATGCATAGGTTTGGGAGCGATGTAAGTGGTCAAAATTTTTTCCATAAGTGGTTTCCCTAATCATTGTTGTGCATTGATTTTATCTTTAGCTAATTTTACCAATCCATAGGTTTACATCATGGTATAGGGATTGAACCTTGTCACCTCCATTCTAATTTCCTCTTTTAATCCCCTAATGAAGCCATTGATGAGAATTGATTCATCCAATCTTGTGTTGTGTTTGGTGATATCCTCAAACCGAGTTTGATACTCACGCACAAAAGTGATTTGATGAAGATCTTTGATCAAATACCACATGGTTGGATCCCACATGGCTCTGATACCAAATGGTAAGACCTAAGGTCTTACTATAAAAATTATTAATAAATTAATGTAAATGTAATCGCATGCCACTCAAAGGGGGCTCCCTTGTAATCGCTTTGCCACTATAGGGGGCTCCCTGCTTTAGAATATATATTCTTATTCTTCTTCTTTGATGATTTGATATGGATGGCCAACCTAATAAATATATCTACCCTAAAGATACGTTGGTGAAGAGACATGATGGTTCACGTATGAAGAGACGTGATGGTTCACGTTATGAAGGGTTGTTATGGTTCACTTTATAAGTTAATAATATAATAATTAAAAGATTAATAATACTAACTAATACTAACTAATAATGTTAGGATTGAGGATCCTAACAGGATTTCTCCTGGTAAACATGGTTGTCATCGGATCTAAGGCTGCTAGGTATAATTGCAATGCCACAACAGGATCTATTACAAAGTGACGAGTCACGTTTGTGTAAAGATTTTATAATCTGGCATTAAATATTTTGATAGGTTCATTAGGATACCTCTTGCATGACATGAATTGGTTATACATGATGGTAGGATCTAGCAATGACCTAAATTGATTAACAAAGGTAGCTTCCAATTGGGCCCAATATGTAATGGACCCTATAGGAAGATTATTGTACCATTCATGAGCCATTTGGTCAAAGCTATTAGGGAAGATTCGACAAGCGACATCTTCATGACTGACTGCCTACCTAATCATATGGTCCTTGTAAATTTGAATGTGCTATTCAGATGAAATGGGACCATCATGGATAAACTTAGGGATAGACCTCTAAAGGTGCCTAGGTATTTCATGGATGTCCCCAAGTATACTTAATGGAGAACTTTGGGTACCAAACCAGGGAACTAGTTGTTGTTGCTAATGTTGTTGGGCTATATTAACCAAAGGTAATGACCCTACTAAAGAAGTTGATACACTCGAGATGACGAATATGGGTACACTTGATGTAGCTCTTGTGGTGGAACTAATGGGTGCATATCCACTGAAGGTATTTAGATTCAGAGGTCTGAGAGCTAGCCTTTTCAAATCTTGGCAAAGCGTCTCTAAACCTAATGTATCAGAAAGCTCAGATGGGATTTTAATCTCCTAGATTTTGTACCTCGGTTTCCTATTTTTGGGAGAAAGACTTTGAAAAATGGTTTCCTCAGTGGTTTTAGACCTAGTTGCAATGCGTCTAGGTGGGTCCATCTTGGGAAAACTTAAGTCTATTATATTAAGGTTTCTCATAAACTAGTCAAGAGTAAAATTTTGCACCTGCAAACATAATACTGTTGAACCAAAACTGACCATGTTAGCATTAGAAAAAAAACTAAATCACAAAACATAAAAGAAGGTCCTCCTTCTAGTGCCAAAGACGTTGAGTGTATATTTTTCCCAATTGCAAAATACCACCACATGCAAAGTATTGAATAGAAAACTCTCTCTTGAAAAGAAACCAAATGACAAACATTCAACTTCTCCTAGGTTCTGGTAAAATATCTAAAATATTACAATAGTGCCAAATTAATTCAATAATGCATGTGACCATAAACAAGGGGCCTTTACTAGTTCTAAACAATGCTTAGTGATTTGAAAGATCTAACTAAAAATAAAAGCAGTTCTTTTTAGGGTTTTTTTAAATTGGTGCTATCCTGGATCCCTGTTAGTAGAGTATTTTATCTTCATTTAAAATTTTTCAAATGAAAAAATGTGGAATTGTCCACCTCATTTTAATGCCCGTGCCTTTAATATGAAGTAAATTTTAGATAGTTGGATTCATTATATCTTCCTTATGTTGATGTCACTACCCTAATAGTGGTTAGTAGAAGTTAGCATGTTAGCAATGTTAGCAAAGTTAGCAAAGTTAGCAAAGTTAGCTTTCATTTCTTATCTTAGTTTAATGTGAAATAGCAGGTTAGTATCCCTCCTAAACCATGTGTTTTATCTGAAAGCTTTAGATTAATGAAACTTGGAGGTGCAAAAATTCTAGAAAATGACCGGAATGGAAATAACTTGAAAGCTTAACAATTCTGGAAATGGACCAGAAAAAATGAAACTAACAGGAAATTAGCAAAAATTCTAGAAAAGGACCAAAATGGAAATGAAAGAAACTAAAATTTTGGATGGACCAGAATGGAATGCTTGAAATAAAACTTTGAGAACAGTAAATGAAATAAACATGTAAATTTGATTAGCTGAAAAATTCAAATTCTAAATTAGTTTAGCAAGCTCCTCCCTGAAAAATCCCAAGTTATGAGGTAATCATAAAACAACTTGAATCAATGGACCTACAACATAAGCACAATACCATTAAATCAAGTGCGAGACTCAAAGGAAACATAAAGAAACTGCATAATTTTGATCTTCGCCTATTGCAACCCATTTCATGGCATAAGACAATGGCTAAAACTCACTAAAATGTAGAAATGATAAGACACTAAAAATGTTAGTTTTATGATAAAAACACTCCTTTTGATTTTCCTCACAAAAGTTTGCTACCTTCTCAAAATCTGAAAATGCTCTTTCTTTATTGCTTTCTCGGAATGTTACATCATTTCCAACCCCCTTTGAAAAAGGTAGGATATCAAGGTATAAATAATGCTTAGAAGTCCTTTCGCTTCATCTTCTCTCACAACCAAAATAATTAATGGATATAATAAAATAATCCATCATCATTTTTTGTGATTTAATAAACATAACACTTCTAAACATTATTTATTTAAAAAAAAAAACTAACAACAAAAAAATAACCCTGCATGACTCCTTATATCTCCCCTTTATCTTATAAGCATTCTACCCAAGAATACCCCTTTACATCCATCAAAAAAATGATAAAAGCATTCACTATACCTTATAACTCCTAAGATTTTAAACCTCCTTTAAAACATTGAACGTGATCAAACCACATTCACATTAACTAAAATAATATAGGCTAGTCTTATTCAGCGAAACTTTCGTTGTCACTTTTTGAGGCCGAGACATGATGGCATTTATCCTAAGCCATACCAATGTGCCCAAGGACTTGGATGGCATTCCCCCATCCTGGGCACTTTGGTTTCCACATAACCAAATGCACCCATCACACTGCCTACGTAGCCATGGCACTGTCCAAATTATGTAGCCATAGCGCTACCAACGATGCAGCCATGGCATTGCCAAGGCTACATAGCCATAGCACTGCCATCGTCATCATGGTGCTACCCAACCTATACAACCATGGCACTACCAAGACTACGTAGCCATAGCACTACCATTGACATTGTGGTGCTGCAAAACCTACGCAGCCATGACATTGCCAAGACTATGTAGCCATAGCGCTGCCATCGTCATTGTGGCATTGCCAAACCTATGCAGCCATCAACGCTGCCATTGACATCGTGGTTCTGCCAAACCTACATAGCCATAGCACTATTCAACTCCCTACTCTCACACTCACATTGCCATAGTGTAATGAAATAGATGCAACACTAAAACCTTCCATGCTCTTCGAGGCCGACCTTTAACTCTGTCAATTGGTGTCATAGTTTGTCCTAATAGCGCTTCTTCCTTCCTTGTTCGATGGCATGCATCTGCCTCTCAGCCGTTTCACTGACAACTCCGACACCTTTCATGTTGTTCTTCTAAAACCCTAACACCATCTTGGACTGCCTCTTCTTTGCAGGTGTTGCTCCACGAAGCTTCACTGCCATAGCACTGAACGTTCTTGGACTAGCCACTCATGTCTTCGAATGTTTTTGAATAGCCACCATCGCCTTATCTGCAATCAAATGAAACGACGTTAAACTTTACCTTATCATAAATATTATTATCATGTCTTTTATAAAGTACATTATAATAATATTATTATAATAATAACATTTTAGAAGAATATAATCACAAAAATATTATTATAATAATAACATTATAATATAATCATAATAATATTATTATAATGATAACATTTTAGAACCTTATAACATAATATTAAAAATATTACTATTATGTACATAATATAGTTAATGTAATTATATTAGGTAGATAATAGCATATTGGCTTCTATCTCAATTTCTTTGTACCTTTTGTATCCTTTTTTTGTTTTAGGTCAGGCCTTGCTTTGTTAAACACATTCCATCACCTTAGATAGTATGAAGAACATTAAAATCTTATTCATCAAAATGGATTTTAATTAATCTAACCATTAATGCCTAGATTAATTAATCATTAAATATAAAATAACCAAAGCAATAAAAATCATTAAAACAAAATGGTCAAACATCCCTATTCTTACAAACCAAAGAAGACCAAAAACCTTTCATATCAAAATATGACAAGTGGGTCCCCAAGAATTTTGGGGTGGTTGTGGAAACTCCACAACACACCCTTCTTGTCCTTCACCTTGTAAGACCTTAAAAATACTAGTTTTAATACATGGTGAGGTCGGCTTTGATCTTCCATGTTGGCCTAAAAACAAAATTCAGCCAGCTCTATTTCATTCCAGACCTGGTCCCCAGTCTTCCTGGCCATCACCTTTTTAAAAGGCACTTTCTCTTCAAAGGCCTTAATATTGCCTTTCTTAGCACTTAAACTTGAAGAGGCCATTTCTCTCACTTACATGACTTCTATACTTCTAAGCTCTCAAACAAAATCTTCGGCTCTTGCACACTGCTTATTCACTGAACATTTCTGTAACAACGCTAGTGATTGTTTTCTTTTGAAAATAGAGGGGGTTTTATAACCTTTCTTTGAGCCAAGGTCATTTAATGAAGGGAGTTGGTTGGTTTATTATGGCCATATTGGGCTCGCCACATTTTTGGTCTTTCACATGTTCTTTTTGAATGATGTGTCATTGGTTTTTTGAGAGAATGTGCCTGCGTGGATCCGAGGATGATCCTTATGTGTCTTTGCTTGTTGTAATTGGACGAGAGTTCTGCCATCAAGTGTTGTGGATGCTTTATTATTTTTACTCATTTTGAGACCACCTTGGCTAATGGTGTGGCTACAACCTTTTTGATGTGGAGGCTAGTTGGCGCCCAATTTTTGGTATGTATAGTCATTTTATCACTCTCAGTCGATTATTACGACTTCTCTTTGATTCGTGTTAGCCTATGGTAGCAAATCCTCGGTCGATCGGCCTCATAAAGTTGCCTGTACAAGAAATCATTAATTAGTAAGACCAATTTAATTTGGTGGGACGGTTAGATGTACCTCATGCTTGGTTCATGTGCCAAGCTAATTTTTTGCATGATGGATCCTCTTATCGAGGCATCAATTATCAAAAAAATTTGACTGACAGACTGCTTTCTTTATCGATTCTATCGATCACTAGTCTGGGAAGCTCAGTCGAGAGATGTATCAAAGGAGTCAATCAGATTTCCTTTGTAACACGTCAACTGATGATCTTTCCTGTGAGATTTTAGAATTTCAGCCCATCCTTGTTACTCGGGAGTCAATCAACTACTCTCTTGTATTTGTGGACCAATCGGTCAGTCTTTCTTCATCTCCGGTCGGACGAGCAATTCATCGGCTCGACTTTCCTTTATCCATTAGGAGTCAATCGACTAGGTATGGCTTCTTGAAATTCGATCGAATTTTGTTTGATAAGAGGGGGTTGATAGATCTATGTCTTGTTTCTACCAGTCGAGGAGGCTTCCTCCTTCGTTTGGTTTATCCTTTAAAGTCGAGAGTTGATCGGTTGGTTGGTTAGTCGAACGAGCCGATCGATCGATGTTTCTTTCCTAGGAGTCGATCGGTCAGCAAACCCAAACTATTTCTTGTATTTTCATCATCGATGGATAGGACGATTAGTTGTAATCAGTAGCTGATCATCTGACCAGCGCTGTACAGATGTCGATCAGTTGATCAGTGTAGCCTGGGAGCCGATCAGTTGGCTAGTGTAGTCTGAGAGCCGATCGGCTAACTTTATTTGGTGGAGTGTGTGCCCTTAGATTTTAATTAATTTATCATTTTCTTTAACCTTAGGCTTTCAGACTTTGAGACCATGGTAAATTCTTAACTGTCTTATGATTTAAGGACTTTATTAATCGGCTTTTAGGCCTAAGGAAATATTTATGAAGGTCGAACTTTGGATTTAGGTTTTTAATTTGAAAATTTCTTCCTTAACCATTTGAGGTACTTTGATTAATACAATGAATCCCACATTAAAAAAAAGGCTAAGGTTAGACTTCATCAAACCATCTAATGAAAAATTGAATTACCCACAACAACTATAAGCAATGACCAACAGTATAAGCAATTTTATTGAAACCAAAAATTTAAATTTGGGGGTTTCAAAGTTGAGTCAAATTTGGATCCAACATAGGCTCTGACTGGGACAATGTGTTGAAAACATGAAACACTTTGAGAACCACAAAATCTCCTAGATTTATTTTGCAAAAAAATTAACAAAAAACAACAAAATTTTGATTGCTAAACAAAACTTGAAATGCATAACAAAAAAAACTTCCTTCCTCTTTTTCTTTCTTTTCTTCATAATTTTTTCATTTTTTTTTATATGTTACTGAAAACATGATATCAAAGTGAGTAGAGTATGAAAAACTAAAGATCCCTTTTCATTCAATTTGGAAACAAAGGTTAGAAATTTTTAGAAATCGATGAGTTTTATTTTTGAAATATTGTAATGCTTGTTTTAGCTAAGTCATAAGATATGATTACATAGATTTTGTCACAGCCATTTGTCTCATCATATTTTTTCCCATGTGTGTGTTTGTGCATTCTTTTTTGGGATTTCTAAATCTTTCAAAACTTTATCATATCTGAGCAAAATAGCCAAGCCTAATATGTGATTTCACTCTTTAAAATTTTTTACCATTCTGCAGGGCTCCATTGCCAGTCAGGCGTCTATAGCCTCGATGGAGTTGCTTCTAATCTCATACTAGTTTTACCCTACTACTAGTCAAACCTCTATAGCCCCGGTAGAGGTTTTCCAAGATATCTCAAGCAGTGACTCAATTTTACTTTACTTTTTATTTTTCTTTCTCGTGAGAGAAGTGTTTGGATATATAAGCAAATTTTGCAATAAGTATGCCTGATTTGAGGATTATTTTTTGGTTATAAAATATGAGTGTAATAATTTTTGGCTCAACTACCCTCTCAAAGATAACTCAGTTCTTTGGAAATTTGAAGTCACTTTAAGTATCATTTGTAATGTGAGGCTTGACATGATGTTTCAATCAACTTTGTTTTCTGTCTATTTTTTCTCATATCAATCACCTATTGCATAAACACTCATTTTCGATAGAATTGTAAAGCTCATCAATATCTAAAATAAATTTCTTTTTTCCTTTTATTATTTTTGATGGAATCAACAGTTAGATATACTCATCAAACTAAGATATCATGTATACAGTAAACTCGAAATTATTCAAGAACAAAAGGGAAGCTTAACTAGTAAACAAAATACACCACTCTGTTTTTGGATTTTTTTTTCTATTTTTTTGTTAATAATGCTTCTTTTTTTTTTTTTTAGTACACCTTCAACAGGGATTGTACATTTTGAGGTGTTGGCCATTAATAGGGATAGCCATTATTTCTCCTTGCAAAGCCTGTAGCTTATAAGTATTATGACTGATAACATGGGCAATTTGGTATGGGCCAATCCATTTAGGTTCAAACTTACCCTTTTCACCATGCTTATCATTTTTAGGATCCTAATAGATGACTATATATCCTTGATAAAAAGGAGTACCCTTGGCTTTCTTATTAAACAATTTTACAATTTTATAGGTTTGTTCCATCATTCTATTGAGGGTCTCTCTTCTTTGTTCTTCTAACAAGACAATTTGGTCAACCCTTCTTTGAATAGGATCAGGGTTTTCATGATCTTGCAATAAAAGGGAAAGTGTCATTTTTTCCATTTTTTGGGGTAGTAGGGATTTTTATCCATAAAACATATCATAGGGGGTTATTTCTATATTTATTTTAACAGATAGCCTATCAGCCCATAAAGCAAATTTAAGTTCACTGTCCCATCCCCTTTCATTTTTTCCTAATGACCTTTTTATTCTTGTTATTATATTTTTATTTGATGACTCAGCTAGACCATTTCCTTGGGGATAATAATTAGCAAAATAAGATAATTCAATTCCATACTCAGCATAAAATTCTACCATTTCATATGACACAAAATATTGAGCATTATCAATTATAAGCTTTTTAGGAACTTCATACATGGTCAAGATATTTTCTTCTTTGAATCTGATGACTACAATCGATGTAGATGTTCTCAAAGGTGCAGCTTTCACCCACTTGGTGAAGTAATCTATTGCAGTTATGATCCACTTATGTTGTCCAGATGAATTAGGATCTCTCCAATTAGGTCAATACCCCATTGAGTAAAAGGTGCTTCAATGATTACTATCCTGAGGGGCATGGCTGGTAGATGCTTTTTCCCTGTAAAAACTTGGTATTTACGACAATTCCTTACATATTTATATGCATCCTTAAAAATATATGGCCAATAATATCCTGCTCTCATGATTTTATTGGCTGTAGCTCTTGGAGCAAAATATCCCCCACAAAAACCATTATGAAATTCATTAATTATTTTTGGGACTTATTTTTCATATAAGCAGATTAATAAAATTCCATCAGGGTGTTTCCAATACATCACACCATCTTGTATATAGTATTTTGAGCTTGCAGCTTGACTGACCTCATTCTATTTATTGACATGTCTATGGGAAATGACAGAGTTTGTAGATAGGACAAAATTTCTTCATACCATTTACATTCTTCATTTTTGTTCTTCTGTCATCATATGTCTGATATATGGTAAGAATATTTTCATATCCTGCTTCTTCTTTGTTAGTCAATAGTTTATCTAAGCCCTGCCCTTTGATTGTTTTAACTATTTTAAATTCAACATCATATTGCAAAAGTTTTACCATCCATCTTGTTGGTCTTCCCAATGGATCTGATTGAGAAAAGATATATTTTATTGCTATAAAGGGGATACAACAATAAACTTTATTTGAGCCAAATATACCTTTAGAGTGTTCCAAATATTGTATTACTGCATAGGCATGTTTTTCCAACAAGGTGTATTTAAGATTCGCTCCTTTTAGTCCTGATCTCATAAAGGCTATTGGCATTTCATTATTTTCATTATCTTTTTGTGAAAGTACTACAACAATAGAATGTTTAGATGTATACGAATAGATATTAAAATCCTTTGCATAATTAGGGCAACTTAAAGCTAGAGTGGTTGATATGGCTTCTTTGATATTGTTAAATGTTTCCATATTTTCTAATGTCCATTTAATTTCTCCAGTTTTCTTTACCATATCATTTATGGATTTGGTCATTTCTACAAAATTTGGGACAAATCTTTTGATAAAATTTATTTTTCCAAAGAATGACCTTACTTATTTTAGATTCTTGGGTGGGATAATTTTAGAAATGGCTTCTATCCTTTCTGGATCAATGTTTATCCCATTTTTTGAAACTATATGACCTAGCAATTTTCCTTGTGTAGTTCCAAATATGCATTTTTTTGGATTTAGATAAATTCCAAATTGCTTGCACCGGGAAAAAACTACAGTCAAATGTTTTAGATGATCTTCTAGATTTTTAGAAAAAACTGTATTATCATCTAAGTACACTACTACAATTTTAAACATTAGTCCTTTGAAAGCAAAGTTCATCACTTTTTGGAAAGTAGCACCTGCATTCATCAATCCGAAAAACGTTCTTAAATATTCAAATGTGCCATAAGGTGAGGTTAATGCTGCCTTGTGTCTAGCTTTTGGATTTATAAGAATTTGATTGTACCCTAAAAATTTATCTAACAGGGACAATCTAGTTGAACCTACTACTGCTTGCAGTAGTTGTTCCATGTTAGGCAATGGGTAATTGTATTTTATAGAGATCTTGTTTTAATTTCTAAAATCCACGCATAGTCTATTGTCTCCATTCTTTTTCCTAACTGGTACTAAGTTGGATATCCAGGAGGAAAATCTAACTTTTCTTATTATCTTGGAGTCCAACAATTTTTGAACTTCTTTTTGCATTACTAGGTGCAGAGTTGGATTGTAATTTCTCTATTTTTGTCTAAAAGGCTTGGCCTCCAAGGGTATTATATGTTTCATCACATCTGTTTTGAAAGTTTTGAGATCTTCATAGGTCCAAGCAAAATGTTCTTTGTTATTTTTTAGGAAACTGATATATCCAACCTTTTCTTTAGCAGGTAATGCCATGTCTGCTTTCACTAATATGTGTTCTTTCATAGAGCCAATATTAATATCTTCAGATATAACTTATCTACGTATATGTTTATAAGCTTTGTCAAAATCATCAAATAGGCTTTCAAGAGACACCAATCCTTTGGGTATTCTATTATTTTTAATTGGATTACTTCTACTGGTTCTCCTATTTGATATTTTAACTTTTCTTTATCTTTTTCATCATAGATGACATCTGCATATTGATTTTGCAAAGTCATAAAATCCTTAATATCTATATCATCTTGAAAAACCTAAAAATAGACTATATTATTTGGCACAGAAGGTTTATAGATTGAGATAGTTGGAAATCTATCTATGTACTCTATAGTTATTTCTGGGTGATCTAGACCTGAGGCATTCACAGCTAAGATATCTGCAACATGATTTTGTTCTCTAGGAATATATGAAATATTGAAAGCCAAAAATTTATCAATTTCTTCCAGTTTTTCCATTTTTATGTTGCTTAAGTCTAGGATGCTTGGTCTGATATTTACCTTTTATTTGTAGTATAATAAATTCTACATCCCCTGTTATAGTTAAATAGTTAATACCTAACTCTTTTGTTTTCCTTAGCCCTAATATTAAAGCTTCATACTCAGCTACATTGTTTGTGTATGGAAATTGCAATTTGTAAGGTATACCAAGGTAATTTCCTTTAATATTAGTCAAATTTACACCTGCACCAGATTGGGATTTAGCCCCATCAAATGACATGGTTCATATTTCTTGGGTTAATACTCGATCTGATTCAGTATCAGTTATTCTCATATCTTTTGGATCCATGTTCTTTACATCTGGTACTTCCATCAGGAATGGGTTGTGCCATATTGAATAGACTCCCATCCCTTTTTCTTCCATAGATTTAACTAAGTTAATCATGGTTTCATCTGTTTGAATTAACTCTACGAAGTTTTTATTGAATGGTTCCCTTCTTAAAATTATATTCTCCTTATCTGATATGGGTATGGTAGCATAAGACCAGTCTAGTTGTATCGATTCCCCTAGTTTTTCATACCAATGCCTATTGAGTAATAGTGAGAATAATGGGTCAACATCAACTACTGCTACATCCATGACAGTGCCCTTTTTGGGGTGTTGTTATAGGAAAACTAATAATCCAGTTATCACCCCTATGCAGGGAATTTGTCTGCTATGCATTACAGAAACAAGGGTAGAATCTCTAGTACAAATTAATCCCATTTGGTCAGCTATTAACTTATGCATGATATTATGTGAAGCTCCACTGTCAAGCATACAATTATGAATCACATATCTTTTCCCTTCATCTGAATTATATCTTAATGACATGTAGAAGGGTCTGACAGAATATGGTGATCTTGTATCATGTTGATTTTGTCTAGCAACATGACAAGTAGGGTCTTCTTTCTACTCTATTAATCCAAAAGCCCTGCACACTTGTTCTTTGTATGTTTGAACTTTCATAAGTTCACCAAATGTGATATTAACTTTTTGGTTATTGAGTTCTAATCCAACATCAAATTCTATCTTCTTTATATCCAATGGTTTATTAATTTCTTCTTTGGGAACTAAATCTGTTGATTCTATTACCTCAGGGGTAATTTTGTTAGGGTTCCTATCAGTTTTCTCTTTACTAATATTTTTATTGGTGAAAGTTTGTCTTCTTGGTTTATTTGTAGATAATTTCTCTGTTCTTTTAGGGACTGTTCTATTCCTTAAATTTAAAACATGGGTTGCCTCTAATTCTTCAACCTCTTGAGCAGTGGGAATCAATTTTCCTTGCTTCATATTGTCATATCTTGACTCCTGTGATTTCTGTAAGATTTTCGTTCCTTCAGTCACTAAGATCTGGGGATGATGATTTGAAGCATATTTATCCATGTCTTATTCAAACAACCTTTCTCTAGATTCATCTTCAACAAACCAACATGCATTTATTCTTATATTCTCTTTTGATTTTTCATGCATATCTTCATTATGTTGATCTGTCAGGTGTATTCCACATGCATCAGGGTTATGGGGTGCATCACAAATGGAGCAAAAATAGGAAAAACCTTCAACTACATTGGCAAATGGCATTGGGTTAGGGACATTGTTTTGATCCCTATCAGAATCTCTATTTTTCTAGTTGTTATTCTCATTACCCCTATTCCTATTCCCTTCTTCAAAACAATTGTTTTTCCCCAATTCTTGTTGTAATTTTTCTTAAATGGGTGACGATTATCAACATGTGGTCACTCTGTCTGTGAAGATTCACTGCTATTTCCATTTCTTTTAATTCTTGCTAACCTGTTACTCATGTTGTTGAACATTTCTATCATTTGACTGGTCAACTTTTCCACAGGATCAATTTTAGTTCTTCTTTGTATATCAAAAGCCACTCTCTTAGGTTTTCTCTTAGGCATGTTAACTTCTAAATAATAAGGTTTCGTCTTACCACTGTCAAGCATATTTCTTTCTATATCCATTGATTTTTCCATACAACCATCAATGGTAGTGGTTTTTTCTTGCCTTAATTCATAGTTAAAATCTCCTTGAAAATCATTCTTATAAAAAAAAATAGACTGAATATCACTAGGCCTGAGGTTGGCAGGGATTTTGTTTCTTATTTTTGAAAATCTCCTGTTAAAATCACTAACATCCTCATCTTCATTCTTCTTCATAGTGCCTAGTTTAGTTAACAATGATTGTTCATTTTTCCTTTCACCATACTTCTTTAGGAACACCTCTTCCATTTTGGTGAAGTCTGGGATATCATTGTTAGGAAGGGAATTAAACCATTCTCTAGCATCTTTTTCTAAAGTCTACAGAAATAATATTAATACTACATCTTCATGTTCAACTTCCAGACTTTCCATTGCATATAAGAAACTTTTGATATGATCCTCTCTAGTTACTGCACTATTTCCTAAAAATTTAGGGAGATATTTGTGAGCTTTACTAGGTAAGGCATTTAAATTTACTGGTAATACAAAAGGTCTATATCTGTTAGTTCTCCACAAATGAAAATTACCCTGAGCCATAGCTACTATTGTATTTAATTTTACAGATGTAGTATCTACGATGGTATGGGTCTCGATATTTTGAACGTAGATTGATAAATTATCTACCTTTAAATGAGAATACTCACATATATCTTTCTACTACTAATTTTAAATGTTCATGTATAGAAGTATCAGTAGTGATAGTATTTTGGATTTTCTTCATGTACCTTTTACCACTATAATTTAATCTACCATTATAAACAATATTCTTAAAAAGTGGAGTTTTTTGGGTATGTATAAATACCTTTGGATTCTCGAGTTCTGGAAATAGCTCCTTACCACTTCTCTTGGTGTTCGCCAGCACGTTCTATTCTTTTCTTTTTTATTTTATTTTTCTTTTGGGTTTGTCCAGCAGAGTCACCAACACTAGATTGTAGAAAGAATAACATATATTCTTATCAAGAATGTTTGATATCATCTCTCATCCTCACAGGAGTGGGTTATTAGGGAAAATCAAGAAAATCAAGAAACCAAAAATTCAAGAAAATCAAGAAAGAGAAAATTTTCAATAAAATCAAGAACATAAAAACTTACTTCAAAACATAAACTACGGACATAGGAAAAATAAAGAACTTCTAACAAAGTGAAAATTAAAACGCTGGTTCTTTAATTTAACTAGTCGTCTATTGATTAAAAATAATCATTGAAGAAAAAATTTTAAGAAGATAATTGAATCTTTTTAAGTCCTCCTCGGCAACGATGCCAAAAAATTATTAGAACCAATTCTTGCATCCGTACGAAATCAATTGTCACGCTACAAGAACCCGTTTGAAACCAATGAGCTATTACAAGCTCTGGTCGACCTACCTCATGTTCTGTTAAACCTAAATATTGCTATAAAATATAGTAGAATGGGTAAGGAAACCCCAACGGTAATTCTATGATTAAAATTATAATTTGCACGCTCCATATTTATATTAAACTATAGTATTCTTATTAAAATGACCAAGCATGAAAACAACCAACTGTTATGCGTTATGTAGACCAATGTCTAGATTCATTGGGTTTTTATAGGAATTTAACAACTACTTTAATCATGAACAGAAAGAAGGGAAGAAGGAAATTAGAGTTCTTGCTTTCATTCCAATATTGTAACAAAATCAAGAGTTAACTAATGAAAGAAATGTGTATAATGCATTCAAATAATGTAACCCATTATACAAATACACACAATACTAAGACAAATAAATGACAAGAATAAAACTCAGAATTATATTGATTTCATAACATATTACATACATATTGGACGGGATGCCTTTTAACTCCGTTTTTCTTAAATAAATACATCAATACAATGAAGAAGACTTTGTTCAAATAATGTAATAGGTCTCTCCAACTCTTCTTGTTCCAATCTGGTAATAGAAGAATCTCTGAATCCTAGGCTCAATAATACTGAAAATATTCTCACCTTATTGAACACTTTTATATCATACAATCCTGCACAACAAGGGCAGGAAGAAAGAATGAATAAAAAATAGACACAAATAAAATACAATAGCACAACTAACAAGGCACTCAAGTATACCTTTGAGCAAAAATGCTATTTTCTAATTACTTGATGCTTTGTTTTGGCTGCTTCTTCTATTTTTATAACTGCTGAAGTGAAACTATCCAAAATAAGATTGTTGTGCACCGTCCACTTGTCATCATCTAGGGGAGAATAACTGTCTGTTATCAGCCAACTACCTTTTTCTTGCCTTTGTCTGTAGCTTCTCCCATGGAGGTTGACCCTATAACTGACTCATTAGCCAGTTTCTTGGTTTTCTCTATGTCTTTAGTCGTGGCCCCCACCAATTCAGCAATGCAAATCCATACTTCTATGTGGATGATGCTTTATCGAGAGATCCTATCCAACATTCGTGAAGCCTTGATTCTGATTTCTTTCAAGGTCAAAGCTTTGTCTTGAAATAAATGGACTTGAGTGTGTACGTGTCCGACTTCAAAAAATAATTGGGCTGCCAGCTTGTCATCATCTTATTCATCAAAGCTGACTTCATTCAGGTGCTTTATGACTATCTGGCTGGGAACACCTAGGCCCATCAATATGGCTAGATCAATTCCTGACTACCTTACTATGAATATCATCTTTTGTTTGGTATTCTCCAGCTCTTTAATCATCGACGTATATCTAGATCTCTCATTGACAAAGTTTGTGATTTTCTCATGTTCATCCAAGTAGCTTCGGTATTGGCCATTTATAGTCATTACTTCCTCGGTCCTAATCTGGTCGTATCCAATTTTGCACAAATCGTACGTTGAAATTATAACAACCATCTTCTTATTCAGGTCTATTAATAAAGGTTTTATTTTTTGGTTAGCTGATATCAACTCCCTAGCCTCTTTGCAGCAACCATTTATTATCTTGGCATTGTCATTGATCAAAGAAATAGTCTTTTCTATGTACTTTTAAATCAAGGTCTTCTTGGACCCTGTGATGCTAGGGGCTATTGCCTATGCTGGAGCTGAAGTAGTGGCAGCTTTCAGCTTCTCATTTTTTGCTTGTAATTCTATGGTCTTGGCTTTACAAGTTAATATTTTTGATATTATGGCCTTCGTAGTCTGTGAGTGAATGCTCACTCCTTGTTTTAACAGGGAAATTGTATCTTCTATCACTTTTGTCGATTGGGTATTTGGATCAATCTGTAGAGAAGTGATCCCTTGGGTTGACAAAGAGATGGTCGATTTGCCACCTTATTGTGTTTGGACTTTAGGGAGTTTTTCCACACTTCTCCCTTCGTCGATGGCGTCCAAGTTGACTTCTTGAGCCGACATGAATTTTGCTACTTCATTTCTTTGAACCATATGAAGGCTTACTATATCTTCAGTTCTTATTTCCATTTGTGGCTTCTTAGCAGGTGGTGTTTCATCATCATCCATATCTTTCACCTAATTATTTCTAAAGATTACTGCCAATCCCCCACTCTCTTCTATAGCCTTTTAGGCCCTCTCTGATATCTTGGCCTCTTTATTATTATATTTTATGGCCACTAGAATGACACGAGAGGTACCTACGATAGCCATTTGTAGGTGCCTTGGTGCAAGTAAGGTGAGGGCAAGGTTACTAGTTCTTGTGTGCCTAATGTTGAAGCTTCGACAACATGTTCTCCTTTTTTGGTGGGACTGGTACCCTTGATACCGGGTGATTTTTGTGTAGGTACTTCTACCACCTGAGCCACTATCTCTAGTTGCTCGAGGGTAGCAGTGGTGATCTCTACTAATGGGTCATTGAACTCTTCTAGAGGAATGACCGGTCGAGCTGGTGTGATATTGTCTATCGTGGTCTACCTAACCAACTTAAGTTCTAAGGAGTATTGTCCCACCACCTCCAACTAAGTGTAGGGCCTATGCATGTTCTTATTTTCCCAGATAGCCTGCAACTCTTTTTTTCCTTGCTATCCCATAGCAGAGCTTTCTCGTAATCATATTTGTAGTGTTTCATAGGCTTCTTTTCTATCGTGATGTCTCTATATTTACCTTTTAGATCGTAATATATCCATGCTAATTTGCCAAAATAATATCTTTCCATTATGTAGATGGCTTCAATGAGGCTAGGATAGCCTCTGTATACGATGTGGCCAATCTTCACTGGTGTAGATACCCATTGAATTTTGACCTATTTTCTTAGGTATCACAACCTAGCCTCAATCGACTGTGACACTATCTCCAGTACTCCTACTGATCTTGGGCAGTAGGTGGGTAAGGCCTTTGGGGGCAGCTTTACCCTGTACATTCGAATGAATGTAAAGTTCTTCATAAATAAGATATCTCCAGCTTCCTTCTTCCTAAGATAACCTACAACACCTGGGCTTATCATGGGAGGATACTTTTCAGTCAGGATATGATATATGGCCAGAAGAAAATGGTCGTAGAACTCTGAGAATGAAGAAACATTCTGGTGGATTATGGGAAGTCAATCTTGTATCATACAGTCAGGGTTTCCCCTGAATTGCATTATTACCTCTCTTTTGAATTGACCCACTATTAGGTGGATCAAGAAGTTGTAGTGAGAGAATTGAGGCATTATAGCTTTATCCTACTTTAATTCCTCTTGGAGTTGTCTCAACTCCTTGTCTAGGGTGTTGCTTATTACTTCCTCCCAGTAATAGCGAGGAAAGCATCTTTTATTACACTGAGCGATAACATACGTAACTGGCAAGCTAAACCAGTTAAGATCCTCTATACCCAAGGTGATTTGAATCATATCTGAATAATCCTTTGCCCACCATTGTAGCAAGGACTTTGGGATGGGGAAGTCTGTTGACACTAGCACTTTGAAAAAATTAGCATAGAAAGAAATTCCTAGCATGTGTTGTGCCTACAACGTTACCACATTTTCATCATAGAGAAAATCCCATTTGGTTAATTCAAAAACCATTCGAATTCAATCAGGCGTGAGGTGGTAGAAAGCCTTTCCCCTTTCGTTCACAATGGAATGGATTTGCATATCGTAAGAGATTACAAGTAACGATAATAAGTCTAGATATAAATGCAGCCAAGGACATAGAAACTTCACCAAATTGGTATTCCAACGGTTGCTGGCAACACCCTTCTTGTCCTTCACCTCATAAACCCTTAAAAAGACTATTTTTAATATGTGGTGAGGTCAGATTCGATCTTCCATGCTAGCCTAAAAATGAAATTCGGCCAGCTCTTCTTCATTCCAGACCTAGTCCCCAATCTTCCTGGCCATCACCTTTTTAAAAGGCACTTTCTCTTCAAAGGCCTCAATCTTGCCTTTCTTAGCACTTGAACTTGAAGAGGCCATTGCTCTCACTTACGTGACTTCTATACTTCTAATCTCTCAAACAAAACCTTCAGCTCTTGCACACTACTTATTCACTGAACACTTCTATAAAAACATTGGTGATTATTTTCTTTTGAAAATAGAGGGGATTTTATAACCTTTCTTTGAGTTGAGGTCATTTAATTAGGGGATTTGGTTGGTTTATTACGGCCATCCTGGGCTCACCACATTTTTGGTCTTTCGCACATTCTTTTTGAATGATTTTCCATCATTTTTTTAAGAGAATGTGCCTGAATGGATTCGAGGATGATCCTTATGTGTCTTTGCTTACTATAATTGGATGAGAGTTATACCATCGAGTGTTGTGGATGCTTCGATATTTTTACTCATTTTGAGACCACCTTGGCTAATGGTGTGGCTATGACCTTTTTGACGTGGAGGTCAGTTGGTGCCAAACTTTCGGTATGTATAGTCATTTTATCACTCTCGATCGATTATTATGGCTTCTCTTTGATTCATGTTAGGCGATGGCAGCAAATCCTCGATTGATCGACCTCATAAAGTTGCCTATACAAGAAATCATTAATTATTAAGACCAATTTAATTTTGTGGGATGGTTAGGTGTACCTCGTGCTTGGTTCACATTCCAAGCTAATTTTTTGCATGATGGATTCACTTATTGAGGCATCAGTTATCAAAATTTTCTGATCGACCAACTGCTTTCTTTCTTGAGTCGATCGGTTGCTAGTCTGGGAAGCTTGGTCGAGAGATGTATCGAAGGATCCAATCATATTTTCTTTGTAACGCATCAGTCGATAGCCTTTCCTGTGAGCTTTCAAAATTTCATCCCATCCTTGTTACTCAGGAGCCTATCGACAACTCTCTTGTATTTGTGGACCGATCGATCAGTATTTCTTCAACTCTTGCTGGACGAGGCATTCGTCGAATCGACTTTCCTTTACTCGTTGGGAGCCGATCGATCAGGTATGGCTTATTGAAAGCTGATCGATTTTTTTTTAGAAGTGGGGGCCGATCGGTCTTTATATTATTTTTTTGCCAGTTGAGGAGGCTTCCTCCATTCGGTTTATCCTTTAAAGTCAAGAGTCGATCAATTGGCTGGTTAGTCGAACGAGTCAATCGATCGACGTTTCTTTTCCAAGAGTTGATCGTTCGACAGACCCAAACTATTGCTTGTCTTTTCATCATCAGTGGATTGGCCAATTAGTTATAATTGGTAGCTGATCAGTTGACTAGCGCTGGGTGGGAGCCGATCGGTCGATCAGTGTAGCCTGGGAGCCGATCGGTCGATCAGTGTAGTCCGAGAGCCGATCGGCTAACTTTATTTTATGGAGTGTGTGCCCTTATATTTTAATTAATTTATCATTTTATTTAACCTTAGGATTTTAGACTTTGATACCATGGTAAATTCTTAACTGTCTTATGATTTAAGGACTTTATTAATCGGCTTTTAGGCCTAAGGAAAGATTTATGAAGGTCGGACTTTGGCTTTAGGTTTTTAATTTAAAAATTTCTTCCTTAACCATTTGAGGTACTTTGATTAATACAATGAAGCCCACATTAAAAAAAGACTAATTTTAGACTTCATCAAACCATCTAATGAAAAATTGAATTACCCACAACAACTATAAGCAATGACCAATAGTATAAACAATTTGATTGAAACCAAAAATTTAAATTTGGGGATTTCAAAGTTGAGTCAAATTTGGCTCCAACATAGGCTCTGACTGGAACAATGTGTTGAAAACATGAAGCACTTTGAGAACCATAGAATCTCCTAGTTTTATTTTACAAAAAATTTAACAAAAAACAACAAAATTTTGATTGCTAAACAAAACTTGAAATTCATAATAGAAAAAACTTCATATTTTTCTTTCTTTTCTTCATCATTTTTTCATTTTTTTTTGTATGTATACTGAAAACATGATATCAACACAAGTAGAGTATGGAAAACTAAAGATCCCTTTTTATTCAATTTGGAAACAAAGGTTAGAAATTTTTATAAACCGATGAGTTTTATTTTTTAAATATTGTAATGCTTGTTTTAGCTAAGTCATAAGATATGATTACATAGGTTTTTTCACAGTCATTTGTCTCCTCATATTTTTGCCCATGTGTGTGATTGTGCATTATTTTTTGGGATTTATAAATCTTTCATAACTTTATCATATCTGAGCAAAATATCCAATCCTAATATGTGATTTCACTCTTTAAAAATTTTCACCATTCTGTAGGGCTCCACTACCAGTCAAGCGTCTATAGCCTCGGTGGAGTTGCTTCTAATTCCATCTTAGTTTTACCCTATTGCTAGTCAAGCGTCTATAGCCCTAGTAGAGGTTTTCCAAGATATCTCAGGTAGTGACTCAATTTTACTTTATTTTTTATTTTTCTTTCTCGTGAGAGAAGTGTTTGGATATATAAGCAAATTGTGCAATAAGTATACCTGAGTTGAGGATTAGTTTCTAGCTATAAAATATGAGTGTAATAATTTTTGGCT
Organism: Wollemia nobilis; assembly: GCA_028583015.1. Taxonomy (NCBI): domain Eukaryota; kingdom Viridiplantae; phylum Streptophyta; class Pinopsida; order Araucariales; family Araucariaceae; genus Wollemia; species Wollemia nobilis. The sequence continues at coordinate 868,143 of JAQPPZ010000267.1, forward strand.
CAACTACCCTCTCAAAGATAAATCATTTCTTTGGAAATTTGAAGTCACTTTAAGTATCATTTGTAATGTGAGTCTTGACATGATGTTTCAATCAGGTTTGTTTTCTATCTGTTTTTTCTCATATCAATCACCTATTGCATAAACACTCATTTTCGACAGAATTGTAAATCTCATCAATATCTAAAATAAATTCCCTTTTTCTTTTTATTTTTTCGATGGAATCAATAGTTAGATATACTCATCAAACTAAGATATCATGTATACAGTAAACTCAAAATTATTCAAGAACAAAAGGGAAGCTTAACTAGTAAACAAAATACACCACTCTATTTTTGGATTTTTGTTTTTCTATTTTTTTAATAATGCCTTTTTTTTTTTTTAAGTACACCTTCAACAGGGATTGTATATTTTGAGGTGTTAGCCATTAATAGGGATAGCCATTATTTCTCCCTAAAAATTTTGTAGCTTGTAAGTATTTTGACTGATAACATGGGCAATTTGGTATGGGCCAATCCATTTAGGTTCAAACTTACCCTTTTCACCATGCTTATCATTTTTAGGATCCCAATAAATGACTATATATCCTTAAGAAAAAGGAGTACACTTGGATTTCTTATTAAACAATTTTATAGTTTTCTGGGTTTGTTCCATCATTCTATTGAGGGTCTCTCTTCTTTGTTCTTCTAACAAGACAATTTGGTCAAACCTTCTCTAAATGGGATTAGGGTTTTCATGATCTTGCAATAAAAGGGAAAGTGTCATTTTTTCTATTTTTGAGGGTAGTAGGGCTTTTTCTCCATAAACCATCTCATAGGGGGTTCTTTTTGTATTTATTTTAACAAACAACCTATCAGCCCATAAAGCAAATTTAAGTTCATTGTCCGATCCCCTTTTGTTTTTGCCTAATGACCTTTTTATTCTTTTTATTATATTTTTATTTGATGACTCAGCTAGACCATTTCCTTGGGGATAATAATTAGCAGAATGAGATAATTCAATTCCATACTCAGCATAAAATTCTACCATTTTATATGACACAAAATATTGAGCATTATCAATTATAAGCTTTTTAGGAACTTCATACATGGTCAAGATATTTTCTTCTTTGAATCTGATGACTACAATCGATGTAGATGTTCTCAAAGGTGCAGCTTTCACCCACTTGGTGAAGTAATCTATTGCAGTTATGATCCACTTATGTTGGCCAAATGAATTAGGCTTGATCTCTCCAATCAGGTCAATACCCCATTGAGCAAAAGGTGCTTCAATGATTACTAGCCTGAGGGGCATGGCTAGTAGATGCTTTTTACTTGTAAAAACCTGGCAGTTCTGATAATTCCTTATATATTTATATACATCCTTAAAAAGGGATGGCCAATAATATCCTACTCTCATGATTTTATTGGTTGTAGCTCTTGGAGAAAAATGTCCCCCACATAAACCATTATGAAATTCATTAATTATTTATGGGACTTCTTTTTCATATAAATAGACTAATAAAATTCCATCAGGGTGTTTCCAATACAGTACACCATCCTGTATATAGTATTTTTGAGCTTGCAGCTTGACTGACCTCATTCTATTTATTGACATGTCTATGGCAAATGACAGAGTTTGTAGATAGGACATAATTTCTTCATACCATTTACAGTCTTCATTTTTTATTCTTCTGTCATCATATGTTTGATCTATGGTAAGAATATTTTTAGATCCTGCTTCTTCTTTGTTAGCCAATAGTTTAGCTAAACCCTGACCTTTGACTGTTTTAACTATTTTAAATTCAACATCATATTGCAAAAGTTTTACCATCCATCTTGTTGGTCTTCCCAATGGCTCTGATTGAGAAAAGATATCTTTTATTGCTATAAAGGGAATACAGCAGTAAAATTTATTTGAGCCACATATACCTTTAAAGTGTTCCAAATATTGGATTATTGCATAGGCATGTTTTTCCAGTAAGGTGTATTTAAGATTAGCTCCTTTTAGTCCTGAACTCATAAAGGCTATTGGAATTTCATTATTTTCATTATATTTTTGTGAAAATACTGTAGCAATAGAATTTTCAGATGCATACGAATAGATATTAAAATCTTTTGCATAATTAGGGCAACTTAAAGCTAGAGTGGTTGATATGGCTTCTTTGATCTTGTTAAATGTTTCCATATTTTCTAATGTCCATTTAATTTCTCCAGTTTTCTTTACCATATCATTTATGGGTTTGGTCATTTCTACAAAATTTGGGACAAATCTTCTGATAAAATTTATTTTACCAAAGAATGACCTTACTCCTTTTAGATTCTTGGGTGGGGTAAATTTAGAAATGGCTTCTATCCTTTTTGGATCAATGCTTATCCCCTTTTTTGAAACTATATGACCTAGCAATTTTCCTTGTGTAGTTCCAAATATGCATTTTTTTGGATTTAGAGAAATTCCAAATTCCTTGCACCGAGCAAAAATTGTAGTCAAATATTCTAGATGATCTTCTGGATTTTTAGAAAAAACCGTAATATCATCTAGGTACACTACTACAATTTTAAACATTAGTCCTTTGAAAGCAAAGTCCATCGTTCTTTGGAAAGTAGCACCTGTATTCATCAATCCAAAAGACATTCTTAAATATTCAAATGTGCCCTAAGGTGTGGTGAATGCTGCCTTGTGTATATCTTCTGGATTTATCAGAATCTGATTGTACCCTAAAAATCTATCTAATAGGGACAATCTAGTTGAACCTACTACTGCTTGCAGCAGTTGTTCCATGTTAGGCAATGGGTAATTTTCTTTTAGAGAGATCTTGTTTAAATTTCTAAAATCCACGCATAGTCTAATGTCTCCATTATTTTTCCTAACTGGTACTAAGTTGGATATCTAGGAGGAAAATTTGACTTTTCTTATTATCATGGAGTCCAACCATTTTTGAACTTCTTTTTGCATTACTGGGTGCAGAGTTGGATTGTACTTTCTTTTTTTTTGTCTAAAAGGCTTTGCCTATTCTTTCAAGGGTATTATATGTGTCATCAAATCCGTGTTGAAAGGTTTGAGATCTTCATAGGTCCAAGTAAAATGTTCTTTGTTCTTTTTTAGGAAACTCATATATCTAGCCTTTTCTTTAGCAGGTAATGTCATGTCTACTTTCACTATTCTAGGTTCTTTCATAGAGCCAATATTAATATCTTCATATATCACTTCTCTGCATATAGGTTTATAGGCTTTGTCAAAATCATCAAATAGGCTTTCAATAAACACCAATCCTTTAGATATTCTATTAGTTTTTAACTAGATTACTTCTACTAGTTCTCTTATTTGATCTTTTAACTTTTATTCATATTTTTCATCATAGATGACATCTATATATTGATTTTGCAAAGTCATAAAATCCTTAATACATATATCATCTTGAAAAACCTCAATATAGACTATGTTATCTGGCACATAAGATTTATAGACTGAGATAGTTGGAAATTTGTCCATGTACTCTGTAGTTATTTCTGGGTTATCTAGACCTGAGGCATTCACAGCTAAGATATCTGCAACATGATTTTGTTCTCTAGGAATATATGAAATATTGAAAGCCAAAAATTTATCAAATTCTTCTAGTACTTCATTTCTATATTGCTTAAGTCTAGGATGCTTGGTCTGATATTTGCATTTTATTTGTAGTATAATAAGTTTTGCATCCCTTGTTACAGTTAAATAGTTAATACCTAACTCTTTTGCTTTCCTTGGCCCTAATAGTAAAGCTTTGTACTCAGCTACATTGTTTGTGCAAGGAAATTACAATTTGCAAGGTATACCAACGTAATTTCCTTTAATATCAATCAAATTTACACCTGTACCTACTCCATATTGGGATTTAGCCCCATCAAATGACATGGTCCACATTTCTTGGGTTAATACTCGATTTGATTCAACATTAGTTATTCTCATATCTTCTAGATCCATGTTCTTTGCATCTAGTACTTTCATCAGGAATGGGTTGTGCCATATTGAATAGACTCCCATAATTTTTTATTCCATAGAGTTAAATAATTTAATCATGGTTTCATATGTTTGAATTAACTCTACAAAGTGTTTATTGAATGGTTCCCTTCTTAAAATTATATTCTCCTTATCCGATATCGTGATGGTAGCATAAGACCAATCTATTTGTATTGATCCACCTAGTTATTCGACCTAAAGCCTACTGAGTAATAGTGAGAAGAATGGGTCAACATCAACTACTGCTACATCCATGACAATGCCCTTTTTGGGGTTGCGGTCTAGGAAAACTAATAATCTAGTTATCACCCCTACACAGGGAATTTGTCTGTTGTCCATTACAAAAATAGGGGCAGAATCTCTAGTATAGATTAATCCCATTTGGTCAGCTATTAACTTAGGCATGATATTATGTGAAGCTCCACTGTCAAGTATGCAATTATGAATCACATATATTTCCCCTTCATCTGAATTATATCTTAATGACATGTAGAAGGGTCTGATAGAAGATGGTGATCTTGTATCATATTGATTTTGTCTAGCAGCATGACAAGTAGGGTCTTCTTTCTGCTCTATTAATCCAAAAGCCTTGCACACTTGTTATTTGTATATTTTAACTTTCATAAGTTCACCAAATGTGATATTAACCTTTTGCTTACTGAGTTTTGATCCTGTTGAGTGATATTTTCACCCAATTGTGAAAGTATAACTCTCCAATAGGATTTGGATTCCAAATCCCCTCTTGCAAATAAATTAAACCAGTAACTTCTCCAAGGTCTCCGCTATATTAGCATTTTGGTATAAGTGTTGATATTCAATGTGAACGTTCGAAATACATTAGTGGTTGCAAGAAACTATTAACAAGGGGCACTGTGGTTTATTTTACTTTGATATTATAATGATTTCGAATTTGGTGAGTTTTCAAGTGTTTTATTTTAATAACAGGAAATTAAACTAAGGTTAATCTCTCGAGAAAATAAAAATGCAGAGAATTTAAAAAAATGAAAATAAAATGCTTAGAACTAAAACTAAAGTACATTTAGAAGGCTGCAATCCTATTTGACAAGACCGAAGATATGAGGTTTTTTGCATACAACCTAACATATTGAACCTGCAAACATGCATAATCCAGATAAGTTAAGTGCTAGTTTCTAGGGTTTTAACTATGGTTTCCAGATTTAGATATTTGCATGAAGCAATCAAGACGACTTGCATTAAACTCCATCTATAAGCCTAAAATCGAAAAGAGGAAAGATAAACATTCAATCTTGCATGCAGAGAATAACTCCTTTCTTGCCAATGAGATGCAACTCTCTGTAATTTTTGTATTAAAAATATGTCAGTTTACAACAACATAAGTTCCCAGTTTATCAAACCAGAACAAATATGAAGGAAAACGCTCCAAAAGTAGGCCTAGAATATCCTATCACCTTCAGCTCTGCAACTCTGTTCGTAGCAATTTTTGACCCCCGTATCTGCCTTTGGTTTCTGCTTTTAAAATTTTTGGAAATGCTTTGTGTTTCACCCTGTGACACTTTTCTTCATCTCCCAGATCACTTTGTTTCATCTTCCCTACCTCTTCGTTGTTTTTGACTTTATGCTCGACGTCGAAACGTTTGATCTTCTCTGTGAACTGTAATGCTTCCCATGATTCTTACACCTTTATGCCATGTGTCCAGCGCTGCCCCTATATGTTTTGTAATGGCCTGCCATGAAGCACAACAAAATAGCATGTCGAGATATCGTGACATTTTCTATCTGTAGCTTTGTTCTTCCACCTGTATCGTGAAAACAAGACATGTCACGATATCGCAATGTTTTTATACCCATAGCTTTATTCGTCTTCAAGCACCACGAAAATGAGACATGTCATGATATCACGACGTGTTTCTCCTTTGGGCCGTGTTTTGTTGCACTTAGCCATGAAAATGTGACATGTCGCGAAATCGTGACACTTTTTCATTTCGTACCACCTCTCTGCTTTCTGTCATGAAATCGTGATGCTTTTCTCTTTCAAGCTGTCTCGCTGCTTTCTGTCATGAAATCATGACACTTTTCCTTTTGTACCATCTTACTGCTTTCTGTCGTGAAATCGCGATGCTTTTCTCTTTTGGGCTGTCTGACTGCTTTCTGTCGTGAAATCGTGACACTTTTTCATTTTGTACCATCTCACTGCTTTCTATAGCAAAATCATAACGCTTTTCTCTTTCAGGCTGTCTCACTGCTTTTTGTCATGAAATCGTGACACTTTTCTCTTTCGGGCTATCTCACTGCTTTCTGTCACGAAATCGTGACATATTTCCCTTGCTTAGCTTATCAGTCATTGTGAATCACAAAAATGAGACATGTCACGATTTCGCGACATCTTTCTATCTTTACCTATTTTACCGCTGATAGATCGCGAAAATGCAACCTGTCACGATTTTGTGACACTTTCTTTCATTTGTTCCTTCCTCACTTTCCTGCTACGAAAACCTGACATGTCGCGATATCACGATGTTTTCTATCTTTGCCCTTCATCTCATCTTCAGGTCGCAAAATGGCGACATGTCACGATATCGCGACAACTTTTTACATTAACTCTTCTCTTGCTGCCTTCGATCGTGATTTCATGACATGTCACGATATCACGACTTTTTTCCATTTTGGTGCATCCTGCTGATTTGGGCCACGAAAATGTGACATGTTGCGATATCGTGACATTTTTCACTTTGTCTTTCTCTCTCCTCTATGAACCGCGATTTCACAACACGTCGTAAAATCGTGACATTTTCTCACCCTGCTGCATTTTGTTACTCTTGGCCGCGAAAATGTGACATGTCGCAAAATTGTGCCACTTTTATGTTCCACTGCACTTCACTTGTCTGAGCCGTGAAAATGCAACCTGTTGTGATATCGCGACACTTTCTTTTTCTTAGCAGCAACACGTCGTGATATCACGACGCTTTCTTTTTCTTAGCCGCAACAGAGCAACACGTCGTGATAACACTTCCCATGATTCTTACACCTTTATGCCATGTGTCCAACGCTACCCCTGTATGTTCTATAACGGCCCACCGTGAAGCGTGACAAAATAGCATGTTGCGATATCATGACATTTTCTATCTGCAGCTTTGTTCTTCCACCTGTATCGCGAAAACAAGACATGTCATGATATCACGATGTTTTTATACCCGTAACTTTATTCGTCTTCAAGCACCATGAAAATGAGACATGTCGCGATATCGTGACGTGTTTCTCCTTCGGGCCACTATCAACCTTCAAAAAAACATAATTTTTTTCTTCTTGTGTTTTGTTGCACTTAGCCATGAAAACGTGACATGTCACGAAATCGTGACACTTTTTCATTCCGTACCACCTCTCTACTTTCGTCGTGAAATCACGATGCTTTTCTCTTTTGGGCTGTCTCGCTGCTTTCTATCACGAAATCGTGACACTTTTCCTTTCGTACCATCTCATTGCTTTCTATCGCGAAATCATGATGCTTTTCTCTTTCGGGCTGTCTCACTGCTTTCTGTCATGAAATCATGACACTTTTTCATTTCGTACCATCTCGTTGCTTTTTGTTGCAAAATCATGACACTTTTCTCTTTCGGGCTGTCTCGTTGCTTTTTATCGTGAAATCGTGACGCTTTTCTCTTTCGGGCTATCTCGTTGCTTTCTATCACGAAATCGTGACATCTTTCCCTTGCTTAGCTTATCAGTCATTGTGAATCACGAAAATGAGACATGTCACGATTTCGTGACATCTTTCTATCTTTACCTCTTTTACCACCGATAGATCACGAAAACGCAACCTATCGCAATTTCGTGACACTTTCTTTCATTTGTTCCTTCCTCACTTTCCTGTCGTGAAAACCTGACATGTCGCGATATCGTGACGTTTTTTATCTTTGCCCTTCATCTCGTCTTCAGGTCGCGAAATGGTGACATGTCACGATATCGCGACAACTTTTGCATTGACTCTTCTCTTGCTGCCTTCGACCACGATTTCATGACATGTTGCGATATCATGACATTTTTCCATTTTGGTGCATCCTGCTGATCTGGGCCGTGAAAACGTGACATGTCACGATATCGCAAAATTTTTCACTTTGTCTTTCTCTCTCCTCTATGAACCGTGATTTCATAGCACGTCGCAAAATCGTGACATTTTCTCACCCTGCTGCATTTTGTTACTCTTGGCCGTGAAAACGTGACATGTCACGAAATCGTGACACTTTTCTGTTCCACTGCACTTCGCTTGTCTGAGCCGCAAAAATGCGACCTGTCGCGATATCGCGACACTTTCTTTTTCTTAGCAGCAACACGTCACGATATCGTGACGCTTTCTTTTTCTTAGCCGCGACAGAGCAACACGTCGCGATATCGTGACACTTTTTCCTTATGTTGTATTTTGCTCTTCCTTTGATTTTTTTAGCATCTAGGCCACTGCGGTCTTCTTTGAAAGCATGCAAAAAAGGTGGGTCCCCAATTTTGGGGTGTGTTGTGGATCAGCCACAACAAATGGTGACTCTGCTATCAAATGCTCCTAAGCATTTTGGTGAGAACCCAACCTGAAATATACAAGCTTAGATACAAGCGTCAACACATAAAAGATAAACAAATACCAATAGATCAGAAATACATGAAACATTAGAATCATTAAGTATCAGCTCGATGTGTGCAATGTGTTTTCATTCCCTATCGCTTGAACTTGATCAACATTCCATTGTCAGTTTCACTTATGATTTGTATGCAAGGCTATGAATGATTTGTGCAGGATTTGATGTATGATGAAGATGCTAGAGATATAACAACCTACTTTACAAAGGCTCAAACCTTCTAATATCATGAACAAACATATTAAAACTATCAAACCCTCTTAGGACCAAATATATGTATACTGAATTAATTTACTAGATCCCAAAGTTGGTTATGTGTCACTACCATCTTGAACCCATGTGCAGGTGTAAGTGAGATCAGAGCTTTGGGGAATAGGATTCCCAACCTAAGCGAGATGGGAATTTAACCCTATCCTTACTACTCGATCCTGGAGTTCATTACCTCATCTTGAACAAAATAATTTAACTCTGTTATGGATGAAACTGTCAAGCTAGCCTATCCGTTTGAGCAAACAGTGGTCTTGCTTTTAGACAAGACATGTTGCCACGCATGAGCATACTTAACCCCATAATCCATGATTTGGCTTCATTCATTCTCTTCTCTCTCTTTTTTTTATTTCTTGGACCTTTGGGATGACTACCCATCCTTGCTAGGGACATGTAGTACGATCCCTCCAATCCAATATTAAGATGAAATGGAAAATATTAATTTTATTTTTATTTCTTGGACCTTGGGGATGACTACCCATCCTTTGCAGAGGACATGTAGTACGATCCTTCCAATCCAAGATGATAAAATGAAAGATGGAAAATATTAATTTTATTTTTTTTTCTTGGACTTTTGGGATGACTACCCATCCTTTGCAGAGGACATGTAGTATGATCCTTCCCATCCAAGTTTTATGATAAAATGAAATATGGAAGCTTTGGGGAATCAGATTCTCAACCTAGGTGAGATGAGAATTATGCCCTATCCTTACTACTCCATGAAGGTCAAATCAGAGCTTTGGGGAATTGGATCCTCAACCTAAGCGAGATGAGGATTTAACCCTATCCTTACTACTCTGATTTTAGGCTTTAAGCATTATGGGAGTGGTAAAAACCACTGTTTTAAGGATTATGTTGCATGATAGGATAGACATGAAATATTCCTTTCGCCTCACCTTTTCTTCCAAGTATGGTTTTGACCATTTTTCTCAAGATTCTCTTTAATATGTGTAGAACGTGCTTGGTTCAAGATAGTTCGGGCATCAGTTCCCAACCTTAGGATCCTTTTAATATATGTTATGTAATAACCCTAAGAGGATTCGACACCTTCTCAATGATTGCACATGAAATGAAAATGTAACTGAGATGACATGTATATGCAATGCGGAATGTGATATGAATGCACTGCTTCTTTTGAAATGCGGATGGAATATATCATCTACTTTACCATAATGTGTAAAACTGACAACTTCATGCATCACAAGATTCAAACGATATTATTTAAAATGTTTGTGTTACTTGTGGAGCTTTCTACAACACAATTCCAATGTTTCATATTCTCCTGATCTTAGGCATAAGTTGACATCTCAATTTTTTCTTCTTATATATATATATATATATAAACAAACCAAACATGTCAAATGAAATCAAACACACAACTTAAATCCTAACTAGACTAGCAATCCTAAAAAACAAAACAAAATTTGAAAATCTATACCAAAACCGAAACATATAATATCAATCTCCTACGACTTAAGGGCTAAAATAGTGCTTTAAAACATGCCCATTAACTGGTAACGTCAGATCCTTCCCTTCTAAAGTTCTTAACCTGAAGGTATTTTTCCCTAGAATTTCTGAAATCTGATAAGGGCCTAACCAAAGACAATCAAATTTTTTATGATTCCCCTTTTCTTCATGTCTTTTATCCCACAATAAGACTAAATATGAAATTATGAAGGACTTAATTTTAGCTCTTCTGTCAAACCATATTTTAACAACCTCTTGGTGTTTACTCATGTGAATCATGGCTTCCTCCATTTTTTCATCGAGGTGCAGTAAATGAATTAGTCTGGCTTCAGTGTGGTTATCTGTTCCCAGGTATTCTTGCATGAAATGCAGGGTTTGAAACTTCAAGTTTGCAGGAAAAATTGGATCTTGTCCATAAACCAAATGATAGGGAGTATTCCCTATTGATTCTTTTACTTTGGTTCTATCTGCCCATAGAGCAAACTTTAACTGGCTATGCCAATCTCGAGGGTTCTTTTCCAGTAATTTCTTAATGATATTCAACAAATTTTTGTTTGAGGATTCTGCCAAACCGTTTCCTTGAGGGTAATAATTAGATGCAAATTTTAAACTCACTTTATTGTCGTATGCCCAATCTGCCAATTGCGTGGAAACAAAAGCTTTACCATTATCACTAACGATGGAATCGGGCATTCCAAATCTTGTTATGATGTGATCCTCAAGGAATTTTATTACGTCTATAGTGGCATGTTTTGTAGGAACTACTTCTGTCCACCTTGTACAATAATCTGTAGCTGTTAGTATGAATTTATGAGAATCAAAAGAATTTGGGTTAATAACCCCAATGAAATCTAATCCCCATTGTGCGAATGGTCTCATCTGAACTACAGGTTGTAATGGCATGGCTGCGCTTCTTTCTCTGTTGGCAGCTACTTGACAAATGTGGCAAGATCTCACATGGGCATGTGCATCTTTAAAAATGTGAGGCCAATAGTATCCTGCTCTCAGGATTTGATGCGCTGTGGCATTTTCCGCACCGTGGCCAGTTCCATATTTCCCATGAAATTCTTGCAGAACCTTGGCAGCTTCTACTTTATTCAGGCATCTCAAGTAGATCCCCTCATGATTTTTCCTGTACAAAACACCAGATCTAATCAGATAATTAACAGATTTAAGTCTTAAAGCCCTTCTTTGAGTGGAATTCAAATTGGATGGGCACTTACCGTTTAATAAAAAATGTACAATGTCAACATACCAGTCATCTTTAGAAATGTATTCTGCATTTGAATATTGGCATGTCATTTGCGGATTATTCTCAGCAATCATCTTCACAAGTCCCTGTCCTCGAACTAGTTTCATGGGTTGGATTTCAAGATCAAATTCTTGGATAGTAGAAATCCATTTACCCCTTTTCTCACCTAGCTCGTTCTGTAAAAACATAGTTTTGATAGCAGGGTCGGGCACAATGGCAAAAACTCTGCTGTGCACAATGTAATGTCAGAATTTTTTTACCATTTTAAAGAGTGCGTACATCTGCTTATCGAGGATAGAATACCTCAATTGAGCATCTTTTAAAGGAGCACTTAAAAATGCTATGGGATTTTCTATGCTATCCTCACCTTTCTGGGTCAAGACACTCGCAAAAGAGTGTTCCGATGCGAAAGCATAAATATAGAAAGGTTTAGCATAGTTTGGACTTATGAGGGCAGGGGCTCTAGAAATGGCATCCTTAATGTTTTGAAAGGCCACCCTACTTTCCTCGTTCCATCTGACATCTACATCCTTCTTGAGCATCTTGTTCAATGGTTTGGCTATCTCAGTGAAGCTTGAAATAAACTTCCTCACAAAATTAATTTGCCCCTAAGAAAGATCTCAACTCCTTTTTACTACCCGGGAGAGGCAAGTTTTGGATAGCTTCTATCCTTTCTGGGTCAATGGATATACCTTCTTTTGAAATGATGTGACCAAGTAGTCTTCCTTATGTTACTCCAAAGATGCATTTTTTGGGATTTAAAGAAATTCCATGCTCTCTGCATCTTTGAAGAACCTTTTTCAAATCCTTGACATGGTCTTCTCTTTTCTTTGAAAATACTTGGAATATCATCCACATATACAATGATACACTTGCCTATAAGCCCTTTGAATGCATAGTCCATGGCGCGTTGAAATGTTGCACCAAACATTTAACAGTCCAAACGACATTCTTCTGTAGGCAAATGTCCCCCATTTGGTTGTGAAGGTTGTTTTCATCCTGTCATTGGGATGAATAAGAATTTGGTTATATCCAGAATATCCATCAAGAAAAGACATCATTTCAGATCCATTCACTGTTTGTAAAATTTCATCAATGGATGGCAATGGATAGTTATCCTTTTGAGAGGCCTTGTTAAGATTTCAAAAATCTATACATAGCCTAATCTCTCCGCTCTTCTTTCTTACTGGAACGAGGTTAGCAACCCAAGTTGAGTGCCTAACAAGAAAAATAATCTTTGCTTCCAATAATCTCTTGACCTCCTTTTCTATTAAGGGCTCCAATAGCGGGTTAACAACTCGCTGTCTTTGTCTGAAAGGCTTGGAGTCCGGCTTTAGAGGGATGGTATGTGTAATGACGTTTTGGTTGTATGTTTTCAATTCATTATAATTCCAAGCAATGCAATCCACGTAGTGTTTTAGTGCATGTATTATATTTTCTCTTTCTTCAGCTGTACATGCCTTTGCGATGTACACTTCCCGTGGATTGTTTGCACTCCCTAGATTAATTAGATCACATGCATCTTTGGGGAGTGGAACCTTTTTTTCTTTTTTGGCCTTGTATCCCATATCGAACATTTTCTCCAATGAAACTATGTCTTTAGGTATTTTGTTGGATCGACATGTAGTTTTACTTTCATTTTCTGCTTCTTCTTGCCATCTTTGCTCCTCATCAATCACCTGGTTTTCAAAAACACCTGAGTTCATGACAAATTTGAATATGTGTCTGTCATTTTCAAAAACTTGGAAATTCTTGACATTATCAGGTATCGATGGACAAGGAACTAATTCGATGGAGAACTTTTTACACCTTTTTATATCAACTGGATTTAACATGCCTATGACGACTACAAGAGAATCTGCTATGCGATTTCCTTTTCTAGAAATAAGGGCTATATTGAAAGCGTCGAATTCCTCAATGAGGTCCCTTACCCTAGTTCTATAAAGGCTCAGTCTCTTATCGTGGCATGTATATTGTCCTTTAATCTGTTTGACTACCAGTTGAGAATCTCCCAATACTTTCAAGCATTTAACCTTTTTGCTCAACGCCAGTTGTAAACCAAAAATCAGTGCTTCATACTCGCCACGTTGTTCATGCAAGGAAACCGTAACCTATAGGCAGCAAGTAAAGGTTTACCTCCTGGACAAGTGAGCTCGACTCCGGCTCCTCGCTCCCCGTCTGGATTTGGATCCATCAAACCTAAGCAACCATATGAAATCATTTTCCTCAAGAGAGCTACCATGAAATATTTCCCCTTTAGGCTCTTCAGTAGCCTCTTCAACATCAAATGCATAAACCCCCAATTCTGGCTCAGAAAACTGAACTTCATTTGGCTTATTAAATTTTGTTATGATTTCTTTAAGCCTCGGTTCATTTTCTACTCTGATTTGATTTGCAATTCCTTTCCAGGGTAGCCACATATGTGAGCAATCGATTGAAAAATAGACGTTCAAAGTTTTCATCCAATCCCTTGCAAGTAGCATTCCATATCTACTTGGGATATTAACAACCAAAATGTCGACCACTTGTTGGACCCTAGGTTCAGAATTTAGTTGAATTTTGACATCATATAGGGTCCCTATCACATTTACCTCAGATCGGTCCAATTGCAAAACCTTGCATTTGGACGAAACAGGCTGTAGGCCTAGCATTTGACATATCTCTGAAGGCATGAGGTTGCTCGTGGCACCCGTGTCTACCAAAAAATTATGCAAATTCTTACCAGCAATTCTTAGAGTCAATAAAAATGGCGGGACATCCCGTCTCTCCTTTCATAAAATCAACTGAGACTCAACTTCCTTTCCCTTCCATACTTGATTAGGTGAGTCCAGAGCCTTTATCAATGCTTCTTTTTGGCCAGGAAACCTGGCCGCCTCTAAAAATGAAAGGCTCGACTTAGATTTCCTTAAATCCTCCACTATGTCATAGTTTGCTTTTTCAAGTTTGACTATCTTTTGCGTGTCATTAGATGTTTCTCTTCTAAGTGGAGGAGGAGGATTATTATCTGCCTTAGTATCCGGAGGAAGGATAGAGTTATTTGGTGGTGTTGATGATGTTTTAGGGGCTTTAGATTTACTTCTCAAATGATATCCATGATTCCCCTTTCTAAACTCTCAAAAAGCTTGCACCTCTTGTTCCAAAATTTCATCTTCTTCTTCCTCACTCTCACCTTCTTGATGGTATAAAGTTTCCACCACCATAATGTTATCATCTTGATGTTGGGGTGGACCCTCATTTGGCACAAGTTCCAGGTCATCTACTTGGGCTTGGAGACAATGAGTGTATCTAGCGATTTCAGGACAATTCCTCTCATTGTGCTCTTTTGTATTGTGCAATCTGCACCCCTTTTCCCATGCAAAATCGGAAATATTCAAAAGGGAACTGGATTGACTGGGTCCTACGTAAGTATCTAGTTGATTGGCAATAGGGGCAGGTACTCCTCCATTGTTTGGCTTTGTGTTCCAATGTCTCCCTCTATTGTTAAAATTTTGATTTGAGTGAGGGGCATGGGACTCATACTTCTATTTTTGAACCATGTCATTACTCAGTTTATGAACTATCTTCTTGAGCTCTTCAACATCCGAATAAATCTCCTTCGGTGGAGCTACATTATTGTTAGTTCCCGTTGGGTTTGCATAATTCATGGGATCTTGATTTAACATTTGAGTCAGATTTTGAGGAATTTGATTCATATATGGATTTACACTTTGGATCGAAGTTGGATTTGGGAAAGGAACTATAGCCTGAGAATTAACCTAGCTGGTTCCTTGCATAGTCGATTGACTATTTTGCAAAAATGCGAGAACGGGTGGAATGGATGTGATCGGTTGGATCGGAATGGGTGCATAGGCAGGTGATGGTGGATATGGTTGTTGATATGGGAAAGCATTCATGTTTGGCATTTGTGGTGCCATGATCTAATTTGCCATGGGAGCTTGACCATATGGAGCATATTGTCCCATCATAGGCATCTAGGGAAACCCATAGCCCTGTGGTGTCATTTGTTTCTCGATGGTCATAGCTTCATTGTAGGCTAAGGCGAGCATGGTGACTTGAGGATTTCGCTTGGCAAACATCATTGTCATCGGATCCAATGCCCCAAAATATATTTGTAAAGCTACTGCGGGGTCTATGGCAAAATGTCGAACTGCTCTATTATAACATTTTTGGAATCTCCGATTAAAGGTTCCGATTGGTTCACCCCGGCTCCTTTTGCATGTAATGAATTGATTGTAGATGGTTGCGGGATCCAAAGGTGACCTAAACTGATTGACAAAGGCATTCTCCATTTGCGTCCATGAAGTGATTGAACCAATAGGCAAGCATATATACCATTCATAGGCTACTGGATCTAGGCTCATGGGAAAAAGTCTGCAAGCCACATCCTCATGTTGGACTTGCAACCTTATCAAAACATCCCTATAGGCTTGGATATGCTCCTCTGTAATTCTTGGGCCATCTGGTTTATATTTGGGCAAGAATATTTCTATGTTCTTAGGGATTTCATGGATATCCCCTACAATATTCAAAGGGATATTATTAGCTCCATACCAAGGAGCTACTGGAGGTTGGGCCATTTGACTCAGAATTGATGAGGACAACCCTACAAGAGTGGTGGAAATGGTACTGATGATAGGTACGCTAGTGGTAATTGATACCACCGGTGTAGGTCCACTCGATGTTCCTGAAGCAGAAAGATCTTTTGGGACAAGGCTATCTGGTAGGTTTACAGCTTGCTTGGTTTTATTTTTTGGAGTACAAGTGAGTGTAAGGTCGTGGAATATGGTTTCCCTAGTTTTTTGGGACCTAGTTGCGATACGGTGCGGTGGGTCCAGCCTGCCTGACGAAACTCTCGATATCTCCAAGAAAACCTGCAACAAAAAAAAAAAAAATGCTGCAGTTTAGCCGTTAATGAGATTTAAGAAATAATTTCAAAATCGAATCAAAAAACACATTACTTCTGTATGAAAATCAAAATAAAGTAAACCAATCAGGCCCTCCTTCTAGCACCAATTTGTTGAGTGGTATTTTCACCCAGTTGTGAAAGTATAACTCTCCAATAGGATTTGGATTCCAAATCCCCTCTTGCAAAGAAATTAAACCAGTAACTTCTCCAAGGTCTCCGCTATGTTAGCATTTGGTATAAGTGTTGATATTCAATGTGAACGTTCGGAATACCTTAGTGGTTGCAAGCAACTATTAACAAGGGGCACTGTGGTTTATTTTACTCTGAAATTATAATGATTTCGATTTCGGTGAGTTTTCAAGTGTTTTATTTTAATAACAGGAAATTAAACTAAGGTTAATCTCTCGAGAAAATAAAAATGCAGAGAATTTAAGAAAATGAAAATAAAATGCATAGAAACTAAAACTAAAGTACATTTAGAAGGCTGCAATCCTATTCGACAAGACCGAAGATATGAGGTTTTCTGCATACAACCTAACCTATTGAACCTGCAAACATGCATAATCCAGATAAGTTAAGTGTTGGTTTCTAGGGTTTTAACTATGGTTTCCAGATTTAGACATTCGCATGAAGCAATCAAGACGACTTGCATTAAACTCCATCTATAAGCCTAAAATCGAAAAGAGGAAAGATAAACATTCAATCTTGCATGCAGAGAATAACTCCTTCTTTCTTGCCAATGAGATGCAACTCTCTATAATTTCTATATTAAAAATATGTCAGTTTACAACAACAAAAGTTCCCAGTTTTATCAAACCAGAACAAATGTGAAGGAAAACGCTCCAAAAGCAAGCCCAGAATAGCCTATCACCTTCAACTCTACAACTCTGTTCGTAGCGGTTTTCGACCCCCGTATCTGCCTTTGTGCTTCTGCTTTTAAACTTTTTGGCAATGCTCTCTGTTTCGCCCTGTGACGCTTCGCTTCATCTCCCAGATCGCTTCGTTTCATCTTCCCCGCCTCTTCGTCATTTTTGACTTTATGCTCGACATCAAAACGTTTGATCTTCTCTGTGAACTGTAATGCTTCCTATGATTCTTACACCTTTATGCCATGTGTCTAGTGTTGCCCTTGCATGTTCTGTAACGGCCCACCGTGAATCGCGACAAAAATAGTATGTCGCGATATCGCGACATTTTCTATCTACAGCTTTGTTCTTCCACCTGTATCATGAAAACAAGACATGTCATGATATCGTGACGTTTTTATACCCGCAGCTTTATTCATCTTCAAGCACCACGAAAATGAGACATGTCGCGATATCGCGACGTGTTTCTCCTTCGGGCCACATTTTGTTGCACTTAGCCGCAAAAATGCGACATGTCACGAAATCGTGACATTTTTTCATTCTGTACCACCTCTCTGCTTTTTGTCGTGAAATCGCGACACTTTTCTCGTTCGGGCTGTCTCGCTGCTTTCTGTCGTGAAATCGTGACACTTTTCTCTTTCGTACCATCTCGTTGCTTTCTATCACAAAATCGTGATGCTTTTCTCTTTCGAGCTATCTCGATGCTTTCTGTCGTGAAATCGTGACACTTTTTTGTTTCGTACCATCTCGCTGCTTTCTATCGCAAAATCGTGACACTTTTCTCTTTCGGGTTGTCTCGCTGCTTTTTGTCGCGAAATCACGACACTTTTCTCTTCCAGGCTGTCTTGCTGCTTTCTATCATGAAATCGTGACATATTTCCCTTGCTTAGCTTATCAGTCATTGTGAATCATGAAAATGAGACATGTCATGATTTCGTGACATCTTTCTATCTTTACCTCTTTTACCACCGATAGATCGCGAAAACGCAACCTATCGCGATTTCATGACACTTTCTTTCATTTGTTCCTTCCTCACTTTCCTGTCGTGAAAACCTGACATGTCGTGATATCGCGACGTTTTTTATCTTTGCCCTTCATCTCGTCTTCAGGTCACGAAATGGCGACATGTCACGATATCGCGACAACTTTTGCATTGACTCTTCTCTTGCTGCCTTCGACCGTGATTTCATGACATGTCACGATATCGTGACATTTTTCCATTTTGGTGCATCCTGCTGATCTGGGCCGCAAAAACGTGACATGTCACGATATCGTGACATTTTTCACTTTGTCTTTCTCTCTCCTCTATGAACCGCGATTTCACAGCATGTCATGAAATCGCGACATTTTCTCACCCTGCTGCATTTTGTTACTCTTGGCCACGAAAACGTGACATGTCACGAAATCATGACACTTTTTTGTTCCACTGCACTTCGCTTGTCTGAGCCGCGAAAACGCGACCTGTCGTGATATCGTGACACTTTCTTTTTCTTAGCAGCAACACGTCGCGATATCGCGACACTTTTTTTTTCTTAGCCGTGACAGAGCAACACGTCGCGATATCATGACACTTTTTCCTTATGCTATATTTTGCTCTTCCTTTGATTTTTTAGCATCTAGGCCACTGCGGTCTTCTTTGAAAGCATGCAAAAAATGTGGGTCCCCAATTTTGGGGTGTGTTGTGGATCAGCCACAACAGATCCAACATCAAATTCTATCTTCTTTATATCCAATGGTTTGTTACTTTCTTCTTTGGGAACTAAATTTATTGATTCTATTACCTCAAGGGTAATTTTGTTAGGGTTCCTATTAGTTTTCTCTTTACTGATATTTTTATTGGTGAAAGTTTGTCTTCTTGGTTCATTTGTAGATAATTTCTATGTTCTTTTAGGGACTGTTCTATTCCTTAAATTTAAAACATGGGTTGCATCTAATTCTTCAACCTCTTGAGCAGTGGGAATCAATTTATCTTGCTTCATCTTATCATTTATTGACTCATGTGATTTTTGTAAGATTTTAGTTCCTTCAGTCACTAAGATTTGGTGATGATGATTTGAAGCATATTTATCCGTATCTTCTTCAAACAACCTTTATCTGGATTCATATTCAACAGACCAACATGCATTTATTCTTATATCCTCTTCTGATTTTGCATGCATATCTTCATTATGTTGATCAGTCAGGTGTATTCCACATGCATCAGGGTTATGGGGTGCATCACAAGTGGAGAAAAAATAGGGAAAACCTTCAGCTACATTGGTAGATGGCATTGGGTTAGGGAAATTGTTCTGATCCTTATCAGAATATCTATTTTTCTAGTTGTTATTCCCATTACCCCTATTCCTATTCCCTTCTTCAAAACCATTGTTTTTCTTCAATTCTTGTTGTATTTTTTCTTAAATGGGGGATGGTTATCAACATGTGGTCGCTCTGTCTATGAATATTCACCGCTATTTCCATTTCTTTCAATTATTGCTAACCTGTTACTCATGTTGTTGAACATTTCTATCATTTGACTGGTCAACGTTTCCACATGATCAATTTTAGTTCTTCTTTGTATATCAAAAGACACTTTCTTAGGTTTTCTCTCAGGCATGTTAACTTCTAAATAATAAGGTTTCATCTTACCACTTTCAAGCATATTTTTTTCTATATCCATTGCTTTTTCCATACAACCATCAATTGTAGTGGTTTGTTCTTACCTTAATTCATAGTTAAAATCTCCTTGAAAAGCATTCTTATAAAAACAAATAGACTGAATATCACTAGGCCTGAGGTTGGCAGGGATTTTGTTTCTTATTTTTGAAAATCTCTTGTTAAAATCACTAACATCCTCATTTTATTTCTTCTTCATAGTGCCTAGCTTAGTTAACAATGATTGTTCATTTTTCCTTTCACCATACTTCTTTAGAAACACCTCTTCCATTTTGGTGAATTCTGGGATATCATTGTTAGGAAGGGAATTAAACCATTCTCTAGCATCTTTTTCTAAAGTCTACAGAAACAGTCTTAATACTACATCTTCATGTTCAACTTCCAGACTTTACATTGCATATAAGAAACTTTTGATATGATCCTCTCTAGTTACTGCACTATTTCCTAAAAACTTAGGGAGGTATTTGTGAGCTTTACTGGGTAAGGCATTTAAATTTATTGGTAATACAAAAGGTCTATATCTATTAGTTCTCCACAAATGAACATTACCCTTAGCCATATCTACTTTTGTATTTAATTTTACAGATGTAGTATCTATGATGGTATGGGTCTGGGCAGTTTGAACGTAGATTGATGAATTATCTACCTTTAAATTAGAATACTCACATATATCTTTCTACTACTAATTTTAAATGTTCATCTATAGAAATATCAATAGTGATAGTATTTTGGATTTTCTTCACATACCTTTTACCACTAGAATTTAATCTACTATTATAAACGGTATTCTTAAAAAGTGGAGTTTTTTGGGTATGTATAAATACCTCTAGATTCTCGAGTTCTGGAAATAGCTCCTTACCACTTCTCTTGGTGTTCGCCAGCACGTTCTGTTCTTTTATTTTTTATTTTATTTTTCTTCTGGGTTTGTCTAGCAGAGTCGCCAACACTAGAGTGTAGAAAGAATAATGTATACTCTTATCAAGAATACTTGATATCATCTCTCATCCTCACAGGAGTGGGTTAGTAGGGAAAATCAAGAAAATCAAGAAACCAAAAATTCAAGAAAATCAAGAAAGAGAAAATTTTCAATAAAATAAAGAACGTAAATACTTACTTCAAAACATAAACTACGAACATAGGAAAAATAAATAACTTCTAACAAAGTGAAAATTAAAACGTTGGTTCTTTACTTTATCTGGTCATCCATTGATTAAAAATAATCATTGAAGAAAAAATTTTAAGAAGATAATTGAAACTTTTTAAGAAATCCTCCCCAGCAATGATGCCAAAATTTTTTTGGAACCGATTCTTACATCTATAGGAAATCAATTGTCATGCTACAAGAACCCGTTGGAAACCAATGAGCTATTATAGGCTCTGGTCGACCTGCCTCATGTTCTATTAAACTCGAATATTGCTATAAAATATGGTAGAACGGGTAAGGAAACCCCAACGGTAATTCTACGATTAAACTTATAATTTGCACGCTCCAGATTTATATTAAACTATAGTATTCTTATTAAAATGACCAAGCATGAAAACAACCAATGTCATGCCTTATGTAGACCAATGTCCATATTCATTGGGCCGTTATAGCAATTTAACAACTACTTTAATCATGAACAAAAAGAAGGGAAGAAAGAAATTAGCGTTCTTGCTTTCATTTCAATATTGTAACAAAATCAAGAGTTAACTAACAAAATAAACGTGTATAATGCATTCAAATAATGTAACCCATTATACATATACAAACAATACTAAGACAAATAAATGACAAGAATAAAACTCAGAATTGTATTGATTTCATAACATATTACATGCAGATTGGACGGGATGCCTTTTAACTCTATTTTTCTTAAATAAATACATCAATACAATGAAGAATACTTTGTTCAAATAATATAACAGGTCTATCCAACTCTTCTTGTTCCAATATGGTAAAAGAAGAATCTCTGAATCTTAGGCTCAATAAGACTGGAAATATTCTCAGCTTCTTGAATGCTTTTCTATCATACAATCCTGCACAGCAAGGGGAGGAAGAAATAATGAATAAAAGAAAATAAACACAAATAAAATACAATAGCACAACTAACAGGGCACTCAAGTATACCTCTTAGAAAAAATGCTATTTTCTAATTGCTTGATGCTTTGTTCTGGCTGCTCCTTCTGTTTTTATAGCTGCTAAAGTGAAACTGCCCAAAACAAGATTACTATGCACCGTCCACTTGTCATCATCTGGGGGAGAAGAACTATTTGTTATCAGCCAACTACCTTTTCCTTACCTTTGTTTTTAGCTTCTCCCATGTAGGTTGACCCTGTAACTGACTTGTTAGCCAATTTCTTGATTTTCTCTATCTTCAGTCATGGCCCCCACCAATTTAGCAATGCGAATCCATACTTCTATGTGGATGATGCTTTATCGAGAGATCCTATCCAACATTTGTGAAGCCTTGATTCTGGTTTCTTTCAAGGTCAAAGCTTTGTCTTGAAAGAGATGGACTTGCTTGTGTACGTGTTTGGCATCAAAAAATAATTAGGCTTCCAGCTTGTCATCGTCTTGTTTATCAAATCTAACTTCGTTCAGGTGCTTTATGACTATCTGGCTGGGAACACCTGGGCCCATCAGCATGGCTGGATCAATTTCTAACTGCATTACTATGGCTATCAGCTTTTGTTTGGCATTCTCTAGCTCTTTAATCATCGACGTATATATGGATCTCTCATTGACAAAGTTGGTGATTTTCTCATGTTCATCCAAGCAGCTTCGGTATTGGTCATTTGTAGTCATTAATTCCTCGATCCTAATCTGATCATATCCAATTTTGCACAAATCATACGCTGGAATTATAACAACCATCTTCTTATCCGGGTCTTTTAATAAAGTTTTTATTTTTTGGTTAGCGGATATCAACTCCCTAGCCTCTTTGCAGCAACCGTTTATTATCTTTGAATTTTCATTGATCAAAGCAATAGCCTTTTCTCTATACTTTTCAATCAAGGTCTTCTTGGACCCTATGATGCTAGGGGCTATTGCCTGTGATGGAGCTGAAGTAGCGACAACTTTTAGCTTCTCATTTTTTGCTTATTATTCTATGGCATTGGCTTTCCAAGTTGATATTTTTGATATTACGGCCTCCACAGTCTGTGAGTGAATGCTCACTCCTTGTTTTAGCAGGGTAAACGTATCTCCTATCGCTTCTACCGATTGGGTATTTGGATCAATCTGCAGAGAAGTGATCCCTTGGGTTGACAAAGAGATGGTCAATTTTCCACCTTCTTGTGTTTGGAATTTAGGGAGTTTTTCCACACTTCTCCCTTTGTCTATGGCATCCAACTCATCTTCTTGAGCTTGCGTGAATTCTGGTACTTCATTTCTTTTAACCATATGAAGGCTTACTGTGTCTTTGGTTCTTGTTTCCATTTGCGTCTTCTTGGTGGGTGGTGTTTCATCATCCATATCTTTTGCTTGATAATTTTTGAATATTTTTGCCTATCTTCCACTCTCTTCTATAGCCTTCTAGACCCTCTTCGATATCTTCTCCTCTTTATTATTATATTTTATGGGCACTGGAATGGATCGAGAGGTACCTGCAACAGCCATTTTTAGGTGCCTTGGTGCAAGTAAGGTGAGGGTAAGGTTACCTGGTTCTTGTGTACCTGATGTTGAAGCTTCGACAACAACTTGTTCTCTTTTTTTGGTGGGACTGGTACCCTTGATACCAGGTGCTTCTAGTGTAGGTACTTCTACCACCTGAGCCACTATATCTAGTTTCTTGGGGGCGGTAGTGGTGATCTCTACTAATGGATCATTGACCTCTTCTATAGGAATGACCGATCAAGCTGGTGTGATCTTGTCTACCATGGTCTGCCTAACCAACTTAAGTTCTAAGGAGTATCATCCCACCACCTCCAACTGAGTGTAGGGCCTATGCATGCTCTTATTTTTCTAGATAGCATGCATAACTTTCTCTTAATCATCTTCGTGGTGTTTCATAGGCTTCTATTCTATCATGATGTCTTTGTATTTACCTTTTGAATCTAAAGATCTCCATGCTACTTTACCAAAACAATATATGTCCATTATGGATATGGCTTCAAAGAAGCTAGGATAGCCTCTGTATATGATGTGGTCAATCTTCGCTGGTGTATATACCCATGGAATTCTGACCTATTTTCTTAAGTATCACAACCTGGCCTCCTCAACCAACTATCACACTATCTCTAGTACTCCTACCAACCTTGGGAAATAGGTGGGTAAGGCCTTTGGGGGTATCTTTGCCCCGTACATTTGAATGAACATAAATTTCTTCATAAATAAGATATCCACAGCTTCCTTCTCCTTGAGATAACCTACAACACTTGGGGTTATTCTGGGAGGATACTGTTCAGTTAGGACATGGTATACGGTCAGAATAAAATGGTCGCAAAGCTCTAAGAATGAAGAAACATTCTAGTGGATGATGGGAAGTCGGCCTTGTATCATACAGTCAGGTTTTCCCCCAAATTGCATTATTACCTCTCTTTTGAATTGACCCACTATCAGGTGGATCAAGAAGTTGTAGTGAGAGAATCAAGGCATTATATCTTTATCATGCTTTAATACCTCTTGGAGTTGTCTCAACTCCTTTTCTAGGGTGTTTCTTATTAATTCCTCCCAGCAATAGCGAGGAAAGCATCTTTTATTGTACTAAGCAATAACATACGTAACTAGCAAGCTCAACCAGTTGAGATCCTCTATGCCCAAGGCGATTTGAATCATATATGAATAATCCTTTGCCCACCATTGTAGCAAGGACTTTGGAATGGGGAATTTTGTTGACACTGGCCCTTTGAACAAATCAACATAGAAAGAAATCCCTAGTATGTGCTGCACCTATAACGTTACCACATTTTCATCATAGAGCAAATACCCTTTGGTTAATTCAAAAACCGTTCAAATCCAATCAGGCGTGAGGTGGTAGAGAGCCTTTACCATTTTGTTCACAATGGAATGGCTTTTTGGATCATAAGATATTGTGAGCCACGATAATAAGTCTGGAGAGAAATGCGCCCGAGGGCACAACTTTGCCAAATTGGTATTCCAACGGTTCCTGGCAACACCCTTCTTGTCCTTCGCCTCGTAAGCCCTTAAAAATACTATTTTTAATACATGGTGAGGTCAAATTTGATCTTCCATGCTATCCTAAAAATGGAAGTTGGACAACTCTTCTTCATTCCAGACCTGGTCCCCAGTCTTCCTGGCCATCACTTTTTTAAAAGGTACTTTCTCTTCAAAGACCTCAATCTTACCTTTATTAGCACTTTAACTTGAAGAGACCATTGCTCTCACTTACATGACTTGTATACTTCTAAGCTCTCAAACAAAACCTTCGGCTCTTGCACACTGCTTATTCACTGAACACTTTTGTAACAACGTTGGTGATTATTTTCTTTTGAAAATAGAGGGGGTTTTATAACCTTTGTTTGAGCTGAGGTCATTTAATGAGGGAAGCTGGTTGGTTTATTATGGCCATCCTGGGCTCGCCACATTTTTGGTCTTTCGCACGTTCTTTTTGAATGATGTGTCATTGGTTTTTTGAGAGAATGTACTTGCATGGATCCGAGGATGATCCTTATATGCCTTTGC
The DNA here is from genome assembly GCA_028583015.1 of Wollemia nobilis. NCBI lineage: Eukaryota > Viridiplantae > Streptophyta > Pinopsida > Araucariales > Araucariaceae > Wollemia > Wollemia nobilis. The sequence goes on from JAQPPZ010000267.1 coordinate 893,761, forward strand.
TTGTTGTAATTAGATGAGAGTTCTGCCATCGAGTGTTGTAGATGCTTTGTTATTTTTACTCATTTAGAGACCACCTTGGCTAATGTTGTGGCTACGACCTTTTTGATATGGAGGCCTACTGATGCCCAAATTTTGGTATGTATAGTCATTTTATCACTCTTGGTTGATTATTATGGCTTCTCTCTTATTCGTGTTAGTTGATGGCAGCAAATCCTCGGTTGATTGGCCTCATAAAGTTGCATGTACAATAAATCATTAATTAGTAAGACTAATTTAATTTTGTGGGATGGTTAGAAGTACCTCATGCTTGGTTCGCATGCTAATATGATTTTTTGCATGATGGATCTGCTTATCGAGGTGTCGATTATCAAAAAATTTTGACCGATCGATTGCTTTCTTTCTCGAGTCGATCGATCACCAGTTTGGGAAGCTCGATCGAGAGATGTATCGAAGGAGCCGATCAAATTTTCTTTGTAACACATCAGTAGATAGTCTTTCCTATGAGCTTTCAAAATTTTGGCCTATCCTTATTACTCGGGAGCCGATCGTCTACTCTCTTGTATTTGTGGACCGACCGGTCAGTCTTTCTTCATCTCCTACTGGCTGAGGCATTCATTGGCTCAACTTTCCTTTATTTTTTGGGAGCCGATCGGCTGGGTATGGCTTCTTGAAATCTATTCAAATTTTGTTTGAGAAGCGGGGTTCGATCGGTCTCTGTCTTATTTTTTTGCTAGCTGAGTAGGCTTCCTCATTTATTCGGTTTATCCTTTAAAATCGGAAGCCAATCGGTTGTATGGTTAGTTGAACGAGCCAATCGATTGATGTTTCTTTCCCAAGAGCTGATCATTCAATGGACCCAAAATTTTGCTTGTTTTTTCATCATCGATGGATTGGTCGATTAGTTGTAATCGACATCTGATTAGCTAATCGATGTTGGGCGAGAGCCTATTAGTCAACCAGTGTAGCCTAGGAGCCAATCGATTGGCTAGTGTAGTCCGAGAGCCGATTGACTAACTTTCTTTGGTGGGGTGCATGCCCTTAGGTTTTAATTAATTTATCATTTTCTTTAACCTTAGGCTTTTAGACTTTGATACCATGGTAAATGCTTAAATGTCTTATGATTTAAGGACTTTATTAATCGGCTTTTAGGCCTAAGGAAATATTTATGAAGGTTAGACTTTGGCTTTAGGTTTTTAATTTAAAAATTTCTTCCTTAACCATTTGAGGTACTTTGATTAATACAATGAAGCCCACATTAAAAAAAGACTAAGTTTAGACTTCATCAAACCATCTAATGAAAAATTAAATTACCCACAACTATAAGCAATGACCAACAGTATAAGCAGTTTGATTGAAACCAAAAATTTAAATTTGGGGGTTTCAAAGTTGAGTCAAATTTAGCTCCAACATAGGCTCTGACTAGGACAATGTGTTGAAAACATGAAGCACTTTGAGAACCACAAAATCTCCTGGTTTTATTTTACAAAAAAATTAACAAAAAACAACAAAATTTTGATTGCTAAACAAAACTTGAAATGCATAACAAAAAAACTTCCTTCATATTTTTCTTTCTTTTCTTCATCATTTTTTCATTTTTTTTATATGTATACTGAAAACATGATATCAATGGTAGTTGCTTGTTCTTGCCTTAATTCATAGTTAAACTCTCCTTGAAAAGCATTCTTATCAAAACAAATAAACTGAATATCACTAGGCCTGACGTTGGCAAGGATTTTGTTTCTTGTTTTTTAAAATATCCTGTTAAAATCACTAACAACCTCATTTTCTTTCTTCTTCATAGTGGCTAGCTCAGTTAACAATGATTGTTCATTTTTCCTTTCACCATACGTCTTTAGGAACACCTCTTCTATTTTGGTGAAGTCTGGGATATCATTGTTAGGAAGGGAATTAAACCATTCTCTATCATATTTTTCTAAAGTCTGTAGAAACAGTCTTAATACTACATCTTCATGTTCAACTTCCAGACTGTCCATTGCATATAAGAAAATTTTGAAATGATCCTCTCCAACAACTGCACTGTTTCCTAAAAACTAAGGGAGGTATTTGTGACCTTTACTAGGTAAGGCATTTAAATTTATTGGTAATACAAAAGGTCTATATCTGTTAGTTCTCCACAAATGAACATTACCCTGAGCTATAGCTATTGTTGTATTTAATTTTATAGATGTAGTATCTATGGTGGTATGGGTCTAGGAAGTTTGAATGTAGATTGATGAATTATCTACCTTTAAATAAGAATAATCACATATATCTTCTACTACTAATTTTAAACGTTCATCTACAAAAATATCAACATAGTATTCTGGATTTTCTTCACGTACCTTTTACCACTAGAATTTAATCTACTATTATAAACGGTATTCTTAAAAAGTAGATTTTTCTGGGTATGTATAAATACCTTTGGATTCTCGAGTTTTGTAAATAGCTCCTTACCACTTCTCTTGGTGTTTGCCAGCACATTCTGTTCTTTTCTTTTTTATTTTATTTTTCTTCTAGGTTTGTCTAGTAGAGTCGCCAGCATTGGAGTTGAGAAAGAATGGTGTATACTCTTATCAAGAATGCTTGATATCATCTCTCATCCTCACGGGAGTGGGTTCTTGGGGAAAATCAAGAAACCAAAAATTCAAGAAAATCAAGAAAGAGAAATTTTTCAATAAAATCAAGAACGTAAAAAATTACTTCAAAACATAAACTACAGACATAGGAAAAATAAAGAACTTCTAACAAAGTGAAAATTAAAACGTTGGTTCTTTACTTTAACTAGTTGTCCATTGATTAAAAATAATCGTTGAATAAAATATTTTAAGAAGATAATTGAATCTTTTTAAGAAGTTCTCCCCGACAACGATGCCAAAAAACTGTTGGAACCGATTCTTACATCCGTAGGAAAACAATTGTCATGCTAGAAGAACTCATTTGAAACCAACGAGCTATTATAGGCTCTAGTCGACCTACCTCATGTTCTGTTAAACCTAAATATTGCTATAAAATATGGTAGAACAGGTAAGGAAACCCCAACAACAATTCTATGATTAAACTTCTAATTTGCACGCTCCATATTTATATTAAACTATAGTATTCTTATTAAAATGACCAAGCATGAAAACAACCAACTGTTATGCCTTACGTAGACCGATGCCTAGATTCATTGGGTTGTTATAGCAATTTAACAACTACTTTAATTATGAACAGAAATAAATGGAGAAATAAATTAGCATTCTTGATTTCATTCGAATATCGTAACAAAATCAAGAGTTAACTAACGAAATAAATGTGTATAATGAATTCAAATAATGTAACCGATTATACAGATACACACAATACTGAGACAAAGAAATGATAAGAATAAAACCTATAATTGTATTGATTTCATAACATTATTACATGCAGAGTGGACGGGATGCCTTTTAACTCTGTTTTTCTTAAAGAAATACATCAATACAATGAAGAAGACTTTATTCAAATAATGTAATAGGTCTCTCCAACTCTTCTTGTTCCAATCTAGTAATATAAGAATCTCTAAATCCTAGGCTCAATAAGACTGGAAATATTCTCAGCTTCTTGAATGCTTTCCTATCATACAATCCTGCATGGCAAGGGGAGGAAGAAAGAATGAATAAAATAAAATAGACATAAATAAAATACAACACAACTAACAGGGCACTCAAGTATACCTCTTAGCAAAAATGCTATTTTCTAATTGCTTGATGCTTTGTTCTGGCTGCTTCTTCGTTTATAGTTGTTGAAGTGAAACTGCCCAAAATAATATTGTTGTGCACCATCCACTTGTCATAATCTAGGGGAGAAGAACTATTTGTTATTAGCCACCTACCTTTTCCTTACCTTTGTCTGTAGCTACTCCCGTGGAGGTTGGCCCTGTAACTGACTCATTAGCCAGTTTCTTAATTTTCGTTATGTCTTCAACTGTGGCCCCCACCAATTCAACAATGAAAATCCATACTTCTACGTGTATGATGCTTTATTGAGAGATCCTATCCAACATTTGTGAAGCCTTGATTCTGATTTCTTTCAAGGTCAAAGCTTTGTCTTGAAAGAAATGAACTTGATTGTGTACGTGTCTGACTTTAGAAAAGAATTGGGCTGCCAGCTTGTCATCATCTTGTTCATCAAAGCTAACTTCATTCAGGTGCTTTATGACTATTTGGCTGGGAACACCTGGGCCCATTAGTATGGTTGGATTAATATTTGACTGCCTTATTGTGGATATTAGATTTTTTTTAGCATTCTCCAGCTCTTTAATCATTGATGTATATCTGGATCTCTCATTGACAAAGTTGGTGATTTTCTCATGTTCATCCAAGCAGCTTCGATATTGGCCATCTGTACTCATTACTTCCTCGGTCCTAATCTGATCGTATCCAATTTTGCATAAATTGTACGCTGGAAGTATAACAACCATCTTCTTATCCAGGTCTGTTAACAAAGGTTTTATTTTTTTGTTAGATGATATCAACTCCCTAGCCTCTTTGCAGCAACCATTTATTATCTCTACATTATCATTGATCAAAGAAATAATATTTTCTCTATACTTTTCAATCAAGGTCTTCTTAGACCCTGTGATGCTAGGGGATATTGCCTGTGTTGGAGCTAAAGTAGCGATAGCTTTCAGCTTCTCATTTTCTACTTGTAATTCTATGGCCTTGGCTTTCCAAGTTGATATTTTTGATATTACGGCCTCTGCAGTCTGTGAGTGAATGCTCACTCCTTGTTTTATTGGGGTAATAGTATCTCCTATCACTTCTACCGATTGGGTCTTTGGATCGATTTGTAGAGAAGTGATCCCTTAGGTTGACAAAGAGATGGTCAATTGGCCACCTTCTTGTGTTTGGACTTTAGGGAGTTTTTCCACATTTCTCCCTTCATCGATGGCATCCAACTCGGCTTCTTGAGTTGGCGTAAATTTTGGTACTTTATTTATTTTAACCATATGAAGGCTTATTGTGTCTTCAGTTCCTATTTCCATTCGTAGCTTCTTGGTGGGTGGTGTTTCATCATCATCCATATCTTTCGCCTAATAATTTTTGAAGATTTTTAAAAATCCCCCACTCTTTTATATAGCCTTCCAGGCCCTCTTAGATATCTTGGTATCTTTATTTTTACATTTTATGGCAACTAGAATGGCCCGAGAGGTACCTGCGATAGCCATTTGTAGGTTCCTTGGTGCAAGTAAGGTGAGGGTAAGGTTACCCTATCCTTGTGTGCTTAAGGTTGAAGCTTCGGCAACAACTTGTTCTCCTTTTCTGGTGGGACTGGTACCCTTGATACCAGGTGCTTTTGGTGCAGGTACTTCAACCACCTAAGCCACTATCTCTAGTTGCTCAGGGATGATAGTGGTGATCTCTGCTAATGAATCATTGAAATCTTCTGGAGGAATGATCAGTCAAGCTGGTGTGATCTTGTCTACCATGGTCTGCCTAACCAACTTAAGTTTTGAGGAGTATCGTCCCACCACCTCCAACTGAGTGTAGGGCTTGTGCATGCTATTATTTTTCCAGATAGCCTACAACTCTTTTTCATCCTTGTTGGCCCATAGCAGAGATTTCTCGTAATCATATTTACGATGTTTCATAGGCTTCTTCTCTATCGTGATGTCTCTGTATTTACCTTTCAGATCGTAAGGTCTCCACGCTACTTCGCCAAAACAATATTTTCCATTATGGATATGGCTTCAACGAGGCTAGGATAGCCTCTGTATATGATGTGGTCAATCTTCACTGGTGTAGATACCCATGGAATTCTGATATATTTTCTTAGCGATCACAACCTGGCCTCCTCAGCTAACTTTTGCACTATCTCCAGTACTCCTACTAACCTTGGGCAGGAGGTGGGTAAGGCCTTTGGTGGCAGCTTTGCCCCGTACATTTGAATGAACGTAAAGTTCTTCATAAATAATATATCCCCAGATTCCTTCTCCCTACGATAACCTACAACACCTGGGCTTATCCTAAGAGGATATTGTTCAGTAAGGACATGATATATGGCCAAAATAAAATGGTCATAGAACTCTAATAATGAAGAAACATTCTAGTGGATTATGGGAAATCGATATTGTATCATACAGTCAGGGTTTCCCTCGAATTACATTATTGCCTCTCTTTTGAATTGACCTACTATTAGGTGGATCAAGAAGCTATAGTGAGAGAATCGAGGCATTATATTTTTATCCTGCTTGAATGCCTCTTGGAGTTGTCTCAACTGCTTGTCTAGGGTGTTGCTTATTACTTCCTCCCAGCAATAGCGAGAAAAGCGTCTTTTATTACACTAAGAAATAACATACATAACTAGCAAGCTCAACCAGTTAAGATCCTCTATGCCCAAGGAAATTTGAATCATATATGAATAATCCTTTGCCCACCATTATAGCAAGGACTTTGGGATGGGAAGTCTATTGACACTGGCCCTTTGAACAAATCAACGTAGAAATAAATCCCTAGTATGTGTTGCGCCTGCAGCATTACCACATTTTTTTCATAGAGAAAATCCCCTTTGATTAATTTAAAAACCATTTGAATTAGGTCAGGCATGAGGTGGTAGAGAGCCTTTCTCCTTTCATTCACAATATACTGGATTCACAGATCGTAAGATATTACGAGCCACAATAATAATTCTGAAGATAAATGCACCCGAGGACACAACAACTTCACCAAATTGGTATTCCAATGATTTTTGGAAACACCCTTCTTGTCCTTTGCCTCATAAGCCCTTAAAAATATATTTTTTAATATGTGGTGAGCTCAGATTCGATCTTCCATGCTAACCTAAAAATGAAATTCGGACAGCTCTTCTTCATTCCAGACCTGATCCCCAGTCTTCATGGCCATCACCTTTTTAAAAGGTACTTTCTCTTCAAAGGCCTCAATATTGCCTTTCTTAGCACTTGAACTTGAAGAGGCCATTGCTCTCACTTACGTGACTTCTATACTTCTAAGCTCTTAAACAAAACTAGCTCTTGCACACTGCTTATTCACTAAACACTTCTATAACAACATTGGTGATTATTTTCTTTTCAATTGTCACGCTACAAGAACCCATTTGAAACCATTAAGTTATTACAAGCTCTAGTTGACCTACCTCATGTTCTATTAAACCTGAATATTGCTATAAAAGATGACAAAACAGGTAAGGAAACCCCAGTGACAATTGTATGATTAAACTTCTAATTTGCATGCTCTAGATTTATATTAAACTATAGTATTCTTATTAAAATGACCAAGCATGAAAACAACCAATTGTTATGCCTTATGTAGACTAGTTCCTAGATTCATTAGGTTGTTATAGCATTGGGAAATTAGTGTTCTTGCTTTCATTCAAATATCGTAACAAAATCAATATTTAACTAACGAAAGAAATGTGTATAATGCATTCAAATAATGTAACCATTATACATATACACACAATACTGAGACAAAGAAATGACAAGAATAAAACCCAAAACTGAATTTATTTCATAACATATTACATGCAGAGTGGGCAGGATGCCTTTTAACTCTCTTTTTCTTAAATAAATACATCAATACAATGAACAAGACTTTGTTCAAATAATATAACAAGTCTCTCCAACTCTTCTTATTCCAATATGGTAAAAGAAGAATCTCTGAATCCTAGGCTCAATAAGACTGGAAATATTCTCAGCTTATTGAATGCTTTCCTATCATACAATCATGCACAACAAGGGGAGGAATAAATAATGAATAAAATAAAATAGACACAATGAAAATACAACAACACAACTAAAAGGGCACTCAAGTATACCTCTTAGCAAAAATGTTATTTTCTAATTGCTTGATGCTTTGTTCTGGCTGCTCCTATTTTTACAACTGCTAAAGTGAAACTGCCAAAAACAAGATTGTTGTGCATCGTCCACTTGTCATCATCTGGGGGAGAAGAATTGTTTGTTATTAGCCAACTACCTTTTTCTTGCATTTGTCTATAGCTGCTCCCATGGAGGTTGACCCTATAATTGACTCATTAGCCAGTTTCTTGATTTTCTCTATCTTCAGCCATGGCCCCCACCAATTTAGCAATGTGAATCCATACTTCTACATGGATGATGCTTTGTCGAGAGATCCTATCCAACATTCGTGAAGCCTTGATTATAATTTCTTTCAATTTCAAAGCTTTGTATTGAAAGAAACGAACTTGATTGTGTACGCATCTGGCTTCAAAAAAGAATTGGACTGTCATCTTATCATCGTCTTGTTCATCAAAGCTGACTTCATTCAGGTGCTTTATTACTATCTGGCTGGGAACACCTAGGCCCATCAGTATGGCTGGATCAATTCTTGACTGCCCTACTATGGCTATCAGCTTTTGTTTGGCATTCTCAAGCTCTGTAATCATTGACATATAGCTGGATCTCTCATTAACAAAGTTGGTGATTTTCTCGTGTTCATCCAAGTAGCTTCGGTATTGGCCATCTGTAGTCATTACTTCCTCGGTCCTAATCTGTATTCAATTTTGCACAAATCATACGTTGGAAGTAAAACAACCATCTTCTTATCCAGGTCTGTTAACAAAGGTTTTATTTTTTGGTTAGTTGATATCAACTCCCTAGCCTCTTTGCAGCAACCATTTATTATCTCTGCATTTTCATTGATCAAAGCAATAGCCTTTTCTTTGTACTTTTCAATCAAGGTCTTCTTGGACCCTATGATGCTTGGGGCTATTGCCTATGCTGGAGCTGAAGTAGCGGTAGCTTTCAAATTCTCATTTTATTCTTGTAATTCTATGGCCTTGGCTTTCCAAGTTGATATTTCTAATATTACGACCACCGTAGTCTGTGAGTGAATGCTCACTCCTTGTTTTAGCAGGGTAATCGTATCTCCTATCACTTCTACCGATTGGGTATTTGGATCAATCTCCAGATAAGTGATCCCTTGGGTTGACAAAGAGATGGTCTATTGGCCACCTTCTTATGTTTGGACTTTAGGAAGTTTTTCCACACTTCTCCCTTCGTCGATGGCATCTAACTTAGCTTCTTGAGTTGGCGTGAATTCTGGTACTTCATTTCTTTTAACCAAATGAATGCTTACTGTTATCTTTGATTCCTATTTCTATTCACGGCTTTTGGGTGGGTGGTGTTTCATCATCATCCATATCTTTCACCTGATATTTTTTGAATATTTCTAACAATCCCCCACTCTCTTGTATAGCCTTCCAATCCCTCTCTGATATCTTGGCCTCTTTATTATTATATTTGATGGCCACTGGAATGGCCCAAGAGGTACCTACGATAGTTATTTATAGGTGCCTTGGTGCAAGTAAGGTAAGGGTAAGGTTATCGAGTTCTTGTGTTCCTGAGGTTGAAGCTTCGACAACAACCTGTTCTCATTTTTTGGTGGGACTGGTACCCTCAATACCAGGTGCTTTTGGTGTAGGTACTACCACCTGAGCCACTATCTCTAATTTCTCGAGGGCAACAGTGATGTTATCTACTAATGAATCATTGAACTATTCTGGAGGGATTACCGGTTGAGCTGGTGTGATCTTGTCTACCATGGTCTACCTAACCAGCTTAAGTTTTGAGGAGTATCATCCCTCCACCTCCAACTAAGTGTAGGGCCTATGCATGCTCTTATTTTTCTAGATAGCCTACAACTCTTTTTCAACATTGTTGGCCCATAGTAGAGCTTTCTTGTAATCATATTCATGGTGTTTCATAGGCTTCTTCTCTATCGCAATGTCTCTATATTTACCTTTCGGATTGTAAGGTCTCCACGCTACTTTGCCAAAATAATATATGTCCATTACGGATATGGCTTCAATGAGGCTAGGATAGCCTTTGTAAATGATGTGGCCAATCTTTTTTGGTGTAGATACCCATGGAATTCTGACCTATTTTCTTAGGTATCACAACCTAGCCTCCTCAACCGACTGTCGCACTATCTCTAGTACTCCTAATGACCTTGGGCAGTAGGTGGGTAAGGCCTTTGGGGGTAGCTTTACCCCGTACAATCGAATGAATGTAAAGTTCTTCATAAAAAAGATATCCCTAGCTTCCTTCTCCTTGAGATAACCTACAACACCTGGGCTTATCCTAGGAGGATACTGTTTAGTCAAGACATGATATATGGTCGGAAGAAAATGGTCACAAAACTTTGAGAACAAAAAAATGTTCTAGTGGATGATGGGAAGTCGGTCATGTATCATACAGTCAAGGTTTCCCCTGAATTGCATTACTACCTCTCTTTTGAATTGACCCACTATTAGGTGTATCAAGAAGTTGTAGTGAGAGAATCAAGGCATTATATATTTATCCTACTTTAATTCCTCTTGGAGTTGTCTCAACTCCTTGTCTAGGGTGTTGCTTATTACTTCCTCCCAACAATAGCGAGGAAAGCATATTTTATTGCACTGAGAAATAACACACGTAACTAGCAAGCTCAACTAGTTAAGATCCTCTATGCCCAAGGTAATTTGAATCATATCTAAATAATCCTTTGCCCACCATTGCAGCAAGAACTTTGGAATGGGGAATTATGTTGACACTGGACCTTTGAACAAATCATCATAGAAAGAAGTCCCTAGCATGTGCTGCGCCTACAGTGTTACCACATTTTCATCATAGAGCAAATCCCCTTTGGTTAATTCAAAAATATTTCAAATTCAGTCAAGCATGAGGTGGTAGAGAGCCTTTCCCATTTTGTTCACAATGGAACGGCTCCATGGATCGTAAGATATTGCGAGCCACGATAATAAGTGTGGAGAGAAATGCACCTGAGGACACAACAAATTTTCTAAATTGGTATTCCAACGGTTACTAGCAACACCCTTCTTGTCCTTTGCCTCGTAAGCCCTTAAAAATACTATTTTTAATACATGGTGAGGTTAGCTTCGATATTTCATGCTAGCATGAAAATGGAATTCGGTTAGCTCTTCTTCATTCCAGACCTGGTCCCTAGTCTCTGTCCATCACCTTTTTAAAAAACACTTTCTCTTCAAATACCTCAATCTTGCCATTCTTAGCACTTGAACTTGAAGAGGCCATTGCTCTCACTTACGTGACTTCTATACTTCTAAGCTCTCAAAAAAAACCTTCAACTCTTGCACAGTGCTTATTCACTGAACACTTCTATAACAATGCTGGTGATTATTTTCTTTTGAAAATGAAGGGGATTTTATAACCTATCTTTGAGCCGAGGTCATTTAATGAGGGAAGTGGGTTGGTTTCTTATGTCCATCTTGGGCTCACCACCTTTTTGGTCTTTCGCACATTCTTTTTAATGATGTGTCATTGGTTTTTGAGAGAATTTTCCTGTGTGGATCTGAGGATGATCCTTATGTGCCTTTACTTGTAATTGGACGAGAGTTCTGCCATCAAGTGTTGTGGATGCTTCATTATATTTACTCATTTTGAGACCACCTTGGCTAATTCTGTGGCTACAACATTTTTGATGTGGAGGCCAACTGGCACCCAAATTTTGGTATGTATAGTCATTTTATAGCTCTCGATCGATTATTACGGCTTATCTCTGATTTGTGTTAGCTGATGGTAGCAAATCCTCGGCCGATTGGCCTCATAAAGTTTCATGTACAAGAAATCATTAATTGGTAAGACCAATTTAATGTGGTGGGATGGTTAGGTGTACATCGTGCTTGGTTCACGTGCCAAGATAACTTTTCACATGATGGATCCGCTTATCGAGGCATCAGTTATCAAAAAAATTTGACCGGCTAACTGCTTTCTTTCTCGAGCCAATCGATCACCATTTTGGGAAGCTCGATCGAGAGATGTATCGAAGGAGTCGATCAAAATTTTCTTTGTAATGTGTCAGTCGATGATCTTTCCTACGAGCTTTCATAATTTTAGTCCATCCTTATTACTCGAGAGTCGATCGGCTACTCTCTTGTATTTGTGGACTGATCGGTCAGTCTTTCTTCATCTCCGTTCAGACGAGGCATTTGTCGGCTCAGATTTCCTTTATCCATTGGGAGCCGATCTCTTAGGTATGGCTTCTTAAAATTTGATCGGATTTTTTTTGATAAGCGGTGGTTGATTGGTCTTTGTCTTGTTTCTTCCAGCTGAGGAGACTTCCTCCTTCATTCAATTTATCCTTTAAAGCCAAGAGTTGATCGGTTGGCTGGTTAGTCAAACAAGTCGATCGATCGACATTTCTTTCTCGAGATTTGATCAGTCAATGGACCCGAATCATTGCTTGTCTTTTCATCATTGGTGGATTGGTTTATTATTTGTAATCGACAACCGATTAGTTGACCAACGCTGGGCGGGAGCCGATTGGTGGATTAGTGTAGCCTGGGAGCCGATCAGTCGGCTAGTGTAGTCCGAGAGCCGATCGACTAACTTTCTTTGGTGGAGTGCATGCCCTTAGGTTTTAATTAATTTATCATTTTCTTTAACCTTAGGCTTTCAAAATTTGAGACCATGGTAAATGCTTAACTGTCTTATGATTTAAGGACTTTATTAATCAGCTTTTAGGCCTAAGGAAATATTTATGAAGGTCGAACTTTGGCTTTAGGTTTTTAATTTGAAAATTTCTTCCTTAACCATTTGAGGTACTTTGATTAATACAATGAAGCCCACATTAAAACAAAAGGCTAAGGTTAGACTTCATCAAACCATCTAATGAAAATTGAATTACCCACAACAACTGTAAGTAATGACCAATAGTATAAGCAGTTTGATTGAAACCAAAAATTTAAATTTGGGGGTTTCAAAGTTGAGTCAAATTTGGCTCCAATAGTCCCTAAGATGGACTTTCATATTATAAGCTCGCTTGAGGTGATATTGATAAACATAGAGGTTCTTAAGAGAATTAATGTGTCACTCATCAAGAAGATTCAACTGATCAAGGTGAGATTATCGTATAGTATCATCGTTGATGAACGCTTGAAGTGATATGCACAGAAGGAATTTATAATTCCAAAGGCATAATGGCATCCATGCCATATACCAGTGAAAAGGAGTTTCCCCAATGGTCATCCTGATGCTAGTTCTATATGCCCATAATGCAAGAGGCAGTTGAAGATGCCAATATTTATGATTATCTTTGATGGTTTTCTTAATTATGGCAATGATTATTTTGTTTGATGCCTCTACTTACCCATTGGCTTGTGGATAATAGGGCATAGAAAATATATGTTGAATTTTATATTTTGCAATCAAAGCTTGCACATCTTTATTCTTAAATAGAGGTCCATTATCCAAAATAATCTTGGATGGAATACCAAAATGACATATGATATTATGGAGTATAAACTCCATAATTCTTGGTCCAATCATCATGGTAAGAGGGATTTCTTCCACCCATTTGGTAAAATACTCTATGGCCATTAAGATAAATGTGTGATAGCCAGAATATAGGGACAAGATTTTTCTAATTAAATCAAAATCACACTACAAAAAATGCCATACCATATGAATTGGTTGAAAGGCTTGAGAAGGTACATATACAATATTAGCATTATGTTGACATTTCATGCACTTCTTGACATAAATGCAACAATATTTCTCTATAGTAGGCCAATAATATCCCGTTTAGAGGATGCACTATGGCCACCACAAGTACCATCATGAGCTTGCAAAACTACCCAAGCAGATTCATGGAGCTCTATATAATGAATGAGAAGACCATCGTAGCCTCGATGATACAAAATATCTCCTAGCAACAATCCTAGAGCGATAGTACCAAGCTTCAAGAAATCATTGAGTTGGGTGAGCCAATATTGATATTGTTGAGTCTCAACTGAATAAACTGTTTACTCCCTTTAAGATTCATTTTTGCACGAATGTTGATTGAGATACAACCTTAAGATGAATCATTATGTTTTCTCATAATGATTGTTGGGAATCATAGACCCCTAGGAATTATGTGTCAAAAATTCATGTATGTGAGAGAACTATTCTTATTGCAACTCAATCTAAATCATGTGGACAACGTTGTCATATTTTAAAACCTCACATGAAATTGTTGATTATGAAAGCATTTTAAAATGAATGGTGGTAATGTCATCTCAAGGGTTCTACAAAATTAAGGATCCCAAAGAATCCATGGTATTCACAAAATAATTAGACATACGAGGGACTGCCTCGATGTTATACCATTCGAGTTTAGCTAAAATTTTATCCACAAGGGATTTGTAAGACTACAATATTGGGTAATTGCATTGATAGATTTATTTAAATTGATTGAAAATTATCAAGGAATCGCCAAAGATATTTAACTTATTGATTTTCATATCGATAGTTGCTTGAAGGCCCAAAATGAGGGCCTCGTATTCAACATTATTATTGGTGCATGGAAAATTGAGTTTGAATGATAGGGGCATAGGAGCCCCTTATGGTTTGAAGAACACGATTCTTGCACCACCCCCTTGCTCATATTTAGAACCATTGAAGAATAGCATCATATCAGCTTGATTTTTTTGTTCTTCTAGTTTGAGCAAGTTGGATAATGGAAAAATTGCATCATCGCGCAACTTGATGGTAAGAAGTTGATTGTCCTAAAGAGGAGCCTCTACTAGTTGATCAATAATTACTTGACCTTTGATAGATTTTTGAATTATAAATTCAAGGTCAAATTATGTCAATAGAATGATCCACTTCATGGTACCACTATTATGATATGTCCAACTCATCATGTACAACAAAGGGTTTTCTTTAGATATGACATAGTGGTTTGATTGAGCATGTAATGGTATAACTTCTTAGTGGAAAATACCACTTCTAGACAAAGCTTTTCAATGTATGCATACTTAAGCTTGTAGCTCACGAAGGTGTGACTAATATAATAAACAACTTGTTCCTTATGTGCTTCATTTTTTTGGGTCAACATGGTCCTTAAAGTCAGTAGTTGAAATGTACAATAAAAATAGCACACCTGGTTGAGGTGGAGCTAAAACTAGTAAGGATGCTAGGTATTGTTTGATTACATCAAAGGTATTTTTAAACTCATCATCCCATTTAAATGGGACCCCCTTGTGTAGTATTCAATTCATGGGTTGACATGTATTCGATAATTATGCTATAAAATGTTTGATGGATGCTACCTTTACTTGTAAGCTACAAAGCTCCTTAAGGTTGGTATGGGGAAGCATTTTGACTATCACCTTGACTTTGGCAGGATCGAATTTGATGCCTCTCTTGAAGACTATGAAACCCAAAAAATTTCCAAGTGTAACTTCAAATATACACTTCTTAGGGTTAAGTCTAACATTATGCACGATGAGGTGATCAAAGACCTTCCTAAGAACATCTACATGCTCGTGATGCAATAGATATTTATTTAGTAAATTATATATGTAATCCTCCAGGATTTTTTGCATTTAGTCAGGGAAGATGTATATCATGGCCTGTTTATATGTGGAAACAACATTTTTGAGATCAAATGGTATGACTTTGTAATAGAATGTTCCCCAAGGATTAGTAAAGGTTGTCTTGGTTTGATCTTCAAGATTGACCCAAACCTGATTGTAGCTTGAGAAACTATCCATGAGGAATAACATTTCATGTCCTATAGTTTTATTGACTAGAGCATCGATGTTGGGAAGGGAGAATTCATCCTTAGGAGTCACTTTGTTAAAATCTCAAAAATATTTGCATATGTAAATATTCCCATTAGGTGTTCTGATGGATACCATGTTGGAGATCCATGGAGGAGAATCGATGGGTTGGATGAATTTGGTGTCTGATAATTTTTGAAGTTCAGCTTTTACCATTAATGCAAATTTTGGATGCATCTTTTAAATCTTTTGCTTGAATGATTTAACTTTTATATCGAGCATCAGATTGTGCATGACCAAATTCAGGTCAATATTCGACATATCCTTATACGACCAAGCTAATATTTCTCTTTTCTTTTAGGAGAGTTGTGATAATGACTTGTTCCTTTAAGGACATAATGAGTTCTAAATTGATAAGTTTAGGAATTGAGGGATCAATGATGGTATCTACGTCAATTGTTTCCTCAATTTATATGTGGGATCCCTCCTCAAATTTATGAGATGTAGGGAACAAATGGATATCGCCAGCTGGATTTGGAGAATCGATCTCTTCATTAGGCTTGACCTCAGCTTCACACACATCTTTAGACGACCCTTGGGAGAAGTGAAATGGTTGTAACATCTCTTCATAAGGGAAGAACTTCGTAGGTGATGGTGGAAAAGTGGCGTGATCAAAATCAATGGCCTTTTGATTGAGGTGCAAAGGCTTTGAAGGGTCATTGGGATTATGAAGTGGTATGGTTAGATCAATGGAAATAATATTAATGGATGGTGGATGAAGCCTATAAAAAATGGGTGGCCTCAAATGGATCAGAGGTGGCTGAGATGGAAGTGGAATGACTAGATGAGGCCTAGGACGAGCTAAGGTGATTAGATATTATGGTGGTAGTAGTTGCTACAAAATGGGCATACCCATAGGGAACAAACAAAGGTAGAATTCCTCAAGATCATTTATAGGTACAATAATAGTCATTGTATCCTTTGAGCTATCTAAAGTAATGGACATTGCATCAAACTCGTGATAAGATGAATAAATAGACATGTCATCTTGATCTTGAGTGGATCCACCACCCTCTTCAAGCCAATCATTCAAATGATCATTGGATGGGCAAAAATATTCTTACTCATTGATCTCTTATTTTGTATTAGAGATCCAACCACTGATGTATTCTTGATTAGAGGACAAGCAATAATTCATGTGAATCTAATCGCTAATCCATCACATATGGGTAGGACCTAGATAGTCTAAATTTATCACATTCCTAGACTCTTCGAATACCTCACTAATAGATTTAGGGGACTATCAACTGTGGTGAGAACCAAGGTATGCAAGTTTTATATCATCCTCATACTCTTTAGGTGTATCATTGAGGGAGTCATGAGGCTGGATAGAAACTACTATAATTGGGATATGGTCTCCTAACTTATGAAAATAGTCTGGGTTAGCGTAATAATTCTCATCGATCTCTTATCCAAAGTCTAAGGTTAGGTGTTGGATGAAATCTGGTAGGAGTTCATCTAGCATATGTATGGAGTACCCTAGGCCAAATTTGTTTGTAGGGAGTTGATATTGTGGCTAGTAAGGTATTCAAATACTTTTTTTGAACTGACCAAGACTATTCCCATGCCAATGATAGCGATGAAAGTATCATAGGATAAAATTTAGAATTTACTAATAAGTGACATTCCCTAAAAATGGTTCATCATCGTCCGCTATCATAGGTGACAGACTTATGGAATCATCAAGGCCCCTATAGATAAATTTTATATGGTTTGGGGAACCCCCAAGGTCATAATGGTACCAATGGGTAGTGATTGTAAGTGAGGTATGCCCATGTATTGTATGGACTCAATGAGTGGAGTGAATATAATATTTTGTATCAAATACTTAGCGATTCCAGGATTGGCCAAATGAACCATAACCTGCGATGGGGTGGATGATGATGATGGATGGATGGCTTGATCTGACTCATACATAGCAAAAAATATTTTTTTTAATCCATAGGAGTTAGAGCATCTTCTATGTGGATGGTGGAAATGGAGGGAGAAATATCCCCGATTGGTCCCTTCAAATTTTTCTTGCTCGAAGGATTTGAGGAGGAAGGAATATGAGGAGAAATTGATGGCGATGGCGAGGATGGAGATGTTTTAACGGTGGAATGTGTCACCGAATCAAGACTCTGGATGGTATCATTTGGTTTGATATCCATATGTATGGATGACAAGGTAGACTCTTGCAAGTGGTGCACCACATTACAATACTTGAAGGGATAAATATTAGAATGAACCACATGGACTTGTTCTTCATGTATGTATTTGAGGCATTGATGCAAAATGGATGGGATACATTTCATGTCTTGCATCCAAGGTTGTTCCAAGACATGGCATAATGTCTGAATAGTCTTTAGCCCAACCTGAATATGGAGGACTATTGTGCCAATGATGGAGCATAAAGCATCATTGAATGCTTGGAGGGTGAATGTAGATGTTATGATATGTGAGGTTTAGAGATTAAGGTGCTCTAGTGCATTAGTTTTGATATTTATTGAGAAACCTATGTTGATCAACACCCGCTTGTAGGGAATCTGATTTATACTAGCAATGACGTGCAATGGGAGATCAGACCTAGTAGTGGGAGTTGCCTTGATATCATGATCATGAAATGTAATAGTAGGTTCTCTACAATGTTGAATATGCCCCACAAAATTAACAAATGAATTTGGATCCTGGGTTTGCAATTCAACTGACTTCAAAATCTCCATTAGAGCTTCACGGTATGGTTATGACTACTATATTAGCTCATACATGGAAAGTCTAGTGGATGTCATCCATAGGCTCTGAGTATGCCTACTTTTAATAGTCACCACTGGGTGAGGTGGCAGACCTAGGATAGTATTTATTTACGGAACATACTATGATGTGGAAGGGATGTTTATTGGAATTGTAGGTGGTGTAGTCAAATTTGGATACCTCCTATTATGTGTCACAATATTGATCATCCCTACAAAACCGTGTGTGGGTGGAGCTGTATAGATTTAATTTACCTATGGGATGTGACATGTTTGTACCTCATATGTAGGCAATGGATCCTTAAATATGCCCATCTATTTATTGTTTTTTGCGAGAGGATTATCGATTTGGAGTTAATTCCTATCAAGCATATCTTGTACTTTGTTCTTGAATGTGATACATGATCGAATGTCATGACCATTCACTTGATTATAAGGACAGTATTGGTCCTCTCAATACCATTTTAGTTTAGGATTATTAGGATCTAAGGGGTGGATATCTAGCAATTTGATAGCCTTGGCCTCACATAATTGATTAAAGAGTGATGCCAAAGACTCAAGCAATGGCATATAATTGTGACGTTGACGGTGTTGCTACCTTTGCCCCTGATTATGTTGGGGTTGATTATACTATGTAGGAGGGGGTTGGGCCTGATAATTGTCTTGTTGTGGTAGGTTTGACTTTGTAGGCCTTGGAATATTTAAGACAACTTGATTAACTGCTACGGGTTTCTATTGAGTTTGGTTGCATTTCAGGTTTTTATTCCACTTCTTTCAAAGTTTAAGTTCCCCTTTCTAAATCTTGATATCCTCTATGACCTTAGCTTGATCCAAAGCTTACTTGAAGGTATGATATTACTGGAGTTGTAACAACAATGAGATCTATTTTGAACAACTCTTTGTGAAAAAATGAGTGAACTCTCTTATAGTCAAGGTAAATGGAAACTTTGACATGACCACTCACCACCTATTTCCATAGTCCAAGACTAGTTCATCATCAAATTTTTGAAGATAGTATAAATCAGTCAAGGTAGATTTCTTCTTAAAATTGAATGTAAAGCATTCTAGAAATGCATTTGTGAGCTATTCAAATCTATGAATGGTGTGCCTTGGAAGATGATTGAACGAATCCAAGGTTGGACCTGAGAGTATTATCAGGAAGGTTCTCAGCAACAATGCATCGTTATCCTAAATTTGAAAGAATAAATTCATGAAACTGGTGGCATGCTCCTATGCATCATCATCCCCTTTGAACTTGTCTAACTTGGGTATCTCAAAATGCTTTGAATATGGGGGATATTGGATAGAAGGATGTAGTGATTTGTTGCAAAGTTGACTTAGTGTGGGCTTCTTGTAACTTATTTCTAAAGCTTGTTTTTCCAGTGATTGAGTATGCTCAATGAGCACCTTATAAGCTTCATAATTAAAGAACTCATCTTCTCACATTTGCTCTCAAGGAGGGGAAGGTGGAAGATGCCTAGTGGGATGAGGTGGTTGATTCTAATCATCAACCATATCCTCATAATGTGACTCGGGGTGCCCTCGATCTTGGTAATCTAATCCTAAGTCCTCATAGGCTATGTGATTCGATGGAGCATTGTTGATTTGATGTTGTAGGGGACTATTTTATTGATGAGGTCATGAGGAGGAGGACTCTAATTAGGTTTAGGTGACAATTTCTACTTATGCACCATGTGATGTTGTTGTATATACTACCTAGGTGTACATGGTGTAGGAACCACCTCTTTCATGGATTTTTGCAATTTTTCTTGGTATAGAACTTCTTGGTACACCCTATTTTCCTATATTCTCTATTGCCTTAGCTAATGCTTTTCATCCAAGTGTTTTTTATCCAACCGTAGATGGTTCAATGTTGCTTGTTTCTCAACATTATTTCTAAGGGCTTGCTCTAGTTGGTAAGCAGTATGGGGTTCAATTGACCTTTGTATTAACACAAAGGACTTTAGCTTGCTTTATAGCTCTAGAAGGGTTGGCTATCCATTTTTCATGATTTAGGGAAGCTACGTTGACTTGGTACCCAGGCTTATAGGTAAACTCGATGTGCTCAGGGGGCGTAGAGGCACAACATGCTTGCATGGAATACTCTTATTTAGGATTTCAGATCAAAAACCCTTTCCTACTCATTTTTTAGGACTATGTGAGCTGAAATGGGTGTTCTATTAGGACGACGAGTGCCATACATATCTAAAAGGGTATATTACCAACTCATCCATAGATGGTCAGAAGGAGTGACATGATCATCCAACCTTGTACATGGTGTGTACGCTTGATCATTATCTACTTGGTGTATAGGGCGAGTCACAATGTGAACTCATGGTATTGCCCTACTAGAACCTTAATCGTGCTATAGGGTTTGTCTATGGTGAGCACAAAAAGTATCTTGACTATGGAGGTCATCGTTATGATCATATCAATGATCGATAGATGCATCTTGAATGGGTAATTACTCTAGGTCAAACTCTCTATAAAAACTAGGTTGCCATATAGAAATGGCTACATCCTTGGGACTAAAGTGGAGGTATTCCATACCACCATGAAAATATTTTATGGCAATAGCCCTTGATCAAGTTTGGTCACATATAGCTACTATGGTCTTTATCACCCAAAAAAAACAACAAGAAACACACAATCAAACAATATGATTATCTTGTTTAATTTTTAGATGTGAATCCCTAAACTATTTGGTGTGTTTTGATGTGTTGCTGCTATTTCTTTCTTGTTCATGTTTTGCTTTTGTTGATGATATCTCTTAGTTTAATGGTTTTCACCTAGATGCTCTCACACACTAACTTGGTGATGAAATCCAAGTTGTGAAACCCACCAAAGCTTGGTGATGAAATCCAAATCCGATGAGGCAGCCCAGGTCCTACCAATCCTCACCCTGTTCATCGTGGTCAACGATACACCCTTCAAAGAGGAATGTGTACTATTTTCCATAGCTACGATGGTTCTTGGACCAGTCTTGGTCAAAAATAAGGTACAAAATGATTAACATTTGGTGATAAAATATATCTTTCTAATGTTTAATATGTGTCATGGTGTGTGGGGTTATAAGTAAAGAACATTTTAATTTTAGATATCTAAAGTATGCAGAACCCTAAATGACTAGCCTATAAATAGGAAGCAACAAGCAAGCCAAAGAACCAACAAACAAAGATTATGATTTTTTTATTTTTCTTTTGTAATGGAAAACTTTATTTACTGTTATTTATGAGAATATAAAAATAAGGA
Organism: Wollemia nobilis; assembly: GCA_028583015.1. Taxonomy (NCBI): domain Eukaryota; kingdom Viridiplantae; phylum Streptophyta; class Pinopsida; order Araucariales; family Araucariaceae; genus Wollemia; species Wollemia nobilis. Next base: position 915,303 of record JAQPPZ010000267.1, read on the forward strand.
TAGATGCACTTACTTTGATAGCCTACGTTTGATGAAGATCATGTTTACTGATATTTTCTACCCTTTAATTTGAGGTGGGTGGTCACACACTATTCGTAATAGTGAGCATCCAAAAATGGGGGTTTGTACGACCATCTCAGGTCAAAAACACTTTAATTTGGGACCGTATCAGGGTTAGATGATCATAGAATAGGGTCATCTCAAGGTCAAACGATCATAGACCAGGGTCATCTCAGGGTCAAACGATCATAGAACAGGGCTATCTCAGGGTGAAATGGTCATGTTTGTTTATTGTCTGTACAAGGTACAATGGTACCTGCAAGTCAAAAACACTAAAAATAACAACAATAAATAATGCTTATGAAATATAGGAACTAGATCCCATTGTGATCGTCACTAAAATGCTCAAAAACTAGTGCACAATAACTTGAAAATGTATGATTGCAATAAATGAACACAAGAAGCATGCGATGTAACACACTAAGATAAAATAAGGAAATGATAAATCAGGTCCTTTATATTAATAATAACTTATTTTGATCAAAATGAGTTACAAATACATCCCATTTAGGGATTTCAATAGTGTGATATAATAGATACACAATCCGAGGGTTTTATCCTATCTAAAATAATTTTGGTGCACTATGCAGCCTTCTTGCATCCACAAATAATTCTATAAAGGGTTTCTTCATGACCTCAGCAAGGGGTGATAATGTTGAACTCTTGTACTCCTCTTCCCCCATAGAAAATCTACGATATACACACAAGGAACACAAAAGCATTAATAGCATGTGCAGATGAAAAGATAAGTAAAAGCAATAAATGACAGAGACATGATGAGTAAATACATAAAAAAAAAGCAACTATGCTAAAAAATGAAGAATGCAAACAACTCGAGGGTTCGTGGTTCAATTCTAGTAGCACTTTATCGCTTGAAAACTATAAAACTTGGGATCCTTTTGGATGAGGATGGATGAAAATTTATAGATCTCTAGAAAGGAATCTATTCTCAACAAATAATCTTTATACGAGAGAGGTGACCTACATGCTCTTCTCCAAAATCCTATGCAATGCCATTTGGCTCTTCTGACATATGTAATGTTATTTTGGTTCAAGCGTGCATGTTAAACTGGGCTCAATCATGTGCAAAATCGACAACGCAATCCTGTTGAGTAAATATTTTGCCCTATAACAAAATGATCACGCAACTAGAGTTTCTGACAGGAAACTCTTTCTTGCAAAGAAAATTTGTTATTTTAATTTCTCCAAGTTTCTTGTGAACAAACATTCATATGCATATAACCAATTAAGACCTAATGCAAATAAATGAATGTAATCTAGAATAACTTAAATCCTGCAAGTAACTATTAACAAGGGGCCTTTAATGATTCACAACAAACTTTGTAACCCTAATCTGTTAAAATAACCAACCGCGTAAAGCAAAAGAAAGAACAAAAATCCCTTTCTTCTTTTATGCTCTTGAAATTAATGAAACCCTCCCAAAAATAAATTAGCAACCTCTTTTATATTTTGGCTTAAAGAAATATTTTAAATGAGAAAATGCGTGGTATAGGCCACTTCATTTTAAGCTCCGTGCCTTTAGCATGAGGTTCATTTTATCGTTAACTGGTTCATTTTATCTTTTATTTAATTGTTCTGCTATTTCTATGTTAGCTTTTGGAGTTAGAAAACGTATTCTGGAATGCACCAGAATCCGAAATGCCAATATTTGAATAAAAAAATGTGAAAATAAAATTAGAACCTAACAGAAAGATTCTTTATGAGAATCAGCTGGAAAACCGAAACAGGACGTTAATTTGGTTAGCAATCTCCTCCCTGCAAAACCCCAAGTTATGAGATGAAGCTCTAAAACAACCTCGACCTAACAGACCCGCAATAAAACACAGTCGAATCAGATCAGATGCAAGACTCTAAGGAAATAAATAATTGCAACATTCTATCATTCACCTATCGTAACCCACATTATGGTGTAAACGAATAGATACAAGAAAGAATAATGCAAGGGAAAGATCTACAAAAATAACAGTAGTCTTAGCCTTCAATCTCCTTTTGGTTTCACACACAAAAGTTACTCTTGCCAAATAAACTCCTTTTTATTCACAAAAATAATGCTTTTCTTCTTACAATTTCCAGCCCCTGTATCTACATTCGCTTCTGCTTTTAAACTTTCTGTTGCGGCTCTTGGTTTTGCCCTCGTGACGCTTCGTTTCACTTCCCATATCGCTTCGTTTCATTTTCTCGCTTCTTTGCTATTTTGACCTTTTGCTCGAGCCTGAAACGTTTGGTCTTCTCTGCGGACTGTAATCGTCGATCTGAAGCGTTATCATGAACCTCATGCCTTTGTGCCACGTGTTCAATGCTTTTCTGCACGTTTCGTAATGGCCCCATGTAAATCGTGACATTTTTATGCATGCAGCCTTGCTCCTCTGCTTTCACCGCGAAAACGTGACATGTCGCGATATCGCGACATTTTTCTGCCAGCAGCCTTGCCAATGCAACCTGTCGTGAAATCGCGACGTTTTTCATCTTCGTACGCTTCGGCCGCAACCTGTCGCGAAATCGCTACCATTTTCTGTTTTGGGCCATCTCGCCGCAACCTGTCACGAAATCGCTACCATTTCTCCGTTTCGTACCACTTTGCTGCAACCTATCGCGAAATCGCTACCATTTTCTACTTTCAGGCCATCTCACCGCAACCTGTCGCGAAATCGCTACCATTTTTTGCCCTCTGCATGGTCTTCACTTTCTATCGCGATTTCGCGACGTCTTTGTCTGGCTGGAACGTTTCCTCAAAAGTTGCACGATATCGCTATGCCATTTTACCACTTAGGCCTTTTAATCCACCCGCGTTGTGAAAACGCGACGCGTCACGATTTCGCGACGCCTTTCGACTTATGCGCTTTGTGTCAGTTCTCATCATGATTTTGCTACACTGCTGGGCCTTATCGCCTTTGGCTCGGTTTTGTCACGATTTTGCTACACTATTGGGCCTTATCGCCTTTGGCTCGATTTTGTCGTGATTTCGCTACACTACTGGGCCTTATCGCCTTTGGCTCGGTTTTGTCACGATTTCGCTACACTGTTGGGCCTTATCGCCTTTGGCTCGATTTTGTCATGATTTCGCTACACTGCTGGGCCTTATCGCCTTTGGCTCGATTTTGTCGTGATTTCGTGACCATTTTATATTTTATGCCTTCTGCTCGTTTGCAAGCCGCAAAAATCAAACACGTCGCGATTTCGCGACGGTTCCGCCCACCTGCCGTTGACTGCGTTGATCGCGATTTTGCGACATGTCACGATTTCGCTACGCTTTTCCATTCTATCTTTCTCTCTCCTCTCTAGGCCGCGATGGAGCAACATGTCACGATTTCGCTACACTTTTTTGTTCTGTCCGTATCGGCCTTCTCCACGACGGAGCGACATGTCGCGATATCGCGACAACTTTCGACCGTGACAGAGCGACATGTCGCGATATCGCGACAACTTTTCTCCTTAGTGAAATTTTTGCCTTTTTCTTTGATTTTCTTAGCATCTCGGGTCACTGTTTTCTTCTTTGAAAGCATGCAAAAAGGTGGGCCCCCAATTTTGGGGTGTGTTGTGGATTAGCCACAACAAATGGTGACTCTAATTGTCAAATGCTCCAGAGCATTTTGGTGAGAACCCAACCTGAAATATACAAGCTTAGATACAAAGCGTCAAGCACATAAAAGATAAACAAATACCGACGGATCGAAGTACATGAAACATCAGAATCATTAGTATTAGCTCGGTGTGTGCTATTTGTTTTCATTCCATATCGCTTGAACTTGATCAACATTCCATTGTCGCTTTACATGCATGCATATGTGAGACTCTGAATGATTTGTGTAACCTAATAAATATGCTTAGAGATTTTGCTTTTACAAATGCATAGACCTTCTAATATCATACACAAATATTCAAGATTATCAAACCCTCTTAGGATCAACCATGTGTATAATGAATTGTTTTATTAGATCCCAAAGTTGGTTATGAGTCACTACTATCTTGAACCCATGTGTAAGTGAAAGTGAAATCAGAGCTTTGGGAAATCAGACTCCCAACCTAATCGAGATGAGAGTTTAACCCTATTCTTACTACTCTGATTTGGAATTCATTACCTCACTTTGAGCAAAATAATTTAACCAATTATGGAAGAAATGGTCATGCTAGTCTAACCCTTTGAACAGTCAGTGGTCTTGTTTTTTTAGACAAGACATGTTGTCATGCATGGGCATACCTAACCCCATAATCCATGACTTAACTTCATTTCTTTGGACCTTGGGGATGACTACCCATCCTTTGCAGAGGACAAGTAGTACGATCCTTCCAATCCAATATAAAGATGAGATGGGAAAAATTAATTTTTACTTCTTGGATCTTGGGGATGACTACCCATCCTTGCTAGGGACATGTAGTACGATCCTTCCAATCCAAGCTTTAGATGAAAATGGAGAATATTAATTTTATTGCTTGGACCTTGGGGATGACTACCCATCCTTTGCAGAGGACAAGTAGTACGATCCTTCCAATCCAAGATTTATCATGAAATGAGACATAGGAGCTTTGGGGAATCAGATTCTCAACCTAGGCGAGATGAGAATTATGCCCTATCCTTACTACTCCATGTAGGTCAAATCAAATTTTTGGGGAGTTGGATCCTCAACCTAAGTTCGATGAGGACTTAACCCTATCCTTACTACTCGATTTTAGGCTTTAAGCTTTATGGAAGTGGTAAAAACCACTGTTTTAAGGATCATGTTGCATAATAGGATAGACATGAAATACTTCTTTCGCCTGACCTTTTCTTCCAAGCAAGGTTTTGATCATTTTGCTCAAGATCCTTTTTAATGTGTATAAAATGTGCTTGGTTCTAGATATCTCGGGGCTCAGTTTCCAACCTTAGGATTTTTTTTTTTATTTATGTTATAGCATAACCCTAAGAGGATTTGACACACTTTAATGATTTGTATCTGAAATGCATATGCAACTAAGATGGCATGTATATGCAAAGTGAGATGTAATATGAATGCATTGCCCTTTGAATTGTAGATGAAGTATTGCCATAATTTGTAAAACTGACTACTTCATGCATCACAAGCCTCAAACGATATTATTTAACTGTTTGTGTTACATGTGGAGCTTTTACAACATAATTCCAATGTTTCATATTTTCCCGATCTTAGGCATGAGTTAACATTTCAAACTTTTATTTTTTTTTTCTTTTTTATTTTTTTTTATTTTTAAGAAAATAAAACATGTCAAATAAACACACCACCTAAACGTCCAACCTGCACACACAAAAGAAACAAAGCACGACATTAATACAAAACCTAAACATGTCAAACAAACACACAACTTAAATATCAAATCTGCACACACAAAAGAAACAAAGCATGGCATAATTACATATAATACAAAACCCAGCCGCCTCAAGCCTGGAAATAGTGTTTCAAGTGCAACCCATTGACAGGTAATGCCAAATCCTTTCCATCCAAGGTTCTTAGTCTAAAACTGTTTTCCCCTAGGACTTCTGAAATCTGGTACGGACCCAACCATAAGTAGTCAAACTTATCATGATCCCCTTTCTTCTCATGTCTTTTATCCCATAACAAAGACTAGATCTGATATTTTAAAAGCCTTGGCTCTAGAATTTTTGTCAAACCATATTTTTACTACATCCCGGTGTTTACTAAAATGAAGCATAGCCTCATCCCTTTTTTCATCCAGATGCATTAATTGTGTTAGTCTAGACTCAAGTTTATCATCAGCTCCGAAATAATCTTTCATGAAATGCAAGTGTTTGTAACTTGAGATTTGTAGGAAAAATGGGATCTTGTCCATAAACCAGATGGTAAGGAGATGTTCCTATTGATTCTTTGACTTTGATTCTGTCAGCCCAAAGAGCCAACTTAAGTTTGTTATGCCAATCTCTAGGATTTCTTTCCAACAATTTTTTTATGACGCATAACAAATTCTTGTTAGAAGATTCAGCCAATCCATTGCCTTGCGGATAATAATTGGAAGAGAATTTTAAACTCACACCGTTGTCAAATGCCCAATTAGCAAATTCCAAAGAGGAAAAAGCTGAACCATTATCACTTACAATGGAGTTAGGCATCCCAAACCGAGTGACAATATTATCCTCTAAGAATTTAATAACAACCTCCGAAGTAGCATTCTTTGTGGGGATAGCTTCAATCCACCTTGTGCAATAATCCGTAGCTGTCGAAATGTATTTGTGGGAATCGGATGAATTGGGACCGATAATCCCAACAAAATCTAGGCCCCATTGCGCAAAAGGTCTAGACTCAATTACGGATTGTAAAGGCATGGAAGCACCCCTGTCTCTATTGGTTGCAGTTTGACATGTATGACATGACCTCACATGAGTATGGGCATCTTTGAAAAATCGAGGCCAATAATAACCGGCTCTAAGGATTTGATGGGCTGTGGCATTAGCGGACCCATGTCCTATCCCATGTTTACCATGAAATTCCTCAAGTATTTGCACTGCCTCTTTTTGATCAACACAACGAAGGTAAATACCTTCATGGTTTTTCTTGTATAACGTGTCGGATCTAATTAGGAAATTAGCAGACTTCAAGCGCAAGGCTCTTCGTTGAGTAGAATTCAAATGCGGTGGACATTTACCATTTAGTAGAAAATACACCACATCTCGCATACCACTCATATTTGGTTATATCTCACGACTTCATAATGTTGACATGAAATTGCGAGATCCTTTTCTGCTATAGCCTTAACCAACCCTTGTCCCCGCACTATCTTCATGGATTGAATCTCCAGATCAAACTCTTGCAAAGTTGAAATCCACTTACCTCGTCTTTCACCTAATTCATTCTGTATGAACATGGCTTTGACTGCAGGATCCGGGACTATAGCAAACACCCTACTGTGGACTATGTAATGCCTGAATTTTTTAATGGTCTTGACTAGAGCATACATTTGCTTGTCCAAGATGGAGTATCTCAGCTTCGCATCTTTGAGAGGACTACTCAGGAAGGCAATAGGATTTTCAATGTTGCCTTCACTCTTCTGAGTTAAAACACTCGCAAAGGAGTGATCTGAAGCAAATGTGTAAATATAGAAAGGCTTCGTATAATCGAGACTCACTAAAATCGGGGCTTTAGAAATCGCGTCCTTGATATTTTTGAAAGCATCTCTATTTTCATCTGTCCACTTGATTTGGACCTCTTTCTTTAACATGTCGTTCAAAGGCTTTGCTATTTCTGCAATAAATTTTTTGACGAAATTGATCTTCCCAAAAAATGATCTCAACCCCTTTTTGCTGTTGGGACAAGGAATCTGTTGTATGGCCTCTATTCTTTCAGGGTCAATGGAAATTCCATCCTTAGATATCACATGTCCCAATAATTTTCCTTCCGTTACCCCGAAAATGCACTTCTTTGGGTTGAGAGAAATGCCATGTTCCCTGCATCTTTGAAAGACTTTCTTTAGATCCTTGACGTGGTTTTCCCTGTTCTTAGAAAAGATAGGAATGTCATCTACATAGATGATGATGCACTTACCTATGAGCCCCTTAAAAGCAAAGTCCATAGCTCGTTGGAATGTGGCACCTGCGTTCAATAGTCCGAAAGGCATTCTCCGTATGCAAAGGTGCCCCACTTTGTGGTGAAGGCAGTTTTCATCCTATCACTAGGATGGATAAGGACCTGATTATATCCCGAATAACCATCCAGGAATGACATCATCTCCGACCCATTTACCTTTTGGAGTATTTCATCAATGGTGGGTAACGGGTAGTTGTCCTTTTGTGAGGCTTTATTAAGATTTCTAAAATCGATACATAACCTTATTTCTCCACTCTTTTTCCTCACGGGGACCAAGTTAGCAACCCATGTGGAGTGCCTAACAAGAAAGATGATCTTAGCTTCTAACAGTCGCTTTACCTCTTTCTCTATCAAGGGTTCTAATAATGGATTGACTCGCCTTTGTCTTTGCTTGAAGGGTTTGGAGTCTGGCTTCAACGGAATCGTATGCATTATGACATTCTGATCATAGGTTTTCAGCTCCTTATAACTCCAAGCTATGCAGTCTATGTATTCCTTTAATGTATTGGCAATGGAATCCTTCTCCTGCTTGGTACATGCTTTTGCTATGAATACTTCTCGAGGGTTTTCTCGCACTTCCAATATTAACCAAGTCACAAAGCTTCTCTGGGAAGTGGAACCTTTCTACCTTCTCTTGGTTGGTATCCGATATCGAAAGTTTTTTCTAATGAAGCCATCTCATTTGGCATCTTATTACATTTTCCAACAATATTTTCTTCCAAATCTGCCTCCTCTAGATCCCTCTCATCTTCATCTATAACCTGCTTTTCAAATATACCAGAATTAGTGACAAAATGGAATATGTGCCTGTCACTATCAAATACTTGGAAATTCGTGACATTATCCGGTATCGAGGGGCAAGGGACCAGTTCTATGGAGAATTTCTTGCATTTCTTGTGCTCCACTGGTTTCAACATACTCGCAGCTATGGCTAGAGAGTCTACCAGACGATTGCCTTTTCTAGAGATCAGAGATATGTTAAAAGCATCAAACTCATCTATTAAATCTCTAACCCTGGTTCGGTAAAGTCTGAGCCGCTTGTCCTTGCATACGTATTGTCCCTTCACTTGTTTTACCACCAGTTTCGAATCACCAAGGACCTTGATACACTTAACTTTCTTTCGAAGGGCCAATTGAAGTCCGAGAATCAAGGCCTCATATTCTGCCATATTGTTGGTGGCAGGGAACTGTAGTCTATATGCAGCGAACATAGGCTCTCTGTCCGAACATGATAATTCAATACCGGCTCCTCGCTCCTTGTCCTGGACTTGGATCCATCAAATCTTAAAGTCCAAATGTCCTGATGTCCTTCAAGTAACATTGCATCCAATCCTTTCATTTTGGGAATTTTTAGGTGTTTCTATGTCCAAACAATATGCTCCCAATTCCGCTTCAATGTATTGGATCTCATTCGGTTTGTTGTATTCTGTGATCATCTCCTTGAGCCTAGGTTCACTATCAATCCGAATTTGGTTGGCCACTCCCCTCCAAGGCAACCACATATGTGAAGAATCTATCACAATGTAACCGTTTAGGTTTTTACTCCAATCTCTTCCCAAAACCATGCCATATTTGATAGGAATGTCGAGCACCAATATGTCTATGTGATGTTGAACCCTAGGTTCCGAATTGACTTGAATAAGCACATCACCCAATTCTCCCACTGCCTCCATGGTTGATCTATCCAACTGCACCACCCTCGCTTCTAGAAGGTTTTGGTGTAAGTCCCAATTTTTTATAGATTTCTAGGGGCATAATGGTAGCCGAGGCCCCCGAATCTATTAAGCAATTGTGCAGGTTTTTACCTCGCAATTCTAATGGTTATCGAAAAAGGAGGTATATCTCATTTTTCCTTTTTCAAAACCAATCGGGACTCAACACTTTTAGCTTCATGAACTTGGGCAGGTGGATCTAAACTTTTTGGTGGACTTACTTCTTGGCCTAATAATCGGGACATATCATACATTGAGACATTGGCCTTAGTTTTCTTCATGTCTTCCACCAAGTCATAAGTGGGTTTTTCTGAATTTGACATGTTTTGCACCATCTTAGACTTTTCCACCATGGATGGAGGAGAGGGATTGACATCTCCTTTGAAATTAGGAGGGAGTAATTGGTTGTTTGGAGGAGTAGAGGAAGTTTTGGGCTCCTTAGAACTCCTAGTGTAATACTTGTGATTTCCTTTCCCAAAATGTTTGTTGGCATGAACTTCCAATGTTTCTTCATCTTCGTTTCCAAAAAATTCCACATCCTCCTCTTCTTCACTTTCTTGGGAATGTATAACCTCAGTCAATATAGACTCATGCTTCCCGTGGCCACAGTGCATGCAATCATTGTCACAAGGTCCTGATTCTCCAAAATCTTCCGAGACATCTGCCTGATTGGCTATGGGATTGGGTACTCGCCCATTATTCGGCTGCGTGTTGTATGTTCCTTTTCCTCTATGGTTATGAGGCCGGTTATGACCCATGGCTTGGTCCACCTTTTTATTGACATTTCCCACCGTAACCAAAACTTTGGCCAAGGTTTCCTTCATGTTTTCTATGGCGGATTCGGACCCTTGTGGTTGAGGCACGGTAATTCTGGGTCCAGTTGTGTTTGCTGCATTAGCCACCTCTGGAATGGGTACAATGGCTTGGGTCTGGGCAGTTGGATTCCATCCTGGATTCACACTTTGAATCGGAGTGATTGTTGGATAAGTCGTTGGGCTTGGCATGCTAATCGGAGCAAACCCCGGCATGGTCAACAAATTATTGCCCATGCCGAACCTAGGCAAACCCATCGAGCTATTTTGAATTAATCCTCGCGTTTGAACGGAGGCATTAGGATAACTTGGAAATGATGCCACTTGGGTGGGTGTTTGGAAATTGTTCATCATAGGAACCTGTGGTGCCATTAACTGGTTCATCATGGCAAATTGACTGTATGGACCATATTGTCCCATCCCAGTCAATTGAGACAATCCTCGCTCCTAGCGAGTTCATTTGTTGTTTGAGAGTCATTGTCTCTACATAGGCTAAAGGAAGCATCGTAACCTGAGGATTCCTTCTAGTCAACAAAGACGTTAAAGGATCTAAGGCTCCGAAATATAATTGCAAGGCGACCGCAGGATCTACCGCAAAGTGACGAGTCAGATTCGTGTATAGTTTTTGGAACCTCTGATTGAATGTTCGTATGGGCTCATTAGGTAATATTTTGCATGATACGAACAAATTGTAGATTATGGAGGGATCCAATAACATTCTAAATTGGCTTATGAAGGCGGTTTCTAATTGGGCCCATGAAGTGATGGACCCTGCTGGAAGATTTCGATACCATTCATTGGCCGTGGGGTCTAGACTAGCAGGGAAAACTCGGCAAGCAACATCCTCGTGAGTAACCCCTTGCCTAAACATGTAATCCTTGTAGATTTGGACATGATCTTCTACTGTTGTGGGACCATCGTGCAAGAATTTGGGTAATCCCCTTTCAATGTTTCTAGGCAAGTCGTGGACTTCCCCAAGAATATCTAAGGGGGAACTTTGCGCACCATACCAAAGGGCAGGTGGCTGTTGTTGTTGTTGTTGTTGGGCCATGTTGTTCAAAGGTGTTAACCCTATGGGAACAATGGAAACACTTGGAACTGTGGAGACAGATACACCTGGTGTTACTGTCGCACTTGAAATTAAGGGCTCAAGCCCGCTAGACGTACTTGAGTCTAAAGAAATCCCTAACTCAAGTATACTGGGTGGTATTTTGATCTCTAATGTTTTGTTTTTCGGCTTCCTAGCAGTGGGAGAAAGGCTTTGGAAAATAGTTTCCCCTGTGGTTTTGGACCTAGTAGCTATGTACTCAAGTTGGGCCAGCTTGGAAACTCTAGAACTCAAAAGACTTCTCTCAACTTACTTGCAAAATACAGTATCTAAATGTTATACCTGCAAGCACAATAGGTGGAAACAAAACTACCCACGTTAATTGTTAGAACAAATCATAATCACAAAGCAATAAAGAAGGCCCTCCTTCTAGCGCCAAAATGTTGAGTGAATATTTTGCCCTGTAACAAAATGATCACGCAACTAGAGTCTCTGACAGGAACTCTTTCTTGCAAAGAAAATTTGTTATTTTAATTTCTCCAAGTTTCTTGTGAACAAACATTCATATGCATATAACCAATTAAGACCTAATGCAAATAAATGAATGTAATCTAGAATAACTTAAATCCTGCAAGTAACTGTTAACAAGGGGCCTTTAATGATTCACAACAAACTTTGTAACCCTAATCTATTAAAATAACCAACCGCGTAAAGCAAAAGAAAGGAAAAAAAAATCCCTTTCTTCTTTTATGCTCTTGAAATTAATGAAACCCTCCCGAAAATAAATTAGCAACCTCTTTTATCTTTTGGCTTAAAGAAATATTTTAAATGAGAAAATGCGTGGTATAGGCCACTTCATTTTAAGCTCCGTGCCTTTAGCATGAGGTTCATTTTATCGTTAACTGGTTCATTTTATCTTTTATTTAATTGTTCTGCTATTTCTATGTTAGCTTTTGGAGTTAGAAAACGTATTCTGGAATGCACCAGAATCCGAAATGCCAATCCTTGAATAAAAAAATGTGAAAATAAAATTAGAACCCAAAACAGAAAGATTCTTTATGAGAATCAGCCGAAAAAACTGAAACAGGACATTAATTTGGTTAGCAATCTCCTCCCTGCAAAACCCCAAGTTATGAGATGAAGCTCTAAAACAACCTGACCTAACAGACCTGCAATAAAACATAGTCGAATCAGATCAGATGCAAGACTCTAAGGAAATAAATAATTGCAACATTCTATCATTCACCTATCGTAACCCACATTATGGTGTAAACGAATAGATACAAGAAAGAATAATGCAAGGGAAAGATCTACAAAAATAACAGTAGTCTTAGCCTTCAATCTCCTTTTGGTTTCACACACAAAAGTTACTCTTGCCAAATAAACTCCTTTTTATTCACAAAAATAATGCTTTTCTTCTTACAATTTCCAGCCCTTGTATCTACATTCGCTTCTGCTTTTAAACTTTTTGTTGCGGCTCTTGGTTTCCCTCTGTGATCGCTTCGTTTCATTTTCTCGCTTCTTTGGTGTTTTGACCTTTTGCTCGAGCCTGAAACGTTTGGTCTTCTCTTGTGGACTAATAATCGTCGATCTGAAGCGTTATCATGACCCTCATGCCTTTGTGCCACGTGTTCAGTGCTTTTCTGCACGTTCCGTAACGGCCCCATGTAAATCGTGACATTTTTATGCATGCAGCCTTGCTTCCTCTGCTTTCACCGCGAAAACGCGACATGTCGCGATATCGTGACATTTTTCTGCCAGCAGCCTTGCCAATGCAACCTGTCACGAAATCGTGACGTTTTTCATCTCCGTACGCTTTGGTCGCAACCTGTCGCGAAATCGCTACCATTTTTTGTTTCGGGCCATCTCGCCGCAACCTGTCATGAAATCGCTACCATTTCTCCGTTTCGTACCACTTTGCTGCAACTTGTCGCGAAATCGCTACCATTTTTTGTTTCGAGCCATCTCGTCGCAACCTGTTGCGAAATCGCTACCATTTTCTGTTCTCTGCATGGTCTTCACTTTCTGTCATGATTTCGTGACGTCTTTGTCTGGCTGGAATGTTTCCTCAAAAGTTGCACGATATCGCTACGCCTTTTACCACTTAGGCCTTTTAATCCACCCGTGTCGCAAAAACGTGATGCATCGCGATTTCGCGACGCCTTTCGACTTATGCGCTTTGTGTCAGTTCTCGTCACGATTTCGCTACACTGCTGGGCCTTATCGCCTTTGGCTCGGTTTTGTCACGATTTCGCTACACTGCTGGGCCTTATCGCCTTTGGCTCGGTTTTGTCATGATTTCGCTACACTGCTGGGCCTTATCGCCTTTGGCTCGATTTTGTCATGATTTCGCTACACTGCTGGGCCTTATCGCCTTTGGCTCGATTTTGTCACGATTTCGCTACCATTTTATATTTTATGCCTTCTGCCCATTTGCAAGCCATGAAAATCAAACACGTCGCGATTTTTTGACGGTTCCGCCACCTACTACCGTTGATCGCGATTTTGTGACATGTCACGATTTCACTACGCTTTTCTATTTTGTCTTTCTCTCTCCTCTCTGGGCCGTGACGGAGCAACATGTCACGATTTCGCTACACTTTTTCATTTTCAGCCACTACGGAGCAACATGTCGCGATATCGCGACACTTTTTCATTTCTGGCAGCGACGGAGCGACATGTCGCGATATCGCGACAACTTTCGGCCACGACAGAGCGACATGTCGCGATATCGCGACAACTTTTTCTCCTTAGTGAAATTTTTGCCTTTTTCTTTGATTTTCTTAGCATCTGGGTCACTGTTTTCTTCTTTGAAAGCATGCAAAAAGGTGGGCCCCCAATTTTGGGGTGTGTTGTGGATTAGCCACAACAAATCCCACACGTAGATTCTCTTTTTTTATTCCACTTTTGGCATGACCATCTCGGGGTAGGATGACCATGACTGGAGGCTGCTTCGGGGTAGGACAACCTTAACTAGGGGTCAATCCAAGGTAGGACAACCTTTACTAGGGGTACTTTGGGTAGGATGACTTTGATTGGGGGTCATCCCTTGATGGGATGACCTTTGGAGGCCATCCCTAGGAGGGACGACCAGGGTTGCAAAGGAAAATTTCCCTTGTTTGAGTGGTGAAAACCACTATTTAAGCCCTAGGGTCTCCCAAGGTGGATCATTAGAGTCCATATAGGTAGTCTCCTCAACATGACATATTTTAGGTGTCTACACTTGGTACTAAAGATAGAAGTTGGTGCATAAGGTTGAACATAACTCTACATGAGAAAAGAGCACTCAAACATTCAAATATTCTTCATTATTATCCAAGCACTCAAGAAGACTGTGTAACTCCCAAGTTGCAAGAAAGAAAGTGACAAGTGTCCAATTTATTCTATTCATGAACATTAGCACCACCAAGAATGTCACATCCCCACTATTTTAATTACTATTTGTTGAAAGAATGTGATACTAATGAAAGTGTGTGTGAGTGTAGGTACAGTCTTCCACTCCGTCCAAGAGGGATGAACATGAAGAACACCCGTCGAACATCCACCCCTGGTGAAGACAGTGGTTGAAAGTGTCGGGTAAGGTGGGATATGATGTTATGCTCAAAAGAACCATGGCTCGTGGGTACATGGAAACCCACTAAAATAAAAGCATATAGGAACATACTGCCTGTGATTGCATATCAAAATGCTCTTGCCTAAAATTGCATTGTGCTAAATAAATTAAAAAGGTTTAAATCTTTACATTTGAAATATATATAACATAAACCAATGATAATTATTGAATATAAATTAAATATATATGTATTTAATTATATATATACTAAAAACAATTATATATATATGTATGTATATATATTTATATAATAAATAAATAAATAAAATTAAATATTCTATATTCATATGTTTTCCTCAAAGTACCAAATGTTATGACACCCGACCACCCTCTAGCTTTGCATGAATTACCATAGGTTTCACTGAAAAGCAAACCTTCAAATCCTTTAAATAAAGACTAGATAATGGGAAGAGGGGTATTCTTATTCTTCTTATTCCTTCTCAGTTATCTCTGCCAGTGTGGAAAAAGCTTTAATAGCAGTTTGAAACCTAAAGGCTCAATTGACTAGGTTAGGTATTTCATGTTCTAGTATTTGGAAGTGAATATTGTATGTTATAGAAATATGCGTGTGGATGTTGATATGTGTTTGTTTGAATCTGTCGATTACAAAAAATAATTCATTCGGTAAAATTGTTAATTGTCCTATAGAATTAATTTATACCCAAGAGAAGGAATGGAAGTATTGTGACTCTGAGGTCTTTGGTTGAGCGATAAGGCAACAAGTTAGATGTTTAAATTATGGTAAACCACCAAACGAGTTTATATATAAATTAAATTTTAAAAATTTTGCCTATGTTGAAAGATAGGGAAAATGCATTAGAGTGTGCACTTGTTGAATGCATTAGAATTTCATTGAGTCATGCTGACCCAAGAAAAATGCACAACCATTGTCATTCTCCATTTAATGTCGAGCTGGAAATTCGAGTGAGTGAATCTGGGTTAGCGAGATGGAATGGACGTCTAAATTGCTCGGATGACGTTCTTCGACTTCAAAAATTTTATATTTCACATTGTTGAATAGCCATGAGAAAATTTAAAATACTTTTTAGTATCCTAAATGAATTTTTATAGTCTAAAGTATATTCTAGAGGAGGTAATATTCATTCATTCATAGCATTATATAGATTTGTTGTAAAAGAAGCGAATTTTGGATATTTAAAATTTGAAATTAAATGGCAAAAACTATAAATTTCTCCTTAATAGAACCCTGATGTGAAATGATATGTGAAAGTGCATATGATTCTGTTATAGAAATAATGTATTTCTACATTTTAACCGTAGTATTTGAAGCATTACTATTCAGAGAATAATCTGACTACAGTGTTGCCAAGAAAACATTGAATGATGATTGGAAATAATACCATGCATAAATAGGATTGTTTGTACTCTTGTAATGATTATCAATATGTTATAATGGAATCCTTGTAGAGCCCATTTGGGTATCCAAATTAACTTATTCGCCTCTTCTCTTGTATTTTTAGTGATGGTTGCTAACGTGGGTTCTACCTGTGATAAAAACCAAGTTGAAAATGCTTATCGTCTGCCCCGAATGAAACATATTACAACATTAATTAATGTAATCCTTGAAGTATGATATTATTATATTCAACAATGTTGATAACTTTTTGGGAGACAATCATTGTTTTTTAGAGTTTGGTAAAAGTACTCTATTTAAATTAAGTTTCAGAAAGGAGTATGAATTTAATGGCTTTCAAAGATTATGAGTAAACCTCTTTCTTCCACTGATTATTGATAGTAGAAGATATGCTCATCAAATCCTATTCTGAGAAAAAAAAATTGTATTCGGCGCATAATTTTAGTTGTGGTCTTTATTTTAAAACTTATATAATTTAAAATTTTATAAAGATGTAGTGGTTTATGATAACAACTAATTTTCTATATAGAATCTTGAAAATAGTCTGTTCATCATGCTCTTGCAAGTTTTGAAGAAATAAACAATTATTCTACCTAGTTGATGAGATTAAATTTACCAATAAAACTGGGGAAAAGTAACTATGTTGTTATGCGTGTTTGTATCACACTTTACTAGGGACTTTAAGTTGGGAATTTTTGTTAACTTTAATTTGGTGGAGGTTAAAAGTCAACTCTTGTCGAGCTTTAAGGATAAAGTGATGGGTAGTTGAAAACTATTCTTTCACACCTTTTCCAAAAATAGGGTGATGGCTCATGTAGTGTGACATAAGCAAAAAGCATGCACCTATCTACTGTATTAGTCTATAGTCATCATAAAAGAGTAAAAGCTTGATACATTGCATAAATTAAACAAAAAGATATTTATTATATTGATTATGAATGAATCTCTATTACACATATGCCCCTCTTAGGGTCACTTGAATGATGATACAGTTTATACAATTGCCAATGCCCTCAATAGGGCAGGTGCATTAATATTGCCCTTTGACTAGTCGTAAACTGCCTTGGGGTGGAGTTGACCCCCTTCTTCGTGATGTGAAAGGATTATGATATGGACTCCTCTTGTACCTATCTTCCTATGATCAAGAAACAACAACACATGATCAAAAATATAGATAGCCTCTCATAATGAGGCCCTTTAAGAAAACATACATGATAATGCCATTTAAATTAATAATCAAGAAAACATAAATAAAACCTTTAAACTATGCTAATTGAATCAAGATTTGTAATATAGCATAAAGGAGATCGTTAGACAAATAATGCATGGATCAGATAACAAAATAGAAGCATAGAGGTGCATAAAAGATCCACAAATATCCTAATTAATGCAAACCATGAACTATCTATTCTAAGCTAATTCCTACGGTTACAATTCTTCTAAACTACAATTAAACCTAAGAAATGATTAATCTAACCTATTTAACCGGACAAAAATGAAAAGAGTAAGGTGATCTGTCACCTATTGAAAACTGAGGGGTAGTGGGCTTGATCTCCTTGTCCAAATTGATGTTCAAGGGTTGCCTTTGTTGTCCTCAGATTGATTTGATGGTCAATTCGATGTGAAGGGCCTTCGTTTGCCCAAATTTGTGTTTCTTGATCCTCCTAGGCACCTAGGACATCCATAATGCAATTCATCATGAATGTTGGCAAAAGGGTCGGGGATTAAGTGCAATAGCTCTATCTCTTAGCATACTTAGTTTTAATGTACAATTTGCCAGGGCTTCACTGCTCAAATCTCCAATGCTTGCTTCTCTCTTTTCTTCCCATTTGGAGGGGGTATTTATAGCATGCCCCTAGGGCTAGGGGTGGTTAGGACAGTTGGGATGGAAGCCTCTGGAATATTCTATCCTTCAACTACCTTCTTCTATATCTTTTTGCCATTCCAACCAATTTGGCTCAGACGAAAGGCCTAACTAAACTTCATTTAAGACCGTAGGTCACAGTCACAGTCCAAACTACAGACCATAGGTGTCAACCGTGGTTTAGACTGGAGACCGCAGGTCTAGGCTACGGTTCAAACTAATTAGGCCAAAATGCCTAAATTGAGTGGTTAAAACCATTGCTCTATCTTGGAGTCTATCCAAGATCCTCCATATCATCTTGTAGCATGTCCATATGAGTAGTCGCCCTCGACATGACACGTTTTAAGTGTCTATAGATGCCCCTTTTGAGTTACAAACCAATTATTATATTTGTTGTTTACCCCAAGCAAATGGGGAAGCTTATGATAGCTATTGATAATGATTCACAAGAATGAATGCAATTTTGACAAGATCAGGAGATCTACGATCTCAAGGATCTTCTGATGACTTTGATTATGATTATGAAATTATGACTACCCCCTCAAGCGATGAGTTGATGATGGTAATGACAATGTATGAAGCGACAAAATCACTTGACCATAATGAATGATCCTAAAAAAATTAATATTCGAGCCTTTTAATGCCTTGGCTAGGCCTAGTTCAACTTATGATTGCAACTCTTAGTAGTATTTGCACATTTCTATCCCATAGAGCAGTCAGGCTACAATAGACGTCTTAAGGAATCAAAATGATACAAATGCAATTAGACTTGTGTTGAATCATAGTTATCGATGATTTGCTGAAAGATGTCATAAAAGAAATGACAATTTTGCTCCAAATATTCTTATGGTGATTTACTCATCTTGTCGGATTGCATGGATCACAACTCGCTGCAACCGCCAACTGTATAGGATAAATCACTGAATACGAGGCGCATTTGGTTTTTAATTATTTGATTTTTTTTGTTTTAATTTTACATTTTGATTGATTTTGGTGATTTTAACATCACCAAATTTGCAATTTTAATCATTGATTTTGAATTTTTATCCAATGGGAGTCATTAATTTGCTCTTTTAGACCTTCCCAAAGTGGGTTTTGAGTGCATTTAATGCTAGCTACGAATCACGGGTATGGTCTACAGTTTAATTTTTCAAATTTTGGGAATCGTAGGTTAGACCTACGGGCGAAAACCCCTAGTTTTAGAACCACAGGTGTCAGCTACGGTTCACCGAGACTAGGAGAACCTATAAATTGAATTCCCATTTGAAATTTTTTATTATTTTCTTATAAGCACTAGCAATTTGAGAGCTCTGAGAGTGAGAGAACCTTCCCTGATTCGAAATGCTACCACACTCTATCGTAATTACACTCATTTACCTTGATGGTGGATCCTGATCATCCATCTACTAGCCAAGGCCAGGGTACAGGAAAGGTAACTCGAAGATGAGACCTCACACTCAATACCAGTAAATTGAACCACATTAAGTAATGCAGATAATGAACCTCACTAAACTGTCGATAATGAACCCCACTAGTTTAGGTTAGCTTAGGATTTAATTTTGTGACTTGGTGGACTAGGAGGATACCTAAAATGGGTGTCTCTCCTAAATTGTAGCTAGTAGTTGTGGTTACCAATTAGAAAATTAGGGACCATAGGTTTGAGTTACGGTTCCTAATTGGCAAATTGGGGACCGCAAGTTTTAGCTACGGTTTTTTTTATATGTTTTTGTCATTATTAGCATTGTTTTTAGCTCTGGTTAGCTAGATTTTTTTTACATTATGCTTGTTATTTCAAAGGTTGACTTCTAGAGACCTAGACCCTAACATTCTGAAGAATCTCCGTGAAGCTCTGTCTGATGATGATCGAGATTGGTTCTAAGCTATCAATTTTAGCTATGCCATGGATTTGCCCACTATTAGGGTAGATCAAGCCTACCTGACTGCGTTGGCCCGATGCTAGAATGCACAAACCAACACATTTCACCTGCCTATAGGTGAAATGACTATTAATTTAGAGGATGTCTATAGGATCTTCAAGATCCCCATTGATGGCGAGGCCATCGTCTCCTCTACCTCCAGGGTAAATAAGGTTGTTTTCGATTCTATCTTTTGCGACCAGAGCGAGGATGCTCAGGATGTGATTGACCACAAAGGGGTACACATCAGCAAGTGGTATCATGAGGGTGTCTTCTCTGCATGGGAAGCCCTCTTCATGCATCTCATAGTACAAAATGTCCTTCCAAACTCCTCGAGTGCAAGGATTCCTTGGAACCTCTTATCCATTGCTTGGAGGGTTCTTCAGAGTTCTTTAGAGGAGCCCTTACTTCTATCATGAGGAAGCACCCTACTATGTCATATCTACAAGGAGATATATCATATTACTGAGCGTATTCGTAAGGGCCTCAGCTATAGTCTTCTATTACAGATCTAGGGTTGGCAGCACATTCAGATCGAGCATTCTACAGATCTTCCACTGTGCATCACTTCTATTGCTGATGAGCATTAGTGTTATGCTACATGTTGGCCTCGTGAGGAGGAGGGTACCCATAGTTGGATCCATGTTGGTGACATCCAACATTACATCACTCAGTTTGTGGCACTTGGCCCGAACGATGTTCAATGGCAGCCCTATATGGATTGCCCAACATGGTCAGAGGAGGGCCAGTGGCTGAGACAGGTGCATCGCAAAAGATGGCTAATTGGTCATAAGGCCAAAATTTGAGAGTACCAATTCTACTCTTGGTTCCTACAGTAGTTTGGGCTCATACTGGATATTCTAGATATCCCACTCAAATACAAACGCTTGGTCACGGAGCACAATCTATAGTGGATCGTTCTTGAGCCTCTAGGAGATGTTGTTGATGACTACCAAGAGATTGGAGTTAAGACTGTTGGGACCAATTCAAAGTATTATGGGTGGTGGTACATGTTCATATGGTATGACACAAGGCCTCTAGATCAAGATCCAGATTAGGCAGAGGTAGATATGGATCCCGATAGGCATAGGGTGCGCCAACGGACAAAGGGTGACTAGGGCATAAAGGTCACCGTCGAGGAGGATCCTGAGATTAACCTAGATGAGGAGGCTCTAGAGGAGAGTGAGGTCCCTCTTAACAGTGTAGAGGGTATGCTCTTAGCTCAGGTGGCTGACTTGCAGAGCCAGCTCAGACGATTTCATACATAGCAGCTAGAGCAAGATACTACTATCGCCACTTTGGAGGTGAGAGTAGCTGACAGGGATAGGCACCTGAATAAGGCATAGGGTCAGATACAGGATCTTAATGCACAGGCCATAGATGTAAAGGCCCAAGTTTAGAGACTAAATACTATACTATAGTTAGCCTAGGCACAACGGACTGCAACAAAGGCAAAGAGGGATCTCTTTCAGATATTGAGGGGGGCTATGTCATCTCCTCAGGTTACTATGGGGCCTTTGATAACACCAGTGGTAGCTCCAGTAGGTGTTTAGGATTCGATGGTCAAGGTAGAGTGACTGCACAGCATGGTCATGAGGACCAATGAGATGCATGCATATCGACTTGCTCGCGTTGATCAGCTAGTCGACTACATTAAGATGCACAGGCTACAAGTTCCTGAGGATCATTTCACTTTAGAGTCTCAACTTACTATATTTAGGACCTTGGGATAGTCTATGATGAGCTCGAGTCATAGGAATCACAGGATTGAGAGGACACATAGGTCCTCTGACTCACATGGTGCGACATCGCATGCCAAACCTAGAGATGCAGGATAGACTTTAGGGGCCACCAATCATACGACTAGTCTGCTGTAGTTACTAGTTTCTCATGTGCTAGGAATGTTAGGATTTGGAGGCAGGCAAGATATATAGCAGGATCCACCATGGTTGCCAGAGCAAATAGGAGAGCAGGCTCTAGAGCACAATGTTGAGGGAGGCGGTGAGAGCTTTGATATAGGAGGAGCAGACTAGATCTGGGTTGTGCTACATGCAGACTATATTTTTGATATGCCACATTTATTTTGGGTGTAAGGTCGAGGACCTACACACTTTGTAGCCTATGGGAATTTTGATACACTCCCTATGTACTCTGTTGGACACACACACACACACACACACACACACACACACACACACACACACACCAATATATATATATATATATATATATATATATATATATATATATATATATATATATATATATATATATATATATATATATATATATACGACTTGATCATTTATGGCTCATTAATGTGTATCGATTATTTATTTTTGATTTTATGTTTATTTGATGCACATGGATGCAATGCTTATGTTGATGCTATGTTTATATGATGTGATGTATGGATGACATGCACTAGATAGCTATCTTCTTTATGATGATGTTGATGAAATGCAATGATCTAGATGATTAGATGTGCCATGTATGATGCATGCATATGGATGCACTATTTATTTTGAACGCATATTTGTTCTTGCTTTGTGGGTATGCGTTCATTTTTATGAAGTTATGGTATGTTATGCAATGTATGGTAATGCATTATGTACATAATCATAATATAGTGGTAATGAACCTGTATGCTTTAATCACTTAAAACATAAAGAATGAATGTAAACTGTGTATATCAATTTTAAAATATGACACCATAGAATGTATGACAATCATGCAAAATAATTGATAATTCTCATTACAAGAACTTAATCAATTAATCACCCATATATGAAATGCAGTGAAATGGATTAGTATAATGCTAATGAATTAATATGTCATTCTATATATTTTTCTTTGTTGCACTATATAGTTAGTGGTCGTCTAAACATCATTTCTGATAGTCATGCGGTATCTATCCTATATGTTTGATTGTGCTTTGCAAAATGCATTCTGATAAATGAATGACTCGCATTTTTTATGTCTAATGATATTTGGTGTTTTGTTTCTATTAGAGAACTTTTTGAGGTTTTCCATGAGACTCAAACACCCTAGTAGACTTCTCCAAAAATCACATACTAATTAAACAAGGCTTTTATTGGACAAGGCTTTTGTTGTGATAGACCCAACTATTCATTATCCCTATGTGCATGTGAGTATTTTTAGATAGACCATAAGCATACCACGTATGTCAGTCGGGACTCTTTCAACCCATATGTGAGATAGGGTTCCTCATACGATCGTACCATCCTTGTTTCAGCTTTAATTAGACTTATACAACTAGACAATCCTAGGTGCCTAGAGCTAACTCATCTTGCAAATTTATCGGGGCTACCCTTGCAAATGTAGGCGAGACTCTTTCAACCCATTGCTATGTTTGGGGATCACCCAATAGAACTACCCCTCCGATTGTAGGCGGGACTCTTTCAACCCATTGCTGTGATCATGGATCACTCTATGGCTTTCAAAATGTGGACAATCCAAGGATTCAAGTTCTCATCCTTCTTACTTGCTCATATGTAGTGATAAATATCATTTTTAGTCCACGTGTTACCATTTTATTTGAGCAAGGTATTTTTATAGTGCTTTTGATTCACTATGTCACTTTACATTTGATTTGAACTTTGTACTTTGAAATTTGCACTTTGTAACTTGGGATTTAAACTTTATAACTTTGGGATTTATAGAGGAAATTCTTGTCCTTTTGCCAAAGTTCATCACTCTAGACCGACCTATTTGCAAGATAAGCAAGTCATGAAACCCATCTCTCTAAATACCTAAGACTGCTTTCGCAGCTTTCATCATCTCTTGTCTTAGTAGGATTTTATGTTGTTCTGCTTAGTGACAGGATCCTGATATGTTGAAGCACTATCCCAACTAATGACCTCATCTATAATAGTAAAGTAAGCTTTGTATAATATCTGAAGAAACCACTAGGTATGTTTGAATGACTGGAAAACTTAATATACATACATAATTCTCCGCAACAGGTATCATGTATGAATGCAATGAATTATGATAAATGCAAGGGTGCATGATTGAAACACACACGTGCGACCATTTGTAAGATTTTGATAGACACATTACACTCTACTATGGAATGCAACGAATGAAAAATGTCTAAATGCAATATGATGATGTGAATGCATGTATGAAAATGCAAACTGCAAAAGCAAATGTTTTTGGGTTTTATGCTTTACTAAAAAATTTTAGAATTTTACATATTTTCAAATTTTTATGAATTTTTGAGCTTTCATATTTGACCAAACGACAAGTATATATGCCTTTGGAGCTTTTTGGGGTTGACCAAGCAAATTTTAGAAATCCTTGGAGATTTTTGGATTGACAAAAGGGCTTACAAACGTCTTTGGAACCTTTTAGTTGACCAAACTCTCAGCAAGAGAGCGTGGAGCCTTTTAGGATGACCGAGAAGCTATAGGAACTCTCGAAGCATTTGGGTTGACCAAATGATTTTTAGAAATCCTTGGTGTCTTTTTGGGATGATCGAGTGGCTTTAAGCAACCCTCAGAGCTTTTGGTTTGACCAAGAAATTTTTAGAAATCCTTGGTGCCTTTTTGGGATGATCGAGTGGCTTTAAGCAACCCTCAGAGCCTTTGGGTTGACCAAGAAATTTTTAGAAATCCTTGGTGCCTTTTTGGGATGACCGAGTGGCTTTAAGCAACCCTCGGAGCCTTTGGGTTGACCAAGTTATTTTTAGAAATCCTTGGTACCTTTTTGGGATGACTGAGTGGCTTTAAGCAACCCTCAGAGCCTTTGGGTTGACCAATCAATTTTTAGAAATCCTTGGTGCATTTTTGGGATTATCGAGTGGCTTTAAGCAACCTTTGGAGCCTTTGGGTTGACCAAGAAATTTTTAGAAATCCTTGGTGCCTTTTTGGGATGACCGAGTGGCTTTAAGCAACCCTCGGAGCCTTTGGGTTGACCAAGCAATTTTTAGAAATCCTTGGTGTCTTTTTGACTAACCAAAGGGCTTACATATGCCTTTGGAGCTTTTTCTACTACACTCTCTAAGCATAGAACGCATTAATATGGATGATGTTGAGAGTTTTAGGCTCTTCAAAACCCCCTAGCGATGTCAGGCGATAGGTACCCAAACCAATGTTTTCAGATATGATATAGGGTCCTAGCCAATTAGCCGTAAATTTGTCTCGCATATCGGGCAACAAATTCGAGTTTTGTTGGTTTTCTTTCAGCATAAGATCCCCAACTTCAAAGTCTCTCTGGTGGACTTTGATATTGTAAGCTCATTTTAATCGCTCCTGATAGATGTGAAGATGCTCCAGGGCATTCATGCGATGTTCATCCAGTAGCATCAATTGGTATATTCGAGCTTACCGTGTGCTATCATCATCAATGAACTCTTTCAATGCGACACGCAACATTGGAATTTTCAACTCTAAGGGCATAATGGCCTCAGTGCCATATACTAGTGAAAACAAAGTTGCCCCAGTGGGAGTCCGAATGCTAGTCCTATAAGCCCATAATGCAAGGGGCAGTTGTATATGCCAATCCTTATGGTGTTCTTGCACTATCTTTTTCAAGATGGCTACCATAGTCTTGTTTGAGGCCTCAGCTTGCCTATTTGCCTACGGATAGTATGGAGTTGCAAAACTATGTTTGATGCAGTAATTAGATGTTAAAGCTTGCATAGTTTTGTTCTTAAAAAAAGTTCCATTATCCAAAAATATTTTGGATGGTATCCCAAAATGACTTATGATATGCTCCATTATGAACTCTGCTATGCGATCTCTAGTGGTTATTGTTAAGGGAACGACTTCCACCCACTTTGTAAAATACTCAGTAGCCGTAATAATGAATGTATGTCGACCTGATGACAGAGGAGAGATCTTGTCAATTAGATCAAACCCTCATTGAGCAAATGGCCAAGCCACTTGGATGGGTTGTAAGGCCTGTGATGGCAGGTGCGTAATATTAGCATGATGTTGAAATTTGACACATTTCCTGACATATACATTGCAATCATTCTCCATAGTGGTCCAATAATAACCCATTCAAATGATGCACTTGATGATGGCCATGCCACTAAAATGGCCACCGTACATACCGTAATGAGCTTCTGATATTGCCCAATGACTCTTGGGACTCAAGACAACGAAGGAGGACTCCATCGTAACTTTGGTAGTACAAAATATCTCCTACCAAGACATATTTAGCCACTTTTTGTTTAAATGTGCGTCTTGCAACACGCGACAGTCCCTCCGGGATAAAACCAATTCTTCGGAAGTCTTGGATCTGTGACATCCAATTCTGATGAGCCTTAGCTTTGACTGCTAATACAACCTATACCCCCTACATATTTACTTTTGCAAATGCATACTGGGAAACAACCTAGTGGTGAATGGTGGTGCCACTCCCCGCAAGACTCTAGGAGGTTAAAGACCCCCAAGGTGTTTTCTTGAGAAAGTCTTCAACTTTGTAGAACCAATTAGCTTTTTGTTCCACACTAATCATGTTGACTAATTCTTTGTTATCAAAGGTTACACGCTCTACTACAGGATACGAAAGCATCTTGACGTGGAAGGTAGTGAAGTCAACAGAAGAATTCTGAGGGATCAAGGATCCCAAAGATGCCATGGTGTCTACAAACCTATTTGATAAATGAGGGACTGCCTCGATGTTGTACCATTCTAGTTTAGCCAGATATGTGGCAACAAGATCTTTGTAGGCTTTCAGTACTAGACATCAACACTAAAATAGTCTCTTCACTTGGTTAATTATGAGCAGGGAATCGCTAAAGATGTTTAGTCTCTTGATATTCATGGTGATGGCTATATGGAGGTCTAAAAGTAGGGCTTCATATTCAGCGTTATTATTGGTGCATGGGAAGTCTAGTTTGAATGACAAGGGCATTGGAGCTCCTTACAACATGAAAAACACTATCCCTGCACTAGCTCCTTGCTTGCACTTCAAACCATCAAAGAACATAGTCATATCAACATTGTTCTCTGGTTCTTCGAGTTTGGGAGCTTCGGATACTACAAACATTGCATCATCTGGAAGCTTGATTGTTAGAGGCCTACTATTGGACAATGGTGCCTCAGCTAACTGATCTACTATGACTTGTCCTTTAATGGAATTTTGGCTTATGAATTTCAGATCGAATTCTATCAATATCATGATCCACTTTGCAGTACGTGTATTATGATGTGTCTTGCTCATCATATACTGTAAAGGATTCTATTTTGATATCACATATGTCATGTGACTTAACATGTAGTGCCATAATTTCTTTGTAGCGAACACTACTGCTAAACATAGTTTTTCCACATATGCATATCTTAGCTCGTAACTCACCAAGGTTTGTCTAATGTAATATATGGCTTACTCTTTGCCTTGTACATTATTTTGGGACAACATGGTCCCTAACACAAAGTTTGTTGTCGATATATACAGCAGAAAAGGCTCTTCTAGCCTTGGTGGAGCTAACACTGGCAGTGTCGCCAGGTATTGCTTTATCTCAGTGAAGGCTACCTTGCAGTCCTCATCCCAGTTGAATGGGACACCCTTATGTAGCAATTGATTCATGGGTTGACATTTATCTGATAGTTGGGCGATAAATTGCTTTATCGAGGCTACCTTACCTTGAAGGCTCCTTAATTCCTTAATATTTGTGGGAGGATGCATTTCCAAAATGGCCTTGACCTTTGTTGGGTCTACTTTGATGCCTCTCTTAGAGACAATGAACCCTAGTAATTTTTTAGAAGTTACACCAAATACGCACTTCTTAGGATTCAACTTGATGTTGTGCTCTATCAGGCGATCAAAGACTTTTCTCAAGACCTCTACATTCTCTTCTCATAACAATGACTTGGCTAGCAAATCATTGATATAATATTCAAGAATTTTATGCATATATTCATAAAAAATGTATGTCATGGCCCGCTGGTATGTGGCACCAATGTTTTTGAGACCAAATGGCATAAATTTGTAGTAAAATGTTCCCCATGGCATTATAAACATGGTTTTGTGCTGGTCTTCGGGCTTAATCTGAATTTGATTGTAACTAAAAAAATCGTCCATTAAGGAGAGCATTTCGTGACCGATAGTAGAGTCTACTAGAGCATTGATATTGGGAAATGAAAATGAATCTTTGGGTGTTGCCTTGTTGAGATCTCTAAAATCCATACAAATACGGATCCTTCCATCAGGTTTTCCTACAGGTACCATATTGGATATACATTCCGGATAGTCGATGGAAATGACAAATTCTACATCCAACAATTTTTGCAATTCATCTTTCACCATTAAGGCTACTTTTGGATGTATATTTCTAAGTTTCTACTTGACGGGCTTCTTGGATGGGTCTAGCGAAAGGTTATGAGTAACCAACTTTGGGTCTATACTGGGCATATATTTGTATGTCCAAGCAAAAAGGTCAGGTCTCTCTTTTAGCAGAGGGATGATGCTAGTGTGCTCATCTAGAGTGAGACTCATTCCAAATTTAACCTTCATTGGATTGGTGGGGTCGTTACCGATATCCACTTTGAAGGTTTCCTCTACTAACATATGGGATCCCTCCTCAAGCTGATGAGGCATAGGGATCAAATGGATGTCATCAACTAGATTTATATGTTCTTCGTCGAAAGCATGTTTGGCATGATAGACTAATAAGCACAACCTGGTCCAAAATAAAATGGTTGTTGCATCTCTTTGTTCAATAAGAAGTCTTCAAGCTCTACTGGCGAATCAACATGATCCCAATCGATAGCATCCATGTTCATATGTAATGGTTTGGATGGATCTTCTAGATTGTGGAGCGAAGTGGTCAAATTAATGAATACCATATTGATGGAATGGAATTGATCTCCAAGACCACATGGACTGAAATCTACATAATTTATGTAGCTTTCATACCCAATATTTGGCTCAAATGGTATGGGGACGAACGGGTCCTCCCTATTGGATGCCCAGACAACTGGATCCTCTCTGTGCACTAACTACAAAATGGTATCTCTCGGCTCAAGTAGCTCAGCATAAGTAGGCAGATGGGGAAAGAGTATTTGATATTCCTCTTCTAGATTTATTCTTTCTTTGATGCGACGCTGGAGATTAATCTCTCGATGCAAACCTGCAGCTATAATAGGTGGCAAACCCTGAGGTGGATTCTGATTACGTAGATGATGAGGCCCCAAATAGGCCATCTCCAATGAATCCTCATCATAAATATACATATATAATCCTTCACTTTCCCTCATATGCAAGGGGCGATCTGCCAGATGTGGTCCCATGTATCTGATTCTACGATCATTATCATCACTATCCGAATAAATCAAATAAAATGATCGTATATATGATATCGATGCAAAAATTGGATCTCCTTCCTCTTCAAAGTGATCAGTGTTAAGACGCACTTCTTCTATAACATACTTTGACTCCGCAGACAATAGATGTACTGGATATACTAGCCTCAAATCGGTCATCTCAACCTCATCGCTATGGTTGCTACTATGAGCAGACCACTCTATCGTGTCCATAAATATTGGGATATTAGCTGGATGAGGCCTTAAATAGGCCTTCTCTATCTCATATTCATAATCACTATCGACCATGAAATTATCTTGTATCTCATCTAATTGTTCTTTAGGCAGCAAATGGCGTAGAAATGTTAGAACCACGAAGGCTCAATCAATTTCCTCTTCAAATTGATCATTATTTGAGGACTCACCATCTACATCATAATTTGGTCCACTTATTTCAGAGGTGGACTCCTCTCCATATTCACTACAAAGATCTCCTGACTCAAGATTTCCTAGAATGACGAGGTTGTGCCCCTACATGCCAGTATCATTGATTATGATATGATTTTGATGACCCAGGTTGCCTCTAGGGTTCTGATTCAAGAACTCTTCATGTTCAAGCTCCAATCTCTCGATGGTGATGACTGAAACCATTGGGTTGTTTTCCCAAAGACTAGACATGTTAGGATGATATGGATTAAAATCCACGTCGTCCCCCAGACTCAAGAATAACATTTTCTTCAAGCCTTTCAACCAATCAATACAACCTCGAAGAGCAGCTTTAGCTAAGACACGAGCAGTTTCTTGAAAACTCACTTCTGATAGAAAACTTTGAGTATTCAAAGATGCCTTTGTTATTCCCAATAAGATTATTCTTGATCTATCCATTAGGTCAGTCTGGTTGGTTTTTCGCACCTAGTTTTGGTGTAGCAGCTATTTTCCGATTTATCCTCTTTTTTCAAGGTTTTCATAATTGGACCTTGAATCCTTTTCATATGATGGGAGTTGCCGGAGTATTGTCCCAACCAGAGGGTATTGTACCAAAAGAGATTCCAGATCGCGAATTATTCAGTTTACTCTCTGATCTTTATCTCAATCCGATTGATGACGGGAGACATCAAAATAATAAGGAAAATTTACTTGGATTTATGAAATTAGTAAATCATCATGTCCCTAAATTTGCAACCCCAATCCAAACCTATCAATTGCCAACTCATAACATAGTTCAAGAGGCATTCTTCATCCTTGTTCAAAAATATAAGGTTGTATCCATGCCAATGATAGAGCTCAAAAATGTGCATGGCATACTCTGGGTTGGACAAGTACTAAAAGTTCATCGTGAACTATTCCTCATCATCCATATCCATGGGTGCTCACGTTGGAACTTGATCAAACCCGACATAGATGAAGTTTGTATGGTTTGGTGGCTCACCCAACGACACTATAAATCCAACTAGGTATCGATGGGCTATCGGCCGACCCATGTCTCATGCAGTCTCTAAAATAGGACCAAAGGTCACATTTTGCACAAGATATTCACCTAGACATGTATTGGCTAGGTGAAATATCACCTGCAGTGTGGATGATCATGCTAACGATGCAAGAGAAGCAGGCTGAGGTGCTTCCATGACTTGATCCTGGGCTTCCTCCACCTCCATGGGAGTTGCAGCCTCAGCGTCGACTGGTTTAGAAACGTTCTTTACTTCTTTCCTACCCAATTTTTCCTTTAATTTCTTGTCATCCCGATGCATTATCGATGCACTTGGTCTCATAGAAGTTGTAGTGGTATGTTCAGATCTGTTTGATACAGATACCGATGGTTGAACATGCACCACCTGTTTACCTCTTGGAACCCTTACCGACAACATGGGTCGTATGTCCAAGTGCGTTGATGGGAGTATGAAACCCCCTGGAAAATCTGCTAAGTTCATAAACTTGAATGGTTCATCTGATGAAACCTCGTGAACTTTTCCCTCATGTATATACTTGACACACTTATGTAGTATCGAGAGAACACAATGCATTTTGTGAATCCAAGGCCTCCCCAACATGATGTTATACTGCAAGGCACCCTCTATCATGTGACACATTACCAGAATGGTCTTTAGTCCCACCTAAATAGGTATGACAATCATGTCAACCATAGAGCATAATGCATTGTTAAATGCTCTCAATGTAAAGGTGGTTGGTACGACAAGTGATTTAGGAAATTTTAAATGGTGTAGTGCCTTAGTCATGATCATATTGATCGACAAACCAGTGTTAATCAAGACCCTTTTGAACGGCATGTGGTTAACACATGCAATGATATGTAGTGGCGGGTCAGCCATGCTTGCAGAAACCATTTTCACTTCATGATAATAGAATTGGATCATTAGTTCCTGGCACTATTGTATGTGCCCCACGAAGTTTGTGAACGCTTGTGCATCCTGGGACTGTATCTCAATGGACCTCAAAATGTCCATAAGAGTCTCCCTGTGTCTGGGGTACTACTGTATAAGCTCATATATTGACAACTTCGCAGGAGTCGTCTGTAGGTTTTGAACTAACCTACTCCTAATGGTCACCATCAGTCTCAATGGTGGGCCAGGAATATTTTGTGCCTGTTGTTTCTAGGGCATGACCTATATTTGAATGGGATCATGAGATTGATTCGGTTGTTCGTACCTCCCATGTTTGGTAACAACATTGACCATGTCGACGAACCCCTGGGTAGGTGGTTCGACTTGCACTTTATTGAAGTGACCAGCGTGATTACGAGGTGCCTCATGGTTTGGTAATGAATTTTTAAAAATTCCCATGTTTTGGTTGTTCAATGCCTAGGTATTTCCTGGTACCACAAGCTCTCCCATTTTGATCATATTTTGCACAATATGTTTGAAATACCAACATACCTCGATGTTGCAGCCTTTCGCTCTATGAAATATGTAAAACATATCTTCCTGATAATCTTTGGGCTTAGGTTGATTAGGATCAACCATCTTGACTTCGGGTAATCTTATTGCCTTGGCTTCACATAGCCGATGAAAAATCAATGTCGATGATTCTGTCAATGGCATGAATATACGAGGCAGGCATTGCTCTTAGTTCTTGTCCTTGTAGTTATTCCTACACTGTTTGTATTGCGCAGGAGGATGGGCTTGATAATTCTATTTTTTTTTCCCTTATCCTCATTTTGGAGATTTAGTACCACCTGATTCATATGGGCCTGCTTGCCCTATTGCTTTGAGGTACTCTTCCTATATCCCTCTTTTCTAATTTTGAGCTTCAAGTTGCCCTCCTACAACTTGATGTCCTCAATTACCTTGGCTTGCACTAAAGCTTCTTTGAATGTAGCATATTATTGTAGCTGCAATAGTAGCAAGATGTGCTTGGCACAACTCTTTGTAAACATTCGGGTTAATTCTATGGTAGGAATCGGGAATGGCAAATTTACCATTAATCTCCTCCACCTCTTCCCATACTGTTCTATTGGCTCGTCGTCGTGCTGAGCTAGCACAGCCAAATCGAAAAGGTTGGCCTATTTCTTGACACCAAAGGAATAGCGTTCAAGAAAGGCATCAGCTAATTGCTCAAAATTTGTTATGTTGTGTTTCTTTAGCTGATTAAACCACTCTCGATCCGGCCCAGAGAGTGTCATGACAAATGTACGCAATAACTATGCATCATTATTTTCTATCTAAAAGTAAGCATCCAGAAAGCTTGTGACATGTTCTTGTGCCTCTTTATCACCCTTGAATTTTTCTAACCTGGGCATCTCAAAATTCTCAGGGTATGGGGGCATAGGCACCGAGGGATCTAAAGGTTCATTGTGAATTTTCCTTAGTGTTGGCTTTTGGATAGCCGCATCTTGTTTCTCAATTGCTTTGACTTTCTTCACCAAATCTTTGTAAGCCTCAAAAGACAGAAAGTCCTCCTCCTTAAGTTAGCAATAAGGTGGTTTGGGAGGTACACTCCTCTTCTGTCAAGGTGAAGGGCGTTGCTCTTCCTCCTCCTCAGCTTAGTAACTCTCAGGATATTCTTGCTTGCATCTGTTCCCCTCTTGTTCCTCATAATGTTGCTGAATATGATTATTGACAGAGGGTGATCGCTCTCTTTGATGGGGCAGTGATATGAGTGTGAATGCTTACGCGCTTATGGTGCATGTCGGCTTGTGAAATAGCCTTCCTGTGCACCTTATCTCTATGCTTATCTTGAGAATATAGGTCGACCCTAGCCAACCTATCTTCTTGCCCTACACGCTCCTTTTGGACGAGGATGCGATCCTCGTACAAGCGTTGCTCATACAGCCTTTGTTTAGTGACCCTCTGTGCTTGAAGGTATTCATATTCAATGTGATGCCTCTCTAGGCAAGAATCCTCCAATTGATCTTGGAGGAGTTGGAATTTCTATTCAGAGGCCAATTGATATGATATTTTGACCTGGTCAGCCTTTGAAGGCCTTTGGTATGCTTGCTCTGTATGAGCAACCTTATGGGTTCTATACCCATCAAATTGATGTGTTGTGCCTTTGCCTCTGTCTGTGAATATGGTGGACATGAGACATGAGGGTACTTAGAAGCCTCTCCATGCTCTCTAGTATTTCTAATGGTGCTTCCGCTATGCTCACTTAGAGCATGAGTGATAGGAGTTGAAGGCTTGCAGCCTAGCTGCTCTAACACACTACCTAGACCGTCTAGTTGTCTAGACCTCCACCTCTCATGGGGTGGTGTTCCATTAGCTCCCACCTTTGACATATCGATGGTGATCTTGCATGCTATAGTACGTGTGGGAGTATGGATAGACTTGCGCTCAGTAGGGAGCCCGTCTACTTGCCCCTGAATGGGCGGATCTCTATTCCTTATATACTCAAAATGTGGGGGTATAGTACACCCTATAGACTTAGTGCGAATGGGTACCAATATGGTCCCCTACACGACATACTCTTTGGTCGACCCCATGGATGTGCATGCACTATGATCTTGATAATGGCTTCTGAGTGGAGCGCCCTCAAGCTAATAAGTTCCATGCTCTAATCTACATCTAACAGAATGCACTGATGCTAGTCTATCAGGGGTATGCTCAATGGTATCCCCTCATGTCAAGTTGTCTTCTCTAATGCTCGTCGAATGTCATTCGGTTTTCTCATGTGGTTGAGGACTAGACACGTGTATTTGTGAATCGGTTGGGGCTTGGTCATTGGATTCAGGCTTGCACCTTTGTCGACCACCCCGTGTATCCACCATAGTGTACCTAACGTCTAGATGTATCTTTTATTATCAAACAACGTATATAATGATGCTTATATTATTTTTAAATTTTGAAATGTGCCCTAAACTATTTTATGTTTTTTAGAAATGTGTTGTATCAGTATGAGAAACTCTCGCGTGTTTTGCAAAATCGTTGGATTTCATTCTCAGTTTAATTGGCTTTCACCTATATACTCACATAAACCAAATATGGGAATGAATTCCATACTTAACGAGGTAACATAGGTACTACCAACCCTCACCCAGCATACCGTGTGTAGCGATACACTCTTCCAAATATGAGTGCGTGCTATTTTGCATGGATAGGACAATTCTTAGGTCGGCCTTAGCAATGAGCGGGTCCTGATAATATAATTTCAAATGAGTCAACCAAATGGTAATGACACCCACTATTGGTCTCAATCAAATGGGTTGGATGTGAGATCCCAATGCCACTGATGTTTAAATGAAACATGGTGTGTGTGGTTCGTTTTACTTTGCATAAAGACAAATGCATAAAAGAGCATTCATATGATTATTCCTACATGATATGCATAAAAATAAAAGGAACGTTTCAAATTTAGAAAGTTATGCATGCTATGTCCTACATGATGTTATGATAATGCGATTACAATGACCTAGCCTCTAATTGGGCCTTAAGCATGCAAACGACCACTCAATTTTTATCAAGGTCACTATATTCTAGGGCAAACTACAATCAAAGGTTCGTTGTTCCTAGCAGCACGTTTCTAATGGAAGGAATGCAAAAGCAAACTAGGACTATTCATTCACCCCCTTTTTTTTTAGTGTACCTAATTTGCAATCGATTTAAAGCTCATTGTAAAAACACAGAGCAGAAAATACAAAATAGAGAATAAAAATAGAGCCTACCTCAGCTCTAGATCTGATGCCAAGTGGTTTCTCTGTTGTCTACTACTTCTGCTTTAAACCGAAATTCTAGTCTACGGGCTACAGTGTAAATCGCGGGTGAAAGCTGCGAGCCAACAAATAATCATAGTTGTTAGCTACGATTAGCACTTGAGATAAGCAAACTCAAAAATGTCAGCACTCAGGGGCTACAAATGTGGAGTCCCACCTTGATCGCCTTCTAACATAAGCAAAAAACATGCACCTATCTATTGTATTAGTCTATAGTCATCATAAAAGCACAAAAGTTTGACACATTGCATAAATTCAACAAAATTCTATTTATTATATTGATTATGAATGAATATTTGTTACACATATGCCCCTCTTAGGTTCACTTGAATTATGATATAGTTTATACAATTGCCAATGCCCTCAATAGGGTAGGCGCATTAATATTGCCCTTTGACTAGTCGTAAAATGCCTTGGAGTGGATTTGACCCCCTTCTTCATGATGTGGAAGGATTATGATATGGAATCCTCTTGTACATGTCTTCCTACGATCAAGAAATAATAGCACATGATCAAAAAGATAAATAGCCTCTCATAATGAGGCCCTTTAAGGAAAAATACATGATAATGACATTTAAACTAATAATCAAGAAAACATAAAGAAAACCTTTAAACTATGCTAATTGAATCAAGATTTGTAATATAGCATAAAGGAGATCGTTAGACAAATAATGCATGGATTAGATAACAAAATAGAAGCATAGAGGTGCATAAAAGATCCACAAATATCCTAATTAATGCAAAGCATGAACTATCTATTCTAAGCTAATTCCTACGGTCAGAATTCTTCTAAACTGTAATTAAACCTAAGAAATGATTAATCTAACCTATTTAACGAGACAAAAATGAAAATAGTAAGGTGATATGTCACTTTTTGCAAACCATAGCTCTAGTGAGCGGTCTACACTGTGAACCGTGGTTGACAACCATAGTTTGACCTCTAATAGGTTTGTCCTCAAAATCAAGGGTAGTGGGCTTGATCTCCTTGTCCAAATTGATGTTCAAGGGTCGCCTTTGTTGTCCTCAAACTGATTTGGTGGTCAATTCGATGTGAAGGGCCTTCGTTTACCCGGATTTATGTTTCTTGATCCTCCTAGGCACCTAAGGCATCCATAATGCAATTCATCATGAATGTTGGAAAAAGGATCAGGGATTAAGTGCAATAGCTCTATCTCTTAGCATACTCAGATTGAGTGTACAATTCGCCAGGGCTTCGTTGCTCAAATATCCAATGCTTGCTTCTCTCTTTTCTTCCCATTTGAAGGGGGTATTTATAGCATGCCCCTAGGGCTAGGGGTGGCTTCATGGAGAAGCCAAGACCAAGAAGGGTGGTTAGGACAGTTGGGATGGAAGCCTTTGAAATCTTCCGTCCTTCAATTTCCTTCTTCTAGATATTTTGGTCATTTCAACCAATTTGGCTTGGATGGAAGGCCTAACTAAACTTCAATTAAGATCGCAGGTCACAGTCACGGTCCAAACTATAGATCGTAGGTGTCAACCATGGTTTAGACTGGAGACCGCAGGTCTGGGCTGCAATTCAGACTGATTAGGAAAAAATGCCTAAATTGAGTGGTTAGAACCACTGCTCTATCTTGGAGTCTGTCCAAGATCCTCCATATGGTCTTGTAGCATTTCCATATGAGTAGTCGTCCTCGGCATGATGCGTTTTAGGTGTCTACATAGTGCTACGACTATTAAGCTTGAATGCAAAGCTTAGCTCAATGCGAGTTATATTAGAAATCTTATATCTGAATAACTTCATTTAATAAAATGAGAATTTTAGAATACTATTAATAAAGTGTATAAAATAATTAACTTTAAAAACAAAAAGCTAGGGTTTTAAATAAACAGGAGTATCCTTGCAGTGTATAATAAATGGTATGTTCATTTTCAAGTGAATTTGACTGCAAAACTTTAGTTTATTTCATATAGGGTTTGAGAAGTCTCTGATGGACAAACGCACAGGATGAACTTTAAATTGACCTTTTGAATTTAAAGGATAGAAGTCTGAAGAGTTGGTATGTGTGCTAATATTTACCCTATATACAAGGGATAGTTTATAGAATTGAAATAAGTTTTTTTTTTTTAAGCTTAAAACCTTGTGCTCACATTCTTTGATAATGTGCTTTTGATGGTTGTTATATATTTAAAAGTCATTATATTAGGTAGAGTATATGAAAAGTTGTTTTATTTAGGTTTTTTTTTGAAAGACTAACATATTTATTAAAAGTTTTTTTCTTATTTATAGAATTATCTCTTAGAGGTTAGCTTTTTAGCCTTTCCATAAAATAAAAGATATATAAAGGTCTTCAATGGACTCAATTAAACAACTTATACTTTTAGATGAATAAAGGTTTGTTGTATTGAAAATCGAACATCATTATGATTAGGGAATCCTTAATATTATTAAAATATTAGATATGAAAATATTTACAAGAGAAATGTTTCTTTCCATAAAATAATTAAACTTTCAGATTATTGGGAAAAACTTTAGTATTATGCTATTTTTAGCAAAGACTCTTGAAGTGATAAAAGAATCGTTTAAAAAAAAAAAAACAGTGTCCTTAAACTTTAGCACAAAGCTACTTTGCGAAATGAAATTTTTGGTAAAATATATGTTGTGTCTATTTTAGTTTGAATACTTCCTTTAGTTTAAATACTTTTTATACTTTAAGCAATATCTTTGGTTTTTAACTTTAATAATTAATATGGTAAATGGGGTATGTGTAGAAAATGATGAACTACCTTAAAGTGTAGTTTACATTTATTTAAAGTTTTGATAATAACTACAAATTTCTTAATGGATAGTGAATATTGTACTTCGATATTAATTTTTTAGGTTAATGTGAATCATTTATTTATTTAGTTGTTTTTTTGTTTTTAAAATATCAATTTCTTAGGTTAATGTGAATCATTTACTTTTTTAGTTGTTTTCCTTTTGTTTTTAAAAATATCAATTTTTTTGAGTGATAAATCTTTATAAATTAGATGGAATATGAGCTATGTTGTATGATGAAAATACCTAAGTTATAAAGTAGGAAAAAAACAAACCTTAAACTTAGGAACCTATTGAAAACAAAGCTTATGTAAATATTACATTGAGAAAGATGGTGAATTATCTGACAAAAAGGAAGACATCAAGGAGGATGACTATCCATGAGGATGATGATATTGAGTAGAATATCATCCACCCAACTCTGATAGATTGCAGAGGTAACTATTATGACTCGGGGATAACCGTTCTCTAGAAAATAAAGAAGGGATAGGGGTCCTATGTTGTAGAGAGTAACGAACATCGGTATGGGACGTCATTCTAGGTTGTCGTACGATGTAGTATGTGAAGGTTCTCATGAACTATAACCAGTTGCAGAATTGCCAATAAAACTCAAGACTAGGGAGTTGGTTCTTGGGGTTGGAAGGTCTAGCGGTAGATGGTATGGAAAACATTACCTTCAACTGAGGCTTGGTCTAAGACACTTGGTCTAGAAGCCATAGTATTGGCAGATCCTTATGACACCTTAGAATAAGGTCAATAATCAGGCACTGGCATAGCTATGCTAACTCGAGCATGGGCTTATAAGCTTAATCATGAATTGAAAATTGGGTCAGTGGACCACTGGGACAGGATTCTAAGTCCTTTATGCTACGAAATGGAAAAAATAATGCATCCACCCTTCTAGGTGATATGGGTCCTGGAAGGGCAACCCCTTGCCAAGAACTCAAAATATGAGTAAGAAGAGGATGGGTCTCATATATGGTAGTCTATTGCGGGAAGTTGGTCAGTCCCGAACACTTGAGATTCCATCTACAGTGGTATAAGATCTTGAAGTATGAACTTTTATGTCTTAGTACTAATACAAAGTTGGGTAAGCTTACGTCAATAAATGACATTTGTGTTTAATTAAACCGAAATTTTGAAATTGTGTTTTTAACAACCAGGTGAGTAGACTTGGTTTGTTACAAAGAAGAAAGAAAAGGATTCAAATAATTTCTACACCATGTGGCACACATCCAAAGAAAGGTGAAGCATTCATATAATCGTAGAGCTATTAATATAGCAATTTTTTTAGCACCTTACATAGCAAATACAAGAGGAAAAGCATTAAAGAATATCAAATCATCTTTGAAGAGTCACACAAAGAATTACAAGTAAATTTGACCAAATAGAAAAGTGTCCAGCAAGACCAGCAAGGAGCATTTGAATAATTGAGGTATTTATCATAGAATTTTACCATATATTAAAGTTTTATATTGATAGGAGGAATAAGGGAATATATTTTAAGGTCAAAGTTTATTAAAAGTAAAAGTGGAGTGATAAGAATTTTTATAACCTTATAAAATCAAATTATTATTTTGAAGCCTATAATTATATTTTTGAAGAGCATTTTTTAGAATTTGAAGGCTATATTGGAGTTTTGTAAAATTGCATACCATAGTTTGCAAAACCAATTAAATATTTAATTTGGAGAAATAAGGATTCTAAATCAATGGATTCTACATCAACTTAGACTTACAAAATATTGCAAATATTATTTTCAAATTTTTAATTTTTTTAAATTTTGGAGGTATAAGGATTTCTACTTCAAAAATAGTTTGGGAGATAAAAGGAATCATACATATTGAAAATATTGCATTGAATAGATTAATCTCTAAACTCAAATTGTTAGAGATTTGAATATTTGTAAAGGGATTGTTGATTAATAATATTGTCTTTCAAACCTTAGGGAGATACAAGGGTTTCTACACAACATATAATTGAAAGAACAATATTTGAAACTTGAGAAATATCATCCTTAGTATATCTTTCACAACTAAGGAAGTACATTTTAAAATTGATAGTTGCTTGATAAATTCAACTAGGGAGTCATAAGGAAGTCTACTCCAAAGGTTCCATCATCATTATTTGAGCACTTAACTTAAAGTACAAGGTAACATTAGTCTATCAAGACTAAAAGAAGAAACAGAAAATATCTACATCAAATAATATAGTAAATAATGATGTGGAAAATATCATTAGAGAAGAAAGAGCAAATGTCATAAAATTGGGATTAAGAACTTACTCACAAAAAGAAACTTAGATCTTACTTCAAAGTTGATCTATAGTGAAGCTTTAGAATAAGACCTCACAATATTATAATACTATATTTATACTAGAATCATTGAAGCAATTGATCAAAGAAAAGAGGAAATTACCCTTCCACTATACATTGGAAGTGTATTATATATGAGTTTACTTACACTTCAATATTACAAATAGGATAATGCAAAGCAATAAGAATTTCTTGGATCACTTAAAGCAAAAATGAGAATAGATGAATCTTTATTAGAAAAAATATTTTCATCATCACGCAGTATTGATACTTCAAGTCCCTATATTTCAAAGCCATACCATTATGCTCTAAGCAATTATACAGATGATACTATATTGACAAAGAAATGCAATGAAAAGAACAAGGACAAAGAGAAAGTCATTTTGTAGGAATTTGAATATAGCATGACTACGAAGACCATCATCGACAATGAAGAAAATCCTGACAAAGAAGGTATACAATGCAAAATTTATTGAATACAAAAGAAGAAGAAGATCCATATGGAAGACCAAAGTTCTCAAGAACCAAATTATTGAAGACAAAAGAAAAAGAAGATCCATATGGAAGACCAAAGTTCTCACGAACCAAATAATGTAATACATGGGGGTGTTGGTATATATAACATTATTTGGTACATGACAATGTACCACCATGGATACATTTATAGATTAGGAAAGAGTGTCTTATATTAGGATGAAAGTATTTACTTTATGCAATGTAATAAATGCACAAGTATGCAATGATATTTTGGCAATGTAAATGTGCATAGTTGTCCCTATGTACATGTGTCATTAGAATAGGAATATGAAGAGTCATAGGAAGAGTAAGGGCCAAGAAGAGTCATATGAAGAGTCACATTCCATCCTATATATGGATGTGCAATTGTAATAAAATAGTATCACAAAGATAAGATCAAGAGATGGGACATTACCCATGAAGCAATGGAAGGTGATGTAATATGATGTATTTGAGGTCTTTTACTCAATAAGATTTTATTGTATTTTTTAGCATTTATCATTAGCAATATTGAGTTATTTCATATTTTGAATATGAGCTTATTTGCTTAGCACTATTATTTCCTTCATATTGAGTTGAGTATTATTGATTTAGTGGCCATATTATTGAGTGATTATTCATAAAAATCTAACAATTGACTCTTTACCCTCTGCTCCAAAGCGTTCACTAAGGGCATCATTAGTTGATCTATTAGGTGTTAGGTTTGTGTTTTTTTTTGTGGTGTAACACCTACATGTGTCTTTATGTGGCTATACCCATCCTTGTGAGTTATGGTTGTGACCTTATTTCATTCTCTTTTCCCCCTTTCCCCTTTTGTGATGTAGGTAGTTGGAACCATTGTACAGGAACCGACCTTCTTCAAAGATCGATCACCCTACCCTAGTGCGGTGGTTGTTCAATGTTGGTGCAGGACTGCTCCTACCCTCGACACAGTGCTAGATTTTTGACTAATAATTTTTGGTGTCTCTGTTGAAGAACTCATTGAGTTTACATATTATAGGAAGTTAGAGTTTGATGATACTTTGATTTACCCATATCTTCTTAAAATCACCTAATAAATTTGACTATGTGGCATATCCAGATCATGAGAACTATTGTATCCATGTGCTAAAATATCCAAATATCCTAGAGGACTCAAGGTTTTATGAGTGACTTTGACCTCATTAACGATGAAAGTATGTTCATATGATGACTTTGATTCTGATTTCAGCACCAGAATTTGGATTTTTGAAGACCAGTGCCATTATAATCCTACTAAACTTCTTGCACTGGAATGACTTCAATCCCCTCAATCTCCCTGACCTGCATGATATCCTAGAAGCTACCCTTGATGCCTTAACAAAATATGATGGTGTTAAAGGAGTTGTGAAGGAGCACCTTGAAAATGTGGTTTCTTTG
This sequence comes from Wollemia nobilis, assembly GCA_028583015.1. NCBI lineage: Eukaryota > Viridiplantae > Streptophyta > Pinopsida > Araucariales > Araucariaceae > Wollemia > Wollemia nobilis. Next base: position 957,719 of record JAQPPZ010000267.1, read on the forward strand.
GCCATACTTCATAATATCATGCATGAGGATGTGATGATCAAGTTTCTTATTGCTTCTCTCAAAGGTAGAGCATGGCTCTAGTACAAAACCTTGTAGCCTAGAAGCATCTCCACATGGGTAGACCTAGCAGAGCCTCTTCTAGATACATTTGGCAAATTGGAGGACCTCTTCCAACCTTTGGATCAATTCACATTTATCAAGAGGAGCCCTCTTGAGAGTGTGGTAGAATTTAACATCCATTTTGAGAAAATTTAGAGGAGGATTCCATGACAAATCCTCTCAACCTCTACCCAAGCGTATATATTCTACATTTGAGCTTTCGACCCTAAATTCAGCTTCCTTGTGCATCAATTTGAGGAAAACAAGTTTCCTCAACTCTATGAGGAAGCCATAAGAGTTGAGCAAGTGCTGATGTGGAGTTTATATTCAATTAGATCCCCTTCAGAGCTAATATCAGGTCACACAATAGGGCCACCTCAAGGAAATGAGTGCCACATCTCCAAAGACAACTCATAATATTGAATAAATGAGGATGTGTACACTCATGGATAGCAAATGGATTGTGTAGCAAAGAAGGAGCCAACCACAAGATTGGTATAACAAGATAATCTTGGGAAGGGAAAACATAAAAATTTGTTCCCTGATAGGTCACAACTCGAAATATGGAATAAAGTGGCAAAAGTGATTGCCACCCTAATTTTTGAAGGCCTGAGTACTGAGGTGCTTAGGCAAGACAAAAAAAATTATGATCTTATCATAATTTAGAGCAAGTGTGGATGGTGCCAAATACAATACAAGTAGTGGGTCAAATACAATTTAATTTGGTCCAGCTACTGTAGATTCACAGGGTGAAGCATTGAATCCCCGAATCAAGCATTCCTGGTATACCATAATTTTTTGTAACTAGACAACAAGTAAATAAAAAAATTTGTGATAAACATGATTGTCCTACTCAGTATCATCATTTTTGCTTGTGACTTACAAGGGAAAATCTCCCATAAAAATTGACACATTTTTGCGGAATGGATACCCATGCCTCCTTGGGTCTTACCCGAAAGTGGCATCCCCTTTGGGATGTTTTCCACAAAAAAAAGAAATTATGTTATGCAATGATTATGATGAAGGAATAAATGTCTTGTAAACATTCTTGTTATATTATCTTGAGATTTTTTCAAAGAATGAAAGATGAATTAATGTTTTTCTTTATGTTAAGTTCTTTGGAAATAAATCATTAATTGCAAAATGGAAAATTTGTGTTATTGAAGAGAATGATAGAATTTAATTGATGGATTATGGTTATGATTCTCCTAGATGATGTTTTATTATTTTATGTGTTATGATTGGAATGAAGTACATAAAATTCTTTAGATTTTATCAATATTCTATATTTAATTTGAGCAAGTTTTAATATAGCACTCTATTTATTATGATGAGATGGTCATAGAAGTTGTTTAGGACACTTGGGTTGGAAAAGGGTTATTTCGGGCATGTTATTAGCACCATATTAGTAATCCCTAGAGTCAAGTTGTACCCAATTCTAGTGAGTTGTGGGGATACAATTCAACTAGGTAGTTATGAATGATACACCCTAGCAATGTGGCTTGGACTTTTATTCTTAGCGATGAGGATTACGAATCTTAGATGGATTGGTATAGGAAATCTCTAATATCATTCACAAGGTAGTATATTGGTGGTACCTTATGAGGAGGCAAGTGTGACCATGATCATTACTAGGTGAGTGGTAATGGTCTTAGTTACTTCATGGAGAGATGAAACTAACCAATCACTAAGGCATAACACCTTATCCTACATAGATATATGTATATAGGGTTAGGTAATGGGCATCATCTTTAAGTATTATGGGCCTTAAAGGATAATCCCTACACCATGGTAAAGTTGTCTCATATAGGTGAATATATGGAAAATAGGAGCACTATTGGTGGCATCTTTTTTGATGGTAATATTAGAAAAGTGAATCCCAAGAAATTATGGGAAGTTGGCCACTCTTGTCCACTTGAGTGTCGTCTGTAGCGATAATGAACTCAAAAGTGGTTATGCCTTAATATTGATGAAAATATTGGGTCTTCTTTGTGAGTTAATCCTTTTGAAATAAATAAATTTAGCTCTCACTTGGGTTGAGTTATGGGTTGTTATAGTTGGTATTAGATCCTAGGTCATAGGACTCAATGCTTTCATGAAAATAAATTAGGTTGAACCTTGACTGGATGTGCTACTTTTAAGAAGGCTAACTCTTATAGGGACATTAAATTAATGTGGGAAAAGGCAGGTTATTGCATGTTGTCTTGACTAGTTATACCAAGGAGTAAAAATCCTAGAAATCATTTCTTATTGGTAATCAAAACGTGATATAGCTTTTTTTTAGGCTAGGATATGGAACCTTGTGGGTAGGCAAGTGTGACCATGATCATTTCAAGTGAGTGGTAGTGGTCTTAGTTAGTTCATGGGGAGAATAAACTAACTAATCCAATAAATTAGGGTCAACTATGCAAGAAGAAGTTGCAACGCATCCCAAAAAGAAATTTGGAAGTTTAGGAACTCCAACAAGAAGTTGGAAAACCCTACATCAATAGTTAAGTTGCTATAAGTGTAGATGGAGCAACAACAAAAAATGTTGGAAACACTTGTTAACCAAGAATCCAATAACAAGAATTCAAAAGGTAGACAAGAAGAAAATATTGCTATAAGAGTTCAAGAGAGTAAAGCTTGGGTTGAGGCTGAGCTTGCTAAGGACTTAAATAATGTTATGGCACAAAAATTTAGTGGAAAATAAGGGGGTGATGCAACAAAATCTTGGATGAATGAATTGGAGACCTACCTTTCTATGAAGAGCTACTCATCTAAAACACAAACTATTTGGGCAACCCTACATCTCCAATATGATTCCTTGGAATGGTGGAATACATTCAAGGTAGGTAGAGAAATTCAAGCGGTGGATCTAAAATATAATTATTTTGTAAGGGAATTCAAGAAAATATTCCTAACTGATCAATTTTACATAGAGAAATTTGAGGAATTTTCTACATTCCAACAAGGCACCTTGACTATGAAGGCCTATTATAAAAAAATCATCAAACTTTTAAAATATGTTCTTGGATATGAGACTAAATAATATTTGAAGGTGTAAAAGTTCATCTTAGGAGTAGATCCTAAGATACGAACAATAATAAATTTTCTTAAGCCCAAAATCCTACATAAGGTATATGATTTGGCTTGACAGGAGGAGACAAATCAACACACTAATAAGACCTTATTTAATTATGGATATTTGATAGAAGAATAGAGATAAAAACTTAAAAAGAGAAATAGTGTTGGGTTTACAATATGGGACAAAGAAAAAAATAGGAGAAGCAAAGGAAACCCAAGATAAGGAACAATGGAAACAATAAAAATTAGAAGAATTTTTTTTAGAGAAAGGATAATCCAAAACTCTGATCTCAAAAATAGAATGATTCAGCACAGAAGGAGAACACAAGGTATAGAAGATAAAATTATCATGCATCCAAGACAAGTTGTTTCATTTGTGGAGGTCCTCATTATGCAAACAAGTTTCCCCAATGGGTAAAGTAGGGTGGTAGAGTAGAAGAGCAACCTCATTGAATTTATGAAATAATGAGAAGTTAGAATTTATATGTCCAGGCAACTCCTATGATACACATGACCTAGATTTAGCAATTGTTGTCCATGCTCTTAAGGTTTAGAGGTACTATTTTTTGTAAAAAAAATTCGAGCTAAGGACAAATCACCAAAGCCTAAGGTACATCTTTATCCAAAAAATGTTGAATGCAAGGAAAAGAAGGTGAATAAATTTCCTAGTAGAGTATGACTTTGATATAGAATATATCAAAGAAAAGGATACAAGGTTGTTGATGCCCTAAGTAGGAGGAGGCATATAACAAAATTAACTTGGAGTCATTAACTTGATTTAAAAGTCAGGGAAATGCAGTTACATGACCTATATTGTGTTGAAATCCAAGCTAAAGTTGAGGTAAATCTTGAGAAAAATAGGGATTTTTTTATTGGAACCAAAAATTATATTCAATAAAAAATAAGAGAGGTTACAATAAAAAGGGAGTTGGAAAAATCATAGCTCGGGGTGCAAGGCCACCCAAACAATCAACATTGTAGAGACCTGAGGCCAAAAACAAAACCAACCCCTAAAAGGGTAAATAAAAAAAATAACTAAACAAAGGAAACCACTCCAAGAGGAGACCAATCCCTACTATGGGCACTGATAGAACAACTTGATGCTATAAAATGTCACCTCCTCAACCTGCTACGTTGAGACCTCAAAGAAATAGAGGGACCTTAAGGCAAAAGGAGGTTAGGCAAAGCCATGTTGATAGTGCACGAAGCCTCATGCCAGAACCTAAAAATATTTATCAAATGTACCAACTCATGAGTCAACTTGGAAGCCTATGAATGGAGTTGAACAATAACAACAAAAAATACTATAATATTTAATGCAAGGAAAACTGACTAAAAATTGAATCTCCAAAATAAACAACATTCCTAGCTTTCCAAAGTTGAAACAAAATAATAGCATGGAAGAAATTTCACAAAGCAACAATATAGGCAGACCAACAACTGTTATATCCAAAAAATATCATCTACCATCTAAAAAATTTAGGATGAAAGGGCTTGAACAACGAGTGAATCTGAGACCAAGTAGACTGAGCACAAAGGCAGAACCAAAAAAAATGTTTGAACGTCTTAAAATGACCACAAGTTGGACACTTAGGATTAGGAAGACCAACCCTACTAAGTCTCTCTCCCATAGGAAGCCCTTGATAAATAAGAGATCGAAGAGAAAAGATAATCTTGGATTCAAGTTTAGACTGCCAAATATGGTTCAAATGAGCAATCCAAGTATAAGAGGTAGAATGAATCTGTCATCTCTCATTAAGTATCTCAAAAGTAGGGAAACAAGACTAATAAGTTGATAAGTCAATGAAGAAAAGTAGTTCTTGAAAGGAGTATCCACATTCCAATGCTAATCCCTCCACTAGAAACTTAGGGGTTGAAGGCCGAGCTTATGAAGCATGACATCAGGTATGAGATCTTGAATCTTAAGAATAGAAGGAAGATCTAAATTTTGAAGATTAAATTTTTGTTTGAGATCAGGCCAAGGAATCCAATCTTGAGAGTGCACTAAATCATTAATATAGTAGATGCCCTTGCAAAACAACCTCAAAGATTTAATCCTTGGCATATCAACAAGAAGAACTAAAGAGTTAGATAAAATAGGAGACCACCAGATATTCTGAGAATTGAATGAAAGACCATTATGAAAACCATCACCAATCCAATGAAGATGAGGTTTCACCGCCTCAAAAGCTTACAAAATACCTTTAACAACAAAGGAACCTTGAATCTTAACTAGAGTAGAAGTAATGATGAAAGTATGAAGGTCAATATTAGCCCAAGATTTGTGCCCATAAGGTAGCCCTGAAGAAATACAATGATGAATCAAAACCTTCTAGGCTTCAGGGCCTTCAATAACTTTAACCACCCACTTAGCACATAGAGAAATGTTTTGCCTGTAAATGTCAATGATGCCCATTCCACCCTTATCAATAGGCATGCAACAAATATTCCAAGCAACCCAATGGAAAAACATGAATTATTCCCCTTGGCCCAAAGAAAATCCCTAAGGAGTCTGGCCAACTTATTATAATAATTCTTAGAGGGGGCCCAACATGAAGAGTAATAAACATGGGTGGTAGCAAGAATATTTGTGCAAACTTGAAACTTACTAGTAAGAGAAGGGGAATGTGAGGCCCAATAAGAAATATCCATTTTTATTATATCAATGACATATTGCCAAAGTTCAGAGGGTGAGTTATCAAAATCAAAGGAGATTCCTAAGAACTTAAAATTCTCACCCCTTTGAAGCCAATCCCAAGAAAAATATCTAAACCAAGCAGGCATAGAAGAAGAAGCAAGGCAAAAACAAAGGGACTTAGACCATTTGATGTTGGATCTTGAGGCCTTACAAAAAGTGTCCAAACAAACCAAAGTAGTTGAAACTGAAACCTCATCCTCATTGATAGTGAGAAAATAATCATCCGCAAAGTGCCCATTAATAATTTGGGTGGACATATCAGGCAAAAGAATACCTTTGATCAACCCCTTAGATGCTTGATTGGTAAGAAGATAAGAAAATTTTTTTAGCAGCAAGGATGTAAAGTGAGGGGGCCAAAGGACAACCTTGAAGAATAGAACGAAACAAACCAAAACCCTCTAACCTAAGTCCATTAATAGTAAGACAATATGAAGCATCAACAAACAATATATTGACATCCCTGATAAAAAAAGGACCAAAGTCGAGAGCTTAGAGCATGGAAAGAATGAAAGGCCACTCAATATGATCATAAAATTTCTCAAAGTCTAGTTTAAATAAAGGAGGCTTTTGGCCAGAGATACGATCCCATTCTAAACCTTCCTAGACAACAATAATATTATCTAAGATGTAACACCCTTTAATGAAGCCTGTTTGCTCTGGTTTGATAATCATAGGGAGAATGTTGTGAATACGGAGAGCTAAAGCTTTAGCCAAAATATTGTAAGATACATTAAGCATAGTAATAGGTCGCTAACTGGTGATAATCTTAAAATTGCCCACTTTAAAATAAATTTAATGTTTCCATGATTGATAATATTACCCAAAGAATTATTGGCTAACGCTTCATTGTAGATATTGAGCAGATTAGGTCCAATAAATTTCCATGTGGTTTTATAAAATTCACATGGAAAGTCATCAAGACTAGGGGACTTGTCATATGACATAGTCATAAGAGCATTATGAAGCTCATCAAGTGAAAGAGGAGCCTCACAAAGAAGTTTGTCATAAGCAGACAACTTAGCAGGAACAACATCAAGACACTATTGGAGCGCTATCTAACGTTCTAGAGAATCCTGTTGAGCTTGAAAAACAAGTTTATAATGATCTACTACAAAGGCTAAAGCACTATCAGGAAGAGAAGTCAGCCTACCATGAGAGACTTGATTAGCTTTGATCTGAATCCTGGCCTTCCTATAATGAAGAGACTTGAAAAAGACTTTGGATGGGCGATCACCAACCCTCAACCAGTGCAAATGAGCCCAAATCTAAGCCCCTCTGACTTCATGTCGTTCATGGACTATAAGATGGTGGTGAATACCAACAACCCTGGTTTGCAATTATCGATCATACAGATCATTTTATAGCAATCGTAAATTTCGTTCCTTCATAATAGCCAAATGAGCACGCTTTCTGACATATGCCACCTGTTTTCCAAAATGTCGCATAAAAGAGGTAGTACGGGCAATTACTTCATTCCACGAAGAAATCCAATTGAAAAAGTGAGGAGGCCGAGGTAATAAATTTTAGATTCGCTTAATCACAACAATGGTTCTAGGGTGTTGCAATAAAGAAGTATTTAAATAAAATTGCTTGCACGGAAAATTAAATTGGTGACCACTCCACTCAATTTGAAAGGAAACTGGAAAATGATCTGATAATAAGAATTGATCCCAGACTGTCATAATATTTTTATTAATGGAGGAGAATAAAAAAAATTGCTACTCTAACATCATAACTCGATCAAGGCGCTTGTAGAATCTCATTATTCGCATGAAAATTGGACCATGTGAACCAAGGTGGAGGCATGCAATTACGCTGACAAAAAAGGGTATCAAAAAGACCCCATCTACATTTAAAAAAAACAAGCCTCACACTCTCCAGCACACCACCGCATTGGGAGGTGACCAAATTTATCTTCAGCATGCTTAACCATATTAAAATCACCACAAAAAATCCAATATGCCATCGACAGGTGATCAACTAGGTACCACCAAAGGGTAGAGTGACTAGGCCCATCATTAGGTGCATAAATGTTGGCAATACCCAGGGTGTTCCTATTAATATTCAACAAAATATAAACCACATTATGAGAAGGATCATCGCTATATCCAAGAAGACAATCCTCAAGTTTGGATGAGATAGAAATAGAAGCACCACCCCGACCATCTTCATGGTGAGTAGTGAAGTCCTGCAATACAATTGAGAGAAACATCTAACAAAAAACCAAAAATCTTAACTTATTGTAAACAAATAACATCAACATGGCCAATAATTTGCAGAGTAGATCGAACAAAAAAATTTCTTGGCGACTCGGCAAGTCCTCGAACATTCCATGAAAGGAAATTCATGGAGTCATCTTCCATAGGGTTGCCCCTACTATCAGCCAGCATATAAGAATTATTAGATGCATAAGTCTAATAAGGCTGTAGTTAGTCATTCAGGCCATGTCAATTTATAAATCTTTTATCCTTTTTTTAAGCAAAAAACCCCTTATGGGGCTGCCTTGGTCTGAGAGACCACGACCAAGGGGTTCTACACCGTCAAAGTCACCCGGGAGTCGCGCCTGGCCCTGCCCGCACCAACATTATCAATTGGATTTTGGGTACCAAATTCAACTTTTTGGTAGGGTGGAGATTCAAACCTAGGACCTCCCTTGGAATATTGCCCTCTCCTCTCCAACTCACCTACAACACCTGGTTATAAATTTTCTATCATTGTTGCCCCACATACCATATGGAAAAAGTTAGACAAGATGGCTAGAAATTTTTTATGGGAAAGAGTAAAAGGAGAGAGGAAATGGGCCTTAGTAGGTTGGGATAAAGTAAGTTAGCCTAAGATAAAGGGAGGTTTGGTACTAAGGATATCATAGTTAAATAATAAAGCTTTGGCTAGAAAGCTTTGCTAGAGGTGGATTTCCTAACCAACTTCTTTATTCAATAGAGTTTTAACTAGTAAATATTTAGGACAGGTGAACCCAAATGAGGTGAGTCTTTTCCCTTTGGATGGTAATGGGTCCTTGATGTGGCAGGCTCTAAAGTTAGGATCTCAGGTAGTGAAAGATGGATTATTTTGGAGAGTGGGTAGAGGGGAGAAGATATGGTTTTGGATAGGTTCATGGGGTCAATACCCACCTATCATCATTGAATTCCGAGAACTACAACTAAAAACAACCATAGAAATTAAGGGTTGGATCCATATTGAAATTTATTTCAACACTAGTTAGCTCGAGGATTATAAGTTTAAGCAGTTTAAGAAGTTGGATGAGTGGCCAATTCCAATCCCTCCAAAATTAACACCCATCACGACTCAAATATTGGTAAAAATATTTCTCACAAATAGAGATGAGGAGGATGAATTAGCTTGGGGATATGGGAGCCTTGGATTCTACACAATGAAGGATGGATATGATAAGATCCTTCCAGAACCTCTTCCTCATGCGTATCAGGTTGAGGATTGGAGAAAGATTTGGCAGTCCAACGGTTGGTCAAAAGTAAACTTCTTTGCCTGGCAGTTCATGCATAATGGAATTCTTACTTTTGATAATCTAAGACATAGAGGAATATTTGGTCCATCTCAATGTGTTTTATGCTATAAGAGTGAGGAAACATCTGACCACTTGATATTTGAGTGCCCATTTACATGTCAAATCTGGGAGCAATGGCTTTTATATTATAAAATTCGAGCCAATGGTGATTTGAATCAGATTGATATTTGGGAAAGATGGAAGAGGGGTAGATTTAAATATAAATATCTTTCTATCAATTGGAAGCTTGGATTAAACTTCATTTAGTGGTAAGTGTGGTTGGAGAGAAATGACAAAATTTTTAGAGAAACCTTTTCATCCTTAGATGGCATTTGACAAGTCATTTGGAGCAAAGTCACAAAAACTGTGGCAGTGTATGCTAAAGAAGAAACTCAGGTTGATATAGGGACGATGGAGAAGGAAGTTGAAGTGCAAGAGGGGCAGGACAAAGCTAGTTAGAAACCACCCCCAAAAGGTTGGATTAAAATTAATACTGATGAAGCTGCAAAAGGCAATCCGGGTAGAGCTAGAATTGGAGCAGTCTACAAGAATGTTCGGACAATGCTTTATTGGGAACTGCAAGGCTGGAAATGGCCATGAACAATGAAGCAGAAACCCTAGCTATCAAATATGCTTCTATCTGGGCAATAAGACAAGGTTACAGGAGGATAATCTTAGAATGAGATTCTCAAATATTGGTAGGAGCTATGAATTGCATCAAAAAATTTGCTTTTGCCACCCAAATTAAGGAATTGTAGAGAAAATTAGATGGTGTGATTTTGGTTTATGTGAGTAGAGATCTAAATAAAGTAGCAAACTTCCTGACTAAGATGGGTACTGAGAAGGAGGTAGGGGTTCAGTGACACAATAACATGGCTATTGAGGATGAGAGGATTATGTAAGTTGGTGAGGAAATCCAATATTTAGCTTGTTTGGACAACCATTGTAGAAATATGGTTTAGGAGATTTGGCTCCTATGCTGATCTTCTTTTACTGTTGTAAACAAGTAGACAACTCTTGTAAAAATATGGTTTAAGAGACTTTGCTCCAATACTGATATTCTTTTATTGTTGTAAATATGTATTCTTGTCGGCTAAGGCTGGAAGGAGTCTCATCCCAACTTGTGAATGATCTTGTTTTAATATAAAAATTTCAAATTATTTTCAAAAACTTTGACATAGATGTTCTTGTCGGCTAAGGCTAGAAGAAGTCTCACCCCAACTTGTAAAAGATCTTATTTTAATATTAAAATTTCAAATTCTTTTTCAAAAACTTTGTAAGAGTGAATATAATATTTTATCATTTTTTAACGAAAGCGTTTTTTTAAATATTAAAAAAGAATAGGTCAGTTGGTAGTAACTGAGTGTTTGTCAACAAACTGTTTTTGTTCAATCGAAGTCTTTGATAACATCATCTTCACTTAACAACCAAATGATTATTAAAGTTCCTTACATAATAAAGAAAAATAATAATAATAAAAAATTCAACTAGGACAATGTAGTGGTTAAAGTGTACTTAGAGGGAATAAGTTAGATGGTAGTCAGAAAGTGTTTGTCAATTAACTACTTTTTAACTTTGTCATAGTGAATACAATCTTTTGTCATTCTTTAAGGAAAATGTTTTCTTAAATATTAAGAAAGGGATAGGCCACTAGTAACATCGTGTTTGCCAATACACTATTTTGGTTCAATTTGTCTTGTTGACCTCATCTTCACCCAACAACCAAAGGATTATAAAAGTTTCCTACATAACTAATTTATATTTAAAAAATCCATAAAAGATAAAGTAATGGTTAGGGTGTATCCAAAGGAAATAGGTTAGATAGTAACGGTAAGTGTTTGATAGTTGGCTTCTTTCAATGTCTTGAGGATCTCATTGTCATCACCCCACAACCAAAGGATTATAAAAGTTCATGTTAGCCCTAAAATAAACAAAAAGTTTGATAAGGACAACGTAAATGGAATATGTTAGATGATAGCTTTCAAGTGTTTGTGAGTTAGCTTTCGAAGTTAAATTTCTTAAAGGGTTAAGATCCTATTAACTTCATTTAACTTAACGAAAATTTATAATAACAACCTCCATTGTTATACACTAAAAATAATAAATAAATAAATACGCGATTCTATAAATTTATCTAACTTTTCTACTTTACCAAAAGCTCAAGAAGAAAGCCATGGATCCAACTTTTAAATAAAAATTAACCTGCCATTTTTAATTTATAGGTTTGGATCGTATTTTATATAATATTATATCTTTTTATATTATGCGCAACCACATCTCCCAAGCTCGAAGTACAAAAGAAACCCTAGACCAAATCCTAGCCGTAAACTAAACCTTACCATCGAGATTAGCGCTATATATAGATAGATATATGCAAACCCTACCATAGAGGTTTACTTCATATCGTTATCTGTAGGAGATGCAAAGAGGTCAGGTAGGATGATGATTGTGCAGGGTTTGTTTTGATGCATTTGTTATTTGTGGTGACTAAAATTCTATTTGAATGGTGATTGACGGGGACGGGAGGCTTCTGGCTGGAGCTCGTCCTCACGGATTGGAGCGGCGTTCTCATGTGCCGTAGATTCCATCGTGAACGTCATAGAGCAAATCTCTGTTCGTTGATGGCGATTTCTTCCTTCTCGGAAGAATTTAGTCTCCGAGCAGAAGAATGTTATATTCTATCGCCCTAGGTATTGCGGCGTTGCTGTCATGATCCTTTGGGATAGGCCATAACATTCATATTCCAGTCTTTTTTTGTTTTGTTTTTAAAGTTAGAGATCTATTATTCTTATGTCGTCATGATCCATATCATTCATGATATCATATTGTGCGTCTCAGGTATAGATCTATTTGTCTGGTTACTTTTAATGTTTTCGTTCTTTTCAGTTGGAAATGTATCGAAGTATAAAGCAAATCTTCTTGTTACTTTTAATCTTCGTGTTGCTTTTGAAGTTGGAAATCTATTTAGCCAGGGTTTCTTGTTTTCAGCTGTTTATCTGTTTTTCTAGGGTTTGTTCTTCTTATTTGAAATTATATTTTTTGATTTGTTATGCATGTGTTAGATATTTCTGGTGCTATTTTTATAGATTTTTTTATTTGTTTTGTTCTTTATTTTGGAAAATATATGTTAGTTATTGTGCTGTATGTATTTTATGCCATTCCACTTCAGTCATGTTTGACAGTGTGGATGATATTTGTTTTAATTTATATTATCCTTTACCATTCATGGTTACTGTAGAACTAGGTTTTCTTTGTTCTATTCTTTTAGAATCATACTTAGTTCTATATTATTAGGGCTCGCACATGCACTTGGGGTGTCCCTTTTTTAGCACACTCAAAGAGTATGCCTAGTCTAGAGTAAATTAGCTAACAAGCTGTAATATTGCTTAGGGCTCGCACGTAGCATGTTCCCTCTAGCACACTCAAAAAACATGCCTAGCCAACAAGTTGCAATGTATCCTAGTCCAAAGTAAATCAGCCAACAAATTGCAATGTATCAAAATTGCTTAGGGCTTGCATTTGGCCTGTTGCCTTCAGCACACTTGCCTAGCCCAAAGTAAATCACCCAACAAGTTGCAATGTATCCTAGTCCAAAGTAAATCAGCCAACAAATTGCAATGTATCAAAATTGCTTAGGGCTTGCATTTGGCCTGTTGCCTTCAGCACACTTGCCTAGCCCAAAGTAAATCACCCAACAAGTTGCAATGTATCCTAGTCCAAAGTAAATCAGCCAACAAATTGCAATGTATCAAAATTGCTTAGGGCTTGCATTTGGCCTGTTGCCTTCAGCACACTTAAAGAGCATGTTTAGCCCAAAGTAAATCAGCCAACAAGTTTCAATGTACCAACTACAAAGGTGTATGAAAAACCAATTACTCAATGCAAATTGCAGTAGTCACAAGGCTTTCTCTAACTTGCTTTCACCATGACTAGTGCTATCAAAACCATCACTATCTTCATTGATCAAAGAAATAATTCTACACTTGGTTCCCTTAGGAGCATCCATGCCAGCAAACTGGTTGATCTAGATGATCTCTGTCAGACAGACCTCTATCCACTCCCTAATTAGAAATACCATCGGTCACCTTGTTTGCAGATCTTGGCACATGAAAGTCCTCTAGGAAATGAAGGAATGGAATGGGTGTTCGAGTTCTTTTATAGTCTAAATATCCATTTGCCATGAAAGTCTCTCGGAAATGAAGGAATGGAATGGGCGTTCGAGTTCATCCATTTGGTCATTTAATTGGTTGATGATCACCCAAGAATCTCCTTCAACATAAATATTTTGCCAATTTTGTTTAAGGGCCCACAACAACTCTTCAAAGAGGGCATATGCTTTAACATGATTGGTAGTGGTATTTTCAAGGTTAAAGAAAAAACAACCTCTCATATTCCCTTGGTCATCATGAAAAATATCACCTTTGCAAACTTTACTCGAGTTGCCAGCTAATTTCTGATCAGAAAGCCATGTTTGTAATTGGGGGATTCTTTCCTCTTTGAAAATTATTATATTTCTTCATAACCAAATTGACCAAATAATGTAAGTAGGGGCCACATGACTCTAATATAGTCCAGATTAGAGTTTTGGCCAACCCACTCCAAAATCAGATCCCTTAAAATTATGGAGGGACTCTCTCCAAGAGTTTGCAAAGTCTCGTTAGGACTGAGCAAAGGGGTAAGAGATGAAGAGATGGTTGATGGTTTCACAATTTATTAAGGGGTCATAGTAGCCTCTCTTCATCAAGTTATTACCAATTAAGATTTTGTTCTATACCACCAACTAGCCAAAAAATGAGATTTTGGATCAAACCCCATTCCTCCATTCCTATTCCCATTGAAGTTTTGCCTCCATAAGAAAATGGTAGGCTTTCTTGGTAGTAAACCTCATTCCTCCATTCCTATCCCCATTGAAGTTTTGCCTCCATAAGAAAATTGTAGGCTTTCTTGGTAGTAAGGTTCTTGTCTCCACTTCTCCTCTTGCTTAACAAGTTTGGGCCTTGTAGTAGGAAAGCCTCCTACTAGTGAAGATTCCCAAAACTTTTGTTTATCAACTTCCTTGATTTTGGCTAGGATCTAGGTTCTTTCCAGAAACAAAGTTCCACCCTAAAGATCTCATGGGAATTGGGATGACTAACCCTCCTTTTTGAACATTGCCTTCAACTCAATCAAGGGATTATCTTCTCTTGAAGGTTCATATTGGTTTTGTGCATCCTCCTAGAAGAGAGCATGGTTGTCATATCTAATCTTCTAGAAGGTTGTAAAATACACCCATGAATTATGGGAGGTTGCAAAATCACCCATGCGTTATGGGACTCCAAGCTTGTCTAGAGAGAAGAACCTGAGGAAAAGTGTTTAGGTCTGATCAACTCCTTCCAGTTCACCTTAGGGATATATTTTTGCCTAAGAATTCTAGCCCAAAAAAGGTTCTCTCCATTGCAAAATCTCCAAAACAATTTTCGATTAAAGGCTTGTTGAAGATTTGAAGATCTTTGATTCCAAGGCCCTCTCTTGGAGAGGTTTGCAAATATCTCTCTAAGCAATAAGAGGCCATTTCCTTTCTAGAGAGGGACTACCTCAAAAAAAGTATTTTTGAAGTTATATAAAACCTTTGTTGGTGCTAATAAAGTAGAAAAGAAGTAGAACATAAGAACTTGGAGAACAAACTTGAGAAGGGTTTGAGAAAGGTTAATTTGTTAGCCGAGGAAAGCCATTTGAAAGTCCATCTTTGCAACCTCTCTTTAAATTTAGAGATAATTTACTTCAATCCAATCTTTTAAGATCAAAGTCGGTCAAAGGAAATCCCAAATATTGAAAGGAAGAGAGGACCTCTCAGAGGAACCTAATTTATATTTGATTTAATTTATATACATTACTATTGAGCTTGATATATTACCCCATATAATGCATGGTTAATGTAGAAAATGATAGGTGAGATTGTGTATTATGTGAAAGAAATTGAAAAGATAAAGTCTATTGGAAATTTTAGAGGGTCAAGCATATATGCAGTGTAACTTATTGTGAACTCTTGATACTTAATTTTTACAAATCAAACAAAAGCGGAATACCTGATAGTAAGTATCTTGAACTTGGAAAACCAAACAATGACCTTGCAATGTTGTAAATTTGAAAGCCCTAGCCTTAATATCAAGCCTCTAAAATTGAAAACTTTTGTTAGGGAAACAGAAAACCAAACAATAACCCTGCAATGTTCTAAATTTGAAAGCCCTAGCTACGAAAGTTAATTAATTTCTAAATTTGAAAACCCTAACCTTAATATCAAGCCTCTAAAATTGAAAACTTTTGTTAGGGAAACGAGTCTTATACCCATGCCCTAAACTCAATTCGTAACTCTAACCTTGGATCTTGTTGAATTGATTCCTTTATATTTGTAGGACAAGAAGCAAGAATGAAAAAAGTAATATTAAGATATTGTATGTGAATTTGGTACCAACTAGAGGTAGCATTGAGGAGCATAAAGATTGCTTACTAGAGTGGAGGCATGAAAAAAAACTGAAAGCAGTATCATCAAAAGCAATATTGGATGTTGTCTTACAAAGAAAGCACAAAGGATAAGGTACAATTTTTTTGTTTGTATGTTTTTAGTTTTGAGAACTTGGAGTTCCAATTTGCTATTGATTTAAAAGGTTGTCCAGGTCATTTGAAGGAGTTTATTCAAAGGACAATCCATATGGAGTATTGCATTGGAGAGAGTTTTGGTGATCATTGTTTTTATATCTCGAGTGGAGTGGGATTAATTATATATGTTTCTACCATTTGAAGATAAGACCGTGTTATACATGATTGCTACCATTTGAAGATAAGGTCGTGTCATCATAAAATTGAGTCATTTGAAGAAGAGTTGTCATTTAAACTTGTCATTTGGAGTTGCAGACTAGAGTTGGTTGGAGTTGTCATATAGAGTTATTGCTCGGAGCTTCCATCTTCATCTAGAGAAAATTTATCATTTGGATAATAATTGTCATCTAGATCTAGAGTGCTTCCATCTAGAGAAAGGTTATCATTTGGAGAATAATTGTCATCTAGAGCCAGTATCATCTAAGGTGTTATTGTGAACTTTTGATAATTAATTTTTACAAATCAAACAAAAGCGGAAAACCTGATAGTAAGTATCTTGAACTTGGAAAACCACACAATAACCTTGCAATGTTCTAAATTTGAAAGCCTTACCTACAAAAGTTAATTAATTTATAAATTTGAAAACCCTAACCTTAATATCAAGCCTCTAAAATTGAAAACTTTTGTCAGGGACATGCCCTAAACTCAAATCGTAACTCTAACATTGGATCTTGTTTAATTGATTCCTTTATATTTGTAGGACAAGAAGCAAGAATGATAAAAGTAATATCAAGGTGTTGTATATGAATTTGGTACCAACTAGAGGTAGTATTGAGGAGCATAAATATTGCTTACTAGAGTGGAGGCATGAAAAACAAATTCAAAGCAATATCATGAGAAGCGATATTGGATGTTGTCCTACAAAAAAAGCACAAAGGAGAAGGTACAATTTTTTTATTTGTATGAGTTTTGAGAACTTGGAGTTCCAATTTGCTATTGATTTAAAAGGTTGTCTAGGTCATTTGAAGGAGTTTATTCAAAGGACAATCCATAAGGAGTATTGCATTGAAGAGAGTTTTGGTGATCATTATTTTTATATCTTGTTGCCCTTGTTTGTGTCAAAAGTGCACATGAGTGGAGTGGGATTAATTATATATATGTTTCTACCATTTGAAGATAAGACCGTGTTAAGCACTTAGGGGTGCAGCGCAACAGTTTGGGATTTGGCTCTTCTTTTGGAGGTCCAAGGTTCAAACCGTGGCGTGGATGAGTGTGTGAGGGGGTGGGTGTGTGTCTCCCTATGGAGTTGTTGTAACAGGTTGGGGGATTCCTGGTCAAAACCCCCATTTCTTAATATTACCAAAAAAAAAAACTAGGCATGCTACCATAAGTCATGTGTAAGTGTTGTGAAAAATAGGTTTATGAAAAAAGAAGAAGAAGATAAGACCGCGTTATACATGATTGCTACCATTTGAAGATAAGACCATGTCATCATAAAATTGATTCGTTTAAAGAAGACTTTGGAGTTGCAGTCTAGAGTTGTTTGGAGTTGTCATATAGAGTTATCGCCCGAAGCTTCTATCTAGATGAAGGTTATCATTTGGAGAATAATTGTCATCTAGAGCCAGAGTTACTGTTTAAAAAAAGAGATGTCATTTGAAGAGTTGTAGTTTGAAGACATTGGTATCATCACATAACTTGTTGTCTAGAGTTATCATCACAAAATACTATCGTGTAAGGTGAATTTAATGTTTTTGTCCACAAAAAGATAAAAAATATTTTTGTCTAAGGTGAATTTAATATTTTTGTCCACAAAAAGATAAAAAATATTATCGTCTAAGGTGAAATTAATATTTTTATCCACAAAAAGGGTTGTCTAAAGTGAACATTGACTCTACCATCTAAAAGAGTCATCTAGAGTTGTTGCCACAAAATCTTTAATATTGTTGTTTGAAAAAATGACCTTTTGAAGCAAAGGTCGACCTTGCCAAGTCTTCTTTTGTGAATTTATCATCTAATCAATGCATGGGATATCTAAAAGTTAACTTTCAATGACATGTTGGTGATTGAAGGCTTGTGCCATGCACTAAATAATACAAAATTAATTAAATAATTAAAATAAATTATTACTTGTGGTTTAGTGACAGGAAAGTAATGTGTGATCTATTGCATGCAAAGAACATGTCATCCAAAAATGGAAAGGAGGTGCCAACATATTCAAATAAATAAATAAAAAATATATTTTTATGTTTATTGTTATTAATTGTAGGTGACAAAAATGTGATTTGGTATTACCTTGAAATATTGAAAAAATATTTCTTGAAGATTCAAGTTGGAACTTATTGAACCAATGTACCTGTATTTGTCAACCAATGTACCTATATTTGTCAACCAATGTACCTATATTTGTCGTGACATGTCCATTTTGGAGAAAAATGCTTGTCATAATAGGTCGAAAACACATTTTGAAGAACATCTCTAATATCCCACATTTTCTCTTGGATGGAATATTTGGTCCTTTATACACGATACTTTTATGAAGGATTGATTGCACTCACATGGAAGTGAGCCACTTGAATATTTTGATTAGCACAAACATTGAGATTTGATGTGATTGTCTAAAGGTTGATGAATCTTGCTACTAATTAATTGATTGAATATAATGAAATCAAATATTTAAACGAGGATACATTCATTTTTGTAAGTTTTATAGACTTTGGAAAGAGATAAAAATAATTATTTTCGCCTAAATTAGAAGAAAACCTCTTAAAGAAGTTTATTTTTGCCTCAATTTTCAAACTCGTAAAGGAAAACCTCTTAAAAAAACCATATCCAACATGCATTTTTTCACCCTTTAAACTAAGATTTTTAATACATCATGAGCCACCCTTCCCGTGGATTAAACTTGGGTCTCCACTAGGAGAGCCCAATGAGTTTTGCCATTGCAATAAGCAACTAGTCAAATACGATTTTAACTTTTAATAAAATGATGTCAATGAGTTAATTGTGGAAACATAAGGCAGTGAGGAAGATAAAGAATATATTTGATAGAAAAACAAATGAAAAATATATGTGAAAAAATGCATATTGGATTTGTTTTATTTTTTTAAGAGGTTGAAAAGCGAGGTACATCAAGAGCCACCCTTCCCGTGGATTAAACTTGGGTCTACACTAGGAGAGTCCAATGACTTTTGCCATTGCAATGTCTCAATGACTAGAAGCAACTAGTCAAATACAATTTTAACTTTTAATAAAAATGATGTCAATGAGTTAATTGTGAAAACATAAGACATTGAGGAAGATGAAGAATATATTTGATAGAAAACTAAATGAAAAATATATGTGAAAAAAATACATGTTGGATATGTTTCTTTTAAGAGGTTGAAAAGCGGGGCACACATTAGGAGCCACCCTTCTCGTGGATTAAACTTGGGTCTCCACTAGGAGAGCCCAATGACTTCTGCCATTGCAATGTCCCTGTCGGGACATGTTGGATATGGTTTAATTGACCTAACTATAAATATAATATTTGGTATTTTGATGGTAATGGTCCCTAATAGAAGCCACATATAGCTTATTAAAAAAATATCTTATTTTGTATTTCAACAAACTAGAAGAAATCTTCACTATAAAAAGTAGCAGTATTATTTTTGTCTATAAGTAAACTAGAATAATTTTTAATTATGAAAAAAATACTATTGTTCTTTTGTCTTTGAACAAACTAGAAGAATTTTTACTTGTCAAAAAATATAGTCCTTTTTAGTATTAGGACAAATTGAAAGTATTCTTGACTGTCAGCATACATAAGTGTCCTACTTTTGTACTTGAATAAGTTGAAAACATACATTGATTATCATGTTTATACTTGAATAAATTGGAAGCATGCATTAACAATCTTGTTTTATACTCAATTCTTACTAAGTCTTGCTTGTATGACAACTATGTTGTAGTTTATTGCATTGATGGGAAACCTTTATCTATAAACAACCCACCAAAACCAAACCAAGCAAGAGAGTCTTGTTTTTTCGCAAGTAAGATTCCCAAGAAGTCCCAATAATTTTCAACATTGTAAGACATAACCACATTTTGAGTTCAATGTCTCTATAGACAACAATCAAGTAGACAAGAGTGGCCAACATCTCATATTTTTTGGGATTGACCTTTCTAAAGCTCACCATTTAAAAAGGACACCAATAGTGGTCCCCCACCTTTTCTATACCCTCATCGATATAGAACAACTTGACCACAACATAAGATTATCCTTTAAAGCCCATATCACTTAAAGGGCAATGCTTTTTCTCTAACCCTACACAAGTTTGTCTATGTAGGATTATTCTGGTGTAATATCTTAGTGCTTAGTTACCACACCTCAATAGGCTAACTAAGGCCATTACCACTCACATGGTAATGAACATGGTCACCCAAACCTCATTGTTCAAGGTGCCACCACTATATTGTCTTGTGAATGACTCAAAAAACCTTATTTATTTTGGAACAATTGAGCCTCACTGTTCAAGGTGTATCATTCACAATTATCTGGTTATTGCATCACCACAACTCCTCAGATTTTGTAAATACCTGGTTATTGCATCACCGCAACTCCTCTTAGGATTCACAACTACCTAGTTATTGCATCATCACAACTTCTAGGATTTGGGTTATCTGCTTGACTCAAGGGTTCTAATATGGCTCTAAATCTTGCCCAAGCCCCCCACAAACCCAAGAATCGTATAATAATAAAACCATAACATCTTTCCCAAAAGGAAATAAAGTACTAAATTAAACATAATAAAATGTTATAATCAAACTTAAATCATGTAATCATATAAAACTTTGCTAAAGACTAGAATTTAAATATTTTCAACCATTAAACTAGCATCTAGTGTTTCCAAGAATTACAATGGAAGACGAGCATAATAAACAAGGCTTTATAACCATATTCTTTCCATTTTTCTCAAGACCAAAAATAGTAACACTTTAATTTCCATTATCTAAATAATAAATATCCAGAATGATACATACAACAGTAGTTATTCTTTCATCATAACAAGAAGCTCATAAAGATCCTCATCCCAATAAAATTATGTTTAAATTTTTAAGAACATAAATATATTGTTCATCTTTTCTCCAAGGTCTATACCTGATGAATCTTCATCACGAACTTGAAGAAAGTAGCTTAGGGATCAAGACAACTCTTATATGCATATGCAAGCCTAACATTCACTATGCAATTTAAGCACTCAAATGCACCATTCAAAACAATTCCAAGCAACACATCAAAAGAATCTCATACTTTTTCCTTTTTAAGCTTCATCCATGCATTAACTATATAAGCAAATTATATACAATTAATATTGGAAGAATCCCATACTTCTTTCATATATGGATTCCTTAGCTTTTCAAACCTCATCTATATGAACACAAAATTCTAGAGCTTAAAGCACATAAAAATTTCCAACTCTTTTCCCAAAACTTAAAGAAATAAACCATATTTTCCATTTAGACAAAAACTCTAAAGAGAACAATAAAATTTTCATGACTACATTTTGATTAATCATTCTTGTCTTATTTATTAAGGTCTTAGGTTTACTAATTGTAAAACTATAAACAAAACTTCCACTCAACAACCTTGGATATTTTCAAAACTTCCATCTTAAACATTCATTGCCCCATGTATCCAAGAATTAATATTTTATTTAATAAAAAAAGTATAAAATGCTATGCTAGCTAATCTATTCAAGATGTATGCACAACAAGAGGAGATCATCAACATACCGAAAGCAATAAAGCTTAAGTAGTAATAAAACGTTTGTATAAAACTTTCAAACGCAGGCAAACTCCATTAAGGGAAAAAAGTATAAGTATAATATTGTTGTAATATAAATAAGTGAGGTCAAAAAAATTAAAGCGCACCCACATAATGAACATAGCAACCAAATCATGTAGCAGATGATAAAATCCCTTAAAAACTTAGCTTCTAGACTCAATAGTAGAGTGCTCGGAGAGACGTTTCCACCACTACTCACAACAAACAACGACAAAAGGATAGCATCCTAAGATTGCACTCTATAATTAAAGAAGTCAGTGGAGATATGAGAGATAGAAAATCCCAATCAAAACTTTAATATTATGACCTCTAGGTCTGTAGTAGTGTTGAACTTCTCAGAGGAACACAAAACAAGCACTTAAATGGTGATAAAAAACATCCACAAGTTGGCAAGTTCTAACTAAAATATTTTGAGTGATTGGTACTCAAACCAAAAGGAGAACAAGGGAAATATAACACACTGACTCTTAGGCTTACGTTAAACAAAAGCAAATATAACATCAAAACAGAGCAAGCTTCACAAGATTTCCATTCAACATTTAACATGCAACAAACAACAAGCAACTAGGGAAGATATATGAGCAAAGTAACAACAAGGTATTTTTTCCACTGCAACCAATCAGTATTTCAATATAAGCAAGCATTCAAATGGAGGAAGAATACCTTCTCACATAATTCTTCTACAACTTTCATCTAATCGATCCTTCATTTTTGCTTTGCTCTTCATATCTCCTCGTTAACCGAAAACAGGGTGATCTACCCCCAAATATAATCTCTAGAGAAAACCCCCAAGAAGATATGTTCCCATAATTCTTCTTGCATGTCATACAAGAGTAACATCTCACTTCAACGTCACAAAAATAATACCACGTTGCCAACAACATTACCAAAACAATTGCCACGTTTTTCCAATCATTAAGGATTAGGGTATTTTTATAAAAGCTTCTCTCTCTTTTTTTTTTTTCTAATTTAAATTAGCATAAGCCTACTAAAATTTTAAGGCAAAAAACATTAGAAGCCTATCCACTTAGCTCATCAAATGAAATGATTATCTCCTAATGATAGTATTAATTACTTAACAATAGGATAATTAAATTACTTACTTATTAATTAATTTAATTAATATCCAATTAACATTGATAGTAAATAATACTCACATTAATTATAACACATTAATATTATTAATAATATATAAACAATTACCTAGGCGTTGTAGGTGAGTTGGAGAGGAGAGGGCAATCCTCCAAGGGAGGTCCCAGGTTTAAATCTCCACCCTACCAAAAAGTTGAATTGGGTACCCAAAATCCAATTGATAATGTTGGTGCGGGCAGGGCCGGGCACGGCTCTCAGGTGACTTTGATAGAGTAGAACCCCTTGGTCGTGGTCTCTTAGACCAAGACGGCCCTGCAAGGGGTTTTCTCTTAAAAAAATACTATATAAACAATTTTTATTAATCAAAACACAAGCAACAACATGATGGCTTTTGCAAACAAGATACAAATCAATATTTTTCTTAAGTAGGAGGCTGTACGATAATTGGAATACTATCCCCTTTCCTATTAAGGATGGATCTTTTACTTATAGCAACCTCCTTGCTAATGATGCATATTAAATTAAACATACACACACACAAATATATATATATATATATATATATATATATATATATATATATATATGCAATGCATCTATATGAGGGTATTATTTTACCCTTGAGTTTTCGATGAAAATGTCATCCATCATTTCCTTTTTTCTCTCAACTCTAGTGGTTGTCCCATACTAATCGACCTATGATAGTACCTAGTCCTGCAACCACAAATTTCATCAGCAATACCATATTCCAAAAGTAGTATAGTCAAAGCATAAAGTGCATCTATCAACACATTTTGATAACATAAAATGGTATTATGTATTAGATATCCACACATCAATACATAAATCTACTATGAAGAAAAGTCTTACCAAAGAGGGTCATTACATAATCCTCCCTTGGACTAAACACAATCCTCTATGCTTCTTGAAAATAAAACATATTTTATTCAAACAAATATGAGAATTCCTTTCCCATTTCCTCAGCATCTTCCCAAGTTGTACAATTTTTAGAATATTGATCCCATTGAACCTTATATTGTTAAAAGGTTTGTTTTCTGAATTGCTTAGAATAAAACCCTAGAATCCTTATCGATCGCACCTTAATGGTTTAGGGATCTACCATCTATAATTTTAGAACACTTCAAATATGAGAAGGGTCAACAACATACTCCTTAAGTAGGAATATGTGAAAAGTATCATGGATCTTTGATAGATTGGGCGACAAGGTAAGCCTATAGGCAATTGGACTAATCTTATCAATGATCTCAAAAGTCCCAACAAGAGAAGGACCCAACTTAATTGATTTGATAACACTTTTCATGGGTCTTACCCTCAAGAAGACTCTATCTCCCACAAAGAATTCTCTTGGTGATCTTTTCAGATCAACATATCTTCTTATGATCGATTGCTTCCTTGAGCCTATATTGAACATCATGGGTATTTGATAAGTTGGACAACAAGGAGAGCCTATAGGCTATTGGATTAATCTTATCAATGATATCAAAAGTTCCCAACAAGACAAGGATCCAACTTAGTTGACTTGATGGCACTTTTCATGGGTCTTACCCTCAAGAAGACTTTGTATCCCACAAAAAATTCTCTTGGTGATATTTTTAGATCAGCATAAATCTTCTTGCAATCGATTGCTTCCTTGAGCCTTTGTCAAACATCATGGATTTTTGATAGGTTGGGCAGCAAGGCGAGCCTATAGGCTATTGGACTAATATTATCAATGATCACAAAAGTCCCAACAAGACAAGGATCCAACTTAGTTGACTTGATGGTACTTTTCATGGGTCTTACCCTCAAGAAGAATCTATCTCCCATAGAGGATTTCTCTTGGTGATCTTTTTAGATTAGCATAACTCTTATTGTGATCGATTGATTCCTTGAGCCTCTATCAAACCATTCTAAGTTGCTTCTCTATCTCTCTAGCAATGTATGGTTTAATCACCACCTGATCTTCTAGATTATCCCCTAATAGAGGTGTTTTTCATCTTTTTCCATACAAGGCCTCAAATGGAGCCATTTCTAAGATGCATGGTATCCATTATTATATGTGTAGAGTGGGAAAAATTCCCTACCACGTACAATTCCTAAACAAAAGGTTGGATCCGCAAGGAGAGAACCTTTTGTGGGGTGAACCATGGGGGTATGTTGTGCTCTACACTTGATTCTAGGGGGATGGGTTTACCAGAAACGGTTTAAGGAATCGCTCCAAGTCCTCAAGATATTCAAGAATGTTTGATGAATTTAGTTTTTAAGGTAACACCTAAGTTTGGTCTTTCTAATTCTAAGATAGGAAAGATAAATGACAATGCAAGAAACATAGTACAATAGCTGAAAGTAGAATGCAAGCATACAAGAGCTAGCCTAATATGATTCTTTATTTTGGATTCTTACTAACCTAGGGTTTACTCTAGAAAAACTTTAAAGCAAAAATATACAAAATGAATGCACATAAATTTTCACTAAATGTAAACTAAATTCTTTTCACTTTCATATGCCTAAGAATTAAATTCATATTATATTAGAAAAACAACAAGATAAATTAGAACACTTAGCTTTAACCGGTGGTTGATCCTAGCTTTTGATGCCTCTTATCCAATAATGTCAAAATACTTGATCATGCAAGATAATTTTAAAGACACTAAAGAAATGTTATCAATGTTAGGGGGCCTACTTAGGCTGTTGTACAGAAGTCCTTAAAGGCACAGTAGTCAAGCCCCCTAGGTCCTTTTAGATGACCTTTAAAGCAAAAGCATAAATTGACATTTGGATGATTAATCATAAAAGAAATATGTAAAAGCGATAAAATAGAAATAAAATATACCAATATGTTCAGTATGCAGTAATGAAGCTAACCAAACTGTTAGAAAGCAAAACTTACCCCCAAACTAATCTCGAACAAAATTGTACCTCATAGAAAGTGGGCACGATAACGCTTCGTCATAACGGGGCACAATTTCACTTTTGTAGACTTAAACCCTAAATTAGGATTAGCAAAGTCACACCTCAATAGAACTGGGCATGATTTCACTTCAAACACACAAAAAATAAAAGCACATGCATAGAATGTAATAAAATGTAAAATCACAAAGAGCAAAACCTAAATAGAGAACATAGAAGCAATAGAAGAAGGCTAAGTATCTGGACTGACACTCTTTCTCTCTAAGCCACAATGCGTATCCACCAAGTTAAGCAACAATCCAATCCACATAATAAGAGATCAAAATCTAAAATTTGTACTTGTACAAGACACAAAAAACAAAGTGAAATAAAAGCAGTAAGAGAGTGTTAGAAGACAAAGATCGCATGAGCATTAGTAAGTTCATGATCGTGATATTTTTCTTTCCTATTTCTAAAGAGTGATATTGTTTATCCTTTTATAGACGATCAGAGTAGACACAAATAAACTCACAGACGATGCAAAAACACATTGGAGGGTTTAAACCAGGGTCTAAGTGGGTCAAGAAGAAAATTAAATTAAATTAAAAATAAATTAAAATAGTGAAATCGCACCCCGTCCTAACGGGGCGCGATATCGCTTCTACGAAGTCGCACCTCATGAAAACGAGGTGCAATTTCACTAAAAGGTAAAATAAAATAAAAGGGAAGGGTAAAGAGGTCTTCCCTTGCCCTTGGTAGGGGTTGGGGACCTTTTAGGGGTTGCAAGGAAGATTTCCAATTGAAAGTGGATCAATTTTCCGTGTCTACATTTTGCCCCCTCTTTGATGCATTTATGGCCTATTAAATGCATCAAAGAAGAGATGTAGGCACACACACTAAAAAATAGCAACAAGCAAAAATGGGGTGGTTGGGTTAGAAGAAAGGGGTGGTGCAAAAAGTGGTGTTATTTCGAACACTTATAATTTTTCATGTAAATCGAGACATTAGGGACATTAATGTCTCTATAGGTCAGGGTGCCTCCTCGAGTTTTTATGAAAAAGCGACGTTTCATAAAAAATCAAAAGAATGGATGCAAAAGAATAGAGAGAGAAAAATGACAACCGAGTGAAGCAAAGGGGTAAAAAAAGGGTTTAAAAGTGTAAAAAGGGGGTAAAACCCTAATTATTTTTACCACAAAGAAAAAAACAGAGCTTTGGGAGAGAAAAGGCAATGGCACTTCCAGTTCATCGAGTGACGGTCACGAGGGGTGAGGCTGAGGTATGAGAGCAGATAAGGATCACTTTTAACTCTCCTTATGCATAATTTTATCTTATTTTTTGTGATTTTATTAGAATTTTGGAGGGATTTTTGGGAAATTTTTCATGAAAGCCAGTGGATTTTTTGCCCTAACCTGGGTGTGACTTTTTAGCATGGCCACAATTTTGTATCAGGCAGAGCGTGGTGAAATAATGCTTGGAAGAAATCGAACACGATTTTGCAGAGTCGTGCCCTAAAAACAACAAGCACGATTTCGTGAAAGCGAAGTCGTGCGACCTAAAAATGGGATGCGATTTCACGAAAGCTAAGGGAAAAGAAGAGAAACAAAAAGAAAGAGAGAAAAGAGAAGAAAATAAAGAAAACAAGTAGACCCGAAGTGCAATTTTTAAATTGTAATTACCTTATGCTTAAAATTAATGATGTTCTCGCCAGACTGAATGATTGTCCCTTTCCTGGTGCTTTCAGTAGCGTAAAAGGTTTAAAATGATTATGGCATGGTGGTTATAGGGACGGACTGCACGAAGATCTGTCTGGAGGCTTCTGGGGTGGACAACGCAGAATATTGTTGTGACCATAAAAAGTTGGACAACCTGCCCGGATTCGTGGCGGCTACCGATTCCACCATGTAAATTCCAAAAAAAAATTAATGATGTTGAATTAATTTTAATTTTTTTGTTATTGATGAAATTGATTAAATTTTATTTTGTGAATGCAGCTAGGTATTCTTGAGAGTTGAGAGTGGCAAGCATGGGATTTGGAAGATATGGATGCTCTAGGGTAGACAGAGAGAAACAGGCAAGCGGTGGTGGGGCTGGACCATATGACGAGGATGCCACAGAGAGGGGAGAGTTGGAGGTATTCAGGTTCGATCGAGTCTTATGGTAGTTCAGGATCTTACAAGGAGTCCTAGACCTAGGGTACCAAAGAGTGAGCCGATTCCTAGCAAGGGTTGGAGGTGAGCCAAACCTCACCAGATGGGTTGAGGAGGACATAGACGATCCTCCTTACGTTGACCCAGGGGTAGGCAACGTAGGGGTGGCCATCGAGTACAGGTGGTGGTACAGAGGAGTCATGCCCTAGAGGATCTCCTAACCCATACCAATACAGAGGTGCCAGGTGATGGACCTAGGCATGCAGTGGGTATTCTGAGAGGTAGCTCATAAGGCCATAGAGAGGGCACAATAGGCTCCTACTATGCTGAGATAGAGGCTGACACGAGTCCAGATCTGGGTGGTAGAGGAGACCATCCCAATAGTAGGGACTAGAGAGGGAGGGGTGAGAGATACCCCCACATAGATAGAGGGGCCATAGGTCAGAGACCCTAGGGAGGCATCCACATCAGTAGTGGTGGGAGGCCAAAGCCAAGGGATAGAGGAGTTGTAGGTACAACTAGCTTCTCTTCAGACATAGATGGCCCAACTGTAGGTTGAGAGGGACACAACACAGGTAGAGGCTACCCAACTTTAGGGAGAGGTGGCCCGACTAGATGGAGAGTGCTAGCGGGCTAGGGCTGAGGGTATGGCTATCATTGGGAGCAGCCAGGCAGGGGATGTGGTGCAGCTCCTTCAGGTGGAGCTACGATGAATAGGCGATAGGTTGGAGATAGCTATTCGAAGGGCCACATTTTTTGAGGTAGCTTACTACGTAGCTATCCCTCTAGAGTGAAGGATGGAGCCTCCTCCATCCCTTTGATTAATGAGCAGATCATGATCCCAATCACGGGCACCGATGATATCTCAGTAGTCGATGATTCAATCGAGGTTGCCTCCACCTCAGGGAGGGCCAGAGGGAGTTGGCTCTCAGAGCTAGGAGAGGATAGGCTAGGGATCGAGATGATGCACCAGTTTTTTATTATGGTGTGCATCCCTAGGTTGAGTGTACTAAGTCTAGATTATGGTACACCAACCTCACATGATGTACTATTTTTTCCCATGAGTAATACATAGCTACGAATATTATTGTGATTTTATGTATAATGATTTAATGCATGTTTTTATATGTTTTGTTTATTTATTTTAAGTGTTTTTATATATGCAAACTATCCTAATGCAAACTACATGAGGATGAATGAATGCAAAAGGAAAGAATAAGAAGGAGGAAGAAGAAACCAGACAAGAGAAAATGAGAGAAAGAAAGAAGAGAAGAAATGAGAGAAGAAAGAGAAGAAGATGAAGAAGAAGAGAAAACATGGGGTCCAAAGGTCAATCATCAGAAAAGGAGAAGAACGAACGATCCATAGTATAAGACTAGCGTAGGTTGCAAAGAACCAGTGTAGCCAGACACTATAGATCATACTAACGAGATAGCTAGACCCGCTATGGGTATAACACTTGCATCAATGTGAAAAAGTGTGTGTGGAGTTTTGACCCACTATGGGTGGTTGCTCCCTTATTAACTATTGTGAGGTGATTACCTACTAGGATGTATGTCGAGGTCTACTAAAAATGACCAAGGAGCTTATCCTATAATGGGGTGTTGAGCCTACTGAGTCAAAAGAGAGTATGACCCGATAGAAGATCATGAATAGTGCAATACCCACTAGGATGTATAAATATCCCATGTGGGGTGTAATATGTATAAAAATAGTATGCAAGTGCTATCCCAGATTGGGACTTTGAGAAAGACTTTGTGCAACAAGAGTTTTCAGCATAATGAAGGAATCGAGAAAAGGAGAAGAAGCGATCATAAGAAGAAAAGAAGAAGGAAGGAAAGAATCCCTAGGGGGGATCTTGCTAGGCATCAGAGTCCTAGTGAGAAGTGCAATGCATGTGAGCTATGACCTAACTAGGTATCATCACATGCCATTGTCGCAAGATCCCCAAAAATCTATATGAGCAAGTAGTCATGAACAATCAATCATGCATTTATGACAGGCAAACATGCAAGGTGTTAGGTTAGATGTCAAGCAATCATGCAAGGATGACAAGCAATAATGTAATATGAGCAAGCAGGTGAATGCAATGGAAAATGAAGATGCAACTATATGAAATTTTATTTTATTTTTTATATTTATGGAGAGTTAAAATCAATGCAAAATCTAAATGCACCATACATCTTATCAAAATAAATAGGTGTGCCATGAGGTTTTAGATCGAAGACATCTTCAAATTCATGGAGAAGCTCTTTTAAAGCTCTTCGTTCAACATCTATGGCATGATAATCACAACATTTTCTAATAGCACCATTCTTTTTAGCATAAAAGACATTATACAAAGATTCATCATTTTCTTGCACAGAAACAATGTTATTGTTAGAATGAACAAAGCCAACCATATTACAAGACATTATCTTTGGAGGAAAAGAAAAATTAACACCTTTATTATCATCTATTGACAACTTTTGATATTCCATATATTCTGCATAAGTCATAAGATGGTCATCATCCTCAAAAGGTAGAGGTTGATTCTTATTAGGTATAAAACCTATACCACATCTCCCAGGCCAAATCTCAACATCCAAGGGTTCTTGAATACCCTTATGTTGTGGTCCCAATCCTTTACCTGCATATCCCATACCAGACAGGATCTGCTTAGGAAGGGGATAATCATTAGTGAGATAGCATTGAGTGAAAGAGCGCTCATTAAGAGATGGGTTGCTACCATGGAGATTTTCTTTGAAAGCCATACCTCCGAAGATAAAAGCACACGTGCCAATGTGTATAACATCACCCTTCTTATGAGGCAAGCCCATAGTTTAGGGTGAAGGTGGTAGCTTGGCTAGATCCAGAAGAGGCTCTTGAAGAAACTGATTATCATGATCCAAGGAGAAAGAATGGGTTTTATGTTCCTCACTCACTTTTAAACTTTGAAGATGCTCGAATATTTGAGATGAGGAACATGGAGAAATTGTTGAAGAAATAGAAGGACAAGAATAAGAATCTATTTGAGCTAACTCTATATTTGAACAAAATTCAAATGGTCGAGGGTCACCTAGAATGGTGACAACTTGATTCTTGAATTCAAACTTGAGACACTGATGAAAAGTAGAAGGGACAACCTTCATTGCATGGATCCAAGGTCACCCAAGAAGGAGATTAAAAGATGCAGGACAATGTACCACATAAAACAAAGTATCCAATATTCTCGGCCCCACTTTTAAGGGGAGAGATATGATGCCACAGGCCTCTTGGGACTCATTGTTGAAAGCTTTAATGATGATATTCATTTTTGTTAAATCTTCCTCTTTTAATCCAAATTTTTGAAAGAATTGATATGTACACAAATTGAGGGATGAACCATTATCAATCAAAACTCGCTTGATAAGGGTATCCCCAATAAGTGTGGTGATGTAAAGTGATGAATCTCCATGTAAGTTTGAGGAAGGTTTATCATCATCTGAGAATGAGACATGATGTATCCCAAAAGAACCTATGGTGTCAACTATGGCATCAGGAGGGATATCTGGGAAAATAGATTATTGTTGTAAAAATTTCATTAAAGCATTTCTATGATCGGGAGAAGTCTACAAAAGTTCTAACACTGATATCTTTGTTGGCGTACTAGCTAACTGCTTCTGAAGATCAAATGAAACCTGTGACTGTGGTCTCAACACTATAGGTGGAATCCTTGTAGCTGAATCTCTTCTCTGATTCTCCTTTAAAACTGTACTGGGCTGAGATACTAAACTCTATCCTTGCTGATGTTGCTAATTCTGAGCCTATTTCCTTGTAGTTACTCCAACCATACCAACCACATTACTATGGCATAAGGAATCATCTTGATGAGCCACCTGATTGGTTGTTTGTTGATCATGCTTTGGTAGGGGATCCTTAAATATCCCCATGTCTTGATTTGTTGTTGGAACTTGTTGAGTAGGAGTTTGATTACTTATTGATTGGAGATTTCCTAAATCAATGCATCCTACATCAATCAAATCTTGAACCACATGCTTCAACTTCTTACAAGTGTTTGTCCAATGTCCTTCTACTCTGTGGTAAGTGCAATATTGATTTACCTTATACCAATGAGTTGTAGTATCTGGCTATCTTACTAGGGGTAATTCAATTGCCTTAGCATCCAATAGTTGTTTTAAAACTACTTCCATAGGCATATTAAGTCTTGTGAAGTTCCTTTGAGGAGGCTTCTGAAGTACAATCTTTTGTAGGTTGTTAGTGACATTGTTAACAGGCCTACTATCACTATTGCCTCCTATATGCTTATTCTTATGTTGAGACTTAATTGGCTTATCTTCTTTAACCTTAAGCTGACCTCTTCTAATGAGAGCTTGTTCCACTTTTCTTGCTAATTCGATTGCTTGATCTAGAGATGTGATAGTAGTAGTTTCTAGAGCATAAGATAATTGTTCTTGTAAATTACCAATGAATATATCAAGCATATCTTTCTGAGACATAGGTTGTCTTAATCGACCAACTAAACTTCTCCAACGAGCTAGAAATTCTGAAAAGCTTTCTTCTTTACTTTGTTTTAAATCATATAGATCTCTCATAGTCACTTCCTTTTCAATGTAAGCACTAAACTGATGAACAAACATCTCTGTAGTCTTCTCAAAACTCTTCAAAGAATAGTTGGGCAATCGATAATACCATTCTAATGCCACTCCAGCAAGACTCTTTGGAAATATTTTCAATAAGAGCATATCATCATAAACAAGATCATGGTAAGCTATCCTGAATCCTCTTAAATGCTCTATTGGATCTTTAGTCCCTTTATAGATTGGAAATACTGGCATAGAAAAATGCTTAGGATAAGGTCTAGCAACAACAATAGGATCCAATGGTTGACTACACATTTCTTTATAATTGTATGTAAACCCTGAAGGTTGAATCATATCCATCCTTGAAACCAACTGATTCACTACATTTTCCAAATTTTGCATCTCTGAATTACTATGTATGTTTCCCAGACTTCCCAAAGGAGGAAAGTATGCATGTTGAAACCCTGATGTTTGATTTAAGTTTTGGATACTTTGGTTGTATGTGGCACTTTGTGGATAACTAACATTTGGTGGAACATAAGCAATGGTGTTGATATTAGAGGATGAAGGAGGAAATTGAGAATAATTTTTTGGGCCATTACTAGTTAGAGAGACTTGTAGATTCCCTCCAACATTGGTGGTATTAGTAGTGGCACAAGTCACTTGGTTCTTTAAATTGTTTTGATGCATGGATTGAGATATAGGAATATCATGTTTAAGAAAAGGAGACCTATTGGGAGGGGAAGGAGTAGCATCCTCTTTTTCAAGATGAGCTTCTCGTTCTACATATTCCAATAGTTTTTCCTTATGAGCTTTCATGAATTCCCAAATGTGATCAAATGATGAAAAGACATAACTACCATTAGGTCCAACAAAAGGATCAGGATTAGTTTTAGTTTCCATGTCTACCTCTTCTTGCTCTTCTGGATCTACATTAGGGTCTTCCCTATCAATCTGATCATCTTCCAAAGGAACATAATCAGACTCTAGTTGTTTCCTCTGGCTTCTAAGGAAAGGAGCCATTAGAAGCAGTGAAAAACAAATAGGGGAAAACACTAACAAACAAATTTTAATTACTTAAATATTTTTCAAACAGAATTAATGATCTTGCTTAAATTTTGAAAGAAAAAGGAGGTGTTCACGTCGGGTTCACCAAATATGTAGAGGGGGAAAACTTCCCTACCGCATACAATTCCCAAACAAAAGGCTGGATCCGCAAGGAGAGAACCTTTTGTGGGGTGAACCATGGGGGTATGTTGTGCTCTACACTCGGTGCTAGGGGGATGGGTTCACCAAGAATGGTTTAAGGACTCGCTCCAAGTCCTCGGGATATTCAGGAATGTTTGATGTATTCAATTTTTAAGAAAAACACCTAAGTTTGGTCTTTCTAGTTCTAAACTAGGAAAGATAAATGACAATGCAAAAAATAGAGTACAATAGCTGAAAGCAGAATGCAAGCATACAAGAGCTAGCCTAATATGATTCTTTATTTTGGATGCTCACTAACCTAGGGTTTATTCTAGAAAACCTTTAAAGCAAAAACATACAAAATGAATGCACAAAAATTATCCCTAGATGCAAACTAAATGCTTTTCACTTTTAGATGCCTAAGAATTAAATTTAGATCAGATTAGAAAACTAGCAAGATAAATTAGAACACTTAGCTTTAATCGGTGGTTGATCCTAGCTTTTGATGCCTCTTGTCCAATGATATCAAAATACCTGTTCCTGCAAGATAATTCCAAAGACACTAAAGAAATGTGATCAGCGTTAGGGGGCCTACTTAGGCCATTGTACAGAAGTCCTTGAAGGTGCAACAGTCAAGCCCCCTAGGTCCTTTTAGATGACCTTTTAAAGCAAAAGCAAAAATTGACCTTTGGATGATTAATCATAAAATAAAAATGCAGAAGTGATAAAAATAGAAATAGAGTATGTCAATATGCTCAGTATACATTAATGAATCTAACCAAACTATCAAAAAGTAGAACTTGCCACCAAACTTATCTCGAGAAAAATCATGCCTCATAGAAAGTGGGTACGATAATGCTTTGACAAAGTCACACTCCATCAGAACGGGGCGCGATTTTGCTTCTATGGACTTAAACCCTAAATTAGGGTTAGTGAAGTCACGCCTCGATAGAATCGGGTGTGATTTCGCTTCAAACACATGAAAAATAAAAGTGCATGCACAAAATGTAATTAAATGCAAAATCATAGAGAGCAAAACCTAAATGGAGAACGCAGAAGCAATAGAAGAAGGTTAAGTATCCGAACTGGCACTCTTTCCCTCTAAGCCACAATGCACATCCACCAAGTTAAGCAACAATCCAATCCACGCAATAGGAAATCAAAATCCAAAATTTGCACTTCGGGTTAGCTTGCAGAAGACACAAAAAGTAGAGTGAAATAAAAGCAATAAGCGAGTGTTAGAAGACAAAGATCGCATGAGCATTAGTAAGTCCATGATCGTGATATATCTCTATATCTAAAGAGTGAGATTGCTCTTCCTTTTATAGATGATCAAGGTGGGCACAAATAAACTCACAACCGATGCAAAAACATGTTGGAGGGTTTAAACCTGGGTCTAAGTGGGCCAAGAAGAAAATAAAATAAAATTAAAAATAAATTAAAATAGTGAAATCATGCCCCGTCCTAACGGGGCATGATATCGCTTCCATGAAGTTACGCCTCATGAAAATGGGGTGCGATTTCGCTAAAAGGCAAAAGAAAATAAAAGGGAAGGGTAAAGAGGCCTTCCCTTGCCCTTGGCAGGGGTTGGGGACCTTTTAGGGGTTGCAAGGAAGATTACCCATTGAAAGTGGGTCAATTTTCCATGTCTACAATATGTAAATTCAACCAAATGCAAAAAGTATTGTAGGGATCAAAAGTCTAAGGATGCATGGCATCTATTATTATTGCACTTTTAATCCCTACAATACATGTGAAGCATGTCTTCCAAAACTTGGTTCACCCTCTTTATTTGCCCATCTATTTTTGGATGTCAAGCAAAATTGATATTTAACTTAGTGTCCACTGCATGATGAAGATCCTACCAAAATTTTGATGTAAACCTGTAATCTCTATCCAATATGATAACCTCAAGAAAACCATGTAACTTGAATATTTTTATGGTAAACCTATTTTCCACAACCATTGCATCATACTTGATGTTCCTTGGTATAAAATGTGCAACTTTAGTCAACTTGTATACCACCACAAGTATTGCATCATGGTGGTACTTAGTCTTAGGTAAACCCATAGTAAAATCCATAGATATAACCTGCCTCTTCTGATTAGGTGTGTCATGTGGGTATAATTTTCTTACTAGATGTTGATGTTTTGCCTTAACCTTTTGACATTCCAAACATCTAGTAATGTAACTAGTGATATCTTATTTCAATCCTAACCAATAAAAGGTCATCTTCATTTTTTCTCTCATGTTTACCTCTTGAATAATCAGAATAGGAATAATTGTGCACCTCCTACATAATAACTCTCCTTAAATCACTAGTTTTGGGTATGACAACCCTATCTTTGAAATATAAAAGTCCATCATTTATGTTAAAATATTTATTTTTATTAATTTTAGCTCAGATTTCAATGCAATCCTAATTTTGTAGCTGCATTTCCCTGATTTTATCCATCAAGTCTAAATGAATTTGGGTTAATGTTGTTATATATCTTCTCTTACTTAAGGTGTGAACAACCTTGTTTTCTTTTCCTTTGATATACTCGACAACAAAGTCATATTTGGATAGGCTCTATCCAAATTATTTGCCTTGAATTTAGTATAGGTTAAATATATATACCTTGGAATCTAGTGTTTTGTCCTTGGCTCAAAAGGTTTCCCAAAAAAATATTGCCTCCATATCTTAAGGGCATGTACAACTGTTTCCAACTCTAGGTCATGTGTACCATAATTCAGCTCATGCTTCTTTAGTTTTTTGGGTTCATAGGTTATTGTAGTCTTATTTTGGGATAATACCCCTTCCAAACATTCTAAGGAAGCATTTGTACATACTATACAATCTCCAATAGGATTTGGTATCCTGAGAATTGACGCTATAGCAGCTTATTTTTAAGAGTCCCAAAGACAACCTCACACTTATCCATCCATTTGAACTCTTTTCCTTTTTTTTTGAAGGTTGTTAATAGAGTAGGCAATTTTTGAATAGTCCTTCACAAAACACCTATAATAACTAGTGATTCCCATGAAGCTTCTAACTTCAGACATATTAGTGGGTGCAGGCCAACTCAAAATTACTTCAATTTTCTAAGGATCTACAACGATCCCCTCTCTAGATATAATATGCCTCAAATATTGAACTTGTGAGGCATAGAAATCATTTCCATAAATTTGGATTTTCCTCAATACCTCTAACACTAACCTCCAATGTTGGTCATATTCCTCTCTAGTGCAGGAATATATAAAGATATCATCTAGAAATATAAAAACAAACTAATCTAGATATTTCCTAAACACGTTGTTCATCATATTCATAAAAGTCGTTGGTGCATTTTTTAACCTAAATGGAAGTACTATGAACTCATAATTCCCATATCTATTTTTAAAAGTGATTTTATGAGTATCCTCCTCATGAATCCTTAGTTGATGATATCTTGATCTCAAGTCAATCTTTGAAAATAAAGTGTCATCATTTAACTAATCAAAGAGATCATCAATCCTTGGTAAAGTGTACTTATTATTGATGGTCACCTTATTCAACATCCTATAATCATTGCACAACCTCAAGTAACCATCCTTCTTTTTCACAAATAATACTGGAGCACCCCAGGGTAATACACCAGGTTTAATTAAATATTTCTCCATCAAATCTTATAGTTGCACCTTTGGCTCTTGCAATTTAATCAGATTCATTCTGTAAGGTGTCCTTGCAACAAGTTCAGTTGTAGGCATTAGTTCAATGGTGAAATAAAATTCACATCGAGGTGGTAGGCCTAAGATATCTTCTAAAATATATCTCTAAATTTATATAGAATTGGATGTATTTTAAATATTTTTCATCCCCATTATTGCTCATCTTGCCATTTATCTTTACTACATACAACATACCACCTTTTTTTATTACCTTCTTTAGTTGCATAGCTGACAACAAATATGGTTGAAAATATCCTTGTATACTTTTAACTCTTATTCTCTTCTTATCCTTATTAGTATAGTCCATTCATCTTTCTTTGAAGTTGATTAGGGCTTCATGAATATTTAACCAATTCATCCTTAAGATAATATCAAAGGCATGTAGTGACGCTACATATAAGTTTTAAATAGTGGATCTATTTGGTAAGTTGATTTTGGTTGTGGATAAACATTGATCCACTAAGTAAGTTTATCTAGACCCATACTCAACTTTCCATCCTTGTGCCAAAAATCTAGGTCTTTTCGACATATCCCTTATAATACTAGTGGAAATAAAACTATTTGTAGATCCACTATCAATCAAAACTTTAAAATTCTTATTGAATAACTTACCATTCATTAATATAATATTTGCTTGTCCATTTAGGTTTTGAATTCCTATGGTTGCATAGATTCGATGCAACTCCTCCTCAGCTCTGTCTAGCCATTAGGGACACTTATTTGCATAATTAGGACCCCCACAAATGAAGTAACCTATCCTTAGTTCTTGATATATTTCTTGTCATTTATTCCCTATTTCCTCCTTCTAAGCTAACTCATTCTAATTTTGAGGTTAAGATTTTGAAATGTCCTAAAAATTCTTCTTATAGTTTTCTTGGTTCCCATTGTTCTTAATTTCAAATATTCGATTCCATTTACTTTTTTGTTTTGTTCTTTATTCCATTTCATAAATACCACACTCTTCCTCTTATTATGTTCCTATTTCTCTCCTTTGTCAACCCTGCATAGTTGAAGGTCTTCTTGGTTTGTATATTGGTCTCCTCCTATCAAACAAAATCATATAATTTTTTAAGGGTTTTAGGCTTGAGAAAATTAATTATTATCTGAATCTTAGGATCCATCCCAAGATGAACTAATGCACCTCCAATTATTTCATTGATATCGTACTCAAAAAATTATTTTAAGAGTTTAACAAACCTTTAATAATATACCTCCATAGTCAATGTACCCTACTAGAGCATAGAGAACTCAAAATTTTTACATAAAATTGATCCAATAATAATATCTTCTTTAATGCCTTTATGAAATTGTCCCAATTTAGGTCCATATCTTGGATTCCTCTTCCTACCCTAAATGTGTTCCACCATTCTAAGGTTATATCATGAAGATGAAGGGTTGCCCAAATGATTTGGGTTTGGGGTGAGTAATTATTCTTGGAAAAGAAGGTTTTCAACTTGTTCAACCATGGCTTTGCTACATCACTCCCTTATATTCCATTAAATTTAGCTACCTTAACATTCTTAAGGTCCTTGGCAAGCTCAACCTTGATATAAGCTTTGCCTTCATGGTTTTCTCTAACAATATTCTCTTCTCATATATCATTTAATCCTTGTTACTTTTTTCCTTATTAATCAGGGTTTCCAAATTTTTTCATTGTTGTTCCATCTGCTTATGAATCAACTTAACTACAAAAGAAAGGTCTTCCACCTTCTTATTGGAGTCTATTGATCTTCTAGTTTTCTTTTTTGAGTCCATTATTCTTCTAGACTTCTTACTGGAGTCCATTGTTCTTCCAATTCTCTTGTTGGAGTCCATTTTTCTTTCAGAATTCTTTTACAACTTTCTCCTATATAGTTTAACCTGCCTTCTTGTATGATCCTCCTCTCAAAATAGGTGTCATATCCTATCCACAAAAGGAAGTTGGGTAAGTTACAACTTCTCCTAAATTATACTTATTATCAGTTAGTTTTATTTTCCATGAACTAAATTAGACCATCATCACTCTCTTGATAATGATTCATGGTCACACTTGCCTCACTGCAAGGTACCATTCCCAATAAGAAACTATGATCCTTAGAATTTTTACTCCTTGGTTTGAATGGTCCAAACAATGTGTAATATTTATATTATCCTAGATCAAGTTAAGGTCCCTAAAAGAATAAGTCTTCTCAAAGTAGAACATCAAGTCAAGGCTTATCCTAGGTTCTATCCATGGAAGTGTTTAGTCATACATTTTAGATCTCTAATACCAACTATAACAACCCACCAAAACCAAACCAAGCGAGATATTTTTTTACAAGGTTCACAAAAAGTCCCAATAATTCTTAGCATCATAAGGCATAACCACATTTTGAGTTCAATGTCATTGTAGATGACACTCAAGTGGATAGGAGTGGCCAACATCCCATATTTTTAGGGTTCACCTTGCTAAAACTTACTAGTTAGAAAGGAGGCCAATAGTGGTCCCCCACCTTTACTATACCCTCATCGATATAATAAAACTTGACCCTGATGCAGGGATTATCCTTTAAGGCCCATATCACTTAAAAGGAGATATCTTTTCCCTAACCATACATAAATCCATATATAGTATTATTCTAGCATAATACCTTAGTGCTTAGTTACCACACCTCCATGGGCTAACTAAGGCCATTACCATTCACCTGGTAATGAGCATAGTCACTCGAACCTCACTATTGAAGGTGCCACCACTATACTATCTTATGAATGAGTAAAAAAGACTCATTTCTTTGGAATACCTGAGCCTCACTCTTTAGGGTCTATCATTCAAAATTATCTAGCTATTGCATCATCGCAACTCCTCCTAGGATTCATAACTACCTAGTATCATCGCAACTCCTCCTAGGATTAATAACTACCTAGTATCATCACAACTCCTCCCAAGACTAGAGTTATCTTATTGACTCAAGGGTTCTAATACGACTCTAAATGTTTCCCAAGCCCCCACAAACCCAAGAATCATATAACAATAAAACCATAATATCTCTCTTAAAAGGAAATAAAGTGCTGAATTAAACATAATCAAATTATTTCAAATTAAAGTTCTATAATAAAACTTAAATTATGTAATCATATAAAACCTAAAGACTAGAATTTAAATATTTTAAACCATTAAACTACCATCTAGTGTTTTCAAGAATTTCAATGGAATACAAGCATAATAAACAAGGCTTTCTAACCATATTCCTTCCATTTTACTTAAGACCAAAAATAGTAACACTTTAATTTCCATTATCTAAATAATAAATATCCAGAATGTACATACAATAGTAGTTATTCTTTCATCATAATAAGAAGCTCATAAAGATCCTAATACCAATAAAATTACATTTAAATATTTAATAACATAAATATATCGTTCGTATTTTCTCCAAGGTCTTTGCCTAATGAATCTTCATCACGAACTTGAATAAAGTAGCTTAGGGATCAGGAAAACTCTTATATGCATATGCAATCCTAACATGCACTATGCAATTTAAGCACTCAAATGCATCATTCAAAACAATTCCAAGCAACACATCAAAATAATCCCATACTTATTCCCTTCTAATCCCATTTATGCACTAACTATATAAGCAAATTCCATACAATTAATCTTGGAAGAATCCCATACTTCTTCCAAATATGGATTCCTTAGCTTTGAAAACCTCACCCATAGTAACACAAACTTCGAGAGCTTAAAGCACATAAAAATTTCCAACTCTTTTCCAAAAACAAAGAAATAAACCATTTTTTCCATTTAGACAAAAAATTTAAAAAGAACAATAAAATCTTCATGACTACATTTTTATTAGTCATTCCCTTATTTTATTTATTAAGGTCTTAGGTTAACTATTTGCAAAACCATAAACAAAACTTCTACTCAACAACCTTGGATGTTTTCAAAATTTCCATCTTAAACATTCATTACCCCATGTATATAATAATTAATATTTTATTTAATAAAAAGATGTCATAAAGTGCTATGCTAACTAATCTATTCAAGGTGTATGCACAACAAGAGGAGATCATCAACATACCAAAAGCAATAAAACTTAAGCAATAATAAAACATTCACACACAAGCAAACTCCATTAAGGGGAAAAAATGTATAAATAAATTATTGTTGCAACATAAATGGGTAAACTAAAAAAAAATCAAAGCACATCCATAGAATGAACACAACAACCAAACTATGCAACAAAGGAAATAATCCTGTAAAAACTTAGCTTCTAGACTCAAGAGTAGGGTGTTCAAAGAGATGTTTCCATTATATTTCACATAAAACAATGATAAAAGGATAACATCCTATGATTGCACTCTATAATTAAAAAATAGAGATATGGAAAATAGAAAACCCCAACCAAAACTTTAATGTTTCGACCTCTAGGTTTGTAGCAGCGCTAGACTTCTCATAAAAACACAAAATAAGCACTTAAACTATGATAAACATTATCCACAAGGTAACGGGCTCTAACTAAAACCTTGCACCCACAACAGGGGTGACTGGTACTCAAACCAAAAGGAGAACAAGAGAAATATTAGACATTGGATCCTAGGCTTACTTACTTTAAACAAAAGCAAATATAACATCAAACCAAAGTAAGCTTCACAAGATCACCATTCAACATTTAACTTGCAACTAGGGAAGATACGTGAGCAAAGTAACAACAAAGCATTCATTCCACACCAACCAACAAGTATTTCTATATAATAAAGCATTCAAATAGAGGAATAATACCTTCTCATGCAATTCTTTTGCAACTTTCATCCAATCGATCCTTCCTTTCTGCTTCGCTCTTCAAATATCCTCACTCACCCAAAACATGATGATCTACTTGCAAATATAATATCTAGATAAAATTCCCAAGAAGAAGATTTGTTACCATAATTATTCTTGCATGCCATAAAAAAGTAGCATCTCACTTCAACGTTACAAAAAAATACCACATTGCCAAAAACATTACCAAAACAATTGCCACTTTTTTCCAATTTTTAAGGATTAGGGTTTTCTATAAAAGCTCCTATTTTTTTGAATGGCTTCTAATTTAAATTAGCATGATCCTATTAAAATTATAAGGCAACAAATATTATAAACCTATCCACTTAGCTCATCAAATGAAATTATTATCTTCTAATGTTAGTATTAATTACTTAACAATAGGATAATTAAATTAATTACTTATTAATTAATTTAATTAGTATCGAATTAACATTGCAATTGAATTATACTCATATTAATTAATATTAATGGGTATCTTTGGGAATATCTCAAATATCCTTGGGATAGGATGGCACTGGTGGTGATGGAGTATTTTACTCCAGATTGATAGACCATAATTGTTTGAATCTTTCATTTTGCTTTTTTAAACCATATGTGCTGAAAGAAAATGATAAACGTTATAGATTTTCTATAGATCTCCATTGAAAAACTATGGATTAGGTTATGCAGGATAAGTGTTCTAGTCCTCTCCACCAAGGAATTTTGAATAATTTTTTTGAAAATGCGTCTAAGCAAGGGGATAAGATGAAAAATTTTCTTTGACGACCCATTAATTAAATTGAAATGGTTAATAAGGACTTAGATCCTAATGAGTCTGACAGTAAGGAGTCAACAATGATGTTGTAGACCTTTGAGAATTCAATGGATGAGGAGACTGATTCTCCTAAGGAGAACAACATGGAGCCCCCCCAAAGGCTCAGTTGTGAAGGTGGAGGTTCAAAATACCCCTAAAGTTCAATGATGAAGGTTGAAGATCAAAATTCACCCAAAGGCTCGATCGTGAAGGTGGAGGACCAATCCCCCAAAGGTAAGGAGAATGAAATAAGGCGTTTGAAGTGCCTAAGAGTCAAAATGGTTAAAGAAGAGAAGTCTAGTAATATTATCTTTGACTCAAATATCTCCAATGAAGTTGGGTCTAAAATAAAAAAAACCAAAGATAAAAGTTGAAATATCCTTTAGAAAAGACTTGTTGTGGGTTATGGACCCTCTAAAAACTCTTGAAAATGCATGGAAAACGACAAATGACCTCATCAAATCCCTTAGCAAAAATGTCAAAATATCTGCTTTATATGTGGAAGAAATTACAGAGATGTTGGAATATTTTAAGAACAAGCAAGTCCTCTCTGAGGAGGATTAGATCAGTTGGTTGTATTCTATATTTCTCTATGGGATGATCTTATTTTTTTTCCCTATGGTTATTGTGCTTTATTTCTTTTTTTGTATGGGTTAGACCTCTTTATTTTTTGTTGACTCTTGCTTAGGTTTTGTTTGGACTCCTTGTAGTCCAAGTTGTAAATATGTAAAAGGTTTGGGGACCATTTCAAAACACCTTCTTTTTCATTTAATAAAAAAATACCACATTAATATTATCAATACTATCTAAATAATTTTCATTAATAAAAACACAAGAAACAACATAATGGCTTTTGCAAACAAGATATGCATCAATA
The DNA here is from genome assembly GCA_028583015.1 of Wollemia nobilis. Lineage (NCBI taxonomy): Eukaryota > Viridiplantae > Streptophyta > Pinopsida > Araucariales > Araucariaceae > Wollemia > Wollemia nobilis. The sequence goes on from JAQPPZ010000267.1 coordinate 1,001,532, forward strand.
TTTTTCTTAAGTAGGAGGCTTTACAATAATTGTAACACTAATCCCCTACCTACTAAGGATGGCTCTTTTGCTTATAGCAACCTCCTTGTTGATGATGCATCTTAAATCAAATATACATATATGCAATGCATCTATATGAAGGTATTCTTTTATCTTTGATTTATAGATAAGAATATCATCCATCATTTCCATTTATCTCTCAACTCTAGTGGTTGTCCCATACCAATCCACACGTGAGAGTACTTGGTCTTGTAATCACAAATTTTATCAATAGTATCATATTCCAAAAGTAGTATAGTCAAAGCATAAAATGCATCTATCAACATATCTTGATAACATAAAATGATATTATACATTAGATATCCACACATTAATACATAAATCCAGTATCAAGAGAAATTCCTTCCAATATGACTTATCCACTTGAGTGTTTTATTGGTTAACAATAACTAAGTGTGAGATAAATACTTTGTGTTATTATCAATCCAAGTATGAAGCACATATTGTTCAATTATTTGTATTAGTACTTTGTCCAAGATGACTCAACAAGTATCAATCATTATCATAAATTTTATATCTTGCATAGATGATTGGATACCCAGTCATGAATCATGGTAGATGGTCTAATGTCCTAGGTTAATACCTTATCAATATGGGAGTATATTTTTCCATGTTACCAATATGAATAAATTATTTTTTTATGCTTGCTATTTTGTTTATATGGGAGGGTATAAGGTGAATTAACTATGTAAGAAAATAAAATTTCTAGCCTACTAAGATGGAAGGGAAGAGGTATATAAATATAAGAGGACATGGATGGTTTAAAAATAATACTTACAAAATAGACCCCTAGTGGGTGAACATAGGCGTGGCATGCTCAAGGATTAGAATTGATATGTGCCTAAGTAATTTATAATAAATTATGTCCCAAGGAACATATTAGGTGGATTTGTTATGATGAAAAGTTTGGCCAAACTATGATTAAAGTAATCATTATGTTCATAGTAAACATACGTTAATTACTTCATGTAGACAATATGAATTGAGAATATTGCAAGAATATGTATATTTTGACTTCATTTTCCTCGAATGCATACACTATGTTAAGTTATATGATATGAATGACATCATGTAGATAGATTAGCATATCTACAAGTTCATTTTCTAACGTGTTACTATGTATATTATCTTCTCATTGAAGGGTCAATTATTTTGGGTACAAAATAGAACCAAAGCAAAATTCTAGGTGAGATTTCCTTGACTAAGTGATAAATATTTCTAACATTGCTCTCCCTCCTCTCAACCTATAGGAAAAATCCAATGTGATTCATTGACAATTGCATAGATGACATACATTTTACTTGTGATGTTTCCATATAATGACCATCAATGTTAGTTGAAATCACTAGGAAGTGGTCAAATCAAGGTTAATGGTTAGAAGACATAAATTTGGATAGATTAAAAACTTGACTTTCTCATGAAACTTATTTTGTCATGGCTACAAATTTATTTATACAACATTATTAGGTTTGTTATTATGTAGTTTCAATAAAATATATTTATCTTATGATAAATATGAAGAGTCAAATCTCCCAAATGTTTGAGGACATGAATAGCTTGTTGAATTTGGAATGTCAAGAGTTATTGTAAAGGCTATGTGAAGAGCAAGCCTAATATTTTTATGTAATGGAAGTTTCAGTACTTCATTGGCACTAGAACACCAAGTGTTTGATGTATTAGAATATAGTAATTTTATTTCTTTGTGTGAATGCTTGTGTATATTTCATTTAATGTGAGAAATTTAATATTGATTTATTGTGAGAATATAGATTTTATGCTAACAAAAACCCCTCTATGGCTAACCTATCTACACATTTGTTCCCTTCCCTTAATGTATATGTAAGTTGTTGGCTTATATTATATTATTTGGTACATGCTAATGTACCCCCTTGGTACCTTCATGGTACATTTGTAAATATAAGATTAGGGTTCAGTCTATAGTTTAGAGTGTGATCTATATTTTTATTTTTATATGAGTGAATTTACAGGAAATGCACAAGTGTCATGTGAGTTAGAGCGCAAGTGTAAGTTGAGTCTATGTGCATAAGTGTCTTGTATGTATGAGAACAAATATGTAATGTAAATATGTGCACAAGTATCTTAGATTAGAGAGTGCAAGTAGAAGTGTAAGAGTCATGTATAGGTGTGCATATGTTATAGAGTCAAGTGTTCATCAAGTATGCAAGTGGCAAGTAGATAAGCCAAGAGTTATGAAACTTGGCATGTGGAGACTTATGGTCAAATATCCAATGAGTCACACTACTATAGATATATTATGGAGGTAATACTCCATAAAAAAAGTATCACAAGAGGAAAAAGCATCACGATCATGAAAAAGAGAAACAATAAAGCTTGTATACATTTTGAGCAATTACTATTGTAAGTTGTTCTTTATGCATAGTATATGAATCATTCAGGTCATTTACATTTATATTTAATATATTATTAAATGTTATTTGATTTATTATAAGCCTTGAAATACATATTAATTTGCTCATATTACTACTCATATCATTATCTTGACCTTATTATATTGTAGCTATTTTAAATTGGATCTTGTGAGATATAACTTGTGATATTTTATGGTATTATTAAGGTCTAAAAGCCATCAGTGGTATCAGAGCTACCACAAGAATCTATCCAAATTGATAGAGTTCATTTTAGCCACCATTATTAATTGATTTTATCCAGTTTGATAAAGTTGATTAAGATTTTATCCACTTTAAAGGTAGTGAGACTCAACTATATTTTTTAGGGTTGTAATCAACCCTTGATATTGGATATTTGAGATTCAGGGACAAAGATATCCCTTGACATAGAAAGTTGAAGATTTAGGGAACTTCAAGTCACCTTGATAATATATTGGAAGATTTTAGATTTCAAATTTTGTATAGTAGTGAAAACAGAAGTTAGAGACACTTACTACATCATATAGAGAAGAGTTCCAACTTCTAAATGCAGAGAACAATAAAATAGAGTAGAAGAATCATAAAAATAAAAGAAAAAACATCATGAAGAGTAGAATTCGATAAGCACTACAAAAGAAATTATTCAAGTTGCCATAGTATTTAATATTTCTCAATTTCTACAAAGTAGAGTTTTCTATTCACATAGATAAGAAAGCATTAACTTCAAGGCATATGATAGGGACAACATTGGAAGAGAAATCTAAATGTATTAAGAGCATTAGCAAGAGCATCAACAAAGAACAATCTCTATTGGAAGCATCAACTCGTTGGAAACAACAACCTACAATCACAAAAGCATTAGTTTAGGGGAAATATTGGAAACAAAAGAAACAACCAAGGAGAAATATCATAGTGGAAGCATAGAAGAAATCCAAAGCAAAAGTGAAACAGGGGAATTCAAAGCATTGGAGACGTAAAAACAACAATGAAAGAGTGGGGTAGTTGAACAAAAGTTGAAGAGCTAGCAACAACAATGAAGGAATGGTGTAGACAAACATTGGAATTGTAATAATAGTACAATAACAAATCAGATAAACATTGGAAGCCCAAAAGGAGTAACATAAGGCTAGCAAGGATGTAGCCAGAGCAACTCACTAGAGGAGAAACATTGTAACTTGGGATGTTATAAAATGAAGTGAAAATTTTACCAAATATTTTTCATGCATGCTTAAACATGTTAAAGGTCAATCAGTGCCTTGAGTGAATGTAAGAAAGATCACATAAGTGTTGGAGCAGAGGTGTAGTCAAAACAACAAAGAGAAGGGATGTGCATAGTCTTTTAGTCTCACAATGACACTGAGAGGGGGGGGTGAATCAGTGTAGCTCTTTTAAAACTTAAATCTTCAACTCTTAAATATGAAACAATGAAAACTTGAAACCAAATAAAGCAAGTATAACAAGAGAACATCACACAACACAAGATATATCGAGGTTCATCGATTTGGCTACATCCTCAAAATGACTGTTTGGACTCCCATCCAAATCCAGCCTTTAAAAAGCACCAAATTTACAATCAATTTACCAGCACCCACTGGAAGGAGCACCAACCCCTAATTTATCTGCACCAACAGAAAAGAGCACCAACCCTTGATTTATCTGCACCAACAGAAAGGAGCACCAACCCATGATTTATCTACACCAATAGAAAGGAGTACCAACCCCTCTACCAAGCACCCACTTGATTTTGATATTGATAATAAAATGACATATATGAATCTTCTCTTCTCACATAAAAATTGATCATTCTCTTAGCTCGTTCTATCAATTGCTAAACGCTTTTTGGGTATTATGCAGAACTCTGTCTATGACCTCCTCTAAAAATTTCATCCAAAACTAATATCTTATGAGAAAGTTATGCCCAAAATACTAAAGTAAAAATTTTCACCTTTTTCCCAAAAACACGGATTTTCACTCTTTATTTTTCTCCACACACTCTTCTCTCCACACAAAATAAAATCACACTCTTCAATAAAACACTTCTAACTTAAATGCACACACTTGATTCCTTTTCACTTTTCACTTTATCCAAAGATGTTTATTTAATGAAACTTCTTAAAATAATATAGCTCCCTTTTTTAATATTGAGAAGGCATTTCGTCAAACACGTCACATGCAAAGAATTGACACCTTACTCGTTCTCATACTTTGAAGCCACGTGACAACTCAAACCAAAAACAAAATATGATATATTTGATGCCTTGAAGGTGTAACAAAATTGAAACTGAAACTCTGGCGACTCTTCAAGGTCAAAACGGCCAACTAAAGGATTTTTCCCAAGTGGCACAAATTGACATAAAAGAGACCTATAACGTTTTTGCAAAAAACATAACTCTCACCTTGTAACTAGGTTTTCTATGAAATTTGAAACATAGAATATTTACAACACTGAATATGTCCAAACCAAAACTCATTGCCTAACTCCTTACGGTTCTCCTGTACCACTTCCACAAAATTTGCTACTGACACACTTTTTCAAAAAAGAGCGTCTTTGTGACAGTATTGCAACACTTGTAAAATTCTCCTCGTTTCTTTGTTTTCGTTGAAATTTGGAATACATGTTATTGAAGATAACAACCACCTCCAGTTAAAATTTTGCTACATAAATCCTTACGTTTTGTTTTTAATTCTTCTGACAAAACCTGCACTTTTTCAGCCTATACAACCACTTGCCAAATCATCCGCCAAGATACCGGAAACACCACCGATCACTCCAAAAACTGTGCTGACATCTCCACTACTGTTCTGGACTATTTCCTAACATGCTGGAATGTTCCAAACTGATCCATCCTATCCAAATATGTGCATGGTGACTTTTGCAACTTTTTAACTATTTTCTTTGCTTTGACAACTTTTTGATGATTTTTTCAACTTTTGCAAATTTGCACAAACAACCTGTAACAACTTCACCCAAACATCAAAACCATACTCATAAGAATTTAACATCACTGTACATACTCTGAATAACCTCTGAACTCTTGTACACTGCATCAACCGATCTATCTGATTGTGTTGACAACAATGACAATACTGTCACTACACCTTGCTCAACAATCTCCCCCTTTGGAATTTTTGGCAACACACGTGCAATTTCCTGTAACTCTTCTCCCCCTTTGACAACAATACCAAAGTGCTGCTGCAAACTCCCCTTGAGTCCATGCACAAAATTCTTAGGCAAAAATTGTTACACTTAGCAAAAATCATAAACATGAGCAAAAAGATAAACAAATACACAAATGCTCCCCCTAAGAATGTGGTCCTAATAGCTAGTCAATTATTGGGAAGCGTGACCACTCCCAATTTGTTGTGAAGGTCCTCAAAGACTTCCTTGGGAAATTATTTTGTGAAGATATCCGCTACTTGCTCTGTTGTTGGAACAAAATACAACTTAACCTCACCTTCCACAACTTTCTCCTTCAAAAAGTGATACCGGATAGCAATATGTTTTGTGCGAGAATGCATAACCAGATTCTTTGAGATGTTAATGGCACTGGTATTATCACATTTAACTGAAATTGGCTCACTGAAGTTAATACCAAGATCTTTCAGGGTTTGTTTCATCCATAATACCTACGTACAACACATTGTCGTTGCAATATATTCTGCCTCTACCGTGGATAAGGATATCGACTCTTGTTTCTTCATCGTGCCACGCGACCAACTTTGTCTCCAAGATATAATGCACCTCCATCGGTACTCTTTCTATCATCTACACATCCTACCCAATCTGCATCTGAATACGTAATAAGGGTGAAGTCCTTACCTTTTAGATACCATAACCCATACTCCATAGTACCCTTGAGGTACCGAAGAATCCTCTTCACTGCTGTCACATGAGTCTCCTTGGGACTAGCCTAAAATCGTGCTACCATGCATACTACCTGTAAAATATCTGGTCTGGTAGCTATCAAGTACAGTAAGCTCCCAATCATAGATCTGTACATGATTTGATCAACATGTGGAGATTTGTCATCCTTGCTCAACTTGCAACTTGTCGTCATGGGAGTGCTAACTGGCTTACAATCCTCCATTGTGAATTTTTTTAGCATCTCTTTCACATATTTAATTTGAGAAATAAATATGCCCTTCTCATTTTTATTAACTTGCAACCCGAGGAAATACGAAAGTTCACCAATCATTGACATTTCAAATTATTTCTACATCTTATTTGCTAAATCTTTACACGACTCATATTTGCTGCTGCCAAATATGATATCATCTACGTATACAACAAGAACAATAATATGGACATTTTCTATTTTGACATGCAAATTACTATCCACCATACCTTTCTTGAACCCTTGTTGAGTAAGATAGTTGTCTAGCCTTGCATACCATGCTCAGGGTACCTGTTTTAAGCCATATAATGCTTTCTTCAACTTGCAAACCAAGTTGGGATCATCACCAAGTTGGAAACCATCTGATTGCTCAATATAAACCTCTTCTTCAAGTTTTCCATTAAAAAATGCTAATTTCACATCCATTTGATAAAATTTGAAATTCTTGTAAACTGCTAAAGCCAGAAACATTCTAATTGCCTCTAGTCTAGCCAAAGGTGCAAAGGTTTCCTCAAAGTCAATACCTTCAACTTGTGCATAGCCTTTACATACCAATCTTGCTTTATTCCTGACTACCTGTCTGTCTTCATTTAATTTGTTTTGAAAGACCCATTTAGTATCGATTATATTTTTATTTGTAGGTCTTGGTACTAACTCCCAAGTTTTATTTTTCTCAATCTGATCTAATTCTTCATTTATTGCCTTCATCCAACTTTCATCTTTGCTTGCGTCAACAACATTTTTGGGCTCAATGCTAGATAATAGAGAGTAGTTACTTACTACTCTTCTTCTTGTCTGAACACCAACTGTGGGGTCTCCAATTATTTGCTCTCTAGGATGATCTTTCTACCAGTTGCCTATTTTGAATTTCTTATTTTCTTCCACTTCTGAATCACTGTTTGAATCATCTGAGTCAATTTTTTGTTTCTTTTTTGTTTCCTTTTCCTCATCTCCTTCAATAACCTCTTCATAAATAGGGTAATTCTCTTCATAGATAATTACTCGTTCCCTACCTTCATCAACTTTAACATCGGCACTATCCACAATTTTTCTTCTCTCTTGTTGTAGCATTTGTAAGCTCTGCTTTTTGACGAATAGCCAATAAAAATACCTTCATCCGCTCTATTTTCAAACTTACCAAGGTTTTCTTTAGTTCTTTTGATGTAACACTTGCTGCCAAAAACTTTAAAGTATCTTGCTGTTACCTTTTTACCGAACCACAACTCATAAGGAGTTTTGCTTTCTTGCGTCCTCAACATGCACCTATTTTGGATGTATACCACAGTATGGACTGCCTCTTTTCAAAATTTGTCTGCTACTTTGCTCTCAGTTAACATAGTCTGTGCCATTTCCTGCACTGTCCTATTCTTTCTTTCTACCACACCATTCTACCGAGGTGTCCTGGTTGCTAAAAACTGTCTCCTAATACCATATTTTTCACAGTACTCTGTAAAATCCTTTGAAATGAACTCTCCTCCTCTATCCGATCTTAAAAATTTAATCATTTTTCTTGTTTGATTCTCAACTTGGTTTTTGAAAACCTTGAACATATCAAAAGCTTCTGATTTATGCTTCAAAAATAGTACCCATGTCATCCTCGAATAGTCATCTATACACAACATAAAATATTTGTCACCATTTATGCTTTGCGTTCTCATGGGTCCACATAAATTAGTATGTATTAGTTCCAAAGGTTTGCTTGTGTAGTACTCTTTTGTTTTAAATGAGACTCTAGTTTGCTTCCCATTTTGGCATGAAGCACAAATGCTATTTGATGGTTTTCCAATGGTGGGAATATCTCTCACTTGCCTTTTTTGAGCTGATTTTTACTAGATTGTCAAAACTGATATGACTGAGCCTCTTGTGCCACAACCAATTTTCTTCTTTCTGTCAAATCAAGCAAGATCCTTTTGAAGTATCTGAGAGAGTGTACAGGTTTCCAGATGTCCTCGATCTAGTTGCTATCAACTTTCCACTATTTGCTTTTCTGACTTCACAACCCTGCTTCTTAAAAATCACTTCATGACCTCTATCACAAATCTAACTTACGCTCAACAAGTTATGCTTTAGACCAACCACAAACAAGACTTCTTTTGACTTGATTTTTTTGTCACTGATCTTAACTGAACCTTTGCCAGCTATCTTAGCTCCATCATTATTTCCAAAATTTATTGAACCACCTTCATATTGCTGTAACTTCTCAAATTTCTGTTTGTCACCTGTCATATGACTGGAGCATCTACTATCAAGTATCCATGGTGTAGATTTATTTTGTGCTTTAAATGTTTTTTGTACAATTAGGGATTATTTTTCTTCCATAGATCGCTCTTTTTCTTTCCACTATAGTTTGATTACAGTTTTGGGATCTTGTTTTGACTTTTCTTTTTCAGTAGTTTGTGCATGTCTTTTGGGAAATTTTCTATTTTGTCTCATTCCATTTGGTTGAAATTTTCTTCCTTGAAATTGATTTGATGCAAATGTACTTTGACAATTTATTACAATGTGCCCAAAATTATGACAGTTATAACATTCTACTGCATAATCCATCAAAGGTGAAAAAACATTTCTACTGGTAAAATTCCTTGGTCCTACATTATACTTGCAATCTAAAATCTTATGTCCATAACCATTGCATTTAAAATAGTAACCAAAAAAGAGATGATTGAACCTGGGTGATGGTCTTTGCCATGTTGTCGTAGGAGCCATAAATCTTCTTCTTCTTTGATGTGTGACATTAGTGAATCCATCATTGTCAATTCTCCTTTCGTGCCTTGCATTATTGCTTTCTTTTGCATGAGTCAATTTTTCTTGATCAACCTATTTCTTATCTTCATTCTTTATGGATTCTTCATTTATGGCCTTTGATCCATTTGATGATTCTCCTTCGTCAAAGCCCAAACCAAATTTGATGCTTGTAGTCTTTTGGTTATTTATGATCTTATCCAACTTCATAGAAATTTCTTCACGTTTGTGATAACAACTAATTTTGGGATGCATATCTTCTATCTGCATCCTTAAACCAACAATATTTTCTTCTAGCTTGCTGCAATACTATATTTTCATGGTTATTTGCACTTCGATATCTTCAGATATTTTTTTGGATTCTTCTATCTGTACTTTCAAACTAGTTATGATTTCATTTGCATCCTCAAGATTTCTTGAAATTTTTTTATTCTTTTTTCTTTCTATCTTCAATTCATCTAGAGCTGTAATTAGTTCCTCTTCCAAATTTACTTCTGTATCAATTTCTTCTTCATCGCATTCCTGTTCTTTTTCTATTTTTTCTTCCTTGAGTGCCATGAAAAGAGCTTCACCTATTTCCTTTTCAGAATCCTCACCGGAGCTGTCTTCTAATGAACTGACATTCTTGGAGATGAAAATTTTCTTCTTGAAGTTGCCTTTTCTGAAATTTGTTTTTTCTTCCAGTCACTTCTTTCTTGGTGCGATCCTTCATCACTTTTGTTCTTCTCATTAAGTGGAAATTTAGCTACAAAATGCCCAATGCCTCCATAATTGAAACATTTAAATTGTAACTTTCCTTTGTATTTTCCTTTTCCCCTTTTTAGTTTTCGAACAAAGTTTGCTTCCATTTCATTTGATGTCTCTTCTTCCTCGGATTCTTGTTTTACTTTCATATTTTTATGGGCTTTAAAAGTAGCTTCTCTGTATCTGGGTTTAGATTTTCCTATTCTCATATCATATGTAGTCAAAGAACCATGCATCTCATCCATACTAAAATAATTTAGATCTTTAGCTTCTTCTATAGCTGAAACTTTAGAATCAAATCTTTGGGGAAGAGATTTTAATACCTTTTTCACGATGATAGAATATTTGATTTCCTCGTCGAGTCCTCTAATCGCATTAATGACTTCATTAACTCTCAGAATATATGCCTCTATGTTCTCATCATCATTCATATTTAATACTTCGAACTGAGCTCGATGTGTTTGTAACTTGGCCTCCTTGATCTTAACGTCTTCTTCATGAATGCTCCTCAGTTTGTTCCATATTTCTTTTGCCGTTTTACAACTCATAATATTTACCAATTCATTGTCCACTAATCTACACATGATAGCATTCTTTGCTTTTGAGTCATTCTCAAACAGTTTCTTACCGTCAGCATTGATTGGAGAAGTGGTGGGCATTGTGTATCCATTATCTACTGAATCCCAAATGTTGTATCCCAAAGCACAAAGATATGTCTGCATCCTGAGTCTCCAAAATGCATAATTAGTTCCGTCAAACAATGGTGCTTTGTTTGATGAGAAGCCTTCACCACCTGCCATTGTGTCACTTCCAAGATCACCCTAGCCGATTAAGCTTGTTCAGAAACCTCGCTATGATACCAATTTTTAGTCTCACAATGACACTGAGAGGGGGGGTGAATCGGTGTAGCTATTTTAAAACTTAAATCTTCAACTCTTAAAGCCGAAACAATGAAAACTTGAAACCAAATAAAGCAAGTATAAAAAGAGAACATCACACAACACAAGATGTATCGAGGTTCATCGATTTGGCTACATCCTAAAAATGACTGTTTGGGCTCCTATCCAAATCCAGCATTTGCAAAGCACCAACTTTACAATCAATTTACCAGCACCCACTGGAAAGAGAACCAACCCCTAATTTATCTACACCAACAAAAAGAAGCACCAACCCCTAATTTATCTACACCAATAGAAATGAACACCAACCTCTGATTTATCTGCACCAATAGAAAGGAGCACCAACCCCTCTACCAAGCACCCACTTGATTTTGATATTGATAATAAAGTGACATATATGAATCTTCTCTTCTCACATAAAAATTGACCGTTCTCTTAGATTGTTATGTCAATTGCTAAACGCTTTCTGGGTATTGTGCAAAACTCTATCTATGACCTCCTCTAAAAATTTCAGCCAAAAATAATATCGTATGAGAAAGTTATGTCCAAAATACTAAAGTGACATTTTTCACCTTTTTCCCAAAAACACGGATTTTCACTCTTTATTTTTCTCCACACACTCTTCTCTCCACACAAAATAAAATCACACTCTTCAATAAAACACTTCTAACTTAAATGCACACACTTGCATTCCTTTTCACTTTTCATTTTCTCCAAAGATGTTTATTTAATGAAACTGCTTAAAATAATATAACTCCCTTTTTTTATATTGAGAAGGCATTTCGTCAAACACGTCACATGCAAAGAATTGACACCTTACTCGTTCTCATACTTCGGAGCCACGTGACAACTCAAACAAAAAATAAAATATGATCTATTTGATGCCTTGAAGGTGTAACAACACTGAAACTAAAACTCTGGTGACTCTTCAAGGTCGAAACGGCCAACTAAAGGATTTTGCCCAAGTGGCACAAATTGACATAAAAGAGACCTATAACGTTTTTGCAAAAAACATAACTCTCACCTCGTAACTCGGTTTTCTCTAAAATTTGAAACAAAAAATATTTGGAACACTGACTATGTCCAAACCAAAACTCACTACCTAAATCCTTAAGGTTCACCTGTACCACTTCCACAAAAATTGCTACTGTCACACTTTTTCAAAAAAGAGCGTTTTTGTGACAGTCTTGCAACGCTTGTAAAATTCGCCTCGTTTCTCCTTTTTCATTGAAATTTGGAAAAAATGTTCTTGAAGATAATGACCACCTTCAATTCAAAATTTTCTACATAAATCCTTACGGTTTGTTTGTAGTGCTTCTGACAAAACCTACACTTTTTCAGCCTGTACAACCACTTGCCAAATCATCCGCCAAGATACCGAAAACACCATCGATCACTCCAAACACTGTGCTGAAATATCCAATGCTATTCTGGACTATTTCCTGACATGTTCCAAACTGATCCATCCTGTCCAAATGTGCCTGTGGCGAATTTTGTAACTTTTTGACTATTTTGCTGCTTTTACAACTTTCTGATGATTTTTTCAACTTTTGCAAATTTGCACAAACCTGTAACAACTTCACCCAAACATCAAAAATATCCTCATAAGCATTTAAAATCACTGTACATACTCTGAATAACATCTAAAATCCTGTCCACTACATCAACCGATCTATCTAACTGTGTTGACAATAATGACAATACTGTCATTGCACCTTGCTCAACATAGTCAAAGTGCATGCGAAAGACTATTTTGAAAGGTTGGTCATAATTTTAGGGCTTTTGAATTTATTTTATATTTGGAGCTTACTTAAGGTTAAGTTAGGATAAATAAGGATTAGTTAAAGTTTTAAAAGTATTTAAGTTTGGAGTGATAAGACTAGTTAATTTGTTTTTAAGTTTGGTGTGATAACTTGCTTATATTTTATAAGCTTGGAGTAATAAGGAATTTAATTAATTAAAAGTTTTTTTTTTTTTATGTTTTCCAAGTTTGGAGAAATAATGAATTCAACTAGTTTATTTATTTGAAATTTTTTTAAGTATTTAATGAATTAGATCAGGGTGGGGATTGCAAGGGACTTTCCTAGGAAGTCCTATTCTGCTTTCCTGCTTCCCCCTTCCCTAGTCCCTGGTCCTATCCTAGTTACCTTACACTTCCCTGACCCTTCCTTTTTGGCTAGTTGGCTTGGTAGATGATATCCTTGGGGTGGGAGGTCACTTCTCCATTTTTTTACCCCCTTCCATGCTTGTTTTAAGGGTTCCTTTTTTGTGCCTCTAGTCTGGGACATCCCTAGGATCTTCCTTGGGATTTTTAGGTTGTTTTAGGGATCCTTTTGCCTAGTGCTCTCAGTGTATCCTAGGATTTTTACAAGTTTCTACTAGGTGCTAGTTTTTAGTGGTTCTCTAGGTGTGGTCTCTTGTGGCTTTGGGAGAGTTGCTTCATGAAAACTTTTACACAACTTTTTTTAGTCAAGGATAGGATCACATACTTTTTCTTATGACTCTATTCTTTGGGTTCATGTATGTGGGCTTAGTGGGATCTCAACATTTTTCATGGCTTTGAGGAGGGGCCTTTGCATTGTTTGTTGTTGTGATCCTATTAGATTTCCTCATCTAGTTCCCTGAAGCTATTCGATGGTGGTGTTGAATGTTGTCTGGGGTTTCTTGCTGCATATTTTTTATCTGTAAATACCTGTGCTCAATGCTTGCAGTTGGTTCACCCCGTGGCTCCTTCCTTTTGGGTTCCCCGAGAACTTACCTATATTTTTCCTATGGCTTGTTGTTTAGCATTTGTTGCTTCCTCTACTTCTGTTGGCATCTTGTAGTTTCCTCATTGCAAGGGGATTTCATGGCCTATGGAGATCCCCAGCTTGTTGTTTCATTTTTTTAAGCATGTGCTATCCCAACTCCCTAGCACTTCCCTGGTCCTTCCTTCTTGGCTGACTGGTGTTGCAGATGATCTCCTTGGTGTGGGAGGTCACTGATCCATTTGTCTACCCCTTTCCATGCCTTCTAGTGGGGTTATTTTTGGTGCCTTATTCTGGGATGTCCCTGGTATATGCTACATACTACTATTTAGGGTGGTTTTCTATTTTGTACATCTAGTTTTCTAGTATTTCCTTATCAGTTTCTAGTTTTTCCCCTGCACAAGATTGTGTATTTTTTGTATTTTTACTTCTTTGGAGGGTCTATTCTTTTTCCTGCTTTTGGGTGGTTCAATTGTGTATCTAGAAGGGAGTGCTCAAAATCTAAAATTTTCCACTCCTTCATTTTCCAACTTAGCAGGTTGTTCAACTTTGTGGTTGGGTGGGACGTACTTTTTTCTCGCTTTGAGCACATTTTTTTACGAATTTCCTAACATTTTTCTTGCTGGTTTTCCTTTAGACTTGTTGGAACTGATTCTTGCATCCATAGGATTTGAGTGTCACACTACAAAAATCTATTTAAAAAAAACAAGCTATTACAGACTCTGGTCAACCTGCCTCATTATTCTGTTAAACACAAATATTGCTAAAGAAAACTATAGAACAAGTAAGGAAACCCCAACGATAATTATATAATTAAAAATTTGATTACACGCTCCAGATTTATATTATACTATATGTATTAAAATGACCAAGCAAGAAAAAACCATTTGTTATGCCTTATGTAGACTAATGCCTATATTCATTGGGCTATTATAGCAATTTAACAACAATTTTAACATGAACAGAGTGAACGGAGAAAATAAAATTGGCATTCTTAGATTTATTCGATTATCGTAATAAATCTAAAAATTAACCAATGAAAGAAACATATGTAATGCATTCAAATAATGTAATCCATTACATAGTGACACACAGTATTGAGACAAAGGTATGACAGGAATAAAACTCAGAATTGTATTGATTTTATAAAAATTACATGTAGAGTGGGCAGGATGCCTTTTAACTTTGTTTTTCTCAAAGAAATACATCAATACAATGAAGAGGACTCTGTTCAAATGATGTAACAAGTCTCTCCTACTCTTCTTGTTCCAATTTGATAATAAAAGAGTCTCTGAATCTTAGGCTCAATAGGACTAGAAATATTCTTAGCTTCTTGAGCGCTTTCCTATCATATGATCCTACACAGCAAGGGGAGGAAGAAAGAATGAATAATAAAAATAGACACATAAAGGAGATACAACACAACTAATAAGGCACTCAAATATACCTCTTAGCAAAAATGCTATTCTCTAATTGCTTGATGCAGAATCTGATCGCAACTGCTTCCTTTTATAATTGTAGGTTCTTGATTCTATTATTTATTATTTATCTCTTGCCTTACACTTGTCAACATTTGGTTCAATTTCAAAAATGATACAATTGGCTTCCACTACTCTTGCTATTTTGGTTGTCTTCTTTTATTTAACTTTTTCAACCATAATTCAACCTAACCAGTGATGGAGGTGTGAGGAGAATATTTTTCTTCTTCCAATGTATTGTTTCCCTTCCAACTACTACCCCTCGAGCTACCTTCTCTTGGACTGCCTCCCTTTGATCACTTGGCCCTTTCACTATTTTAGAGATATTCTCTGTTGGTGCATCTTTTTGTTGTGTTGAACTCATTTTCTGCTATTAACTACAGGTATCAACCTTTTTCCCTTTTTAACTTTGTTGCAGCCATTTTGTATGTTCACCGATCAATCTCCAAAATTCTGTATCAAATGTGGCTGCAATCCTCAGCATATTTATTTCTTACAAAATTCTATTTTTTTTTATGGCAATAATGGTCCTATTCCTTTCATATTGAAAGAGTAACATCTCTACAACATTCACCATAAGAGTAGTTTGTCTAATCATTTCCTCATCATCACCTGGTTCACACACAAATATTTCAATGGTACCTTTGAATACCTATTCTATGTCTGAGGCCTCTAAGCATTGGTCTAAGGATAGACCAATGTCTGCAAATTTCCTTATTGCATATTTTATTATATCATTCATTTTAGTAACATAATTTATCCATATTCCCCAATTTTCTCCAAATAGGGCTGCTTTAAAAAACTCAAAACTGATCTAGATTTTGCTGCCATCATGTGTTATTATTTCTTTTCCTTGTAACTCTTCAAAATGGTCTCCTATGAAATCCAGGGTAGGGTGGATGACTTCAAATTCTTGTTCTCTTTCTTGCATCAAGATAAGAATTTCTTGAGCAGTTATTTGAATCACCCTTATTTTTCTGAACATCTCAGTAAACCCCCTGGCATGAGCTCTTATCTTCATTGACATGTTTTTCTTCATTGTATTAAGATAATAAATATGATCTTGAATTTTCACCATCAAAGGGGGCTGGGCACTTGAAGCATCCCTTCGGGATAATTCTTCCTATTGTTTATGTATCAATACTTTTAGCTTTGCATTTTCCTTCACCTCTTTATCCAATTGTTTTCGTAGCTTATCAATTGTTCCAATTAATTGATCTATGGCTTGACTTTGCATTGCCTTGACAACTTTAGCCATTTCACCTTCTTTCCCTAGTACTGATGAACCCCCTATTTCATCGTTGACTCTGAATACTAGTAGGTCTTGCAGAGTAGGAAGATTTATCTCTGCTATATCTGATACAACTACTCCCAATTTTGATTCTTCTACAAACTACTCTTTGACATTTCCCATACCTACCACTAACTGCAGCTCTCATTTGTAGCAGTGAAAATATTTTGCTCATCTGTCCTTTCTAATACTACCTTTGTAGAAGGCAAAGATAATACGGGCTTCTTATTTTCTATAATAGTTATTTCTCTTTGAGTCTTCTCTTGATGGCTTCTGAATATACTTCCAATTCTACCCGCTCTCTTCATATTCATTTGCACCACTGATGGAATTTTAATCTCTTCATATTTTATTTTGAGAGTGGCAGGGACAGTCGTGGGTGCTAATTTCTTCACACTTGTTATAACTAAGACTCTGTCAAAATAGGAGCTATGGCCTATTTTGGGAGAGAGGACTCCAAAGCAGGTGCTGTTACAATATCCTTCCCTTTATCTGTACTCAAGATTTTGAGAGCTTCTGGGGAAGTGCTTGGTGTTGCCTCTATTCTGAGATGAGCACTTTTGGGAGGCCTAAATTGTTGCTCTACTATGTCTACAATATTTATAATGACATCCATTAGGTCAATATCCTGTTTCTCTATCAACTTTAACATGGTATCTTCCTTGATTTTTGGAACTGCCCCTGGCAAAATGGGTGCTACAGATTCTACTAAAATTTACTAAAGTCTTCTTAATTCTGTAGGGTAATCATAGGCATCACAAACCTGTGTGCTATCCCTTTTATCAGGAGGTAATTCATTCCATAAAATTTGTAAATATATCCCCTTTTATATGGCTCCCAATAACCTCTCTTCAAAAGGGTCTGCACAATGCAATATTCGAGCATATTCTTTTTTTTTCCATCATTTTACTGTATATCCCTTTTGGGTCATAAATTATCCAAGTTATTTCTTCGAAACCCATAGTGTCCAAATTGAACATTCCCTTGAGCAGTGTGGGGTAGCCAACAAATATATAGTCCCCAAATTGACAGGGAACATTGAGCCAAGGAACTTTACCATGTTTCTTTACCAGTCTCATTTTGGCCTCTTCGACTACCTACCTACATAGTTCCAGGGCTGCTAGAGATAATGGATAATACTTCAGTAATAGATTTGGGGGAATTTTGGCCCCATAGAGCCTGATATAGGTAAAACCTTATGTGAAAAAGAAATCCCCAATCTCCTTTTATTTTATAAAATCCCTTACTCCTGGTCCTAATCTCTCAAGGGGCATTCCAGTTAAAATCCAATGAATTTCTACCATAAAATGATCACAAAACCAACCTATATGAGTGCGCCCTTCATGTATTCTCCAAAAATAGGTCTGAACATAAGGACTGTCAACGACTTCTACTCTTCTCTGGGCTTCTTCTACTAATTGACCCATTATCATGTGGATAAAAAATGAGTTCAAAGAGAAATGGGGTATCTCTTGTCTTTGTTCAAAAATTGCTTTTTTCAATTCTATCATTTCTTCATGTATTTGATTACTCAGTTCAAATTCCCAGGTGTAAATCGAGGTGTTATGTGCCCGATTGCATTGTGCATCTAAATATAAAGTCCTTTTGGTAATGTACTGAGATCCTGTAATCCTAAGACTGTTTATCATATCGTAAAAATCTTGGACCCATGGTCTTAAAGTAGTTTTCCTAATTGGATTTTTTTTTTCTATTTTCTCATGTGTATCAAACAAAGTTTTAAAAACTTCCATGTTTGTGAACATACAAGATTCGTGTTCAGTTACCTTTGGCACCAAAAAGGTGGTATACTCCGTTAGATTTAAGACTTATTGAATGTGTGCAACTTTTATGCTGAACACCGGTCTATTATTATTATCTCAAAATGTCCTCATTCTCTTGTCGTACACCACTGCCATCCATGCCATTAAGTCTAAGGAGAAGTGAACCTTCGGACATATCAGCTTCCCGAGGTTACTGTTCCATCTGTTATCTCCTGGGAAAACCCTTGTATTGTAACCTCTGGGCTCTATGATGAAGATCAACCATTATCCATGGTGTCCTGTTATCATTCTCCATTACGCGATCAAAACTCTTGATACATGCATTGTCAATCTTGTACTGTTGTGCTGAGTAGGTTTTTTATTTGCTCCACATTTGTGAGCGAATTCATACATGGTGCTACCAAGAACAGGCGATATAGAAATATCTGAGTATGGTGACCTATTTGCGATGAATCTTATGGCTTCCATCGTGTCCCTGGGTACAAAAACATCTCCCCATGATGTCATTTTTCTCAAGGTAGTGGGTGCAGTTCTCTTCAAATAGGTAAACTCAACTCTTCTCTCTTCTGTATTTCCTGCGCACCAGTCTCTTCTCTTAGATTTCTAGGGTGGTAAAATTTGATCGATTCTATGATTTTAAATACTGGGTGGTGGAGTGTGTTTGGTATACTCACACGTTCGACATTAATACTGTGCCATCAACTATTTTCAAAAATCAGCCAAAGGAAAAATTGTCAACTCGTTTCTTTTTGAGGTTGAGCTTTGATGGCGGGTTAAGTTCGTCATCCAATGTGTTTTAGAGTTCTTTGATTCATGTACCATCAATCATTGGAAATTCTACTATTGGTCCTTGAGGCTTGTTATTATCTGACGTGGAGCTATGACTTGAGGTAGGGATGACTTCCATTTTGATCTTCGTGCCACCTTGGCCCCGAAGGATAATTCCATCTTAGGGATTGACCATTTTATTAATTTGGCAGTAATCATCCTAGGGATCTCCACAAGATTTGGTTATTGATGTGAGCACTTGACATTATCTAAGATCTCTCGAACAACCCCGATCTAGCATTGTCGTCAGATTAAAAACTCAATCAATCGTCATCGTGGATCTTGTATAAATTGTGTGTTAGATAACTAAATGAAAGGAATTATAATCAGATCATTCCAAGTTGCAAGGATCTCAAGTGTTAACAAAAACACCACATTCAACCAAAATAAGAATATGAAAGCAAATTGATAGCATAAGCCTACAAATGCATATGCAAAATAATAAGCAACAATATCATATATTATACATGAATAATAAATTTCCTCTTCTCTACAATGAGTACAATGAAGGTGCCTTGCTTATATAGGAAAGGATGATCAACTATAGCGGTAGGATCAAGCTAAGTACAAATATCCACCATACAAAAGGACTAAGGGATATGGTCCATAGATCTATAACCGCTATGGTGGGAAAGAATATCAACCCTCCAAATATACCTAATAATATTACCATAACTCATAGGAATAGTCAAACCTAAAAATATCCCCATAATATCTAAGAAATAAATATGTAACATCTCATAATATCTAAATAAGATAAATAAAATATCCACACATAAGTGGGTGGGGAAAATACAAGGAATAACTAAATAAAAGGAAAATAAATTATCTAGGTGAAAATGAGCTAAGGTAAACAACCTACTCTAACACCCCCCCTCAAGTGAAGCTAGGTGCCAAAAAATAAAGTGGCATATCCACAATATGAGTCCCGACAACAAGGCCTGATTAGGTACTCATGTACAATGTGTATCCAAAAGGTGGAAAACCATGTGAAAAAAAAACATCCAGCTAGAAAGAGAGAATAAAAAGTAGGAATGAAGCCAAGGAGTGCTCCCAACACACCCTAGGATGAAGAGCTCCATGAAGAAGTTCTATGAAGAAGTGGATGCCTCTGCGATGAACAATGTGTCTTCCACGAGGAAGAAAGTAGTCATGAAGCATCCACTGAATGTCTTCCCACTCCAATTGAGTGTGAGAAGATGGGAATAAAATGTAGAATGATGACGTAGAATCCTTCAAATTGAGATGAAGTGAAGAAGATGTCACCAATGAATTATGAAATGAATCTCCAAGAATGTAGAAGCCCAAACCAACATCAAAATAGGGTAGAATATACTCCCAATCAACATAAAAATATCAATACACACAAAACCATGAGTGTGCAAAAGTAGAAGAGATGGTTGAATAGCATCCATAAAGGAATAATCACCAATGTCCTACTGTATAAGTGATGATGAGCCCATGTAAGCAACAAGAGAAATAAGTGGAGGCTTAGAAGTCTCAAAAGAATCAACATGGTCTTTAGGATCTCCAAGTGAGAGTCCAACTAAAGACAAAATATTTGTATCCAACTCCTATAAGAGTACATCATCCAATATGAAAGAAATAGGAGAAGGAAAGGGTGGACAAGGTGGCTCACTCAAAGAAGGGCACACCAAAAAAGGGTCCACAAAGGAAGAAGTACATGGAGGAGATACAATATATACATCATCATCAAATAAATGAGTGAGCTCCTCATACATGTCAAGAAAACCACATGTGCGACTCTTAATGAAGAGAGAGCCATCCAAGAAGTCATTTGTATGTAAGGATGTAACATGCCATGAAATATCTATTGTATATGCTACAACATCAACATGATCATCCACAAAAAATAAGTGTGGTGATGTATCTTGTAAAATATCTGAAGCATGTACTATAGCATCAACCTCATCATCCAAAACATCATGAGATAGTGACTCCAAAAACAAATATGCAATGTCACAAATGATGTTCTCCATACAAACAATTGTAAGAGAAGGTGCCTTGGGTAAAGACTTTCTTTTCAACATATGATAAGCAAGGTGAAGTGTGTTCTTGTGAACTCCAATAAAATTTTGAAGCTCCTCACAAATTGAATAATAAAGCATGCTGGAGATCCTTAAATTGTTCATGAACCATGTCCTATACTCCTTATCCTTCACCATTGATTTGGGTTTTGGAGTTATGAACAAAGGATCCAAACCTTCACTTTGACATAATGAACAAAGTATCTTAAACCATGCTTCAAAATTTTCAGCATTTGCCTCTATGCTAAGTGTAAAAAAAGAAGTTTCCAAGATGTCCTCAAAAGTAGAAGAGGCCCCCCCAAAATCAAATGCCATTATAATGTGAGAGGTCTAGTGTGATGTCACAAGATGATGAAAAATACCATAAAATCACACCAATGCACAAATGAATCCTCTAAACTCTGAAAAATCTCCAAAGGAATTCCCCAAAGAATCCCCTCCTTCAAACTAAGTGCCTCAATGAGGAAGATTAGCACAAGAGGATGCACCACAACAAAGCAAGGGAAGTCAAAGACAAAGGACTCCTCAAGAACAACAATGTATAGACTCCACCAATACTTAACACCAAGTAAGCTGATCACAAAGTTTCAAACTAAGTGGACAAACATAAAATGAGGGAAGATGGGACTTTATAACAATAATCCATATACTGGTTCAAGTGCAAAAACCTTTTTCACAATGCAATATTGAGAGTGCAGTCATAAAATCATTATAAATGTCTAAATACAGATCCAAAAAATCTGAAATTTTATAGACATATTAGAAAAATGATTTTACAGGCCTAGAAAAAATTTTGCTGAGCAACTCCCAATATTTCTCCTAAAATAATGAGTTTACTAAAAATAGTAAAATCACTGTAACTATCAAAATACAGCTCCAAATTCTTTGAAATTTTATGGGACGGTCTATATTATGATTTTACACATTATTTAAAACAATCTATAAAAAATAAAAATTTGTGATGAAGATATATGCAGATTACTAAAAAATTGTAGGTTTTTGTAAAATCAAGATATATTGAAGAATAATGATCCAAATGAGCTGAAATTTTGGGCACAACTCAAATGAATGCATCTACATACCTCCAAAAAATTTCATGGAAAAATGGCATTTCTATTAGGAAATACATGCAAAATATAAAAATGGGCTGGGTTGGTGACCCTACCAAAAAAGGAAATGCTCAAGAAGAAAAATGCTTAGGATAGATCCAAGGAAATGAGGCTATTGCAATATGGGTAGAAGAGATTTTAGGAGGCTGGTTATGATCTAAAAATAGAAGAAGAGACACAAACTGGCCAAAAATCTCCACCAAGTACTCGATCACAAAAATCGAAGCTTCCACACCATTCTTCGAACTTGCAAGAGAAACAACTACACAACACTCACAAATGGATGACTGAAACACCTATTGCTTTGATGCCATTAAAGGAATGATAATCAGATCATTCCAAGCTATAATTATCTCAAGTGTTAACAAAAACACCACATTCAACCAAAACAAGAATATGAAAGCAAATTTATAGCATAAGCCTAGAAATGCATATGCAAAATAATGAGCAACAATATCATATATTATACATGAATAATGAACTTCCTCTTCTCTACAATGAGTACAATGAAGGTGCCTTGCTTATATAGGCAAGGATGATCAACCATAGCGGTAGGATCAAGCTAAGGACAAATATCCACCGTACAAAAGGAATAAGTGATATGGTCCATAGATCTGTAACCGCTATGGTGAGAAAGAATATCAACCCTCCAAATATACCTAATAATATCCCCATAACTCATAGGAATAGTCAAACCTAAAAATATCCCCATAATATCTAAGAAATAAATATGTAACATCTCATAATATCTAAATAAGATAAATGAAATATCCACACATACGTGGGTGGAGAAAATACATGGAATAACTAAATAAAAGGAAAATAAATTATCTAGGTGAACATGAGCTAAGTTAAACAACCTACTCTAATACTAAAAGGCACATGGTTTTTATCTTACTTTGATTAATTAAAATGGTGATTAATTATCGGGTTCAAAGACCTGATAAATGCATTTTAAGATTTAATTAATCAAATGTCAATTAAAGCTTACCTTTGGTTTACCTTTGATGTGTGCGCCACTGTTGGATCGATTTGAGATAGATCACATCCGTTGGATCTGTCAAAACATGCTCGTGGGTTTAGCCCAATCATGCCCTTTCATCTTGACTTTGACTCATTCACGACTATCAAATCTTCTTGCTCTTAATGAAGCACTGCCATTAGATTCCTTTAACCTCAATGAAGTGCTACCATCAGATTCTGGGGATGCTTAGCATAATCGTTGATGTTCTGGGACCTGCATGATCGTTAGCCTACCTGTATCTGATTAATTGGGTTAATCATGTTTACAGTAGTCAAAAATCTTCAGTTTGGTAATAATTCATTTCAAAAAATACTTAAGGTTAAAATACCATACCATCATTTATTCGATCCTCTAATAATGTGGTATATTAATCCTTATTTAATCATGATTATCCAAGGTTAACCTAGTATTCTTGACCTTAACATCATTATGTTAATCATAGGCATCATATAATATGTTTACCTTTCTATGTGACCATTGTTGTATCATACCATAGTGGAGGCGCATCCATTGGATCTTTCGAACATGTGCATGGTTTAGCAAAAATAAAAGGGGCTTATTATAATGCATTTAATTAATCATTCGATAAAGGCAACCTTTAGATTAAAAATTGATCATTTCTATCGATGCGCTACCATTGGATCAGTGTGGATATGGGCGCTGCCGTCAGATCTTCGAATCATTTCATACCTTTGTTTTTCTTTTGATATTTCACCACCATCATAGACCTTCACATCCGTTGATCTTTGGGCTCGTCTGAGCGCTGCCGCCAGATCTCCTACAAGGTGCATACTAAATAGCCGAAAAGGGCGTATTATCATATTTGATTAATCTTGGTTTAAGCTGAAGGGGGGTAATTAACAATGTATTATACCCTCACTAATACGTAATTAAATTTATTTTTGTCTTAATCCAACATCCTACCATTTATTTGTTTGGGTGCAGCCATTGGATCTTCGATAGCTATTGGCACAGCCGTAGATCTTGGTCAACCTGCGGGTTAGTTACCAAGGGGTACACGATTTTAATTTTGATTAAATCAGAAGGGGGGTGATTTATCCAATGTGTTATACCCTTATTAATCCTTTTTAACTAGCTTAATTAATCTCATGAGGTTTTTACCCTTTTAATGCATCTTTCATGGGAGTGCTACCATTGGATTAGATCTATATCGAGCGCTGCCATCTGATCTTCTTAATTTGATCTATGATTATTTCAAAGGGAGGTGCATACCCTTAATATTTTTGACCTTAGTATTTTAATGCATGATTGAATTAAGACAAGCGCTACCATTGATCTCGATTTTTCTTGAGCGCTATTGTCCGATCTGTCAGGTTTGCTCATTATCTAATTAGAAGCTTTGACCCATATTGACTTGTTAATGTTTTGACCTTTTGGGGAACGTGCTCCCATTGTATTAGTTTGAGTTTGTGTGCATCCATATAGATTAGGAAAGTTGCACGAATTTTAATCACTTTTGACCTTAGGTTATGATATTTTAAAAAAATTGACTTTGACTTAACCTTTACTTGATTTATTGGAGCTCAATCGTCCGATTAAACTTGAATTGAATGCAACCCTCATATTAGATCTAAGGTGCTCATATTTTAATTAAATGGGACTTCACTCGTCCGATTAAACTTGAATCAATAGAAACCATCATGAAATTCATTAATTATTATTGGGACTTCACTTTCATATAAACAGACTAATAATACTCCATCAGGGTGTTTCCAATATAGCACACCATCCTGTATATAATATTTTTGAGCTTGAAGTTTGATTGACCTCATTCTGTTTGTTGAAATCTATTTAGGGAATGATAGAGTTTGCAAGTATGACAATATTTCCTCATACCATTTGCATTCTGTATTATTGATTCTTCTAAGATCATATGCTTCATCTATTGTGAGCACATTTTCAAATTCTTCTTCTTATTTTTTGGCCAACAATATCACTAAACCCTATCCTTTGACAATTTTAACTACTTTGAACTCAGCATCGTATTGTAGAATTTTTACCATCCATCTTGCTGGTCTTCCTAATGGCTCTGATTGAGAAAAAATATCTTTTATTGCTATGAAAGGAATACAACAATAAACCTTGTTTCAATAAAATATACCTTTGAAGTGTTCCAAATATTGGATGACTGCATAAGCATGTTTCTGTAGCAAGGTGTATTTAATATGTGCTCATTTTAGACCTAAAATCATAAATGCTATTGGCCTTTCATTATTTTTATCATCCTTCTATGAAAGAACTACGACAATAGAATGTTTATATGCATAAGAGTAGATATTAAAATCCTTTGCATAATCAGGGCAGCTTAGGACTAGTGTCGTTGATATGGTTTTTTTTATCTTGTTAAATGCTTCCATATTTTACACTGTCCATTTTATTTCTCTAGTTTTCTTAACCATGTCATTTATAGGTATGGTCATCTCTACAAAATCTGGGACAAATATTCTGATAAAATTTATCTTGCCAAAGAATGACCTGACTCCTTTTAAGTTCCTGGGAGGGGGAATTTTGGAAAGAGCTTCTATTCTTTCTAGATCAATACTTATCCCTTTTTTTGAAACTTTATGTCCTAGCAACTTTCCTTGTGTAGTCCCAAATATACATTTCTTGGGATTCAAAGAAATTCCAAATTCCTTGCATCGAGCAAAGACTGTAGTTAAATTTTCTAGATGATCCTCTAGATTTTTAGAAAATACAGTGATATCATCCAAGTATACAACTACAATTTTAAATATCAATCCTTTAAAAGCAAAGTCCATTGCTCTTTGAAAAGTAGCACCTGCATTCATTAGTCCAAAAGGCATCCTTAAATATTCAAATGTGCCCCAGGGTGTGGTGAATGTTGCCTTATGTCTATCTTTTGGATTTATCTAAATTTGATTATACCATGAAAATCCATCTAACAGAGATAATCTAGTTGAGCCAACCACTGATTGTAATAGTTATTCCATGTTAGGCAATGGGTAATTATCTTTTAATGAACTATTGTTTAAATTTTTGAAATCTATACAGAGTCTAATGTCCCCATTTTTTTTTGACTGGTACCAAATTGGATATCCATGAAGAAAATCTTAGCTTCCTTATTATTTTGGAATCCAACAAATTTTGTACCTCCTTTTGCATTATTGGGTGTAGAGTTGGACTATACTTCCTCTGTTTCTACCTAAATGGCTTGGAATATTCTTTCAAAGGTATTCTATGTGTCATCACATCAGTTTTAAAAGTTTTAAGGTCTTCATAAGTCCAAGAAAAATGATCTTTATTATTTTTCAAAAAATTGATATATCCAGCTTTTTCTTTAGCAGGTAAGGCCAGGTCCACTTTTGGTATTCTAGGTTCTTTCATTGAACCAATGTTTATAGCTTCAGATATTACCTCTCTGCGTAAAGGCTTATAAGCTTTGTCAAAATCATCAAATAGGCTTTCAAGAGACACCAATCCTTTTGGTATTCTATTAGTTTTCAACTGAATTACTTCTACTGGCTCTCCTATTTGGTCTTTTAGCTTTTCTTCATCCTTTTCATCACAAATTACATTTGCATACTGATTTTGCAGAGTCATAAAATCTTTAATATCTATGTCATCTTGAAAGACCTATAGATATACTATGTTATCTGGTACATAAGGTTTATAAACTGAGATAGTTGGGAATTTTTCCATATATTATGTAGTGATTTTTGGGTGGTCTAGACCTGAGGCATTTACAGCTAAAAGATCTGCAACATGATTTTATTCTCTTGGAATATATGAGATATTGAAATACTACATTTCTATACTGCTTAAGCCTATGATGCTTAGTCTAATATTTAACTTTAATTTGTTGTATGATAAGATTTGCATCCCTTGTTACAATCAAGTAATTAATGCCTAATTCTTTTGCTTTCCTTAAACCTAACAATAAAACCTCATACTCAACTACATTGTTTATGCAAGGGAATTCTAGTTTGTAAGGAATACCAAGATAATTTTCTTTAATGTTTGTCAAGTTGACACCTGCACCTGCTCCATACTGGGATTTAGCTCCATCAAAAGACATGGTCCACATTTCTAGAGTTAAAACTCTATCTGACTCAACATCTATAAATTTCATAACTTTTGGATCCATATTATTTGCTTCTAGTACTTCCACTAGGAATGGGTTGTGCCATATGGAGTAAACTCCCATCCCTTGTTCTTCCATAGAGTTTACTAAGTTAATTATGGTTTCATCTATTTGAATTAACTCTACGAAGTGTTTATTGAATGGTTCCCTTCTAAAAATTATATTCTCCTTATCTGATATCGGGATTGTGGCATAGGACCAGTCCAATTGAATTGAACCTCCTAGTTGTTCTACCCAATGTATATTGAGTAGTAGAGAGAAGAATGGGTCAACATCAACTACTAAAACATCCATGAATATACCCTTTTTGGGGTGTTGGTCCAAGAAAATCAACAATACAGTTATCACCCCCACACAAGGAATTTTCCTACTGTCCATTACAAAAATAGGGGTTGAATCTCTTATGCAAATTAATCCCATTTGGTCAGCTATTAATTTGGGCATGATATTATGTGAAGCTCCACTGTCTAACATGCAATTATGAATCACATAATTTTCTCCTTCATCCAAATTATACCTTAATGATACATAAAAGGGTCTGAAAGAGGATGGTGATCTTGTATCATGTTGATTTTGTCTAGCAACATTGCAAATCGGATCTTCTTTTTGTTCCTTTAGTCCAAATGCTCTACAGACTTGTTCTCTGTACTGTTGAACTTTCATAAGTTATCCAAATGTGATATTAACATTTTTCTTACTGAGTTCTGACCCAACATCAAATTCTATCCTTTTTATATCTAGTAATTTGTTACTTTCTTCTTTGGGAATCTCTTCCTCTGATTCTATTACTTTAGGAATAATATTTTTGAGATTTCTATCAGTTTTCCCATTACTGACATTCTTATTAATGTAGGTTTGTTTTCTTGGTTCACTTGTAGAGGCTTTCTCTATTTTATCAGGGACAACTCTATTCCTCAAATTAAGAATATGGGTAGCCTCTAATTCTTCAACTTATTGATCAGTGGGAATTAATTTCCCTTGCTTCATCTTGTCATATCTTGACTCGTGAATTTTGCAAGATATTAGTTCCTTCAGTTACTAAAATTTGGGGATGATGATTTGAAACACACTTATCCATATCTTCTTCAAAAAACCTTTCCCTAGATTCATCTTCAATTGACCAATAAGCATTGATTCTTATATCCTCTTCTGATTCAACATGTAAATCTACATTATGCTGGTTACTTAAATGAATGCCACATGCATTAGGATTATGGGGTGCATCACAAGTAGAGAAAAAGTAGGGGAAGCCTTTTGCTATATTAGCAGATGGTATAGGGTTAGGAACATTGTTCTGATCCCTATCAGAATCTCTGTTTTTCCAATTATTGTTCCCATTATTCCTATTCCTATTTCCTTCTTCAATACCATTGTTGTTTCCCAAATTCCTATTGAATTTTTTCTTAAAGGGGTGCGGTTGTCAACATGTGGTCACTCTTTTTGTGAAGTTTCACCAATATTTCCATTCCTTTTAATTCTTGTTAACCTGTTGTTCATGGTATTGAACATTTCAGCCATTTGACTAGTCAATTTATCCATTGGATCAATTGCAATTCCTCTTTGTATATCAAATGCAACTCTCTTAGTTTTTCTCTCAGGCATGTTAACTTCTAAAAAGTAAGGCTTCATATTACCACTGTCAAGCATATTTCTTTCTATATCCATTGCTTTCTCCATACAACCATTAATAGTAGTGGCTTGTTATTGCCTCAAATCATAGTTAAACTCTACTTGAAAGGTATTCTTATAAAAATAAATAGACTGAATATCACTAGGCTTAAGGTTAGCAGGGATTTTGTTTCTGGTTTTTGAAAATATTGTGTTGAAATCACTAATAGCTTCATTCTCTTTTTTCTTCATAGTGGCTAACTCAATTAACAAAGATTGTTCATTTTTCCTTTCACCATACTTCTTTAGAAACACAACTTCCAATTTGGTGAATTTTGGGATATCATTGTTAGGAAGGGAATAGAACCACTCTCTAACATCTTTTTCTAATGTCTATAAAAATAGTCTTAAGACTACATCTTCATGTTCAACTTCTAGACTATCCATTGCATACAAGAAACTTTTAATATGATCTTCTCCAACTACTGCACTATTTCCAAATTTTTTTGGAAGGTATTTGTGAGCTTTTTTAGGTAAGGTATTAAGATTTGTTGGTAATGCAAAAGGCCTATATCTATTTGTTCTCCATAGATGAACATTATCCTAGGCCATAGTTAATGTATGATTCAAATTCACAATAGAGCTACCTACAGGGATATGGTTATGAGTAGTCTAAATATAGTCTAATGGGTTATCTACCACAATATTACTATTTATTGGGTAGTTAAAATAATTCCATGTATCATCTATTGCAAAATTAAAATGTTCAAAAACAATGCTAGTATTCTAATTTTTCTTTACGCACTTTTTCCTGCTAGAATTTGATCTACTATTATAAACAGTATTATTGAAAAATGGAGATTTGTGGGTATGTATAAATAACTCTGGATTCTCAAGTTATACGAATAGCTCCTTACCGCTTCTCTTGGTGTTCGCCAGCATTCTTTGCTCTCTCCTTTTTGTTTTTATCTTCTGGGTTCACATATAGAGTCGCCAGCATCGGGGTGTAGAAAGAACAATGTATGCTTTATCAAGAATTCTTGATATTATCACTCATTCTCATGGGAGTCAGTTCTTGGGATAATTCCAAAAAATCAAGAAATGGGAAAAAATTCAAGAACATAAAGAAATAGAAATTCAAGAAGATCAAGAAACAAAAAGAAAATCAAAGCTTGAAAACCATGAGTAAAATAAAGAATGTAAAAAATAATCAGAGCAACAGTACTTTATTCCTATTGGCTGTTCATTATTAGGATAATATCGTTGATAAAGCCAAAATTAAAACTCTTTCACGATAATGGTGTCAAGAAAATGTTGGCATCTAT
This sequence comes from Wollemia nobilis, assembly GCA_028583015.1. Classification (NCBI taxonomy): domain Eukaryota; kingdom Viridiplantae; phylum Streptophyta; class Pinopsida; order Araucariales; family Araucariaceae; genus Wollemia; species Wollemia nobilis. Next base: position 1,031,862 of record JAQPPZ010000267.1, read on the forward strand.
TGACATGCTAACTTAAAAATCTAGCTAATATATATCATTAAAGCACACAAAATATCATAAAATCCAGGTCTAAATTCATGAAGAATCTATCTCCAACAACGGTACCAAAAAACTGTTGGAACCAATTCTTGCATCCATAAGGTTTGACTGTCACACTACAAAAATCTTTTTGAAACCAACGAGCTATTATAGGATCTGGTCAACCTGCCTCATTATTCTGTTAAACACAAATATTGCTAAAGAAAACTACATAATGGGTAAGGAAACGCCAGCGAAAATTATATAATTAAAACTTTGATTACACGCTCCAGATTTATATTATACTATATGTATTAAAATTACCAAGCAAGAAAACAACCATTTGTTATGCCTTATGTAGACCGGTGCCTAGAGTCATTGGGCTATTATAGCAATTTAACAATAATTTTAACATGAACAGAGTGAACAGAGAAAATAAAATTGGTGTTCTTAGATTTATTCAAATATCGTAATAAAGCTAAAAATTAACCAATGAAAGAAACATTAGTAATGCATTCAAATAATGTAATCCATTACACAGTGACACACAGTACTGAGACAAAGGTATGACAGGAATAAAACTCAAAATTGTATTGATTTTATAAAATATTACATGTAGAGTGGGTAGGATGTCTTTTAAATCTATTTTTCTTAAAGAAATACATCAATACAATGAAGAGGACTCTGTTCAAATGATGTAACATGTCTCTCCTACTCTCCTTATTCCAATCTGGTAATAGAAGAGTCTTTGAATCCTAGGCTCAATAGGACTAGAAATATTCTTAGCTTCTTGAGCGCTTTCCTATCATATGATCTTGCACAACAAGGAGAGGAAGAAAGAATGAATAAGAAAAATAGACACACAAAGGAGATACAACAACACAACTAACAGGGCACTCAAGTATACCTCTTAGCAAAAATACTATTCTCTAATTGCTTTATGTAGAATCTAACCACAACTGCTTCTTTTTATAACTATAGGTTCTTGATTATGTTATTTTTGATTCATCTCTGGAATTACACTTGTCAGCATCTGGTTCAATTTCAAAACTAATACAACTAGCTTCTACTACTATTACTATTTTGGTTGTGTTCTTTTCTTTGACTTTTTCAACCATAATTCAATCTAACCAGTGATGGAGGTGTGAGGAGAACCTATTTCTTCTTATATTACTTCTTCATGTATTGTTTCTCTTCCAACTGCTGCCCATCGATCTGCCTTCTCTTCGACTGCATCCCCTTGATCACTTGGCCTTTTAACTGTTTTAGAGAAATTCTTTGTTGTTGCAGCTTTTTGTTGTGTTGAACTCATTTTTTGCTATTGACTGCAGGTATCAACCATTTTTCCTTTTTGATTTTGTTGCAGCCATAATATATGTTCACCGATCAATCTCCAAACTTCTGTATCAAATGTGGCTACAATCCTTAGCATATTCATTTCCTAAAATTTTTTGTTTTTCTATATGGTAATAATGGGCATGTTCCTTTCATATTGAAAGAGTAACATCTCTACAACATTCACCATAAGAGTAGTTTGTCTAATAATTTCCTCCTCATCACCTGGTTCACACTCAAATATTTCAATGGTACCTTTGAATAACTCTTCTATTTCTGAAGCCTCTAAGCATTGGTATAAATATAGACCAATGTCTATAAATTTCCATGTAGCATCTTTTATCAGGTCATTCATTTCAGTCATAGAATTGATCCATCTCCCCTTGTTTGCTCCAAACAGGGCTGCTTTAAAGAACTCAAAATTAATCTGAATTTTGCTACCATCATGTGTTATTATTTCTTGTCCCTGTAACTCTTCAAAATGGTCTCCTCTGAAATCCAAGGTACGATGGATGACTTCAAAGTCTCCTTCTCTTTCTTGCATCAAGGTTAGAATTTCTTGAGCAGTTATTTGGATCACCCTTATTTGTTTGAACATATCAGTAAACCCCTTGACATGAGCTCTTATCTTCATTGATATGTTTTTCTTCATTGTATTAAGATAATAAACATGATCTTAAATTTTCACCACCGAAGGGGGATGGGCACTTGAAGCATCCCTTCAAGCTAATTCTTCCTGTTGTTTATGTATCAATGCTTCTAGCTTTACCTTTTCCTTCTCCTCTTTATCCAATTGTTTTCGTAACTTATCAATTGTTCCAATGAATTGGTCTATGGCTTGACTTTGCATTGCCTTGACAACTTTAGCCATTTCACCTTATTTCCCTAGTACTGATGAGCCCCCTATTTTCTTGTTGACTTTGAAGACTAGTGGTCTTGCAGAGCAGGACGATTTATCTCTGCTATATCTGATACAACTGCTCCCAATTTTGATTCTTATACAAACTGCTCTTCGACATTTCTCATCCCTACCACTAACTATAGCTCTCGTTTATTTACAATAGTGAAAATATTTTGCTCACCTGTCCTTTCTAATAGTACCTTTGTAGAAGGTAAAGATAATCTGGGCTTCTTATTTTTTGTAATAGTTATTTCTGTTTGAGTCTTCACTTGATGGCTTCTGAATAGACTTTCAATTCTACCTGCTCTCCTCATATTCATTTGCACCACTGAGGGACAACCGTGGGTGCTAATTTCTTCACACTTGTTATAGCTATGACTCTGTTAGAAATATGAGCTATGACCTATTTTGGGAGAGAGGACTCCGGAGCAGGTGCTATTACAATCTCCTTCCCTTTATCTATACTCAGGATTTTGGGAGCTTCTGGGGAAGTTCTTGGTGTTGCCTCTATTATGATATGAGCACTCTCAGGAGGCCTAACTTGTTGCTCTACTATGTCTACAGTATTTACAGTGACCTGCATTAGGCGAATACCTTGTTCCTCTATCAAATCTAACAGGGGATCTTCCTTGATTACTGGAACTGACCTTGGAAAAATGGGTGCTACAGATTCTACTAAAATTTCTTGAAGTCTTCTTAATTTTGTAGGGTAATCATAGGCATCACAAACCTGTGTGCTAGCCCTTTTCTTAGGAGGGAAGTCATTCCATACAATTTGTAAATCTATCCCCTTTTCTATGGCTTCTAATAACCTCTCTTCAAAAGGGTCTGCATGATGCAGTATTCAAGCATATTCTCTTTTTTCCATCATTTTATTGTATATCCCTTTTGGGTCATAAAATATCCAAGTTATTTCTTCGAAGTCCATAGTGTCCAAATCGAACATTCCCTTGAGCAGTGCGGGGTAGCCAACAAATATATAGTCCCCAAATTGATAGGGAACATTGAGCCAAGGAACTTTACCATATTTCTTTATTAGTCTCATTTTGGCCTCTTTGGCTACCTGCCTACATAGTTACAGGGTTGCTAGAGATAGTGGATAATACTTTGATAATAGCTTTGGGGGAATTTTGGCCCTATAGAGCCTGATATAAGTAAAAAATTATGTGAAAAAGGAATCCCCAATCTCCTTTTCTTTTATAAAAGCCCTTACTCTTGGATCTAATCTCTTAGGGGGCATTCCAATTAAAATCCAATGAATTTCTACCATAAAATTATCATAGAAATAGCCTAAATGGGTGTGCCCTTCATGTATTCTCCAAAAACTGGTCTGAACATAAGGGTTGTCAATGGCTTCTACTCTTCTCTGGGCTTCTTATCCTAATTGACCCACTATTATGTGGATAAAAAATGAGTACTAAGAGAAACGGGGCATCTCTTGTCTTTATTCAAAAACTGCCTTTTTCAATTCTATCATTTCTTCATGTATTTGATTACTCAGTTCTAATTCCTAGGCATAAATTGGGGTGTTATGTGCCCGATTGCATTGTGCAGCTACATATAAATTCCTTTTGATAACTGTACTGAGATCCTGTAATTCTAAGACTATGTTTATCATATCGCAAAAATATTGGACCCATGGGCTTAAAGTAGTTATCCTAATTGGAAATTTATTTTCTATTTTCTCGTGTATATCAAACAAAGTTTTAAAAACTTCCATGTCTATGAACATATGAGATTGGTGTTCAATTACCTTTAGCACCAGAAAGGTGGTATACTTCATCATATTGAAGACTTCTTGGATGTGTGCGACTTTGATGCTGAACATCGTTCAATTCTTATTATCTCAAAATATCCTCATTCTTTCATCGTACACCACTCACATCCATGCCATTAAGTCTGAGGAGAAGTGAACCTTCAGACATATCAGCTTCCCAAAGTTACTGTTCCATCTGTTATCCCTGGGAAAACCCTTGTATTGTAACCTTCGAGCTCTGTGATGAAGATCAACCATTATCCATGGTGTCCTGTTATCATTCTCCATTACGCGATCAAAACTCTTGATACATGCGTTGTCAATATCATACTGTTGTGTTGGAGTAGGTTTTTTATTTGCTCCACATTTTTGAGAGAATTCATACATGGTTCTGCCAGGAATGGGCGATCCATAAATCTCTGAGTATGGTGACCTATCTGTGATGAATCTTATGGCTTCCCTCGTGTCTTCAGGTATAAAAATGTATCCCCATGATGCCATTTTTCTTTAGTGGGTGCAGTTCTCTTCAAACAGGAAAACTCAACTTTTCTCTCTTCTATATTTCCTGAGCACCAGTCTCTTCTCTCATATTTATAAGGTGGTAAAATTTTATCGACTTTGGGATTTCAAATATCGGGTGGTGTAGTGTGTTCAGTATACTCGCACATTCGACATTAATACTGTTCCATCAACTATTCTCAAAAATTGGCCAAAGGAAAAACTGCCAACTCATTTCTTTTCGAGGTTGGGCTTTGATGGTGGGTAAAGTTCATCATCCAATGTGTTTCAAAGTTCTTTGATTAGTGTACCATCAATCATTGGAAATTCTGCTATTGGTCCCTGAAGCTTCTTATTCTCTAATGTGGAGCTGTAACTTGAGGTAGAGACAGTTTCCATTTTGATCTTCGTGCCACCTTGGCCCCCAAGGATAATTCTATCATAGGGATTGACCATTTTATTAATTTGGTAGTAATCATCCTAGGGATCTCCATAAGATTTGGTTATTGATGTGAGCACCTGACATTATCTAATCTCTCTAGACAACCCCGATCGGGCACTACCGTCGGATTAAAAACTCAATCAAGTGTCATCGTGGATATTGTATAACCTGTGGATTAGATAACTAAAAGGTACATGTTTTTTATCTTACTTTTATTAATTAAAATGGTGATTAATTATCGGTTTCAAAGACCTGATAAATGCATTTTAAGATTTAATTAATCAAATATCAATTAAAGATTACCTTTGGTTTACCTTTGATGTGCACAACACCATTGGATTGATTCAAGATAGATCCCATCTATAGGATCTATCAAAACATGCTCGTGGGTTTAGTCCAATCATGCCCTTTCATCTTGATTTTGACTCATTCACGGCTGTTGGATCTTCTTGCTCTTAATGAAGTGCTGCCATTAGATTCCTTTAACCTCAACGAAGCAGTACTGTCAGATTCTGGGGATGCTTAGTGCAATCATCAATGTTTTGGGACCTGCATGAACGTTAGCCTACCTGTTTCTGATTAATTAGGTTCATCATGTTTACATTAGTTGAAAATATTTGGTTTGGTAATAATTCATTTCAAAAAATACTTAAGGTTAAAATACCATACCCTCATTTATTCGATCCTCTAATAATGTGGTATATTAATCCTTATTTAATATTGATTATCCAAGGTTAACTTGGTGTTTTCGACCTTAACATCATTATGTTAATCATAGGCATCATATAATATGTTTACCTTTTTACGTGACCGTCGTTGGATCATACCATATTGGAGACACATCCGTTGGATATTTCGAACATGTGCATCATTTAGCGAAACTAGAAGAGGCATATTATAATACATCTAATAAATCATTCGATAAAGGCAACCTTTAGATTAAACCTTGATCATTTTTATCAACGCGCTGCCGTTGGATCAATGCGGAGATGGGCACTGTCATCAGATCTTTGAATTGTTTCATATCTTTGTTTTGCTTTTGATATTTCACCGTCATCATAGAACTTTGCATCCATTGATATTTGGGCTCGTCTGAGAGCTGACATCAGATCTCCTATAAGGTGCATACTAAATAGCCAAAAAGGGCGTATTATCATATTTGATTAATCTTGGTTTAAGTGAAGGGGGTAATTAGCAATGTATTATACCCTCACTAATACGTAATTAACTTTACCTTTGTCTTTATCTAACATCTTACCGTTTCTTTGTTTCAGTACAGCTGTTAGATCTTCTATAGCTATTAGTGCAGTCGTATATCTTGGTCAACCTACGGGTTAGTTACCAAGGGATACACGATTTTAATTTTGATTAAATCGAAAGGGGGTGATTTATCCAATGTGTTATACCCTTATTAATAATTTTTAATTGGCTTAATTAATCTCACAATGTTTTTACCCTTTTAATGCGTCTTTCATGGGAGTGCTACCATTGGATCAGATCTATATCGAGTGCTGCCATTCGATCTTCTCAATTCGCTCGATGATTATTTCAAAGGGAGGTGCATACCCTTAATATTTTTGACCTTAGTATTTTAATGCATGATTGAATTAAGACAAGCGTGAAGAACACAAGCTTGTACTGAGAGGGGGGTGAACAGTATAAGACCTCTTTTTACTTTTTCCTTTATACTTCAAAACAATAAAGCAATATACCCAAAGCAATATCAAAACAATGCACAATATCATCCACAAATTGACACCAATTTTAACGTGGTTCACCCAAAATGCTTGGGCTACGTTCACATTTTATTTTGTCGGCCTTGGTTTTCACAAAAACCCTTCCTTGAACTTAGATTATTTTGACATCAAATCAAATTCCTTCAAAAGCTTCTTGACATCAATGACAACTTATACACTTGAGCAAAGGCAATGTACCCAAAGTACCCAAAATTGCCAACAATATCCCCCTTTGTCATTGATGGCAAACCTTTACTGAAAACACTTCTCAAGAGCCAAAAATGAAACCAAATGTGCTAACAACTGACCAACTGTGCCCACAACTGAGAATCTTCCTTTGAATTTTTGCTTCCCCTGACTTGAAGCTTTCCTCTTCACTTGAAGCTCTCCCCCTTACTCATATCTCTCCCCCTTTGTCATCAATGGCAAAGGGTCACCTTTGGGGCTCGGGACTAAGAATGAGCCTCTTAGCTTAGTCCCTCCCCCACCTCCTAATGAGGTGATTAATTATGGGGTGGGAGTAAAACTCCCATTAGGCACTGATCATCATTAGCGTCTATAACTTCCTTGTCGGGCCTTCTCTTGAACTCTTTGTCCATTTTCCTATTCTTGTCACTGTTCTTGTCCATGCCTTGATCCTTGGACTTGTTCATACTACTATTTCTGTTCCTGTACCTTGGAAGTTTAGCTCTACATTGTATAGCTATGTGACCTTCATTTTTGCACTTATAACAAGTAACAAAGTTATTTCTTTTAGGCATACCTGCTTTTTTAATCCACCAGTTCTGACCAAACCTGTTCCTATTATTTGCCTTGCAATAAAATGCCTTGTGCCCAAACTATTGACAAGAGTAGCAATATCCTTGAAAGAAACTAGTACTTCTGAAATTGTTGTTTACCTTCTTCATTTGATCCATGCAATGTGAAGCCGTGTGACAAAACCTGTGACATGCAAAACATCTATCGTGAAATTTTCTTTTATTTGACCTCTCGAGTCCCAAAAATTTCTTCTTCTTATTTTGAATTATGTTTTCTATTTCTGTGCATCTATCACTCACGGACTCTTTCTCCGAAATACTCTCCTCATCAGAACTCTCTTCCTTTTGGATTCTCTTACTAGATTCCCCAACCTGTTCCTTGTGAGGCTTAACAAAACCAAGGCCTATTTTATCTGTTGTCTTTCTTTGACCTTTGATGAGAGACTTAACCTTTTTGGAGCTATCTTGAAACCTGTAAAGCTTATCCTTGTACTATTTAGTTTCCTCTTTCAAAGAAGTCATTTTCTGTTCTAACTCACTATACTCAAGAATCTTAGACTCTAACTCGTCCTTGAGTTCTTGTGTCTTAGCCATAGAGAAGTCAAGACTTTTTGTAAGATCATCTCTCTCCATACAACATTCATCTAACTTATCCTTGAGTCTGGCATTCTTCTTTCTTTCATTTTTCAAAGCACTAAGAGCATTAGTAAGTTCACTTTCAAGATCCTTTATTTGTTTGCTTTTTGAATCATCAGAGCCTTTTTCAGATTTCTTATCACTAGAGGTGCTACCCTTTTCAAAAACCATACATGCATCTTCCTTATAGTTTTCTGAAGCATCCTCATACATACTAGTAACCAATTCATTATTTGTGCAATCATCCTCAAGGTGACCAAAATTTCCACATCTAAAACATTTCATGATAATGAATCTATGTTTCGGTTCTTCCTTTTTTTTGATATGAACAACATCTCATTTTCACTATCACTTGAAGAACTTTCACTATCACTACTAGAACACTTACTTGCTTTGTCTAGGTAGAAAATATTCTTGTGCTTGTGAGAATACCTCTTTCCGTTATTGTTGTGCTCATTTTTGTTCTTCCTGTGATGCTTGTACTTTTCAGAATCCTTGCTCTTAGAATCTTGTTTCTCTTCATCACTTTCATTCTTGGAAACAGTACAGTCAGTAGCATAATGACCAAACTTTCCACAATTGAAACATCTTATATTTTTCATGCTTTTGTGCTTTCTAGAGAACTTGCCTTTCTTGCTATAATATGCCTCTTCATCACTAGAAGAATCATCACTCTCTTGAAGTTGTTTACCCTTGGATTTCTTGGTAGCCTTGAAAGCTGCCTCTTTCTTTACATCAGCCTTCACTTGAGTTCTCAACTCAAATGCTGCAAGAATGCTATGAAGCTCATCCTTTTTCAGTTTATCCAAATCTTTAACTTCCTCAATAGCAGAAATATTTTCACTAAATCTATTAGGAAGAGATCTTAAAATCTTATCACAAACATCATTTTTAGCAAGCTCAAGTCCTAAGTCTTTCATGGAGTTAACAACCTCATCCATACGAAGCATGTAGTCACTAATATTTTCATCATCATTCATCTTGAGTTGTTCAAACATAACTTTGAAATGTCTCAACTTGGCCTTTCTGACATTTGTATCACCTGTATGAACCACCTGCAACTGTTTCCACATTTCACTAGCTATTTTGGAGTGAATCACTTTGGTGAGATCTAATTTTTGCAAGCCTTTTAGGATTGCATTCATTGCTTTTGAATTGTTGTGATGTAGAAGCCTTTCTTCTTTAGTAAAATGACCATGTACAGGAATAGTGTACTCATCTTCAATTACTTCCCATACTTCATTACCAAGTGCCATTAGATGAACTTTCATTCTTGCACTCCAAAGACCAAAATCTAATCCATCAAGAATAGGTGCTACATTGCCACTTGAATAATCCATTGTGTTCTTTACTAGCTTTTCCTTCAAGCTATTAAACTTTTCGAAGGCACCGGCTCTGATACCAATTGAAGAACACAAGCTTATATTGAGAGGGGGGGTGAACAGTATAAGACCTCTTTTTACTTTTTCCTTTATACTTCAAAATAGTAAAGCAATATACCCAAAGCAATATCAAAACAATGCACAATATCATCCACAAATTGACACCAATTTTAATGTGGTTCACCCAGAATGCCTGGGCTACGTCCACAAAACTTTTCTCTAAAAGTTATCTCAAATTTTTTTGGGAAACCTTCCCAATTACAATGTTTATGAGCCTCGGCCCAAAGGAGATACCTTCCCCCAATCTGAATTTATGAGCCTCTCGCTCAAAGGAGATACCTTCCCCTCTATCCGAATTTATGAGCCTCTACTCAAAGGAGATACCTTCCCCTATGCTCTGGAAATGATCCCTCAGAAGATCAACTACCTCTACCTCTTGCCAGCACGTGGAACTCCTTTCCATCGAAGACCTCCTGTACTCAATGCTTAGCCTAAGAGACCTCTACCTTCTATGATCACGTCCATAGCAGCTCAACAACCTTTGAAAATAAAACATTGGTGCAGATGGGTTTTGACCCTCCAACCTTCATCAACTCAAAACTATCCGCAGCCACCTACGCTATCCACTTGGATGAGAATACAATGGGAAAAAACCTATTTAACTCCTTCGTTCTCTTCCAACAATAAAAAATTAACGCCGCTACGACTTGACCTTAGGACCTCCCAGATCGCAGCACCTTCATTCGAATAAGCAACCGACTCCTCCACACTATCGGATGGAAACGAAAAAAACGAATAGCAGCCTTATTTTCTTTTTATCCTTTCATAAATTATGTAACCCTCACTTACTGCCACGTCACTAAAAAATTTGAATCACATGCTCTATACTTGCTTGAAAAACGATATTGTTCATCCCTTCTTTAACTGCACCTTCCAATGTCATATCAAATTTCCGATCGCATCATTAGCATTTTCCAATATTAAAACAATGGCTCGACAACCAAAATTTTATTTGCTCCCTTTATATATAAGGTATATGTTTTAATAAAAGTGTCGGCCCTTTTTAAAATGATTTCCGTCGGTGGAAAATATTTTAATTTAATTTTAAAATTTTAATTTAAATTTTAAATAAATAAAATTTAAACTAAATATTTAAAATTAAATATCTCCATCACCGGGCACCTTTTTCAATGAAACGAAAAGCCAACTTGGGTTTTAAGAAAAACCCATTTCAAATCTGTTGTCCATGGTTTTAAATAAAACATTTTATTTTGTCTACCTTGGTTTTCACAAAAACCCTTCCTTGAACTTAGATTCTTTTGACATCAAATCAAATTCCTTCAAAAGCTTCTTGACATCAATGACAACTTATACACTTGAGCAAAGGCAATGTACCCAAAGTACCCAATATTTCCAACAAAGCGCTATCGTTGATCTCGAGTTTGCTCGACCACTATCGTCCGATCTACTAGGTTTGCTCATTATTTAATTAGAAGCTTTGACCCATATTGACTTGTTAATGTTTTGACCTTTTGGAGAACGTGCACCCATTGGATTGGTTTGAGTTCGTGCCCATCCATCCAGATTAGCAAAGTTGCACGGATTCTAATCACTTTTGACCTTAGGTTATGATATTTTTAAAACATTGAATTTGAATTAACCTTTACTTGATTTATCGAAGCTCAATCATCCGATTAAACTTGAATCAAACGCAACCCTCAAATTAGATCTAAGGTGCTCATCTTTTAATTAAATGGGGTGCATACCCTTAGGTATTAATTAAATTTTTCAATGTTTAGTTATGATTCAGGATTTGGACTAAGGTTTTGGATTTCCTCCTAGCTTTAGAACTCTTTAGGACTTAAGGATTTATTATTCAAATTAAGCCCAAGGGAAACTTTTATTATATGAGGGTCGAATTTCGGCTTTAAGAATTTGATTAATATAATCTTGTCATATCCACTTTGGAAATATTTGAGTAATAAAAAGAGGCACACCTTATTAGCAACCAAGGTTAGACTTCATCAAATCAACCAATGAAAAATTAAGTTATTCACACCAACTTAAGAAGTGACCAGCATTACGAACATTTTGATTGAAACCAAAAATTTAAATTTAGGGGTTTCAAAGTTGAGTCAAATTTGGCTCCAAAAAGTCTTTCCTTAGGTTTTTCCTTGAGCATTTCCTCTGGCCTATCTGGTGGCCTTTCTTGCAATATTTACTATCACCTTGCTTGAGGTCTTCTGACCTGTTGTAATCAGGTTTTGGGTCCCTTGATAAAAACCCACTTAAATTTAAATGACCAAAAAACAAAATTTAAGTTTATAAGTTTGAATATTTTTTAAGAATATTTAATTTGGTTTTAATTTTTGGGAAAATTAAAATAATTTTGAATTTTTGCAAATTTAAATATTTGGGAGGTAAAAGGTTTTCAACATCAAAGGATTAGGAAAAACAAAAATTTGCAAAATTCATACTAGTTTCTAAACTAGGGAGTCATAAGGTTTACTACTCCATAGGAATTAAATTAGTGAACTTGAATTATTTAAACTTAAGAGTTTTTTTTTTTTTTAAGAGAAAAACCCCTTGCAGAGCCGACTTGTTCTGAGAGACCATGAACAAGGGGTTCTACACCGTCAAAGTCACCCAGGAGTCGCACACGACCCTGCCCACACCAACATTATCAATTGGATTTTGGATACCCAATTTGTATTTTTGGTAGGGTGGAGATTTGAACCTGGGACCTCCCTTGGAGGATTGCCCTCTCCTCTCCAATTCACCTACAACACCTGGGTGGGAGTATTAGATTTATTATGATAGAGGAGAGGCCCTATAAGGTTGTATACTTCAAAGGAAATATATCATAGCTATGAATTACATATCATGGAAGAAATTATTAAAAATGTATTCAATGAAGATAGTGAAGAAATGTTATATAAAATTAAGTTTTATTCTCAAAACTTGGTAGATTACTTTGATGGAAAGAAACAAATGACTAAAGATTTAAAATAAAAAATATCTTTGTTTCTCAAAGATGCAAAAGAGGAAATATTCACAACATTTATAAACTATCTTTATGAAAAAAAATTAGAACATGGTGGAATTCACAAAGTACCATTATACTTTCTTTATAAGAATGCTTAATGATGTACTTGTCATTACTGAGTTTTGAGATTTTTCCATAAAAGAAAAATGATACATATAACCTGAACGAAGCTTATGTTAGCTTCAACGAGGAATCATTGAAATAAATATTGTATTGTTGTGATAATTTATTGCTTAGGAGTTACATCATCAGGTATATCACAAATAAAGATGCATAAACAAAGAAGAATAAAGAAGAATAAAATAAATCACACCAAGAAGGCTAATAGTGTGAAGTTTATGAACTAAAAAGTTGCAAAAACTATTTTTTCCTGAACCGACCTTTGTGACAACAGTCAGAAAATGGAGGCCTTAAACTTGTGCAAATGAGCTGAAATTTTGTGAGTATATTCTAGACATCCATACCTATCCAACGGTTCAAAAATCGCATTAATTGGAGCTGTAAATCAAAAGTTACACGCTCTGCAAGTTGACTAATTTTTCCAGGTCTGCACACACATTTTTGAGAGAGAAGGAGATGAACCAAAGTTGTTAAAACTTTCAAACAAACCCAGAACACTTGCAAAGTCTTTATTCAAGCTTCTCCTCATGTTTTTACACTTGCTTCTATGTACCATATAAAAAACTAACATGTTTTCTCTATCTATAACCCTTGGAATGACTTTCCAAGTAACCCAACAATCATGGAACATCAAAAGACTCTCTAAGACTTTTCCTATACCACAAAATCCATGGCACACACTTTAAGATATAATATTTACATTACAATAATGTATTAATGCTTAGCATCAATCTCCAACATACTCCCCCTTGATGCTAAGTGGTGAAACTACTCTATCTCTTAAATACAAAAATTGTTCTTTAGCAACTCCTTTGGTAAACAAATCAGCCAGTTGTTCCTTTGTGTTGCAGTAGACAAGATCAACAAACTTCTTTTCAATGACATCTCTAATGAAATGATACTTCAATGCAATGTGTTTTGTCCTACTATGATGAACCGGATTCTTGGCAATCTTGATGGCACTAGTGTTGTCACAATTGATAATCATAGGACTGTCTTGGACTTCTCCAATCTCCTCAAGCATCTTCCTCAACCAAAGAGCTTGAGTGCTTGCTGCTGTTGCAGCAACATATTCAGCCTCCATGGATGACAAAGCAACAATGCTTTGCTTCTTGGAACTCCATGTGATCAGCCCGGAACCAAGAGTGAAACAATTTTTGGATGTAGACTTTCCATCATCTAAACAACCTCCATGATCTGAATCACAATACCCAACAAGCTCCAACTTGTTGTTAGCAAAATAATGTATTCCAAATTTTGAGGTTCCTTTCACATACCTCAAAATCCTCTTGGCAGCCTTCATGTGATTTTGTGATGGCTGATTCATATATCTAGAAACAAGTGAAACAACGAAAGCAATGTCTGGTCTAGTAGTGGTAAGGAACATTAAGCTCCCAATCATGCTTCTATACAACTTCTCATCAGCCCTTTCAAAACCATCATCTCTACACAATGATTCACCATGTGCAATAGGAGTCCAAACCGGTTTACAGTTTTGCATCTCATATTTCTTCAACATATCATTCACATACTTAGCTTGGCAAACAAAAATTTCACCATTTCCTTGAAACACTTCAATCCCAAGAAAGTATTTCATCAAACCCAAATCAGTCATGTCAAACTCACTCATCATGGAAGTCTTGAAATCAACCAACATCTTGTTATTTGTCCCCATGTAAATCAAATCATCAACATAAAGACATACAAGAAGAATGTCCTCACCTTCCTTTTTGAAGTAAAGAGTGGGATCATTTTTGCTCTTCTTGAAACCATACTCTTGAAAATATTTGTCAATCCTAGAGTACCAAGCTCTAGGTGCTTGCTTCAGCCCATACAATACTTTTTTCAGTTTGTACACATGATTTTCTTTACCTTTCACTTCATAGCCTTGAGGTTGTTGCACATAAACCTCTTCTTCAATGTAGCCATTCAAAAATGCACTTTTAACATCCATGTGATACACTTTCAACTATTTTTGGGCAGCCAAAGAAAGAACCATTCGAATGGTTTCTTGTCTTGCTACGGGTGCATATGTTTCTTCATAATCCATGCCAAACCTTTGTGTATACCCCTTTGCAACCAGCCTTGCTTTGTGTTTTTGTATGCTGCCATCACTGTTATACTTTGTCTTGAAAATCCACTTGCAACCAACAACCTTTTTTCCTTTGGGCAACTCAACAAGTTCCCATGTATCATTCTTTTCTATGGACTGAATTTCATTCTCCATTGCTTTCACCCAAACATCATTAGTACTTGCATCTTCAAAACTAGAAGGCTCAATTGAAGATAACAAAGCATAATGCATCATCTCACCTTTGGGTTCTTCTTCATCATCACCATACACATGTATATTTTCCAGCCTTGTAACAATTTGGTCCATCTCTTGTGCTTGACTCCTTGTCAACCTCTTCTCAAAGTTTTTATCTAGCATTTGACTTGGTGGATGAGATTTCAAAGTTCTTTTACCTTTTCCTTGCTTTGGACTTGAGGAAGAATCACTAGTACTTGGACTAGTGGAACTAGAACTTGTGCTTGGGCTTGAAAGTGGGCTAGGAGGAGGTGAGGGAACACTTGGTGGCTGTCCCCCAACTGTTATTTCTTCTTCATCAACCATGGCTGCACTTTTTCCTTTGTTGTCCACTATTTTTTGATGACCATACACTCCCCCTTCATCAAAAATCACATCTCTAGACACAATAAATTTATGAGCTTTTGGATCATACAATCTATATGCCTTGCTAGTTTCGGAATAACCAACAAAAATACATGCTACACTCTTGTCATCAAGCTTCTTTCTAACTTCATCATTCACATGTGAAAAAGCAAGACACCCAAAAACTCTCAAATGGCTAACCGTGGGTTTAGTACCATACCATGCTTCATGAGGTGTCATTTTATGGAGGGCTCTTGTTGAACATCTATTCAAGATGTACACAGCTGTATCAACCGCATAAGACCAATATCCATTGCTCAAACCCTTGGTCTTGAGCATGCTCCTTGCCATTTCAACTATGGTTCTATTCTTTCTTTCAGCCACCCCATTTTGTTGAGGTGTATATGCAGCTGTATGTTGTCTTTTAATGCCATTTTGATTGCAAAAATCATTGAATTATTTTGAACAAAACTCTCCTCCATGATCAGTCCTCAAACATTTGATTTTATGACCACTTTCATTCTCAACAAGTGCTTTGAAAGTCTTGAACACCCCAAATGCATCATCCTTGTGCTTCAAAAAATAAACCCAACATTTCCTTGAGTAATCATCAATAAAAGTGATGAAATAAGATGACTTACCCAAACTTTGTGTTTGCATAGGCCCACAAATATCAGAATGAACTAGTTGAAGAGGATATGAGGCTCTCCATACCTTACCTTTAGGAAACTCAGTCCTAGCATGCTTTCCCAAAACACATGCTTCACACACATCCTTCCTCTCTTCAACTCTTGGAAGCCCATTCACCATGCCTTGATTTGACAAAAATTTCAAACTCTTGAAATTGTAATGCCCAAATCTCAAATGCCATAACCAATTCTTATCTTCAAGTGCCAAATTTGCTAAGTTCACACCTCCCTTGTTACCAAACTTCAAAGGAAACATTCTATTTTTAGACATAGGAACAATTGTGACAACACGGTTCCTATTACCCTTATCATAAATAATGCATTCACTATTGTCAAACACAACTTTGTAATTCTTTTCAACAAGTTGTCCAACACTTAACAAATTATTCTTCAGATTTGGAGCATAAAAAATATCATTGATTCTTTTTGTACCTTCTTTTGTTCCAACCTCCATGGAACCTTTTCCAACCACTTCCAAAGAATTATTGTTTCCAAGCATGATTCTTGACTTAAAACTCTCATTAACATCAACAAACAAATCCTTTTTCTCGGTTATATGATTAGAGCAACCAGAATCCAAATACCAAACTTCATTGCTAGTCTTTTCCACCATATCACTAGTTAAGAAAATATTACCTTGAGTGTCTTCATCTTCACAAACATAATGTGCCCTTTTATCCTCATTTGCAGTCTTTGACCAGCAATTTTTAGCAAGATGACCCTTCTTGTGGTAGTTGTAGCACTCCACATTCCTTAGATCAGTCCTTCCTCTACCTCTTCCTTGGTTAGAAGCTCCTCTTCCTCTTCTACCTCTTCCTCTTTGCTGATTTCTGCCTCTTCCTCTACTGGAACTGCCTTCATCTTCATCTCTCCTTGAATGTTTTGCCTCAGAATTGAAGGCATTCTCCTCACTCTCCTTGGTGGTTTCTTTGAATCTCTCTTCATGTGACATGAGAGACCCAACAAGATATTCAAAATCTAGCTTTGACAAGTCTTTACTTTCTTCAATGATAATGGCAACATGGTTCCATTTTGATGTGAGAGATCTCAACACCTTCTTCACAACTACCAGTGTTTCCAAAGTTTCACCAAGAGTGGCCATTTTATTCACCACATCTTTCACTCTCACATAGTAATCTCCAACACTTTCAGTCTCCTTCATCTTCAAGTTCTCAAACTCCTTTTTCAAGGTTTGTAGCTTGACCATTCTCACTTGGTCACTCCCTTGGTAAGCCTCTTTGAGAGACTTCCAAGCTTCTTTGGTTGTTGTAGCAGCAACAATTCTTGGAAATAAGCTCTTGTCAAGTGCAGACTGAATGTGATAGAGGGCAAGAGAGTTCTTCTTCTTTGCTTCCTTCTTGGTTGTCCTATCATTGCCTTGTAGTGTGCTCCAATCAGTTGGTTCTACATAACCATTCTCAACTGCCTCCCAAAGATCCTTCCCTATCAACAAAGTTCTCATTTTAATGCTCCAATATTCATAATCCTGACCACTAAATTCTGGAATGGGTAGTGAGTTGTTCAAGTTGGCCATGACACTCAAACAAGAACAATTGAAGTCTTCCTTCAACAAACTCATGCAACAAGTTCGCTCAAACCCTTCTCAAAACCGGAGCTCTGATACCATGTGAAGTTTATGAACTAAAAAGTTGCAAAAACTATTTTTTCTTGAACCAAAATTTGTGACAATAGTCAGAAAATAGAGGCCTTAAACTTGTGCAAATGAGCTAAAATTTTGTGAGTATATTCTAGACATCCATACCTATCCAACGGTTCAAAAATCGCATTAATTGGAGTTGTAAATCAAAAGTTACACGCTCTGCAAGTTGACTGATTTTTCCAGGTCTGCACACACGTTTTTGAGAGAGAAGGAGATGAACCAAAGTTGTTAAAACTTTCAAACAAACCCAGAACACTTGCAAAGTCTTTATTCAGCTTCTCCTCATGTTTTTACACTTGCTTCTATGTACCATATAAAAAACTAACATGTTTTCTCTATCTATAACCCTTGGAATGACTTTCCAAGTAACCCAACAGTCATGGAACATCAAAAGACTCTCTAAGACTTTTCCTATACCACAAAATCCGTGGCACACACTTTAAGATATAATATTTACATTACAATAATGTATTAATGCTTAGCATCAATCTCCAACAAATAGAAATTTTGAATTCAAAATCAAAGAGGAACCATATAATACAAATTTAGATATTGATCTAAAAGGGGTAGATTGAATACAAATATGAAGACCATGAAAGTCTTCAATAACCAAATAATGTAGTACAGGGGGTTTTAGAGTATATGATATTATTTAGTACATGTTAATGTACCCCATTAGTACCTTCATGGTACATTTGTAAATATTAAATTAGGGTTGAGTCTATCGTTTAGAGTGTGATTTATATTTCCTTTTTATGTAAGTGTGAATGTGTAGGAAATGCACAAGTGTAATTTATAGTTGTAATGTTCAGGAAATGTACAAGAGTCATGTGAGTTAGAGTGCAAGTGTAATTTGATTCTATGTGCATAGGTGTCTTGTATGTATGAGAACACATATGTAATGAAAATATGTGTACAAGTGTCTTATATTAGAGAGTGCAAGTAGAAGTTAAGAGTCATGTATAGGTGTGCATATGTTACAAAGTCAAGTGTTCATCAAGTATGCAAGTGGCAAGTAGAAAAACCAAGAGTTGTGAGACTTGGTATATGGAGAGCTATAGTCAAGTACCCAATGAGTCACACTACTATGGCTATATTATGGAGGCAATAATTCATAAGAAAAGTATCACGAGAAAAAGCATCACAATCATTATATTTGTAAGAAAAAAGAAGCAATAAATCTTGTATACATTTTGAGCAATTAATATTGTAAATTGCTCTTTATGCATAGTATATGAATGATTCAAGTCATTTATATTATATTTCAACATATTATTAAATGTTATTTGATTTATTATAAGCCTTGAAATACACATTAATTTACTCATATTATTCTACTCATATCATTATCTTGACCTTATTATATTATGGAAATTGGCTCCTATGAGATATAACCCATGATATTCAATGGTAGTATTAAGACCTAAAAAACCATCATAAGATTTATTTCTTGAAAATTTATAGCAAGGTCTGTGAATCTAAGTTGAAGGTAAGCTTAGATTAATATTAGCCAAGGTAAAACAATTGACACGAATAATCAAAGCCAAAATAATTCAATTAAACTAACCAGATGAAAAATACATTAACATAAACCTTATATAGGCGCTTAGAACATGCGCAATAGTAGGAAAGGGAAGGTGGAGGAAGATCGAGGAGTTTAGAGAGAACGGAGGAGTAGGAAGTGGAGTGGGAGGTGGCAGCAAGCGTGGGGAGAGGAAGGGAGTGGAGTGATAAGGGAAAATGGACGGCAGGAAAGGAGGAAGGAGAATGGAGGGATAAGGAGAAAACAAAGGAAATGAAGAAGGAATATCATGCCGACCATCCAACAAGATTAGCCGACAAAAGGTAAGTGTGTTCACACTGGGCTTAGAAAAACTAGATTTTTCTAAGCCTGTTTAAAGCTAAGTCCTATTCACACTTGCAACAAGGTCTTGTATTTCCATAATGATATCTTATATGTTCCATGGAGCCTTTAATTTTTTCAAAATTACATTTATTACTATTAGTGAATCCTCTTCCACCCATAGTCTATTCCATTTCATTTGTTTGTATATTTTTAGCCCCTCTAAAATCACCTAAGCCTAAACTGTATTATGTTTGAAATCTACTACTAAAAGTGTAATGTGACAAAATATTATCCTTGTTATTTATAATTATTCCTCCTCCTGGTCCTAGATTTTCTTTAGATGCTCCATCAAAATTATATTTGACCAACTTCACTTCTAGTGGTTTCCACTTTATATTCTCTGTCTTCCTTTTATTTCTCTTGTATCTAACATCATAATTACATTTGATGACTTGAATCCATCTATCAAGGCTCTCTACTTCAAGATTAGGGATTGTGTTAGTTGATAGGGTTGGTTTAGACTCTCATATAACTAAACAAATCTTCTTGGTCATTACCTCTCAATTGCTTTTCTTTCTTTTAAATATTATTTTGTTCCTTTATAGCCATATAATATAATGTATTATATCTTTTGATGTATTCCAAATTGTTTATAACACTTCACTTTTGAAAGTGTTCTTCCATCATTTCAACCATTTAATCCTCCCATTCATCACCATGCATATACCAAACATATTAAGAATCCATTGTCATAGTTCCTTAGACTATTGAATAGTGTCGCAAGAGACGGTCTATACTCTCATCCTTTTTACATAGAACACATTATGAGGGGCCATGAAAACCCCTTTTCATTAGGTTATCCTAGGATAAAAGTTTCCTATGACCTACTAGCCATACAAACATTTTGACTTTTGGAATGCTTAGGCTATCCCAAATATCTCTCTACATTCTTGTGGTATTCATTTTTTGTTGGTGCTTTACATCATAGTTAAGAAAATTGAAATTAAATTAGAATCGACATGGAAAAAGAATCAGGAATAGACAAAAAATGGTAAAAAATTGACAAAAAAAATGAAGAAAATTTAAATTTTCATTAAAAAATACATTTTTCATGCATATCATAATTTTTTTAAAAATCGACAAAAATTGTTGCCTTTTTAAAAAATTAGGATTTTGATGCAATTTGAATTAGCAACCCTAGTGAACCAAAAAATATTATATTGGAAAAGAATTAAATTAAGATTTTTGTAACAATGCTTTCCATTATATCCATTTCTTCTTGTGTATTCTCCTGAGCTATTCAACTCCCTAATCAACTTATCTTTGATTCCCCTTGGAATAATCATTGTTGTTATCTTTCTGCTCAAATACCTCCTAGCAATAATGTCTGGTATACTTGTAAAAAAAAATTATTTCCATTTGTATCTTCCTTCCTAATCCTTGTACATAATGTTTGAAACCTTATCACCATATTTGTCTTGAAGAAATTTCATCAATAGTTTAAAAATTGGATCTAGATAGAATGGTTTTTTATCACACCATGTATCCATCCAAATAGAAAAAAATTATCCAATTCCCACTACCCATATTAGACCTTTAATCACTAAATCAATTGATTTTTTTAAAAACCGTTCCATGGTGTAGAACCATCTGATAGTAAAATACAATAAATATTAAGCTTACGTTATTGGGCTCAACGTATTTATTATAGAAGAATTCTTTCCCATTATCTTTGAATCTTTGTAAAATCTCCAAATTACTTTTTTAGTTAGAGCTAAGTTTGCATCCAAAATAACTATTAAATTGAGAGCTTCCCAAGGTTTATCATCAAACAACTTACTCTATTTCCCCAAAGGAAAGTTCCTTTTATCATCTAATTGTGGCCACAAAAATGATAGCATGATATATATTTATATTTTTCTATAAATTTTGGCATAATAAATAAGGATATACAATATATTGGAATGATCTCTAAGACTGATTTAATTAGTTGCACTCTTCTTGCTAACGATAACCATTTACCTTTCCATGTCAGTAGTTTATTTAGAATTTTACTTATATCAAGTTTACACAATTCTACTATCATCCTCCACTCAAATGAGGGCATCCTTAGATATGTTGATGGAAAATTTACCTTCTCCATTTGAAGCAACCTACATATCCTACTTTGATTCTAGTTGGAGTGTTTAGGAAGTAAATTTTAGATTTTATCCTATTAACTTTTTGCCTTGATGCTCTTTCATATTCCTTTAATAACTTATTCAAAGCTCTAGCCTCATTTTCCCCTACCCTCCCAAAAAGGGTTGTATCATCTACAAACTATTGATGGGTGATGTTGTTGATGTTATTACTAGCCTTAAGTCCGCTTATTAGCCCATATTTGTATGACTTCTTCAAGTTCCTTCCCAATACCTCTACCATAATAATGAACATATATGGTGATAGAGGATCTCCTTGTCTAAGACCCCTCTTCACTTTAAATGATTATGTTACTAGCCCATTAACTAACACTAAATATGATACTATAAAGATACAATATTTAATCCATCTAACTCATTTCTTTCCAAATCCAAACTTTTCTAATACTTCAAAAAGAAAATCCCATTTAAACCTATCATAGGCTTTATTCATATCAAGTTTTAAGATCATTGCTCTCTTGAAATAATTTTTTTTCTTTACAAAAGGTTGAAAAGCAGGGGCATATCAAGGGCCACCCTTCCCGTGGATTGGACTTGGATCTCTATTAAGAGAGCCCAATGAATTTTTTATTGTGGTGCCCCTGTCAGAACCTTTTCTAGAATTTTTTAAATGCGTTACTTCATGTACTATTATGATATTATCCAAAAATTGTCTCCTTCTCACAAAACCTCTTTGCTCTCTTGAAATAATTTTGTCTAATAATGGTCTTAACAAATTTTCCACCACTTTAGAGTTTATCTTATATGCCATATTACATAGGTTTACGGGTATAAATGAATCAAACAATTCTACATCCTTCTTTTTTAGAGTCAACATAAGATATATTGCATTCATTTTAAGGTATGTATTTTTTACCCTAGACTATTCCACTATAACCATTAAATAATCTTTCACTATTTCCTATTTATGCTCGTAGAATGTTGTAGAGATTCCATTCAAACCTAAGGATTTATCCTTCTCAAAAGATAAAATAACTTAATAAACTTCTTCCAAAGTAATAGGCTCCATTAGTTTGTTATAGTCTTTATCTGTTATAACTTAAGGTACTTCTTATAGTAGTTTATTAAGTTATAGTGACCCACAAGATTTCCCATTGAATAACTTCTAGTTTTAATAATATTGGAGATAAAGAAGGACTAGCAAAGGTGTTATTCTAGAAGCAACATATTTTAGATATTCGAGAAGAGATCTCAATGCAAAACTTCCATAGTTGAAGATTCAAGATATCAAGGAAGGTCTCATTGAATTCTTGAGAAGAAGACTTGAGTAGCTGCAAAAGTTAAAGACCCTAGAGAAGAGGTCTTAAGGAAGGTTGAAAGGAGAAAGAAGGAGAAGGCTAGGAAAGCCTCATTGCAGATTTTGAGAAGGCCATTGAAGGATATTTGGAGAAGACCATTAGAGAATATTTGACGGGGCACCGAAAACCAAAGACTTCACACCCACAATGCAAAACCGAACATTTTCATTAATAATTGGAAAATATTTACATGCATCCAAAAAAATAGCCCGCAGGCTTTACAAAGGCCGAGTTCGGCTCTGTTCTTCCCCTGTACTACCTCCTCTGTTCTCCGGTCCACCGTCCTCCATTAAAACAAAATAATGGGTTTTTATAGAGGTCCCGACCCTCTCGGCAATCAATGCCTCCACCTACCAACATTCCCGCTCGAATTTCCCTCCTCTCCGGGCTTTTAAATTTTAGATATAAATGCCCATCTGCTTGATCTACCCGGAGCTTGCATTAATGGCTTCTCTGCTTTGCCACTCTGATCGTCCCTCGCACTGTTGCTTCCTCCATCCTGCCCATACCCTGTCCATGCTATTTTGTGGAAAGGAATTTTAAAAGGTGGTTCCTCCCCTTTAATGCTCGCGACTTTTCTCAACAACCCGAATACGTGTTCTCCACTTTTTAATTTAAACACGTAGCCGACCGTGTGCAACACTGTCCACCCCTTCTCTTTGTCACAACACACTTGACCCACGTGCCCATTCACAATCGCCATGTGTTCAGCTTGGCCTTGCCTGGCCATCGGTTCCTCTTCTTTGTTCTTGTTTACTTTTCTTAACACCTTGTTGCTCCAGGCCACATGCCATGTGTCGGCCTCTAACTGGACGCGATATCGCAACAGGTCACGATATCACGACTTGTCGCGATATCGCGCCGGAACCATCTCCCCCGCATTTGTATTCAACAGCTGTCGCGATATCGTGACCCAACCACCTCCACGCCCTGCCTTTAATAAAGTCGTCACGATATCGCGACGTCGCAATATTGCGACGAAAACTCCTCCGCGTCTTGTCTTTGCACCATCGTTGTGATATCGCGACGTCGCGATATTGCGACATCGCGATATCATGATGAAACCTCCTCTTGCCTCTGCCAACAAACAAACGTCGCGATATCATGACCACTCCACTATTCTCTCCTCTGATTTGCTCTGGCTTCGTCCCTGTGTCACGATTTCGCGACGTGTCACGAAATCGTGACACCTTCGCTGCTTCCACTCTGCTGCCACTCTGATGTCACAATTTCGCGACGATCGTGATTTTGCGACATGTCATGAAATCGTGACAACACCCACTGCTCCACTCTGGCTGCACCTTTGTGTCACGAAATCGTGACATGTCACGATTTCGCGACACCCTGCCCTCTGCTCCTTCTGCTTTGCTTCATGTCGCGATTTCGCGATGTCACGAAATCGTGACGTCGCGATTTCGCTACACCTCTCTGCCTCCTCGTTCGCTTCCAAAATCTGTCGCGATTTCATGACATGTAGCAAAATCGCGGGTCGCGATTTCTCGACATGTCACAAAATCGTGCCCCCTTCTGCGCCTTCGTTCCTCTCCGGCAAACTGTCACAATTTCGCGACACGTCGCGAAATCGCGGCCCCTTCTGTTGCACTTCCTCCTTGCCAATTTCTGTCACGATTTCGTGACACGTCACGAAATCACGACGGTTTTCTGTCTTTGTCGCTTTTTCTTCCTATGCCGACTCTTTAGCACGATTTTTTCTGAACTTTGTTGCTTCTACTGCTGATGCTGTTGGATGCTCCTGCATCAGACACCCGGGGTAAGTGAAGAAGTGATCTTCACTTCTGCTGGGTCCGGTTGCTGCCTCCCACAACACTTCCGGACTCATCTCTGTCTCTGCAAACTACTTCGACCTCGGCTCCGGGCCCACACTTCTATCTTCAATCGGACAGATTTCTCCACTGCTGCAAACTTCTGCTGCAGTCGGCTTTAACTCTTCCTCTTGCACAAAATAATCTGTGCTTTCTTTCAGGCAGGTCCCGGTACTGCTGCTCTCTTCCTCTACAGCCTCCTTCATCTTTTCTTCTTTTTTCTCTGTCTCTCTTCCCGCATTTTCTGACGTTCTTCTTTCTCCCGTAACTTCATTG
Source organism: Wollemia nobilis (assembly GCA_028583015.1). Taxonomy (NCBI): domain Eukaryota; kingdom Viridiplantae; phylum Streptophyta; class Pinopsida; order Araucariales; family Araucariaceae; genus Wollemia; species Wollemia nobilis. The sequence goes on from JAQPPZ010000267.1 coordinate 1,056,933, forward strand.
CAAGCCACTCCTTTTGCAATGATTTTAATTGCCGCTTCAAGGCTAAATACTCTTCTTCTGAAACCACATCCTCCTGGTTATCCCGTATTCTTTGGGAATGCATTATTTTTACTTGCTTTTCTCACAAACTTAACTGATCCCGGTGTAGCTGCCTCACGTCCGGCGGTCTGCTAACATGCTCGAGAATCCTCAACTCTCCTTCTCTCTCAACTCTCCCGTAGGTCCTGGTGCAACTGCCTCACTTTCGGCGGATCTGCTGCACTCTTAGAAACTCCCGCTCTGATACCACTGACGGGGCACCGAAAACCAAAGACTTCACACCCACAATGCAAAACCGAACATTTTCATTAATAATTGGAAAATATTTACATGCATCCAAAAAAATAGCCCGCAGGCTTTACAAAGGCCGAGTTCGGCTCTGTTCTTCCCCTGTACTACCTCCTCTGTTCTCCGGTCCACCATCCTCCATTAAAACAAAATAATGGGTTTTTATAGAGGTCCCGACCCTCTCGGCAATCAATGCCTCCACCTACCAACATTCCCGCTCGAATTTCCCTCCTCTCCGGGCTTTTAAATTTTAGATATAAATGCCCATCTGCTCGATCTACCCGAAGCTTGCATTAATGGCTTCTCTGCTTCGCCACTCTGATCGTCCCTCGCACTGTTGCTTCCTCCATCCTGCCCATACCCTGTCCATGCTATTTTGTGGAAAGGACTTTTAAAAGGTGGTTCCTCCCCTTTAATGCTCGCGGCTGTTCTCAACAACCCGAATACGTGTTCTCCACTTTTTAATTTAAACACGTAGCCGACCGTGTGCAACACTGTCCACCCCTTCTCTTTGTCACAACACACTTGACCCACATGCCCATTCACAATCACCACGTGTTCAGCTTGGCCTTGCCCGGCCATCGGTTCCTCTTCTTTGTTCTTGTTTACTTTTCTTAACACCTTGTTGCTCCAGGCCACATGCCACGTGTCGGCCTCTAACTGGCCGCGATATCGCAACAGGTCACGATATCGCGACCTGTCGCGATATCGTGCCGACACCATCTCCCCCGCCTTTGTATTCAATAGCTGTCGCGATATCGTGACCCAGCCACCTCCACGCCCTGCCTTTAATAGAGTCATCGCGATATCGTGATGGAAACTCCTTCGCGTCTTGTCTTTGCACCATCGTCGCGATATCGCGAGGTCGCGATATCGCGACGTCGCGATATCGCGACGTCGCGATATCGCGACCTCGCGATATCGCGACGTCGCGACATCGCGATATCGCGACCTCGCGATATCGCGACCTCGCGATATCACGACGAAACCTCCTCCTGCCTCTGCCAATGAACAAACATCGTGATATCGCGACCACTCCGCTGTTCTCTCCTCTGCTTTGCTCCAGCTTCGTCCCTGTGTCGCGATTTTGCGACAGTCGTGATTTCGTGATGTGTCACGAAATCGCGACACCTCCGCTGCTTCCACTCTGCTGCCACTCTGATGTTGCGATTTTGCGACAGTCACGATTTCGTGACGGTCGTGATTTTACGACATGTCACGAAATCGTGACAACATCCACTGCTCCACTCTGGCTGCGCCTTTGTGTCGCAAAATCGTGACATGTCACGATTTCGCGACACCCTGCCCTCTGCTCCTACTTTGCTTCATGTCGCGATTTCGCAACGTCGCGAAATCGCGACGTCACGATTTCGCTACACCTTCTCGCCTCCTCGCCCACTTTCGAAATCTGTCATGATTTCATGACATGTAGCAAAATCGTGGGTCGCGATTTCGCGACATGTCATGAAATCGTGCCCCCTTCTGTGCCTTCGTCCCTCTCCGAAAAACTGTCGCGATTTCGCGACATGTCACGAAATCGCGGGTCGCGATTTCACGACACGTCGTGAAATCGTGGCCCCTTCTGCTGCACTTCCTCCTTGCCAATTTCTATCATGATTTCACGACACGTCATGAAATCATGACGATTTTTTGTCTTTGCCGCTTTTTCTTCCTGTGTCGACTCTTCAGCACGATTTTTTTTGAACTTTGCTGCTTCTGCTGCTGATGCTGCCGGATGCTCCTGCATCAATATTTTAGGAGAACTCATTGGATAAATTTACTATCTAGGAGTGGTTACTGACAAAGGAGAAGGATTTGTCAAGGATTTTGCCAAATTTCATAGGAGAATAGTGAAGACCTCAAGACACTCAAATTATTGAGAAGAAGGCCACTAGATAGGCCAAGATCAAAGTTAGGATTTTGATAAGGAGGTTGCAGGAGAAAGGAGATAGAAGAAGCCACCAAATTTGAGAGATTTGGAGATTGCCATTGGGGCTTGAAGGCTATTTCAGAGAAAGGATTTTGTTGTTTTTACAACAAAATATTAAAGGTTTCTAGAAGGAAAGGTTCAACTGCAGTTTGGAGGAGTTTCCTACCAAATTGGGGAGATTCAAGGACAACATTTTGAAGGAGAAATTAGTTGCTTTAGAATCTGAAAAGTTCAAAGTTATGAGCAACAATTTGGGTAGCATTACTAGCTACTAATTTCTAGAGTTCAAGGGAGAATTCTGAAGAAGAGTTAAACCAAACTACATTTTTGGGAAGAAAATTAAAGGGTTTTTAAAGGTGTGGATTGGTGATAAAGAGTTTTTTTGGACAACAAGAAAGAGTTGCAAATACATCTAATACATGACAACATTTAGGTGAATCTAATCACCTAGAAATTCATCATCTATAAAGGTTATAAAGGTAAGCAACTTAGGTGCAAAAGGTTCATTATTTGAACACTTATATTTGGTTCATTATTAAGTTTCATTAAGCACCAAATTAGAGTTTAAAAGTTGCAAGGAGAAGGTTTTATATTAAATTCTTCAAGGGAGTGCAAAAGATAGTTTCTTATAAGTATAAAACATGAGCATAAAAGATAGAAGTTAGATATATTTCAAAAGAAAGAAAAATATCAACTTCCTATTATTTATTATAGGAAAAGAAGACATTATTTTGAAGTGAAGGTTGCATAGATGATAATGCATAATACAAGCTACTTTTAAGAGTTCATTAAAAGGAGCAATAAGGATAAATTACTAGTGTATCATACTAGTTATTCTTAAAATTTATTAAAGTGTATTAAGTATTAAGTTAAGGAGAAATATTAGTGCACAAAATGGGATTAAGTTGGAGTGTCAAGAGACACTATTGAGGGTAGGAAAATGACAACATATGGTAAGACCCCAAGGTCTTACTATAAAATTATTAACAAATTAATGTAAATGTAATCGCAGGCCACTCAAATGGGGCTCCCTTGTAATCGCTTTGCCACTATAGGGGGCTCCCTCCTTTAGAATCTATATTATTCTTCTTCTTATTATTCATGGATGATTTGATATGGATGGCCAACCTAATATATATATCTACCCTAAAGCTACGTTGGTGAAGAGACATGATGGTTCACGTATGAAGAGACGTGATGGTTCACATTATGAAGGGTTGTGATGGTTCACTTTATAAGTTAATAATATAATAATTAAATGATTAATAATACTAACTAATACTAACTAATAATGTTAGGATTGAAGATCCTAACATGCCACCCTCCTTAAAAAGAGCTTTATCCTTAAAGCTCAAATTGAGAAGCTTTGTCCTTTGTTTTCCAAGAAGGATTTGTGTAAGTTCTTGGACTCTTTTAATGGCATCCTTTCGTAGGTAGGGATATCAAGAAGGATGAAGCATTAGCAGGGGGTTGCCAAGAACAATAGTAGAATATTCCTTAGGAAAATCATGATGAATATGGGAGGGCAACCCTTGGGGTTCCTCAAATACTTCATAATGATGCATCAAAAGTGATGGTAATGATTTCATATCCTTTTTTGGTTCCTTGGTAGAGCCAACAGAGGAGTGTGTAGTCACTCTGCGTTGGTTCCGAATAGGTTTGGTCATATGGCAAGAACTCACTATTGGTGAGTAAGGTATGTGTAGGTCTTGTAGAGTCCATGTTTGGCTAGCATTGATCACTTTGGGTATGTCTACCTCATCCCTGCTTGGTACATCAATCACTTCTTGCACATCGACCTCATTGTCTTCATTGTAGTGAGTAGGTGCACTGGTTGCTTCGGACATAACTACCTCATCTGCTTGCTCTATGGAGAGATAAGGATCAACTTCTTCAATAAATACAATGTTAGTGTAGCACATTTATGGTGGGGTCCAAATTGTTCATCATAATTATCATAGAGTCCTTTTGCTCGTCGTTCCTTCATCTCCTCAAAGCTAATATGTTTAATTCATAAAGTCCGGTTAGATTTGGGGGTTGTGTAAGTTCTTTGTGCCCTTCCATTATGCATAGGTTTGGGAGCGATGTAAGTGGTTGACAATTTTTCCATAAGTGATTTCTCTAATCGTTGTTGTGCATTGATTTTATCTTTCACTAATTTTGCCAATCCATAGGTTTGCATCATGGTATAGGGATTGAACCTTGTCACCTCCATTCTAATTTCCTCTTTTAATCCTCTAATGAAGCCATTGATGAGAATTGATTCATCCAATCTTGTTTTGTGTTTGGTGATATCTTCAAATCAAGTTTGATATTTACGCACAAAAGTGATTTGATGAAGATCTTTGAGCAATTCCCACATGACTGGGTCCCACATGGCTCTGATACCAAATGGTAAGACCCCAAGGTCTTACTATAAAATTATTAACAAATTAATGTAAATTTAATCGCATGCCACTCAAAGGGGGCTCCCTTGTAATCGCTTTGCCACTATAGGGGGATCCCTCCTTTAGAATCTATATTCTTCTTCTTCTTATTATTCATGGATGATTTGATATGGATGGCCAACCTAATATATATATCTACCCTAAAGCTATGTTGGTGAAGAGACATGATGGTTCACGTATGAAGAGATGTGATGGTTCACGTTATGAAGGGTTGTGATGGTTCACTTTATAAGTTAATAATATAATAATTAAATGATTAATAATACTAACTAATACTAACTAATAATGTTATGATTGAGGATCCTAACAACATATATTGGTGAAAAGAAGCCACCAAAATGAGCATTATAACAACCAATGAATACCGAAGGAAGCCACCATATTCAAGCAAGGAATAAAGCTACAAAGTGAAGACTAAAAAGTCTCAAAAGTTAAGGTGCAACTAAGGTAATCTATCTTAGTTTATTGTTGATTTATTTCAGGTTTTAATAAGCATCGTATTAGTATTCTACAAAGAAAAAAAGGAGACAAATATTTAGTGTCTTAAGACACCAACGTAGTGCAATATTATAGTCAATAAGTGATAATATTTATCAAGGTTAAAGCACAAGCTACCTTTCTAAGGAGATATATCCATCTAAAGGGATCAATACATATTCAAGGTATCAAAAGACACCATACTCGGTTCCATAGTATCATGTTCGTAACACCACAGTAAAATACAATTTTCACGGTAAAAAGAACCTACAACAAGAAGGAGAAAATAAATATAATCCAAAGCAACAATAATGCAAGCTAGAAAATAATGTAATAAAAGTGGCAAAGACAAGGTGCAAAAGAGAACATCAATAATTACCCAAGTGATAGAAGAGATAATATTGGACAAACACGAACAATCATCTTCATTGAGAGAAGCCATCTACATTGGAGAAGAGCCATCACACATTACAAATAAGCCAAACAAACTTGGAAAGGAAGTTGGCAAGAACAGGTGTTAAGAGAACGAAGAGCATCAAGGATAAAATATACATTTAAGAATTAGTTGCATGCAAGGGAAGGACCTCTACTTTCCATATCAATGAAATGTATCTTGTGCCACTTAGCACAAAGGAAGAAATAGTGCTTACATATCTATGTAACACTTGCACTAAGGGAGAAGAGCACCTAGGTTGGAGTAACACTTCAAAGAGGAATCAATAATCATTGTCTCAATACCCAATGCATAACATAAGGTTTGTGCCACCTATATTAATGCCTCCAAGGATTGTAATCTCCCAACACCACATAATATACGCTCTTAAGCAAGATAAGTGCCACTTGGCATACATTTCAAGGGTGATAAGAGGTATTAATAGCTCTACATAAGAAGAGCGCATATATCTAGCATAGAGAGGTCAAAGTGCATTGAAGGAAGGAAGATGACCATCATAGAAGGTGCCCATTGAATGTAGAGCATTAATTTATCACTATCATATGTTGTAGACCATAAAATACAACACCCAAAGCTTGGATTGAGGAGTCAAATCAGAAGCCAATCATATCATTGTATACAACCTTACAAAAAAGGTATAGTTTTACATGATTTACTATTTGCTTTCTTTAAGTAGAAAAAGTTATAAGGCACATTATATAAGGTTGAGATTATTTATTATTTGCATTGGAGATATAAGAAAATACCAACCTTAGTGAATTAGAAAGCAAATTAAAACAAGGAGTTTATATCCTTAAGTGGTATTTCAAAAGTAGATTACTTGAAATACAAATATCATAATATTTTCAATTAATTAAAATAGGATATATAAGAGTTTCTACCTTGGAAAAATTAAAGGATTATTCTTTTGCAAATATTTATATTTTCTAAATTTCCAAATTAGGGAGATATAAGGAGTGCTACATCAAACTTTAGTTTATTAGAATTTAGAAAATTAACCATTGAAAAATGAAGGATAAAAGAAGCAAAGTCATTGATTGTTTAATAGAGTTTGAATTTATTGATTCTCATATACACATTAAAAGGACAAAATGAAACCTTTGGGAAGAAAGGATAGACTCACTCTTGGAGACATCCATATTCTATCAATCCATTTTCTTAGAATCGAAGCCCCTAGAAAAGACCTATTAAATTTACCAATGACTACATTATCTTTGAGTAACAAGGATTGTTACTTTATGAGGCCCTCCTTGACATCTACTACTAGGAATGATTCTAAGGATTTAGTTGTAAATCGATCCATCGAAAGGAAAGTATAACTCAATATCTACTAAAATTTATAATATATCATATAACAAATATAATTAAAAAATAATCCTACAATAATCTATATGTAGAACTATTAAGATAATAATGGGATAAATGAAACTTAGCTAAAAAATTCTATGCCTAGATATAATGTTCTGCCTCATTTATGCCCTAGCCCTCTATTGCTCCTTCCATCATCTGAATCCTAACTAACAAATATCTGTAATTTTGTTTACCATGACATGAAAAATCATCACTACCCTTGTTTTGGATGACTAAATTTATAGGGTCATATCTCCCTTGATATTGCTTGAATTCATTCATATGACCATTCATTTTAAAGCTTATTAAATTATCCACAAATTGATTTAAGAATCATCCAAATCAGACAACTCTTCACAAAAATATGACTCCTAAAAGATGAGACATTTAAAAAAATACCCAAATGTTGCCCTTGTTTTGGATGACTATATTCACATGGTTGTATCTCTCTTAATATTGTTTGGATTCTTTCGTATAACCACTCATTTCAAAGCTCTTCAAATTCCACATAAAATGATTAAAAAATTGTTTGAATCAAACAATTTTATGCAAAGATATGACTTCTAAAAGATAAGTTGTTTAAAATAGAATTATCCTAACTCTATTGATTCATAATTGCTTAACCAATATCACCTCAAGGGTTGCCCCCTAAGAGGCCTGGAAAATGGTCTGGTTCTTTAACGATCAGTAAATATAAAGGCTGAAGGAGTGTAGAAGGTTGGAGGCTGAAGGAGCATTGAAGGTTGTATGATGATTTGATCTTTGGAGTGTCAAGGCTGAAGGAGCATGGAAGGCTAGGCTAATTGAAGGAGCTACTCGGGATGGGAATGTTTGATGTGTTGATTAAGAAAACACCTATGTTATTTGGTCTTTCTAAAATTATTGGAACTACAAAAATAAAGTGCAATGCAAAACACACAATATGCAATAATACAAGGACTACCCTAATATGATTTTTGATTCAATGAAGTCTAACCCTAGCTTTCAAGAAAATAAATATTTATCTTTATGGCAAGGGTCCAAGAGAATGCAACATACAAACTAAAACCCTATATGCAAACTACATGCACTTCTCCTTTAGATACCTAAACCCAAAAATTAAATGCTTGTTATTTATTTTATTTTATTTATTTCAAACCTAAAAAAAAAATATGAACAAGAAACAAAAAATAACAATCTACAAGTTGACCATAGGACACTTGTTTCCAAATTTTGACCTTAGTTTTCACTTGCATCCAAAACACTCGATAACATCAGCTTGTAGTACAACTTCACAAAGACACTAAAAAAATGATGGAGTGTTAGGGGGCCTGCTTAGGCTGCTATGTGATTGTGCTTGGAGGTGCAACAGTCAAACCCCCTAGGTCCTTGTAGTTTACCTTTAAAAGCAAAGAAAATTTTGATCTTTTGGATAAATATAGTGAAAAACATAAACATGAATGCAAATGTAAAATGATGTGAATACGAAACTTGAACAAATATGCAATTTTGAAACTAGTACTTCGAAGACAAATTCTTACCCCCAATCTAATATGATCAAAGTAAATAAAACAAAATGTTAAAATGATATAACAAAAATAGAGACACGAATATAAAAATTACAACATAAACGTAAAGCAAATCCTAGGGTTTTGGGGACAAATATTTTTAAAACCCCCAAAAAATGTACAAAAATAATAACCTAATTACAATAAATGTTTTAAAAACAATAAACAAATAAATGTTTCGAGCAATAACATAGAATGATAAAAATAAATAAGCAAATTAATGTTTTTACTGCAATTTTACACAGAGGGTTTAAAAATCTAAAATAAAAACAAAAACACGACAATCACATAGAATGATAAAATCAAATAAACAAATTAATGTTTTCACTGCAGATTTACACAGAGGGTTTTGAAAACCCAAAATACAAGCAAAAAACACAACCACACAAAATGATGAAATCAAATAAACAAATTAATATTTTCACTATAGATTTACATAGAGAGTTTTAAAACCCAAAATAAAAGCAAAAAAATGACAATCACACAAAATGATAAAATCAAATAAATAAATTAATATTTTCACTACAAATTTACGTAAAGGGTTTTAAAACTCAAATTAAGAACATAGAAACCACGACAATAAAAGTAAATAAACAAATTAATTTTTTAACTGTAGATTTACATTTTAAAACCCAAAGTAGAAGCAAAAACTCGGCATAATACAAAAAAATAAAATAAAAACTAAAAACAAAAAAGTTGACTAATTCAAAAGAATAAACCTGGAAGCTTCGAAGAAGAAACACAAGTAGAGGAGGGATATCTTCTTCTCTTAAATAAGATGTAATCGTCACCAGAGTGTTCTTCAACAAAAAAACATAAGATATCCTCAAGAGCACAAAAAGAGATTGAGAGAAAATCAAAAGAATAAACAAGAGAGTAAGTTGTGAGAATATATGGGGCATCTCGGGTATCATTATGTATCTAAAAAAGGATCCAAACCTATTTATTTATAAGAGGTTTGGAAGAAAAAGAAAATGGGTAGGAAAACCTTAAATAAATCATCCCAAAAGAGAAAATCCTAACTTGCCAAAATCGCATTCCACAAGGACCGATGGCAATTTCAAGACAACTAGACCATTGTGCATTTTTTCTATAGTTTGGAAGATCAAATGATGTCAAAATGAGATAAAATTATACCGTTGGAAAACTCTTTTTGATCCCTTCCAATGGTATATGTTTTGGAAGGAACGAAGAGGATTTGGTGGGGGAAAAGTTGGCTCAAAGATGACCTTTGGTAACTTGAATGGAAAAATAAAGAAAAATGACTCATCTTTATGGGTCAATTTTCCATGTCTATAGCGACCATACCACCAAAAAGCTCAAAAATTATATGTGAATGTCTGTAGCACTTAAAAATTACCATCTAAGTAGAGTGTAACCCCCTTCACTTGCACCTTACATCTCATAAGTGAAGACAACACACGTCTTTTATGGATTGTATAATGTGATCATATTAACAATTAGTGTGGGGACACAAATCATAAAGATGCTCATAATAATATTTGTTATGATTACTCTACTCTATTATTTATTGGCACAACTTTTCTTAAGCAATTCCTCTTTATCTTTTTCGATGTTTTTTTTTCCATTTTTCATGGATCTAAGTTTGATTTCTACCGAATCTCAAACATAGATTACAAATTCTTAACCATTATTATCTTTTTAATTTTATAAAAGCTATAAGTTTTCATGTTCAATCTAAAGTATTAATGAATAAATTCGTATTGTTGAAAACAACATTATATATTTTAAGGCCATTAAAAATGATATTTTAAATTCACAAGAAAAGATAACATAAAATATATGTCAATATTTTATCTTTTTATGTTAATAATGCAAAATTAAATTTTTATTTTAAAAAATATTTTGATTTCAAATATTCTTTTTAAATATAGAAGAAGAAAAGGTATTAAAGTGGAATGAAATTCCAACGTAAAAATATAATTTATTTTTTAAATAAATAAATTATTATAAATTTTAGATAATAGTATTATGAAATACATTAATTTTTTTATTAAAATCTAAGCATTAGTGAATTTGAATTTGAATTTGTATTAATGTCCATCGGTGATCAAAATAGGTCAATAGGACTGTAAAGTAAGATATATACAAAGCAATGGGAGTGCCTAATGAAATAAGATATATACAAAGCAACAAGAGTGCCTAAGATATATAAAGTAAGAAAAATAGTAAACAGGATGACATGACATACAAGATCTATGGATCGAGGATTACTCCCAACATTCAAGGCTGAAGAGAAGTTATTGATGTAAGAGTTGGATTTCGTCATAGATGTTCTTTGTTGGAGTCGAAAACGAGTTGATCTTGTTGTATCTCTATGATCACCCTAATGCTTTCTGGTGAGAAAATATAATAATTCGAGATAAAAAACAATTGTTCAACCTTACTGCCACCAAAAGACATACATAAAGGAAAAAAATATTTAACACTATACCTTCACTTTAAAGATATTTCTTTCCATATCTTGTTTTGTTGCCCTTAATCTATGTATGTCCTCTACCTGCAAAGAAGCGACACCTTCAACCCGCTTCTTATGCTCAACTTTTAAATGCTTCAAATTTTCTATTTTGTTGTGCCCTTTAATTTCTAAATGTTCCAAAGAAGTCAAATATACGAAACTTGGCAGCTTTTTTAAGTTCAGGCACCATAATACTTTTAGTTTCTTGAGTGTCCTTGGAAGGGTTTCGATCTATTTTAACTCATCATTGTTGATCTTTAGAAATCGATATTGTTGTAACCAATGTGCCCAATAGATATATCTCCTTGATACTACAAAATGAAGCTGAGCCTGACCTGTAAATCAACTCTCTGATTGGGCAGCAAGAGATGACCAATTTTTGAATATTAGCAAGTTGCTCGAATGTGTCCAGTTCAGACTTCACTCCATTGAACAAAATGTTAAGTGAAGTCAAGCTGAAAAAATTACCAAAAGTAGTTGGAAAGCTTCTCAACACCTTGCTCCCTATCTTCATCTCTTCCAATTTGTAGAGTTCACATATGTTAGGAGGGAGATTCCTAATGCTGGTACCATCACAATGGAGCTTTCTCAAGCATGACAGATTTGTAATATGATAAGGCAACACTTCTAGTTCCTCACAACCTGTAAAGCTCAAATACTCAAGATTTATGATGTTTTAATATCTAAAATCTTTGATGTGAAATTGAGCCTCCCGCATCTAGAAAAATCCAGATATTGTAGGCATGTCAGCTGCTTAAAAGAAATCTCTGATAGAATTGAGCATCCCGCATTTGGACTATAGCCCAAAAAATCTCACACTCCTTTCCTCAAGGTAGATAGATCCATGCCTTAGAGGGGAATGGGAGGATGGATGGTCTACACCTCAAAGAGAAGTACTTAGTTGTACTTTCTATATGTTGATTTTTTTATGAATTGGTTTTGGGTTCACCAGGAAACGTTTTGTGGTAGTTTACATGTCTAGGCTTTGGAATTTGTTTAGATGTGTTCTTTTTAATCCAATATTATACAAGCCTAAGTTTGGCCAATATGCAGATAACTTAATCTATATGCACTTTTTAATTTAAATGCAAGCAAAAGATGACCAAAAATAGGATGCAAGAAGATAATACAATGCCTAAAGTGATTAAAAAACCTTACCTTAATTCAAATGTCTGATGAAGTTTTTGCTTTTTGGATGTAGTCTAGATCATACAGAAATAAAAGATACCGTATTACAATACTAAAAGATCATATTATGATTTTGCAAGATCGTAACCCGAACAGAGATAGAATGATCTGATTTTGACAGAAGACAACAAATGCATGGGTGAAGGATTGAAAACAGATTGATCTATAATTCTATACTTCAAATTATGTTTGACAAGTATGTTCTAGATCTAATAGATGCTATGAATAATAGTGGTGATAGGAATTTAACAAATGAATGAATTTGAATTACTTAAAGGATGTAATGACGTGCAATTCGATGATCTCCAAGGATGTAGATGATTAAGTTGAATCTCCTATGTGATAAATATGCTAAATGAAATACATATCTAATGACACAATGTAAAGAAATTGCAAACCAGGGCTTGGGGTTGCCCCCAAGCAAGCTATAGGCAAGATCGTAGCCTTATGAGCAAGATCATACTTCGAACCTGAAAGTTTGTACTATGATCATGGTACTACAACATCCGATCTGTGATGATAGCCTCTGATCCTGCAAGTAAAAATTAAAATAACCAGAGCTAGATGCGAAATTGGATTAAGTTTTCTAAAGTGTGATGGAGCCAATAGAATTGCAGAGGGTATGGTCTAATTAAATGGGTAGGGGGGAGTGTCCAAAATAGGGAGAAGGTTGAATTGTTGCAACTTCTTCCAAGCTAGGCGAAATCAAATGGATTTGATCTCACAAATCCCACGTAGTTACGTAGGTGAAGGCAAAAATCCGTTTGAACAACTTCTATTTTTGAATTTTATGTTTGTGAACAAGATCGTATTACAATTGGTGATATCGTACGCTGATCGTAGATATCGTATGCTAAAATTGTATTACAATTTTGCTGATCGTAGTACGACCTAGTTAGGACATGTACTTAGGTTTTTGGTAGTTTGAGGGGTCAAACGGTGTCAAAATTGAACATATAATTTACCGTTAGAAATCTCTTTTCGAGCCCTATCCAATGGTGTAAAATTTGAGAATAATTGATATTATTTGATAGGGTAAAAATTCTCTTGAATATGAACTTAGTTTTCTAGGAGGAAAACTAAGGAAAATGAGTCAATTTTTTATGTCTACATTTTGCCCCCTCTTTGGCGTATTTATGAACAATAAATGCATCAAAGAAAATTGTAGACACTTGAGTAGAAATGATTATGATTGACATAAGAAAAAAGGAGTAGATGGTTTAGAATAAATAGTTCATGGGAAATTGATGTTTTAGAAGAATAATTACTAATTTACTTGACTATGATGCCCCCTCGAGTTTTTACACCAAATTCTATGTTTGGTGGAAAACTCAAAATTTTTGAAATATATATATTGATATTATTTGTTTTATGTGACTTTGTATGATTTATTGGATGATTTATTACATTTGCTTATGATGGTTCTGTTACATAATTTGTAGTCATGCTTTGATTTTTGAACATTTTGATTATGCTTAACATAAAAGGAAAATGATTTTGTAAAGTGTGTTTTGAGAAAGATGTTTTTGTGTGATGATAGATTTGAGAGATTAGCAATGAACCTCGAAGGATGTTGTGTTGTTATATGACCGTTGGTGGATATCAATGCTCACTAGGTCATGAAGCGAATCCTGTTGTGAGGAAGTTTTGTATTGCTAATACCAAAAGATTGTGTGCTTAAGAATAATCTTAAGGCTTTATGATGAGAAAGAAATGTTTAATGTTGTTTTAGGACAAGATGTTTGATAGATGTTGTGAAAATGTATTATTTTAAGAATGAAAAATTTGAAATATGATTTATGCTAAGCATAGAATTCCTAAGTGTGAAATTATATGAAATAATTACTTAGGAATTATACCATCATCGCAAAAATCAAAATGAAATGCATGATGATATGAAATTATTTGTTCTTTTTTTAAAATGCAAAGTAATGTAAGATAAATCATTGTGTCACATGTTCCAAAAATATTATGTAATTTTTATGAAAATATATGGACTAATTTTGGGCAAGAAAAATTAGAAAAATGACTTGCGCTAGGCATAAAATTCCTAAGTGTGAAATTTGAAGAGAAATAATTACTTAGGAACTATACCATCATCGTGAAGTCAAAATGAAATGCATGATGAAAATTTTGCAATATTGTTTGAGATAAATTATTGTGCTATGAAAAATAATTTGTAAGAACTAATGCGAAGGAATGATATTAATTATCTAAAAAAATTCCAAAGAAATATTTTAACTTATTTCCAATATAAATTCAAATTTATCTAGAACCAATGTGTGAAAAGTAAATTCATTATTTATTTTTATTGTCATGATGATACAAAATATCTTAAGTAACAAATGTGTGTGCTTTGTGAAGTTAATTTACCGATTTTGAGTAAGGTAATGATAAAGCAAACTTCAATGAACCAATGTGTGTGCAAGTGAAAGGTTCATTTGACCATGATTTTATTCATGCATTGATACTGAACTGCTATGTACATCAAATTACCAAAATCTAGCTAATCCAAATGTGGACATTGGTCTGTACAAAAGAAAAATTACTAATGTGACAAACATATCGCCATGTGAGAAGGAATTACCCAATGTCAAGCAAGTTGGGCACAAATCACCTGTTATGGGGTTTACCTCATGATTTTCGAATAACTGAGAAATTCCAAGGATTCAAGTTCAATACCCCCTTATTTTCTTCACATTTATAGGGTAGGGATTTCTTGTCCTTTTTTGAACAAGGGGATTTTATTGCTTTGAAAACATTTTTCTCGATTTTCTCTTTTTCTTTCTTTTCTTTCTTTTTCTTTCTTTTCTTTCTTTTTTGGGATACTTGCACATATTAGACGTAAGCAAGTGATTTTATTCGGGTAGGGAGGAGCTTTTCCTTTTGCTAATTTCTCAGTATTCTATACCATGCACATGATAGGATAGCAAGAATTTTTTTTCCATTAAGGTATTTAAGATTTACTAAGCAGTATCACTTTGTCGAATTTTGCAACAAATCATTTTAAGATGTAAAAGTGTGTTCTTGGTTCAAGAAGTAGCAAGATCATTCACAAAACTCAAAATTATTTAATGAAGTAATAGTGTTCTTTGGTACAAGAGAGATTTATAATCAAGATAACAAAATAAAAATCATTAAATATGTAAAATTAAGTGCATGGTTCAAGATAACTTTTGAATTTATCCGAAATAAAGTAAAATATAACTCAAAATTTTTGAAAGATAACAACAAATAACAATGCAAAATGATGACTTAAAAAAAAATTTGAAATATTTTTTGGAAATTTTGATGCTTTTTTATTTTTTTTGGTTGTTTTTGATGTTTTAAGGATGGAATTGGTGATCTATATACACTATACAAGGTGATTTTTATTATAGCATGTCTAAGGCGGCTTCAAAATCAAAGGAAATTTTGAAGGATCACTTGGTTGTGGTGAAGGTAATTGAAGTTGATTTGTTGATAGTTGAGATTTTTGTGATGAAGGATGATGATCAGATATAGATGAATAAAGGTGATGGATAAAAAGTAATGAAGAGGAAAAGAATAGAGAACTTGATGTGCCAATAATAAATAAAGAGATAATGAAGAACAAAAGGTGATGAACAAAAGGTGGTGATGATGATAAAGAGGAAGAGAATAGAGAACTTGATGTGATAATAATAAAGAAATAAAGAATGAAGAACAAAAAGTGATGAATAAAAGGTAGCGATAACAAAAGCTTTGTTATAATGTAGAATAATGTAGCAAGATTTTTGACTTTTATATGTGTAAAATTGATCATGTTACAAAATAAAATGTCAGAAGGATAAGAAGGTTCTTCATTCTTATCACTATCTTCCAAGTATTGATAAAAGGGATGGAGCATATGTGAAAGATATGCATGAGTGTTATTTGGTAAACAAGGATGATCGAATATGGATGAAGAAAAGTGATTGATAGGAGGTAATTGTGACAATGGAGAATGTATAGAACTTGATGTTTCAACCATTAAAGATTCTTCAAATGGTGTTGGATCACCATTTGGAATAATTGATAAGTGCATCAATTAAGAGAGGAACCATTATCTACCATGATAGTTTTAATAGTTGTTTTTTTAATAAATCCTGTAATGTAAAGAGAGGAGTCTTCTTATGGAGTAGAGGAAGGAATCTCCTCATCATAGAATGAAATATGGTTAACCTAAAGAGGTTTTACACCATTAATTGTGTTCTTAGGGAAAATATCATGAGGAATTTTTTTTTGGCTAAGTATCTTGAATAAATTTTCGCTATGAACATGAGAACGTTTTAATACTTCTAAAAGGGATATCTTTGCTTGAGGATTAATCACTTGTTGTTGACTATCAAAGTGGATTTCAGATTGAGATTTTGATGCTAAAGATGGGTTTTCTATGCTTACATTCCATTTTGGATCATTATCTAGAGCCAAATATAGTTTGAAGGTTGGTCAAATGAGGAATCCATCTCTTGAATATCAAATTGAGTTGATTGAACTTGAGGTTGCTCATTTGTAGTTTTTTTACAATATTAGTGATATCATTGTGATGGGACATATTAAGATGCAATATTTGATTGGTTTCCTATTGTTGATAATTGAATAGGGGTTCTTGGGATATCCCCATGTCTTGATTGATTATGGGTATTTATTGTGTAGGAATTTGATTGTTTATTGGAGATTTATAATCAGTTGTAAATTGTAATTTCTTTATAGTGAAAAGACCCTCATCAATCAAATATTGAATTGCACATCTTAAATTTCTACATTTTTGTGTCATATGTCCATCCATTCTATGATATTCACAATGTAGCTCAGGTTTATACCAATCTGTTGTGGTATCAGGTTGTCTTATGGGAGGGAACTCAATCCTATTTGTATCAAGTAAATGCTTGAGAATTATATCCATTGGTTGATTGAGCTTAGTAAATTTACATGGTGAAGGTTTTCGACTTAATGGTTTATTACCTTTTTTTTCTTTATTATGGGTAGAATGATCATAGGAATATTGTGAAGTATAATGTGAGTGCATGGTAGGATTGGAAGAAGAAGTATTTTCTTATTGAAATGGATGTGTTGTGTTGAAAGAAGAATGTTGAAATGGTGGAGAAGGATTTGTATCTGGATCGATAGGCATAATATGGATATGTGAGAGAAAATATAATATCATTATGAAGAGGATTGGAAAATGGATTATATTATTGTGGTAAGGATAAAAAATGAGAAAAGTGTGATAAAGGTGATGTTGAATATGGATGAGGTTGGTCATAATCAACAAATGCATTTGGCTGAATTTTCCTAACATTACTGATGGGCTCATATAGATTTGAGTTAAGACTCATGGTTTCTTTAGTAATTCTAAAAGTAATATTTGGTATCTACCATTTAGAATTGAATCTAAAACATACAAATTTGAAATGATGATTTTGTTGTTGTTTTTCTTGTATATATATATATTTTTGTTTTATTTTTTGAAATCAGAAGAAATGCCTGTCTTCACGTCGGGTTCACCAAATAATATAGTCCAAAAATTCTCGCACTCCTTTCCTCAAGGTAGATGGATCCGTGCCTTAGAGGGGAATGGGAGGATGGATTGTATACACCTCGAAGAGAAGTACTTAGTTGTACTTTCTATATGGTGATTTTTTGACAAATTGGTTTTGGGTTCACCAAGAAAACATTTTGTGGTAGTTTCCATGCCTAGGCTTCAGAATTTGTTTAGATGTGTTCTTTTTAATCCAATATCATACAAGCCTAAGTTTGGCCAATATGCAGCTAACTTAATCTATATGCACTTTTTAATTTAAATGCAAGCAATAGATGACCAAAAATAGGATGCAAGAAGATAATACAATGCCTAAAGTGATTAAAAAACCTTACCTTAATTCGGATGTCTGATGAAGTTTATATTTTTTGTATGTAGTCCATATCATATAGAAATAGGCAATATCGTATTATGATTCTGAAATATCATAACCCAAATAGAGACAGAATGATCTGATTTTGACAGAAGATAACAAATGCATGGGTGAAGGATAGAAAATAGATTGATCTATAATTCTATACTTCAAATTATGTTTAGCAAGTATGTTCTAGATCTAATAGATGTTATGGATAATAGTGGTGATAGGAATTTGACAAATGAAAGAATTTGAATTACTTAAAGGATGCAATTACATGCAATTGGGTGAACTCCAGGGATGTTGATTATTAAGTTGAATCTCCTATGTGATAAATATGCTAAATGAAATACATATCTAATGAAAAAATGCAAAGAAATTGTAAACCAGGGCTCGGGGTTGCTCCCAAGCAAGCTGCAAGCAAGATTGTAGCCTTTTGAGAAATATCATACTCCAAACCTACAATTTTGTACTATGATCACGGTACTACAACATTCGATCTACAATGATAGCCTCCGATCCTGCAAGCAAAAATTGAAATAACCAAAGCTAGATGCGAAATTGTATTAAGTTTTATAAATTGCGATGGAGCCAGGATAATTGCAGAGGGTATGGTATGATTAAATAGGCAGGGGAAAGTGTCCAGAATAGGGAGGAGGTTGGATTGTTACAACTTCTTCCAAGTTGGGTGAAATCGAACGGATTCAATCTCGTAAATCCTATGCAGTTACGCAGGCGGAGGTAAAAATCCATTTGAACAACTTCTATTTTTGATTTTTTTGTTTGTGAACAAGATCATATTATGATTGATGATATCGTACGCCAATTGTAGATATCGTATGCCAAAATCATATTACGATTTTGATGATTGTAGTACAATCTAGTCAGAACATGTACTTAGTTTTTTGGTAGTTTGAGGGGTCAAACGGTGTCAAAATTAGACATATAATATACAATTGGAAAGCTCTTTTAGAGCACTATACAATGGTATAAAATTTGAGAATAATTGAGATGATTTTATAGGGTAAAAATTCTCTTGAATATGACCTTAGTTTTCCAGGAGTAAAACTAAGTAAAATGAGTCAATTTTTCATGTCTACACGACAAATCTAGAGATTGCAGGCATGTCAATTGCTTAAAATAAATATGGAAACAACTAAGGCTCTTTAACCACCTTAACATGACATGCTATAGGTTTGTCAAATTCCCAAAATGACTGGGTAGTGATGATAAAATTTCAAAGCCCTGTAATTCCAGTTGCTCGAGCGATTCCAGAGCACAAAATTTATCTGGAAGACTACTATAAAAGAAATTTGTGCAGTGAATGACTAGATTTTTGAAATTATTGAGACTTACTATTGAATTTATTGAATTTGGAAAAGTTTGAAACCTTTTACTACGATACCTACACCTATCCTCAGACCATAGTTCCTGAATAATCAGCTCTCTCAATTACAATGGAGGTTGCATACAAATTTCAATTCAGCTAAGATATGTAAGACGAAGAACATATTGGAAGAATACCTTGATGCAAAACCTTAAATAAAAGGAAGATACTTGCATTCCTATTATTATCCCATAGCGTTTCTATGCGTTAAACTTGACAGAGCTCTAAAACTCTTAAATTTTCAACAGTTCACCAATATTCCTATTGATAAATTCGTATTTCAATACAATAAATTTCAAAGGGAGAGAGGATCTCCTCGAGCTTTGCATAATGTCCATGCACTCTTCAAAAGGCCCATAATGAGAAAAACCCATGAGTTAAAGGCCCCTGCAACGAGTATCTCCCCTAGATGTCAGAAAAATAAGTGGTAGCGACCAATATACCTCAGATTTGTATTTCTTCCTGAATAGATAGAACACAAATAATTAAGTTATCAGGAAGAACAATTGAAAAACGGGGAACAATTGAGAAATAGGGTTTTCATGCCATGATTAATGATAGATATTACAAGTTTAAGAGACGATATTACTCTCACCTTGGCTTGTGGCGAACTGTTATTAATCTTCCCTTGGAGCTAGATACGATCAGATGAATTTTCTTTTGCAAAGTCTCTTCCCAAATCTCAAAGGTGGTCATGCATTCTTATGCCCTTCTCTTGATCAAGTTCAACAAGACACCTATCCTTAAGCATCTCCAACCTATACATCCCCTCCATTCTGCCCCATTCCATCCTACACTTCAATGACTAAATTTTTCTCTCCAATGAAGAAACACACTATATCCAAGAACAACTCTTGTTCCTCTAGATCTAGAGTATCATAGCTTATTTTGATGGTGCGCATAATGCCCTTTGGTAATACTATTAAAAAGTCACTTAACTGAGACTCCTAGTATTCCCTACACTTGTGACAGAGTTGCGCTCCTAAAACCTTGAGAGACAAAGAGATTCCTTGGCAAGAGTTGAGAGAATTTTAAACCAGATCTTCAAATTCCTGAGGTGGATCATGAATTCTAAAAGCATGGAAATAGAAAAATCCCCTGGCATAAGAGGGATCCAATCCTTTCATTTCATAAATGGATGAGGAGGAGATGTAAACCAATGTAAGCACACTAAAATCTCTTGTTGTAATAATAATCAAGGTACCGACTCCAAAGATGTGCTTTAGTGGCACTAAAGCATCTATCTTCTCATGATTATCCATATCATCCACAACCACAAGCATAGAAATAGATCTCAAGCGATGTGCTATAATTCCATACCTTCATGTAAATTTCAAATGATCCCCAACTTGGACACCAAGGTCTTTCAAAAGCTTATTTTGTAACTTTGGCAGTTGGCTTTTACTTGCATGATCTCGCACATCATACAAAAAAAATGGATTGGATGTTGGTGCATCTCGTGTTGTAAACTTCTTTTGCCAGCGTATTTTTGCCACATCCACCCATCCCAACAATACCCATAATCTGTGCACTGTCATCATAGGTAGCAGAACCTATGGTTTTGCTCTGAAAGTCTTCTATAGTTTCTTCAAGTCCAAACAGTCGATATTTGGAAACTAGTAATGGATGCTTCATCACCTTAGCCAATATTATTTTTAGTTTTTCCAAGACTTCCAATCACTAGGCATTTACAAAAAAATTAATATATTAAAAGGTGAAACAAAACTAAAATAATGACTATGAAAACTAAAACATAGGAAAAACAAAGCTCTGATAATAATGATAACAAAATTTAAAATTGAATGAGAGGAGAAATTTGGGGAAAAAGATGCTTACTCATCATTGTTAACAGTATAACTAGAAATAGCCGAAGCTATCTCCAATGCTTTCCACTCCTGAATTTTCTTTGGGCTGTATTCTGCTTGTGTTCATAGAATGCACTAGCATATATTCTTTTTCCTATCGTGACCTATCAGATATCAGCAGGTTCGACACGATAGAATATAAGAATAATATCTGCCAAATACCACGGGGATTCTGCATATTTTGAAGAAAATATACCAATGTGAAGCAGAGCACTCTTCATTGCCTTCTATAGTTCAATTGGTATGTAATCCCCTCATTCAAGTTCTCTAATACTTTCAGTCCTCTAAGAGTGAATTTCTCATAAATATATTTCACGAGGGTCTCTTTTACATCACCATGATGATTAATAAATACATCATAGCTCAACTTGTTTTGTGTTGAGGGTGACGACGCAGTTACAGATGCTAGTACAATTTATTGAAATGCATTTCCACTTTCATCCAGTGGCTACCTTTCTCTGGAAGAGGAAGATGATCATTGAAATGAAATAAAAAGACACAGTGAAAGGGAGAAAGTGACCTTGTTTATGGAAATATGAGAGTGTTGCAGGCACAGAGGCAGCGACTATGGCCAAAACTTGGTAGGCCGTGGGTAGTTGGTTAAATGCGTGAACAAATTAAGAGGTGCAAGTCTTCTGTGTGTTTATTCATCTATATCAGAGGTGTAAGTCTTTATGTGGGTTTATTCATCTATCTTAATAATCCATAAGAATCTGGGATGGTTCCCTCTTTTCTTGTTCTTTACTATATTCTTTCTAATCTCGTTTTAAAAAAAATTAGTTCCTATTATGTGTGTACGATCCCGATGCAAGACTTCCTTTAAAAGAAGCAATAAATTAGCAAGAATCTTCCAGCGAGTTACGACAACCTTGTCCAAGGCTACAATTCAAAAATATGGGTAACTGAAGATGAAATGAATCGAAAAGACTCCTCTGAACGAAAGGATAGAATATACTTTAGTGCATTTTTTGGGAAAAGTAGTGGTTCTTATTCCATGAATACTTTAGGCACAAATTTCAAAATTGAGTCACCCACAGTGAAAGGATAGAATCTACTTTAGTGCATTGTTGATAAAAAAAAATAGTGGTGCTTATTCCAAGAATGTTTTTGGCACAAATTTCAAAATCAAGTCTACCTTAATGCATTATTTTGAAAAAAAAGTGTGTTTATTCCATGAATTTCTTTTGACACAAAGGTCGATGAATTACCCCATGACGGTAAGTGGCATATCATAAAGAATTTGTATTTAACAATTGATCTAGAATTGTCACTTTAAACAAAAATCTTGATGATGCTTCTTCTTCGCTAAATATCCAATGGATTAAATTGACTATCTAAATGTTGTTCATCCCTTTCTTTCTTTTTTCCATTCCTCTTTAAAAATGAATGACCGCCACTACTCAGCGCAAAGTGAGTTCACATTCACACACGACATTGTTATCACATATTGTAGAATTTTTAATTCTTTACTTACGTGTGATTCCGTAATTTGCTTAATTGTATGTAAATTATTCCTCAACATCTAATAGTTTATTTACTTATGTGTGATTCGAGTCTTTTTCATCATAGGTATTAAGCCACTTATATCCTTATGTGACCAACATTCTTGAATAAGTAAAATAATAATAATAATATTTATAAGAGTTTCTTGGTCATGGCAATATTACGAAAGTGATTAGTGCATCATCTATTCTATGTATCTTTGCATCATCTATCCTATGTTTTTTTTGATTTTACATTTACTGAGGTGAGGAATTAAGGAAAATGTTATAAAAAACAACAAGGTATGATATCGTCAATGATGACATATCTAATGTTACTTTGTTTAATGTTCTTGTACTTATTTTAGTTTAAACCATTAAGCAACGTATCCACCAAGGATTAAGAGTATTGGATGTGTTGTATTTTTTTTTGTAAAGAAAAAAAATTGTACACCTTAACACAATATGTGGTGTTTTTAGTTTTGGAGGTGGTCTCCTTAATTATTAGGTATGAGTGGTTTTAACTCATTGTTTTATATTCATTATATTATAATAACACTTGGTGGTTTAGGGTTTTTTGGTGCTATGAGATACCTATATATTGTAACTACTTTGTTAAAAACATTTAACAATAAAAGAAAGAGGTGTGGCTCTGCGTTTTTGTTGGTTTTTCTTATTAAGGGTTTCAAGGATAAATATATTGTGAATGCATATTATTTTTCTTTCTATTTCACAATTATGTTTGTATTAATATATCTTGAATAGGTTTATCAATCTTTTCATGTGGTATCAGAGCATGGTTATTGGTATCAAGGGTATGTATTTGTTGTAGGGTTTAGCTTAGTCTAAGAAGAGCAAAGGTATCTAAGGTGTGTAATAAATCTATTTTTGAGTAGGAGTTTTGTGTAGGTATATCTAGTGTGAAGAAAAATAGTTAGGAATACAAGGATCAAGTTCAAAAAGTTTAACGATAAAATCTTGTAGTTATGGAAGCTCAAGATGGAATATTTGCTTGTGGATAGAGATAAATGGGTTACTCTATCACAAAAAATCTGTGGATATGTCATAAGAATATTAGGAGAAGTTGGATAGGAAGGCAAAGAGCACTAACTAGATGTGCCTTATAGATTTAGTGTTATCAATGTCTCTAGAGAAAATAATTCTAGGAAGTTATGGGAGAAGTTATGAGCTTTATATCAATCAAAGTCCCTCGTACATAAATTATTCCTTCGAAAGAAGTTGTATCTCCTTTAGATGAATGATGGGGATTTTATGGTAGAATATATCGATGTATTTAACAATGTGGTAAGCCATTTGGCATATATTGATATTAAAATGACTAAGAAAGATAAGCGTATTAATTTTTTATGTTCATCAGATTCATGGGATAATCTGGTTGTGGATATTAGGAGTACTACTAAAACTACTTTAAGATTTGAAGATATGGTTGCATACTTGTTATAAAAATAAATGAGGTGGACATACATAGAGGGCTTATCTAGGGATGCCTTGTTTTTAAGGGATTATTACCAAGATAAAAATAAGCATAACTTTGGGGAAAAGTTGAAGTCAAGAGGAAGATCTAAAACTCTAGGAAAATTTATACAAAAATGCTAAAAATATGATAAAGCTAGGCATTTGAAGAAAGACTATAGCTCCAAAAATATTGATAAAAGTAAGGGATCTAATGATGCTTCTTCCACATAAGCAAATACCTCCATAGAAATAGGGTATGTATACTTGGCATCTTCGAGTACACATTCAAATTGTGATGCGTGGTTAATTGACTTAGGGGATTGTTTTCATATGACTCCTCATAGAGAATGGTTTTGTGAATATGAAAAGTATAATGAAAGTGACATTTTCCTAGAAGATGGTTCGATAACCAAAATTATAGGATATGTAAGGGTCAAATTGTTGCTGAAATATGGAAGGGTTAAAACCCTCTCTGATGTTATACATGTTTCAGGGTTGGCTAGAAACTTGAAATTTATGAGTAGAATGAACGATTCAAGTGTGTAGGTAGCATTTGAAACAAATACATGCAAGATGGTTTGAGGAGCAATGATTTTGGCAAGAGGAGTTCATATTGGAAATACTATACAAGCTATTGGGTAGCATTATAACTGATGTGTATAATAGATTTGTTGTTCCTAAAAATGAAACAGACAAAACCCCTACTCTTCCTATAGATAAGATAATGCTTTGGCATTAAATATTGGACATATTCAATAAAAGGATCTTCGATATTTGCACACTAAATTTATAGTTGAATTTATTTATATTTTTTCTTTAGATTTTGATTTTTGTAAATATTGTGTATATGGTAAATAGAATCAAGTAAAGTTTCCATCTAGTGTTGCAAGAGCAAAAGGGATTTTGGAGCCGATATACAATGATTTGTTTGGGTTTGTGCCTATTTCATCGTATGGAAAATAATTTTACTATGTTTAATTTATAGATGATTTCTTAAGGCATACATATATATTTCCTTTAAAAAAATCTAAGGTCTATGCAAAATTCAAAGAGTTTAAGGATCTTGTAGAAAATCAAACTGAGAAAAATATAAAGGTGTTGCAGACAGATAATGGAGGATATTTATGTAGCAATGAATTCAAGAAGTTATATAAGTAGTGTGGAATAACAAGGCAAAATATGACTTCATACACTCCTCAATAGAATGCAGTTGT
Source organism: Wollemia nobilis (assembly GCA_028583015.1). Classification (NCBI taxonomy): domain Eukaryota; kingdom Viridiplantae; phylum Streptophyta; class Pinopsida; order Araucariales; family Araucariaceae; genus Wollemia; species Wollemia nobilis. Next base: position 1,082,452 of record JAQPPZ010000267.1, read on the forward strand.
CGAGAGAATGAATAGGACATTGATGAAAAAGGCAACAAGTGTGCTCAATGGTGTAAGGTTAGCATAAAAATTCTAGGTAGAGGCTTGTGGGTGTTGCATGTTACCTGGTAAATTGATCATCTACATTAGCATTGGTTGATAAAATTTTGTATGAGGCATGGACTGGTAAGAAACCCTCTCTTGAACATCTTAGAGTTTTTGGTTGTGATGCTTATGTGCATGTTCCAAAGGAAAAAATGAGTAAGTTAGATAATAAAGCAGAGAAGTGTATCTTTATTGGTTATAAATATGGTGTAAAAGGCTACAAAATTTAGAACCTAAATTCTAGGATAGTTGTTTATAGTTGTGATATAATCTTCAAAGAGTTAAAAAATTTTCTCGTGTAGGAAGAACATCTAGGAGAGGAAGAACAAAAAAATGTTCAATTTGAGTTGATAGATGAACAATCTAACTAAACAGAAGATGATGAACCAGATCCTTAAATTGTAGTCTTGAGGAGATCAAATTGAGAAAGAAGGAAACCAAAAAGGTACAACTCACTGTATTTTCATTCTACTTTTATTTTATTTGTTATTAATGATGATATTAGAACTACTAGGGAGGCAACTAATGCTAAGGATGGTAAATTTTAGAAGAAGGCCATGGTTGATGAGATAAAATATTTAGATAAAAATAATACATGGGATTTGGTGAAGTTGCCTACTAGAAGAAAACTAATTGCAGCAAAATAGTATCCAAGAAGAAGTTTAATGAAAAAGGTAAACTTGAACAGTACAAATCTTACCTAATAAATAATGGATATTCCTAGGTATAAGGGATTTACTTTCATAAGGTTTTATCCCCTGTTGCTAAATTAACATCTATTAGTTTTCTTTTATCTATTGCATTTTACCTAGAAGTAGAGAAAATGGATGTGAAGAATGCATTCCTACATGGGGATCTAGAAGAATAAATCTATGTCTCAACCAAAAGGTTTTATAGTAAAAGGAAAGGACTTGGTATGCAAAGTTGAAGAAATATTTGTATTTTGTGAAAGAATCATCTAGGATGTGGCATTAAAGGTTTGATACTTATGTATTACAATTTTGTTTCTTACAAAGCAAAGTCGATCACTATGTGTACATCAAATAGGTTAATGATAATTTTATTATTATGGCATTGTATGTTGATGATATGATATTAATTAGAAATGATAAAAATCATCTATAATTTTAAGTTCAATTATCATCTCAATTTTATATGAAGGATCTTGGTCTTACAAATTTCATCTTGGGCATGTAGATTGAGAGAGATTGGTCAAATAAGAGGTTGTTTGAATCAAAGAAAATATATTGAGAAAATATTAAAGAGATTTAGAATGTTATCTTTAGAACAATATCCAAATACATAATAAGAGGAAGAGAAAATATATTATGTTCCTTATGCAAGTGTTGTTATGAGTATGATGTATGCCATGATATGTACCAGACCAAACATTGCCTATGTAGTGGGAGTTTTGAGCAGATTATGTCAAAATAGAAAAATAACATTATATTGTTGTCAAGCAAGTTTTCAGATACTTGCATGGCACAATAGATTATGTAATCTACTATCAAGGAAGGCCTAAACCAAACAAGGTATTGAATCTACAAGGTTTTATTGATGCAAATTGTCTAGAGATCTTGATCATTGAAGATCCACAAGTGATTATGTATTTCGCTTGTTTGGTGGAGAAATCATCTAGATGAGCAAGAGGTAAGTTATAGTGGCACTTTCAACTACAAAAGTTGAGTACATGACAACCTCTAATTCAAGTATGGAAGCATAATGGTTATAAATATTGTGTGTTAATTTTGGAGATTTTATAGGGAGTAGTGAGGATAAATTATGATAGTCAAAGTGCAATTTATTTAGCAAAGAACTATGCTTATTATTCTAATAAAAAGCATATTGTGGTACAATACCATTTTTTTTGAGACATGGTTGAAGACAAGAAGGTGTCATTGGAGAAAACTAATACTCTAAAAAATATTTTAAGTTCGTGATTATTGAGAATTTTTCCTCATGCAAGAAGACAATGGACATAGTTGCCTCAAGTAACTAAATATGTGATTTTTATAGGTGTTGGAAATATGTTGAATATTTTTCATGTTATTATAGCGGGGTTAACTCTAAAAGGTATTGGAAACTCTCTGTGTATCCTCATAGAAGTTTGAGGGTTTCTTAAGCTATTTTTAGACCCATATGGGTTATTTAGGGTTAAATATTTGAACCCATGGTTTTTCACCCATGGTATTGTAAAACTCGTTCTTTTCTTATTGTTATTTAAATTGCATTTGCATTAGGATTTGAAAAGAAGAAGATGATGAACATTATTTTATTGGATATGGTTAAGTTTATAAAATAAGAAGATATTACTATGTTAGTTTTTTTTGTAAGGGTTTTTCCAGGTGAAATACTATATTATGTGTGTATTTGTTATCTTCTTTTGACTCTATATTTACTACTTTTCTAAATTTAGTTTATTGAGGCTATTTTGCTCCATTTGGTATTAGATCTAGGTTTTAACTTTGTTTGAGGAGTAAGGGTTTCAACCCTATGCTAAATTAATTCTTGAGTGGGAGCCATACATGAAAGAATCTGGGCAAAGAAAAAAATGGGAAGCAATAGGTAGAGATTGAAGAACTTAATGGATATAATTTTGAGTTATGGAAACTCAAGATCAAGGATTTGTTGGTTGATAGAGATTAGTGGATTGCAGTCTCAGGAATAAAACCAACATCAAAAATAGATGAGGATTGGATGAATATTTATAGGAAGACAAGAAACTCTACTAGATTGTGCTTATCTAATTTGATATTGTTGAATGTATCAACAGAGACCACGATAAATTTATTATGGGATAAGTTGAGAACTTTGTATTAGACAAAGTCATTGGTAAATAAATTCTTTCTTTGGAATAAGTTGTATTTGCTTTGGATGAATGAGAGTGACTATGTGGCTGAAAATTTGAATACTTTTAACACTGTGGTAAGTAAATTAAACTCTATTGAAGTAAAAAGGGATGAAAAGAAAAAGTGTATTGATTTATTTTTTTCATTATTTGATTCATGGGATAACCTAGTTATGGCTATCACCAATACTACTTCTACATTGAAAGTAGAGGATATAGTAGGAAATTTTCTATCTGAGGGAATGAGACAAAACATTTCTAAGGATTATCATCAAGAGGATGCCTTGGTTGTGAGAGATCGTTCTCAAGAAAGAAGCAAAAATAAATTAGGAGAAAGAAAATCGATATCTAGGGGTAAATATGTTGCTTCAAAAAAAAGTAAATGTTGGAAGTGTGGTAAAACATGGCATTATAAAAGAGACTACAAATCTAAAATGGTTGATAATAGTTGATCATTTTATGAAGGAACTTATCTAGAAGCAAAGACCACAAATGAATATTTAGAGGACTTATTCTTAGTTGTAACATGCTCAAGTGAATGCCATGATTCATGGTTGATTGATTCGAGTGCTTCCTTTCATATGACTCCTCATAGAAAGGGGTTTTGTGAATATAAAAATATAAATGGAGGTGAAGTCTTCTTAGGATACAATTTGACATATAAAATAATAGGTCAAGGAAGAGTCAAGTTGAGTTTAAAAGATTGAAGAATTAAAACCCTTCCTAGTGTGTTGCATATTTCAGGTTTGGCAAGTAATCTAATATCTTTGAGTAAGATGAATTATGCAGGTGTGATTGTGGTATTCAATAAACATAGCAATAATATGGTTTGTGGATTCATGGTGTTGGCAATGGGAGTTTGTACAGGAACTTTGTTCAAACTTGAGGCTAGCACTATAAGTATTAATTGCAATAACTTGATAGTTATAAAGGAGAATAATACGATAGAAGTGGCTCCAAGTATTCCTATAGTGAAGACAATGTTGTGGCATCAATGCATGGGGTATATTGGTGATAAAGGCCTTTGAACATTAAAAATGAAAGGTATGGCTAAAGAAATGTTTGATTGCCCATTAAATTTTGATTTTTGTGAGCATTGTATTTTTGGAAAGCAAACCCGAGTCAAGTTTTCTAGCAGTGCTACAAAATCTGAAGGATTTTTGCATCTAGTTCATAGTATTGTGTTTGGATCTGCAAAAGTACCATCATTAGGTAAATCTATCTAATTTGTTACATTTATAGATGAATTTTTAAGAAAGACCTAGGTATTTATTTTATAGAAAAAATGTGATATCTTCAATAAATTTAAAGACTTTAACGCTCTTGTAGAAAATTTTATAGAGAAAATGATAAAGGTTTTGAGAAGTGACAATGGTGGTGAGTATTTCTCTAACGAATTTGAGCAATTTTACAAGGACTATGTAATAGTAAGGTAGAAAACAACTTTGTATACTCCATAATAAAATGGATTTGTAGAATAGATGAATAGAACATTGATGGAAAGGGCCAAAATCATGTTAAGTAGTGTAGGATTAGAAAGGAAATTATGGGTAGAAGTCATATTAACTGCTTGTTACCTCATCAGTAGATCTCCTACCTTAGCTTTGGTGGACAAGACTCCACAAAAAGTGTGGACTGGTAAGAAACCCTCTCTTATTCATATAAGGGTTTTTGGTTGTGATGCTTATATGTATGTCCCAAAAGAGAAAATGACTAAGCTAGACTATAAATCTAAAATATACATATTTGTGAGTTAAAGTATTGGTGTTAAAGGATATAAAATTGTGGAGCCTAGAAACACAAAATATTGTTTATAGTCATGGAAATGAAACCAAGCAAAGAACCTAAAATAGTTCAAGTAAAATTGGAATAGGAGGAAGAAACTATGGTAGAACCTGCTGCTACAGAAGAAGATGGATCACATAGATATTATGAAGAGGAAAATTCAAAGGAAGAAGGTGAGGAGGAAGATAAAGATGCAAAACCTAGAACTTCAAGTTTGAGGATATTAGACTAAGTGATAAGACTCCTAGAAAGGTATAGCCCTTCAAATATTTATTATGCATTTAATATATCAGTTATTGATGAAGAATCCAGTATTGTAAAGGAGGCACTTTAGTCAATTGATAATAAGTCTTTGAAAAGGGCTATGGAGGAAGTAATGGATTCCTTAGATAAAAATAAGATTTGGGATTTGGTGAAATTATTCCATGGAAGAAAATTGATTGGTTGTGAGTAGATATTCAAGAAGTACAATATAGAAGGAAAGTTGGACAAGTACAAGGTTCACTTGGTAGCAAAAGGATTTTCTCAAGTTGAGGGAATTGAATTTGGTGAGATTTTTTCTATTATTTCTCAATATATTGCACCATCCCCATGTTGGAAACTTATGAAAAATTTGATACATGGTCAGTAAAGAGGAGTTGCTTCTTAAGATTTAATGCAATAATGTATGATTGGTCAGACATCCTAATTACAATAGATTGACCCAAAACCTATAATAACATCATTATACAATGCAATGTATGGATGAGATATTTTGTTTGAGGACAAGAATGATAGAATCAATACTTTACAAAGTCTAGGTTAGACATCCACTCACACTTGATTGAACCATAAAAAACACTGACACCATTGATACAGTGTAATCTATGGGTCGAAGATGCTAGACTTGAGGACTAGAAAAGTACAGTCGATGCAATGCAATTTGTGGATCCTACATCTTACTTGAAATTTATTGATCCACAAAGCATAATGCCACCATCAATGAGCTAACATTTTTGGGTTAGATATCCTACTCATAATGGACTGACCCATAAATTATGTGAAATCAATAGTGCAGATTTCATACCCTTAGGCCTAGAATAACACCATTTGTCTTTCTACTCAAGATTTGGATTGTCTAAATTTATCTAATTTGTACCTCCCACCAAGAGTGTTCACACCACATACACTCATAATCTTAGGGATCAACCCAAGAACAAAGAACACACATCACATGCCAGATTGGAAATTACACATTGCCTAAATGCCACTTAAAAAAAACATGATTATCACAGTTTTTAAGGCATCTTTATTTACAAAGGTTAATAAATTTTCAAATGGATATTTTCAATCTCACATATTTTTAATGAACATGCCAGAGCAAAATCTTGCAATGCAAAAAAGAACCAGCCATTTGGGTGAAGTCCCCCCTCTCCCTGCTCCTCCCTTCAGATGGTGCCCTCCCCACATCATTCTAAATAGATCCAACAATAACTGCATATTGGCCCTACCTCCTATATGCCATCCTAAGCATGCCCCTCCCATGGGCCACTTAGGGCCTACCTCTCCCCTACCTCATTCTCTATTATCCCCCCTCTTTTTCCCTCTCTCATGTGGGAAGATTATTATTTTTTTTAAATAACCTAAGAAGGTGGTTTTTTGACTGGCCTCTTAGGGTCTATTAAGGTGGTTTTTTACCACCGTAAAAAACCACCATATTTTAGGTATCGTTAAAATATTTTTTTGGTGATGGCAGTTTAAAACTATCCTCTTAGGTCTATTAGGGAGGTTTTTTACCACCATAAAAAATTCTTGTCTTTTAGGCACCATTAACAGCTTTTTGGTGAGGGCAATTTAAAACCACCCTCGTAGGGTCTATTAGGGTGGTTTTTTACTGTCATAAAAAACTTTCATATTTTAGCCACGCTTAAAAGCATTTTTTGGTGTAGTATTGTTATGCAAGTTGAAAAGTCCTTTTATAGCTTGGAGTAATCTCCAAGGATGTGGAACAAAATTTCTAATAGGTTTGTTTTAATACTTGGGCTTGGAAAAAGCAAAGCAGATCCATGTGTGTATTTTAAACAAGAAGGTGAAAATTTTATTATCATTGTTTTGTATGTGGATGACATGTTGTTAATTGATAACAATAAGGAGATGATAAAGTTACTAGAATCTCATTTATATTTTGAATTTGACATGAAGAATTTGGGTGCTACAAAATTTATTTTGGGCACGGAAATAATAAGGGATCATGCAAATAGAAAGTTATGGTTAAATAAAATGAAATATGTTGATTTGATACTACAAAGGTTTAGGATACATTATTGCAAACTAGTGTGCATTCCATATCCTATTAGTCAAAAGTTATCTATTGAATAGTGTCCTACAACATATGAGAAAATTGAAGAAATGCATCATGTTCCTTATGATAGTGCTATTGGTAGTCTAATGTATGTAATGGTCTATAATAGACCTGAAATTACACATGTAGTGGGAGTAGTTAGAAGATATATGTCCAATATAATAAAGGAACATTGGATTGTTGTGAAGAGTATATTTATATACTTGCATGGAACTTCATCCTATTCTATCTATTACCAAGGAAAATTTGGAGATAGTAATATTGTAAATCTACAAGGTTTCATGGATGTTGATTGGGTTGTAGATCTAGAAAAGAGAATATACATGAGTGCATATGTGTTCAGACTATTTGGAGGGATAATAATTTGGATCAGTAAAAAGCAATCAATGTTTGTTTTATCCACAATAGAGGCAGAGTATATTGCAGCAACTCATAGCTGTAAAGAAGCAATATGGCTACAAAGGTTGTGTTCAAAACTTGGTCTTAAGTAGAAGGCTATAAGAATTGATAGTGATAGTCAAAGTGTAATATTTTTGGCCAACAATCATGGTTTTCATGATTGATAAAAACATATTGATATCAAGTACCATTTTGTGAGAGATATGGTTGAAGGGAATCAGGTGATGTTGGAGAAAATTGATAGAGAGAATAATGTTGTTGATTCATTAACAAAGGTTGTACTTTATTAGAAATTTTCTTGGTGTAGAAGATCTATGGGTATGGTTGCTCTTGATAGTTGACAATTGTAGTTTTTGATCCCTATGAAAAGTATTCAACAAGTGGAAGAATGTTGGAAATATGTTCAATATTTTTCATGTTATTCTAGCTAGGTTAACTCTAAAAGGTACTGGACACTCTTCGTGTATCCTCAATTTTAAGGTTTCTTAAGCTATTTTTATACCCATATAGGATGTTTAGGGTTAAATACTAAAACCAATGGTTTTCCACCCATGGTACTGTAAAAACCGGTATTGTGCTATTTTTATTTAAATTGCACTTGCATTAGGGTTTGAAAAATATAAGATGAACACTATTGTATTTGAGAAGGTTAATTTTATACAATAAGGAGATATTACTGTGTTGTTTTTCTTTTTATAAGGGTTTTTCCAGGTGAAATATTGTGTATTGTGTGTATCCGTTATCTTCTTCTTTTGATTCTATATTTACTAATTTTCTAGATTTAGTTTATCAACGCTATTTTTCTCTTCAATAGGCCCCACTTTAAAGTATTCAATAGGTGGCAATATTGTTGGATGTGTTGTATCCTTGATAGAGAAAAATATTTGTACACCTCAACACAATATGTAGGATCCTTATTTTTTGGGTTGGTATCCTTAATTATCGGGTAAATATGGTTTTAGCCCATGGTTTTATACCTATTGTATTCTAGTACTACTTGGTGGTTTAAGATTGTTCAATGTTACAATATATCTATATGTATATATTGTAATTGCTTTGTGAAAAAAACATAATAGAAAATAAAGAGGTGCAACTCTAAGTTTCTATTGATTTTCTTGATCAAGGGTTTCTAAGATAAATATTCATTTTTATTGTGAATGCATGCTATTTTCCATCTATTTTATGATTATGTTTGTATTAATATCACTAGAATAGGTTTATCAATAGACACTTCTATGGAAAAGACTCCTAGAGGAAGCTATCTAGACTCTAAGGTTGAAGGCTTATTAATTTATCGAATGATGATTATGGCTTATTCATCATTCAAATTTAAGGGGATAAGGAATGTAGTCAACACCATAGCATTTGTATGTCGGTCACTAGACCTATGAATGGCTTCAATGGTGATTTTATCAAAAGTAAATATGAGCTTAAGGATAATGTATTTGTATGGCTTAAGGTTTTTGACTTTATTTTGATAAATACCATTCACTTGGTTGACTACAAGATGAGAATATACAAAAATAAAGAGCTTTCTAACTCACAAAGCTAATTCTATGCGAACCCTAAGGCAATAATTTTTATTCAATACTGTTGTTGGTATAAGAAAAATTGAGCTTAAAGAACAAAGGGATAAGCCTCTATTGATGGAATGATCTATCAAAAGCTTGGTGTATTCCTCATGTTCAATTAAGGTCAAGACTTCTCCTAGCTTAAGGATCTTGATTTATTTGGGAGTCCCAATATCAATGTCCATAGTTTTCTCAATCAAAATATGAGACTCATCTTCTAACCAAGGGTAAATAGGCAACACTTCCAAGCTCTTGAGCTCTACAATATCTAGGGAGGGTTGAGTGTGATTGATTGGCTACAAGATATTGGTATTTACAATTTAAAAAAATATCCACCAAACTAGAATTCATTTTGTCATAGATAGTTTGAGGGACCATCTTGAGAAGGATTTGATGGGCAAAAGCATTTCAGGGGCAAAACTATTTTTAGGGGCGAAACTAATGGGAAAATGCATTTCAGGGGCGAAATTGTTTTTAGGGGAAAAATTGATAGGTGAAAGAATTTTAAGGGTGAAACTAATGGGTGAAAGCATTTCAGGGGCAAAACTATTCTCAGGGGCAAAACTGATGGGCGAAAGCATTTCAAGGGCAAAAATGATGGGCAAAAGCATTTTTAGAGGTGAAAATGCCCGGTTCAGGGGTGAAAGCATTTTAAGGTTTAGGGGCGAATGCAATAATGATTGCCTAAAAGGGAAGGTAAAGATTAGTTTTGCCCCTTTTGAAGGCGAATGTCAATTTAAAATGGAATGACGTAGTTATCAAAATATTTTTACCCAGAAATAAAAAACAATTACTGCTATGATAAAATTGAATGCTTGGGGCAGCAAGAGCCATGATACAGAATTTTTGCAAGGGATTAAATACTACATTACCAAGGGAGAGAATTATTGTTGCTGATATTTGACCAATAGATATGTTGTTTTTAAGAACATTAAATGAAAGAGGCAAAAACATCTATAAATACTAATCAAATTTCTATTGTAAAATGAGGTTAGACATTTTGCGAGAGATCTCTCCAAGATCTTTGTATTAATACAAGGCATTCAGGCTTCTAAATTTATCAGCGATATTGTGTGTAATTTCTTTTTGTGTGGTGCACTTCTATTTTACATTCACTTTTCTTGTCTGCTATTAAATTTAAATTATGTATTTAGATTTAAATATTGTTATTAAGGAAGTGAATGCTGGAGTGATCTTTTGGAGGTTATTATTGCAAGATTGCAAGTATATTCTGTTATTTTTCCTTCTATTAGATGCTATTTCATTCTTGGGTGTTTTCCTGCTATTAGTCTACTCCGAATATTGCACTTTGGCCTATGGCCATATTTTCCATTTCTTTTTGCATCTTTTGAATTTCCTTATTGCATCCCTAGTATTTTACTAGTTTAGGATTAGTTCGAGAACCAGACCTCTTTGGAGATTGGTACGGAGGAAATTTCTTTCCTTAGGCCTTTTGATGTTGGCCGTATATAGGGCACACAAATGCAGTTTTTATTGATTAGGCAGATATTTGACCAATAGTTTTTGGCATGTTCGGTGGGGCTCACAGTATCTGTATTTTAAAGGAGCCCAAGTTTGGTGAATATTTGGATTGCTTTTATCTGGAAAAATTACTTGGAAACTCTATTGATCTGAAGATCCATATCTCTTGATCGTGGATAACTTTTATACTGAAATAAGACACCCCGAAGGAATCAAGGTTTGGTGAGTAGCCTTGACCTCACAAGCGGAGAAAGAATGTTAACCTGGTAAATCTGACTCAGTGGTAAGGACCATGATCTCTGAGGAACACTGCTATAATGGCACAAGTATGCTATCCTAGCTAGAATGATCCTGGTCCTCTAAATCTTCAAAGTCAGCATGAGATTCCCAAAATTTCCCTAAAGACTAACAAAATACAATGGCACTAAGGGAATGGCCTAAGAGCACCTCGAAGATGTTGTTGCTCTAGCGACCCTCCATGGCATAGCCCATGAAGATGTCATGATCAGACTTTTGGTCTTGTATCTTGAAGGAAGGACACTACAATGGTATAAAATTCTCAAGCATAAGAGCATCTGCTCATGGGTGGATCTAGTGGTAGCACTAGTTGACACATTTGATGTCTCTTAGGAACCCTTTCAACTCTTGATGCACCTCTCCACCATCATGAGAGCACCTCTAGAGAGCATCACAAACTTTAATGTCCAATTTTGGAGGATTTGGAGGAGAATTCCAAAGAAGATCCAACTAAAACCTGCCTAGACCCACCTCTACTATATTCGGGCTTTTCACCCGGACATAAGCCTCCTCCTATTGTAATCTGGAGAACAGAGGTTCCCTCAAATATTTCAATAAGTGATACAAGTAGAGCAACTCCTGATCCAATTAGGAAAAATACAATGGAGAGAAACTACCTTTTCATCACTCTCTCCGACAATTGCTACTCCCATGTGTCTTACGCAATATTCACAATGGAAGATCCCCAAAACTATGCAAAGACCTAGAATGCAGCTGTGTGGAACACAAGATGTGAATCTAGTCTAGGGCCAATGAAGGGAATATGCAAGCACTATTCGAACAATTTGGTTGCTTGCAACTTTCTTTAGAAGATGAAGCAAGAAGATGTGAATGTCTCACAACACCGACAGACATAATATGCAAGCATTACCCCAATAATGAACAATATGGTTGCTTTCAGTTTCTATCAGGAGATAGACCAAGAAGAGGAATAGGTTCAATAGGATGATTCTGAGAGCGAAGAAGACACAATTTTACACCCTTTATGTGTCCCAAAAAGTATGCCTCAATAGGAATTTGATCTCGAGGATATTCTATCAGAAGGGTTATCATCAAAAAAATCTTATTATCATACCAAGGGGTTAGAGGAGCACGTGCCCAAGATCTCATAGCCAGTAGACTCTCAAAAGTGGCAGCATTGGTTCCAACCATCATCACAACTAGTACTCGAAGAAGGCTCCCATATGGTAAATATTTTTGCCATATTATTCAGTAATTGTATAAGTGTTGGTATGTATGACAACCTGCCACATTGTAGCTAGCTTGCAACTTGGAAAACTTTGGGAAGAGGATACCCAAACTTTAAATATTACCTAAAGTACAATCATATCTGGTATGGACACTATAGACTCACCCAAAGCCAGGTTTGTAGTGGTGATATGCCAATCATGTCATAAATTTTTGTGTAAATATTGTAAATAGTTCAACTAATAAATAAAGTACTAAGGGCACTAAATGGTGTGATTTGGATTTAAAAATATATATAACATAGGCTCAAATGGTGTCGAAACCCACATGTATGCATTTTCTCTTCCCTTGATGCTTTCATTCGTTGTACCCACCACTTTTGTTCCCCTCCCCATTTCATAGTCATCAATCACCATTGCTCCTTTCACCATTCCAATTTCCTCCATTCCTTCATATTCCAGTTTGTTTTCCTCTGCCCCTAACTCATTTTCTATTCCTCCATCATCAGTCACCATTGCCCCTTTCACCATTCCAATTTCCTAAATTTCCTTCATATTCCAGTTTGTTTTCCTCTGCACCTAACTCATTTTCTATTCCTCCATCATCTGCCTCATCTTACACACCCATTAACTTCATCATTTTTGAGAGTATACCAATATCATAAAGGGTGGGAGTAACCATGGCCCCATAAATTTTTGCTCCTTCCATTGAGCCAAACCCTTAGTAGCCTCTATTTTATTTTTTTTCATTTTGTTTTTGGATTACAGGAGTTGTTGGTGTCAAAAATTGAGGTCTTGCTGAAACACCCTAAAAAGCAGAGAAAATCAATCAAGCTCGGTGAAGTTCCAGAATACAAATAGGTGACTAAACAATATCAGGTAGTACAAGAAGAAGCTTATGTAAGTAGTAAATATTTTTATGTAGCAAGCGGTTGTGACTCTATTTCCCAATGGATAAAGGACCTGGGATCAATTACATCCAGATGAGCTAAATACCTCGTGAGCCGCCAAAAGTGTTGGCATTTATGCCACACTAAAAAATAAATTTTTAAATTTGTCAAGTGAAGTATGCCCAGTAGTGAAAGGAAAATTGTATAAAATGATCTTTAGATATTTCGTTGTGATAGATATTTTCTCAATATTTCCAATGATATATTACAATAGCCAATCGGGTAAACGGATCAAAAGTTATGGCTCCAAGAAGTATTATCATAGAAAATCAATCTTCGGAGCGAAATAGAAGTAAGAAATTACAAGGCATAGTCAAAATCAAAGTCACCCCTAAGGAGGGGTGAAAATAATTTTCACCCTTCTCAAGGGCAAACCTAATGGGCAAAAGAACCTCAGGGCAAAAGCACCTCATGGGCAAACTTGATGGGTAAACCTGAGGGGCGAACCTGAGGGACGAACTTGATGGGTGAACCTGAGGGGCAAACCTGAGGGACGAACCTGATGGGAGAACCTAAGGGGTAAACCTGATAGGTGATCCTGATGGGTGAATTTGATGGGTGAAATCAATGGGCAACAACAATGGGTGAAACTTATGTATGAAAGCATTTTAGGGGTGAAACTATTCTCAGGGACGAAACTGATGGGTGAAAGCATTTTAGGGGCAAAACTATTTTCAAGGGTGAAACTGATGGGCAAAAGCATTTCAAGGGTGAAACTGATGGGCGAAAGCATTTCAGGGGTGAAATTGTTTTTAGGGGTGAAACTGATGAGTGAAAGCATTTCAAGGGTGAAACTGATGGGCGAAAGCATTTCAAGGACGAAACTAATGGGAAAAAGCATTTCAGGGGCGAAATTGTTCTTAGGGGCAAAAATGATGGACAAAAGCATTTTTAGAGGTGAAATTGCCCAGTTCAGGGGTGAAATCATTTCAAGGTTTAGGGGCTAATGCAATAATGATCACCTAAAATGGAAGGCGAAGCTCAGTTTTGCCCCTTCTAAAGGCAAATGACAATTTAAAAGGGAATGATGCAGTTATCAAAATATTTTCACCTAGAAATAAAAACAATTAATGCTATGATAAAACTGAATGCTTGGGGCAGCAAGAGCCATGATCTATAATTTTTGCAAGAATTAAATGCTAAATCCTCCAATCCGATGTGATCCTGATGATTTTCAAAGCACCTTCTGTGGACTTCGTTCTTTTTCAAAGCAAAATTATATTTCATGGATTTCAATCGGCAAGGGTAAGATTCCTAGGTAAGAAGGAGAGAATGTGATGGTGCCCATGATTTAATGTTCAAGCTATCAATTTTTGCATGATATTGCTGAGTCTTAATGCACCAACACTTGGGAAGCTCTCTCTATCGTCCATTTTTGTCGATTTCCCAAGTACATCCCATAAAAACTAGATCGTTGTCCCTTGAATAATAATTTGATTTGAGCATCGCCATTACCAAGGGAGATAATTGTTGTTGCTGATATTTGACCAACCGATATGTTGTTTGTAAGCACATTAAATGAAAGAGGCGAAAACCTCTATAAATACTAATCAAATTTCTATTGTAAAAGGAGGTTAGACATTTTGCGAGAGATATCTCCAAGCTCTCTACATTAATACAAGGCATTCAGGTTTCTGAATTTGTGAGCAATCTTGTGTGTAATTTCTTTCTGTGTGGTGCACTTATATTTTACATTCACCTTTCTTGTCTGCTATTAAATTTAAATTTTGTATTTGGATTTAAATATTGCTATTAAGGAAGTGAATGTTGGAGTGATCTTTTGGAGGTTATTATTGCGATATTGCAAGTATATTCTGCTATTTTTCCTTCTATTAGATGTTATTTCATGCTTGGGGGTTTTTCTTGCTATTAGTCTACTTTGAATCTTGCACTTAGACCTATGGCCATATTTCCCATTTCTTTTTGCATCTTTTCAATTTCTTTCCTGCATCCTAGTATTTTACTAGTTTAGGATTAGTTCAACAACCAGCCCTCTCTGGAGATTGGCACAGAGTACATTTCTTTCCTTTGGCATTTCAATTTTGGTCGTATCTAGGGTGCATAAATGTAATGTTTATTGATTAGGTAGCTATTTGACCAACAGGATTATTTTAGACATCCTCCATTTCATAGTAATCTTCATTTATAATGAGCTCAAGAAAGGCTAGGGTTAGGATAATTACACTAGTACAATGTATAAATTGAGAGAATCTAAGATCTATGATGAGCAATCCCAACCTAATATATTTTAAGAAAATGATATCATCATGGTATGTCCTATCAGGAAGACGTGCTTCTTCTTTATAATTAGATAAAGAGGAAGGAGGAAGAGGCTGACTAGGACTAGGGATATAATATATCCCATAAGAAACATGAAGAATACTATCATTAAACCTAGAAATTGCCATGGATTTTCTCATAATTAATAGTATCAACACAAATAAAGAAGCAACTTCCAATTTGCATTGTTTTATACTTGTTATTAGAAAGCAAGCTGAAGGTTCAAGGCGATGGAGGAAGGTTGGCTAGGTCCATAAAAGGTTAATTATTATCATTATATTTTATTAGATGAAAAATTTAAGGGTTTTGAAAGCCTTCCCCAAACCCTTTACAAAAGAAACCCAAATACTGCCATAGATCAAAGGCAATAAAAAATAAACTAACAAATCCTGCAACAAAATATGAATGGCCAGTCAAGGCACATAGAGTAGAGAGAGAAAAAAACCACTCAAGGAGACAAATAAAAAATGACTAAATCCCAAACTTAATCTGGTGAGGTATCACCCGAGATAATGATATCCATCATCAAGGTGCTTGGAGTGCATTTCAGATTCCAAGAGAGCTCGTTTACAAAGTAAATGGTCTAATTAACAAATCTCTTAATTGATATTAGAAGCTCCTTAAATGGATTAGATGAGCTAGGATTGATTATTATCATTATGATTAATTTTAAGGTTAGTTAGATTAAGGGCTAGAGTTTCATACTTATTATTAGGTTGATTACTTAGGGTAAGCGAACTTAATGCATCAAATACCTTGATAACAAGACTATAGCACCACTAGAATTTGAGGGGTAAGACTTTAGCACCACAAGACTCATGCTACTCATTTTCAACTACCCTATTAACAAGACCAAATTTCTCTAAATCTTATTTGGTTAACCCAAAATAACTAACCAATTTTAGGCTACAAACATTGAGACTAGAACCATTACTGACTAAAATTCATTTGATGAAAGTTCACTGATATGACCCATGATATATAGTGGGATATCTCTGACCATAGAGGATGGAGGGATATCATATTCATAGAATGATATAGCTACATGATTAATTCCAATGGATCCCACCATAGAAGTTATACCATTTGAGTTGAGATCTTTAGGAACAACTTGTTCACTCAAACATTTGAGTAGGATGTCCCTATGAGTCTAAGAGGTCCTAAGAATATTGAGAAGAGATATTTTAGCTAGGGCACTTTCAAGTTATTGATGTAAATTAAAAGTACCCTTAGGTTTAGATTGAATGATCAATGGAGGTCCTTTGGGGAAGTTAGTTTTGGGAAAAGCACCAAAGGAGATCATGAAGGTTGCTCAAATGAAATATTTTTATGTTGTTGCCTTATTACAACAAAAATGAAAAAGATCATCAAAGGAATGGACCATTCCCACCATCCTTTGGTTTGGAGGGGGAAGTTCCTATAATGAAAGTTATTTACTGACTCTTTCAACTTTGATTATGATTGGGTAGTTGATCTTGTAAAATACCAAGGTATTGATAACCAGAAGGTTGAGAGTTAGAGCTGCTACAAATGACTTAACCTTTATCGATTAGGTTTTTAAAGCTCATCCATTTATTGATTGCATGATTATCAACATGATGGAAGGTATAGTGCTCATTGAAGTAGAACTAAAGATATTTTTCTCTTCTAGAATCTAAAGCTTTGGTAGGTGGAAGCTCCACCATTTTGACTTTTAGGACTTGGTCTACTACGGATGAAGGATATTGGTCCAATTAGGAGTATTTCCTCCTAGGTTCTGATTGTTGGGGCTTACCTAGAATAAGCTTTTGAAAGGGACACTGTAGCAGGGTTGTGCATAGCGACTAATCATCATTCATTAATGAATACTTTGATTTTTGAAATTTGGAATTGCCTAATATTAGGGACCCTTGATTGGGGTCCATTAGCAAAAAAAATGGAAGTTAATTTTTTTGGATAGATTTGCCCCAGTTTTATAATTTTTAGACCATTTTAAGTTTAAATCTCCAATATTACCCCTAAAAATAGAGGACCTTTTCACCTTAAAATTATAAATAATTTTGGACATCGAAACTGATTCACCCCATTTTTATAAATAAATTTTAGGGCTAACCCCTTACGCATAATCCTACATTGTAGCACTCACGTTATTGGTTTGACATGAGTCTATAACTCCATCACCTACAATGTTCTTGAATTTTACTATCCCTTTAAGTTAGAGAAATACTTATCTTCCTCCTTATGGGGTTTACATTTCAATTGTCCTTGTTTGAGGAGGACGGTCTTTACTCTCTTGGTCATATCAATTGCATCCTCAAAAGAAGATACATTGGTCATCTCTAAATAAAATTCTAATTGCTCATTTAAGTTACCTAAATGGATCATGCATTCTTGAGTCAGTGAAACCTTTTTAAAAAGATAGCTAGTTTGAAGGTCACCATCAAGGTATAAAAAAGAGGGACAAAAAGGCTTTAGGGGGAACATAAAAAAATTAATAAGGAGGTCATGATAGAAGGAAAAAATATAGATGACAATATGCAAGATAAGGAAACCATAGCTTTGGTGATAGATAGGCCAAATAGTGTTCATAAGGATTTTTTTGAATCAAAAAGATCTATTTTGTAGGTTCATGGTTGCATTCATAAGGAAAAGGCTATTATTTCTATAAACTCTAACAAAAAATATATTTTTATTAACATTGCTTTGACTAAAATATTGTAGGTTCAAGCAAAGAAAAACAAAGACATGCATCTTAAGGGTGATAATGTTTAATTTTATGAATATTTGAAAGTTACCATGGATAAATATGTTTTATATTTAGATTTCATGTTATTGAGATGTATGATGTCGATATTGTTATTGGTTATCCTTGGAAAGATTCTTTGGGTATTGTTTACATTAATCTGCAAAATAAGTTTATAAAGTTATGGTATAGGAAAAAAGAAGATAACACTATAAGATATTTCTCAGGTTGAGTAGGGATTAAGGAAAAATAAGAAGCTATTATAGGAAAATAAATTAAAGAAGTATAAGAACCTGAAATAGTCTCAAGAGGAGGCAGTAGTAGAAAAAAAAAGAATAAGTAATAGCCAAGTCCAAGAATAAACCTAAATATGGTAGCATGATAGAAGAGCATAAAATAGATCAACAATATGTTGAGAATTCAAAGGAAGTAGAATAATAGGTTAAGGTTACAGTATACTGCCATCCACACCACCAAAAGCAACAATAATCTTTGAGGTATTATTATATATGTGTAGGCCTAAAATTTTTGCACTCCTTTCCTCTAGGCTGATGGATCCATGCCTCAGAGGGGAATGGGAAAATAGTAGAGCTACACCTCGAAAGAGAGGCACTTAATTGTGCCTTCTTGTGGTGATTTTTTGACGAATTAAGGGTTCACCAGGAAACTTTTAGCGGTAGTTTCCATACCTAGGCTTGGAAGATGTTTGATGTGTTCTTTTTATAAATCATTCTCATACACCTAAGTTTGGCCTTTATGCAACTAAACTATCTATATGCAATTTTGATTTAATGAGGACAATAGACAGTGGATACAAAATGAAATACAATGCCTAAGATTGGGATTATAAGAAATTATAAGCCTTACTTGAGCCGGATGTTTGATGAAGATTCTGAGGCTTGTAGCAGGACAGAATCACCTCTGTTTATGATAGAATCACCTCTGTTCTAGATAGAATCACCTCTGTTCCAGATAAAATCACCTTCGATTTGACAAAATTGTAGGCGATTATGTTGCAATCCTACAACAAAATAATTGACGAAAATAGGGTTTCTTGCAAAATATGGCAGTTTTCTTGTATTCCAAATCACAAATATGTTTTAATTTCTATATGAAAATGGATATGAAATGACATGAGAACACTATGATGACAATTCAACCTAGTATGCCATGGATTTATGCGATTATGATCCTAATTTTATGATGCAGTTAATTGAAATGATGGTGAACACCAAGATGCAATATGTAAATTTAAGCAGTAAACTAAATAAATATTGAACAATGCATGAACAAAAAGGAAATAGGGAAAGAGATGCAAACAGTGGTTTGAATCCTTCCCCCTTGCTGATCTATAGATAGGATCACCTATCTTCTAACAAAATCACCTCCGATCTGACGAAATCACCTGGCATTTTTGTCGATCGCCTAGCGATTATGCTGATATCTGGGTGATTGTAACTAGGACCTGCAATGACAAAATTAAACAAATGGGGATGCCGAGAGATGGAATTGCATAGCAAACTGATGTGAGGGATCCTTAAGGGAGTTTAGAAGCTATCTCAAGGAATCAGAATTCAACTTCCAGCAGAGGGAGAAAGGGAAAGGGTCCTAGATTAAATAGGCCAAGGAGGGATTTGAGGAAGTTGGGAGGTTAGGCTAAACATGGAGGAGGTTTTGATCCCTCCTATGTTTGCCACATCCAATCTACTCGCCAACCTCCCTGATCCGAATGATGACTAAACCAGGTAAGAGGTTTTAAACCGAATTTTATCTTTTTAGAAAATTTGTTAAAATTTTATTTTAAGACAAAATCGCTTGGTGATTTTGTCGATCGTTAGGCGATTTTGTTGACCGTTGGGCGATTTTGCCCAACGGTCAAACAATTTTTGGTTTATTGGTGCAAAAAATGAGGAAAACAATGTCAAAATTGGACATATTATATACCATTGGAAAGCTCTTTTCAAGCCCTATCCAATGGTATAAAATTTGATAATAATTGAGATGATTTGATAGGGTAAAAATTCTCTTGAATATGACCTTACTTTTCTAGGAGAAAAACTAAGGAAAATGAGTCAATTTTTCATGTCTACATTTTGCCCCCTCTTTGACGTATTTATGAACAATAAATGCGTCAAAGAAAAGTGTAGACACTTGAGTAGAAATGATTATGATTTGACATGGGAAAAAATGGAGTAGATGGTTTAGAATGAATAGTTTATGTGAAATTGATGTCTTAGAAAAAAATAATTACTAATTTATTGACTAGGATGCCCCCTCGAGTTTTTACACCAAATTTTACGTTTGGTGGAAAACTCAAATTTGATCTTCTTTGTTTTATGTGACTTTGTGTGATTTATTGGATGATTTATTACATTTGCTTATGATGGTTGTGTTACATAATTTCTTGTAATCATGCTTTGATTTTTGAACATTTTGATCATGCTTAACATAAAAGGAAAATGATTTTGTAAAGTGTGTTTTGAGAAAGATGATTTTGTGTGATGATAGATTTGAGGGATTAGCAATGAACCTCGAAGGATGTTGTGTTGTTATATGACTGTTGGTGGAGTTCAAAGCTCGCTAAGTCATGAAGTGGATCCTATTATGAGGAAGTTTTGTATTGCTAATACCAAAATATTGTGTGCTTAAGAATAATCTTAAGGCTTTATGATGAGAAAGAAATGTTTGATGTTGTTTTGGGACAAGATGTTTGATAGATTCTAGCAATAAACCTCAAAGGATGTTGTGTTGTTATGAGACTATTGGTGGAGTTCAAAGCTCGCTAAGTCTCGAAGCTAATCCTATTTGTGAGGAATATTTTTGATATTGCTAAGAATGGTTGTATGCTTAAGAATAATCTTAAGGCTTTTGTGGTAATAGGAATATGTGTGATGTTTGTTTGATAATAATGTATGTGGTAAATGTTTGTGAAATATATTGAGCAAAGCATGAAAAATTCGAAGGATGATTTACGCTAAGCATAGAATTCCTAAGTGTGAAATTATATGAAATAATTACTTAGGAATTATACCATCATCATGAAAATCAAAATGAAATGCATGATGATATGAAATTATTTGTTCTTTTAAAATGCAAAGTAATGTAAGATAAATCATTGTGTCACATGTTTCAAAAATATTATGAAATTTTTATGAAAATATATGGACTAATTTTGGGCATGAAAAATTAGAAAGATGGTTTGCGCTAGGTATAGAATTCCTAGTGTGAAAATTGAGAAGAATAATTCCTAGGAATTATACCATCATCGCGAAGTCATGAATGCTATGTATGATAAGTGATTTTGAACTACATGTTATTTTTGCAATAAGTTGTTTTTGAGATTTTTGAAATTTTGGAAATATCTATGTAATGTGTTAATATGAAAGTAATGATAAACTAATGTTGTCCGACAAATTTCAAAGAAATATTTTAACTTATTTCTAAGACAAATTCAAATTTATCAAAAACCAATGTGTGATAAGTGAGTTCATTATCCATCTTGATTTGACATAATGATACAAAATCTCTCAAGGATCAAATGTGTGTGCTTTGTAATGTTCATTTACCAATTTTGAGTAAGGTAGTGATGCAAGCAAACTTGAATGAACCAATGTGTGTGCAAGTGAAGGGTTCATTAACCATGATTTTTGTGCATGAAACCGTACTAGACTACTATGTAAGTCAAGTCATCAAAAGCTAGCTAATCCACAAGCGGACATAGGTCTATACAAAATAAGGTCGCTAATGTGACAGACATGTCGCCACGCGAAAAGGAATTACCCAATGTCAAGCAAGTTGGGCACAAATCACCTGTTATGGGGTTTACCTCATGATTTTCGAATAACTGAGAATTCCAGGGATTCAAGCTCATTCACCCTTCTTTTCTTCACTTTCAAGGGGTAGGGATTTTGTTCATTTTGTTTTGAACAAGGGGATTTTATTGCTTTTCTTTTTCTCTTTTCGTTCTCTTTTTTATTTTTTTTCTTTCTTTTTCTTTTGATTTTTGACTTTTGCTTTTCTTTGATTTTTCTTTTGGGATACTTGCTCGGATTGGTTGTAGAGCAAGGGATTTTTATTCGGGTAGGGGTGAGCTTGTCCTTTTGCCAATTCTCAAAAAATTCTAGACCATGCGCATGATAGGATAGCAGGGGAAACTTTTCGCTCAAGAGACTAAGACTACTATGTAGTATCATTTTTCGAATTTGCAACAAATCATTTTAATGTGTAAAAGTGTACTTGGTTCAAGAAGTAGCAAGATCATTTCCCAAAACTCAAAATATTATTTAGTGAAATAGTGATCTTCGATACAAGAGAGATTTATAATCATAGTGATAAAATCAAAATAATTAATTTGTGAAATTAAGTGTATGGTTCAAGATAACTTCTGAATTAATCCGAAATAAAGGAAAATATAGCTTCAAAATTTTGAAATACAACAATTAATAACAATGCAGAATGATTTGAAATATTTTTGAGATTTTTGATACTTTTTATTTTTTTAGTTGTTTTATTTGATTTTTTTTTTTTTTATTTTTTACTTTTAATGATGGAATTGGTGGTATATACAAGATGATCTATATACATTATACAAGGTTATTTGAGTATAGCATGTCTAAGGTGGCTTCAAAATCAAAGGAGGTTTTGAAGGATAATTTGGTTGTGGTGTATGTGAAGTTGTTTGGTTGATAGTTGAGATTGTTGTGATGAAGAATGAGATGTAGATGAAGAAAAGTGATGGACAGAAGATGACAATGATAAAGAGGAAAAGAATAGAGAACTTGATGTGATAATAATAATGAAAGAGAGAATGAAGAACAAAAGGTGATGAATAAAAGGTAGTGATAACAAAAGCTTTGTTATAATGTAGAACAATGTAGCAAAAGATTTGACTTTTATGTGTAAAATTGATCATGTTACAAAATAAAATGTCAGAAGGATAAGAAGGTTCTTCATTCTTATCACTATCTTCCAAGTCTTGATAATATGGAGGGAGCATATGTGAAAGATATGCATGGGTGTTATTTGGTAAACAAGGATGATCGGGTATGGATGAAGAAAAGTGATTTATAGGAGGTAATTGTGACAATGGAGAATGTATAGAACTTGATGTTTCAACTGTTAAAGATTCTTCAAATGGTGTTGGGTCACCATGTATGGTAACAATTTTATTTGCAAGTTTAAACTTCAAACATTGATGAAGAATGGAAGGGACAACCCTCATCGTATGAATCCAAGGACTTCTGAGAAGTAGGTTGTAAGGTGAAGGGCAAGATGCTACATAAAACAAAGTATCCAGGATCTTGGGTCCACTCTTAAGGGGAAGAATTATAGTGCCTCGAGCTTCTTGAATTTCATTGTTAAAATATTTTATAATAACATTTGATTCATTGAGATCTTCTTCCTTTAATCCGAGTTTTTGGAATAATTGATAAGTGCATAAATTAAGAGAGGAGCCATTATCTACCATGATAGTTTTAATAGATGTTTCTTTAATAAATCCTGTAATGTAAAGAGAGGAGTCTTCTTGTGGAGTAGAGGAAGGAATATCCTCATCATAGAATGAAATATGGTTAACCTCAAGAGGGCTTACACCATTAATTGTGTTCTTAGGGAAAATATCATGAGGAACAAATTGTTGGCTAAGTATCTTGAACAAAGTTTCCCTATGAACATGAGAACTTTGTAATACTTCTAAAAGGGATATCTTTGCTTGAGGATTAATCACTTGTTGTTGGCTATCAAAGTGGATTTCAGATTGAGATTTTGATGCTAAATATGGGCTTTCTATGCTTACATTCCATTTTGGATCATTCTCTAGAGCCAAAGATAGTTTTGAAGGTTGGTCAAATGAGGAATCCATCTCTTGAATATCAAATTGAGTTGATTGAACTTGAGGTTGCTCATTTGTAGTTTCTATTACAATATTAGTAATATCATCATGATGGGACACATTAAGATGCAATATTTGATTGGTTTCCTATTGTTGATAATTGAATAGGGGTTCTTGGGAGATCCCCATGTCTTGATTGATTATGGGTATTTGTTGTGTAGGAGTTTGATTGTTTATTGGAGATTTATAATCAGTTGTAGATTGTAATTCCTTTATAGTAAAAAGACCCTCATCAATCAAATCTTGAATTGCACATCTTAAATTTCTACATTTTTGTGTCATATGTCCATCCACTCTATGATATTCACAATGTAGCTCAGGTTTATACCAATCTGTTGTGGTATCAGGTTGTCTTATGGGAGGTAACTCAATCCTATTTGTATCAAGTAAATGCTTGAGAATTATATCCATTGGTTGATTGAGCTTAGTAAATTTACGTGGTGAAGGTTTTCGAGAGGCTTTTGATAATTGGCTTAGGAATTCAGCCATAAAAGGACTTAATGGTTTATTACCTCTTTTTTCTTTATTATGGGTAGAATGATGATAGGAATATTGTGAAGTATGATGTGAGTGCATGGTAGGATTGGAAGAAGAAGTATTTTCTTGTTGAAATGGATGTGTTGTGTTGAAAGAAGAATGTTGAAATGGTGGAGAAGGATTGTATGTGGATCGATAGGCATAATATGGATATGTGGGAGAAAATATAATATCATTATGAAGAGGATTGGAAAAGGGATTGTCTTGTTGGGGTAAGGATGAAAAATGAGAAAAGTGTGATAAAGGTGATGTTGAATATGGATGAGGTTGGTCATAATCAACAAATGTATTTGGCAGAATTTTCCCAACATTACCGATGGGCTCATATTGATTTGAGTTAAGACTCATGGTTTCTTTAGTACTTCTAAAAGTAATATTTGGTATCTAAAATTTAGAATTGAATCTAAAACATACAAATTTGAAATGATGATTTTTTTGTTGTTTTTCTTGTATATATATATATATATTTATTTGTTTTTGAAATCAGAAGAAATGCCTATGTATTCACGTCGGGTTCACCAAAGAATGTAGGCCTAAAATTTTTGCACTCCTTTCCTCTAGGCTGATGGATCCATGCCTCAGAGGGGAATGGGAAAATAGTAGAGCTACACCTCGAAAGAGAGGCACTTAATTGTGCCTTCTTGTGGTGATTTTTCGACGAATTAAGGGTTCACCAGGAAACTTTTAGCGGTAGTTTCCGTACCTAGGCTTGGAAGATGTTTGATGTGTTCTTTTTATAAATCATTCTCATACACCTAAGTTTGGCCTTTATGCAACTAAAACTATCTATATGCAATTTTTATTTAATGAGGACAACAGACAATGGATACAAAATGAAATACAATGCCTAAGATTGGGATTATAAGAAATTATAAGCCTTACTTGAGCCGGATGTTTGATGAAGATTCTGAGGCTTGTAGTAGGACAAAATCACCTCTGTTTCTGATAGAATCACCTCTATTCAAGACAAAATCACCTATTGATAAAATCACCTCCGATTTGACAAAATCGTAGGCGATTATGTCGCAATCCTGCAACAAAATAATTGATAGAAAATAGGGTTTCTTGCAAAATATGGCAGTTTTCTTGTATTCCAAATCACAAATATGTTTTAATTTCTATATGCAAATGGATATGAAATGACATGAGAACACTATGATGACAATTCAACCTAGTATGCCATGGATTTATGCGATTATGATCCTGATTTTATGATGTAGTTAATTGAAATGATGGTGAACACCAAGATGCAATATGTAAATTTAAGCAGTAAATTAAATAAATATTGAACAATGCATGAAAAAAAGGAAATAGGGAAAGAGATGCAAATAGTGGTTTGAATCCTTGCCCCCTTGCTGATCTGCAGATAGGATCACCTGTCTTCTGACAAAATCGCCTTCGATCTGATGAAATCACCTAGCATTTTTATCGATCGCCTAGCGATTATGTTGATATCTGGGTGATTGTAACTGGGACCTGCAATGATAAAATTAAACAAATGGGGATGTTGGGAGATGGAATTGCATAGCAAACTGATGTGAGGGATCCTTAAGGGAGTTTAGAAGCTATCTCAAGGAATCAGAATTCAACCTACCAGCCAGTTAGGAGGAGAAAGGGAAAGGGGCTTAGATTAAATAGGTCAAGGAGGGGTTTGAGGAAGTTGGGAGGTTAGGCTAAACATGGAGGAGGTTTTGATCCCTCCTATGTTTGCCACCTCCAATCTACTCGCCAACCTCCCTGATCCGAACGATGGCTAAACCAGGTAAGACGTTTTAAACCAAATTTTGTCTTTTAGAAAATTTGTTAAAATTCTATTTTGGGACAAAATCGCCTGGCGATTTTGTCGATCGTCAGGCGATTTTGTTGACCGTTGGGCGATTTTGCCCAACGGTCAAACAATTTTTGGTTTATTGGCACAAAAAATGAGGAAAACAATGTCAAAATTGGACATATTATATACCGTTGGAAAGCTCTTTTTGAGCCCTATCCAATGGTATAAAATTTGATAAGAATTGAGATGATTTGATAGGGTAAAAATTCTCTTGAATATGACCTTACTTTTCTAGGAGAAAAACTAAGGAAAATGAGTCAATTTTTCATGTCTACAATATGGAATTAGAAGGGCACAAAGTATGGCAGTGTTTGGTAGAGAAAGCATAGTGATTCTAGTTTTTAGAGTGGTGCAACAACATCAAGAAACAAATAGACCCATCATTTGAGTTACCATAGTAGAGTAGTAGAAGCATGGAGTAAACATAGTAATTTTTTATGCTCAAGTGGTAAAATGGCATATCTATATCAAAAAATACCACCAACACTCAAAGATTCACTAATATGGATGGATGATCAAGGTTGGTACTAGTTGCTAATAATTGCTTAGTATATCATATTATCTTGTTTCTTCATATGTTTTGAGGATGAAATATTTTGTAAGTGGGATGGAATTTAAGGAACCTAAGGATAGGGACACAAGAATATAATATTATATTGTGTATGGGTCTTAAAAATAGTTGGCAAGGGCTACACAAAATCCAAGGTTGGCTATATTTTAATATTTTATTATATTAGTGAGTGGGGCAAGGGTTTAGAAAGAGGGGTATATAAAGAAGAGGGATTGTTATTATAAAATATAAGGGGTGTAAATAATTATTTGTAAGAGTATTGGTTCATAAAATGGAGATTGGAGTAGTTCTCTTGTTCATGAATATTATTAGTGGTGTCCTACCTCAAGGGTATTTTCAATATTTATGTCTATTTTATGTGGATTGTTAATAGGTGTAATTGCTCATGGATGGATATTGTGTATATTTCTACATAAATAATGAATAATTTCTCTTGATAAGAAATGATGTTTGCAACATATTGAATGTACTTGGAATAATAACTAATAACAAAGGCAATATTTGATTGAGTGTGTAGCATAGAAAATGCTCTTAACAAGAGATGAGTAAATAGTGGTGTGAAATTGGGAGGAGATCATGAAGGGCCTCTCAGAGGATCCACCACATATTTTCTTCTCTCACATAGAGGATAGGGGTAGTTTTTGAGGTTAGAGTCTAGTGTTTAATGGATTGATTGAAGAACATCCATATTTCTCCTAAGATACTTTTTGACTAAACATAATCCCAATCTAGCCCTAATTCAATAACAAGGACAAAAACTAAAATGATTTGGCTTTGGATGACAAATTAAATAATGATTTTTCTTTTGAATACAATGATGTAATAGAATACAAAAAACAATTTCTAGGTGTTACTACATTTAATTTCTATTTAATGCTAAAGATTGAAGTAGTTTCCTCGTTTAGAAATATTATTGGTGTTGCCCCAACTCAAGGGTATTTTCAATATCTATGTCTATTTTATGTGGAATTTTTTCAGGTGTAATTGCTTGTGGATTAATATTTTGTATATTTTTGCATAAACGATGAATAATTTCTCTTGATAATAAGTGAGGTTTATAACATCTTGAATGTACTTGCAATAATAACTAATAACAAAGGCAATATCTAATCAAGTGTGTAGGGTAAAAAGGGCTCTTAATAAAATATGAGTACAAAGTGGTGTGAGATTAGGATGAGATTGTGAAGGTACTCTTAGGGAATCCACCACATCTTTTCCTCTCTCACTTAGAAGATAGGGGTGGTTTGTGAGCTTAGAGTCTAATATTCAATATTTTAAGAAAATAACATCAATGTTTCTCCTAAGATACTTCTTTGATTAAGATTAATCCCACTCTAGCCCTAATGCAATAAAAAGTACTAAAACTAAAATAATTTTGCTTTGGATGACAAAGTGAATAATGATTTATTTTTTTTATGTCAAGGGTGCATTAGAATACAATAAAGAAATTTTAAATGTGGCTACATACAATTTCTATTTAATGTTAAATATTGAATATTTAGTTGGTCCCCTAGATTATTAAAGACAACTAATTATTTACTTTTCTTTTTCCTTATTTTACCAAGTTAAAAAAAAATAGAAACTAATATAACAAGCAACACAAATAACTAAATCCTAAAATCTAAAATGATAGGAATTATTGAGTAGAAAAACTTGTTTCTACTATAGAGGTAAAACCAATGCAAATTTATAGAAGCATCATTGGTGATTTCATATACTAATGACACTATCAACTTCCTATAAAAAAGATATGATTAGAGGAGGATGTTGGGTGCCCTTGAACAACAATTAGATCCTTATTTAGATGGATGTAAAAAATGACAAAATTGATGAGTGCATGTATTAAATGCTTTTTAGAAAAAAGTACCACATAGTTAAAAATAATGCCACCATCATTTTTACCTAATAGATGATCTTTTTGCTCTCTAGTCTAACCAAAGAATGATATATCCACCGAACCTCCAATATGATAGTGTTTCACTTCAAGAAACAACAAAGTAAAATTAAATACAAGAATCAATTCTTTAATAATTAATATTATAGACACCCAAGTGTTGTAGGTGATTTGGAGAGGATAGGGCAATCCTCCAAGGGAGGTCCTAGGTTCGAATCTCCACCCTACCAAAAAGTTGAATTGGGTACCAAAAATCCAATCGATAAAGTTGGTGCGGGCAGGGTCGGGTGTGACTCCCAAGTGACTTTGACGGTGTAGAACCCCATTATCATGGTCTTTCAGATCAAGGCGGCCCTACAGGGATTTTTTTCTTTAAAAAAAATAATATTATAGAGGCCTCTGAATTAGAGTAAAAAGACCTTCTAAATGATAAAATACAGATATATTAATGGCTAAAATTGAAGATTAAAGAAATAAAAAATGAGATATTGAACTAGATGCAAATGAGGTGTGCAAATCTAGCTAATATGCAACAAGTTAAAGTTTAGAGCTACAAAGCAAAAGAGTTCTAAAAGCAAGTAAGAGGAGAGACCACAACTCAAGAGGCTAAGTTTGTTTTCCCTGTGTTTGTAGAAGCTTGTTGAAAGCTTGCTAATTTGCTTGTAGATACTTGATATATTGAGCTAAGAGACTTGATTACTTGAGTACTTAGAGACTTGATTTCTTGAAGAGATCTTGGATTCTTGCAATGAAAAGAGCTTTAATGCTTTCAAGGATGGCCTTCATAATATTTTGTAATATTTTGGTATAACCCTGCCATGCATGAAAATGAATTCATATGAATATAGAGATATTTTATCAAAATTGTATTACGTTCAAAAGACCTTGAAATGAGCTCTTCCAAATGTTATCTTTATAGGAATCCATGGATCCTTATAAAAAGAGTTACATTGAAGTTGATAGAGTTAGAGATGGTAAAATTTTTGAAATGGGATCAAGATGTCATTAATAGAGAAATATTGTAAATGGTAATTTTTGTATTTGAGATCTCTATTTGAGGTTGTGGATTAGATATTAAATATCTAATACATTAATGGTGGATATATTAGAAGGTACCAACAATCAACTTTCTTGGTTTTTGCACATGACAGTCAAAAGCGTTGGTAGGGTGAAAGTGTTGGGATGCTTTCAAGGTTGTGTTTTTACTATCATGACCATTGAAGTTCATATTTAGGTAAGAAAAATCAAAGTCAAATTTTATAAAAGCATTGTTGGGGTCACTAAAGCACTATTGGTGCTTTTGCTCATACCTTGATGCTTTTGCTTTTGGAGAAATAAATGCTCCAAATTTGGAAAGAAGATGATTAATTCAATTTGGCTTATTGAGTGGTTTATTGATGAATAAATTGACAAAGTTGAAGATTAGTCATATGCTCAAAATTGGGTGTCTACATTTGCCCTTTTCTTATGCATTCATTACATAATAAATGAATCACAATTTAACATATATGCTCTAATTTTGAGATAGGAAGATTTACTATTGCTTATTATTAGTGATGCAAGATGACTAACGTTGGGATTTTTTACCTTGAAATGATGTTAAAATTTGTGCTTTTGGTAGAATTATATCTATCATTGCCCAATGTGATCCCTCAGTTTTGGAAAGAAAATCAAGTTGGACCAAGGAAAATTGACTTGATTAAGGTCCACACTACTGTGATGATGAAAAACCAAGAATAAACAATAAAAAATTGTGAGGAAGGTTGGGATTAAAAAGACTAGGGGAAAAAATAAAACTATTTTTATCATGGAGAGCAGGGATAAGACAAATTTAGAGCAATAAAAGTGACTAGATTTTTTATGGCTCAATAGGCAAATCTACCAAATCGAATAGACTAAGTGAGGGAACCCATAGTAGGAGTAATAGCAATGCTAGTGAGTATTAAAAACCCATAATTTTTGTGCATCTCTATGTTATATTTTGATGCAGCATGTAATGGGAGATAACAAACACAAGATGTAGAATAAAATAACATAAATTAAATCTACGAGATGACTGAAAATAATATATAAAAATTATGGAGATTTTTACAAAATAACTCTCGAGGAAATGAACACTCCATGAATAGAGCTACTTCTCAAGAATAGGCATTGAGCATATCACACTCCATTAGATTACATCACACTACTACATAACACCATTCTAAATCCTATATGCTTCTATGAGCTTATATGCTTCTATGACCTATATGCTTGTATACTTATATGCTTATATCTATGATCTATACCTATGGCTCTTTATATAGGAAATAGGTTCCTCGACCAACACTCTGCCTATATGTGCAAGGGATAGCTTGCACTTTGACACTTGTGTAGTTATTACATTGCATGAAGTAACTAGATAGCTTACCCCTAACGTAATTTAATATTCTAAGTATATACCAAGGTAAAGGTACATTTACATGATCCAAATGATGTAATATACTCTATTTCTAGCACCATCCTGTATTACATTATCTAGATATTAAATACTTTAGTCTTCAATATGGATATTATTCAATTGATGGCTTTGATTCTTTTGTAGATGATTCAGTATTTGGATGATACAAAAATGGGCTGAAGCTGTAGGTTCTCCTATAAATTGACCTTACATTGAATTCCTACTTCTTTGGATTTATCTTCATCTTCTTCTGCTACTTTGGTATTCATGTTATTTCCTCTATTCTTTTTTAGTTTGGAGTCCCTTGATATCAGGTTATTTTGATGAGCAATTGTTCTCATGATTTTGCATGTCATGAGTGGATCTGAATAGGTTATTCTTCTCTATTTTGTACTTATGTAAGACCTGCTTTTTTACCCTTTTTTAAGTATCAACCTTGAGATCAATGTTATTAGATCCATCTAAAATAATTTATTTAAGATAAAAAAATTTCCTTTGTAGTAATCTTATTTAATAGCCCTTAAAGTATTTGTATTTGAAATGACAAGAAAAAAGATGAGTGATTTATTCCATCACAGTATTTGCAAGGATGAAAACTCCAACAATTTGTCTTATCATGACCATATTGACTGCAATAGGTGCACAACATATATGATCTAGTAGCTTTTAAGTATACTTTAGGAACATCATATTTGTATCTCTCTTTAATAAGATCTTCAAACCATATATGCAAAACTAAAGCTATTTCATCTTTTCATTTTTGAATAAAACCTTGTTGATCAATAGTTTCCTGTTTTGTGTCTACTTTGATGTTAGATTAATTGGATGAATCTCCCTTAATATGGATTTCAATTTCAAAGCTTATTTCATATTGTACTATTTCTTACTTTTCTTGGCCTTTTTCATCATTGTAAACGATCATATTTTTTATCCATGTTGGTATCTTCCTTATTCCACTTTTAAGAGTGTTGCTTAGCATGCTAGTAGTCATTTGTGTTATCTGTATTCTTTTGGAATAGAGTATACTACCTTATAGCTCCCTACCCAGTGTGTATAAAATCCCACTAAATATAAGCTTTATTTTATAAAACCTTTACTAATACTTGTTTTGTAGACTACCTTATGTCTCCCAAGTAATGTGAGCTTTTACTCCTAAGGATATTTAGGTTTTGAGAAAAGATTATATTTTATAACTAGATAATATTTGATATAAGCTGATATTACCAAGTTTGTAGAATGCCTTATGACTCAATAGTATGCTATGGATAAGATATAATGCTTTTTGTAAATTATAGTTCAATATTTAACTGATTTTGTAAATTTTTTATAAATCACAAAATCAATTCCTATTATCCCTTATTGCTCCTATTGAACTAAGCATTGTTCCCAAATTTTAAAGAGGTAATAATGTTGGATCTTTTGTCTCCTTTTGATAGGTTTGAGACAATCATATTATGAATATCCAATCTTTGAAAAAGTTTTGATAAACCTCTCTTTATGAATAAACTATTGGGAATTAGGTTTAGCGTATCTAATTTTCTAATTAATTAATTTGATGTAGTAGCCCTTATGACTCTTTAATATTTGGATAAATTAGATCACAATAATATTTGCAAATAATTATTATTTATTCCAGTAGAAATCCTTATTGCTCCTAGGATTTATATTACAAATATTATATTTATATAATAAAATTTTCCCTTTAATAAATTGCTTTCAATTAATTAAATTCCTTTAATTAAAACCTTATGAATCCCAAGGAAAGAAATCATATGATAATGGAAATTAAACTTTACCTTTCACCAAGCAATATACGACATTATTTTTCTGAGAAGCTAGGGTTAAATGTTGTTTACATAGATGTCTTGACGTTGTGACTACACCCTCCAATGGAATCGCTTGGAGCTATATGCATTTCAAAATTAGCATTGCTTGGACTCTTGCTTTGACCTCACCTGGATTGAGCATTGAAGGCTCTAGCACCTTCTTTCCATGTTGCAATTCTATATTGTGCATGTATATGGTGAATTGTAAATACTGAGATGAGAATTTACTTGCCTTCTCCTTTGACCTTGATCGTTGACATCCTTAATATGGAGAAGCTTCTTGTATAAGGTGCCAAGTGGCACATTCCTTTCACATTGAGCACTTGAGGGGAGTTTGATTTAAATGATACATTCATATTCCTTCTTATAATATCTGAGCATTACACTCTTTAGAAAAACATTCAGTATTCCAAGGGACAAGTGTATTCCATACACTCAATGCACAAACTTGTTTATGTAACTCCTTTATTGAAGATAAGCGCTCTCGTGACCTGAGCATTAGAGTTCTCTTTTGGTGATAAGTGTCACATTCTTCTCTACATGGACATCCTCACTTTCGTTGGTTCAAACAAACATTTTTTTGGAGATCCTTTAAGCTTTGAAAATCCCCAACTCCTCTTTCATTCACTTGCACTTGCTTTCAGTTGGGATATAGAGCAACAATATGGAGGCTTTGAGCACCTATTTTTGCCAATGATCATGGAGTAAGTGATGCTCCAATGGTACTTTGTTTTTGTTTCTTCTTTGCTTGCTTACATCCTCCTTTCCTAGATGTTATTACTCTTGGTTAATGTTGTTTCTCCCTTTATTTTTCATGTTGTATCTTGCAGTTTCGATCGTCTTGGATGTGAGGAGTATGAGCCCATTGATTGGCTGCTTAAGCTAAGTTTTATTATTGCTAGCATACAACCACTTTTGGCTATTTTTTCTAGCACCTTTAAATTTGCATTTTCTCCTTGTATAACCAGATTAGGATTTATGCAATATAATGTAAAATAGTTCTACTTAAAATATTTGTATTGCACCTTCATTTTTCACTCCTCTTTTTACATCTAAATTTCTGATTTTGAGGCAAAATATTTGAGTGCAAAAGGGTTTTTGAGGTTGTCCTTTAGAATGGACACTTTCCTCTTTTAGCTTGGATGTTTTATGAAAGGATCCAATCTTGTAACCACATGATGGAAGCTTTATTTTACAGTATTTTTTTGCACTACAATTGTGGCTTGAACTTGAGACTCACCAGGTCTCGTTCAATGCTTCCTTTGGTGCTCATTTATTTGTGGTTACCTTCTTCTCCAATACTTGGAGGATTAATATTATTTTGTGGCTTCCTCAGTCCACCTAAAGTTACAGATATCTATGCACTTATAGTTTCTTTAGACACTTTGATAAACTTTGTTTTTGAAGAACACAAGCTTATACTGAGAGGGGGGGTGAAAAGTATAAGGTCAACTTTTATTTTTCTTTCCCAAACAATATTATCCAATATTATCAATGGAAATATCAACAACAATAATCAAATTAATGCACAAATAATCACACACATGAGAGATAAATATAATGTGGTTCACCCAATGTGGGTTTACATCCACAGAGAAAATATTTCTTCTAAATTTTCTCAACAAATCTCTTAGGAATAAATTTACTATTACAATGTTGGACTTATGTCCAAAGGAGACACCAATACCCTATGCTCTAATTTGTGGATCTCTCTCAACAAGAGAACTTTATACCCTTGCTCTGGTTTATGGATATCTCTCCATAGGAGAACTCTTTCCCCTTTGCTCTGATTTGTGGATCTCTCTCAACAAGATAACTCTATCCCCTTGCTCTAGTTCATGGATATCTCTCCACAGGAGAAATATTTCCCCTTTTCTCTGATTTGTGTATATCTCTCCACAAGAGAACTCTTTTCCCTTTGCTCTGGTTTGTGGAACTTGATCCAAGAGAAATCTATCTCTTCAATTGGTTTATGGATATCTCTCCATAGAATAAATCTATCTCCCTATATGGTTCACATATCTCTTTCCATAGGAGAACTCTTTCCCCTCTTCTCTTATTGGTGAACTTCTAGAAGACTTCTATCCCCACTGCTCTGGCTAGTGGATCTCTCTCCATAAGAGACCTATGTCCCTACTGCACTGGCTGATGGACCTCTATCCTCTTTGATCTGTCACCTCCAAAGCCTAATCTAAACTTTGTCTCAAATATTCCCCAAGCCTTAACACAAATCTTGATCAAATCAGCAACCAAATCTGCTCTCAACTTTATCTCAAATATGCTCCAAGTCTTCTCACAAGACTTGCTCAAATTTACCTCAAAGTTGCTCCAAGTCTTCTCATAAGACTTGTTGTAATCTACATAAAAGCCACTCCAAGCCTTCTCGCAAGACTTTCTCAAATTTACCTCAAATATGCTCATTGATTCTACTCAAATATTTCCAAATCTTGCATACAAACAAATGCTTATATATCTTTTAGAAATACTTTCTTCAACTAGGAAATTCAGACATATTCTACCTAGAATTCGTTTAACCTATATAACATATAGATAATGATATGCACTATCATTAAACCAATATATTCTTCACATTCACAAATATTGCATTCAACTAATCCAATATATCTCTCTTGCAAAAACCCCTTCAAATCAAATCAAAACATTGTATAACTTGTTTCACAAAACTGAACTATCTTTCTTACAAATTTTCTTTCAAATATCAATCACACTAATGCATAATTTACCTCATACAATTGATCTCAAACACTTTCACAATTGCTATAAATATCTCTCAAAACAATGTTCAAAATGTTTCACAATGATGCACTTAAATTGTCTTCAACCCTAGCACAAGTAGTTCACAATCTCTAACACAATTGTCTCAATCTATTTCAAAAATAAAAGCACAATCTTGTTCTCAAATTCTAATACATTTGTTTGAACTCTCTCTCAAAAATTTATGCACATATAGGTCTCAAGCCCTAACTCAAATATTTTTAAAAATGCTTACTAAACAACCCTTTTATCTCCACCTTGTGTTCTAAATCATTCACTTCAAGAAAACATATTAAACAAATAATTATGTTCCCATACCTCTTAATTTGCTCTTATGGAGATATGTCTTCAAAAACCTGTCTTAAAAACAATTGATTTTAGGTCCGAGGTGTAGACCAATTGGTTCATCCAAAACCCATAAGGGGGGCGGAGGTCCAAGGTTCAAATCTCGAGCCTCGCCGGACTAAACGCTTGTCTCTTTCTTGGTGCTTTCAGCGGTGTAAAAGGTTTAAAATTATTGTGGCATGGTGGTTATAGGGGCGGACTGTGCGAAGATCTGTGTGGTGGCTTCTAGGGCGGACAACGCAAAATACTATGGCGGCAATAAAAGCTGGACAGCCTGCCCGAATTCGTGGCGGCTATCGATTCCACCATGTAAATTCAAAAAATTAAAAAAAAAAAAAAAAAAAACAATTGGTTTTTTCTAGTGCCACTTCAAGGGTTAGATTGCAAGATACTTCCTCAAAAAATCCGCATGGACTTTCTTATAAAAAATATATGCTCAATGAAATCTGAAATTGATATTCAGTCACTATTCTTTTGTTCTCAAAATGAAGCATTAAAAACCAACAAAACCTTTCATATCTTTCTTTCACAATGCAAGGGTTATAATAAAATGTTAAGCAACTTATCACACCTTATTACTCCTAATCTTGCAAGATAAAATAAAACCCAACCACACCAAAAATTACACACATTATTTTTCTTAATACACGTTATACCTCCTACTTAAAATATTTCAATGCACATCAATTCTTCAACAAGACCATAACATAATACACCACACATAGCACTAGGTAAAACTCCTTTTTAATTCAAACAACCTTAATTGCTCTATGCGGTCCTTTTAATTAAAAAATAATAAAATAATAAAATAATCACCATATAACTCCCTAAGCAAGCATACCTTAGCCTTAGCAAATAATTAATCCAACAAAAATTATTGTCCCTTTTTGTCTCCGTCATTGTTAAAACTAGTGTCGCTTGCTGGCCCGCACCCTAGCTTCGGCTAGGCCTCCGCGTGGGCTAGACGCCCACACAAAAACAAAAGCTCACGTGCTCTACTTTATTCCTATCTTTGGTTCAAAAACTCTTTTCAAACAAAAACCTTAACTCTTCTGCCTTCGTCATGTCTCGAACCCGACATCTCCCTACTTCTATGACTTAGGGCGAAGAGACCCATCGTCTAGGCTAGCTACCTAGATGGGATTTAATTTCACCGTCACCTCGATTTATCCCAATTTCAACTTCGAAAAGAGCACTGCCATTTTTTCCTTTCTCCCACGACCATGAACAAGGTACATTCAAATTTTACAAATTTTGCACATGCATTAATTGGAATCTTCACATCGCATTCACCATTTTTAACTTTGCAATAAACTTTGTTTTATATATATATATATATATATATATATATATATATATATAAACAAAAAAAAAAGTATATATATATATATATATATATATATATATATACATATATATATATATATATATATATATATATATATATATATACATATATATGTATATATATATATATATATGTATGCATATATATATATATATATATATATATGCATTTGCCCTTATGACGTTTGATGTCGGTGCTTGGGGAGGTATTTCAAATTTGCAACATTGGCGCCCAATTAAACCTTTAAAATTATTATAATAATTAAATCTAAAGTAGATTTAAATATTATAATTTATATTTTAACCTTTGGGCTCTTTTAATATTTTAATTATTATAATTATTTAAATCTTCATAGATTTAAATATTATAATTTATTTTTCTCCTTTGGGCCTTTTCCTTGGATAAGGTCTTTGCCACCATAAAACATCTACATTTTTCTTTTGCAAGCACCACCATGGTAAAACCATTAAACCTTTATTTTCCTTGACATAAATGACAACTAATGTCATCAACTTATGACATTAATCCTTTGACATCAATGACAACAATATACTCATAATTTTCAACAGTTTTTGTACCCTTATTACGAACACAAGCAATAATAGTTTTGAGAGCAATCTAATAGTGCAAATCTAATAATATTTTAATGCACTAACAATATCACCTTATTACTCCAAATAACTCTCAAAAACTAATGCACTTAATCAATCCACTGCAACTAATCAAGAATAACCTGAAATGAATCTTAAAGAATTATTCTAAAATTTCTTTAACAACAAGGTAATAGGAGCTAGTCTTCATTTTCTTTTTCAAAGTAGATAATAGGTAGTTGATAGAAAGTTTATGATTCTAAAATCTAATGAACTTCTAAAGTGCAAATGAACCTTAAAGAATCCTTTCTTTTTGCACCGTTTGAAGACTCTAATTTAATTCTCCTTTTTGCAACTTCAATCTAGTTAAGGTGCTTAAATAAATCTGATAAGTAATCCACTTAATGAATCTACTTGCACCAATAGTTGCTTATCTTTTTCTGACATTCCTTTTCACCACTTCTATAGAGGATGTAGATATTGGTCTCTATGATCACCAAGTTGCTATCTTAGATAATATCTTGCAGCTCTCTATATGATGCCTTGAATAGCTTTGTCTTCATAAAAAAATGGCCTCCCTTTCATGAACCTATCATTTGTTGGTGGCTTGTTCTCCTCTTGTAGTCTCCTCCTTTTTATTGTAGATGTGAAGAGATATTTGATTTTAAAGTGGTGTCTTCTTACTGTAAGAGGTAATCTCCAGGTCTCCTGGATTTGGTAGGCTTCATCTATCTAAATATTCCTTCAAGCTTCTTGTCGAATTCTGACTTCAAACAAGATCTTCTCAAGATTTTGTATGTCTTGAGGTCTTTTGAGATTTTCCACTCCTTTTCAAATTCTTCTTCTTGGGCTTGTTTTTGGATGACAATAATTGTCCCAAATATTTCACTGTCTCCAATAGTGAATTTCTCAAATGGGTTCTCCTTTTAACTCCTTCGATGAATTCTTTAGCAAGGCTCACCAAGCCTTTTACTGGATGCTCGTAGAGATATCTCCAAGGCCTTTGATTGTGTAGCTCCTTCTGGTATTCCTTGAGACCTTATCTTCAATATTTTTCTTCTAAAAGTGTTGGTGGCAAGATCTTCTGCTAGATATCTGATTTTGCTACCTCTTTATTCGAGTAGGACTATCCTAGTCCTTCATCAATGAGATCTTCTCTTGATCTCTTTACTTCAAGTGTTGGATTGATTTTGAAGAAGATATTCCTCCTAACATTTTTGTAGGAATATTTTTCAAATCACTTAATCTTTTTGTTCTTGCAACAAAATATTAGTACTAAAATCTGCTTTTGAATTAGATACTTTCTTCTAAAGTCTTCTTCAGGATCAAGGCTTTTGTAGAATTTTTTAGTATCAAGGCTTTTATGGCATTTTTGAGTATCAAGGCTTATGTGGCATTTTTTAGTACCAAGGTTTCTTTCTTCTAAATTCTTCTTCGGGACAAAGCCTTTTGGGGCCTTTTTTTGTCCCAAGGGTTCCCTGCCCTTTTTAGTACCAAGCCTATGGCCGCCTTTTTTTTCAAAAAGATTATGTGGCCTTTTTTAGTACCAAGGCTTCTATGGCCTTTTATTCAAGTCTTCTGTGGCATTTCCTTCTGGATTAAGGCTTCTATGTCCTTTTATTATGGATCAAGGCTAATATGGCCTTTTAAGGATTCTATGGCCTTTTCTTCTTATGAAATTTCTAATCTAGCAATGGAGATCTCCTGTCTCCTAAATTCACCATAATTTTGCTCCAAAAGTTTCTTCTGTAGTATTCTTCTCTTGTAGTAACTAATATCTACACTATGAAAGCACTCCGACCTTTAGGAAACGAAGTCGAAATCTCCTAGATTTCTATTTTAGGTGTCCCAATCATTTGAGAATAAATTCCATGCAATAAAAGAAACTTCGGGTCAATTTCTCTAGACATCTTAGATAAGCATCACTAGTTAACTCATCAAACTAGTGGATCGAGTTTTGAGTCCTAGTCTTCACAAGTTTTCCATTTAAACTTTGTGGAAAGACTCCAACCATATGCAATATCAGTATTCAAAAAACTGATATTTCTTTCAATCCTAACTTGTGGCTTTCCTTAATTCTACCACCTAGACTTTCCTGAGTATTTTTTATAGTGACTAGTCTAATGGCACATCAGGTTGATAAAAAACTTAGGGTCAATGATAATGGTGGTTTTATTATTGACCTATCATAGCTTTGATACCACTGTTAGATTTTGATACAACATGTAATGGGAGATAGCAAACACAATATGTAGAATAAAATGACATAAAGTAAATATGTGAGATAACTGAAAATAATATATATAGAAATGATGGAGATGTTTACAAAATAGCTTTGGAGGAATTGAACACTCCATGAATAGGGCTATTTCTCAAGAATGGGAATTGAGCATATCACACTCCATCAGATTACATCACACTACTACATCACACCACTCTAACTCCTATATAATTCTATGAGCTTATATGCTTATATTTATGATCTATACATATGGCCCTTTATATAGGAAATAGGTGAATTGACCAACACTCTACCTAGATGTGCAAGGGAAAACTTACAATTTGACATTTGTACAGTTATTACATTGCATAAAGTAACTAGATAACTTTTCCCTAAAGTAATCTAGTGTCCTAAGTATGTACCAAGGTAAAGGTACATTTACATGATCCAAATGATGTAATAGACTCTATTTCTAACACTCTAGCCTTAAAAAGCATTCCCAAAGAATGCGTAGTACTTTTGCATAGTATTGGTCCTATCATGTGGTGCTTTTATGTGTATCCCTATAGTATTTTTGCCTTGTGACGGTGCTTTTACCACCCCATTGTGCTTTCACGTCACAATGGTGCTTTTGTACTTGTATAATTTTTTATACTTTTTAGCTATATTTTTATAGTTTTTTTTACTAACAAAGCTAATATGTCCTTGGGTTTGCTTTGGATGTAGGAAAGACTATCAACACTTGACTACATGGAATGGTGACCACATGGAATAAAGACTATACAAGGTATCTTAGGCTTCATAGATCATGCACTTATCACTCTAGTAGGGCTATACCATTTGGTCTTAATATTGAAGGTGGAGTTTGATTGGGCATTATTGACGGTATTGGCAAAGAGATGGTATTTAGATATGAATATCTTCTTGTTTCCAACTGGTGAGATGATAGCTACATTGGAAGATGTATGTAGGATCCTCTAAGTACTTATCATAGAAGCATAGGTCTATATTAGCCAAGACTAATGATATAGCATATAGAGGTTAACAAGGGATTTACACTTCCTTGTGGTGCAATTAAAAATAAACATCAATACAACATATGTTAGGGGTCTCTTGGACAAGCAGCACACCTAATTATGTGCCTTGGTGTCAAGAGTACTCATTGAAAATGCCAATGGGAGGGTGGTACAATAGGCATATAGAGAGGTGATAGCAACCATGCATAATGAGAAGAGTTTTACATGGGACCCTATTGTGGAGGTGTGCATGTACTAATCCCTATATTATATCTCCTACAGGGGAGGCATGAGCTTTAGCAAATGCATAATTTTGTAAGTGTGGGCTTGGGAGCACATTGTGATTTTGAGACCATTAGGATTGCTAAGGTAGATTAGGGAACAAGATGCACGAAGAACCTATAGGTGGGACCAACACTTTGAGGTAGGATAAATAAGTCCAAATAAGGGCATGTTAGTAGTGGCAAGGAGGGAAATACTTCAGCTATAATAAGTACAACTCATATTGAGACTATATAGGACTCATCTTGGCTAACATGATGATGCCTACCATTTAGCTCATATTAAATGAGTTATATGAATGGTGGAACCACAAGGGAATGAGATATCTGTAGTTTTTATTAAGTGGTCCAATACTTTGATATGATATAAGTACCAACAAGGCTAGTATGATACTATAGGTTCTTACAAGAGAGAGTATTTAGTGGATCTCCATACCTAGACTCCTTTACAAATGTGGACCTAGATCATCCGATAATTCTATATCCAAGGAAATATGATCTTGAGATAACTTAGGATTACTAAAGGTGGTATTAGACCATCCTATTGAGGAGGGTCATAATGTTAGGGACAAAGGATATATATTAATGATAGAGGTCAAGCAGACTAGACAGGTAGTGTCAATTTTGATGTGACACTATATTTAGGATCAAATATAGAGGAATGCGTATGGGATAAGTAATAATAGTATCCGTAGGACCTCCATTACATACAGGGTTATGCATAGTGGCTATTTATCGCCAAATTGGATAAAATTAAGATTTTCAAAATTTAGAATTGGCTAATATTTGGAACCCTTGACCACAACCCATTAGCCAAAAATTTCTAGGTGCAAATATTTTTGTGTGTTGATTTACCCCAATTTTATAATAATTTAACCATTTTAAGTTTAAATTTCCAACATTACCCCTAATAATAGTGAACCTTCTATATGTGTTTGGACACTATTTTCCTAGATTTTGAAACTAATTCGCCAAATTTTTATAAATACATTTTGGGGTCAATCCCTTATGCATAACCCTAATTACATATCCTTCTAATGAGCATGACCAACGAGGTAAGAGCTAGAAAATTACCTCAATAAATTGGCAAGGCAAAGAAGGATTCCTTGATAAGGCAAGTGGAGATCCTACATGTAGCTTTGGTAGCAA
The DNA here is from genome assembly GCA_028583015.1 of Wollemia nobilis. Lineage (NCBI taxonomy): Eukaryota > Viridiplantae > Streptophyta > Pinopsida > Araucariales > Araucariaceae > Wollemia > Wollemia nobilis. The sequence goes on from JAQPPZ010000267.1 coordinate 1,125,112, forward strand.
GGACAACTAGAAGTGACTAGTTGGTAGAATAGGTCATGGTGATGAAATCAATTATCTAAAGTCTAACTATAGAGAAAGATAAAACAATGATGGTAGTCATAGAAGTAGCAAGAGGGAGTGGATAGGGTTAGGTGGTACAAGCATTACTAGACCAACTAGCCCAATAACAAGGGGGATGTAGTGGTAGAGATTAGGTGAATAGCTCACTATAGAGCACCATATCATGCATCCATACTAGCATATAGGTACCTTCCATCATTGACAAGGATACAATCATGGATCCATTCTATTTTTATGACCCACCAATTATAATGATTAGTGTAAATACCACCACCTATAGGAGGGGAGGATCTATAAGAGCACTAGATAGGACTCCCAGAGATAGTCACTAGAGCTCACTATACTATGATTTTGGGAAGATAATTTGTATATTATGATTATTATTTTTATTATTTTGACTATGCATCATAATTGTACATTATAAAAATGTATATATACCTTGAGATTGATAAATATTTATGGCATTTATGGGTCATTACAAATTGTTTTATGATATGTGATGATGTTATATGTAATATTTTGTGATTGATAATTTGATTAGGATTGTATGATTAATCTTGATGAGACTATGTATAATTAATGAGATAGATAAGATGATTATTGTATAATTTTTTTCTCAAAGGATTATATGGGATTGAAACAGGTCCCACCCCATCACCACATAATGGTATTACAACAAATCTTGAATATAATTTGCGTATCATTTGGCAATATTTGAACCTAGGACTCCTTGAAATGTTGAGTAATCTAACATTGAGCTAGTGCCACTTGATTATGATGTATACTTATAATTTGATTATGATTAAATAAATGATAAATAAGATTGAGATGGATTAGTTTGAATTATGAGTGAAATGTTTTATGAATGTGGTTAATGATGATTGATTAAAGGTTATTTAACTAAAAATGATTAATTAATTAAAGGTTATAAATAAACATTGAAATATGGATGATTAAATGGACTAAGAATCAGATGATTAGATATGATAATAGATGCAAGATGCATGATATGGCCAAGAGGGCATTGCTCTGTATAAAGATATATACAAATATGTACAACTATATATATAGATATGCTTAGAATATTTTCCAAGGGGACTTTATTTAGCTATGCTTGGAGGACTTCTAGTCATCTTTGAGATTTTCCTAGGGGGTTGTAGCTATTTTGACCTAGAGGTTTTCTAGTTAGCTTTGAGATTTTCCTTGGGGGACTTTAGTTAGATTTTCTTGAAGAACTTTTGGTTAGATGCTATGATACAAAGATATGTACAAACATAAAAATATAGTATTTTCCTTTGAACAAATGTCCAGAAAAAATTTTCTTTTCCTATAGGACGTTTGATTTAATATTTTTCTTTTAAACAAATGCTTAGAATACTTATGCTTAGCTTGTAGGGCATTTGATTTGATATTTTACCTTTAAAAAAATGCTTAAAGGTAAAATACCATAAGAATTAAACTTAGAATAATGTTTACACAATGACTTAGCCTAGAACAAAAAAGTAACAACTTTGATAAGAACTAGAGGCTTTGGAAAAGGGCACAACTAATAAGGACCAACTACGAAAATAAATCAAATAATTGCAAGGCAATCTTGTAGAAAGTGAGAAATAAAGGAAGGAGTTAGAGTATCTTTCAATATAACTTTCATAAAGGTAGGGTTAGCTTAAACAACAACTATAATGAGACAAGAAAAAATAGAGCTAGAATTAGAAAAAGTGCAAGAAACATCATATGATAAGGATAAAAAAATTGTCCAGTTGAAAGAGGAGAGTAAAAATCTAAAGAAAGAGGAAGAAAAAAAGAGAAGCACACCTTGGATGCTGAAAAAATTAAGTCTCTGTAGTATGATATTCGAATCAAGGTTTCAAATGTATTATGATACCGCTTCAACAATCGATAGAGAAAAATAAATATTACTATAATATCAATTTCTAAGGATAACAACATTTCAATCCAATAATACAACAACAAATCCATAATTCAATGAAAGAAAATCCGCATCCACTTAAAGAGTGTGAAGTATCATAGCCAATTTGAGAGGGTGAAGTCCTTTATTTATGGAAGACACGACTTAAATTCAAATCCCTTTGATGATCCAACTATCAGGGTTATGCATAAGGGGTAGTACCAAAAAAGTAATGATAAAATCGAGGTGAATCTAGGTGAATGGTGCATAAAATTTGGGGAAATTTTTTAAAAATTTTGTAGAAAATTTATCAAAATATGATGATTTTTTATTTTTTGCACAAAAATTATCAATAAAATTTTATGGCTACTGGTAGAAGGCAAGTGGCATAAGGTAACTAGCATAAGGTGACTGGCATAAGGTGACTGACATAAGGTGACTAGCATAAGGCAAGTGGCAGAAGGCGAGTGGTATAAGATGAGTGGCATAAGATGAGTGGCATAAGGCGAGTGGCATAAGACGAGTGGTATATGGCGACTAGCAGAAGGCGGGTGGCAAAATATGGGTGGTAATTGGTGAGTGGTAGATGACAAGTGGCAGAAGATGACTGGAATATGGTGAGTGGTAGATGATGAGTGGTAGCATATGGTGAGTGGTAGATGGCGAGTAACATATGGTGAGTGGTAGATGGTGACTAGAATATGGCAAGTGGTATATGGTTACTAGTAGAAGATGGGTGGAAAAATGTAGGTGGCATATGGCGAGTGGTAGAAGGCAACTGCTAGATGGCAAGTGGCAAATGGTGAATGGCAGATGGTGACTGGAATATGGTGAGTGGTAGATGGTGATTGGTAGATGGTGAATGGTAGATGACAACTAGAATATGGTGAGTGGTAGATGACAATTGGTAGATGGTGAGTGGCAGATAACAACTGGCATATGGTGAGTGGCAGATGGTGACTAGAAGATGGTGACAGGTAGATGGCGACTAGAATATGGTGAGTGGCTAATGGTGAGTGGTTGATGGTGACTGAATATGGTAACTGATAGATGGTACATGGTAGAAGGTGAGTTGTAGATGATAATTGGTAGACGACAACTGGCATATGGTGATTGGAAAAGGGCAATAGTCCAAGATCATCAATAATATGGCATCATGTGTGATCCCGTCTGCCACGTGTCATGCATCTATCAACTTCTACCATGCATACTTTTATAAATACATATACAAGGTCATTTTTACCTTTTCTATAGTATTTTCCAGAGCAATTCCAGAGCTTTTTCTAGCATTTTCAAAGCATCTTCCACAACGGTTTTAGAGCCTTTTCAACTGCTTTTCAGAGCATTTTGGTAGCATTTTCAGAAGGTTTTGGCAGTTTTTTCAAAAGGTTTTTCCAATGTTTTTAGAAGGTTTTGCAAGTATTTTGAGAGTGTTTTCCAAGGCGTTTCAAAGCATTTTACTAAGTTTTTAAGAGGATTTTCTTGCTTGTTTTCAGAAATGGCTAGCTCTTCCTTTCCTCTTCCTTCTAAAGTGAATTTCAGGAGCTTCTACTGCCCCAACATCAAGAATATTTTTAGCACTCCTAGAAGAGATTTGCAATGGATTTACACCTCTGGACTTGTTGGTGTATTTAAGATACCATAGTTGAACATTAATATTTATTTGATGCAATGGATTTTTAGTTGTTACAACCATGACATGTCCACTGTTACAATAAAAGTGGATAATAAGGTCATTGTTTTTTTTGTTAAACCCTCTAATGTGTAGCGACTAATAGGGCTACAATTTTTTGATGGTGTACTGGTGAATAACTAGTATGCCTTGACCGATGATGATAAATCCACCCTAGAAACCATTTACTTTGTTCACTCAGACAATATGAAAGGTATATTTTTAAAAATTTATTTTTTATTTAACATTAAATATTTATGTATTGTAGTTTCCATTATCTGATAACGTTCTCCTTGTTGTAATTTTTGTTTTCTAATAATGTTCTCTCTTTTTTTAGATAATTCTTCTAAGTCCAAAAGGGGCTTAAACATTTCCAACGTCCAATTGTTTTACCATATTAGCTAAAATTTTCATCTCAGTATTATTGTTGTACAATATCCCTAGATTCCCTAAGGGAAGGGTATAGGTAGGTTTTTGGAAGGGTACTTGGCCTATGTTGGAGGTATTAATATTGTTATGGTATGGGTTATGATATGTAGTACCTTACTAGAGAGGATAACTGACATTTGGTGGAACAAAAGGAAGAATGTTAATATTAGTAGATTGAGGAGAAAATTAAAAACAATATTGAGTGACACTATTGGTTGGAGGGGCTTGAGAACTCCTTCCAATGTTGATGGTCATAGTAGTGACACAAGTTGGTTTATGGGTAGGATTACCATGATTCAATTATTCAAACAAAGGGTTTCCATGAACATGCCTAGGATATATCATTGGAGGAGGAGGAGTCTCACCTCTTTCAAGATGAGCTTCCTTCTCCATAGCCTCGATAAATTCTTACCTATGATGTTTCATGAAATCCCAAATATTATCAAATTATTAAAAACCATAGCCTCCTTTGGGCCCTTCAAGCGGATCATAGTTTGTTTCAATCTCTATAATTTCTTGCTCTTTTGCATCAAGGTTAGGGTTCTCTCTATCGATCAAATTATCTTTTAGGGGAACATAATTAGATTCAAGATGCTTTCGTTGGATTTTAAGGAATAGATCCATTAGAAGAGGTGAAAGGATAGAAGTGAAAGCTAACAAATAACACAATAAAATTTTAAGATGTTATTGTTGTAAATGTGAACAGGGATTCACATAACTAGGCTTAGAAAGATCCCTTTCCTAAGCCTAAGTGTGAACACACCCTACATTTGTCGGCAATTTTCTGTCGGCAAATTCTCGTACCTTCTCTCCTAATATCCCTCCTAACATCTTCCTATTTTCCCTCCTCCTTATCTCTCCGTGAATTCTTCTTTCCCCTTATCCCTCCAACTTCCTTATCCCTCCGCGCCTTTCTTTCCCCTATCTTCTCCCTCCTTATCTCCTATTTCCCCTTATCTCTCCTTTGCCGACTTTCCTCCTATTCCCTTTCTATATATTATGCAGTTTGAATATATTGTAAGGTTGAATGCTTCAATTGCTAATAAAGTTGTAAATTTTTTATTTGTCCTGCTGTTAATGTGACTGGTCGGGTTTTCATATCTGGTATCAGAGCCAGACTTCGTCGTCCGACGGGCACGGTTCCCGAGGCGAAGTGAGGTCAGCGCGGGCACGGTTCCCGAGGCACGACCAGGCACGCATCCCGACGTTGTTCGCAGCAGGGCTCGGATCCCGAGGCGGATCGCGAGCAGGCTCGGGCACGCATCCCGAGGCAGTTCGGGCACGGATCCCGAGGCGGACGTGGCAGCGGCACGACAGTCGAGGCGACACGTGGTAGCGGCTCAAATTTCGAGGTGATTGGATACTTGGTAGTCGCAGAGCTCGACATGTGGCGAGCGACGATTGGCGACAGGTGGCGTTGTTGTCAGCAGGCGGCGGCGTTCTGATTTGGCAAAATTTTGCCATGTGGCAGACGACGGCTGGGTCCACGTGGCAAGCAGCGTCTTGTCAAGAGGTCGGCGGCAAAATTTGGTCATCGATCGACTGCCCGAAGGCAGTCGAAAGTGATAGCGAGGGTTTCAGTTTAAAAACCCTCGCGCGCCTGCAGCCGGGGGCATGTGGGATAAACCCACGAATTTTTTTTTTAAACAAAATTCGTCCGCAGACGATACTAATTCCCCCCTTTGTTTTTATTTCATCCGAGCACGCTTGGCGTGACGGTCAGAGTTGTTCTCTTGCTGTGTGGAGGTACACGGATCGACTCCCGTGAGCGCCACGTGAACGAGAAAAAACAATTTTTTTTTTTTTTAAATTTTCGGCCGCCACGGAATAAAAGGGCGGTGGCCCTAAGTTGTTTCCGTCGGCCTGGTTGGTACGGTGGCTAAAGTGTTCGCGAGGTAACAAGGACGTCGCGCGTTCAATCCTCGCTGAGGAGAAAAGGTAAACTTTTTATTTGTTTTTTGTTTTTTAAAGTTTTTTTAATTTATTTAATAATTTTTTATATTATTTATTTTTAAATTTATCTTTTTTAAATAAATTCATTTTTTAAAAAGGATAATTTAAAAATAAAAAAAGTTATTAAATTTATTTAAAAAAACTTTTAGAAAACCTTTAAAGAGAATTTGTGAAAGGAGAATTAATGTGCTTGTGAAAATGGTAGATGTTCCGATCTGAAGGAAGTTATCATGCTCTTATCTCTCTTTTGAAGAGAGAATCGCCGAAATCCTTTGATGAAAGGGTTCGCCGAACTAGTCTGCACACTGTGTTGAGTCAGTTGGAGAATCAGGTAATTTCTCACCTGAGAAAGCCAGATTCAGGATACGAGGCCGATTCCGAAGACAATATCTTCGGACAGAGAATCGAAGAATCCGATACTGTGCAATTTGTTTCGGATGTTCAAACTGGTGCCAGTTGTACACCGGGTGTACCAACAGATGAAGTGAGTGTGGGCTATACACCACGCTCTCCTGAGCCTGATCCTGACCCAGCAGAAGCAGAAGAAGAAGAGGAAGAAGAAGAAGAAGAAGAAGCAGCAGCTGAAGCAGCAGCAGCAGCAGATCCAGTGGAAGTGAAATCTGAGATTGTCATCATTAGCAGCAGTTCTGAAGGAGAACATAGATGCACTAAGAAGGCGAGATTTGATTTAAATTATTAAATCATATTGTACTGCTTTGTATTTCCAATTTGCCTCAATAAAAGTACTTGTGTGCTTTGAATAAAAGTTTTTTTATTAGCAATGGCTGCAAACACAAGTCTACCTATCCCAGAATTTAATGGTAGTGACTATGAATACTGGTCAATAAAAATGAAGACTTTGTTGATAGGAAAAGGTCTTTGGGATGTAGTTGAGGAAGGTTATACGTAACCAACTGTCTGCTGAATGGGCAGAATTTTCGAATGCCGATAAAAAGACAAGAAAAGAAGCACAAAAGAATAATTCTTTTGCTTTATATCACATTCATGCTGCTTTAGACAAAACTATCTTTCCTAGGGTTGCATCATATGTCATTGCACAAGATGCATGGAATGCCTTAAAAGAGAGCTATAGAGGCAGTGACCAGGTAAAGCAGGTAAAACTGCAAACCTTGAAACGAGATTTTGAGAATCTCAAGATGCAGGAGAATGAAAGAGTCGGTGATTACTGTGTGAGAGTAAAAGCAGTAGTCGACAAAATGGTCACACTAGGAGAGGATATCAAACCAGAGATGATGGTGAAGAAAGTGTTGAGAACACTTCTTCCAAAATGGAATTCTGTAGCAATAATTATTGAAGAATCAAAAGACTTATCCACATTGTCTTTTGATGCATTAACTGGATCACTTCTCTCACATGAAGAGAGGTTGCAGGAAACTCCTTCCACCAGTTATGGAGGAGATGACAAAGCTTTTGCCACACATGAAGGCAGAGGTAGAGGCCGAGGCAGAGGTCAACAGAGAGGCAGAGGCAGGAACAATCAAAGAGGGGGAACTCCTAACAGAGGAGGTTCATCCAATAGAGGTGGAAACCAGAATAGAGGAGGACAACAGCAATACAGAGGGAAACAATCTGGAAAAGGAAAAGGAGGAGACAAATCAAAACAAGTGTGCTACAATTGTGGCAAACCTGGCCATTATGCTCGTGATTGTTGGTCAAAGACTTCACAAGGAAGCAGCAGCAACCAGAGCAGAGAGTCAGTTTGGGAATTTTGGAGAAGAGGAAGAGTCCTCAAATCTCTTTCTCTCTTATGGCCGTACAGAGCAAAATTTGAATGATACATGGATTTTGGACACAGTGTGTTCAAATCACATGAGTGGCAAAGAAGAACTCTTTGCTAAGATAGACTCCTCATACAAATCCAAAGATCCGGTTGGGAGATGACAAGTCATTGGCGCTGAAGGCATTGGAGCCATGGAAGTTCCAACAAAATAAGGCATAAAACATGTAAGTGATATCTATTACACTCCTAATCTTCAACACAATCTGCTAAGTGTTGGTCAAATGCTTGAAAAGAATTATAAGTTGATTTTTGATGAGGGTAAATGCACCATATTTGACAAAAACAATAGTAATAGAATCATTACACAAGTGCCAATGTCAAAAAATAGATTATTTCCTTTGAAGTTTGGCCAGCCAGGAGGAAATAAATTAGCAAATGTAGCTATTACCAATCCAAGTGTCCCGTGGCACTTGAGATATGGTCACTTGAATTCTCGCAAGTTTGAAATTGCTAACTTCACAAGCAATGGTGACCGGACTTCCCAAAGTTCAAGATAGTAAGGAAGTCTCGTGAAGGGTGTGCCTTGGGCAAGCATGCCAGATCTAAATTTCCTCGTGGACAAGCATGGAGGGCCAACTATCCTCTTCAGTTAGTACATTCAGACATCTGTGGTCCGATGCAGACCAAGAGTCTAGGTAATCACTCTTACTTCCTACTTTTCATTGATGATTGCACAAGAATGTGTTGGATATACTTTTTGAAGCATAAGGATGAAGCATTTGCATGCTTTGTTGATTTTAAAGCAAAAGTTGAAAGTGAGAGTGAATATTCAATAAAATGTCTTAGATCGTATAGAGGAGGAGAATACTCCTCTAATCAGTTTTTGAATTTTTGTAAACATCATGGCATCAAGAGGCAGTTCACGACTGCCTACACTCCACAACATGAATGGTGTAGCAGAAAGAAAGAATCGCACCATTGTGGAGATGGCGAGATCAATGCTTCAGACAAAGCATTTGAGTAATGCATATTGGGGAGATGCAACAAGGACTAGTGTTCACATCTTGAACAGAAGTCCTACTTCGAGTTTGAAAGGGAAGACACCTTATCAAGCTTGGTATGGTAAGAAACCAAATGTGAAGTATTTCAGAGTATTTGGTTCATTGGCATATGCTCACATTCCTGATGAGCTAAGAAAGAAGTTGGATCCAAAGAGTCAGGCTTGTATTTTTGTAGGATACTGTGAAAACACAAAGGGTTATAGACTCTACAATCCTACAACTCGAAAGATTGTGGTGTCAAGGGATGTGATTTTTGATGAAGGGGGAGAGTGGGGTAAGCCCCAAATATTCAGTGATGTTGAAGCCACTGATGTAGTAGCTCAACAGGTGCAACCACAGCTACCACAAAAAGGAAAGCAGTCTCTGCCCTCACATCCACCAAGTCCATCTTCAGATTCAACTGCTTCTCCAAGTCCTTCTCCACAGCTGATCGCTAGTTCCTCACCAATGGATATTGATGCTCCATCCAAAGGTAAGAGAACTTTACAATATCATCCATCCTCTCAAATGTTGGATAAGAATTTTTCAAGAAGATATACTAGAAGTCAAGCTAGTGAAATGGAATCTGTTTTACATAGATTAGAAAGTATGCACTTGTATGGTGATGATGAATCACAACAAGAACCCGGAGGAGATCAAGTTAACTATGCATTGTTAACTAGTGCACAACTTGAACCTTCTAGTTTTGAGAAGGCATGTACTCATAAGATTTGGCAAGATGCCATGGAAGAGGAGATAACCTCTATAAAAAACAACGACACTTGGGAGCTCGTGAAGCTTCCTAAAGGAAAGAAATGTGTTGGCTGTAAATGGATCTTTAAGACCAAGTTTAATGCCGATGGAAGCATTGAGAAGCATAAGGCAAGGTTAGTGGCAAAGGGTTTTACTCGTAAGTATGGAATAGATTATGAAGAGACATTTGCTCCCGTAGCCGTACAGAGACAATCAGAACAGTTCTTGCCTTAGCTGCACATAAAGGGTGGAAAGTCCAACACATGGATGTGAAGAGTGCATTTCTCAACGGTTACTTGATAGAAGAAGTGTATGTTGAGCAGCCACAGGGATTTGAAGTGCAAGGTAAGGAACACCTTGTTTACAGATTGAAGAAGGCACTCTATGGCCTCAAACAGGCACCTAGAGCTTGGTACTCACGCATTGATGGGTACTTCAAAGAATATGGGTTCACAAGAAGCAAAAATGAACCCACACTTTACTACCTCAAGCAAGGTAAAGACATTCTCATAGTTTGTTTGTATGTGGATGATCTCATTTTTATGGGTAGTAATGGAAAAATGAATAAGGAGTTCAAACACTCCATGATGACGCAGTTTGAGATGAAGGATCTTGGACTAATGCACTACTATCTGGGAATGGAAGTTCATCAGTCAGATACAGGGATCTTCATCTCATCAACATAAGTATGCTCAAGACATGATCAAGAAGTTTGCTATGGAGCATTGCAAACCAGTTGCAACTCCAGTTGGACATGGGATCCAATTAAGCAAAGATGATGGAGCACAGAAAGTTGATGTGACCACTTTCAGAAGCATGGTTGGGAGTTTGATGTTTCTCACCAACACCAGACCTGATATTCAGTATGTTGTATCTCTTGTTTCTAGATTTATGTCTAACCCCTCAGAGCTGCATTTGAAGGCAGCTAAAAGAATTTTGAGATATGTGAAGGGTACATTGGATTTTGGAATCCAGTACCGTCAATGTAACACTATCAAGCTTGTAGGCTTCAATGATAGTGATTGGGGTAGCAATATTGATGACAGGAAGTCAACATCAGGAAATTGTTTTAGTCTTGGATCAGGACTAATAACTTGGAGTTCAAAAAAGCAGACAGTAGTAGCGCTATCTTCAACATAAGCAGAGTATATAGCGGTTACTTATGCTAGTACTCAAGCCTTGTGGTTAAGGAAAGTACTGGAAGAGATTGGAGAACAGCAAAGTGGTCCAACCATAATCTACCGCGACAACATCGTGCCATCCAATTGGCATGTAATCCGGTCCACCATAGCAGTAACCAAGCATTTTGATATGAAGTATCACTTCATCAGAGATATGGTGGAACAAGAAATTGTTGAGCTTCAATACTGTCACACTTTGGAGAACATCGCTGACATCTTCACCAAAGCGATGACAAAAGCTCAATTTGTAAAGCTGAGAGACTGTGTAGTCAGTTCTCTCAACTTTAAGGGGGAGAATGTTGTAAATGTGAACAGGGATTCACATAACTAGGCTTAGAAAGATCCCTTTCCTAAGCCTAAGTGTGAACACACTCTACATTTGTCGGCAATTTTCTGTCGGCAAATTCTCGTACCTTCTCTCCTAATATCCCTCCTAACATCTTCCTATTTTCCCTCCTCCTTATCTCTCCGTGAATTCTTCTTTCCCCTTATCCCTCCAACTTCCTTATCCCTCCGCGCCTTTCTTTCCCCTATCTTCTCCCTCCTTATCTCCTATTTCCCCTTATCTCTCCTTTGCCGACTTTCCTCCTATTCCCTTTCTATATATTATGCAATTTGAATATATTGTAAGGTTGAATGCTTCAATTGCTAATAAAGTTGTTAATATTTTATTTGTCCTGCTATTAATGTGACTGGTCGGGTTTTCATAGTTATTAATGTTCTTCTAACTCTAGGTACAAAAATAGTGGTCTTATTTAAAAGTTTTCAATAGAAAAGAAAAAGGAAGAAATAGGTTTCCTATTTTGACCATTAAGATGTGTTTTTATGTCAGGTTCACCAAATATGTAGAGCGAGAAAACCATACATCGATATACAATTCTTAGGGCTAGATTGAAGAACACAAGCTTATATTGAGAGTGGGGGTGAATAGTATAAGACGACTTTTTACTTTTATTTCCAAACCAATTTTATGCAATGTGTAGATAGCAATATAAATAGTAGTAATCAAAGCAATGCACAAATCATCACACAATAGAGAAACCACAATTTACGTGGTTCACCCAATATGGGCTACTCCACAGAGAAAATATTTCACTAAAATTTTCTTGATCAATATCTTGTGAATCCTTCCCAATTACAATGTTTATGGACCTCTATCCAAAGGAGACACCAATCCCCTAAATCAAGTTCATGTATCTCTATCCATAGGATAACTACTCCTTTGCTCTGGCTAGTGATCTTCTAGAAGACTACTTCCTCCATTACACTGGCTTGTGGATCACTCTCCACTGAAGACTCTTATCCCCACTCAGAAGACCTATCCTCACTACCTTGGCTGATGGATCTCTATCCACTGGAGACTGTTGTACTCTTTACTCTATCACCTCCAAATAATTGTCTTAAATTTGTACTAAAGATAGTCCAGTTGGTCTAGCACAAATATGTTTAGCAAGTCCACTCAGAACATGCTTGAATATACTCAACAAGTCCACATAGGAATTGCTTAAATCTGATCAATAGCTCCACATAGAACTTGCTCAAATATGCTCAACAAGTCCATAAAGAACTTGCTCAAACATGCTCAACAAGTCGACACAGAACTTGCTCAAATCTTCTCAACAAGTCCACATAGAACTTGCTTGAATTTGCTCAAAAAGTCTACACAGAACTTGCTTGAATCTTCTCAACAGGTCCACTCAAAACCTGCTCAATTTTTCTCAACAGGTCCACTCAGAACTTGATTAAATCTGCTCAAAAAGCTCACTCAGAACTTTTTCAATGTACTTAATAGGTCCACTTAGGACCTAAACAAATATGTATTGTAAGCTTCCACAAAATCTCACACAAAATTAGTCCACAAGTCTTCTCAAAGACTTACCTCAAACTTCTTAACAAGTCCACACAGAACTTGTCCAATCTTCTCAATAAGTTCACTCAAAACTTAACCAATCTCATAGAAACATAAAGAGAATTTTTAGAGACTCAATATGCTCTACACTCAATGCTCAATCACTTTCTCAACTCAAATCAGAATATAGAATAGTTTGTTTTATGGAACTTGAACAATCACTTCACACTTTCACTTGACTAGGCTTAATCAACTCTACTCAACCAATTACTCAAGAAACAACCCTTGCTCACAAAACCTAGTCCAAGCATGTAAATATTAACTCAAAATGTTTCCAACAATGCTCAACAAAAAATATCACATATCAATGATACTCATGTTATTTTCAAACCCTAGTTCAAGTTATGTGCACTACAACTCACTTAAACAACAATGCTTATAAATAAAACTTCACATAACAATGATACTCATGTTATTTTCATCTCCTAACTTAAGTTCTTCACACAACCAATGGCTTCAACAACAATGCTTATAAAACAAGGTTTTAATATCAACTCTTTATTCCAGAATACTTTGAAGCATTAATTCAACAAATTCAATAAGGAAGCCCTAAACAAATCCTTTTCACTCCAAACTTATTTTTTAAAAAACCAACCACTCAACTCAACTAAGAACGAGATTGCCCATACCTTTTGCTTGTAAAGGATTGTTCTCACAAATATGCCACACTCACAAATTCCTCGTTGCCAATCTCAATAAGGCTTAGAATATTTCAATGAAATACAATACAAAAATATGACTAAAATACATCTTATCACTCCAACTTAAAAATAATATTCACCATAATCTTCTTTAATAGAAAAACCCTTATTAAAATAAAATCAATGCTCAATAGTCTTAATTCTCCAATATATCAATATATTAATTAAGACTTTAATAAACAATTAAAATAAAAACCTCCTTATTACTCCTAATAAAAATACTCAAAAACCACCACTTATCCAATAATTACATGCAGCTGTGTCACGACCAAAAAAGAAGTGAAAGAGAAGGAAAGAAAGTGTCACGATTTCACATGTTAGAAAAAGTGTCGCGATATCGCAACATGGAAAATGTGGCGTGATATCGCGACATGTCTCTTTATCATGACCAAAAAAGAAGAGAAAGAGCAAGTGGAAAAAGTGTCGCGATATCGTGACGTGTTGTTTCTTCGCGACTAAAAGAGAAGAGAAAGAACAAGATAGGAAAAGTGTCGCGATATCGTGACATGTCGTCTTATCATGGTCAAAAGAGAAGACTAAGGGCAAGAAGGGAAAGTGGCACGATATCGCGACATGCAGCTGTGTCATGACCAAAAAAGAAGTGAAAGAGAAGGAAGGAAATAGTGTCACGATTTTGCGACATATTAGAAAAAGTGTCGCGATATCGCGACATGGAAAATATGTAGCGATATCGCGACATGTCTCTTTATCGCGACCAAAAAATAAGAGAAAAAGCAAGTGGAAAAAGTGTCGCGATTTCACGACGTGTTGGAAAAGTGTCACGATATCGCGACATGTCGTCTTATCGCGGTCTAAGAAGACTAAGGGCAAGAAGGGAAAGTGGCGTGATATCGCGACATGTAGCTGTGTCGCGACCAAAAAAGAAGTGAAAGAGAAGGAAGGAAAAAGAGTCACGATTTTGTGACATGTTAGAAAATGGGTCGCGATATCGCAACATGGAAAATGTGTCGCGATATTGCGACATGTCTCTTTATCGCGTCCAAAAAAGAAGAGAAAGAGCAAGTGGAAAAAGTGTCACGATATCGCGATGTGTTGTTTTTGTTGAACAAGGTACAGCAAAAGTATTGTCATTGTTGTCAACACAGACAGCAATTGATGCAGTTGAAGCAATGGACAAGAATTTGAAGTCAGTCAGATCAAGTACAGTGAATTTCCAGAAAAACAGAAGTGACCCAGATTCAAAAATTTGCAGAAAAAGACAAGTAAGAAAACTGTCGCGATATCGCGACATGTTTTCTGTCGCGATATCGCGACAGGTTGAGAGGTCCGAAGGCAGAAAGAAAAATTGTCGCGATTTCGCGACATAACAGGAGAGAGAAAATGCAAGAAAAATTAATAAAGACATAGAGGAGAGAGAAAATGCAAGAAAATTGTCGCGATTTCGCGACATAACCGGGGAGAGAGAAAATGCAAGAAAATTGTCGCGATTTCGCGACATACCCGAGGAGAGAGAAAATGCAAGAAAAATTGTCGCGATTTCGCGACATGGCCGAGGAGAGAGAAGGCACAGCAAAATTGTCGCGATTTCACGACATGGCCGAGGAGAGAGAAGCGAAAGGCAAAGCTGTCACGATTTCGTGACATGTTGGAAGAGAAGGAAGCAAGGTGAAAAGATGTCACGATTTCATGACATAAATGGAGGAAAGGAGCTTGCAACGAAAAGTGTCGCGATATCGCGACACGTCGGGTTTTCGTGACCCGAAGAGGAGAGAGAATGCTCGGCAACAAAGGTGTAGCGATTTCGTTGCATGTTAAAATGCTCAGCAACAAAGGTGTAGCGATTTCGCTGCATGTTGAAATGAATGGCAACAAAGGTGTAGCGATTTTGCTGCATGATAAAATGAATGGCAACAAAGGTGTAGCGATTTCGCTACAAGTCCAAAATGCACAACGTGAAGGTGTAGCGATTTCGCTACCAGTCAAAATTGCAAAACTGAAAGATGTAGCAAGTCGAAAGCACAAGGCACAAAGTTGTAGCGATTTCGCTACTGCATAAAGCAAAGATTGTACGGAAGCCAGAAGCGTCGCGATTTCGCGACAAAGCTGAGGATGACGTCAGCAAAATTGAAACTGTCACGATTTCGCGACAGGGTGCAAGGAAAGCTGCTGGAAGCCGGAAGTGTCGCGATTTCGCGACAAGAATGATGATGACGTAAGTGAAAGTGCAGGAGAAAGGAAGAAGCGTCGGATTTCCGACAAAGATGAGGATGACGTCAGCAAAAGCTGAAAGTGTCACGATTTCACGACAAGTTGCGAGAGAAGCCTCAGGAAGCCGAAAGCGTCGCGATTTCGCGACAACATTAAGGATGACGTCAGCAAAAGTTCGAAGTGTCACGATTTCATGACATGAACGGTGGGAAAGCTTTCAAAGGCCAAAATGGTCATGATTTCACGACAGCAAGGGCATGAAGGGTACGGCTACAAAAAGTGTCGCGATATCGCGACAGGTGACAGTTTGGCAGGTAAAAGCCGAAGGAGCATGCAAGGTGACACGTGTCGAAAAAGCATACAGAAAATCATGCAGCCAGTTACGTAAAAAGTAACTGAAGTCAGATCGACAGTTACGCATTGACAGGTGTCGGACATGCATTAGAACAACTATATATGCATGATTGAAAAGCTTTAATCTATAGATCAAAAGCATTCAATTAAGGATTCGAACAACCAAATATGCAGTTTTGTAAAAGCATTCAAAAAGTCATATTTGAAGAATTCGAACAGTCGAATATGAAGGATCGAAAAAGCTTTCGAAAAGAAGTATTTGCAGCATTCAAATCAGTCGTATTGCAAGGATTCGAACAGCCGTATTTGCAAGGATTCGAACAGCCGCTTATGGAGAGGAGAAAAGAATTCGAACAGCTCGAGAATGTCATCCGACTGCATGCAGGATTGAAACGCTATAGAAGACAAAGAGTCCCGATGAGAAAAATAGGGTATAAAAGGACAGTCATGCACAGAATAAGGTTGCTGCTGTTAGAGAGAAATTACAGAGAAAAGAGGGTTCGAAGAAAGCCAAGAGAGAATTAAACAGAACTTTGAGTATGTGCAGAGTGTGTTTAATTGCAGACTAGGTGTATAAAATGAGTTGAGTGTGTTTAATTGGGACCGGTTAGGGTTGTATAAACAGTGAAGACATTTTATGTCATTTTAAATTGATCGGAATTGTTGTCCAAGTTGGTGCTTGGTACTAGGGGTTGGTGCTCCTATCTGTTGCAACAAAAAATTAAGGGGTTGGTGCTCCTTCCAGGTTGATCTTTGGTAAAGTATTTGTAAAAGTGGTATTTTGCAAAGACTGGATTTGGATTGGAGTCCAAGCAGTCATTTTTGAGGAGTAGCCAAATTGGTGAACCTCGGTATATTGAGTGTTGTGGTGTGCTCTCTTGTTCAATTTGCTTTTCTAGTTTTCAAGTTCTCTTTGTTTCATATTAAATGTTGTAGATATTAAAATTAATAGCTACACTGATTCACCCCCCTCTCAGTGTCATTGTGTGAATATCAATTGGTATCAGAGCAAGGTTCCTTGAACAAGCTTAATCGGCTAAGGTGATCTTGGAAGAAACAATGGCAGAGCGGTGAAGGATTCTCATCCAACAAAGCTCCCTTATTTGATGGAACAAATTACACTTTCTGGAAACTCAGGATGCAAACATATCTAAGTGCATTGGGATATGATATTTGGGATTCTGTAGATAGTGGATACACAACACCCACTACTCCTCCAACAGATACTGTTGAGAAGAAAAAATTTGAGAACAACTCCAAAGCTAAGAATGCCATAATGTGTGGGCTTGTTGACAGTGAACTGATAAGAGTCATGAGCTGTAAATCAGCAAAAGACATGTGGGATAAATCGAAGAGCATCCATGAAGGAGACAACAAGATCAAGGAAGCCAAGCTGCAAACTCATCGAGCACGGTTCGAAGCACCGCAAATGAATGAAGATGAGAACATAGAGGCTTATATGCTTGAGAGTCAACGAAATCATTAATGCAATCAGAGGACTCGGTGAAGAAATTGATGATGCAGTTGTTGTGAAAAAGGTTCTCAGAACACTTGCACAAAAGATTTAACTCCAAAGTTTCTGCAATAGAAGAGGCAAAAGATCTAAACAACTTCAGCTTGGATGAGATGCATGGTTCCCTGACAGCATATGAAATGAGAATAGGACAAACCAAGTCTATAGACAGAGAAGCAACTTTTAAAGCACACAAGAATATAAAAGCTGAACATGAATCTGAGGATGAAGAGACACTGGATGAAACAGAAGCTAATTTTGTTCGAAAACTCACAAAGGGAAAAGGAAAATATAGAGGAAAGCTACCTTTTAAGTGCTTCAATTGTGGAGGAGTCGGTCATTTTGCAGCCAAATGTCCAATGCATGAGAAAATAAAAAATGGTGAAGGTTCACACCAAGAAAAAGGTGATTGGAAGAAGAAACAAAATTTCAGAAAGAACAACTTCAAGAAGAAAAGCTTCATATCCAAGAATGTCAGCACTTCTGAAGAAAGCTCGGATGAGGATTCCGAAGAAGAAAAAGGTGAAGCTCTGTTCATGGCACTTGAAGAGGAAAGAACGAGAAGAAAATCGGGAAGGTGATGAAAACTTTAAAGATGAGGCTGAAGTTTATCCGGAAGGAGAATTGGTTGCTTGCACTTGAAGAGTTGAGTGCAGAAAGGAAAAAGAACAAAAAGTTTTCAAGAAAACTAGAGGATGACACTGACATAATAAACAGTTTAAAAATACAGACAGAGGAATTCAAGAAAATGTCCGAAGTTCTTAATGAACAATTAACTGTAAAGACAGTTGAATGCAACAAGCTAGAGGAAGATATTGTTAAGTTAAGGATGCGACTAGAGGAGATGAATAGAAAATTGAGTTGTTTTCATAAGTTTGAAGAAAGTACTTGTAAAGTCTGGATAAAATGTTAAATAACCAAAGGCCTTCCGGCATCAAATTTGGTTTAGGCTTCGATGAAGGAGAATCATCAAAGGGTTCAAAGGCCTTGAATGTAGAACCCATAAAGAAAGAAGAAAAGATCAGGGTTGACCTAGAAAAAACAAATCATGCCAAAGAAAGCAACAATGCCAGACTCAAGAAAAGTATTGACAAAGATGGATTCACAAAAGTCACACATCCAAGAAGGAAAAGATTCATGGCTCCCACTTCAAAGCGGCAAAGACCTGCACCTAGGTTTAATCATTCCTTTTCAGGTTATTGTTTTAAATGCAATGCTTATGGTCATAAGATTTCAGATTGCGGGGCATAATGTATCTCAAAGGAATTTCACCGGCAGAAATGTTTTTTCTCCTTTAATGAATTACGCAGTTGAATGTTATAATTGTCATAATTTTGGACATATTGCTAGAAACTGTAGAAGCACTTTTGCATCAAATGATTATCAGGGTAGAAAATCTCAACCAAGTGGGTTGAAACAAAACAAGAAATTTCTTGAAAAATAGGCACATGCTAATGAAAGGACAAAGGCAAAACAAGTAGCCAAATCTGCTATCAAACCAGAATGGAAAGAAAAGGAATCTTTGATTGTTCAGACTGCCTTTAAAGCTCAGAACAAATCTGCACCTTGGATACTTGACAGTGGTTGCTCCAGTCACATGACAGGTGACAAGCAAAAATTTGAGAAGTTACAGAATTATGAAGGTGGTTCTGTGAAATTTGGAAATAATGATGGAGCAAAGATAGTTGGAAAAGGATCAGTCAAGATCAGTGATGGAAAGATAAAATCAAAAGAAGTCTTGTTTGTGATTGGACTGAAGCACAACTTGCTGAGTGTAAGTCAAATCTGTGACAGAGGTCATGAAGTCACTTTCAAGAAGGAGGGTTGTGAAGTGAGAAAATCACACAGTGGGAAACTGGTAGCTACTGGATCAAGGACTTCAGGTAATCTATATACTCTCTCAGAAACTACAGAAGGAACATGCTTGATTGGACAGGAAGATGAAAATTGGCTATGGCACAAGAGGCTTGGTCATATTAGTTTTGACAATCTGGCAAAAATCAGTTCAAAAAGAGCAGTAAGAGATATACCAACCATTGGCAAACCAGTAAATAGCATCCGTGCTTCATGTCAAAAAGGAAAGCAAACCAGATCCACATTTAAATCAAAGGAATACTTCACCAACAAACCATTGGAGATAATTCATACTGATTTGTGTGGACCTATGAGAACTCAAAGCATAAATGGTGACAAATACTTTATGTTGTTCATAGATGACTACTCCAGGATGACATGGGTATTATTTTTAAAGTCTAAATCAGATGCTTTTGAGTTGTTTAAGATGTTTAAAAATCAGGTGGAAAATCAAAGCTGGAAAGAGGATTAAATGCCTAAGATCAGACAGAGGAGGAGAGTTTATTTCAGAAGAATTTGCAGAATACTATCAAAAATATGGGATAAGAAGACAGTTTTCAGCGACTAGGACACCTCAGCAGAATGGTGTTGTAGAAAGGAAGAATAGAACAGTGCGGGAAATGGCACGGACAATGCTGGTTGAGAACAAAATAGCTGACAGATTTTGGAAAGAGGCAGTACATACTACAGTTTACATTCAAAACAGGTGCATGCTAAGACCACATGAAAGCAAAACACCTTATGAGCTGTGGTTCGGTAGAAAGGCAACAACAAGACATTTCAAAGTATTTGGCAGCAAGTGCTACATAAAACGGACTGAAGATAACCTCGATAAATTTGAAGATAGAGCTGATGAAGGTATCTTTCTTGGTTACTCAACAAAAAGCAAAGCCTACACATGTTACAACAAGAGGCTAAAGAAAATTGTTGAGAGTGCTGATGTGAAAGTTGATGAAGGTAGAGAACAAGAAATTACTTATCAAGAAAACTACCCTATGTATGAAGAAGTCATTGAAGGTGATGATGAAAAGGAAACAGATAAGAATCAGAAAATTGATCCAGATGTTGTAAAAACTGAATCAGAAGAAGAAGAAAACAGGAAATTTAAAACAGGCAACTGGCAGAAAAATCATCCAAGTGAACAGATTATTGGGGATCCCACAGATGGTATTCAGACAAGAAGAGCAGCAGTGCGGAACTATTCTCTGTTATCTAGCATTGAACCTAAAAATGTTGCTGAAGCAAGCACTGATGAAAGTTGGTTGAAGGCAATTAATGAAGAACTAGATCAGATTGAGAAAAACAATACCGGGAATTAGTACCTCGGCCAACAAATAAAAACATAATTGGCACCAAATGGATTTTTTGAAATAAATTAAATGAAGATGGGCAGGTGGTCGGAAATAAGGCAAGATTGGTCCAGTAAAGGCTATGCTCAGAGTTGAAGGCATTGATTTTGAGGAAACCTTTGCACCGGTAGCAGACTAGAGGCAATCGGAATGTTTCCGGCATTAGCGATTCATAAAAACTTCAAAGTATATCAAATGGATGTAAAATCAGCATTTCTGAATGGAAAAGCTGGAAGAAGAGGTTTACATTGAACAACCAGATGGCTTCCAACTTGGTGACAATCCAGATTTTGTTTGCAGGTTAAAGAAAGCATTATATGGTTTGAAACAGGCACCCAGAGCATGGTATGCAAGGCTGGATAACTATCTACTTAATCAAGGGTTCAAGAAAGGTTTGGTGGACAACAATTTATATGTCAAAACAGAGAAGGGGCATCTTATTGTTCTTGTTGTTTATGTAGATGATATAATATTTGGCAATAGCATGGATGAATATTGCAAAGACATATCAACTAAAATGAAGAAAGAATTTGAGATGTCTATGATTGGTGAACTTTCTTATTTCCTAGGACTGCAGGTAAATCAAAATGAAAAGGGCATTTTTATTTCTCAAGTTAAATATGTAAAAGAAATGCTGAAAAAGTTCACAATGGAAGATAGTAAACCTGTTAGCACTCCCATGACAACAAGTCGCAAGTTGAGCAAGGATGATAAATCTCGAGATGTAGATCAAACGATGTACGGGTCTATGATTGGAAGCCTGCTGTATTTAACGACCACTAGACCAGATATATTACAGGCAGTATGCATGGTTGCAAGATTTCAGGCTAGTCCCAAAGAAACTCATGTCACAGTTGTAAAGAGGATCTTCAGGTACCTCAAGGGTACTATGGATTATGGGTTGTGGTACCCAAAAGGTAAAGACTTCACTTTGATTGCATATTTTGATGCAGATTGGGCGGGATGTATTGATGACAAAAAGAGTACAAGTGGAGGAGCATTTTATCTTGGAGACAGGCTGGTAGCATGGCACAACAAGAAACAAGAATCAGTCTCTCTATCCACTGCAGAGGCAGAATACATTGCAGCAACAACATGCTGTACTCAGATATTATGGATGAGACAAACGTTGAAAGATCTTGGTATTCATTTCAAAGAGCCAATTTCAATTAAATGTGATAACACTAGTGCTATCAACATATCCAAGAATCCGATTATGCATTCAAGAACCAAACATATTGCAATCCGGTATCATTTCTTGAAGGATAAAGTTGCAGAAGGAGAGGTCAAATTGGATTTTGTTCCAACTACAGAGCAAGTAGCTGATATATTCACAAAACCATTGCCCAAGGATGTTTTTGAGTACCTTCGAAATAAGTTGGGAGTGATAACAATTCCCAAGAACTGACTATCATTTGGGATCACATTCTCAAGGGGTGCATTTATGCCTATACTTATAGTTTTGCTTATACTTATGATTTTTGCTAACTATAACAACATTTGTCCGAGAATGGTGTGCGGAGACTCGGGGGAGTCTGCAGCAGCCCTTTGGTATTATTGTCAAAGGGGGAGAAGAATTACAGGAGAGTGCATAAGTGTTGCCAACAATTCCAAAGGGGGAGATTGTTGAACAAGGTACAACAAAAGTATTGTCATTGTTGTCAACACAGACAGCAATTGATGCAGTTGAAGCAATGGACAAGAATTCTGAAGTCAGTCAGATCAAGTACAGTGAATTTCCAAAAAAATAGAAGTGACCCAGATTCAAAAATTTGCAGAAAAAGACAAGTAAGAAAAGCGTCGCGATATCGCGACATGTTTTCTGTCGCGATATCGCGACAGGTTGAGAGAAACAAAAAAGACAAAAAACAAAAAAGCGATTCGACACACGAGGAGAGAGAAAATGCAAGAAAAATTGTCGCGATTTCGCGACATAACCGAGGAGAGAGAAAATGCAAGAAAAATTGTCGCGATTTCGCGACATGGCCAAGGAGAGAGAAAATGCAAGCAAAATTGTCACTGATTTCGTGACATGGGAGAGAGAAAAAGAAAATATAAGAAAAAAAGGAAACCGTCACGATTTCGCGACATGTTGGAGAAGGAAGCAAGGTGAAAAGATGTCACGATTTCATGACATAAATGGAGGAAAGGAGCTTGCAACGAAAAGTGTCGCGATATCGCGACACGTCGGGTTTTCGTGACCCGAAGAGGAGAGAGAATGCTCGGCAACAAAGGTGTAGCGATTTTGCTGCATGTTAAAATGCTCAGCAACAAAGGTGTAGCGATTTTGTTGCATGTTGAAATGAATGGCAACAAAGGTGTAGCGATTTCGTTGCATGATAAAATGAATGGCAACAAAGGTGTAGCGATTTCGCTACAAGTCCAAAATGCACAACGTGAAGGTGTAGCGATTTCGCTACCAATCAAAATTGCAAAACTGAAAGATGTAGCAAGTCGAAAGCACAAGGCACAAAGTTGTAGCGATTTCGCTACTGCATAAAGCAAAGATTGTACGGAAGCCAGAAGCGTCGTGATTTCATGACAAAGCTGAGGATGACGTCAGCAAAATTGAAACTGTCGCGATTTCGGCGACAGGGTGCAAGGAAGTGAGGAAAAGAAAGCCAAACCATTTCGCGACAAGAATTGAGGATGACTGTCAAAAGTTGAAAGTGTCACGATTTCTCCGACAAGTTGCGAAGAAAGCTCTGGAAGCCGGAAGCGTCACGATTTTTCGCGACAACATTAAGGATGACGTCAGCAAAAGTTCGAAGTGTCACGATTTCGTGACATGAACGGTGGGAAAGCTTTCAAAAGCCAAAATGGTCACGATTTCATGACAGCAAGGGCATGAAGGGTACGACTACAAAAAGTGTCGCGATATCGACAACAAGTGATAGTTTGGTAGGTAAAAGTCGAAGGAGCATGCAAGGTGACACGTGTCAAAAAAGCATACAAAAAATCATGCAGCCAGTTACGTAAAAAGTAACTGAAGTCAGATCGGCAGTTACGCATTGACAGGTGTCGGACATGCACTAGAACAGCTGTATATGCTCATATTGAAAAAGCATTCGAAGAATCACATATGCGGAGTTTGTAAAATGCATTTCGAAAAGACGTATTTGAAGAATTCAAGAATCGAATATGAAGGATCGGAAAAGCTTTCAAAAGAAGTATTTGCAGCATTCAATCAGTCGTACTTGCAAGGATTCGAATAATCGTATTTGCAAGGATTCGAGAACCGCTTTTGGAGAGGAGAAAAGAATTCGAACAGCCCGAGAATGTCATCCGACTGCATGCAGGATTGAAACGCTATAGAAGACAAAGAGTCCCGATGAGAAAAATAGGGTATAAAAGGACAGTCGTGCACAGAATAAGGTTGCTGCTGTTAGAGAGAAATTACAGAGAAAAGAGGGTTCGAAGAAAACCAAGAGAGAATTAAACAGAACTTTGAGTATGTGCGAGGGAAGGGGAGCCAAGAAAAGAACTTTGAGTATGTGCAGAGTGTGTTTAATTGCAGACCAGTTAGGGTTGTATAAACAGTGAAGACATTTTATGTCATTTTAAATTGATCGAATTGTTGTCCAAGTTGGTGCTTGGTACTAGGGGTTGGTGCTCCTATCTATTGCAGCAGAAAATTAAGGGGTTGGTGCTCCTTCCGGTTGATGTTGGTAAAGTATTTGTAAAAGTGGTATTTTGCAAAGACTGGATTTGGATTGGAGTCCAAGCAGTCATTTTTGAGGAGTAGCCAAATTGGTGAACCTCGGTATATTGAGTGTTGTGGTGTGCTCTCTTGTTCAATTTGCTTTTCTAGTTTTCAAGTTCTCTTTGTTTCATATTAAATGTTGTAGATATTAAAATTAATAGCTACACTGATTCACCCCCCCTCTCAGATTCATGACTAAAAGAGAAGAGAAAGAGCAAGTTAGGAAAAGTGTCACGATATCGCGACATGTCGTATTATCACGGTCAAAAGAGAAGACTAAGGGCAAGAAGGGAAAGTGGCGTGATATCGCGACATGTCGTATTCTCGCGACCAGTAGGAGGGTAAAAGTGTCACGATTTTGCGACATGTTGTATTTTCGTGACTAAAAGAGAAGAGAAAGTATAGGAAGGAAAAGTGTCATGATTTTGTGACATGTTAGAAAAAGGGTCGCGATATCGCGACATGGAAAATGTGTCACGATTTCGTGACATGTCTCTTTATCACGACCAAAAAAGAAGAGAAAGAGCAAGTGGAAAAAGTGTCGCGATATCGTGACATGGTGGTTTTTCAGGACTAAAAGATAAGAGAAAGAGCAAGTTAGGAAAAGTGTCGCGATATCACGACATGTCGTCTTATCACGGTCAAAAGAGAAGACTAAGGGAAAGAAGGGAAAATGGCACGATATCGCGACATGCAGCTGTGTCGTGACCAAAAAAGAAGGGAAAGAGAAGGAAGGAAAAAGGGTCACGATTTCACGACATGTTAGAAAAAGTGTCGCGATATTGCGACATGGAAAATGTGTCATGATATCGCGACATGTCTCTTTATCGCGACCAAAAAAGAAGAGAAAGAGCAAGTGGAAAAAGTGTCACGATATCGCGATGTGTTGTTTTTTCGCGACTAAAAGAGAAGAGAAAGAGCATGTTAGGAAAAGTGTCGTGATATTGTGACATGTAGTATTATCGTGGTCAAAATAGAAGACTAAGGGCAAGAAAGGAAAGTGGCACAATATCGCGACATGCAGCTGTGTCACGACCAAAAAATAAGTGAAAGAGAAGGAAGGAAAAAGTGTCATGGTTTCGCGACATGTTAGAAAAAGTGTCGCGATATCACAACATGGAAAATGTGTCACGATATCATGACATGTATCTTTATCGCAACCAAAAAATAAGAGAAAGAGCAAGTGGAAAAAGTGTCACGATATCGCGACGTGTTGTTTTTTCGCGACTAAAAGAGAAGAGAAAGAGCAAGATAGAAAAAGTGACATGATATCGCGACATGTCGTTTTATCGCGGTCAAAAGAGAAGACTAAGGGCAAGAAGGGAAAGTGGCATGATATCACGACATGTCGTATACTCGCGACCAGCAGGAGGGAAAAAGTGTCGCGATATCGCGACATGTCGTATTTTTGCGACCAAAAGAGAAGAGAAAGTATGGGAAGGAAAAGTGTCACGATTTCGCAACATGTCATTTTTTCATGACGAAAAGAGAAAAGAAAGAGGAGGAAGGAGAAGTGTCACGATATCGCGACATGTCACAGTTTCGTGACCAAAAGAAAAGAGAAAGTGTTAGAAGGCGGAGTTGTCGACCGCATTTGTTCCAAGGTGTGGGTAAATTTTTGTAAGGGTATTACTCTTTGTTAGATGTGTGTCCTTAGCAGAGGGCTAAACAGACTATCCATTTTGAGTTATTGTCCCGTGTTAGCATTGTGCTATTATTGTAATAGGTTTTGGGTCAACCTGTAAAACTCGGTTGTAATGTTTATGTCCCTTAATTACCAAAAAAAAAAAAGTCCTTCAAAATTTTCACTAACAACCCTTATAACTCCAACATAGGAAAATAATCATAAAACCTTAAATACCCTTATACCTCCAACTTAGGAAGATAATAAAAATTTTAATCAAAATATTTACCTCGTATTCGGGGGGAATCGAACCTTCAACTATACCCACGGTGTGCGCCTTAGCCGCAACCTCAACTGCCACATGAGCTACGCACCAATTTGAAACCAACGAAGCACCATGTGCTTCAATTCGTGCTCCCTTTGCCCTTGAAAAAATAATGTGTGCCTTGGGTACCTTTCAACCAACACGGCCTCCAACGTAGGCATCGCATTTCAAACGTAGGCCCTGTTGTAAACAAACATTTTTGTATTTGCCCACTCGTCACTAGGCAATGCTGATCGGTTGGCCTTCGAACAATTAATGCTTCCCTTTTTAAACTATTTGTTGTACATGAAAATCCAAATCTCATGAGCTCTTCTTCCTTTTCACATACCAATTAATAATTCAAGCAAGGATAAAGTTTATGCCCTTTGGGCAAGGTATTTATATTTTCTTTCTCCACTCCTTGGAGAATGTCAACGCTTCCAAAGACTCTCCTTCCATGACATTGAAGAAGGTTTAATAATTTTATAAGGTGCTTCGAATGCCTTTGCCTCCAAACCCAACTTTGGGTTTATGAAATATAATTAAAATTTATAAAACCCACTTTGATTTATAAAATATTATAATGAAAACTATAAATATTTTATTTGGGGTTTTCACCATATCACTTTAATATTATAATGACAATTATTATAATATTATATCCATTTGATGCCTTGGATAATTTTCTTCCTTGGGTGAATTAAACCACCTTTTGATCCATTCTCTTGGGTGTAAAATATAGATATTTTAACCCATCATGAATTTCATAAAACTCCCACTTGCACTTGAGATGAGCTATCACCTAGCACCTTGACATCAATGACAACTAACTTTGGACATCAATGGCAACTGCTCAAAATGTCCAACAATATCTTCCTTTGTCATTGATGCCAATCCAAATTATTTTTACTAAAAGCTTAACTCATTTTTTCTCTACTCCCCCTAGGACATTGCTCCCCCTGGCTCAATGCTCTTCTTAAATACAAAATCCCTCTCATTTTTCTTAACTTATCAAATTGCGCCACCTTACTCATATCTCTCCCCCTTTGACATCAATGGCAAAGGGTCATCTTTGGGTCTCAGGGCTAAGAATGAATCTCTTATCTTAGCTCCTCCACATTTTATTGAGGTGGTTAATTTCAGGGTGGGAGTATTTCTACTCCCAAAAAATATTGTTCTTTACCTTTAGCATCTTCTCTTCTTTTTTGAGTTTCCTAATTTCTTTGACTATTTCTATCCCTGTCCATGTTCCTATCTATGTCAACATTCATGTTCCTATTCCCATTCTTGTTCATATCCATGTTCCTATTCCTGTACCTATTCCTGTTCCTATTCCTGTTCCTATTCCTGTTCATATCCATGTTCCTATTCCTATTCTTGTTCCTATTCATGTTCATATCCATGTTCCTATTCCTATTCCCTGTTCCTATTTATGTTCATGTTCCTATTCTTGTTCATGTTCACATTCATGTTTCTGTTCTTGTTCCTGTTCCTGTTCACATTCATGTTCTAGTTCCTGTTCATACCTATTTTTGGAATATCTGCTCCACACCACTTTGTTGTGTGACCATCATTATTGCACTTATAACACTTAATGTTATTATTCCTTGGAGGTGCAAATGTTTTAGGATTTCTCCTAGTGAAGCCATATCCTCTTATGTCATGAATCCTGAAATTTATTGCCTTATGACCAAAATTATTACATGAGTAGCAATACCCATGAAAAAATTATTTGTTCCTATATTTATATCTTTCATGTGTCCTACATTGTGAAGCCATGTGCCCAAACCTATGACGTGAAAAGAATCTTCCATTAAATTTTCCTTTTCTTTACCTCATTGGTCTCCTATTATGTTTGTTGTTCCATCTGTATCTTCTTTGAGTATTGATCCTATTTTTGTTGAACTCTTTATTGTCCAACTCATCCTCTGATGTCTGAATTTCTTCTTCTGAAGTATCTTCATCTGAAGTTTCTTCTCCTCCAAAACTTGAAGTTGACTCCCCTTCCTATTTTTTTTGAGCTTGTTCAAAACTAAGACCTGTTTTGTATGTTGACATTCTTTGTACCTTGAACATCTTATCCATAATATTTGATCTACTTTTAAATCCTTTCATATTAATATTAGAGTCCTCTAAATATTCTTTTAGTAGTGCTACATCTTGTGCTAACTTCTCACATTATAAGATATTTGCTTCTAACTTATCCTTGAACCTCTTTGCCTTAGCTTTTGATTTTTCTAAATCCTCTATGAACAATCTTCTCTCTTCATCACATTATTGGAACTAAATTTCAAGTTTGGAGTTTTACTTTCTTACCTTATTTACTATGTCAAGGGCATAGATAAGTTCTCCCTTGAGATCACAACCATTTTCCTCTGAATATTCCTCTATTTGTTTGCCTTTGTCTACTTCTTAATTTTCTTTTAACTTGTCTTCTATGAGATCACCTTTTTTATCCTTTAATTCCATTATAATATTTTCATCAGGTACTTCAAATGTATCTTCATATTCATCATCACTAAAACTATAACCATGCCTTATACAATCATATTCAAGATGTCCAAAGTTACCACATATAAAACACTTGAGAATGATTAGAGTCCTTTTCTTAACTAGTTCTTTTTCTTCAATAATAAATAGGACTTCGTCTCTATCATTGTCTAAAAAACTAGCATCACTATCACTTGAGTACTTACTTGCCTTATCCGCATAGCAGCTTCTCTTTTGCCTTTGAAAGAATTTGTTTCCTTGTCTGCTTTGTCCATCCTTGCTTTTATTTTGGTGCTTGTATCTTTTCGGTTACTTGTACATGTGATCCTATTTTTCCTCAACATTATTATTCTTGGGTTCTTGATAATCTATTGCAAAATATCCATACCTTCAATAGTTGAAACATTTGACAAATCTTTTATCTCTAGATCTTCTATAGTCCTTATCTCTTCTACCATAGTTATCTTCCTCATCACTAGATAACTCATTACTTTATTCTGACTTCTTACCATTTGTCTTATTGATTGCTTCCTTCTGGGACATAGGATCTTTTGTTCTTATCTCAAATTCTATGAGCATACCAAGAAACTTATCTCTTGTCCAAGTATCACCATCTATTGATACTTCTATAGCAAAAACCTATTCACTAAAGCTTTTTGGAAGATATATTAAGACTTTATCACAAACATAAGATTCATCAACCGTCATACCAAGTCCTCACATCATTAACAACCTCATCAAGTTGAAGTAGGTAAGAACTAATATTTTCATCTTCATCCATTCTTAATACTTCAAGTTGTGTTTTGAGATTTTTGACTCTTTGCTCTTTTGACACTTTTATCTCTTTCATATATGTATATTGTAATTTATCCCACATTTCTTTTGTAGTTCTACAATGCATAACTTTCATAGACTCTATTCTATGTAAACCTCTCACAAGTGCAATCATTAATTTTGAATTATAGTGTTGTAGAAGCTTAACTTCCATATCAGTAGGAGGATTGAATTTGGGATCATATCTGAATTCCATTGCTTCCCAGACTTCATTGCCAAGTGCCATTAAGTAGAACCTCATCATCATACTCCAATATAAATAGTCACTTCCATCAAATACTGGTGCTGAGTTATTTGAGGGCACCTCCTTAGGATCCATTGTGTTCTTGTTAGCTTTTCCTTCAAGTTGTTAAACTCTTATGAAGGAACCTGCTATGATACCAATTGAAGAACACAAGATTATACTGAGAGGGGGGGTGAACAATATAAGACCACTTTTTACTTTTCTTTTCAAACCAATTTTATGCAATGTGTAGATAGCAATATTAATAGTAGAAATCAAAGCAATGCACAAATCATCACACAATAGAGACACCATAATTTACGTGGTTCACCCAATGTGGGCTACTCCACGAAGAAAATATTTCACTAAAATTTTCTCAATAAATCTGTTGGGAATCCTTTCCAATTATAATTTTTATGGAACTTTGTCCAAAGGAGACAACAATACCCTAAATCAAGTTCATGGATCTCTATCCACATGAGAACTCCTTCTCCTCTGCTCTAGTTGGTGATCTTCTAGAAGACTATTGCCTCCACTGCACTGGCTTGTGGATCTCTCTCCACTGAAGACTCTTATCCCTAATTAGAAGACCTATTCTCACTGCCCTGGCTGATGGATCTCTATCCACTAGAGACTACTGTACTCTTTACTCTGTCACCTCTAAAGATGTCTCAAATCTGTACTAAACATAGTGTAGTCGATGTAGCACAAATATGTTCAACAAGTCCACTTAGAACTTGCTTGAATCATCTCAACAAGTCCACACAAAACTTGCTTGAATTTGCTCAACAGGTCCACTCAGAACCTACTCAAATCTGCTCAACAAGTTCACACAGAACTTGCTCAAATATGCTCAACAAGTCCACATAAAACTTGCTCAAATCTGCTCAACAAGTCCACACAGAACTTGCTCAAATCTTCTCAACAAGTCCACATGAACTTGCTTGAATCTGCTTAACAAGTTCACATAGAACTTGCATGAATCTTCTCAACAGGTCCACTCAAAACCTGCTCAAATATGCTCAATGGGTCCACTCAGAATCTACTCAAATATGCTCAATAAGCTTACTTAGAACTTGTTCAATATGCTCAATAGGTCCACTAGACCCCACCAAATTTGTATTGTAAGCTTCCACAAAAGCTCACATAAAATCAGCCCACAAGTCTTCTCAAAGACTTACCTCAAATCTTCTTAACAAGTCCACATAAAACTTGTCCAATCTGCTCAATAAGTTCACTCAGAACATAACCAATATCATAAAATCATAAAAAGAATTGTTAGAGACTTAATATGCTCAACACTCAATGCTCAATCACTTTCCCAACTCAAATCAGAATATAGAATAGTTTTTTTATGGAACTTGAATAATCACTTCACACTCTCACTTGACTAGGCTTAATCAACTCTACTCAACCAATTACACAAGAAACAACCCTTGCTCACAAACCCTAGTCCAAGCATGTAAAAATTAACTCAAAATGTTTCCAACAATGCTCAACAACAAATCTCACATATCAATGATACTCATGTTCTTTTCAAACCCTAGTTCAAGTTCTTTGCACTACAACTTACTTAAACAACAATGCTTATAAATTAAACTTTACATAACAATGATACTCATGTTATTTTCATCTCCTAACTTAAGTTCTTCACACAACCAATGGTTTCAACAACAATGCTTATAAAACAAGGTTTTAATATCAATTCTTTATTTTAGAAAACCTTGAAGCATTAATTCAACACATTCAATAAGGAAGCCCTAAAAAAATCCTTTTCACTCCAAACATATTTTTTAGAAAACCAACCACTCAACTCAACTAAGAAAGAGATTGCTCATACCTTTTTCTTGTCAAGGAGTTGTTCTCACAAATTTACCGCACTCACAAATTCCTCTTTGCCAATCTCAATAAGGGTTAGAAGATTTCAATAAAACACAATACAAAAAGATGACTAAAATACACCTTATCACTCCAACTTAAAAATAATATTCACCATAATATTATTTAATAGAAAAACCCTTATTAAAATAAAATCAATGCTCAATAGTCTTAATTCTCCAATATATCAATATATTAATTAAGACTTTAATAAATAATTAAAATAAAAACCTCCTTATTACTCCTAATAAAAATACTCAAATACCACCACTTATCCAATAATTAATCCTTCAAAATTTTCACTAACAACCCTTATAACTCCAACATAGGCAAACAATCATAAAATCTTAAATACCCTTATACCTCCAACTTAGGCGGATAATACAAATTTTAATAAAAAATATTTACCTCGCATTCGGGGGAATCGAACCCTCAACTATGCCCACGATGTGCACATTAGCCACAACCTCAATTATCGTACGAGCTACGTTCTCATTTGAAACCAATGAAGAAACACATGTTTCAAGTTGTGCTCCCTTTTCCCTTGGGAAAAACAACGTGCACCTTGAGAACCTTTCAACCAACACGACCTCCAACACAGCCGCCACATTTCGAACAAAGGCCCTCTTACAAATAAATATTTTTGTACTTGCCCACTCATCACTAGGCCACGCTTCCTGGTTGGCCTTGGAACAATTAACACTTTCCTTTTTAAACTGTTCAATGTACACGAAAATCCAAATTTCATGATCTCTTCTTCCTTTTTGCATACCAATTAATAATTCGATCAAGGATCAAGTTTATGCCCTTTGGGCAAGGTATTTATATTTGCTTTCTCCACTCCTTGGAGAATGTCGACGCTTCCAAAGACTCTCCTTCCACGATGTCAGCGAAGGTTTAATAATTTTATAAGGTGCTTCGAAATCCTTTGCCTCCAAACCCAACTTTTGGTTTACGAAATATAATTAAACTTTATAAAACCCACTTTGATTTATAAAATATTATAATGAAATTATAAATATTTTATTTGGTGTTTTCACCATATCACTTTAATATTATAATGAAAATTATTATAATATTATATCCTTTTGATTCCTTGGATAAATTGCTTCCTTGGGAGAATTAAACAACCTTTTACCCCATTCTCTTGGGTGTAAAATATAGATATTTTAACCCATAATGAATTTCATTAAACTCCCACTTATGAGAATGTACGAACAATGCACGAACACATAAAATGCAAGAAGACAAGAGCTAAACCTAAAATGATTATTTTTTTGAATGATATTTAACCCTAGGATTACAAAATGAAGTCTCTCATTCCACACTGGGAAAGGCAGGAGGAAGTCTTGTTCTATGTGTGTTTCAAGGCGACATCACACAGAACATATTGGTTTGATTTTTCTAAGGTTGTGTTGATAGCTTGTTTCATTTATTGTTTCTTGTGTTTCCAATTGAAACACAAATTGGACCAGGGTCCACAATCCACCCATGTGGATAGGCTAGAGCCCACCTCCACGAAGGGTGGCAAGTTACCCATAGCGGGTGATCGATCTCCAGTAAGGAGATCAACGAATGACAGGTGGAGGACACCTCTAAGCTACGATTGACCTATCCTCTGACTGATGATCGAACACTTGTTTCTAATGACTGACCTGAGGTGCCAACCATGACCTGCCCTGTGTCAACGATCGAAAATCAGGACCAATCACTACTCCAAGGCGGTTGACCACGACTAGAGGGTAGGATTTCCCTATGGCGGTTGACAATGACCAAAGGGTAGGAGCACCCTCTAGCATTAGAACTAGGTCTATCCAGTTTGTAGACAAACATAGCTACCTAGACATCAAATAAACCTTGACCTAGAGAACCTGAAAGCTACTGACCAACCCTGAATCGACTGACATGGCATATACCTCAAGGATGACACCATATTGACATGCATCCTGAGGATGAACCAGGACCTGACACATAGAAAAAAATCCACTAGAGTAGATTGACACATCAGCGACACGTGGTGGACTATCCACGTACCACATGGCAGACACAACAATCGATTGACTGATACATGGCAGACACATGGTGAACTAACCACGTGTCCACCTGACATGTGGGCGACACATGGCGGACAAGCCATGCACAATCTAAAACTTAGTTTTTGCATCACATGGCACAAGAAAAAGGGATCGACTAACATGTGACTACCCACAGGCAGTCGAAATCAAAAGGGTGACTTCACCCTTTTGAATACCCAAACATTACCCACAAGGGCAATGTGGGACTAAAGTCCCAAAATTTTCCTTACATGTGAGCGCAAAGGAACAAAGAGACCTTCATTCCCTTTTATTCCCATCGGGTAAGCTAGCCCGCCTGGCAAGAGTTCCAGGCTAGCACCCACGGGATACAGGGTTTGAATTCCTGTGGGGCTCATATAAAGCATTTTGCGTATGAAAACAATAAAAAAACAAGGTAAATTTTTATTTATTTATTTAAGTTTATTTTGTATTTTTTAAAATTCTTTTTAGTATTTATTTTATTAATAATTTAATATTATTTTATATAAAATCATTTTTTTAATAAAAAGTGATTTTTAAAATAAAATAGTTTTTATTATTAATGAATTATACTTAAATTAATTAGAAAAATGCAATAAACTTAAAAATTAAAAGACCTATTTTTTTGCAAAATTCAAATAGATGAAAGCTTTTGTTTTCTCCACAAAGGGAGCTATAAGACAAGGAAGAGCGCTATTTTTTTTGCAAAATTAGGGAACCTTAATTCTTCTCAAAACCTTATTAATTTTACAAACAATAAAGGATCAAACTTGAATTCTTTTTTGCCAAATTGTAACATAAGGAGACACAAATTTTGTAAAATTCAAAGGCAAAGTGTGCATTTGTTTTCTCCAAGGAGGAATATAACAAAAGAATTTGCACATTATATTTTTTTTGCAAAACTGAGAAGAGATTGAAGACCTTGGGTCCATAAAAACCAAGTCGTGTGTCAATTGGTTCTAGAAGTCTTTCAAACGTAGGTCGTGTGTTCACTTTACTTGAAAGGAGTGCTACTTTCTTAAATTTTGCAAATCAAAGGGGGGAAGACAAGAAATTGTATTTATTTACAAAATTGTAATACAAAGTGAGGAGCACTTAAAAATCAAAACTTGTTAATTTTGCAAAATAAAAAAGAAAGGCAATTGTTTTATACCACATTCTTTTGCAAAATTGGAAAACAAGAGGAGACATAAAATATCAAATTTTTGCACAACACAAATCAAAATTTTATTCCAAAATTTGGTGATAAAGGTGCATTTTCGATATTACTCGACAACTGTATTACAAATTGGCAAATTAGGTGTATTTTCAATTGCATCTGACACCTATGTGATAAAAATTTATGGGCACTCTTTGATTAATTATTGCATTTAATTTCTTGTTTTCGGAAATTATAAGTCAGAAAATCAAGAACACTCAAAACCCCAAATTTCACTCGCTCGTATATTTC
The DNA here is from genome assembly GCA_028583015.1 of Wollemia nobilis. Taxonomy (NCBI): domain Eukaryota; kingdom Viridiplantae; phylum Streptophyta; class Pinopsida; order Araucariales; family Araucariaceae; genus Wollemia; species Wollemia nobilis. Next base: position 1,160,259 of record JAQPPZ010000267.1, read on the forward strand.
ATTGCATAGGTATAAAGCCAAGTTTTCTTGATATTCTCTCCTAAACCAAAACCCCCAATTCACTCTTATTTGTTTGGCTCAATTTCCTCAAACTTATTATCCTTCTTCAGGAGGATTTTCAGGAAGGTGCCATTAGATGTCTTTTTGAGTGAATTATCCTTTGATACTTTTTTAGGGTATATTTAAAAAAGATTAAGTTTTTGTAAAAATGAGGAACCTTCAAAGTAGCAATTGTTTGCACTAAGGGGGGATAATTCCTTTCTTCCTTCAAACACAGATTTTGACAAAAGAGAGATAAAATTTTTAAAGGCAATCAGAAAAACAAAAGTCATCAAAATTATGCATTTTCTTGTAGACTTCATAATAGCAACTATGGTTGAAGTACTTGCAATAAAGAAGGCTTTTTTGGTGAAATTTTTTAATAAATTGCCTAGAAGGCAAAGGCACATCACAAAGAGGTAATGTTGCTAGTGAAGTGTCTAATTTTGATTCTGATTTTGGTTCAGAAAAAGCACACAAAGTGCTCATGGCTAAAACAACATTGTAAAGGGGAAACAAATTTGCCACTCTAGGCAAGCACCATCTACACTCTTTTTTTAGGCTTCATAAATAACATAAGTTTGTGTTTGAAGTAATTGCAATAAAGGGGTGATTGTACCTCTTTTAGGCTTCATAAATAGAAAACTCTTTTTGTTTGAAGTACTTGTAACAAAAGGGGGAATTTTTTTGGTGTAAAATTTGCCTAGGAGGTAATCTTTGTAAAATCCTTAACAAAGCTTCATGAGTTGCACATATTTTAAAATTAAGGGGGGATAAACATTTTTTTTTCCTACTTCACACAATTTTTTGTAAAAGGAGAGGACTTATAAGGATGCATTTTTGGCAGCGACCGACACCTTAGTCACACTTCTTGCAGAAATTTCATTACAACATGTTTTTGCAACAAAGGGGGAAACTTATAAGGGTGCATTTTTGGCAGCGACCGACACCTTAGCTACCTTATCAAAACTTTTATAAAATCATATTGTAATCGAATGAACCTTGTATGTAGTGATCTAATCTAGTACACCTAGCGGTTGCAACGGCTGGTTACCCATGCAATCCGGTTGGATGACAAGATTACAATAAGGACATTCGTTGATGTGAAGACAAAGCAAGAAATGATCCACTTTTTGCTTAGAGCAGCCAGAGCACCATGACAGAGCCCGAGCCTGAGCAAGAGTTAGTAGATCAACATCTTTTTCATTGTATTGGGATAATTATATACATTACCCAAATAATGTAATAAGGGGGGATGTTAGAATAATATTCCATTATTCAAGATATTAACCATATTCCTACATTAGGATAGATTTCATTTACAACATGGTAAAAAGTAATATTTTCTTTTCTCATTAGGTTATTACATTATTTACTACTAGGTTAGATTAATTACCTATTGTTAAGACATGAATGATTATTCACATTGTTAAGTGAATAATATTTGTTAATCTGTTAGGGTTATATCCTATAGTTGTTAGCTACTTTATGGGGAAGGCTACCTATTTACGTTGTTACCTACCTTTAGGGGGAACAACTAATTAGGCTATTCATAGCCTATTCCTAATGTTATATAAACTCTTGAATATCAATAATATTTCCTATGGTTTATGCATATTTTATTTTATGTTGCATTCACCAACAATCGGGCCGCAACGTACCCAAGGATCCTCAAGAACCTCCACAATGAGAACAACTAAACACACAATTCTGAAAACGCAATTTAAAGTAGTAAATATCACAAAGATATATGGATGAAGAAGCTTTTATTTATTTTTCTGAATTACAAAGTTAATTGGGAATCTCCCTTTTCCTTTCCCTACTATCCAACCCTCCTTTCTCATACAAAACATCAATTTATAATTTTTAGAGTAGTCACATAACGACCAAGCAGTTGGCCTCCCATATCTGTGATGGTTCAACTTCTGCAGTGGTAGGGCAATAGGATGCTTTGCATCACCTGGGCAAGTACGTGAGGGGGTGAGTGTCTATAATTGTACATAACAAAAAAATAATGATATTATTTTAATAAATTTTTTTTTTTTTTTATTAAAAATAATATCATTGTTTTTTATGTAATCCCACAGGGGACAATGCAACAGATCAGGCTTTGGTTCTTCTTCGAAAGATCCAAGGTTCAAACCGCAACGTGGGCGAGTGTGTGAGGAGGTGGGTGTGTGTTAAGTTCCCTATTGAGGGATGGGAGGAGACTGCTCGGTTGTGTGCATTGGGTTGATCGTAAGGGTTTCTCACACTAACCAAATAAAAAATAAAAAGAAAAAGATATATATTTTACTTATTAAATTCTTTAACTTTTAAATATAAGTTAAAACCATAAAATGTTGTAATAATACACTATTTTTTTAATTTAAAATTAAATAATTATATAATCATGTGAAACATAAAAAAAAAAAAATTAAATGTTTTTTTTCTAATTTAAAGTTATAGATCGTTTACATAATCAAATCAATTTTAAAAAATTAAAATTAACCTTAAAATCAAATGACAACTACCACCATTATACCGAACACCATTATAGCTAAATTTACAACTACCACCATTATACAGAAAAAATCCATTCACCATTTTAGACTTTATGATCATCATAAAATATGTCACACCGTTTTCCAACCCCCAATGACCCGGGAAAAAAGTCTACGTCAACACAGTTACCTATCATACACGTACTCACACCGTTTTCCAACCCCCAATGACCCGCAAAAAAAGTCTACGTCAACACAGTTACCTATCATACACGTACTCACTTTTCTCCTCATTTGCAATGTGCAATGCGTAGGATGCTTCTATAAATAATTTAATAATCCTTTTTATGTTTTCGTGGTATCTTCCCAACATACTTTTCAATTTTTAATTGACTGTGGGCATAACATTTTCTATCCACACCGCGTAAACAACGGAAAAGAAGGCACGTACAACTTTATTTTCTTTCAAATGTCAAAACCGTGATGACCCCGGTAATGTGGGCGTTGGGTTTGCGTTCCCACTGCGATCTGCCTTTTCCTAATTGGTAGTGAGCTTCTATAAATAGCCTTTCACACGCTATTCATTTTCACTTCCACTCATCCTCCCTTGTATTAGCCCATTTCCTGTTTGTCACTAAAATGGCCCTCGCTCTTCACAATCCCCTGCCTATTGTTAGTGGAATATTGTTTGTTCTCCTTTGCATTTGTGCAAGCCCCTGCCATGGCCTGCATAACTGCCATCACCAGGAATCCCAAGCCCTCCTCCTCCTCAAAGCCCGTCTCAATGTTTCCGGTGGCACTCTCGATTCGTGGGTGAACGGGACTGATTGTTGTAAATGGGATGGCATATCCTGTGATCTCCACACTAATCACGTCCTCACACTTAATATTTTCGATATGAACATGGACGGTGGTGTCATATCTGATAGCTTGTGCGACCTTCGTTTTCTCACACACGTCGAAGTATGGGACAATCAATTAACAGGTACTCTTCCTCCCTGCCTTGGAAATCTCTCTCATCTTCAATTTATTGATTTATCCTTTAATGAATTGAGTGGGACAATTCCCCTTAGTCTTGGAAATCTCTCTCATCTCTCTCATCTTCAATATCTTGATTTAAGCTCGAATAATTTGGATGGGACAATTCCCCCTAGCCTTGGAAATCTCTCTCATCTTCAATATCTTGATTTAAGCGGTAATAATTTGGATGGGACAATTCCCCCTAGCCTTGGAAATCTCTCTCGTCTTCAATATCTTGATTTAAGCCACAATGAATTGAGCGGGAGAATTCCCCCTAGTCTTGGAAATCTCTCCCATCTTCAATATCTTGTTTTGCAAAATAATGAATTGAGTGGGACAATTCCCCCTGGTCTTGGAAATATTTCTCACCTTCGATATCTTGTTTTACAAGATAATTATTTGAGTGGGACAATTTTCCCTGCTATTTGTTTGCTTAGCAATCTTACTTATCTTGATCTCTCTAATAGCCAACTGAATGGAAGTTTACCGTCTTTTATAGGTAACCTGTCTTCTTTACGGTCTCTTTCTCTTGGCTATAATCAATTGAGTGGAAGTATACCGTTTTCTCTAGGAAGTCTTTCCTCTCTATATCTGCTTAATATCGGGTCCAATCAGTTCAGCGGTAACGTCCCAGATTCCTTGGGCAATCTCTCTTTACTCTCTATCTTAGATATTTCCTCTAACAAACTAAGTGGGACCCTTCCCTCCTCCCTTGCTCGGCTTTCCTCCCTCATTGCCCTCTATGCTGATAGCAATGTATTCAACGAAAGCATTCCTTCCTCACCATTGTCATCTTCCATACAATTTCTCTCCCTGTCCCTCGACAACAATCAAACAATTTCGGAATCTTTTTTCCATAACCTCACCAAATTAAAGGAATTGTATTTATCCAATTGTGTACTGAACATTAGCACCTCATGGATCCCCTCTTTTCAATTAACCAGTCTGCAGTTGATATCATGTAATATTGACGGACAAATTCCATTGTGGATTTCAACCCAATACTCACTTAAGGAGTTGACATTGGCCAAGGACAACCTTGTTGGAGAAATTCCCTTTTGGCTATGGGATATTAGTCCATCCTTGGATTATATAAATCTTACTGCAAATCTCTTGGAAGGCTGCCTTTTTACAAATACTTCAACTTGGACGCAAATTATTTACTTAGACTTTTCTAAGAATGCATTGAGTGGAGGCATCCCATCATTATGGTCTCCTTATATGAGGCTCATGGCATTTTAGTCCTCAATGATAATTTTCTTACAAGTAACATTCCTCCTACCCTAGGCAACTTACCATCACTAGAAGTGTTAAATCTAGCCAACAACAATTTAGATGGTGACATCCCATTCAACTTGGCCAACTGTGCTTCTCTTCAAATATTGAATTTGGCAAATAATAGTTTGCAGGGAAGAATACCTCACAACTTTGGTAAACTAAGCAAACTTTCTTCATTAGTTCTTCGAAAGAATAAGTTGGAAGGATCAATCCCTCATTCAGTAACAAATTGTACAAGGTTACAAGTTGTTGACTTTGGACAAAACCAATTTATAGGCCGGATTCCAAATTTTATTGGAAATCTTTTATTGTTAAGAGTATTGGTGATGAGGGAGAACAATTTGATAGGCAATATTCCTTTAGAAACTGGCCAGCTAATGCAACTCCAAATCTTGGATCTCTCTTCCAATTGTTTATCAGGTGTTATTCCACATAATATTTCATATATAAAAGCAATGACTACACCAAATAAAAATGACTTTGTGTTGTCGAACAACTATGTAATGGAAAATCATAGTCATACTAACATAACATACAAATATGAGGATGAATTGTATATAACTTCCAAAGGCAAAAGTCAGTACTATCCTTATATTCATTCCACCTTGACATCTATAGATCTTTCAAACAATCAATTGAGTGGAGAAATTCCCTTTGATTTTGGAATGTTGAAGGGCTTGAGGCTTCTCAATCTGTCTATGAACAATCTCATGGGATCTATTCCAAATAGTTTAGGAGCAATGAGTCAACTTGAGTCACTAGACCTTTCTACAAATAGACTCTTTGGAAAAATTCCTATGGAGTTGGACTCTCTAAACTTCTTGGGGACATTAAACTTGTCCAACAACAACCTTTCAGGCAATATACCCCAAGGGAAAAAGCTAATTACATTTACAGAATCATCATATATAGGAAATCCAAATTTATGGGGTTGTCCCCTTCCAAAGAATTGTTCTTGGCCAGAATTTGCTTCTCCTCCTCCCACATCTTCTAACAAACAAGAGAAAAGCATGAGAATCCCATGGTACAAGATTGCAGTGGGATTGTCATGGGGAGCAAGTTTTGGAGGCACATTGTCATTGATTATAGTAAACAAGAGATGGATGAACAAATACTTTGAAAAAGTTGATGTTGTTTTGAAGTTTTTGTTCCCTTGGCTCAACAATTGGATATTATGAAGAAAAATTTCTCCACTTCAGGTAAATACGAAGGGTTTATAAATTTTTTATTTTATTATTAAATTAGAATGTGAATCTATATTATTTATTTTCAAGTAATATATAGTTTATTATATTTTTCTATGATGTTAGAAATTTCAATATATATTTGGAATGAAGGTTCATTGTTATATATTATTCTTTTTATTTAGAATAAGCAACTACTTATATACATGTTTGGATAATCCATTTATATTGTAGGTAGACATACAATACAAGGTTACAAATATTCCTTCACTTGTGGGTAAGTTTTCTTGCTAGGCATATCTTATAAGGTTGATGATGTTCACTTCTTATATGATTGAGGTAGGATAAGAAATGCACATTGAGAAGCACATTTGTGCATATCCTTATTCACTTATTTGAGAATTTTATTCTATATTATTGGATAAATCTATGGATTTTGTTAATCTTCACTTATGTGGTTTTTATAAATTTTACAAGTGTTTCACAGTCAAACTCCTATAAACAATTTCAAGTTATTCACAAATGCTACTTCAGTGTCAAAATTACTAGTTGTTTTTATAGAAAAATATTTGCACTATCATGGCATATTATTGTGAGATGTTCTAACAAAATTGTGTTATCTTTTATGATGAAATAACATCACAAGCATATTTTAAAATCCAAACTAAAGAGTTCATAGTGTAGAAAGCATAGTGAAAGCTTCCATTTAAGTGTGTCTTCTAATATATCAAATTGGATAACAGTAAAATGAGTAGAGATCTATGTATCCCATTCAAATGTCTTATGAAAGCATGGTGAAGTCATGATAGTGATTGTATTTTGAAGGAGTTGCATGACAAGTGGTTGAATTTTGATCCTATTATTGGTTCCACTTCAAGAGGTGAGATTGTAACTGAGATTGTAACTCTAGATATGATTGATTGTGCTTATATGGGGGTTAAACAAAGAACCTGTTTCACTTGAGTTGTTATTTATGGTCTTCTACACTTTGGATGATATATCTAGTTTGCATGAAAGTTATTTTGAATACTGTCTCATGTTTTCCTTCGTTAAGATCAAGTTTGATTATAACGATGAAATGTTTTTTGATGAAAATCATGAAGTATTGCTTCTTGGCACAAAAGTTTCTGATTCTGGTAAATGACCTCCTACTAGCACTAGAGCATGAATGTCTTAAGTCTCTTTTTATTATATGAATATGTAAGCTCACTATAACAAATGGTTGAAATGCAAATAAGAATTTGAATCCAAACTTGGAATAGTTGATGCAATTCCCCACCTATCTAAAATTGTTTATACACCTTTTCATTTGGTAAACTAGATATTGGCTTTTCTAGTGAGATTAAAATAATTTCTTATTTAAAAAAAAAGTATTATTAGTCTCTTGTTACTTTCAATGTGTCTTTGTGGATATTTGAAATTTGTGATTTATTGTCTTATTTATATTTCAGGAGCATCTCTTCTAAAGATACTATCAAACTTTTCAAGTTACTAGAGCCCCTAGAAGGAAGGATGGAGCAAAGATTATTTTGGTCATATTAAAAAAAACAAAGAATTAAATATGCATTCCTTTTGGTAATAGAGAAAGCATATAAAGTTCTTGGTATTGGACTCTAGTAGTTGTTGATTTTTGACTTTATGCTTTGCTTGTGGTTTTGATGTTTATGTTTGTTTTATATTTCATTTTTTAAATTTCCATGCATGGATGTTTTTATATTTATTTTCCCTTTGTTTCGTACAAGGTTGATTTATATTTTAGATTGAAAATTTTTATTTGTTTTTCTTTAGGACTAGGAAATCGATATCAAACACATTGTTGGTGTGATATTATGTCATAGAAAATCCTTGTACCTGCTACTAAGGTTTGAATCTCTCTCTTCTCTTTGTAGTTTCCATTCCAATTTGTTATTGTTTTATTTATGTAGTTTGTTCTTCCTCATTTTTATTTTTTAAAATGAATTATGGAAATTTTCTCATAATATTTAACTTAATTTACAATGGTTCCTGGATATTACAAGTATCACATATTCTAAGAATATTCTTTAAGCACTTTGGTATTTATGATGGCTAACTAGTTGATCTTCTCTAGAGTCATTTTCTTCCCTTTGATTTTTCCTTTAAGATCCATTGGTATATTCTCATCCATTTAGTTGATTGGCTAAATATTTTCCATTCAAGTATTGTTGTTAAACACTAAAAATATTTATTTTTATTTTTTCCTATTTCACTATATTGTTCTAATGTTGTTACTAAAACATGTTTCCAAATCCTCACTACTTAATTTAAACTACCAAATTTGCTCTTTGATATTTCTTATATCCTTCATGAGAAAGAATATACGGTATTTTTGGCCCATCTACACCAAGCATCCAATGCACCCCATTATACAATGGGTACATTACTAAATCTGAAAAGCAACTTCATATTATTGATGTTGTAAATTACATATAGGTTCTTTCTAGAGGTAACTTATTTTATTTTTATTATTTTAGAAGTTATTTCTTTTGTCTTTCTAATTGTTTTGTTTTTTCGTTGTTGGATGACATGCTTTACTCTTTGGTTGTAGCTGATTTATCACATAGAGGAACATCATGCATTCAAATTTGGAGAATGTGTAGTGGCTAGTGTGTATGTTGCACCCCACTTCACTTGTGGTCTCAAGACCCAACATGGGATACAATCCTAATGTCATACAAAATCTGGTTGCAAAGGAGGAGGATCTGCATTAGATGCATGGAGTAATGATGTCTAATCACAATCATGAGATGATGCTTCCTACCATATAAATTCTTGATTTTGGTAAATGATCTTCTAATGAAACTAGAGCATGAATTTCTTAGAGTGTTTTCTTAGTAGGTGAATATGTAAGCTCACTATAACAAATGGTTGAAATGTAGAGAAGAATTTGAATCCAAACTTGGAATAGTTGTTGCAATTCCTTACCTATTTAAAATTGCTTGCATACATTTGCCTTTGGTGAACTAGTTATTGGATTTTTCTAGTGAGATTAAAAAAATCTCATTTGCTTTTATGTATTACTAGTCTCTTGTTGCTTTCAATGTGCCTTTGTGCATATTTGAAAATTGTGATTTATTGTCTCATTTATATTTTTGGAGTATCTCTTCTAGATCTACTATCAAACTTTTGAATTCTTAGAGGTCAGTTTACTTAAGTCTAAATGCAAACTCAAACCCCCCATGTGAACTGGTCATGAAAGGAATGCAAAGTCACTCATGTTGATATTTATTGCATGCAGACTGCCACTTCTACCCGAGATTGGGCTTGTTTGTCGATAAACTGTTTCTTATGACTTACTCGATGTTGTCTACAATAGCTAAGATCTGGCCTCTATCGTTTGCAACGACTAATGTTTTGCTGCTCTAGCTTGGACGCGCTGCGACGCTTGAAGACGAGCCCCAAAGAGGGCCACGAGCTTGGAAAGTCCAAGATTATGTCTTATGATCTTATGAGTGTGTCTATTTAAGTAGCTCCCCTAAGCATGACACGATTTAGGTGTCTATACTTATAAGGTTGATTTACATTGTAGATTGACACATTTTATTTGTTGTTATTTAGGACCAAGAAATTGATTCTAGACACATTGTTGGTGTGGATATTTCATCAAAAATCCTTGTATCTACTACTAAGGTTTGAATCTCTCTTTTCTCTTTGAAGTTGTCATTCCAATTTGTTATTGTTTTATTTATGTAGTTTGTTCTTATTTTGTTTTCTAAAAATAATTATGGAAGTTTTCTCATAATATTGAACTTAATTTACAATGGTTCCTGCATATTATAGGTATCACATATGCCAAGGAAATTGGTCAAGTACTTTGGTATTCATGATGGCTAATTAGTCAATCATCTTCTATACTATAGTTTATCCATATTCTTCCCTATGATTTTTTCTTTAAGATAAATTGGTATACTTTCATCCATTTAGTGAATTGGATAAAGATTTTCCATTCAACTACTATTTTTGAGCATTAAGATTTTTTTTCTTATTTTTTTTTCTTTTTTTCTATTTCTTTATATGGTTCTAATTATGTTACTCAAATATTTTTCAAGTTCCACACTGCTTAATATAAATTATCAAATTCATTCTTTGATATTTCTTAGATGTTTTATAAAAAATGATAGATGGTTCTGCTTGCCCATCTACACCAAGCATCCAGAGCACCTCATTATACAATGGGAATATTACTAAATTTTATAAGAAACTTTTAGGAATTTTATTTTTATTTTTTAAAAGTTATTTCTTTTATATTTCTAATTATTTTGTTTGTCATTGTTGGATGACATGCTTTACTATTTGGTTGTAACTAATTGAGCACATATAGAAACACCACATATTCAAATTTGGAGAATGTGTAGTGGCTAGTGTGTATGTTGTGTGTCACTTTACTTGTGGTCTCAAGGCCTAACATGGGATACAATCCTAATGTTATACAAAATTTGGTTGCAACAGAGGAGTATTTGCATTAAATGCATGGGGTAATGATGTTTAATCATAATAATGAGATAATCACAATCATGAGATGATGCTTCCTACTATAAAATTTCGTAATTATAGTAAATGATCTCCTAATGGAACTAGAGCATGAATTTCTTAAAGTGTTTTCTTAGTAGGTGAATATGTAAGCTCACTATAACAAATGGTTGAAATGTAGAGAAGAATTTGAATCCAAACTTGGAACAATTGCTGCAATTCCTTACCTATTTAAAACTACTTGCACACATTTTCCTTTGGTGAACTAGTTCTTGAATTTTTCTAGTGAGATTTAAAAAAATCTCATTTGTTTTTATGTATTATTAGTCTCTTTTTTATTTCAATGTGCCTTTGTGCACATTTAAAATTTGTGATTTATTGTCTCATTTATATTTTAGGAGCATCTCTTCTAGAGCTACTATCAAAATTTTGAAGTTAATAGAGCCCTCACAAGGAAGGATGAAGCAAAGTCTATTTTGGTCATATTGAAGAAAAAAATTGAAATATGCATTCCTTTTGCTAATAGAAGAAGCATATAAAGTTCTTGGTATTGGACTCTAGTAGTTGTTGATTTTTGACTTTATGCTTTGTTTGTGGTTTGATGTTTATGTTTGTTTTTATTTTTATATTTTAAAATTCCATGCATGGGTGTGTTTGTATTTATTTTGCATTATTTTATACAAGGTTGATTTACATTGTAGATTGATGGATTTTGTTTGTTGTTCTTTAGGACCAAGAAACTAATTTTAGACACATTGTTGGTGTGGATATTTCATGATAAAATTTTTAATCTATTGCTAAGGTTTGAATATCCCTCCTCTCTTTGAAGTTGTCATTCCAATTTGTTATTATTTTATTTATGTAGTTTGTTCTTCCTCATTTTTGTTTCCTAAAAATAATTATGGACATTTTATCAGAATATTTAACTTCATTTACAATGGTTCTTGGAAATATTACATGTATCACACATGCCAAGAAAATTGGTCAAGTTCTTTAGTATTCATGATGGCTAACTAGTCAATCATCTTCTCTAGTGAAGGTCAATCATCTTCTTCCCTTTGATTTAACCTTTAAGATCAATTGGTATACTTTCATCCATTTAGTTGATTGACTAAATATTTTCCATTCAACTACTATTTTTAAGCACTAAATATGTTTGTTTTTGTTTATTTTTATTTTATTGTATGATTCTAATGTTATTACTCAAACATTTTTCCAGCTCCACACTGCTTAATTTAAACTACCAAATTCACTCTTTGATATTTCTTAGATCCTTCATAAAAAGGATAGATGGTATTTTTCGGCCATCTACACCAAGCATCCATAGCACCTCATTATACAATGGGAACATTACTAAATCTGATAAGCAACTTCATACTATTGATGTTGTAAATTGCATATAGGTTCTTTCTAGAGGTAACTTATTATTTTATGTTTAATTTTTTATAAGTATATATTTTGTATTTCTGAGTCTTTTGTTTGTCGTTGTTGGATGACATGCTTTACTCTCTGGCTGCATACAAGAACACTATGCATTCAAATTTGGAGAATATGTAGTGGCTAGTGTGTATTATGTGCATCACTTTACTTGTGTTCTCAAGGCCTAACATGGGATATAATCCTAATGTTATACAAAATTTGACTGCAAAGGAAGATGATATGCATTAAATGCATGGAGTAATGATGTCTAATCACAACCATTATATGATGCTTCCTACCAAATATTTTTTTTATTATGGTAAATGATCTCCTAATGGAACTAGAGCATGAATTTCATAGAGTGTTTTCTTAGTAGGTGAATATGTAAGCTCACTATAACAAATGGTTGAAATGTAGAGAAGAATTTGAATTCAAATTTGGAATAGTTGTTGCAATTCCTTACCTATTTAAAATTGCTTGCACACGTTTACCTTTGGTGAACTAGTTATTTGCTTTTGCTAGTGAGATTAAAAAAAATCTCATTTGCTTTTATGTATTATTAGTCTCTTTTTGCTTTCAATGTACCTTTGTGCACATTTGAAATTTGTGATTTATTATCTCATTTATATTTTAGGAGTATCTCTTCTAGATCTACTATCAAAATTTTGAAGTTAATAGAGCCCCTACAATGAAGGATGAAGTAGATTTAGTCATATTGAAGAAAATAGAGAATAAAATATGCATTCTTTTTGCTAATAGAGGAAACATATAAAGTTATTGGTATTGGAATCTAGTAGATATTAAACTTTGACTTTATGGTTTGCTTGTGGTTTGATGTTTATGTTTTTTTTTATATATTTTTATCTTTTAAATTTCTATGCATGGGTGTGTTTGCATTTATTTTACCTTTATTTCTTACAAGGTTGATTTACATTGTAGATTGATGGATTTTATTTGTTGTTCTTTAGGACCAAGAAATTAATTTTAGACACATTATTGGTGTGGATATTTCATCGAAAAGCCTTGTACCTACTACTAAGGTTTGAATCTCCCTTCTCTCTTTGAAGTTGCCATTCCAATTTGTTATTATTTTATTTATGTAGTTTGTTCTTCTCAATTTTTATTTTCTAAAAAGAATTATGGATATTTTCTCAAAATATTTAACTTAATTTACAATGGTTCCTACATATTACAGGTATCACATATGCCAAGGAAATTGGTCAAGTACTTTGGTATTCATGATGGCTAACTAGTCAATCATCTTCTATAGTGAAGGTCAACCATATTCTTCCCTTTGATTTGCTCTTTAAGATCAATTGGTATACTTTCATCCATTTAGTTGATTGGCTAAATATTTTCCATTCAACTACTATTTTTGAGCATTATATATATATTTATATATATATATATATATATATATATATATTCTTATTTCTCTATATGGTTCTAATTATGTTACTCAAACATTTTTCTAGCTCCACATTGCTTAATTTAAACTATCAAATTCATTCTTTGATATTTCTTAGATCCTTCATAAAAAAGGATAGATGGTACTTCTTGCCCATCTACACCAAGCATCCAGAGCACCTCATTATACAATGGGAATATTACTAAATTTGATAAGAAACTTCTATTGTTTAATAATATAGTTTCTTTCTAGAGGTAAATTTTCTTTTTATTTTTTAGAAGTTATGTCTTTTATATTTCTAAGTGTTTTGTTTGTCATTATTGGATGACATGCTTTACTCTTTAGTTGTAGCTAATTGAGCATATAAAGGAACACTATGTATTCAAATTTGGAGAATGTGTAGTGGCTAGTGTGTATGTTGTCACTTTACTTGTGGTCTCAAGACCTAACATGGGATACAATCCTAATGTTATACAAAATTTGGTTGCAAAGGAGGAGGATCTACATTAAATGCATGGAGTAATGATGTCTAATCACAATCATGAGATGATGCTTCCTACCATAAAATTTTGATTCTAGTAAATGATCTCCTAATGGAACTAGAGCATGAATTTCTTAGAGTGTTTTCTTAGTAGGTGAATATGTAAGCTTACTATAACAAATGGTTGAAATGTAGAGAAGAATTTGAATCCAAACTTGGAACAATTGCTGCAATTCCTTACCTATTTAAAATTGCTTGCACACGTTTGCCTTTGGTGAACTAGTTATTGGATTTTTCTAGTGAGATTTAAAAAACTCTCATTTGTTTTTATGTATTATTAGTCTCTCATTTCTTTCAATGTGCCTTTGTGCATATTTAAAATTTGTGATTTATTGTCTCATTTATATTTCAGGAGCATCTCTTCTAGAGCTACTATCAAAATTTTGAAGTTAATAGAGCCCTCACAAGGAAGGATGAAGCAAAGTCTATTTTGGTCATATTGAAGAAAATAAAATTGAAATATGCATTCCTTTTGCTAATAGAAGAAGCATATAAAGTTCTTGGTATTGGACTCTAGTAGTTGTTATTTTTTAACTTTATGGTTTGCTGGTGGTTTGATGTTTATGTTTTTTTTTTTTTTTTTATATTTTAAATTTCCATGCATGGGTGTGTTTGTATTTATTTTGCATTATTTCTTACAAGGTTGATTTACATTGTAGATTGATGGATTTTGTTTGTTGTTCTTTAGGACCAAGAAACTGATTTTAGACACATTGTTGGTGTGGATATTTCATCAAAAAGCCTTGTATCTACTGCTAAGGTTTGAATCTCCCTCCTCTCTTTGAAGTTGTCATTCCAATTTGTTATTGTTTTATTTATGTAGTTTGTTCTTCCTCATTTTTGTTTTCTAAAAAGAATTATGAACATTTTCTCAAAATATTTAACTTAATTTACAATGGTTCTTACATATTACAGGTATCACATATGCCAAGAAAACTGGTCAAGTTATTTAGTATTCATGATAGCTAACTAGCCAATCATCTTCTCTAGTGAAAGTCAATAATCTTCTTCCCTTTGATTTGTCCTTTAAGATCAATTGGTATACTTTCATCCATTTAGTTGATTGGCTAAATATTTTGCATTCAACTATTGTTGTTAAGCACTAAACATGTTTGTTTTTTGTTTCTTTTTATTTTGTTGTATGATTCTAATGTTATTACTCAAACATTTTTCTAGCTCCACATTGCTTAATTTAAACTACCAAATTCACTCTTTGATATTTCTTATATCCTTCATAAAAAAGGATAGATGGTATTTTTTGCCCATCTACACCAAGCATCTAGAGCACCTCATTATACAATGGGTACATTACTAAATTTGATAAGCAACTTCATACTATTGATGTTGTAAATTGTATATAGGTTCTTTCTAGAGGTAACTTATTATTTTATTTTTAATTTTTTATAAGTATTTTATTTTGTTTTTCTAAGTGTTTTATTTGTCATTGTTGGATGACATGCTTTACTCTCTGGCTGCATACAGGAACACTATGCATTCAAATTTGGAGAATGTGTAGTGGCTAGTGTGTATGATGTGCATCACTTTACTTGTGGTCTCAAGACCTAACATGGGATACAATCCTAATGTTATACAAAATTTGGTTGCAAAGGAGGAGGATCTGCATTAAATGCATGGAGTAATGATGTCTAATCACAATCATGAGATGATGCTTCCTACCACATAAATTTTTGATTCTGGTAAATGATCTCCTAATGGAACTAGAGCATGAATTTCTTAGAGTGTTTTCTTAGTAGGTGAATATGTAAGCTCACTATAACAAATGGTTGAAATATAGAGAAGAATTTGAATTCAAACTTGGAACAATTGTTGCAATTCCTTACCTATTTAAAATTGCTTGCACACGTTTGCCTTTGGTGAACTAGTTATTTGCTTTTGCTAGTGAGATTAAAAAAATTCTCATTTGTTTTTATGTATTATTACTCTTTTTTACTTTCAATGTGCCTTTGTGCACATTTGAAATTTGTGATTTATTGTCTCATTTATATTTTAGGAGCATCTCTTCTAGATCTACTATCAAAATTTTGAATTTAATAGAGCCCCTACAAGGAAGGATGAAGCAAATTCTATTTTGGTCATATTGAAGAAAATAGAGAATGAAATATGCATTCCTTTTGCTAATAGAGGAAGCATATAAAGTTCTTGGTATTGGACTCTAGTAGATATTGAATTTTGAATTTATGGTTTTCTTGTGGTTTGATGTTTATGTTTGTTTTTTATTTTTATCTTTTAAATTTCCATGCATGGGTGTGTTTGCATTTATTTTGCCTTTATTTCTTACAAGGTTGATTTACATTGTAGATTGACAGATTTTGTTTGTTGTTCTTTAGGACCAAGAAACTGATTCTAGACACATTGTTGGTGTGGATATTTCATCGAAAAGCCTTGTATCTACTGCTAAGGTTTGAATCTCCCTTCTCTCTTTGAAGTTGTCATTCCAATTTGTTATTGTTTTATTTATGTAGTTTGTTCTTCCTCAACTTTTGTTTTCTAAAAAGAATTATGAACATTTTCTCAGAATATTTAACTTAATTTACAATGGTTCCTGCATATTACAGGTATCACATATGCCAAGGAAATTGGTCAAGTACTTTGGTATTCATGATGGCTAACTAGTCAATCATCTTCTATAGTGAAGGTTAGTCATCTTCTTCCCTTTGATTTTTCTTTAAGATCAATTGGTATACTTTCATCCATTTAGTTTATTGGCTAAATATTTTTCATTCAACTACTATTGTTGAGCATTAAATATGTTTTATTTCTTGTTTGTTTTCTTTTTTCCTATTTCTCTATATGGTTCTAATTATGTTACTCAAATATTTTTCTAGCTCCACATTGCTTAATTTAAACTACCAAATTCACTCTTTGATATTTCTTAGATCCTTCATAAAAAGGGATAGATGGTATTTCTTGCCCATCTACACCAAGCATCTAGAGCACCTCATTATACAATGGGAATATTACTAAATTTGATAAGCAGCTTTTAGGTATATTATTTTTAGTTTTTAGAAGTTATGTCTTTTATCTTTCTAATTGTTTTGTTTGTCATTATTGGATGACATGCTTTACTCTCTAGTTGTAGCTATTTGAGCACATATAGAAACACTACGCATTCAAATTTGGAGAATGTGTAGTGGCTAGTGTGTATGATGTGTGTCACTTTACTTGTGGTCTCAAGACCTAACATGGTATACAATCCTAATGTTATACAAAATTTGGTTGCAAAGGAGGAGGATCTGAATTAGATGCATGAAGTAATGATTTATAATCACAATCATGAGATGATGCTTCCTATCGTAAAAGTTCTTGATTCTAGTAAATTATCTCCTAATGGAACTAGAGCATGAATTTCTTAGAGTGTTTTCTTAGTAGATGAATATGTAAGCTTAGTATAAAAAATGGTTGAAATATAGAGAAGAATTTGAATCCAAACTTGGAACAATTATTGAAATTCCTTACCTATTTAAAACTGCTTACATACATTTACTTTTGGTGAACTAGTTATTGGCTTTTTCTAGTGAGATTTAAAAAAATTCTCATTTGTTTTTATGTATTATTAGTCTCTTTTTGCTTTCAATGTGTCTTTGTGCACATTTGAAATTTGTGATTTATTGTCTCATTTATATTTTAGGAGCATCTCTTCTAGAGCTACTATCAAAATTTTGAAGTTAATAGAGCCCTCACAAGGAAGGATGAAGCAAAGTCTATTTTGGTCATATTGAACAAAAAAAGTTGAAATATGCATTCCTTTTGCTAATAGAAGAAGCATATAAAGTTCTTGGTAATGGACTCTAGTAGCTGTTGTTTTTTTACTTTATGGTTTTTTTGTGGTTTGATGTTTATGTTTGTTTTTTTATTTTTATATTTTAAAATTCTATGCATGGGTGTGTTTACATTTATTTTGCATTATTTTGGACAAGGTTGATTTACATTGTAGATTGATATATTTTTGTTTGTTGTTATTTAGGACCAAGAAACTGATTTTAGACACATTGTTGGTGTGGATATTTCATCAAAAAATATTTAATCCATTGTTAAGGTTTAAATCTCCCTCCTCTTTTTGAAGTTGTCATTCCAATTTGTTATTGTTTTATTTATGTAGTTTGTTCTTCCTCATTTTTGTTTTCTAAAAAGAACTATGAACATTTTATTAGAATATTTAACTTCATTTACAATGGTTCTTGGAAATATTACATGTATCACACATGCCAAGAAAATTGGTCAAGTACTTTAGTATTCATGATGGCTAACTAGTCAATCATCTTCTCTAGTGAAGGTCAATCATCTTCTTCCCTTTGATTTAACTTTTAATATCAATTGGTATACTTTCATCCATTTAGTTGATTGGCTAAATATTTTTCATTCAACTATTGTTGTTAAGCACTAAGCGTGTTTGTTTTTGTTTCTTTTTATTTTATTGTATGATTCTAATGCTATTAGTCAAACATTTTTTAGCTCCACATTGCTTAATTTGAACTAACAAATTCGCTCTTTGATATTTCTTAGATCCTTCATAAAAAAAGATGGATGGTATTTCTTGGCCATCTACACCAAGCATCTAGAGCGCCCCATTATACAATGGGTCCATTACTAAATCTGATAAGCAACTTCATACTATTGATGTTGTAAATTGTATATAGGTTCTTTCTAGAGGTAACTTATTATTTTATTTTTAATTTTTTAGAAGTTATTTCTTTTATTTTTCTAAGTGTTTTGTTTGTCATTGTTGGATGATATGCTTTACTCTCTAGTTGATTGAGCACATAGGGAACACCACGCATTCAAATTTGGAGAATGTGTAGTGGCTAGTGTGTATGTTGTGCCCCACTTTACTTGTGGTCTCAAGACCCAACATGGGATACAATCCTAATGTTATACAAAATTTAGTTGTAAAGGAGGAGGATCTGCATTAGATGCATGAAGTAATGATGTCTAATCACAATCATGAGATGATTCTTCTTACCAACTAAGTTATTGATTATGGTAAATGATCTCCTAATGGCACTAGAGCATGAATTTCTTAAAGTGTTTTCTTAGTAGGTGAATATGTAAGCTCACTATAACAAATGGTTGAAATGTAGAGAAGAATTTGAATCCAAACTTGGAATAGTTGTTGCAATTCCTTACCTATTTAAAATTGCTTGCATACGTTTGCCTTTGGTGAACTAGTTATTTGCTTTTTCTAGTGAGATTAAAAAAAATCTCATTTGTTTTTATGTATTATTAGTCTCTTTTTGCTTTCAATGTGCCTTTGTGCATATTTAAAATTTGTGATTTATTATCTCATTTATATTTCAGGAGCATCTCTTCTAGAGCATACTATCAAACTTTTGAAGTTAATAGAGCCCCTACAAGGAAGGATGGAGAAGTAGGTTTAGTCATATTGAACAAAATAGAGAATTAAATATGCATTCCTTTTGCTAATAGAGAACACATATAAATTTCTTGGTATTGGACTCTAGTAACTATTGATTTTTGACTTTATGTTTTGCTTGTGGTTTTGATGTTTATGTTTATTTTTTTATATTTTTATTTTTTAAATTTTCTATGCATGGGTGTGTTTATATTTATTTTCCCTTTGTTTCTTACAAGGTTGATTTACATTGTAGATTGACATATTTTGTTTGTTGTTCTTTAGGACCAAGAAATTGATTTTAGACACATTGTTGGTGTGGATATTTCATAGAAAAGCCTTGTACCTACTACTAAGGTTTGAATCTCCCTTCTCTTTTTGAAGTTGTCATTCCAATTTGTTATTATTTTATTTATGTAGTTTGTTCTTCTTGTTTTTATTTTCTAAAAAGAATTATGAACATTTTCTCAAAATATTGAAATTAATTTACAATGGTTCCTGCATATTACAGGTATCACATATTCCAATGAAATTTATCAAGTACTTTGGTATTCATGATGGCTAACTAGTCAATCATCTTCTATAGTGAGGATTAGCCATCTTCTTCCCTTTGATTTTCTCTTTAAGATCAATTGGTATACTTTCATCCATTTAGTTGATTGGCTAAATATTTTCCATTCAAATACTATTTTTGAGCATTAAATATGTTTTTTTTTTTTTGTTTTTTTTTTTTCCTATTTATCTATATGGTTCTAATTATGTTACTCAAATATTTTTCAAATTCCACACTGCTTAATTTGAACTAACAAATTCATTCTTTGATATTTCTTAGATCCTTCATAAAAAAGGATGGATGGTACTTCTTGCCCATCTACACCAAGAATCTAGAGCAGCCTCATTATACAATGGGAATCCATTACTAAATGTGATAAGCAACTTCATACTGGGGTTATTTTCGGAGGTATACTTTTATTTTTTATTTTTTTAGTTGTCTTTTATATTTCTAAGTGTTTTGTTTGTCATTATTGGATGACATGCTTTACTCTCTAGTTGTAATTATTTGAGCACATATAGAAACACTACGTATTCAAATTTGGAGAATGTGTAGTGGCTAGTGTGCTTTGATGTGTGTCACTTTACTTGTGGTCTCAAGGCCTAACATGGGATACAATCCTAACGTTATACAAAATTTTATTGCAACGGAGGAGGATTTGTATTAAATGCATGGGGTAATGATGTTTAATCATAATAATAATGAGATAATCACAATCATGAGATGATGCTTCCTACCATAGAAGTTCTTGATTCTAGTAAATGATCTCCTAATGGAACTAGAGCATGAATTTCTTAGAGTGTTTTCTTAGTAGGTGAATATGTAAGCTCGGTATAACAAATGGTTGAAATGTAGAGAAGAATTTGAATCCAAACTTGGAACAATTGTTGCAATTCCTTACCTATTTAAAACTGCTTGCACATGTTTACCTTTGGTGAACTAGTTATTGGATTTTTCTAGTGAGATTTAAAAAAATTCTCATTTGTTTTTATGTATTATTAGTCTCTTTTTGCTTTCAATGTGCCTTTGTGCATATTTAAAATTTGTGATTTATTGTCTCATTTATATTTCAGGAGCATCTCTTCTAGAGCTACTATCAAAATTTTGAAGTTAATAGAGCCCCTAAAAGGAAGGATGAAGCAAAGTCTATTTTGGTCATATTGAAGAACAAAGTTGAAATATGCATTCCTTTTGCTAATAGAAGAAGCATATAATGTTCTTGGTAATGGAGTCTTTTATGGTTTGTTTGTAGTTTGATGTTTATGTTTGTTTTTATTTTTGTGTTTTAAATTCTCATGCATGGATGTGTTTACATTTATTTTTCCTCTATTTCTTACAAGGTTGATTTACATTGTAGATTGATGGATTTTGTTTGTTGTTCTTTAGGACCAAGAAACTGATTTTATACACTTTGTTGGTGTGGATATTTGTCAAAACAAAATTAATCTATTGTTAAGGTTTAAATCTCCCTCCTCTTTTTGAAGTGGTCATTCCAATTTGTTATTATTTTATTTATGTAGTTTGTTCTTCCTCATTTTTGTTTTCTAAAAAAATTATGAAAATTTTATCTAAATATTTAACTTCATTTACAATGGTTCTTGGAAATATTACATGTATCACACATGCCAAGAAAATTGGTCAAGTTCTTTAGTATTCATGATGGCTAACTAGCCAATCATCTTCTCTAGTGAAAGTGAATCATCTTCTTCCCTTTGATTTAACTTTTAAGATAAATTGGTATACTTTCATCCATTTAGTTGATTGGCTAAATATTTTGCATTCAACTAATGTTTTTAAGTACTAAACATGTTTGTTTTTGTTTCTTTTTATTTTATTGTATGATTCTAATGCTATTACTCAAACATTTTTCCAGCTCCACATTGCTTAATTTAAGCTAACAAATTCGCTCTTTGATATTTCTTAGATCCTTCATAAAAAAGGATGGATGGTATTTTTCACCCATCTACACCAAGCATCTAGAGCACCCCATTATACAATGGATCCATTACTAAATTTGATAAGCAACTTCATACTATTGATGTTGTAAATTGCATATAGGTTCTTTCTAGAGGTAATTTATTGTTTTATTTTTAATTTTTTAAAAGTCATTTATTTTGTTTTTCTAAGTATTTGTGTTTTGTCATTGTTGGATGATATGCTTTACTCTTTGGCTGTAGTTGATTGAGCACATAGAGGAACACTATGCATTCAAATTTGGAGAATGTGTAGTGGCTAGTGTGTATGATGTGCATCACTTTACTTGTGGTCTCAAGAACTAACATGGGATACAATCCTAATGTTATACAAAATTTGGTTGCAAAGGAGGAGGATCTATATTAAATGCATGGAGTAATGATGTCTAATCACAATCATGAGATGATGCTTCCTACCACTGAAGTTCCTGATTTTGGTAAATGATCTCCTAATGGAACTAGAGCATGAATTTCTTAGAGTGTTTTCTTAGTATGTGGATATGTAAGCTCACTATAACAAATGGTTGAAATATAGAGAAGAATTTTAATCCAAACTTGGAACAATTGTTAGAATTCCCTACCTATTTAAAAATAGTTGCATACGTTTACTTTTGGTGAATTAGTTGTTGACTTTTGCTAGTGAGATTTAAAAAATTCTCATTTATTTTTATGTATTATTAGTCTCTTTTTGCTTTCGATGTGCCTTTGTGTACATTTGAAATTTATGATTTATTGTCTCATTTATATTTCAGGAGCATCTCTTCTAGACTTACTATCAAAATTTTGAAGTTAATAGAGCCCCTACAAGGAAGGATGAAGCAAAGTCTATTTTGGTCATATTGAACAAAATAGAGAATGAAATATGCATTCCTTTTGCTAATAGAGAAAGCATATAAAGATCTTGATATTGGACTCTAGTAACTATTTAATTTTTTACTTTCTTGTGGTTTTGATGTTTATGTTTGTTTTTATTTTTGTGTTTTAAATTTCTATGCATGGGTGTGTTTACATTTATTTTGCCTTTGTTTCTTACAAGGTTGATTTACATTGTAGATTGATAGATTTTGTTTGTTGTTCTTTAGGACCAAGAAACTGATTTCAGACACATTGTTGGTGTGGATATTTCATAGAAAAACCTTGTACCTACTGCTAAGGTTTGAATCTTCCTTCTCTCTTTGTAGTTATCATTCCAATTTGTTATTATTTTATTTATGTAGTTTGTTCCTCTCAATTTTTATTTTCTAAAAAAAATTATGGATATTTTCTCATAATATTTAATGTAATTTACAATGGTTCCTGCATATTACAGGTATCACATATGCCAAGGAAATTGGTCAAGTACTTTGGTATTCATGATGGCTAGCTAGTCAATCATATTCTATAGTGAAGGTTAACCATATTCTTCCCTTTGATTTACCCTTTAAGTTCAATTGGTATACTTTCATCCATTTAATTGATTGGCTAAATATTTTTCATTCAACTATTGTTGTTAAGCACTAGACATGTTTGTTTTCATATTTATTTTTCTTTCTTCCTATTTTGTGAAAAAACTATATCAAGCTTCTAATGTTGTTACTCAAACATTTTTCAAGTCCCACACTACTTAATTTGAACTAACAAATTTCACTCTTTGATATTTCTTAGATCCTTCATAAAAAGGATGGATGGTATTTCTTGCCCATCTACACCAAGCATCTAGAGCACCTCATTATACAATGGAACCATTACTAAATATGATAAGCAACTTCATACTATTGATGTTGTAAATTGCATATAGGTTCTTTCTAGAGGTAACTTATTATTTTATTTTTTTTTATTTTTTAGAAGTTATATCTTTTATCTTTCTAAGTTTTTTGTTTGTCATTGTTGGATGACATGCTTTACTCTCTAGTTGTAATTATTTGAGCACATATAGAAACACTATGTATTCAAATTTGGAGAATGTGTATTGGCTATTGTGTTTTGATGTGTGCCACTTTACTTGTGGTCTCAAGGCCTAACATGGGATACAATCCTAATGTTATAAAAAATTTAATTGTAACAGAGGAGGATCTGAATTAAATGCATGGAGTAATGATGTCTAATAATAATAATAATATTTATAATTACAATCATGAGATTATGCTTCCTACAAAAAAGTAATTCTAGTAAATGATCTCCTAATGGAACTAGAGCATGAATTTCTTAGAGTGTTTTCTTAGTAGGTGAATATGTAAGCTTAGTATAACAAATGGTTGAAATGTAGAGAAGAATTTGAATCCAAACTTGGAATAATTACTGCAATTCCTTACCTATTTAAAACTACTTGCACACTTTTTCCTTTGATGAACTAGTTCTTGGTTTTTGCTAGTGAGATTAAGAAAATTCTCATTTGTTTTTATGTATTATTTGTCTCTTTTTTCTTTCAATGTATCTTTGTGAAATTTTAAAATTTGTGAATTATTATCTCATTTAAATTTTAGGAGCATCTCTTCTAGAGCTACTATCAAACTTTTGAAGTTAATAGAGCCCCTACAAGGAAGGATGAAGCAAAGTCTATTTTGGTCATATTGAAGAAAATAAAGAATGAAATATGCATTCCTTTTGCTAATAGAGGAAGCATATAAAGTTCTTGGTATTGGACTCTAGTAGTTGTTGATTTTGACCTTAAGCTTTGCTTGTGGTTTGATGTTTATATTTGTTTTTTATTTTTATCTTTTAAATTTCTATGCACGGGTATGTTTACTTTATTTTCCTTTGTTTCTTATAAGGTTGATTTACATAGTAGATTGACAGATTATTTATTTTTCTTTAGGACCAAGAAACCGATTTTAGACACTTTACCAGTGTGGATATTTCATCAAAAAATATTTTATCTGTTGTTAAGGTTTGAATCTCCCTCCTCCCTTTGAAGTAGTCATTCTAATTTGTTATTATTTTATTTATGTAGTTTGTTCTTCCTCACTTTTGTTTTCTAAAAAAAATTATGGAAATTTTATCAAAATATTTAACTTCATTTAAAATGGTTCTTGGAAATATTACAAGTATCATATATGCCAAGGAAATTGGTCAAGTACTTTGATATTTATGATGGATAACTAGTCAATCATCTTCTCTACTGAAAGTTAGTCATCTTCTTCCCTTTGATTTGCCCTTTAAGATCAATTAGTATGCTTTCATCCATTTAGTTGATTGGGTAAATAATTTATATTCAACTTGAAAGCACGAGATTCTGGATGAAAGAAACACTAATTGCGATGTATTCAAAATCAAACATGCTTAAGTCCTAAAATGTAGAATGCATGAAGTGAAAGAGACGAATTGAACGAAGATACAAGAAAATGGAGAAATCACAGCCCTTTTATTTAACTCTCTTGATCTCGGTTACAAAGATGCCTCCTCCCTTTTCAGGGGCTAGGAGTGTTAAATGAATTTGGTTACAATCAAGACTTAATGTTCCTCCTTCCGCGTGCCCACATTTGAAATGGGCGGGCCAAAACGTTGTCGCCGCTGGTGTTGATGAGTCCTTAACCTTTGCTGCTCCTCCTGCGATCAAAGAAACAACAAATATGTTAGTAGCACCTGCTGCAAATAAGAAACATTTGTTCTCTAAAATTAATGAAAGATGCATGTAAAATATTAGCCAAATCGATAGACAAAATGACTCTAAATGACCTGTAAATTTGATAGAGACCAGAAAACATTACCAGAGGGCCACTGCCATCGAAACAGTCAGCCAATTCACATTAAAATGCAATTCGTCCCTGGTCAGGATGAATTCGACTGTAATTCGTCCTCGGGTAGGACGAATTAGACTGTAATTCATCCTCGGGTAGGACGAATTTGACTGTGATAAAACACCGAGATAATACCGTCCAAATGTTGCATCTCGGGATCTCCAAATGACCTGCAAACATAGGGGTTAGCTAATTGGGGGCATTTTGGGATGACCCAGATGGTCGGATTCTCCCAATTTGACCTCCATCAGTGGGAATTTGACATCGCTACCTGCAAGTGAGTGGGACAACAAAATCGACGAGAACATGATGAAATCTGATCAAAACATTATGAAATCAAACATATGAACTATCTAGACAGCATAAAATGAAATGAAAGATGAACAAATGACAAAAGAACAAATTAGAATGAAACTTAAAAAGTGTGGGGCGCCCAAGTGGGCCGCCCACCGTTGGAACTTGATTTTGGCACCAATCCACTTGGGATGGGCCCAAAATCTCTTAGGATGGGGTTGTCAGCAAATTGATGGATTAAAGTGGTCAAATGTCAGGTTTTTGGGTCTGAATTCACACTTCCAATAACCACCCAATAACCTCTCTTACGAAAAATATTAAGGATGTAGAAAATGTAAATCAAAAGGGTAAAGGCGTGGTATCAAATCGGCAGCACTTCATTGCTTGAAAATGCCTCCTACTTCTCCTTTTGGGTAGGAAAAGTCCACCATTTTATAGACCCAGGGGGTCTCTTTGGAGAGGCATGCATAAGCGCCATGTGGTGGTCATAGGTGCCATGTGGCAGTCATGTCTTCTCATGAGAGAGGAAAGTCCTCCATGACTTGGGATTTCATGACTACCCTTGTGACAGTCCTCTAATGGCCCATCTACCCACCTACACGCGCGTGCGATGCAGGAGTCATCAATTGATTGTCTTTGGCTGCCACTTGGCGCCATTCTTCTTTTTGCCCGATAAACCTAGAATTCGTCCTGACCAAAGATGAATTAAGAATTCGTCCCTGGATGAGACGGATCCCAATTTGAATTCATCCCTGGGTGAGACGAATACTGAGCAAAGTGCCTGAATGTGCCAAATTGCCTTTTGACCTTACAAAATTGCTATAAAACTGGTTAGGACCACTGTTTAACCTCTAAGGGCTACCCTGGAGGCTGTGTGTGTGTCAAAGCGATCAGTGTTTGCAGTCACATAATCAGATTGGTGTTGTTTTGGTGTCTACACAACTAATGTTGTTAAGCATTAAACATGTTTGTTTTTGTTTCTTTTTATTTTATTGTATAATTCTAATGCTATTACTCAAACATTTTTTGAGTCCACATTGTTTAATTTAATATATCAAATTCACACTTTGATATTTATCATATCCTTCATAACAAAGAATGGATGGTATTTTTGGCCCAACTACACCAAGCATCCAGAGCACCTCATTATACAATGGGAACATTACTAAATCTGATAAGCAACTTCATACTATTGATGATGTAGATTGTATATATGTTCTTTCTAGAGGTAACTTATTGTTTTATTTTTATTTTTTAGAAGTTATTTCTTTTGTCATTTTAAGTGTTTCTTTTGTCATTGTTGGATGAAATGCTTTACTCTCTGGTTGTAGTTGATTGAGCACATAGAGGAATAATATGCATTAAAATTTAGAGAATGTGTAGTGGCTAGTGTATATGATTTGCATCACTTTACTTGTGTTCTCAAGACCTAACATGGGATATAATCCTAATGTTATACAAAATTTGGTTTCAAAGGAGGAGAATCTACATTAAATACATGGAGTAATGATGTCTAATCATAATTTTTAGATGATGATTCCTACCATAAAAATTCTTGATTTTGGTAAATGGTCTCCTAATGGATGTAGAGCATGAATATTTTAGAGTGCTTTCTTAGTAGGTGAATATGTAAGCTCACTATACCAAATGGTTAAAATGTAGAGAATAATTTAAATCTAAAATTGAAATAATTATTTTAATTCCTTACCTATTTAAAAGTACTTGCACACGTTTGCTTTTGGTGAATTAGTTGTTTGATTTTACTAGTGAGATTAAATTTTTTCTCCTAATATACCTTTGTGCACATTTGAAATTTATGACTTATTATATCATTTATATTTCAGGAGCATCTCTTCTAGATCTACTATCAAAATTTTGAAGTTAATAGATCCCCTACAAGTAAGGATGAAGTATATTTGGTGATATTGAAGAAAACATAGAATAGAATATGAATTTCTTTTGCTAATAGAGGAAGCATATCAAGTTCTTGGTATTGGACTCTAGCAACTACCAATTTTTTACTTTATGGTTTGCTTGTGGTTTGATTTTTATGTTTGTTTTTTATTTTTATCTTTGGATTTCTATGCATGGGTGTGTTTGCATTTATTTTTCCTTTGTTTCTTACAAGGTTAATTTGCAGTGTAGATTGATGAATTTTGTTTGTTGTTCTTTAGGACCAATAAATTGATTACAGATACATTGTTGGTGTGGATATTTCATCAAAAAACCTTGTATATACTACTAAGTTTTGAATCTACATTCTATTTTTGAAATTGTCATTCCAATTTGTTATTATTTTATTTATGTAGTTTTTTATTCTCATTTTTGTTTTCTAAAAGAATTATGGATATTGTTTTAGAATATTTAACTTAATTTACAATGGTTTCTACATATTATAGATATCACATATGCCAATAAAATTGGTCAATTACTTTGGTATTCATAATGGCTAACTAGTCATTCATCTTCTCTAGTGAAGATCAGCCATATTCTTTCCTTTGATTTTCTCTTTAAGATCAATAAATATACTTTCATACATTTAGTTGAATGACTAAAGATTTTCCATTCAACCACTATTGTTAAACACTAAACATGTTTGTTTTCTTGTTTGTTTTTTTTTTTTGGTAGAAGGGATTTTTTAAAGGGTTCCCAAACCTATTACAAGTAGGCTTTTGAAAGGCATCCCCAAACCTTAGATCTAGCAATAAGATATCAAGAAAGTAAATACAAGATATTATCACGGTCAAACAACCAACTAGCAACAGGGGCTAGCACAAGGTGTTCTTAGAGAACCAGAGAGCCAAGAATCTTGCCTAAAACTGGATTAGATATACAACAACAACATCCAGCCTAACAAACAACTAAACCAAAAATAAACAAAAATTATTTGCTAAAAGCCTTTCTCAGGAGGTCTTAGGAGGCTTGCCCACCTTTTTTTTTACCCCCATAGAAATACATCCTTGTTTAGGCCACACTTCTGAACACATTTGTTACAAGTATCCACAATTGGAACAACTTCATTCTCTTCAGGATGTAGAGCCTCAAAAATATCCATTAGAAGGGGTTGTACTCTGTTAGCAATTTTAGAGTCAATATCCTTTTTCCTGAGTGCTTTGTTGTTGGGTCTCCCCACTTTCTTTTCATACCCTAAATTAATACAAGCTTTCCTATGACTTATGGTCTTTGAACTTAGAGAGGCTTTCTCAAACACAGTTTTTGGAGAGGCTAGAGAGCTTTCCATTAACTATTGAAGAGTTGGATCATCCATGTCAAGACATTCAAAGGAATTTTGGAGGATAATACTAGAGGGATTTACCTCTTCTCCACTCTCCCTAAATTTAGGAAGTTGAACAATATCCCCTACTACTAGGCTCACTTCCCTTCTCTTCATAGGAACCATGTTCAACTCCTCCTCTCCATCAAACATGATTGATGGAAGAAGGGATTCCTCCTATAATTCCTCACTATGACCAAATTGATAAATAGAAATTGAATCTTGTTCTTTCAAATTTTGAGGATTTTGCTTAGGCACCCACTTTTCACTGAGCTTCTTACTATTTTCCTTACGACTTGCCAAAGTACTTAGAGCTTTAGGATGCAGGGGGCATAAGCTCTTATGGTGCCCACCCTTACCACACTCTTGACAAACTTGGGTTTTTTTTTTATATTCAATATTTTAACCCATGTCCCAATATTAAAAAAGAGTTCAAAAAATTTCGGTAGATCCTTCTCAATATATGTCATCACACACATTCTAGCATAGAGCATTTGATATTTGGAACTAGTAATCCGATTGAAGAAAATTAAATCCTTGATCGTCTTAGCAATAGCCTGTAATATGCTCTCATGCCATAGATGAAGTGGGAAATATGGTAGCTTGACCCATAGTGGGACAATATTAAAGCTCTACATTAGGGGATTAAAATCTAGGCCCCATTTACGTAGAAATAAACCTCGTTTGCCAAACAACCATGGACCCTCTTCTAAGATCCACTTGGAATCCTCCTTAGAGTTGAGCCTGATAAGGAATAAATTTCTTGGGATGGCCACAATTTCAAGAGACCCGATAGGTATCCATTTTTCCAAAGCCCATCTCCTCAAAGAATCAATATATGACCTCCTACATTAGAATTTTTCCACAAGATCCCATAGTCCATCTTTAAATATTATCAATCAAGCTATCAGGGATATGGATCTGGTTTGACAAAGGAGAAATGTCCTCCATTACCGCAAATGACCACTTTTGCAAATGAAGGTGCACTAGGAGGGATGGGGTCCTCCCCGTAGGTTCTGCAAGTTTTCTTGTTTGTTTTTCTTTCTTTCTATTTCACTATATTATTCTAATGTTGTTACTCAGATATTTTTCCAACTTCACAGTTCTTAATTTAAATTTCCAATTTAAATTAAATTATTTCAACATTTTTCCAACTTCTATTTTTGAGGTTGTCATTCCAATTTGTTATTATTTTATTTATGTAGTTTGTTCTTCTAATTTTTTGTTTTATATAATAATTAAGGATATTTCTCAAAATATTTAACTTAATTTACAATGGTTCCTACATATTACAGCTATCACACATGTCAAGAAAATTGGTCAAGTACTTTGGTATTCATGACAACTAACTAGTCAATCATCTTCTTTAGTGAAGATCAATCATCTTCTTCCCTTTGATTTATCCTTTAAGATCAATTAATATACTTTCATACATGTTTGTTTTATTTTTTGTTTTTCTTTCTTTCTATTTCACTATATTATTCTAATGTTGTTACTCAAACATTTTTCCAACTCCACACTCCTTAATTTAAATTACCAAATTTGCTCTTTAATATTTCTTAGATACTTCATAAGAAAGGATAAATGGTATTTCTGGCCTATAAGCAACTTCATACCAAATTTGCTCTTTGGAAATATTACTCAAACATTTTTCTAGCTCCACATTGCTTAATTTGAACAACCAAATTTGCTCTTTGATATTTATTAGATCATTCATAAAAATTATGGATGATATTTTTACCTATATGCATCAAGCACTTATAGCATCCCCTTATACAATGGGTCCATTACTAAATTTAATATGCAAATTCATACTCTTTATATTATAAATTGTATATAGGTCATTTTTGGAGGTAACTTATTATTTTATTTTTATTTTTTAAAGTTATATCTTTTATATTTCTAAGTATTTTGTAGTCATTGTTGGATGATATGATTTACTATTTGGTTGTAGTTAGTTGAGCATATATGGGAACACCCCACCTTGAAATTTAGATTGTACTAGCTAGGATGAATGTTGTGTCCCACTTTACTTGTGGTCTCAAGACCCAACATGGGATACAATCCTAATGTCATACAAACTTTGGTTTCAAAGGAGGAAAATTTACATTAGATGCATGAAGTAATGATATTTGACCATAATCATGAGATGATGCTTCTTGACACTAGAGTTCTTAATTCTGGTAAATAATCTCTTATAGGCACTAGATCATGAATATCTTAATGGGTGAATATGTAAGCTCACTATAAAAAATAGGTGAAATGTAGAGAGAAATTTGAATCCAAACTTGGAATAGTTACTACAATTCTCCATCTATTTAAAACAATTTGCACATCTTTACCTTTGATAGTGAGATTAAAAATTTTCTCATTTGTTTTTATGTATTATTAGTCTTTTGCTGCTTTCAATGTGCCTTTGTGCATATTTAAAATTTGTGATTTTTGTCTCATTTATATCTTAGGAGAATCTCTATAAAAGCATACTATTAAACTTTTAAAGTTAATAGAGCCCTTGAAAAAAAGGATGGAGCAGATTCTGTTTTAGTCATATTGAAAAAGCAAATAATTAAGTATGCATCCCTTTTGGTAATAGAGAAACATACAAAGTTCTTGTTATTGGAATGTAATAACTATTGATTTATAAATTTATGGTTTTCTTGTGGTTTTGATGTTTATGCCTTTGTTTTTTTTATTTTTTAAATTTTTGCCTATGTGCTTTTATATCCATTTTTCCTTTGTTTCTTACAAGGTTGATTTACATTGTGTATTGATGAATTTTATTTGCTTCTTTAAGATTATCAAATTGATTTGGTACACATTATTGTTGTGGATATTTCATAGAAAATCTTTTTATCTCATACTAAGGTTTGAATTTCCCTCCTCTCTTTGGAGTTATCATTCCAAGTTGTTATTGTTTTGCTTATGTAGTCTTTTCTTTCTCAATTTTTTTTTACCAAAATGAATTATGGATATTTTATGAAAATATTAAATTTACAATGGTTATTGCATGTTACATGCCATATATGTGATTATGTTAGGGGAATTGGTCAAATACCTCAACATCCATGATGCTTAACCAGTAAATCATCTTCGATAGTGAGGATCAACCATCCCCTTCCCTTATATTTTCCTTTTAAAATAAATGAGCATATTTTCATCCATTTCAATTTATTGGCTAATCACCCAGGTGTTGTAGGTGAGTTGGAGAGGAGAGGGCAATCCTCCAAGGGAGGTCCCAGGTTCAAATATCCACCCTACCAAAAAGTTGAATTGGGTATCTAAAATCCAATTGATAATGTTGGTGCGGGCAGGGTCGGGTGCGACCCCGGGTGACTTTGACGGTGTAGAACCCCCCTGTTCGTGGTCTCTCAGACCAAGGCGGCTCCGTAAGGGGTTTTTTGCTTAAAAAAAAAAATTGATTGGCTAATAATTTTCTATTCAATTATTTCTACTTAGTGTTATCTACAATATGGTGCTATCTCTTAACCTTGCTGTCAACATACCCACCCTATGTCCCCATAAATAGAACAATAGCTTCATACTGCTAAATGATATTTGTATCATATCAAATCGTTCTTTTGAGTCTTCTATTGTCTGAATACAGAAACTAAAGCACTCTCACAATCCCTCTAACATTATCACTTCTATAGTGAAAGAGGATTGTATCATAGGTCCAAACTACATCTTAAGATTTGGTGCATCATGCTTTTAGGGATTAGTAGTGAAGGCAAGGTTTGATACAAAATGACTTAAGTATTTTTTTTTTTTTTTTTTGGTGGTGGCCACAAGGGGTAAACAGACTGTGACCACGAGGGAACCATTACATAACATATCCGCAACATGTGAGGCGAGAGATTTGAACCTGGGCCTCTCAGCAACTAGAGAGGTTTAACTACCCACTTGCTCTCCAACTCCTCTACATGGGCGGATCAAAATGACTTAAGTATTACTAGATATACATGCATCAAATAAAGTTATCTTCACATGCACATACTCATGCATTATTTAAGCAATTAAATAAATAATTCATTCAAAAATAGTTGGAGCAAGGAACCTTTTTGAATTCCTTGGTTATGGGTGTAGATGTGAGTTATATTTTCTTATTTTTTATTTTAATGGACACCACATGTACAAGGCTTATTATTATTATTTTTAGTTTTAGATTTAGTTGTTGTTCCCTTGTATTCTTGTTTCTCTTTTCATCATATAACAATGATTTTATTTTTCCTCTTGTTGGTCCATGTAGTAACATATCCTCTTATGATGCTTTTGTACATGTTGGATGTATCCTAGGATATATGGTACATGTTTGTTTGATTGTTTTTCTTTCTTATTTCATTGTATCCTTATTTTTTGCTTAAATTATTTATCACAAGCTTATAATGTTGTTGCTCAAATATTTTTCAATTTACTTAAATTTTTTATCACAAACTTATAATGTTGTTAATAAAATATTTTTTCAACTCACATTAAGTTTAAACTAATGATTTTACTTTTCTTTTTATATTTCTTAGATCCTTCTTAAAAGAGATTGGAATGGATGGTAGATCTTGCCTATCTACACCAAACATATTGAGTGTGCCATTATGTAATGGAAAATTGCATATAGGTTCTTCCTAGAGGTAACTTATTAGTTTATTTTTTTATCTTAAAATTCATGTATTTTATCTTTCTAAGTGTTTTGTTTGTCATTGTTGGATGACATGCTTTAATATTTGGTTGCAGCTGATTGAGCACATAGAGTAATACCACTCATTCAAATCTGGAGAATGTGTATTTATTATTATATACATTTTTTCACTCAAGATCCAACATGGGATACAATCCCAATGTCATACGATATTTGGTTGTAAAGGAGGAGAATACGTGTTAGGTGCACAAAGTAAAGTTGATATGCTTTGTAGGTTTTGGTATGAGGAACATATATTTATACAATTCAATGATTATGTTGTAAATTTGGTTTGACATTGTAGCTATGGTGCATAATTTAGATATTTTGATACTTTTGTTTAGAGAGAACCTCGGTTTTCCTCTCTTTATAAG
Organism: Wollemia nobilis; assembly: GCA_028583015.1. NCBI lineage: Eukaryota > Viridiplantae > Streptophyta > Pinopsida > Araucariales > Araucariaceae > Wollemia > Wollemia nobilis. The sequence goes on from JAQPPZ010000267.1 coordinate 1,194,343, forward strand.
ATGGTCATACGGTCCTACTTTTGAAGAGTTATTTATAATTTTTAGAAAATATTAAATTTATAATGAGGTCGCATGTGAATAAGTTTGAAAAATAAAATTTAAATAAAAAATGTTTGAAAAAGAAGTGTTAATCATTTACTTTTTAAAACTTATTGTCTAATAAATTTGGGGTCACTATATTATGTTATGCTCTACCTTAAAGGAGAACTATCTCTTCTAATATTTTTAGAAAGAAAAAATGAACTTAAAATAATTATACCACATGGGATTCTTATTGAAGCTAAACCAAACATTGTAGTGCATAAAAGTTTTCTAAAGTGGCAGCTTTGAAAATGGCCTTTCAATTGTGAGTGATGAGTGGGTTCTAAGGGTGTTTGCTATGAAAAAGTTAAGGGTTTAGTTTCCTCTATATTTAATAGTGTTCATAATCTCAAATTCTTGGATGCATACTTACCATTTGAAATAAAACAAAAAAACTTTAATCTTAACAATTGGGTGTTTAGGTGAGTCCTTTAAAAGAAAAAAGACATCTTGATATGAAGACTAGTATGTTATTATGGAATATTAAATTTAAATTACTAAAATTTTATACTGCATTATAATATCTCCTTGGATGTAAATATCTAGAGGATGATAATGTTATTTCGATAGGTTGTTTATCATCTATGCCATATACCTTAACTTTTAACAAACAAAATTTAAATATTCTATAATTTAAGTTATTACACAAAGGAAAATTGTTATTCCTATTAATATACAATTTTTTTTTAAAAGGTATTAGAGATGATATTGTACTTGAATTATCTATTGATAGGACTATATTTAGGTGAAGTTCTTATAAATTTTTTTTTTAATAATTTTTAAGTATAGCTCGCGTGTATGAATAAGGACTAAAACATGATATAAATAGATTTATTTTCACACTTTTAAAATGTTCACAACGTATAAATTGGTTTAATATTTTTTTAATATATTAAGTATTTATTATATTATTTATTTGTATGAATTAATTAAAAAATAGGGAATGTTTTAAATATATAAATTGTTGTATAGGATTAAATAGGTTTTATTTATACATTATTATTATATTGTATGTATTATTATAGTAATTCATATTATTTTGGTTCATATATTTATTGGTCAAATATCTTCCTAATCAACAAAAACTGCATTTGTACAAGCTAGATATAGCCAACATTGAATGACCGAATGAAAGGCATATCCTCCGTGTCAATCTTCAAAGAGGTCTGGTTCCCTTACTAATCCTAAACCGATTGAAGACTAGAGATACAGGAAAAAAATTAGAAAATGTGAAAATAAAGGGAAATATGGCCATAGGCCAAAATTTAGGATTTGGGGCAAACTAGCAACAAGAACCCTACTGAGTTTTATAACAACATATAATAGAGGGAAAGCAGAAAAATTTCACTCACACATTTACAGAGACAACCTCTAGATTGCATTCTAAAACTAACCCACTTACCCACAATGTTTTAAATCTAGAAATAAAATTTTAAACTTAACATCAGGAGCATGAGCATAAACATAAATGTTTTAAAATAGAAGGAAAACATACACACAAGAATGTTTGCAAATTTTAGAAGCCAAATATTTTCTGTTTATGTAGAGAACTTCGAAAGTTTTCTCGTAGAATGTCCAACCTCATTTACAATAGAAATTTGATTAGTATTTATAGAGGTTTTTGCCTCTTTCATTAAATGTACATGAGAACAAAATGATGGCAGATCAGGAACAAGATTGAGGAAATTCCTCTTTGTAATCACTAAAAATCCATCATTTTGAAACAGTGATCCACATTTCAGGGAAACATTTCCAAGAAATCAACATCTTGGGCGTCGGTGCACAGAAAATTAAGGGACATTCAATGTCTTGAAAACACATTCCCACCTCAAAAATTATGAAAAATACCACTGCTCTTCTATATTACTTCCTTGTTCACTTGGGATCCACAACTTGAGTTACTCATTACCACCTTTATTTAATGCTTGTAAAACTCGCTATGGGCACTCTTTAAATTTTAACTATATTCATCATGGACCGTGGCGAAATTACATAATTGGACAACTCTATTTTTCGTAATCGCTTTGCCCTTCCTATTCAAAAAATTGAATTCATACTTCAACATAAATTATATTTTCTCGACCTTCTATCACTAGATGCAATCGCACGATCCTCATTTGAGAATGTGTTTGCCCATGTGGGGTGAACAAGATGTTTACCCCTCAACTAGAGCGGATGTGACAATATTTTGTCTTTAGGGTACGTTCATCCATGAGAGGGGCGAACACGATCGCATGTTAATGTTGGGGTGTGTTCGTCCATGGGAGGGGTGAATCATATGTTCATCCCTCATTTGGGGTGAACGCGACTTCAATTTGTTGCACCCATTTTCTTGTCACATTTTGTTGTCATGTTTGCCCCAAGGTGGGGTAAACGAAGCGTTCACCCTATCCATGGGACGAACACACTTTCACATTCCATATATTTTTGGCACTTTTGATTTTTTTTAGTTTTTTATCTTAATTTTCCTTCTTTCATTTTTGCAAGCCCAAAAATATCTTCGCTTATAGTGTACTTTGAATATAGTAAACTTGAATCCCAAATTAAGTTTTACATCTGTTTAATAAACTAAACAGTAACATATGTAAACTAAACAGTAACATATGAAATTGATTAAAAATAAATATTGTTGATTATAATAAAAAATACCCCAACAAAATACTTGGAACAAAATTCCCAATGTGGCGAGGTGTAAAACTACCAATATTTTTGGTGACTTACGAGGTATCCAGCTCGCATGGATGCAAGTGATCCTAGGCCTTTATACATTGGGAAACTATGGGGTCTTCTTTACAGTTGCCTTAGTTGGTGCATTTGTTGTAGAAGCCTTCCACCATGCCTCCTCTTCTGCCCTCTCCTGCTCTTCAAATTCGGCCGCTACTTTGAGCACTTCAGCTCATTTTGCTTCCTCTTATGCCTTCTCTGCCATCGTGTGATCTACTGTTGCCTGCTATTCCTATTCTTTGAGGTTCTTAGACATGAACTCATAAACTGTTATGACCTCTTTCCAGGTATGATTCATGAATAAGCATAGGACATTGAGAGACTCATAAATGAAGTAAATATTTTGAACATCTATTAAACTATGGTGCTTCGCTTGTTGAGCCAACTCATACAATGATAGCTCCAAGCGCATATATTTTTTCATCAAGGGCAATACCTACACTTTCGTGAGGGGCTCCTCCTATGCATCAATATCAAAATTATATTCTATAAACTTTTTCTAGACCACCTACAGTTCTTCCAGGGGCAAGGGTTCACCCCACTCATTCGTAAAGTTTGAAAATCCCAACTTGACAAGAGTATTGAAGTGAATCATAGAAATGGTATGTTCTTACTCGATTGTGTTGAGAATTGTCCATCCTTCTCTTACCAGGTCCATTCTTTGGAAATAAATATGTAGGGTAACCTTGGCAGTTGACCAGGCATGATCCATTTCACTAAGAGGGCAAATATACAAGTTGGCATTGGCTAGGGACTAAATTTTTATGGTTTTTTCTATGTGTGGCTGCAACATATCCTTTGTAGCATAAATCAGTTATTGTCCTAGTTGTATCTGTATCTACACCTCCCATAAATAGTGTAGCACATAAATTGCTTATGCAGATAACTTCTTGCAGTTGTTGGCTGAGCGAAGACGAGTCTCCTTGACACTTTTTGGAGAAAAAACTGTAGCCTACGTAGCCTTCTCTACTAACTACTTCTTCATATCCTCAAGTTGTTGTTGGAGCTTATGCATTTTGATCTTAGCGGTATATCATTATTTCAGGTGCACTCCAATATATCAGTGCAAATATTCATTTTTAGTGGTAGTCTTCTCCTCTTGCGCTCTGCTTTTTGCCAGGGAAGTTTCAAGCTCAATAATTTTATTTTCATTTTCAAAATATTTTTCCTTAAAATACTCATTATGCAAGTACATTGACCTCATATCATCCTGAATATTACCCATCCTCTCGATCAGATTTATCCTGGTGATGTTCTCTATGATAGTCTCACTGATATAATCACTTGGCAACATTTCCCCTTACGACTTCTGGACCAAGGGAGTGAGCTTTGTCGTATGAGCCTCCATAGCAATAGGATCAAAAGAAACTTTCTTAATCAGTCGAGCTAGGGTGAAGGCCTCCTTGTGCCTCATGATTTTCAATGACTACAAAGAGCTCAAGTGTGCCCGATTAATCTTCTCCATGTCAGGTTACTTTTAGACCACCTGTACATCATGCAAGGATTACAACTCCAAAAATAAGGTGAATAGAATTAGCACATCTAAGCGACTAGGCTCAATAGAAGCAGATGAGAGGTTAGAAGGGGTAGAACAAAAATTTGGAACTAGATGGAGGAACCGAGTTTGGCCATAGTTACGCTTACTTTAGGAGGAGCTTGCGTACTTACAGCATTAATGGTGGTGGTGGTGGCAATGGAAGGGGAAGGGTGCAAAAAGGGATTTGGCCTTGACATGTACGAACTAAAAGAAATGGAGGACAAAGGAATGAGAATAGAATAAGGAGCAGTAGTGAATTTAGGGGTGAAATAAGATGGAAGAAAAATGGATGTGGAAGGCATACCGAATGGTGGAGAAACAAAGACAGATGATGATAGAAGTGAAATAGAAGGAAACAAAATAGAAATCACTACATGCTTCAGAGAAGAAGAAGAGGGAAGAGAAGACGTACCTTTGGGTGTGGGTGCTATGTGATGTGGTGACAGGGGTGGCTATGAAATTACTTTCTTTTACTGCATTTCCACCCTATCTTCAACATTCGGGTTCTCTTCGCCATCCATGACTTCTTCGTGAGAGCTCTCCAACTAATGGTTTTCCTCTTGTTCTTGGACCATCGAAAATACTTGTGCAACCTCAGTTGGGAGCTCTCCGGTGGGCAAAGGATTAATAACTGTAGCTAAAACAATAGGAATTATAATATTTGGGGTAACAATAATTTTCACAATAGAAGTAGCGATATCACTAGTCCTTGGTATTTTTGCCACTTTTAGAAATGGGTGCACCTTTGACATATTTTTATTTTTTGGTGTAGGTTCTTGTTCCACCTTTAGTTTTACCCACTGTGATCTCCGTCGAAACATGTACTGCTACTCTCCTTCATCTGGTATCTCTTCTTTGACCATTGGATGCTCTCATTCAGTTTCACCTTCACCACTATCAGAGTGTTGGAAGCTTTGCAGCAAAATATTGGCAAAGGCGATAGGCTGATATGAATCAATGTACTCATCATAGTTTTTTGAAAACTACTCAATCAATTTTAGCTTGTAAGGGGTAGCCAGCTTCTCACGGTGAATCCTAATTATCTACGAATTAATTATATTCTCTTCAGTCCAGGTGGGTTCACTTTCTTGAACTTGAATGAATAAATATGATGGGGGAATTTGGGTTTTAGACTTGGACGAATTATACTCTACCTCCTACTCATAATAATCATGCCAAGACAAGAGCATTGTCATCTTCTCAATGTTCCAATTCATGTCCGACCCATAAAAATTATTTCTATTCTTCCCGATATTTGGATGAGGGCAACAATGAAAATATTTGACCTTTATAATCACTAAAAATTTACCCGAAGGGTCATATCTCCAGTGTTGAGGTAGCTCTATCAAGCCCAATTATTGCAATGCTATTGTCAGAAGCCGATTCTACCCAACTTGGCTTACCTCTATACTACCAAATTTGAACAACATATTGCATGTTGTTTTCTTCCCAAACCTAGCCCCGTATATATCATTTACATAATTTGACTAGCACACTACTTCCATAGCAAAAATATGTTTAGTAGTAAAATAAGGCAACAAAAATGGCTTACCTGTAAATCCAAAAATTCTCACAACTATGCCCTGGGTAAGCAAAAAAATGTCTCCCCTTTCTTGAGCAACCATTGAATCTCTTAATTCCCATGACACCCTCTCACATGATTCGCAAAGCAGCTCTATTGTGGACCCCACAAATCAACTATTAAAACTATAAAATGACTCCTTCCTTGACAAAATGGAAGCCCACTTATAAATTGGTAAAGGTTTATTTTTCTCATCATTCTATGCCACCATAATGAAAGCAAAGCATCACTGAAGCTAGAAAAATAAATATCATATCAAAAATGAGGTATGCTTAAATGACCTTGCTTCTCCAGTTTGCAATTTTTCCAACTGAGAATTCAATCTTTGGGAAATAAAATCAGCCCAATTGAAGAAAATAGGACTAGTACCCTACCTCAAGGAATAAAATTCCACTCGACAGATACATTGAGCTAAAGCCGACTGCCATTTATGAGCTATCTTATTCAAAGGTAAACCTACAACCCAAGTCATCATTGAATAAATATCATGGCTTTTAAATCAGTGAGCGGCTTCAAAAAATTTGGCAACTTCCCAATCAGTGGCTCCTTAATCAACTGGATCTCCATAAATTTGTGTATTGTTACTGTGGAGATGTATTTCTATTTCTATTCATTCATATGCATTTTTTTATGAACCCCATAGGACGTAGGATCTAATCTGCAAGCGAACGCCTCTTGAATATCATCCGGAGTAATGGTAAATAAAATATCCCTTCTAGCATTTATGATAGCTCTGTTAAATGGATCATAGAATTGTGCAACAAGCCATACCAGCTCAGGGTAAGGATGAACTAGCGGGTAAAAATACCAGAATAACTACGAATGGTATGGCATTGTAATCCATATTTTTGATGATACTCCCCAGCTTACCAGCAGCTCAACATCTTCCTGTGACCTTTCCACACCTTTGTGGGTAATCGGACGGTCTTCAATTTTTGCGAGTGAGTCTTTATATGGGTCTAGATCGACGTAATCATTTTTCTAGCCTTCTTAGATCTAAAATTTTGCTTTTTGGGCTCTACACATTTTGCAACTTCTTTATTTTATTTATTGTGATTACCCATTATCTCTTAGTTCTACTAGATACCCTGAATACTTCTTTGAATACTCCTTTGAACAGTCTATAGCTACAACTTGAAATACACAATAGTAAATTTTTTTAAAAGAAATTGAACCATGGGCCTTTTACCTCATCGTTTAAATCAAGTGCATCCTCAACTGTTGCAATAAATACCAAATTTATCTGAGCACTCGTGGGAGGTCACCTACATGGATTCGTTCACCTGGCATCATTCCCTATGTTGCAATAGTACTACTTTCGATTTGTTGTCGAATCATCCTAGGAAAGAGTGCCCTCCTTGTCGTGTAAATTTCTCGTAAATCATGCCTTGGTGACTCAAGCTTTCTTGGAAAAATAAATCTACCACTTAAAAACCAATGTTGGATATTTTCTCATTCCTCGAGAACATAAATATTCGGTATGATGCACATTTAAAATTAAATTCTTTTGAAATACCTTTTTACCTGCATTCCTACTCTCCAATAGCTGCCACGTATCTAGGGTGTAATTATTTTTACAATGTGCTCCCAAAAAGAAATGCAGTTGTTTCCTTCTTCTTAAGAAAAAATACTTTATGGGCGCTCATTAATCTTCCCCTTTTTTGGCACCTTTAAAAATTAGGGCAACAAGTCTCTTCTTTCTTTATCTCAGGGTGACTTTGAATTGCTTGAAAATTTCATGGTGAATAGCCTCCTTAAATAAACTCCTCTGCTTCACTATTTTACCCATATTTAGAAAATTAGATTTTCTAAAAACCAACCTACCCTCTCAAAAAGAATGGATTTTCCATTTTTTGCTTTATTTAGAAAAATTATTTTTTAAAGCAATTTTTTTTATAAGCAAAATAAACTCTTATCGCTCTGTTGTTTCAAACAAACGCGTTCACCCAGGCCAAGGGTGAATGACCCTTTCACCTCTCCTTGGGGTGAACACGATACCAATCATACATTCATCTTTGTCGAACATAACTTCTAGGTCGTTAATGAGTTCATCCCAACCACAGGGTGAACGGTCATGTCGCCCCTCCTTGGGACTTCAATTACCTCTCCTTTTATTTGTGTTCTTCTATTTTGAATGCAACATCAATAATGTTGATGCATTCACCTCTTCCTTTGTTGCATTATACCATCACCTCTTCCTTAGGGTGAACGAATCTAGGAGCATCTAAAGTTTTTTTTTTTAGATTATATATATAGACATAAAAATAACATCCATAATTAAAATGAAATAACATATTAAAAGGAATATTTACATATGTACAAGTGGGTACCTCTTAAGAACTTCTTCATTGAATATAGACCTTCAAATGAAGACCATTCATCGGGATAGGAAGATCACAACCCCCCATATCGCAAATATGATAAGCATTCACCGAATTTACCACATAAATTTGGAAAGGACCTTCCCAGATAACGTCAAACTTGTGGTATTTTCCTGGCTTAGCCTTCTTCTCATTCCATTTCAAAACTAAATATCCTACCTAAAATCTATGCTCAGTTGTTTTCTTCCCAAACCACTTCTGCATTTCTTTTATGTGTTGGGAAAATGCTTGATAATACTGCTCTCTATCACCCTCCAATTGTAAAAATTGTGCCAATATTACACTCATAGGATCATATTCTCCATCTTCATCTTGGAATAACTACAACATTTGGAGTATCAAAAGATCAATGTGAGTAGGGAGAATGGCCTCTTTCCCATAAACCAAGGCGTACAAAGAAGTTTTAATAGATTTATTCATAGAGATGTGATCCGCAAAAAGCGCCTGGATCAACAACAAGTGCCAGATTATTTTATTATTGCCCATCGTCCTTTTTAAAATCCGCAACAAATTTTTATTGGTAGATTCAACCAAACCATTTCCTTGAGGTTAATAATTGGATGATGTCTTGAGAAAATGCCATATTTACTAGCAAAATATATGATTTTTTCCCCAATAAATGGAGTTCCATTATCAGTTATAATTGAATCTAGGATGCCAAAATGAGTAATGATCCCTTCCAAGAAATAGATAATAGTTGATTGATCGGCCTTGTTGTCAGGGATAGCTTCCACTCATTTGGTGAAAAAGGCAATCACTGTCAAGATATACTTGTTCTCTATAGAATAATGTGGATCAATGACTCGAATGAAGTCAAGACCCCACTGTTGAAAAGGTGCTTCCACTTGAATTGGGCATAGATGCAACGCTCCTTTTTTATTCTGCTAATATATCACTGATAGCTATCACAATGTTGACTTATTTTATGAGCATTGATGAATAGAGTGGGCCAGTAGTAACCTGCTTGGATAATTTTTAAAGCCATAGGTCTACCTTCATAATGACCACCAAATAGCCCAGAATGAAATTCCTCCAATATTCTCTTTGTCTCAGACTCCTTCACACATCTAAGAATAACTCCATAAATATTCTCATGATACAGTCCATTCGGAAACAAAATGTACTTGAGTGCTTGCAACTTGAGCCTCTGATGCTATGAAGCATCAAGATGAGTTGGAAATCTCCCAAAAGTAAAATAGTCAACAAGCTCTTTGGTCCAGTCATGATCACTCACAACGTGGTTTATGCAGATGTTTTCACCAATGTCCCCTTCATGCTCTACATCGAGTGACTTAGAGGCAACACTTTTAGCTAACTCCTAGCATAAAGCTCACCCATGAACTAGTTTTGTTGTTTGAATATCCACGTCATATTATTGAATTTTTGAGACCCAACCTGCTCTTTTATCACCTAGTTCTCCTATAAAATTTTTAATGTCTAGATGTATAATATAAAAAATAGTCTTTCTCTAAGAAACAAAGTGTCATAACTTTTTCAATGTTTTCATTATTGCATAGTCCTGTTTCTCAATAAAGTTATACTTATCCTGATGTGGCACAATAGCTTGACTCAAGAAGACAATTGGCTTCTCTTCTCCATCATCTTGCTTCTGTGTCAATACTGCAACATAGATTTCTTTCTCACCCACTGCATAAAGAATAAAATCTTTTAAATAATAAGGATTAATTAAAATTGGATCCTGAGTGATCCTTTCCTTAATCTCCTGAAAAGCTTATCTTCTGGGTTCTATCCATTTAAACTCGACATTCTTCTTTAAAAGCTCCATCATAGGTTTCATAACTTGAGAAAAATCAACAATGAACTTGCGGATGAAATTTATTTGATCAAAGAAAGATTTCAAGTCCTTTTTGTTAGCAGGTAATGACAACTTCATGAGTGCTTCAACTCTTGCAGGGTCAATCACCAATCCTTCTTACGATATTACATGGCCCAACAACTTCCCTTCTTTAACAACAAATATTAACTTTAGATTAATAAAAATCTTGAACTCACGACACTTCTTGAACACCTACCTCAAATGAGCAATGTGGTCTTCTCTGCGATGTGAAAACACAGTCATATCATCAAGATATATCACAGTGATTCTATTCAGTAACTCTCTGAAGTCGATATCCATGGCTCTCTAGAAGGTAGCACCAGCATTTGAGAGCCCAAAGGGTGTCCACTGGTAGGTAAATGTGTCCCACTTGGTGGTGAATGTTGTTTTCTATTGTTCCTCGTCCTTCACCCAGATTTGATTGTACCCAAAGAAGCCATCTAACAATGAGAACCTTTGTGCACCAACAACCACATCAAGGATTTGATCAATATGTGATAGAGGGTAATGATCTTTCAAGGATGCCTAGTTCAAGTTATGAAAATCAACTCACAATTAGATGTATCCATTCTTCGTTCACACGGGCACCAAATTTATCATCCAAGTTGAGTGCTTTATCACGTAGATTATCTTGGCCTCAAGCATATTCAACAACTTTGCCTTCATAAGAAATTCAATTTTGGTATTGACAGGGCATTGCTTCTGTTGAAAAGGTTTTACCCCCTCTTGAAGCTAAATGTTATGCTGGATCACACTCTTATCATAACCATTTAAATATTGATAGCTCCAAGCTATGATGTCAGGGCACTCATGGCACAAGTTATTAATGCCTTCCAATTCTTCCAACACGTAATCAGTTCCAATTTTGATAATATTTTGACGTTCTAACTGTAACTCCTTGTATTCCTTGGCATCTACCTTGATCCTATGCTTTTCAGCTCTATCGATTTGATAAATTAAACTTTCCAATGAGATTAAACTTCTAGGGATATGATTGTTCTTTAATTAGATCATCCCTCTCTTTTTTCTTTAGCAAGCACTCTATCATCTGCACTAGCAGCTTCTCTAAGCAGGAAATTGACTATTTGTTCATCATTATTGAATACTTGCCAATAGAGATTCTTATCAGGGACTGAGGGCCTATATATTACCTGACAATCTTGGGATTTTGGACCACCTGCTCCATGGGGGAATAATTCGCACCGAGGGAGACTAGAATATCTGCATTTTTATTCTGTTCTCGAGAAATCACTTGAATGGTCAAAGCTATGAAATATTCAAATAAATCCCACACATGTTGTGATAGGATTTTAGGTAATGCTAATTTTATACACACTTATTATTGGTCTGATTGATAATAAGCTCGAAGTAACAAAAAAATTGCAACTGCTTAATGCCCAACTTTTCTACCTTCTTCAATCTAAAGCACAATGCTTCATATTCAGCTGCATTATTTGTGCAACTCCAAGTCAATCTAAAAGAATAATTATTTTGCATCCCCTTGGGGGATATCAATATGACACCAACCCCTACACCATTCTTACATCTGACACCATCAAAATACAGCTTCCATAACTGATCCATGTCATAATCCTAGGATTTAGAGACTTATTCTTTGGTTTTCTTAGACTTGGTTATTGTATAACAACCAATGTTTGTTCCAATCATTGCATTAAAATCTATGAGCAAAAAATCATCTTTAAGGTGAAGTTCACCCAACGCTTCTTCCATAAAATATACCTCTTCTAGATCTTCAATCATCATGTTAACTACACCTGGAGCTTCTTCATCTTCCAAATTTTCAATGTGGAAAGGCAATGGATTTTCATTATGAATGTGAATCCTATTTCCTTTGAATAGTATATCCAAATGCAAGTATTCTAAAGATAGATATCCTCCTGGCTTAGCCATGAAATCTCATTAGAGGCACATGCTAAAGTATGGTTCTAGGTCAACCACTACCACTTCTTGGATGATTATGATTTGTGGTATTCTGTGAAGGACAATGGTAATGTATTTGATTACTCCCACTACCTTGATCAAAGTCCTATCCAACTGCAATACTCCTGGGCTACTTATTGTATATTCCATACCCATCACTTCACATACTGCCTTTGGCATGATAGTAGTTGCAGCTCCAAATTCGGTCATATAGTTGTGTACAATCCACCCTTCCATTATGAGTGATAAATAAAATGAAGGTTGTCTATTCTTTCTCGTTGTCGAAGTTGGTAGTTCTTGCACTAGGAGTATTTGAGAAGAATCTTTCTTCTGATATTTAGCAGTATTTAGGGACTCTTGCAATAGGTCAAATTACCCTGATAGCTATAGTACATCATACAAGCTAACTTTGGTAGGAATCTTCTTCATTTCTTATATAATATTGTAACTTGAGATGGTTGAAGCCTTCTATTCTGTAGCTCATTCATACTTGTCCAGGTACTATGGAGTAGCTTCTACTCTTTTTCTCTTTGTCAATGACAGGTACTTGAGTCTCTCCTTAGCCTGCTCTTTTTTTTTATTTTACATTTGAGAAGCTGCTACAGGTTGCAAAGTTGATGCCTTAGTTTACACCTTTTCTTGATCTTGCTTAGGCAATAAATCTTTTAACTTGATAGAATCTTGCTCTTTAGTCCTTACACCAGGCGCTTTCACTGGAGGTTTTCATTTTTCATTTTGCACCTTTGGCTATACAAGTACCTTGAAAGGTTTGAGCTTAGCTGGATCTATCATTACTAGCTTTTTCCTGGATTTCGTAAGAATAAAAACTTACTCCAAAGATGGCATCATAAAATTATGATCAACCTCCCTAATCATATTGACTTGACCATTGGCCAAACTCTCTACTAGCATTTGCACATAATTCATATGCACCATGCAAGTCTCTTCTCCATGAGGGTCATTGCATGTTGAACACTAGTACGCATTTTTTGTCACTTTAGTCTCCATATTTGCTAGAACTATGGTGCTTTTCTTAGGGCCTCTACTGGTAGATGCTTTTTCTCGAGTAATCTATGGAGTTTGAAATCTCCTCGACTAAAATTTGGACTCAGCTTACTTCTTTCTCAGCGTTGTAAGATCATTTGATATAGTCCTTAAGGCTGAGTTATTAGATTTTACATCTTGTAATAATGTTGTAAAAGGATCAAGATTAGATGCTATGGGGGGTGCTGGTAGAGGTAGTGGTTCTTGTAGCGTGGGTAACAAAAATGGGGTTAGAGGTGCTAGCAATGCTAGAAAAGGAATAGATGCCAAAAACTAGGAAAATGATTGAGTGGTCAACTATGGAAAACCTGGAGTTGAATGTTGTGGGATAGGGATCAAAGTGATATGAGGTGGGCTATAAATCCATGAGGGAACTGGGTACATGGAAGGCATGGGTTGTAAAAATACACTAGAATACAAATACTATGGGAGATCAGGAAGAATGGGGATGGGGGGAGCCTACCTACCACAATCAAATCAGATTCAACTTTTTGGGCTTGTGTGTACAAGTCTATGAATATAGTCACATTGGCATACTGCATGACCATACCAATTTCAGTGCTAAATACCTTAAGATAGTAGAACATAGCTTGCTTATGCGTGTGCTGTAAACCATCAAGAACTATTTTCCAGCTTCGTGCAAACCTAATTTTGAAGTCAATTATCTCCTCTTGTGGATACCTTTGAATTATTGTAAACTGATGCAGCAAGGAGTATGGATCAACTTGTTCATGAAAATTTTTAATCAACAAATTCGCCAACTGATCCCATGAAGTAATAGTACCAGGTTGTAGCGATCGATACCAATACAACAATTTCCCTCTCAATGACAATACCAATAATTTTACCATTATATCTTCATCTGTTATGTCATGGATAGTGATCAAAGAAGCCACATATTGGATATGCTCATATGCAATTTTTCCAGTACCATCATAGGTCAAAAAAGCCTTCAAAGTAGCTTGGGGTATTGTACTTTGTGCTTGAAATTTCAAAGCCCTTGAGCTATTCCATGCTGGGAACTATCTTGGTGGTTGTGGCTACTGTGGTGGAGGATTATAGGCCATGTGGACCGATATATGAGTTGGGGATTGAGAAACACTAGTTGTTGTGTGAGGTAGAGGTTGCAGAACACTGGTGGCAGTACTAACTAGGCTTGCAAGAGTGGAGAATACAACAACTAGTCATGAGGATGTAACAAATGGTATATGGGATATATGGGGTAATGAATATGTACGATGAAATATGGCTAGTTGAGGGTGCTATCCTAGCATTTGGATATCAAGTTCATAGAACTCAATTTGATGATCTGGATTTTTGATCTTCAATCTTGTATTCATGAGATACAACTTTTGTTGTCCTCACATTTGGAGATTTTTGGGTGAAGTCGAGTCGCCAGATGTTCTACTTATACATCAAGAAGGTGAACATTTAATTTTAATACCATTAGAAGTGGAACTTTTGAGCTCCCACCAGGCATGCCAAAAATTGTTGGTCAAATATCTACCTAATCAACAAAAACTGTGTTTGTGCGCCCTAGATACGACCAACATTGAATGACAAAAGGAAAGGAATGTCATCCATGTCAATCTCTAGAGAGGGATGGTTCCCTTACTAATCCTAAATTTATTGGAGACTAGAGATGTAGGAAAGAAATTAGAAAATGTGAAAAGAAAGGGAAATATGGCCACATAACATATAATAGAGGGAAAGAAATATAATTTCACTCACACACCTTTGCAGAGACAACCTCCAGATTACATTCTAAAACTAACTCACTTACCCGTAATGTTTTAAATCCAAAAATAGAAACTTAACAACAGGAACATGAGCATAAATAGAAATGCTTAAAAATAGAAGAAAATTGCACACACAAGAATTTTTGTAAATTTTAGAAGCTAAATATCTTCTATTGATGTAGAGATCTTAGGAAGTTTTCTCACACAATTTCCAACCTCCTTTACAATGGAAATTTGATTAGTATTTGTAGAGGTTTTCACCTCTTTCATTAAATGTACATGAGAACAAAATGATAGCAGATCAGGAACAATACTGAGGAAATTCCTCCTTGGAATCATTAAAAATCCATCCTTTTGAAACAGTGATCCACCTTTTAGGGAAACATTCCTAGGAAATCAACATCTTGGATGTCTATGCACAGAAAATTAAGGGACATTCAATGTCTTGAAAATGCATTCCTGCCTCAAAAATTATGAAAACTCCCCCTGCTCTTCTATATAAATTCCTTCTTTACTTGGTATCCACAATTTGAGTTACTCATTACCACCATTATTTAATGCTTGTGAAACTCACTCTAGATGCTCTTTAAATTTTGACTATATTCCTCATGGACCGTGGCAAAATTACATAATTGGACAACTCTATTTTTGTAATCGCTTCACCCTTCCTATTCAAAAAACTGAATTTTCCCTCCAACAAAAATCACCGTCATCGGACCTTCTATCTCTAGACGCACTTGCATAATCCTCCTTTGAGAATGTGTTCACCCATAGGGGGTGAATAGGATGTTCACCCCTCAACCAGGTGAACATGACAATATTTTGTCTTCAGGGTACGTTCATCCATGAGAGGGGTGAATGCGATCACGTGTCAATGTTGGGGCACATTCACCCATGGGAGGTATGAATAGTTTGTTCGCCCCTCATCCAAGGTGAACGAAACTTTGATTTATCATGTCCCTTTTCTTATCACCTTTTGTTATCATGTTCACCCCAAGGTGGGGTAAACGGAGTGTTCACCCTACCCATGGGGTGAACGCAGTGTTCGTCCTACCCATGGGGCAAATGCACTTTCACATTCCATCTCTTTTCGATGCTTATGAATTTTTTTTGGTTTTTTCATATTAATTTTCCTTTTTTTCATTTTTGCAAGCCCGAAAACGTCTTCGTTTACAGTGTACTTTGAATATAGCAAAATCGAATCCCAAATGAAGTTTTACATTTGTTTAATAAACTAAAAAGTAACATATGTAAACTAAACAATAACATATGAAATTTATTAAAAATAAATATTTTTGATTACAATAAAAAAGACCCCAACAATATACTTGGAACAAAATTACCAATGTGGCGAGGTGCAAAACTGCCAACAATATCTAATGAAATTTTGTGAGAATTTACATTTTTTAGCACTTGCATTCATGTCATGTGATAAAATAATAAATTTTATCCATGACATTGGAACATTAGTTTATAATATAAAATTTCGTGTTTCTTGCTTCTTGTCTCAATCCTAGATAAAACTTATGAAACATTAATATAATTTAGAAGTGTTATATAAGTTAGTATTTTCTTCTAGATTGAATGGTGTTTGCAAAAAAAATATTATTTATCCTCTTATTATATTCATATAAATTTTAAATATGTTACAAGCCTTTAAAATTAGTTTATAGTAAACAAAATATATGATACATCAAATCTATAAAATTTATAATTTTTTCTTATAGGAAGTATTTTTAATTGTCCTCCAACTTTATAAATGGTCAATCAAATAATACTTTAATAGTTTCACCTATTTGGTAAAGTTTTGTCTCTCAACATATTGTTGTTTCTCATCTTAGATGTTATTTTTGTTTTCAACTCATCCATCAAATTCTTTTAAAGTATTATATATATGTATGTGTGTGTGTGTGTTTGAAAGCGAATACAATGGATAGAACTAGCCACTTTGATTTATATAGCCTATTTGGTTCCATCAAGATTCAAACCTTGGTGTATGTTGCATCACCAATATGTCTTAACCATTGAACCAAGACCCCATTTCTAGGTAGAGTTAATATATTATGAATACATACGTATATTGTTTTAGTATATACAAAACCTTAAGCACCACATTATCATCCTTTATTCATTTTTATTTTATATAATCATTAATTTATAATTACTTATATGGGATTGAAAGAGGCCCCTTTCCATATTACATTGTTACCATGTTATCATGGTGATCTAAGAAAAATAGGGGTTGCTCAAACCCATAGAAAATATGATTGTCTTTAGGAATTGCGATGCCACTATTAGAATATAAGTAAATTTTAACAATATTCAATGATTAAAATACTCGCATAATTTATCAAGATGAGATACACAGGTGTTCAATTCAAAAAGCTTATTGTATTTCCATGGATCATAAAGAAGTTCTTATAGTACAATGAAGTACTACAACTTCTCTAGCTTACGCATTACATGACCTCCCTACAAATAGCCTTTACAAAGACTCTTGACATTTCAATTTCAATTGGCTATTTATATCCTTAGGCTTCTCAAGTTTCCAAGAGATATGAATCATCATATTTATCATAAGAGAAAATATATTTTATTGAATTTATAATAATTATTCAACACCTAAGGAAAACCCTAGAGGAATTATTACAGTTGCATCTCTCTTCAAATATAGAAATAGAGACTTTTATATTTTTTCCCATAAGCAGCCTTTCAAGTAGAGAGAGATTACCAATGTTGTTGAGGTTCTAAATAACTATCCACATAAATCATTTAAATAAAAGAACTCTAGCTCCAAAAGTCCCTTTGTGGAGAAGTTGGACAAGGTTCTACTTGTAGAGATACATCCAAACTTCATTCAACATTCAATCTTGGCTCTTTCAACCCATGCATTACTATGCAAATTTATAGGTATGTGGATGAACCCAAATACAATAGAGAAGTGGATAAATAATTCTTGGGGTTCAAAATATTCTAGTTTTGAGGTTATGATGATTGAAAGAGGCTATTTAATTATTACATTTTCTTCATCTAAAGAAACATACTTTTATTTTGTTGTTACATTTTCTTGATCTGAATAATATTTTGTTGTTAAATTTCCTTCATCTAAATAAAGAGACTTTGTTTGTCATGGTGGCCTATTTTTAATGGGAACAATCCCTTTGTATTTTAGTCCTTGAAATCTTGGATTTGACCCTCAAGATGAGGAACTAAAGAAGTTTCAATCTGGGTTTGCCTCCCTTTTAGATTAGGCCCCTCCCAATGAAAACAATACCTCTTGTGCTCGTATTTGTGTTAGATTAAACTTGAAAAAGGAATTCTAAAAAATATAGAAATCAAGGTCCTTGGTTGGGTTTATTCATATTAATTGGATTATGAATATAATTCCTTCAAATGCATTACCTATCACCAACGTGGATATTTCTTTAGAGACTACCCTTCTAGGTAGAACAAGTTGAGAAAGAAAAAGAAACTAAATTTTAAACTATTAAAAATAGAAGACCTCATATATAATGAATTCATAAAGAGCCATGTAGAGAAAACAAGATCCCTAAATATCTAATAGATTTGTTATCCTCACAACTAATATAGAGGAGGAAGTAAAGCCATAGCTTAATAATGAAGATCAAGACACATGCATAGAAACTGCGGGTGAACCTATTAATGAAAAAATAGCCCCTCAGGATATCCAACAAGAGAATTTGAATAAAGGACCAAAGTCCTATGCTAGATACTGCAATTGAATCTCTTTGAAGAATTAGATTAGTCTAGTGAAGAAACTAAAAAGGATATTGAAGAAACTCAACATGTGGAAATAGTCATTCCTGGAGGTACTCCAACAACCCATTAAATGACAAGGGGTAGAAAGACTAATCAAGTGTTAAGGGAAGAGCAAGCCAAAAAGGATATTAAAAATAAATGTTAGACCACTTTGGAAATTTATGCAAAGAATAAATCGTCTAAAAAATGATAGTTCTTTCTTGGAATTGTAGGGGATTAGGTAATCCCCTAAAGAAAAACTACCTATTTGATCTTGTTAAAAATCCTAAACTTATTCTGATTTTATTTCTAGAAACCAAAATGATGGAAAATATTGTGGCTTTATATTGGAATAAAATTTGGAGATACTTTAATTATGAGGCTATAAGTTCATCAAGCAATTTAGGTGGGATTATAACTGCTTGGGACCCAAACAATTAACCTATGTAGAGAGATACATGAAGAAATTGGTTGTTCTAGATTTTGATTTATCTAATGGAACATGCATAACCTTTGTTAAATTTTAAGGGTTGAATAGTCTATATATAAAAAGAGAAGCTTGGAATCAACTGCATCATTGATTTACATAGGAACAACCAAAAAATATAAATAGGAGGAGACTTAAATGTCACTCTAGCACATTGGGAAAAGACAGGGAGAAACAAAATTCCTGATACTATGATACTTAGTAACTCAAATAATATTTCAAAAAAATCTACAGGACATTATTCTCCCAAAAATAAAATCTACTTAGACAAATAGAAGATCTAGAATTCATTATATTATAGAAATATTAGACTAATTTTTAGTGAGTGAAAACCTCATGGATCTTTTCCCTCTACTTTCTAGCCATATAGTTCAAAGTACAAATTTTTATCAAAAACCAATTATTTTGGAATGGGATCAGAACAACCAACAAATAAAAAAAATGTTCAAATACAATCTAGGATGGGCAGTGCAAGAAGATTTTTGTAAATTGGTTGAAAATAGCTAGAAAATAAAAACCTCCTAAACAAAGCCACAAGATATTTAGAAAGGAGAAAACCACGTATCAAGTTAGAAATAATAAAAAAGTTACCCAAAAAACCATCCAAAAGATAAGAAATAATCTTACATAAACTTGAGAAATTGGAGATAAATATATGAAATTTTGCTCCTCTGACTCAACATAATGATCAACGAAAAAATTGCTAGTTAATTTGTATAAACTTAACTCCGAAGAGGAGGTACATTGGAGACTAAAATTAAGAATGGTTTGGATAAAAAAGGGGGATAAAACACCAAGTATTTCCATCTCAAAAATCTACAAAACTATCATAGAAATTGTGTTATCTCAAAACTCTGCAAAACTATAACAAAATTGTGTTAATTTTATGATGAAATAACATCACAAGCATATTTTAAAAGTTGAACTAAAGAGTTCATAGTGTAGAAAGTACTGTGAAATCTTCCATTTAAGTGTGTCTTCTAAAATGTCAAATTGGAAAATAGTAAAATGAGTAGATGTCTATGTATCCATTCTAATTTCTTATGAAAGAATGATAAAGTCATGATAGTGATCGTATTTTTAAGGAGTTGCATGGCAAGTGGTTGAATTCTGATCTTGTTATTATTGTTACTTCAAGAGGTGAGAATGTAACTCTAGATATGATTGATTTTACTTATATGGGGGTCAAACAAAGATCCTGTTTCACTTGAGTTGCTATCTATGGTCTTCAACACTTTGGATGATATATCTAGCTTACATGAAAGTTCCTATTAATACAATCTCATGTCTTCCTTTGTTAAGAACAAGTTTGATCATAACAATGAAATATTATCTGATGACAATCATAATGTGATGCTTCTTGGCATAGAAGTTTATGATTCTGGTAAATGACCTCTTATTGGCACTCGAGCATGAATATCTCAAGTCTTTTTTTATTATATGAATATGTAAGCTATCTATACAAAATGGTTGAAAAGCAAAGAATAATTTAAATATAAACTTGGAATAGTTGATTCAATTCCCCACCTATCTAAAAATGTTTATACACCTTTTTATCTAGCAAACTAGATATTGGATTTTCTAGTGAGATTACAATAATTTCTTATTTTTTAAATGTTTTATTAGTCTCTTGTTACTTTCATTGTGTGTTTGTGTATATTTTAATTTATGATTTATTGTATTATTTATATTTTAGTACCATATCTTCTAGAGCTACTATCAAAATTTTGAAATTACTAGAGCCCCTAAAAGGAAGGATGGAGCAAAGTTTATTTTGGCCATATTGAAAAAAACAAATAAATATTAAATATGCATTTATTTCAAAATTTTGAAATTACTAGAGCCCCTAGAAGGAAGGATGGAGCAAAGTTTATTTTGGTCATATTAAAAAACAAATAAATATTAAATATGTATTTATTTTGGTAATAGAGAAAGAATATAATGTTCTTGGTATTGGACTCTATTAGTTGTTGATTTTTGACTTTATGCTATGCTTGTAGTTTTGATGTTTATGTTTGTTTTATATTTCATTTTTTAAATTTCCATGCATGGATATGTTGACTATGCTTCTTACAAGGTTGATTTATATTGTATATTGAAGGATTTTATTTGTTGTTCTTTAGGACTCAAAAATTGGTTTCAAACACATTGTTGATGTGATATTATGTCGAAAAGCCTTGTACCTGCTTCTGAGGTTTGAATCTCCCTCTTATATTTGAAGTTTTCATTCCATTTTTTTTAGCGAAAAACCCCTTATGGGGCCACCTTGGTCTGAGAGACCATGAACAAGGGGTTCTATACCATCAAAGTCACCCGGGAGTCGCACCCATCCCTACCCGCACCAACATTATCAATTGGATTTTGGGTACCAAATTCCGCTTTTTGGTAGGGTGGATATTCAAACCTGGGACCTCCCTTGGAGGATTGCCCTCTCCTCTCCAACTCACCTACAACACCTGGGTAGTTTTCATTCCATTTTGTTATTGTTTTATTTATGTAGTTTGTTATTTCTCATTTTTGTTTTCTAAAATGAATTATGGAAATTTTCTCATAACATTTAAATTCATTTACACTGGTTCCTAGATATTACAAATATCACATATGCCAAGAAATTTGGTCAAGTACTTTGATATTTATGATGCCTAACTAGTCAATTATCTTCTCTAGTGAATATTAGTCATCTTCTTCCCTTTGATTTGCCCTTTAAGATAAATTGATATACTTTCATCCATTTAGTTGATTGGCTAAATATTTTCCATTCAACTACTATTGTTAAGCACTAAACATGTTTGTTTTTCTTTCTTCTTATTTCATTGTATGATTCTAATGCTATTACTCAAAAAATTTTCAAGCTCCACATTGCTTAATTTAAGCTATCAAATTTGCTCTTTGATATTTCTTATATCCTTCATAAGAAAGGATATATGGTATTTTTGGTCCAACTACACCAAGAATATAATGCACCTCATTATACAATGGGAATATTACTAAATTTGATAAGCAACTTCATACTATTGATGATGTAGATATTACATAAGTTCTTTCTAGAGGTAACTTATCATTTTATTTTTATTTTTTTAGAATTTATTTCTTTTATCTTTTTGTTTTTTTTTTTCATGTTGGATGACATATTCTGTTCTTTGACTATAGCCAATTGAGCACATAGAGAAAAACTATGCATTCAAAATTTGATAATGTGTAGTGGCTAGTGTGTATGATGTTGTTAGAATAAATATGTATTCTCTTAAGTTCTACTAGGATAGACTTACTTGAGTTCCCACTCTTCCATGAGTTAGGTGAACTCTCAGTTTAGACTAGTACAAATTTGTTGAGTTGTTGTAATCCAACGACTCTCAATGATCAACTTTGCTATTTATACAAAGTTGATCCATGGAATAAATAAATCATTTCTTGATATTATTAATTAATGTGTTGCATTTCTAGTTTTTTGGTTTAATATTGTTTCTCAATATTTCTAACATGGTACTAGAGCGGGGCTAGTTTTGCAAGCGTCCAACTCTTCATAGATTTGGTTCAACTTGTCATCTATTTCTGGATAAGTCTTCTCTGACTATTTCAACATTTTTTTGAAGTTGTTAAAAAGTCATTTTTTTAATCTATACTCCCATATTATGTCTTAAAAATAATATTTCATATAGATCATTATTCCAATTGTTATGAAGGATAAAAGCAGAGTGTTTTTTCTTTCTTTGCAATATTTTTTGAAGAAAAATTAAAGATAGGTAGCAAATGTTTTTGCTCCTTATGTTTTCTATATGGTGTTACCTATAGTTTTCTTGAAAACACTACTTTAAATATATATAGATTTTTTCCTTTATAATAGTGTAGGAATTCATTCCTTTTTTGGATGAATAATCTCCCTTCACACTCATTTTGTGCAGGGAACCAAAAGATGATTCTTTTTGTTCATCAAGTGTTGAAGTGATATTCTCCCAACGTGCCCTTTTTTGCTACCATATCATGCTTCCTTCACTGACGTCTTGGTTCTAGAAGGCCACGCAACTTTCACTGACATATCAAGCTGAGTGCCTTCATTTCATTGGATTAAAATATCAAGCTCTCCTCATAAAGTTACTACCATTATTTTTGGTAAATGGTGCATTTTGACATTAGGCACATAAAAATGTCAGAGAGAGTATTGCGCATGGTATTAGTTATTGTTGCCTATACAACATCAGAGAGAGTATTTATTCAATAAATACCTCTCCCACTCACATTCATGCCATCAATTCGTGAGCATTGACTACCAATATGAGCACTATCCATTCACTTCCAACATCTTTGACTCCATATGAGATATTGGCATATCCGTTGAAGAATTGTTCGTAATTCCTTGCCGAAGTGCAGTTCAAAGTGAAGTGAACATAGTCTATGTAATTTTTTTCCAAATATCATGGGGGGTGCACCAAAAATTGAACACATCACCTCAAAACTTGCAACGGGCATAAGAAATTTCTTATAAAATATCAGTAGTTGAGAATGAATACCCATTCTTTTTCGAGTTTCCTCGGTGATTTCCACTTGCATCAAGGTTTTTTTTGTTTTTGGTCCTTTTTTTAATGCTGACTGTTCATCTAGAGCCGAGGTGGTTCATGGATTCTTGTTCGTTGATAGCCTACAAAGGGATAACTAGGCATAATATCACACATTGGGCACAACAGAGACCTTGGTCTCTATGCCAAACGTAGTCATGTTGAACAAATCGGTGGATCCAAATGGAGTGGTGCCATTTGTGCTTAATATTATCTATTGCTCTCTGATATATTATTATTCAAAAGTATATTGAATGCTATGTCTAACACGTTGTTGGAATAATTTTATATGTGAAAAAAATTACATGTTTTGCAGCCCTAATGTCTAAACACAACACCTTGAATAATTTCCCACAACATCATGTATTTTAAGTGAAGATGTTATGTTCAATATTTGCCTCATCTGTGTGCAATTTGCAGGAAAGAAGTCAGTTCTGCCAGCATGATTTATCTTCTAAAAACTCACCTGCAGTACATTTTTTCTCTCAGAGAAATTGTAATATCTCTTTGAAAGCTCGATTTGTTTTAATCAAGCAATATGGTGATTGAATTTATCTAAAAGAGTGATAGGAATCTCCATTGTAAATAAAATTATTTATTTAGTTTGTAAGCCATCACTTCTTCTCAAAACCAAGGCTCTTCTTCACATTGTAAATGAAAATAATAAATTTTTTTGGGGGGGGGATCTTGGTGCAATACTTCAGCACCGATTATTGCTTAAGGGGGGAAATTGATGATGCATATTATCATATTCACTTGTTGCTACACATATGCTCTTAACTTGATGTTGAACATATGGTACTCACTTAGTGCTAAGGTTGATGCTATCATCATTATTCTTACAAGTGTAGTTCCATTGATAAAAATATATTTCATTACAAGCAAGCACAATTAAAAGATACTCAAAAAGGACCTCAAATCAAAGCAAGAATATATACAAAGAACTTCTCATTATTCTCAAAAAAACTCATTATATAATCGCCTATGTTCCATCTACCACTCTAATCATTTACCAATATTTTCCCTCACGTAAAGGCGGGTAATTGAACAAGTTCGGTATAAAGGTCTGGTAGGTTATTCTTGTTCAAATAGCCAATGTTCCATGTATTGAGATCTTCATATACTTATAGTTTCCCTCACGTAAGGGTGGGTATTTAAAAATTTTGATATAAAGGTCAGGCTTTTGCTGCCTTCAAACAAGATTTTTTTTTTTTGGTTTCATGCATCATCTATTCTAAGTGAAAGGGGGGTTAAACTACTGTATTCTCTAAATCTCTTTCAGTTAAAGGGGGAATATTGGTTCACTGTTGTTTTTCAAAATGAATACAATTGAACCACCCACACCTCATAACTATCATACATGGAAACCAAAAATATTAAATCTCATTTCTCAAAAAGGGCTCACACATTTGCTAGAAGAAAAATACCCTGAATTTGAAAAGAAATATGAAATATTTGTTCATAAAGGGAATATGTACAAAAAAATGGGTATTATAAGCTCAAATGTAAATGAAACCTTATGGTTTCACATTTCAAAATGTAAAACTCCATTTGAGAGTTGGCAAAAACTAAAGAACCTGTTTGGTAAAGTAGATAAAATAAGGTCAATGCAGCTATAGGTAGAGTTAACATCATTATATCTTGAAGACTTCAGCAATATTTTTGAATTTCTCACCAAATTTAAAGAAGTCCTAACTCAAGTAAAAGGTAGTGGAAAGAATAAAATAGAAGAAGAATGCATCTATCTGATTCTTTCTAAGTTAAATGGAGTATTTTAAATTTTTGCAACCACTTTTTTGTCTACAAAAGATGCACTGGGTACAAGTTTTAAAATGCCCTCCTTAGAAGAGTTTTGTGATAGGCTAACTAGAGAGGAAACAAAAATTACAAAATATGAGATCTCTCCCTCTTCCTCAAAAGCATTAGTAGCATCCACCTCCACTAAATAAAAATTCAAAAAGAAAGAAAAAGGCCCTATAACTTGTACACATTGCAAAAAGGATGGTCATTCTGTGAATAAATATTAGAAAAGGCTACAACAACTAGAGGCAGCAATGAAGGATCACAAAATAGACATCAAGAAGCAGATAGGAAAATCCTTAAATGTTCAAGGAAAAACTACAAAAACCTCATCAAAATACTGGGTTATAGATTTAGGAGCAATTCATCACATGACTTCCTCAGATGAGTCATTCACTTCAATATCCTCAACTTTAACATGTATCATAGAAGTTGATGACTCATCCTTTATCCCGGTCAAAGGAATATGTGACATATCCATTGATGGTGGTTATATAAATAATGTTCCCTATGTCCCAAACATAGCTAAAAATATCCTCTTCGTCTATCAGATTTGTACTTCTGAAAAAGGTAAAATAGTTCTCTTCCCACCAACAGGATTTGAGATAAGAGACTTTCAAGAACCAAACTCTCTCACCTATTTCACTTCAAGGGATTCAAAAATTCAGAAGGGGCCTCCTTTTTTGTTGCACTTGGAGACCTTGAAAGCAAAATTTGGCATGAAAGGTTTGGACATCTCAGTTATAACTATCTAAAGGAGTTGAACACCCATGAAATGGTAACAGGGTTACCAAAATTCTCTTCTACTGATGGAGTATGTCCTGGATGTGCTCTTGGAAAGCAACATAAAGAACCTTTCCACCCAAGTGGTTCTAAAAAAACCTCATCCCCTCTAGAGTTAATCCATAGTGACTTGATGGTCTTCCCATAGCCTTCTTTCAAAGGAGCAAATATTACCTTAACCTTCATTGATGATTTTTCCAGAAGAACTTGGGTCTACTTTCTAAAATACAAAAGTGATGTTCTATCCCACTTTAAAATATTCAAGGCCTTAGTTGAGAATCAAGCCACTTGTAAAATTAAGCAAATTCATACAGATAATGGGAGGGAATACTTTAGTAATGAGTTCACAAATTTTGTCTCAAGTCATGGCATAATTCATCAACATTCATTATCCCATAATCCACAACAAAATGGCATTGTAGAAAGGAAAAACAAAACTTTAAATGAAATGGTAAACTGTATGTTTCACTCAAGAGATCTTCCAATAGTTTTTTGGGCTGAGGTAATTAACTATTCAAACTATATTCAAAATCGCACACCTCATAAATCTCTTGGCCATTTGACTCCCGAGGAAGCATGGACTTGATCAAAACATAATGTCCCTTTCTTTAAAAATTTTGGGTGTACTGCTTGGTAACATATCCCAAATAAGAAAAGGAAGGATCTAGATAGGAAAAGCAAGCAACTCATATTTGTTGGTTATTGTGAGGAAATGAAAGTATACAGGCTTCTTGATCCCACAACTCATGAGGTATTTTTCATATAAATTTTCAATTTGATGAAACATTCCCTAGTAAAGATCCTCAACCATCCTCTTCCAACATTAATTCTCTTGAGCCATCTTCAATATTAGAGCCTCAATATAATGAAAATCTCATTTTAGAGCTAAATGATCAAAATGAGGATCCTATACTCCAAACTCAAACTCAAAGTCCTTCCACACCAATTACTCCTTCCACAATGCCAAAATGGGCCCATACCATAGTTGAATAAGCCACTCCTTACATCCAAAATCTTCCATCATCCAGATTAGGCAACTCCATAGGTTTCAGTCTTGTTTGTCAATCCATTTCCATAGATCCCTAATCCTTCAAAGAAGCAACTGGTATAAAAGAATGAGATGATGCTATGAATAATGAATTCTCTTCCTTAATAAAAAATAAAACTTGGGATTTAGTTTCTCTACCTAAAGAAAGGAAGTTAGTTCACTTTAAATGGATTTACATAACTAATTATGGATATGAGGGAGAAATTGTCAAATACAAATCTCACTTGGTAGCTAAAGGTTTCTCACAAATTGAAGGTATTGATTATTATGAAACCTTTGCACCAGTTGCCAAAATGGATTTTTTTAGGCTGGTACTTGCACTAGTTGCTTCCCAAAAATGGCATGTTTTTCAGATGGATGTTAAAAGTGCTTTCTTACATGGGGACTTAAAAGAGGATATATTCATGGAACAACCTACTAGATTCACTCAATACTCCTCCCTTATTTGTAGACTAAGGAAATATCTCTATGGTTTCAAAAAAGCTCCTAGAGCTTGGTATGAAAAAATGGACTCCTTCCTTCTTTCCTCAGGTTTTTCTCATTGTGAGGATGATGCCACAGTCTACATTTGGAGAGATGAAGAAAAAATCACCATACTTGTTCTCTATGTTGATGATCTACTACTTACTAGTAGTGCCATTTCTCACATTCAGACTATCAAAGCCTCCCTTTCTAAAAAAATTGAAATGACTGAAATGGGTTTAGCTCAGTACTTCCTTGGGATTCAAATAAATCAAATAGATGCAGGAATTTCATTGTGTAAACACTCTAGACCTTCTTCAATGGTTTAAGATGACTGATTGTAAGCCTTCTTCTACATCTTTTTAGTCTGGAGTCACTCTAAGTACTTCCTGCAAATCCCCTCTATGTTATGCTACTCTATATTCATATCTTGTAGGGAGTTTGTTATACCTCACTCATACTCACCCAGATATTTCATATGTTGTTGGCTTTATATCTATATTCTTACATAAACCTCATTTCAACCATTGGCAAGCAAAAAATAGAGTCCTACACTACTTGCAAGGAACTACTCACTTTGGGCTCTTATATGAATGAAAATCCATGGATATAATTGGTTACACAGATTCTGATTGGACATATTTAGTAGAATATAGATGTTAAACTTATGGCTATATATTTTGTCTTGGTTCCTCACCAATTTCTTGTTCATGCAAAAAACAACAAGTAGTAGCATTATCATCTACAGAGGCAGAATACAGGGCAACATTTTTGGCCAGTTAGGAAGCTATTTGGCTTCATCAGATACTAAGAGAATTTGATTTTTTCCATGAAAAACCTATTACTCTTTGGTGTGATAATCATAGCACAATTCATATTTCCTGCAATCTAGTTGAGCATTAGTGCACCAAACACATTGAAATTCACATGCACTTCATTCGATAGCATATTCAAAGGGGGGAAATACACTTGGACTATATTCCCACAGATAATAAAATTGTAGATATCTTCACCAAATCCTTTCCTTCTCCACGTTACATTCAGTTGTGAGAGAAACTTGGGGTAAGGTAGATGCATTAGAAGGGTGCACAGAGGTTTTCACCTCTCCTTTCCTCTTATTGTTCTTTTTTTTTTCTCTTGGAAGATGGTTTTTTCCATGTGGTTTTTTTACCATCTCTCCTATCTATAATAACATTGTACATGAGTGCCTCATCAGGCCCAATAACCGGGACTCATTTCTTTTTGTTCAATGAGGAAAATCTTCACCATCCGAAGATATACCTCTTATTTTTATTTTTTGATAGATAGTTTTTTCCATGTGTTTTTTTTACCATCTCTTTAATAAGAATCATTGTACGAGTACCTCATCAAGCCCTATTGTTAGGACCATTTGTTACATTCACCCCTAGTATCACTTAAGGGAGGGTGTTATAATACATATTTATTCTCTTAAGTTCAACTAGGATAGACTTACTTGAGTTTCCAATCTTCCATGAGTCAAGTGAACTCTCAATTTATACTAGTACAGATTTGTTGAGTTTTTGTAATCCAACAACTCTAAATGATCAAATTTTCTATTTATACAAAGTTGATCAATGGAATAAATCAATCAGTTCTTGATCTTCTTAAGTAATGCATTGCATTTATAGTTTCTTGGTTTAATATTGCTTCTCAATATTTCTAACAGATGTGTGTCACTTTACTTGTGGTCTCAAGACCTAACATGGGATACAATCCTAATACCATAAAAAATTTGGTTGCAAAGGAGGAGGATCTACATTAAATACATGGATTAATGATGTCTAATCACAACCATTAGATGATGCTTCCTACCACATATTTTTTTTATTTTGGTAAATGATATCCTAATGGAACGAGAGCATAGAGTGTTTTCTTAGTAGGTGAATATGTAAGCTTAGTATAACAAATGGCTGAAATTTAGAGAATAATTTGAATCTAAAATTGGAACAATTGCTACAATTCCTTGCCTATTTAAAAATACTTGCATATGTTTACCTTTGGTGAACTAGTTATTTTCTTTTGCATGAGATCAAAAAATATCTTATTTATTTTTATTTATTATTAGTCTATTTTTTCTTTCAATGTGCCTTTGTGCACATTTGAAACTTGTGATTTACTGTCTCATTTATACTTTAGGAGAATCTCTTTTTGAGCTACTATCAAACTTTTGAAGTTAATAGAGCCTCTACAAGGAAGGATGAAGTAGATTTGGTCATATTGAAAAAACAAAGAATGGAATATGCATTCCTTTTGCTAATAGAGGAAGCATATAAAGTTATTGGTGTTGGACTCTAGTAGCTATTGATTTTTGACTTTATGGTTTTCTTGTGGTTTGATGTTTATGTTTGTTTTTTTTTTATCTTTAAATTTCCATGCATGGGTGTGTTTGCATTTATTGTGCCTTTGTTTTTTACAAGATTAATTTACATTATAGATTGACAAAAAAAAATTGTTCTTTAGGACCAATAAATTGATTTCAGATAAATTGTTGGTGTGGATATTTCATTGAAAAACCTTGTATCTACTACTAAGGTTTGAATATTCCTTCTCTTTTTTTGTCATTCCAATTTGTTATTTTTTTATTTATGTAGTTTACTCTTCTCAATTTTTGTTTTCTTGTAATAATTATAGACATTTTCTTAGAATATTTAACTTAATTTACAATGGTTTCTACATATTACAAGTATCACATATGCTAAGGAAATTGGTCAAGTACTTTGGTATTCATCATGATGGCTAACTAATCTATCATATTATCTACTAAATTTTAACCATATTCTTCCTTTTGATTTGCCCTTTAAGATTAATTGGTATACTTTCATCTATCTAGTTAATTGGCTAAAGATTTTCCATTCAACTAATGTTGTTAAGGACTAAACATGTTTTTCTTTTTTTCTTCCTATTTCACTATATGGTTCTAATGATGTTACTCAAACATTTTTCAAGTTCCACACTACTCAATGTAAATTACCAAATTCATTCTTTGATATTTCTTAGATCCTTCATAAAAAAGGATAGATGGTACTTCTCGCCCATATACACCAAGCATCTAGAGCACCTTATTATACAATGGGAATATTACTAAATCTAATAAGCAACTTCATACTATCAAGATTATACATTGCATATAACTTCTTTCTAGAGGTAACTTATTATTTTATTTTTATTTTTTAGAAGTTATATCTTTTATCTTTCTGATTGTTTTGTTTGTCATTGTTGTATGACATGCTTTACTCTCTAGTTGTAATTATTTGAGCACATAGAGAAACACTACATATTCAAGTTTGGATAATGTGTAGTGGCTAGTGTGTTTTTATGTGCATCACTTTACTTGTGGTCTCAAAACCTAACATGGGATACAATCCTAATGTTATACAAAATTTGGTTGCAAAGGAGGACGATCTACATTAAATGCACAAAGTAATGATGTCTAATCACAATAATGATATTTCTAATCACAATCATGAAATGATGCTTCTTACCACAAAAATTCTTGATTCTAGTAAATGATCTCCTAATGGAACTAGAGCATGAATTGTGTTTTATTAGTAGGTGAATATTTAAGCTTAGTATAACAAATGGTTGAAATGTAGATAAATTTTTTAATCCAAACTTGGAACAATTGCTGCAATTCCTTACCTATTTAAAACTACTTACACATGCTTTTATTTGATAAACTAGTTCTTGGCTTTTTCTAGTGAGATTAAAAAAATTCTCATTTATTTCATGTAGTATTAGTCTCTTTTTGCTTTCAATGTGTCTTTGTGCACATTTGAAATTTATGATTTATTATCTCATTTATATTTCAAGAGCACGTCTTCTAGAGCTATTATCAAAAAATTGAAGTTAATAGAGACCTTACAAGTAAGGATGAAACAAAGTCTATTTTTGTCATATTGAAGAAAATAAAAAATGAAATATACATTCATTTTGCTAATAAAATAAGCACATAAAGTTCTTGGTAATGGACTCATGTAGCCATTGATTTTTGACTTTATGGTTTGCTTGTTGTTTGATGTTTATGTTTGTTTTTTATTTTTATCTTTTAAATTTCTATGCATGGGTGTGTTTGCATTTATTTTGCATTTGTTTCCTACAAGGTTGATTTACATTGTAGATTGAAAAATTTTGTTTGTTGTTCTTTACGACCATGAAACTAAATTTAGACACGTTGTTTGTGTGGATATTTCATTGAAAACCTTTTATCTATTTCTAAGGTTTGAATTTCCCTCCTCTCTTTGAATTAGTCATTCTAATTTGTTATTATTTTATTTATGTAGTTTGTTCTTCCTCATTTTTGTTTTCTAAAAATAATTATGGAAATTTTATCATAATATTTAACTTCGTTTATAATGGTTCTTGGAAATATTACAAGTATCACATGTGCCAAGAAAATTGATCAAGTACTTTAATATTCATGATGGCTAACTAGCCAATAATATTATCTACTACAATTTATCATCTTCTTCCATTTGATTTGACCTTTAAGATCAATTGGTATACTTTCATCCATTTGGTTGATTGGCTAAAGATTTTCCATTCAACTATTGTTTTTAAGTATTGAATATGTTTGTTTTTATTTCTTCTTATTTCATTGTATGATTCTAATGCTATTACTCAACATTTTCCAACTCCACATTGCTTAATTTAAGCTATCAAATTGGATCTTCGATATTTATTATATCCTTCATAACAAAGGATAGATGGTATTTATGGCCCAACTACATGAAGCATCTAGAACACCTCATTATACAATGGAAATATTACTAAATTTGATAAGAAAATTCATACTATTGATGATGTAGATTGTATATAGGTTCTTTATAGAGGTAACTTATTGCTTTATTTCTATTTTTTTGGAAATTATTTTTTTTGTCTTTTTAAGTTTTTTTTTTTTATCATTGTTGGATGATATGCTTTACTCTTTGGTTGTAGTTGATTGAGCATATAGAGGAACACTATGCAGTTAAATTTATAGAATATGTAGTAGCTAGTGTGTATGATGTGTGTCATTTTACTTATGTTCTCAAGAACTAACATGGGATATAATCCTAATGTTATACAAAATTTGGTTGTAAAGGAGGAGAATCTACATTAAATACATGGAGTAATGATGTCTAATCACAATCATTAGATGATGCTTCCTACGGCAAAAATTATTGATTTTGGTAAATGATCTCCTAATGGAACTAGGGCATGAATTTCTTAGAGTGTTTTCTTAGTAGGTGGATATGTAAGCTCACTATAAAAAATGGTTAAAATGTAGAGAACAATTTAAATCTAAACTTGGAACAATTGTTGTAATTTCTTACCTATTTAAAAGTACTTGCACACGTTTGCTTTTGCTAGTGAGATTAAAAAAATTCTCATTTATTTCTATGTATTATTAGCCTCTTTTTTATTTTAATATGCCTTTGTACACATTAGAAATTTGTGATTTATTATCTCATTTATATTTCAGAAACATCTCTTCTAGATCTACTATCAAACTTTTGAAGTTAATAGAGCCCCTACAAGGAAGGATGAAGTGGATCTGGTCATATTGAAGAAAATAGAAAATGAAATATGCATTCCTTTTGCTAATAGAGGAAGCATATAAAGTTCTTGGTATTGGACCCTAGTAGCTATTGATTTTTGACTTTATGGTTTGCTTATGGTTTAATATTTATGTTTATTTTTTTTATTTTTTATTTTTAAATTTCTATGCATGGGTGTGTTTGCATTTATTTTACCTTTCTTTCTTTCAAGGTTTAATTACATTGTAGATTGAAGAATTTTGTTTGTTGTTATTTAGGACAAAGAAATTGATTTCAGGCACAATTGGATATTTCATCGAAAAGCCTTATATCTACTGCTCAGGTTTGAATCTTCATTCTCTTTTTGTAGTTGTCATTCCAATTTATTTTATTTTATTTATGTAGTTTGTTCTTCTTAAATTTTATTTTTAAAAGAATTATGGAAATTTTTTCAGAATATTTAACTTAATTTACAATGGTTCCTACATATTACAGGTATCACATATGCCAAGGAAGTTGGTTACGTACTTTGGTATTCATGATGACAAACTAGTCAATAATCTTCTTTAGTGAAGGTCAGCCATCTTATTCCCTTTGATTTACCCTTTAAGATGAATTAATACATTTTCATACTTTTAATTAATTGAATAAATATTTTCCATTCAATTACTATTGTTAAACACTAAACATGTTTGTTTTCTTATTTGTTTTTCTTTCTTTCTATTTCACTGTATTATTCTAATGTTGTGACTCAAATATTTTTCTAACTCTGCACTTCTTAATTTAAGATACCAAAATCACTATTTGATATTTCTTAGATCCTTCATAAGAAAGGATAAATGGTATTTTTGACTCTACACCAAGCATCTGGATCACCTCATTATACAATAGAAATATTACTAAATCTGATAAGCAACTTCATACTAACAAGGTTGTATATTACATATAGGTTCTTTCTAAAAGATAATTTATTATTTTATTTTTATTTTTTAGAACTTATGTATTTTGTCTTTCTAAGTGTTTTGTTTATCATTGTTGGATGACATTCTTTACTCTTTGGTTGTAGTTTATTGAGCACATGGAGTAACACTATGTATTCAAATTTTAAGAATGTGTAGATGTGTGTCACTTTACTTGTGGTCTCAAGACTTAACATGGG
Organism: Wollemia nobilis; assembly: GCA_028583015.1. NCBI lineage: Eukaryota > Viridiplantae > Streptophyta > Pinopsida > Araucariales > Araucariaceae > Wollemia > Wollemia nobilis. The sequence goes on from JAQPPZ010000267.1 coordinate 1,228,797, forward strand.
ATATCATGCTAATGCTATACAAAATTTGGTTGCAAAGGAGGAGGCTCTACATTTAATGCATGGAGTAATGATGTCTAATCACAATCATGAGATGATGCTTCCTAATGTAACTAGAGCATGAATTTATTTTAGTGTTTTCTTAGTAGGTGAATATGTAAGATCACTATAACAAATGGTAAAAATTTAGAGAAATTTTTAAATCTAAACTTGGAAGAGTAGTTGTAATTCCTTACCTATTTAAAATTGTTTGCACATGTTTGCCTGGTTATTAGCTTTTGCTAGTGAGATTAAAAAATTCTCATTTGTTTTTATGTATTATTAGTCTCTTTTTGCTTTCAGCGTATCTTTGTAAAAATTTAAAATTTATGATTTATTGTCTCATTTATACTTCAGGAGCATCTCTTCTAGAGCTACTATCAAAATTTTGAAATTAATAAAGTCCCTACTGAGAAGGATGAAGCAGTCTATTTTGGTCATATTGAAGAAAACAAAGAATTGAATATGCATTCATGTTTCTAGTAGAGGAAGCATATAAAGTTCTTGGTATTGGACTCTAATAGCTAATTGATTTTTGAATTTATGGTTTACTTGTGGTTTGACATTTATGTTTTTTTTTTTTTTTTTTATCTTTTAAATTTCTATGCATGGGTGTGTTTGCTATTTTTTGCGTTTGTTTCTTATAAGGTTGATTTACATTGTAGATTGACAATTTTTGTTTGTTGTTCTCTAAGACCAAGAAACTAATTTTACACAGACTATTGGTGTGGATATTTTATTGAAAAGCCTTGTATCTATTACTAGGGTTTGAATCTCCCTCCTCTCTTTGAATTTATTATTATTTTATTTATGTAGTTTGTTCTCCTTTGTTTTTATTTTTTAAAAAGAATTATGGATATTTTCTTAGAATATTTAACTTAATTTACAATGGTTCTTGTATATTAAAATTATTATATATACCAAGGAAATTGGTCAAGTACTTTGCTATTCATGATGGGTAATCAGTCAATCATCTTCTCTAGTGAAGGTCAACCATCTTCTTCCCTTTGATTTTCCATTTAAGATCAATTGGTATATTTTCATCCATTTAATTAATTGGATAAATATTTTCCTTTCAACTACTGTTGTTAAGCACTAAACATGTTTGTTTTATTATTTATTTTTATTTCTTCCTATTTCACTGTATGGTTCTAATGATGTTACTCAAACATTTTTCTAGATCCACATTGCTTAATTTGAACAACCAAATTTTCTCTTTGACATTTCTTAGATCCTTCATAAAACGGATGGATGATATTAATTGCCTATATGTAGCAAGCATTCATAGCATCCCATTATACAATAGGTCCATTACTAAATCCGATATGCAACTTCATACTCTTGATATTATAAATTGTATATAGGCCCTTTCTGGAGGTAAATTATTATTTTATTTTTGTTTTTTTAAGTTATATATTTTTTCTTTTTGACCATTTTTTTTATTGTTGGATGATATGCTTTACTATTTGGTTATAGTTTGTTGAGCATATATGGAAATACCACACATTGAAATTTGGAGAATATGTACTAGCTAGGGTGAATGTTGTGTCCCACTTTACTTGTGGTCTCAAGACCCAACATCAGATGCAATACCAATGTCATACAAAATTTATTTGCAAAGGACGAAAATTTGAATTAGATGCATGAAGTAATGATATTTGACCATAATCATGAGATGATGCTTCTTGAAACTAGAGTTCCTGAATCTGGTAAATGATCTCTTACAAGTACTAGAGCATGAATATCTTAAAGTGTTTTGCTTAATGGATGAATATGTAAGCTCACTATAACAAATGGTTTAAATGTAGAGAATAATTTGAATCTAAACTTGGAATAGTTTCTACAATTCTCCACCTATTTAAAATAATTTACACATATTTACCTTTGATAGTGGGATTAAAAAAAGTTTTCATTTTTTTTTATGTATTAGTAGTCTTTTGTTGCTTTCAATGTGCCTTTGTTCATATTTAAAATTTATGATTTTTCATCTCATTTATATTTTAGGAGCATCTCTATAAAAGAATACTATTAAAATTTTAAATTTAATAGATCCCTTGAAAAAATAAAGGACCAAAGTATTTTTAACTGTATCCAAATTTATAAATGGTAAATCAAATAATACTTTAATAGTTTTACCTATTTGGTAAAGTTTTGTCTCTCAAATTATTGTTGTTTCTCATCTTAGATATGATTTTTATTTTCAAATCATCACTAGTCACTTTTATTTATATAGCCTATTTGGTACCATCAAGATTCAAATATTGGTGTAGTTGCATCACCCATATGTATCAACCATTGAACCAAGACCTCATTGGTAGGTAGAGTACAATATATTATGAAGACACACATACATTTTTTTAGTATATACAAAACCATAGGCAACACACTATCATCCTTTATTCATTTCTTATTTTATATAATCATTAACTTGTAATTACTTATGTGGGATTGAAAGAGAACCCTTTCCATATTACATTGTGACCATGTTATCATGGTGATCTAAGAAAAATAGGGGTTGCTCAAGTCCATAGAAAAAATAGTTAAATCTTAAAGAATTATGATGCCACTATTAGCATATAAGCAAGTTTCAACAATATTCAATTATTAAAATACTCACATAATATATCAAGATGAGATACACAAGTATTCAATATAATAAACTTATTGTATTCCCATGGATAATAAAGAAGGTATTATAGTACAATGAAGTACTGTAACTTCTCTCTCTTATGCATTACATGACCTCCCTACAAATAGCCTTTAAAAAGACTATTGACATTTAAAATTTAACTAGCTATTCATATCCTTAAGTTTATCAAAATTCTAAGAGATATGAATCATCATATTTTTTTGGTAATTTATATATTAAAAGTGGGTTTTTATCAAGGATCCCAAAACCTGATTACAAAGGATCAGAATGCAACACAATACATCAGATTGTAACAAAAGGAAACACTAGAGAAACACAGATAAGAAAAGGGATGCACCATCCTAAACGCTAGAGGAAGGCGCAATACTTTGCACCAGAGGAAGACTACTTCCTAAGCACCAAAGGAACCATGGGAAGGAAGGGAAAGCCTACCAAAAAAAAAAAATTTGAATCAAAGGGCACAAAATAATAATTTTCAAGAAAACCAAGGGCGGGAGAAAGTGCCAAACCATCCCATCCACTAAAAATCAATTTGAAACTTTTCCAAGGGTGGGAAAAGGAACCAAAGCCAAGATTTTAAATTTTGAATCAACCCAATGGCGGGAAAACTAGAAACCACCATTGGGAAATAGGCCTAAGAGAAAACACCTTCCCACATAGGGGAAAACCATGAAGAATCAAAAAATCCACCATGAACAATAGGGTGGATCAATGAAACAAAATAAAACATATAGGGAAAGTGCAAGATAAATAAAACTGAGAAGACCATTTTATGAATGCCTTAAAATGTAAAACAACATAAAGAGGAAAATCATAGGCAAAGAAATCCTCATGCAGTGGAACAACAACCTGGAGGATGGTGCATCAATGGAACAGGAACAAGAGGAACTTCCCAGGCTATGAAGTCCTCAAGTAGGAAAAAGGAAGTCTTCGAGAAACAATGCCTAGCACATGAAACAACAATTGTAGAACAACACATCAGAAGAAAATGTAGTAAAGTGCCACATGAATCCAAGATGAAAGAGTCACAAGGAGGCACAACTACAAACAAAATATCCCAGAACGAAAGGAAGAAGGCAGGCATCCCAAACAACCTTCAACACCAAATTTTCAAGGACGTAGAAAAGGAAAACCTGCAAGGATTCAATAGCAAGAAAAGTAGAGGCCCATCCTTAGAAGCCATGAAAGGAACTAAAAACCTATAGGAACCAACACCATGAACCCAAAGAGTAGAGTCATAGTAGAAAGCACACAGTCTCCTCCAAAATCAAAAGGATGTTGTGCAAAACTGCTCATGAAGCCTATAATAAGAGAAAATATATTTTATTGACTTTATAATAATTATAAAACACCTAATGGAAACCCTAGAGGAATGAATATAGTTGCATCTCTCTTCAAATATAGGAATGGAGCCTTTTCTCTTTTTTCCCACAAGCCTTTTGAGTAGAGAAAAATTATCAATATGGCCAAGGTTCTAAATGCCTATCCACATAGATCATTTAAATCAAAGAACTCTAGATTCAAAATTCTCTTTATGGAGAAGTTGGACAAGGTTCTATTTGTAGAGGTACCTCCAAACATTATTTAACAATAGGTATTGTCTCTTTCAACCCATGCCTTAATATGCAAACTTATAGGTATGTGGCTGAACCCAAATATAATAGAGAAGTGGATAAATAATTTTTGGTATTCAAAAAAATCTAGTTTTGAGGCTATGATGATTGAAAAAGGAAAAATTACTATTACATTTTCTTCATTTAAAAAAAGAGACTTATTTTATTGTTACATTTCCTTCATCTGAAGAAAGATACTTTTATTTTGTTTTTACATTTTTTTTAATTTGAAGAAAAAGATTTATTTTCTTGTTAAATTTCCTTCATCTAAATAAAGAGAATTTGTTTTTTCATGGTGGTCCATGGTTAATGGGAACAAACCCTTTGTATTTGACTCCTGGACTCTTGGATTTGACCCTCAAGATGAGGAACTAAAGAAGTTTCAATCTAGGTTTTCCTCCCTTTCATATTGGGCCCCTCCCAAGACAAACAATACCTCTTGTGCTCGTATTTGTGTCATAGTAAACTTCAAAAAATGAATTCCAAAAAATATAGAAATCAAGGTCCTTGGTTGGGTTTGTTCATAGTTCTTGGATTATGAATATAATTCCTTCAAATACATTAGCTATCACCAATATGGATATTTCTCAAGAGACTACCCTTCTAAGGTAGAACAAGTTGAGAAATAAAAAGAAACTGATTTCTAAACTATTACAATTAGAAGATCTCATAGATCATGAAGTCATAAAGGACCATGTAGAGAAAATAAGATCCCTAAAGATCTAATATATTTTTTATCCTCACAACTAATATAGAGGAGGAAGTATAACCATAGCTTAATAATGAAGATCAAGACACATGCATACAAACTTATCACCAAAGTTATGGAAAATAGGTTGAAAGACATCCTTCCCTCCATCATCGATCAGTGCCAAGGGAGCTCGGTCAAAGGTATATTCATTTCATATGGAGTGATAATCGTCCATTAATTGGCCCACTCGACATCTAAAAATAAAAAACCCAGCATGTTCCTTAAGCTTGACATGAACAAGGCTTTTGATCGGGTTTCCTGGAAATTCCTGTTCGAGGTCCTGGAGAATTTTGGGTTTCACAAAGAATGGATCAAGATGGTTCATGAATGTATCTCGGCTGCTTGGTTCTCTTTTCTTATCAATGGCTCACCCGCAGGTTTCTTCCAAAGTTTCAAAGGCATCTGTCAAGGGGACCCTCTATCCCCCTTTCTCTTCATCATTTTGGCCAAAACCCTTGGAAGAACCCTTTCAATTGCCTGTAATAGTGGTCTTGTCTCCGAGATCAAACCAACCTCAACAACCAATGCCATATCCCATCAAAAGTTTGTGGATGATACTATTCTATCCTCTCATGCTTCCGTTCCTAAAGCAAAAATCATTAAGAACATTCTTGATTCTTATGAAGATGCGGCTGGCCAAAAAGTCAACTACTGCAAAAGCAAGCTATACTTTCTCAAAACTCCCACTCATAGGAAAAATAGGATTGCTGAGATCCTTGGGTGCAACATTGGGAGCCTTCCAACTACTTATCTTGGATTACCAATTTTCCACGGCAGATCAGTCTCGACTATGTGGAACCCTGTTTTAGATCGCCTCAACAGGAAACTTGCAGGTTGGAAAATCTCAATGCTCAGTCAGGAAGCCAAAGCCACTCTTGTCCAAGATTGCCTACAAAGTATCCCCATTTTTTTATTATCTATATTCAAAGCTCCAGCTACCATTTTACAAAGAATCAAACAAATTCAACGCAAATTCCTTTGGGCGGGAAACGAAAACAAGAATAAATTTTCACTAGTTTCCTGGGATAGGGTCTGTTCCAAGAAAAAGGATGGAGGACTCGGATTTAGAGACATCAAGTGGATGAACATGGCCCTCATTGCCAAGCAGGCCTGGAGACTTACCATCAATGAAAAATTCACTTAGATTGACATCATCAAAGCTAAGGACCTCTATCAGGTTTCCTTTCTTGGAGAGCACAACCTTCCTATCGGATCCCATTTCTGGAATGGCGTTACCAAAACAAGGAAGATCATCATGGAAGGCTTAAGGTGGTTTCTAGGAACTAGAATGACCATTCATTTTTGGGATGACCTATGGATCCATGATAAACCTCTCAGCCAAGATCCACATTTTGCAGTGCTCAAGACGGCTACCAAAGCCACCTTTGGAGATAAGGTGTGTCACTTCATTAACCCAGGTACCACAAGACCTGAATGGAAAAACCTGGCTCTTAACGGGCCAAGGCATATCACCGAGGCTCTTAGGCAGTTACAAAACTTGTTGATGACTTGCATCATCCCCAGCTCACACAAAGATGATTCCATGGTCTGGAACCTTGAAGATTCTGGAAATTTCACTGTTAAATCAGCTTACTACAGTCAAGAAACTCCCACTGATGGTCAAGACTTATCAAATCAGGTCTGGGTTCCCAAGATCATTCCCAAGGTCAAATTCTTTTCCTGGTTGGCCATCCAAAATAGAATCCTCACCATTGACAACTTGATAATAAGAGGGTTACTCATTCCCAATTGGTGCATCCTGTGCAAAAACGCTTGTGAGTCAACTTCGCATGTTTTTTTGGAATGTCCCTTTTCTCTAGATATTCTCAACCAGGTTCTTAACACCTTCGACATCTCCACAGCCCTCCCTCACTCCATTCCCCTCCTTTTTCAGCAATGGACCCGGCCTTTCAAGAGCAACCAACTTAAATTCATGTGGCAAGCTTGCCTCCACCTTTTCCTGTGGTAGATTTGGCTCGAGAGAAACGCCAAAATTTTCAAAAATAAAGCCACTGATAAGAAGATTATCGTTGTCAAAATCTTGGCCCTTGCTAGGAAGAATGCCTCTCTTGTTTCGTCTTCCAAACCCCCCTTCCTGGCCTAGAATCAGACCTAATCAAACTTTTCAATCTTTCTAACTTCTTTGCCATGCCCCATACTTCTGTTGACAGGTCTTTCATCAAGTGGGTCTTACCACCTACTATGTGGCACAAACTCAATTTCGATGGTGCGGCCAAAGGCAACCTAGGAGTGGCTGGAAGAGGAGGAATTCTCAGAAACCACAGAGGAGAAATAATTTTGGCCTTTGCCCAAAACTTGGGAATTCAATCCAACAATATGGCAGAGGCGCGGGCTCTACTCCAAAGTTTGATCCTCTTGGAAGGTTTGACCATCAACAAACTTATCATCGAAGGAGACTCGCTGCACTATATCAACTGGCTCAATGGGACTGCTATGCCTCCCTGGGCCCTTGCTTCGATTTTCCAAGAATGTAAGGCACTAATTGGCAATTACCCAGAATTAGTCATTAAGCATCAATACCGAAAAGGAAACAAAGCTGCGGACTGGCTTGCTAACAAGGGAGTCGATGAATCTGACATTCAAGTGTGGAGAGACTCCTTCCCCATTGGCCTAAGGAATGATTCTATAAGTGTCAATGTTTGCACAATGTGAGATGTTGATAGGGGATTGGTTTGGTATGCTGATGAAACTGGTCACGATTTCGCGACATTTCTTCCTTCTTCTCCTTCGGCAACGAAATTACAACTTGTCACGATGTCGCGAAACTTTTCACCTTTGGCTGCGAAAATGCAACATGTCACGATATTGTGACATTTCTTTCCCCTCTGGCCGTGAGGTTGCTACTTGTCGCGATATCACGACACTTCTTTCTTCTTTGGTCGCGACGTTACATCATGTCGCGATATCGCGACAACTTTTCTCTTTCGGCTGTGATGATGCAACATGTCGCGATATCGTGACACTTTTTCTCTCTTCAGCCATGATGATGCAACATGTCGCGATATCGAGACACTTTTTCTCTTTAGCCGCGATCTTACAACTTGTCGCGATATCGTGACACTTTTTCTCTTCGGTCGCTATGATGCAACATGTCGTGATATCGTGACACTTTTTCTCTTTGACCGCGATGTTGCAACATGTTGCGATATCGCGACACTTTTTATCTTCGGTGGCGATTTTGCAACATGTCGCAATATCGCGACACTTTTTCTCTTCGACGATGATTTTGCAACATGTCGCGATATCGCGACACTTTTTCTCTCCGATCGCGATTTTGCAACATGTCGTGATTTCGCGACACTTTTTCTCTTCGATTGCGATTTTGCAACATGTCGCGATATCGTGACACTTTTTCTCTTTGGCCACAATGATGCAGCATGTCACGATATGGCGACACCTTGTTTCTTCGGCCACGATGTTGCAACATGTCGCAATATCGTGACACTTTTTCTCTTCGATCGTGATTTTGCAACATGTCACGATATCGCGACATTTTTTCTCTTCGGCCGTGATGTTGCAACATGTCGCGATATCACGACACTTTTTCTCTTTGGTCGCGATTTTGCAACATGTCGTGATATTGTGACACTTTTTCTCTTTGGCCACGATTTTGCAACATGTCGTGATATCGTGACACTTTCTCTCTCTGGCCACGATTTTGCAACATGTCGTGATATCACGACACTTTTTCTCTTTGGCTATGATTTTGCAACATGTCGTGATATCGCGACACTTTTTCTCTTTGGCCGTGATGATGCAGCATGTTGTGATATCGTGACACCTTGTTTCTTCAACCGTGATGTTGCAACATGTCGCGATATCACGACACTTTTTCTCTTCGGCTGTGATTTTGCAACATGTCGTGATATCGCGACATTTTTTCTCTTCGGCCGCAATTTTGCAACATGTCGCGATATCATGATATTTTTTCTCTTTGGCCACGATTTTGCAACATGTCACAATATCACAACAATTTTTCTCTTCGACTGCGATTTTGCAACATGTCGCGATGTCGCGACACTTTTTCTTCTTCGACCGTGATGATGCAGCATGTCGCGATATCGCGACATCTTTTCTCTTTGGCCACGATGATGCAACATGTCACGATATCGTGACACTTTTTCTCTTCGGCCACGATGATGCAACATGTCACGATATCGCGACACCTTTTCTCTTCGGTCGCGATAATGCAACATGTTGCGATATCATGACACTTTTTCTCTTTGTTCATGATAATGCAACATGTGATATCGTGACACATTTTTTCCTTTGGCCGTGACAATGTAACATGTCGCGATATCGTGACATATTTTCTTCTTTGGCCTCGATGATGCAACATGTCGCGATTTCACGACACCCTTCCTCCTTTGGCCACGACGATGCTACTTGTCGCGATATCGCGACACTTCTCTTTTGGCAGCAACCTTGCAACATGTCGTGATTTCGTGACACTTTCTCTCCTTCGGCCGCGATGCTGCTTCTTGTCGTGATTTCATGACATCTCTTCCTCTTTTGGCTACAACGGTGCAACATGTCATGATATCACGACATCTTTTCCTCCTTGCTTTTTCCCTATGTTGTGGGCCGCAAAAATGCAACTGGTCGCGATATCGCGACACCTTTCCTCTTGTGGTGTTTTGCTTTTTCTTTGATCTTTAGCTCTTGGGCCTCCTCGGTCGGTTTGGAAAACATGTAAAAAACACTTGTACAAGGTTCAGGGACCTTTCAACACCCTTTCAACCAATCAAAAAAAAAAAACTATGGGTGAACCTATTAATGAAAAAATAGCCCCTTAAGATACCCAAAAAGAGGATTTGAGCAAAGGACCAGAGTACTATGATGGATTACTACAAGTGAATATCTTTGAATAATCAAATTAGTCCAGTGAAGAAACTGAAGAGAAGGTTTAAGAAACTCAACATGTGGAAATAGTCTTTCCAGGAGGTAGTCCAACAACCTATTCAATAGCAAGGGGTAGAAATTCTAATCAAGTGTTAAGGGAAGAGCAAACCCAGAAGGATATTCAAAATAAATCTTAGACCACTTTGGAAATTTATCCAAATAATAAGTCCTCTAAAAAATGATAGTTCTTTCTTGGAATTGTAGGGGATTGGATAATCCCCCAAAGAAAAACTACTTATTTGATCTTGTTAAAAATCATAAACCTTTTGTTATTTTATTGCAAGAAACCAAATTGATGGATAATATTGTGGATTTAGATTGGAATAAAATGTGGAGATACTTTAAATAATAGTCTATGGGTTCATAAAGCACTTCAGGTGGGATTATAACTTCTTGGGACCCAAATAATTAACCTATGTAGAGACATACACAAAGAAATTTGTTTTTCTAGATTTTTATTTATCTAATGGAACACACATAACCTTTGTTAACTTTTATGGGCTGAATATTCTAGATCTAAAAATAGAAACTTGTAATCAACTACATCATTGGTTCAGATAGAAACAACCAAAAAATCTAAATAGGAGGGGACTTTAATGTCACTCTAGCACATTGGGAAAAGATAGGGAGAAACAAAATTCCTGACACTATGATATTTAGTAACTCAAATAATATTTCAAGAAAATCTACAAGATATTATTCCCCTAGAAAATAAAATTTACTTGGACAAATAGAAGATCTAGAATTCATTATATTGTAGAAATATTAGATAGATTTTTACTAAGTAAAAATATTTTGGCTCTTTTTCCTCTACTTTTCAGCCATATAGTTCAAAGTGAAAATTTTGACCACAAACGAATTATTTTGGAATGGTTCAGAACAGCCAAAAAATAAAATAGAATCTATTCAAATACAATCTAGGATGGGTAGAGAAGGAAGACTTTTATAAATTGGTTGAAAATATCTAGAAACAAAAAACCTCCTAAACAAGGCCACACGATATTTGGAAAGAAAAAATCATGTCTCAAGTTAGAAATAAGAAAATGGTTACCCAAAAAACCATCCAAAGGAAAAGAAATAATCTTACATCAACTTGAGAAAGTGGATATAGATATACAAGATCTTGCTCCTCTGAATTAGCATAATAAACGACAAAAAGAACTGCTAGTGGATTTGTATAAACTTAACTTTGAAGAGGAGGCACATTGGAGACTAAAATTAAGAATGATTTGGCTACAAAAGGGGATAAAAACAACAAGTATTTCCATCTCAAAACTTTGCAAAACTGTCACAATAACACTTTTATAACTATATAGAAGGATGGAATCACATATGATGAGAAATATAAGATAAAATAATTATCCCAAGAGCATTTTTCTAGGCTGCTCACTCATGAACCAAGTGATCCTCAAGCTCAATATATTTTGCTCCAAAATATTCCTTCCATCCTTAATCAAGAGGACAAAGCTTATTTGAGCACTCAAGTAAATAAAGAACTACAATCAAATATATACTCTCTTAAAAAAGATAAATCTCTTGGTCTAGATGGATTAATGAGTAATTTCTATTAACAATTCATTTACCTAGTTGAAAATGACTTGTTAAGTATGATAGATTCTATCAAAAAAATATGTATGCTTTCTAAAGCTATTAATTGAACCTTTCTTGCTTTAATTACTAAAGAGAAGAACTCCACTTCCTTTGATATATTTAGACCAATTTCTCTTTGCAATTGGTATCTTCTTTGATGCACCCACCAACCTGGATTGGGGGCCTGGAAATATGAATGTGTCTACACCTCATGTAGATTAAAACAATGGGAAGCATCATAGATGTGGGACCACCTGTAGGGCAACCTTTAAGGTTTTTAATCAAGGCCAACAACTCATTGAAAACTAATCCTTAATGCACAATGAACCTCTTTGAGCTAAGGCCAGGAAAATACTTTGTAAAGAAAATAAAAAATAATAAATTAATACTTTATAAAAAATAAAAGCCTAAGCTAATGGGGTGATGTGCCAGAGAATTAGAACCCCTGATTTTTTACTACAAAAGTAGCAAAACCATAAAAATGTCACCTATGGCTATTCAACACAACTAAGCAAACACATAACTAGGAATTGAGATAGTTCAAGAGGAATAATTAACATGCTTGGAATAATTACAAGACAATGAGACTTGAAGGGTTTGATGTACCTTAGGCATGAGAAGAGGCTTGGGATCCCCTTGTTAAAATAGGAAATATGGGTGAAAGGAAGAGTCTACAATGTTGGGTACCAAGCACAAGCAGACAACTCTCAATTTATTTTACAATAAAATTGAGCCTATTTATAGGCTGAGAGGAGGGTTATTTCCATCTAAAGTTCTAGGGAGAAGACCAATAAATATCTTCCATTTTTACAACTACAATATTCCTACAACTACAAAATGATAACTTTGAGGTCTCTAGATTTGGAACCATAAATACTAAAAGCTTTTGGGCCCTCGAATGATCAACTATGGCTAACTCGACTTTTTATTGCTATATTGGGGTGGTTGCACCATTACTATTCTACCATATTTCTTATAGAATACATTGTCTTGCTGAAATAGTGGGCATGGCCTCCATGACTGGTGTAGGTTGGTAGGGTAGGCTCATATGTTTGGTGGCAGGTGGTCATGGTTGACATGTGATTAGTTCTAACATGCTTAGCTGCAAAAGTTATGCATTTTATTTTTGTTAGTAAAAAATTATTGAATCAATAAACATTACAAGAAATAGATAATCCCATAACAATAACCCTTACAAGGACCAGAATAAAGAGATACCCAATACCACCGAGCACCCAACCAAAATATACCCAAAAAATAATAGCCTCAACCAAGCATATTGTAGCAAGAAAATTAACAAGATGATGAGAACAATCACATGGAAGTGGTTCCCATTCCCTAACATTCCAGTCTTCCTTAAATTTAGAAGCCCATTTTTCCAAAAAATCAACCACACCATTTCATTCCCTGGGAATATGAACAAAGTAAATAAACTCCATATGTTGGTAAATTTGAAATATTTGTTGAGCCACTAACGCTAGCTTCCAATTAACATTAGAAATATTATGAGTCTTCAATAAATTAATAATAATATAAGAGTCAGACTCACAGATTATCTTCTGCCATCCTAGAGCATAACCTTTTTCCAGAGCAAAACAAATAACAAGGGCATCAATATAATTATTATTCTGCTTCCCCTTATAATAGGAAAAAATGAAAAGAGTTGTACCACTACTATCTCTCCCAACACCATCAATACCTGCATGCCCAAGATTCCCTCTAGAAGAGACATCAATATTAATCTTAAACACCCCCCAAGGCGGAGGATACCATCTGCCATCTTTCTGCATTTTTTTATTGAGGCCTCTCCTCCCGATCGATAAAGAATAATTAGGGCCATTCTCCACTAAATCCAGGTCCTGCATCATCAAAATATTAGACTGCTCCAAAGGAATATTGATCTGACATTTAGAAGAAATTGTTTCTTGGATCATACCAATAATCCTCTACCAAGTCTAATAAATAGTTAACTTCCTACCTTAAAAAATTCTTCGATTTATTTCAATCCAAATCTACCATATAATACATGAGGTACCAATACTCCACGCAACTTCAATAAACAAAGCCTTAGTGTGAGGTCTTCCTAAACTCCTCAAAAACTCAACAAGAGAAGAGGCATGAGAACAATACTATTTACACACTCTCCACTAAAGATGCCAAATTTCTCATGCAAACGAACACTATAAGAGTAAATTCCCTATAGATTCATAACTATTCTCACAAAGGAAACAAAATGAAGGGCCCTTAAAACCTCTCTTTTAGATATTATCCCAGGTAGAACATTTGTTTCAAGTAGTCGACCACAAATAGAAATTGTATTTGGGCCAAGAAACCTTATTTCAAACTTGTTTCCACCAAGGAACCTCCTCATCCCCAAAATGTTGCCTATCTAAAACACGATAACCATAAGCCACCAAGAAAAGCCCTCTAGTATCCGGATCCCAAGCCAAGACATCATCATCCTGGAAAGAAAAGCCAACTCTTCTCTATCTTGAATAGAACCACCTACGGACCAATCTCTAGGATCTTTCCACTGAACTACCTCCACCTACCCAACTCTTTTGGCAACTTTATAATCCATCACCATGTACCAACCAACAACAAATAAACAACTACATATCTCCTGAATATGAGGAAATATAGATAAAATTGTAGGGAAACCATCCCAAGATTCATACCAAAAAATACCCTTTGAGCCTTTGAGACAAATCCAAAAAAAACCTTGGTTAGATGCACCCTTCTTAATGGTGTTCCAAATCAAAGAATATTTACCATAAAAACTATATCTAGCTATCTCAGAGTTTGCAACCACATTAAGATACTTATAGGAAATAATTTTAGGCCAAGCATGGTCTTGAGATATGCACCATCTCCAATAAATCTTGGTCACCAATGCTTGATCAAAAAGAGAAGTCAAATGAAGACCCAAACCACCATCCTATTTTAATCTACAAATAGTCTCCCACTTAAATGGACTCAATTTTGAAGACTCCAAATTTCCAACCCATAAAAATATTATTGACATAGATTCAAGATCATGAATAAAACTAGCAAGAGCAACCTGAATCATGCATCGATAAATATATGAAGCTTGAACCACCGACTTAAGAAGCAACACTCTACCATAAAAAGAAAGCCACTTAACAGTCCAATGAGACTCTACTAGAAAATAGTCACAATAAATGGTAACTCTATTGGGAAATGCTTCTGAGCATTTCGAGTGAAGAACCCAGTTCTGAAAACAAAATAATCAAAAGATCAGAAAATAAATCATCTAGCTACATCCAAAGACTATGGGGATAGACAAATTCAATTGAAAACATATGAACCATTGATTTAGCTAAGTGTGTGAAAGTGATTTTATTTTAGCATTCCTAAAACTATTCAGAATATGTCGCATGATTCACATTTTGGCTCTAAAAATATTACTCATGAAAAGAATGTGCCTTTGCATTGCTCCACAACCAACCAGGTTTTTATAGCCCTGGTGGAGATGCCCTAAATCACCCATATATTAGATTAAATTTGCATTCACCACTTTTGTAAACATTTATCCACTGCCAGCCAAGCGTCTATAGCCCTAGTGGAGATTCCCTAAGCATTTCAATTGATTTAGATTTTTTTATCATTTTATTGCTTTGAAAATTTCACCGACCACCTGGGTTAGAGATAAAGTAAGGTTAAATATTGAGTATATCACATATTTTTGCCTTAATTTGCAAACTAAATTTTAATGTTGATTAAACCCAAAGGTTGGGTTTAAATTAAAGACATTTGAAGCCTTTACCGTCGACATCATGGAAGAGAGCATGGTGAGTGCCGACATCATCAATGCATTGGAGGAGCATATAAATATGCCCAAAGTCCTAAGTTTTAATTATCCTTGCTCGAATCAAAAGTGGGTGGCATGCAAAAAGAGAGCTCGTGCATTATTTTTCAAAATGTGGTATCGAATCGAATAAGGGAGGTGGTCACCATCCTTGAAATTGCATTGGGCAAGCGTGGCTGAGATGTAGTTTGAAAAGCACGAAGGCGCTAGCAAAAAAAAGGTTTACGTTTGAATATCCGCGGTGCATCATTTGGTGTGTTTATTTAGCCGCCTAAGGCGCATGATATTTTGACCAAAGAAGAAGGAGTTGAGAAGGTTAAGAAGTATGTGATGTTTCGTTATACTCAAATGAGTGTGTGGCTCATGCGGCGACTTTGGTCGCAGCTAAGGCGCTTGTGTTGGGGTAAGGTTGAGGGTTTGATTCCCTCCAAATGCGAGGTAAGGTTTTTTTTGGTGAAATTATTTTATCCGCCTACGTTGGAGAGATAAGAGTGTTTTTTATTATTTGTTAGTCTATAGTGAAATCAAAAGGTGCTTGGTTTAATTTTTATTATTATAGGCATATGTTGGAGGAATAAGGTTTATGAGTGGTTATTATTAAAGGGGTTGTTTTTTATTAAGTGATATTACTTAAATATTTGTTATTAGGAGTAATAAGGAGATTGTGTGGAGGATTATTTAATATAGTGATATATTAAGACTTTTGAGCATTATTTTTGTATAAGGGCTTTTCTATTAAAATAAGTCTATGGTGAATATTAATTTTGAGTTTGAGTAATAAGGTGTATTTTAGTCATATTTTGCATTGTGATTTTATTGAAGTCTTCTAACCCTTATTGAGATTGGCAAAGATAATTTTGTGAGTGTGGCATATTTATGAGAACAACTTCTTCACATGAAAAAGGTATGGGCAATATTCTTCCTAATTGAGTTGAGTAATTGGTTTTTCTGAAAACATCTTTGGAGTGAAAATGAATTGTTTGAGTTTCCTTTGAAGGTTGGTTGATGCATGAGGTTTTCTGAAAAGGAATTATTGCCATATTGCCTAGTGAGTTTGAGTTAATGCTTCAAGGTTTTCTGGAATAGAGAAGTGACTTTAAAACCTTATTTTATAAGCATTGTTGTTGAAGCCATTGGATTGTGCAAAGAACTTGAACTAGGGTTTTGAAAAGAACATGAGTATCATTGTTATGTGAGATTTATTGTTGAGATTTGTTGGAAATATTTTGAGTTGATGTTTACATACTTGGACTAGGGTTTGTGAACAAGGGTTGTTTCCTGAGTAATTGGTTAGTAGATTTGATTGAACCTAGTCAAGTGGATGTATGAGGTGATTGTTCAAGTTCCATAAAACAAACTATTCTATATTCTGGTGTGAGTTGATAAAGTGATAGAGCATTGAGTATAGAATATATTGAGTATCTAACAATTCTCTTTATGCTTCTATGATATTGGACAAGTTCTATGTGTGGACTTGTAAGAATATTTGAGGTAAGTCTTTGAGAAGACTTATGGATTGATTTTTGTGTGAGCTTTTGTAGAATATTACAATATAGATTTGGTTTATTTCTAGAGAGGACTTATTGAGCAGCTTGGGAAAAGTTTTATGTGATCTTGTTGAGCAGTTTTGGATAGGTTCTGAGTGGGCCTATTGAGCATATTTGGATAGGTTTTGAGTGGACCTATTGAGCAGATTTGGACAGGTTCTAAGTGGACCTATTGAGCAGATTTGAGCAAGTTCTGAATGAACCTATTGAGCAGATTTGGATAGGTTCTGAGTGGACCTATTGAGCAGATTTAGATAGGTTCTGAGTGGACCTGTTGATAATATTTGAGCAAGTTCTGAGTGAACTTTTTGAGCATATTTGAGCAAGTTCTAAGTGAACTTTTTGAGTAGATTTGAGCAAGTTCTATGTGGACTTATTGATAATATTTGTGCTAGACCGACTAAACTATGTTTAGTGTAGATTTGAGTGGATTTGTTGAGAATATTTGTGCTAGACCGATTGGACTGTGTTTAGTGCAGATTTGAGTGGACTTGTTGAGTAGATTTGTGCTAGAACAATTGGGTTGTGTTTAGTGTAGATTTGAGTGGACTTGTAGAGCAGATTTGTGCTAGATCGATTGGACTATGTTTAGTGTATATTTTAGTAAGCTTTTTGAGCAGAATTGTGCTAGACCGACTGGATTGTGTTTAGTGTAAATATTGAGAAGATTTGTGCTAGACCGATTGCATCGATTTTAGTGCATATATTGATAATAATTGTGCTAGATCAACTGGACTGAGTTTAGTGCAAATATTGAGAAGAATTGTGCTAGATTGACTATACCAAGTTTAGTGCAGAGATTGAGAATAATTGTGCTAGACCGATTGTATCGAGTTTAGTGCAGTTTGAGACAAAGCTTTGGAGGTGACAGAGTAAAGAGGACAAAGTCTCTAGTGGATAGAGATACATCAGCCAAGATATTGAGGATAGGTCTTCTGAGTGAGGATAAGAGTATTCAAGTGGAGAGAGATCCACCAGTCATTACAGTGGAGGCAGTATCTTCTAGATGATCACTAGCTAGAGTAGAGGAGAAAAAGTTCTCCTGTGGATAGATATCCATGAAATTTATTTAGGGGATTGATATCTCCTGTGGACAAAGGTCCATAAACATTGTAATGGGGAAAGGATTACCAAGAGATTAACTGAGAAAGTTTTAGTAAAATATTTTCTCCGTGGAGTAGCCCACATTGGGTGAACCATGTAAATTGTGGTGTCTCTATTGTATGTGGTGATGTGTACATTGCCTTGATTACTGTTGTTGATATTGCTATCTTTACATTGCATAGAGAAAAAGTAAAAAGTGGTCTTATATTGTTCACCCTCCATCTAAGTATAATCTTGTGTTCAATTGGTATTAGAGTGGGTTCCTTATGAAAATTTTAACAGCTTGAAGGAAAAGCGGTCAAAGAACACAATGAATCAAAAGGATCAAATGAATGGGTCCTCAAATAATACAGAGCTAGTATTTTATGGAAGTGACTTCTTGTATTGGTGTATGCTAATGATATTTCACCTGATGGCACTTGGAAATGAAGTTTGGGATGCAGTGGAACTTGAATATGATCCAAAAATCAATCCTCTTATAGATAAGGAAGGTAAGCTTCTAATGCATGCAAATTCAAGATATATGAATGTAATTATAAAGGAGTTGCATAGATCAGAATATATGAAGGTTATGGATTGTAAAAAAACAAAAGAAATGTGGGAACTACTGCATAACATATATGAAGGAGATAAAGGTGTCAGGAAAGCTAAGATCAAAAATCTCAAAGGAGAATTTAAAAACTTAATAATGCAAGATGATGAAAACATTCATGACTATCTCAGTAAGATTGATGGACTTGTACATAAGAGGAGAGGACTTGGAATGAAGGTCGATGAATCTGATGCTTGTGATAAGATATTGAGAACTCTTCCAAAAAGGTACAGTGAAAAGGTCTCTTCTATAGAAACTGTTGACAATTTTGTCACATTTCTTAAGGGGTAGAAAAAGAAAACAAATTTTGTACAGTATTGTGTAAATTTTTTTGCTTTGTCATTTTATTTTGAAAAGTTGCAGCAATTTTGGCTTCCAATGCCACCCCTTTGTATATAAAGTAAAAACGAAATAACTTCGCTGCCAAATGAGCTAGAGAAAAGAGCTTCGTCGAAGAGAAATAAAATAGCTTCGCATCCGAAGTATTTCCAACACTACTTCGGGTAAAAGTTTTGCGAAGTAGTTTTCGTCGAAGAAAATACAAGGGAAAAGAATGAAATTACTTTGCGCTCGAAGCATTTCTATCAGCCACTTCGGGCGAAAGTGAAGAACACAAGCTTATACTGAGAGGGGCGGGTGAACAGTATAAGACCTCTTTTTACTTTTTCCTTTATACTTCAAAATAGTAAAGCAATATACCCAAAGCAATATCAAAGCAATGCACAATATCATCCACAAAGTGACACCAATTTTAACGTGGTTCACCCAGAATGGGTGGGCTACGTCCACAAAACTTTTCTCTAAAAGTTATCTCAAAGTTCTTTGGGAATCCTTCCCAATTACAATGTTTATGAGCCTCGGCCCAAAGGAGATACCTTCCCCCAATAAGAATTTATGAGCCTCTGCTCAAAGGAGATACCTTCCCCCAATCAGAATTTATGAGCCTCTGCTCAAAGGAGATACCTTCCCCTCTGCTCTGGAAATGATCCCTCATAAGATCAACTGCCTCTACCTCTTGCCAGCACGTGGAACTCCTTTCCACTGAAGACCTCCTGTCCTCAATGCTTAGCCTAAGAGACCTCTGCCTTCTATGATCACGTCCACAGTAGCTCGACAACCTGTACCAAACACGGTCGGTCGGTCTAGTACAAGTCTTCCTCTGTCTGTCGAATCTGTCCAACTCTTGAACAAATCAATCCTCTGCATACAAGCCTTCTCAAAGACTTGCCAAATCTGTCCTCGAGTTCTTCTCATAGAACCAATGCACCTCTGTCCTCAAGTTCTCTGATAGAACTATCAAACTCAGCTCACAAGTCCTCTGCTAGGACCTGTCCAAATCTGCTCACAAGTCCCCACCGAAACCTGTCCAAAACTGCTCACAAGTCCCCACCGAAACCTATCCAAAACTGCTCACAAGTCCCCACTGGAACCTGTCCAAAAACTGCTCACAAGTCCCCACTGGAACCTGTCCAAAAACTCAGCAAGCTCACCAAGAAAAACTTTCTTAGTAGGAAATCACAAAGTGAATTGTTAGAGACCCAATGTGATTTGTCAAACTCATAGAAGCATAAAGAGAATTGTTAGAGACTCAATATGTTCTATACTCAAATCCCAATCTCAAAACTCAACTCAAATCAACTCGAGCTCAATCTCAATCTCAAATCTGAAAACTCAACTCAATATCTGAAATGGATAGGATAGAATGTTTTCTTTCAAGAACATGAAACCCCAACAATTGCCAACTATGCAAAGAATCACATAACAATGATACTCATGTTCTTTTCACCATCAATTAGGGTTTCAACAACAATGCTCATCAAACAAGGTTTAGTCAACCAACACCATTCAACTCAACATCAACCTTGAAGCATTCAACCAATCATCACAAGAAAAGGAAACAAGTAGAAATCCTTTTCCCTCCAAAGATATTTGAACAAAACAGCCACCAACACAATATCACCAAATGCAAAGAATAACTTGCTCAAATCAACTCAATGGAGTAAGCCCAATATCATGAATCAAGTAAAGCAATAACTTGATCAAACAACCTCTATGGAAGCAACTCAACCATCAAACTCAAAACAGCCAACCAAGGGTTCCACCAACTCAATGCAAGTAGCTAGACTCACAAATATAAACCCTAGTGCACAAAGCTTCCACTATCTCAAACCAAAAATTATGCATTCACCAAAAACTCTCCTTAAGGATAACAATGCATAAGTAGTCTTCAACAAACCAGAAAATAGGATTTACACCTAGCCAAAGGATACCTAGTAGAATACCTTTTCACTCCAACCTTATTTCAGAAAACATACACCAATCATACTCATAAGAAGAATGTGCCCATACCTTATTGGAGTAGAAGATAATTGAACCTTCAAGCTGTCACCACACACAACTCTCAAACTTCCAACCAAGTTAGGGTTAGAATAAAAAGAAATGAGCAATAATATAAACTTCCTTTATTACACCTTTTAGCTCCACTTCTTTAAACACAACCACCATAACATGCCAATAAATCAACAATCACAGACTCACACCTTATACCTCCATTTTTAATTTTAGCATAGCAAAGAATAATCTTAAAAATACATCCAAAGAAATATGCCCTTATTTCTCCTAAGATTTTATTCAATGCTAATCACAAAAGCCAAAACTCATAAAATTTAATCACACCTTATAAATCGTTGTCCAAGAAACTCCGAATTTCGTGGCATAAAGACGTTTTAATAAAAACGTGTGTTACTCTAGCAAAGCACCCCCGTGAGACTCGAAAAGTGACCTCCGCCAATGCAGCGCCCAACGGCAGCCTTCGCTGCCACTAGCCCATGCGTGGGCTACGAAGTTCACAAGTGAACTTCCCTCCACTTCACCCTCGAAAAAAACTCTCGAAGACTTTTCAACCGCACGTGCTTCTAAGTCTTCCTTCGATCGCAGCGAATACAGAGCACAAACACCGCAAATTGCATTCGAGGAATTTCGAATTAATTAGCCTTCCAACCTTAGGAGTTGGAGAATAAATAGTCTCTTCGAAGACACCTTGACGTCGGCGGAAATAAAGACCATTTCGAAATTAATCAAAAGTCTTTTCAAAAAGGGTTTAAAAACCCTTAAATAATTTTAATAAATTAAGAATAAAAAAGGTTTAAAAACCTTTAAGTATTTTTAATAAATTAAAAATAATTTCTCCCTTAATTAATTAAATAATTAATTAATTAAAACCTTGAAGGGTTTTAAATAATAATTAAATAAATAATAAAGAGAACCTCCATTGGTTTTAATAAAAACCATTTAACTTGGTTTTAATAAAAACCCTATCCAACTTGGTTTTAATAAAAACCGGTTTGGTTTTAATGAAAAACCCTTGCCAATGGAATCTCTCCGGATTCTCTTAAAAATATTCTCTTGGAATCTTCCACCTTTGAAGCCAACACATCCTCTTAACATTAATGCCATTTCCTTTTGACATCAATGACAACTCATAGACAAGAAGCTAGGATCTCAAACCCAAAATTGCCAACAATCTCCCCCTTTGTCATTGATGGCAAACCATGCTTCTCAACAACACAGAAACTCAACATAAATAGCTCCCCCTGTCTTGAGGCTCTCCCCCTTACTCAAATCTCTCCCCCTTTGTCATCAATGGCAAAGGGTCACCTTTGGGGCTCGGGACTAAGAATGAGCCTCTTAGCTTAGTCCCTCCCCCACCTCCTGATGAGGTGATTAATTCTTGGGTGGGAGTAAAACTCCCATTAGGCACTGATCATCATCAGCATCTATAACTTCCTTGTCGGGCCTTCTCTTGAACTCTTTGTCCATATTCCTATTCCTGTCACTATTCTTGTTCTTGTTCTCATCCCTGTTCTTGTCCATGCCTTGATCCTTGGACCTGATCATGCCATTGTTCCTGTTCCTGTATTCTGGAATTTCAGCTCTACACTGTCCGATTGTGTGACCTTCATTGTTGCACTTGAAACACTTGACGATGTTGTTTCTCTGAGGTAAACCTGATCTTTGAATCCACCAGTTTTGACCAAACCTGTTTTGACCAAACCTGTTCTGACCAAACCTGTTATGACCAAACCTGTTCCTGTTATTTGCCTTGCAATAAACTGCCTTGTGCCCAAACTATTGACAAGAGTAGCAATACCCTTGAAAGTAACTAGCACTTCTAAAGCTGTCATTTACCTCCTTCACTTGAGCCATGCAATGTGAAGCCATGTGACCAAACCTGTGACAAGCAAAACATCTGCCTTGAAACTTTCCTTTAATTGACCTCTTAGGTTCTGAAAACTTCTTCTTCTCATTCTGAATTCTATTTTCTGTTTCTGTGCATCTATCATTCAAGGACTCCTTTTCTGAAATACTTTCCTCATTAGAACTCTCTTCCTTTTGGAGTCTCTTACTAGACTCTCCAACTTGTTCCTTGTGTGGCTTAACAAAACCAAGGCCTGTTTTATCTGTTGTCTTTCTTTGACCTTTGATGAGTGACTTAACCTTTTTGGAGCTATCTTGAAACACTGTAAAGCTTATCCTTGTACTCTTTAGTTTCCTCTTTCAAAGAAGCCATTTTCTGTTCTAACTCACTATACTCAAGAACCTTAGACTCTAACTCATCCTTGAGTTCTTGTGTCTTAGCCATAGAGAAGTCAAGACTTTCTATAAGATCATCTCTCTCCATACAACATTCATCTAACTTATCCTTGAGTCTAGCATTCTTCTTTCTTTCCTTTTTCAAAGCACTAAGAGCACTAATAAGTTCACCTTCAAGATCTACTTCACCTTCCTCTATATCTTCCTCTATTTGTTTGCTTTTTGAATCATCAAAGCCTTTTTCAGATTTCTTATCACTAGAGGTGCTACCCTTTTCAAAAACCATACATGCATCTTCCTTATAGTTTTCTGAAGCATCCTCATACATACTAGAAACCAAATCATTATTTGTGCAATCATCCTCAAGGTGACCAAAATTTCCACATCTAAGACATTTCATGATAATGAATCTATGTTTCGGTTCTTCCTCTTTTTTTGATATGAACAACATCTCATTTTCATTATCACTTGAAGAACTTTCACTATCACTACTAGAACACTTACTTGCTTTGTCTAGGTAGAAACTCTTCTTGTGCTTGTGAGAATACCTCTTTCCTTGATTGTTGTGCTCATCTTTGTTTTTCCTGTGATGCTTGTGCTTTTTAGAATCCTTGCTCTTAGAATCTTGTTTATCTTCATCACTTTCATTCTTGGGAACAGTACAGTCGGTAGCATAATGACCAAACTTTCCACAATTGAAACATCTTATATTTTTCATACTTTTGTGCTTTCTAGAGAACTTGCCTTTCTTGTTGTAATATGCCTCTTCATCACTAGAAGACTCATCACTATCTTGAAGTTGTTTACCCTTGGAATTCTTGGTAGCCTTGAAAGTTGCCTCTTTCTTGACATCAACCTTCACTTGAGTTCTCAACTCAAATGCTGCAAGTATACTATGGAGCTCATCCTTTTTCAACTTATCCAAATCTTTAGCTTCCTCAATAGCAGAAATATTTTCACTAAATCTATTAGGAAGAGATCTTAAAATCTTATCACAAACATCATTTTCAGCAAGCTCAAGACCTAAGTCTTTCATGGAGTTAACAACCTCATCCATACGAAGCATGTAGTCACTAATATTTTCATCATCATTCATCTTGAGTTGTTCAAACATACCTTTGAAGTGTCTCAACTTGGCCTTTTCGACATTTGTATCACCTGTATGAACCACCTTCAATCTGTTTCCACATTTCACTAGTTGTCTTGCGGTGAATCACTTTGGTGAGATCTGCTTTCCGTAAGCCTTTCGGGATTGCATTCATTGCTTTTGAATTGCTGTGATGTAGGAGCCTTTCTTCTTTAGTATTAGGACCATGTTCGGAATAGTGTACTCATCTTCAATCACTTCCCAAACCTCATTCCCAAGTGCCATTAGATGAACCTTCATCCTTGCACTCCAAAGACCAAAATCTGACCCATCAAGAATAGGTGTTGCATTGCCACTTGAATGATCCATTGTGTTCTTTACTAGCTTTTCCTTCAAGCTGTTAAACTTTTCGAAGGCACCTGCTCTGATACCAATTGAAGAACACAAGCTTATCCTGAGAGGGGGGGTGAACAGTATAAGACCTCTTTTTACTTTTTCCTTTATACTTCAAAATAGTAAAGCAATATACCCAAAGCAATATCAAAGCAATGCACAATATCATCCACAAAGTGACACCAATTTTAACGTGGTTCACCCAGAATGGTTAGGCTACGTCCACAAAACTTTTCTCTAAAAGTTATCTCAAAGTTCTTTGGGAATCCTTCCCAATTACAATGTTTATGAGCCTCGGCCCAAAGGAGATACCTTCCCCCAATCAGAATTTATGAGCCTCTGCTCAAAGGAGATACCTTCCCCCAATCAGAAATTATGAGCAACCATTGCTCAAAGGAGATACCTTCCCCTCTACTCTGGAAATGATCCCTCAGAAGATCAACTGCCTCTACCTCTTGCCGGCCACGTGGAACTCCTTTCCACCGAAGACCTCCTATCCTCAATGCTTAGCCTAAGAGACCTCTGCCTTCTATGATCACGTCCACAGTAGCTCAACAACTCTGTACCAAACACAGTCGGTCGGTCTAGTACAAGTCTTTCTCTGTCTATCAGATATGTCCAACTCTTGAACAAATCAATCCTCTACATACAAGCCTTCTCAAAGACTTGCCAATCTATCCTCAGGTTCTTCTCATAGAACCAATGCACCTCTGTCCTCAAGTTCTCTGATAGAACTATCAAACTCAGCTCACAAGTCCTCTGCTAGGACCTGTCCAAATCTGCTCACAAGTCCCCACCGGAACCTGTCCAAAACTGCTCACAAGTCCCCACCGGAACCTGTCCAAAACTGCTCACAAGTCCCCACTGGAACCTGTCCAAAAACTGCTCACAAGTCCCCACTAGAACCTGTCCAAAAACTTAGCAAGCTCACCAAGAAAAACTTTCTTAGTAGGAAATCACAAAGTGAATTGTTAGAGACCCAATGTGATTTGTCAAACTCATAGAAGCATAAAGAGAATTGTTAGAGACTCAATATGTTCTATACTCAAATCCCAATCTCAAAACTCAACTCAAATCAACTCAGCTCAATCTCAATCTCAAATCTAAAAACTCAACTCAATATCTGAAATGGATAGGATAGAATGTTTTCTTTCAAGAACATGAAACCCCAACAATTGCCAACTATGCAAAGAATCACATAACAATGATACTCATGTTCTTTTCACCATCAATTAGGGTTTCAACAACAATGCTCATCAAACAAGGTTTAGTCAACCAACACCATTCAACTCAACATCAACCTTGAAGCATTCAACCAATCATCACAAGAAAAGGAAACAAGTAGAAATCCTTTTCCCTCCAAAGATATTTGAACAAAACAGCCACCAACACAATATCACCAAATGCAAAGAATAACTTGCTCAAATCAACTCAATGGAGTAAGCCCAATATCATGAATCAAGTAAAGCAATAACTTGATCAAACAACCTCTATGGAAGCAACTCAACCATCAAACTCAAAACAGCCAACCAAGGGTTCCACCAACTCAATGCAAGTAGCTAGACTCACAAATATAAACCCTAGTGCACAAAGCTTCCACTATCTCAAACCAAAAATTATGCATTCACCAAAAACTCTCCTTAAGGATAACAATGCATAAGTAGTCTTCAACAAACCAGAAAATAGGATTTACACCTAGCCAAAGGATACCTAGTAGAATACCTTTTCACTCCAACCTTATTTCAGAAAACATACACCAATCATACTCATAAGAAGAATGTGCCCATACCTTATTGGAGTAGAAGATAATTGAACCTTCAAGTTGTCACCACACACAACTCTCAAACTTCCAACCAAGTTAGGGTTAGAATAAAAAGAAATGAGCAATAATATAAACTTCCTTTATTACACCTTTTAGCTCCACTTCTTTAAACACAACCACCATAACATGCCAATAAATCAACAATCACAGACTCACACCTTATACCTCCATTTTTAATTTTAGCATAGCAAAGAATAATCTTAAAAATACATCCAAAGAAATATGCCCTTATTTCTCCTAAGATTTTATTCAATGCTAATCACAAAAGCCAAAACTCATAAAATTTAATCACACCTTATAAATCGCTGTCCAAGAAACTCCGAATTTCGTGGCATAAAGACGTTTTAATAAAAACGTGTGTTACTCTAGCAAAGCACCCCCGCGAGACTCGAAACGGTGACCTCCGCCAATGCAGCGCCCAATAGCGACCTTCGCTGCCACTAGCCCACGCGGGCTACGAAGTTCACAAGTGAACTTCCCTCCACTTCACCCTCGAAAAAAACTCTCGAAGACTTTTCAACCGCACGTGCTTCTAAGTCTTCCTTCGATCGCAGCGAATACAGAGCACAAACACCGCAAATTGCATTCGAGGAATTTCGAATTAATTAGCCTTCCAACCTTAGGAGTTGGAGAATAAATAGTCTCTTCGAAGACACCTTGACGTCGGCGGAAATAAAGACCATTTCGAAATTAATCAAAAGTCTTTTCAAAAAGGGTTTAAAAACCCTTAAATAATTTTAATAAATTAAGAATAAAAAAAGGTTTAAAAACCTTTAAGTATTTTTAATAAATTAAAAATAATTTCTCCCTTAATTAATTAAATAATTAATTAATTAAAACCTTGAAGGGTTTTAAATAATAATTAAATAAATAATAAAGAGAACCTCCATTGGTTTTAATAAAAACCATTTAACTTGGTTTTAATAAAAACCCTATCCAACTTGGTTTTAATAAAAACCGGTTTGGTTTTAA
This sequence comes from Wollemia nobilis, assembly GCA_028583015.1. Classification (NCBI taxonomy): domain Eukaryota; kingdom Viridiplantae; phylum Streptophyta; class Pinopsida; order Araucariales; family Araucariaceae; genus Wollemia; species Wollemia nobilis. Next base: position 1,256,299 of record JAQPPZ010000267.1, read on the forward strand.
TGAAAAACCCTTGCCAATGGAATCTCTCCGGATTCTCTTAAAAATATTCTCTTGGAATCTTCCACCTTTGAAGCCAACACATCCTCTTAACATTAATGCCATTTCCTTTTGACATCAATGACAACTCATAGACAAGAAGCTAGGATCTCAAACCCAAAATTGCCAACAGAAAGTTGGGCGAAGCGACATTCAGAAGAAAAGAGAGCTTCACACCCGAAGCATTTTCAACACTGCTTCGGGTGGAGTTTTTTGTGAAGTAGTATCACCGAAGTAGAATACAAGAATAGCAATAAGAAGAACTTCGGGCCCGAAGCGCTTCAAGTAGCTACTTCGGGCAAGATTCCTACGAAGCATTGCGCCGAAGAGATATACAAAGGAGGAGTCAAGAAAACTACCTCGCATCCGAAGTATTTCCATCAGTCACTTCGGCCAGAAAATCAGTGAAGAGGAACTCAAGGAGCATTGAAAGTACTTCGCCAGGAAGTTGTCGAAGTACTCACTTCGGGCCCCTCCATCAGCGAACCATTTTTACTTCACCAAAATTCACTGCGAAGCATTTGCTTCGGCTAATTTTGTGCGAAGTACTTCCACCCAAAGTAAAGGAATGCAACAATGCTTCGGCCAAAACCGCCCCAAACCACAATTTTGAAAGAAGATCGCAGCGAAGCATTTCTCCAAGATGTCAGCGAAGCAGTTTTGCGAAGCTCAATTTTGCGAAGTATAATCCAAGGAGAAGTTTTTCTTTGGCCCAGAACCCTTGCAAAGTGAAGCGATGAATGAGAACTTAGCGAAGCGCTTCACAAGCATGCGTTCCAATTCGGGTATTTTCTCAAGGCAATCAAGTGCCTCATAAATGCAATCTTTCATGCCCAGCAAGCTCGCTGCTCATTTTTGGCAATCAAAAACGAATTATCAAGCCATGATGGAAAGCTCAATGAGCATGGCGGCCACTCGAGCACCGCACCCAGAGACCAAGGTGTCTAGACGACTCATCAATGCACCTTTCCATGGTTGACCCGTTTGCAGTTACCAATTTTGGTAACATATTTGAAAGCTTGATCACGAGAGCCTTGAGGAGCTGATTCTCAGGGCTCGAGGGCGTACTCTTCTTCGTTATGTAATTATGATTCAGAGGCCCGGGTCCTCTATAAAAACCTAGGCATTATAATGGAAAAGGGGGGGAACTATCTGCTAGAAAGCTACTATAACTTGATGTCCTATGATTAATACTAAAATGCTTTGAGCTCAATTCTTCTCTTTTATGCTGCCTTCTGTGCTTGATTCTTTTGCCTTTCCTTGTTTGTATATCGAGATGTTGAATCCTATGTCCGATGTGTGATTGGGGACTGGGCCTTGAAACTCGTTCTGAAGGATACATAGGAGTTGAAAAGTGTCGTATTAGCTTTATTTTATGTTGCCTTCTACGTTTGCTTCTTTTGTCTTTCTTCGTTTGTATGTTGGATGCTGAACTTTGTGTCTGGTGTGCGATTGAGGAAGGTACCCTAAAACTCGCCCAAAGGATACATAGGAAAGTCGATATTGCATTTCCTTCGTTTTTCCTTGGTGTTCCTTGCTACTATTCAAGTTGTCTGTTAGCGATCGTGCTTCCTGTTCTCTCCCACCTTAAATCACCAATCTCTCTTCCCTTAACCCTTTTTTTATTTATTTCTCTAACCCTACTCTTTTTATCTCTTTCCTGCACCCTTATCTCAAAACACCCAAGTAGTTTAGCATAGGAGCCGGCCTTTCTCCAGAGATTGGCACAAGGGGCATATCTTCCCTTCGACCTTTCAATGTTGGTCTAGGTCTAGGGTGCATACATTTACCCAAAATCCTTACCTAGGCAGATTTGATGACCAATAGTTTTTGGCACGCCCGATGGGACCAACTGTATCTGTCTTAGAAAGATCCATAACCAGTCAAGGTCCCATATTTTAACACAAAACCCGTCTTCACCGGGGCCAATATTGCTAACCAGTTCCCAGTGTGACCCAGTCAGTCTCACCTGATTAATGGTAGTGAGGACTGATGCCCTCATTACTGAAAGACTTTTAGCATCTGGCGACTCTGTTTACCCAAAAATATTTAAGTCATAAAGACCGATACCAAAAGTCTGTGCCTTCATGCAAACCAGATGGAGAGTTAAGAATAGAGGAGAGGAAATCGAGTTCTTTGAGCTAGATATTGACGCTTTCGGGGAACAAGCAAGGTTGATCACCCCCAAATCACTGCTATAAGGAACATCCTCTATTTTTAGACAAAGCTAAACTTCTAATAGTACAACATCTAGCTTTCCTCCCAATCCTCCCAACTCTTCAAAGCATCCTAGCCCCTCTATTCCTATTAGTTGTCCTATTAGCAGTCAAGGGGGAACTTCGAGAATTTTGATTTCTCAAAATCCAGGAGTGAGTATGGCACAGTAGCAACAACAACAACAACAACAACAAATGCAACAGCCATAGCCACCCAGGTTGTGCCCAACATGGGATTCCTTATCACCACTGAATTTAGCAAGACAAGGGTAGGTGCCGCCTGCTGCCATAAAGAATATCCCAACGTTTGATGGAACTAGGAAGACTGCCCTAGAGCATATCTAGGACATAATATCTCTGGCGGCAATCTATGACATTACGGAAGAACAAATTATGGTAAAGCTTCTGGTTCTTTCCCTTAGAGGGAAACTCCTCTACTGGTATAGATCTCTACCACCCGGAAGCATTACAGGATGGGACCAGTTAGCTGGACAAATGATGGGAAACTTCAACGAGTCTTTCGATCCTACTTCTCTTCTGCATCAGTTCACTTCGATCAAGAGGCATCCACAAGAAGAAATTACAGATTTCAATGTTAGTTTCACTCGAACCTGGTAGAGAGTACCAATTGGACTTTGGCAAACCGACGAAGCTACAGCACTCTATTTCCTTTGGGCTTTCAATCCCGATATCAGTCTCATGGTAATATATTATAACGTTAATACTTTTCCCGAGTTGTATGAGTTATCTAAGAGAGCGGAGATGGATTTAATAGATATGGGCAAGCTCCCCCAAAGTATGTCGATGCCCATACTTCCTGAATTCTTTCAATTCTAGTATGCAAGCACAGTCGCTTCGCAAATCTCCACCACCCTCGCACTCCTGATTTCATCTTGGAATCTGAATCCTGTCGTGTCTCAAATCACTGCTCCACAAATCCATTTCCCTACATTTTCAACTCCACAACCCATTGTCTCTTCAGCATTTCCTGTACTACCAGCATGACCTCAACACCCTGCCCTTCCTCCCATACCGACAATGGCTCCATTACCACTCACTCCAAAAGCCGATGATAGACAAACCAAAATTTTGTAGGAAATGCAGTCTCTGAACTCTACGGTTCAGATGTTGTCTAATGACATGACTATTGTAAAAAAGAAGCAAGCGCAATAGGAGTTCCTACCAATAAGATATTATCCTGCACCTGCACTGACCAAGGACCAAGCAGTCCAACAAGGGAAGGCTTCTGCAAGAAATGCTGCAATTGATGAGGGTCCGAGTACTTTCGACTATGTGTATTGGTGCTCTACGTGCAATGATCCGCATGAGGAGAACACCTGCACCCTACACCAACACTATGTACAAACATTGGCAAACAGTAGTCACAGTGGTCAAGTAAATGTCATTAGGTAGATGAATCAGAACCTGGCAATTGGCGAGGAGGAGCCGGTTGCAGTACTAACCCGATGAGGAAAAAAGACAATAGAAGCAAATGTTACTCAGCTAACTCCTTCAAAAGAGCAAGTTCAACTCGAGAAAGGACAATCATCTACTTCGGCCTCAAGCGAAGCTCCTTCGCCAACACCAATCAAAGGAAAGGCTCAAAAGGCCTCTGTCGAACCACCTCAGGTGGAAACTAAAGAACAAGCTAAGGAAAAGCTCAAGTTTCCTTCGCTGACTAAGGGAAAAAGGGTGGAAGCTACAGAGCAGTTTCACACAAGATATGAGCCCAAAAAAGATCCTGAAGCACCCAAATCCCTGGTGTATAATATTGTAGAGGAATTGAAGAAGATTCCAGCCAAGATCAGCCTGTACAATGCACTGCAACTTCCTAGACAAGTAGACCTACTGCAGGAATCATTAAAGACAGTTAAAATAAAAAAGGCAGCACTGCTTGCCTTGGTACAGACCCTATCCACATCAATTACAGGGAAGAACAGACCACATCCATTCTACCTATCCCTACAAATGGAAGGGTATATTGTGCATAATTGCATGATCAACTCCGGGGCCGCTACAACAGTAATGCCAAGAGCAATCTACAAAGAAATAGGGATGGAGTATACGCGAAGTAGCCAAGGTGTACTCCAGTTGGATGGTACTCTAGTAAAGACTGTAGGGGTGATCAAGGACATTCCTATCCAACTACATAAGATGCCTCAGATCATAGTCATACAAGAGGTAGTGGTAGTCGACTTGGAGCCATATTTCAGTATGTGTTTGTCGAGGGAATTCACGGTGAAGCTGGGCGGATATCTGTCCATGGATTACTCCCATCTGGAGATTCCTTACAAAGGAAAGAAGGTAAATATTTACAATGAGAAGCCTTCTTCCTTTCTTGTACAAAATATGTCCGAGGAAGAAAGCAGCGAACCAGTGAACGCAATGGTGGAGGAAATAGAATAAGTAGATCTGGTTAAGGAGTCTCTTGCGTAGTTAAGTTGTGAATATGAGTTTTCATTGGTAGACTTCAATGCCATGGTGGAGACCGAAATAGGATGTTATGCGATCGCCAAGCCTAAAAAACACTCCCAACCCAGGAATAGAACAAGTCCCCAGGAAGAACTATGGAAGATGTTCTTCGATGGGGCCCGATGTAAAAACAGCGCTGGGGCAGGGATTCTTCTAAGTTCACCCTCTGGGGAGCAGAAATAATATTGCTACCGGTTGACATGGAGCTGCACTAACAATGCAACAGAATACAAAGCATTGTGCCTAGGACTTAAGAAAGCTGATAAGTTAGGCATAAAGCATCTCCAAATCTTCAGAGATTTCAAACTGGTTTGCAACCAGGTCACAAATAAGTGTACTTAAAAAAAACATTATCTAAAGTCATACCACAATAGGGTATGGGACCTATTCGATCAGTTTGAATCTCTCAATTTGCAGTCAATCCCACGAGAGAAGAACCAACATGCCGATGTTTTGGCATCCATCATAGCCAAGTACTCTCCAACAGAAGACATGGTGCACAAGCCTAGAGTTGTGAGGATGATCTATAGACCCTCTGTCCCAGACAAGGATATGCATTGGCAAGTGTTTGATAACAATGAGCAGATTGTAAATTTCTTAATCTAAGAAGCTGCCACAGTCGAAGACCGAAGCTCTGATGAAGGAGAATATGAAGGGCTGATTCAATTGAAAAATAATCATGTTCCCAAGGGACTAATCACCCTTGAAAGCCTCTTTGACCAGAATGACTGAGCTCTCTCCCACATGATCAAAGTCAATGAGAAGTAGTATCAAGATTTGGAGCTCGAACCTGGGAAGGCAATAAAGGTTGGGACCGACTGTACTACAAAGGAGATAGAAAAGATACAGAATCTATGCAGAAATTTTTTCGATATAATCACTTGGTCTTATCAAGATCTCCGAGGATACAATCGGTAGCTGGTTCAACACACAATCAAGTTGCAGGAAGGGGTCAAACCCTTCAGACAAAAACAAAGACCGATGAATCCCAAGATCGAGGTCTTAATGAAGGTTGAACTCTTGAAGATGCTCGAAGCAAAGATCATATATCCCATCAAGCAATCTTCATGGATAGCAAACCTAGTCCCAGTCAGAAAGAAGAATGGAGATATCAGGTTATGCGTGGACTTCCGCAATCTAAACCAGGTGTCCCTCAAGGACCACTATCCTCTCCCATAAATAGATTAAATTTTGCACTCAGTGGCTGGAGCCCAACGCTTCTCTCTGCTTGATGGTTTTTTTGGATACAATCAAATCTAGGTCAAGGACGAAGACCAACACAAAACAACATTCACCACCAAGTGGGGAACATTTGCCTACCAGCGAATGCCATTTGGCCTTTCGAATGCTGGGGGCACTTTCCAGAGAGCAATGGATCTTGCTTTTAGAGAGCCTCTAAATAAGGTCATCATCATTTATCTGGATGACATGACCGTTTTCTCCCGAAGAAGGGAAGATCATCCACTACATATACAACAAGTTTTCAAAAAGTTTCGAGAGTTCGGCATCTCAATTAATCCAAAGAAGTCCATATTCACAGTCAGCGAAAGAAAGTTGCTAGGACACGCGATATCAAAAAAGGGGCTCACTGTAGATCTTGACAGAGCTGAAGTTCTAATGAAGCTCCCGCTCCCAGCGGACAAGAAAGGACTTCAATCCTTCTTTTTTCAAATTAACTTCATAAGGAAGTTTGTTCCTGACTTCGCCCAAGTCATCAAGCCAATGTCCCAACTCCTGAAGAAGGGCACCAAATTTAGTTGGACCAAAGAAATAAAAGAAGCTTTTGAAGAGATTAAAGCACGAATCGGCCATGCGTCGGTCTTGATCAATCCAGATTACAGTCGGGATTTCATCCTATATGCTATAGGAGAGCCCGAAAGTTATGCTGCCATCCTGACACAAAAGGGGGAAGATGGCGAGGAGCGCCCCATCATGTTTTTGAGCTAGGTGATCAACCCTCATGAAGAAAAGTATAATTTCATAGAACGCCAGGTACATGCAGTAATGAAATCCCTTAGAAAATTCAAACAGTTCATCTCTCAAATTCGAGTCATAGTCTTTGTCATTCATCTTGACGTGCGCAATTTTATCATCCAAGGAGAATTGGGGAGTAAAAGAGCTGGTTGGGTGAACAAGATACAGGAGTTTGACATCGAGATCAAGCCCACCAAATTGGTGCGTGGTCACGCATTATATCAAGAACTAGCAAAGAACGCAACGGTTGAAGCTGCAGAACCTCAGAGGAATGACTTACTAGCCAATGAATGCTTCGCCAACCATGAGGTAGACGAGAGAGATTGGGTCAGTGAAATAGTTGAATATTTCAACACTGGCAGTTGTCCGCATATAAATGCTTTGCAGCAAAGGCATTTCAGGATGCGATCTTCTCGGTACACTCTGCATCCCGAAGGCCTATTCTTCAATAATATTGATGGGGTCCTCAAGTGCGTCAAAGATGATGATAAAAGAAAAGTCCTAGGATAATTCCATTTGGGGCTATCTTGAGGCCACTTCACAGGAAGGACGATGGTATTAAAGATTATAAAAGTAGGATATTATTGGCCTACACTCTTCGTCGATGCCTTCATTGTTTGTCGAAAATGTGAGCAGTGTCAAAAGTTCACTGGCCGAAGCAGAAATGCTTCAATGCCACTTCACCCAATACAGGTAGAAACTCCCTTTCAGAAATGGGGGTTGGACTTTATAGGGGTCGTATCACCGAACTCCTCCGTGGGACACAAGTTCATTCTGACCACAACCGATTACTTCACCAAGTGGGCCGAAGCGATTCCCACCAAGCATGCAGATCAAGAGACTGTAGTCACCTTCCTAGAAGGATTGATCACTAGGTTCGGCATCCTCGAAGCAATCATCATAGATAATGGACACGGCTTCACAGGTGCCAAAATCAATGAATTCCTTTACAGATATGGGATATATCATAAAGTATCCTCCAATTATTATTTGCAAGGCAACGGCTTGGCAGAATCCACCAACAAGACTCTATTGAGAATGCTAAGGAAGATCATAGAAACAAACAAAATAACTTGGCATCTCCTTCTAGATCGGGCCTTGTGGGCTGATCGAATTTCTATCAAAAGGTCGATCAAAACTTCACCTTATGCTCTGGTCTATGGCATGGAGGCCATTTTACCCATCCATGTTGAGATCCCTGCATTGTAGCTATTAGAAGCAGAGGATGAAGTTAGTCTGATGGAGAACAGGTTAGCTCAGTTGCTGTGACTAGAAGAAGATCATGAAGAAGCATACCAAAGCTTTGCCAAGCATACTCAGGTCACCCGAGACTGGTTCAAGAAAAAGTCTTCTAATCGCACTTTCAATGTGGGAGACCTGGTATTGAAGTGGGACTCTTGGAAGGCCAAGCCCAGGAATCATGATAATATGGACGCCTTGTGGTATGGTTCGTTCAAAATTATGAAGGTAAACTCGGCCAATTCATTCATCCTCAAAGATGCAGATGGTCGAGTTCTGCCAATCTCTGTCAATGGTCTTCATCTGAAGACTTTTCACTACTAAGTATAATTCAATTTTTTTCTTTGAGCTTAAAATATATATATATATATATAAAAAAAATAAATATATATATATATATATATATATACTTCGGCCCCAAAGCATCTAAAAGTAGTCCGAACCAAAGGTTCGCCATGAAGCATTTTTAGCATTAAAGTTCAACTTCGCCGAGCCGAACATGCGCGAGGTTGAAATTCGAAATGTGCCTCGAAGAACGTGCCAAGAATGGCCTTCAAAGGAGTATAAAGCGGACGAATTTAAGGCAAAAGGGTGATGTAGCACTTCCTGAGGTAACCGAGTCAGAAAAGGGAAAGGAAAAGCTCACACCAAGGTACGAGGTGGCAGCGGGTGGCGTCTCCAGTACAAAATCTAATCATCAAAGCATGCAGCCCTATGTACCACATCGCTGCAAAAGCGGTTTGAGAATACGGCAGCCTTCGTCGTTCGAAGTACAAATTTAATTTTAGTAGGTGCCATAAATTCAGGTGGTTGCATTTTTAGGCTATAAAAGCGAGTTCCTAGCAAGAGGGAAGTTATTTGCCCATCAGATAGAACTAAACTAAGAGCCTTCATATATTTTGCAACTCTCCCATCCTTTGCATCTGTCCATTCGCATTTAAGCTCTTTGTATCAAGAAACCTGCCGCTATAACTAGCATCATGGGAAAGAAAAACTCTAAGGAGAAGGGGAAAGAGCCCGAAGTTGTAGGCCCTGAAAAGACAAAGAAGGGAAAGGAAGAGAAAAAGCACGCTTCGAAGAAGCTAAATCTTCTCCTTCGACCTGAAAAGCAGCCAATGGAAGAGGGAGACGATTCGGAGGAAGAACATCTTATGGAGCCACCAATTTATGGGTAGGAGAAGATCTAAGACACGCAGCTCTCGAAGGATGTATCCGATCTTCGACACACCATAGAATTCATGACAATCAGGCTCATGCTAGAAAATAAGAGAGCCGCTGCGTATTACTCCCAGATCTACTGGTTTCTGACCCCACCCACTCACCATTGTCCCGAGCTGATATACGCCATTGCACATAACTAACAACCTACGTCCAGGAAAGTGTTGGATTCTTGAAGGAAGATGTGCAAGCAACCTTTGCGCCGCAGCAGGGTCCACCCAAGGGCTATTATGTTCGCAATGTCATCCTGAGCGAACAAATGGAGAGATTTACCTCCAACAGTTATATATTGAAATTCTTGCGAGAAAATCTTAAGAGCGGGCTACCTTCAAACAAACTGCCCCAGATGCCCTTACCCTTGGAGGCCTTCAAAAATACAGATATTTTTTCTATCATTGCATGGGTGGTAGGCTTGTCAACAGATACTTCAGTATAGCCCTAGCAGGTGTCTTTGGCCGAGTGCATTTCAAGAGGGGAGTTTTACGCCCCTGACGCTTCAAGGCCGAACACTAACCCAATTTTCTTTGACTGGGCGGAATGGGTGGCCCGAACCCTGCATACAAGGCTCTCCAGCATGAAGAATGTTGCAACAGGCCAGTACTTTGCACCCTGTTATTTTCTTATCTGGTTGTACTTCTACCAAGTGCATAAGCGGTTTCCTCATATCGCCATCTCCCCAAGCAGCAAATATGGAAATCCTCTGCCAGTATATCAATGGACTTCCCTCCTATTGAAGGAAGAGTCCTATTATCCTTTCAATCAACAATTTTTGGGACCTGCCATACATTTGTTGAAAGGTTCTTCTCCTCGGGTACCACTCAGTTTGAGAGATAGAGTGGTGCTGGGAAAAAGAGGGGATGTCTTCCAATTGACACAGGGATTGGTGATTCACATGTTCGGCTTCATAGGGAAGCCCTTCCTACTTCCAATCTACCCCTCTGAATATCAGTTCGCATTGGAAGTCGCTTGGCAGAGTGACTCTACCAATGCAATATACGGTCATGGCCAAAAATGGGCACACACCTATGACTTCCCCTTTAGGATGGGGGTAATCGAAGTCTTTGCCCTAAAATAGGGCACATTCCTAGAGGAAAGGCTTGCCTACTTTGGCCTACTCTAGATTCCCCAGCAGTGGCTCTATGATCCTTTAGGCGTGATGAGGGATTATTTAAAGTTCAAGAACTTCCACATCTGCCCTTACCCCAAAATTGTAGAACAAATAAATAACCCCAATGGGAAGGATCTAGAGTGGCATTTAGAAAGGATGAGAACATTACCTCCATGGCATGAGTTCTATCCTATGGAGATCGAGTTCAACCCTAATATTTCTCCCATCCCGACTCCGAGCTCCACATTTTGGAAGAAAGCAAGGGATGATTTGAAGGAGGAGGTAAAATACTGGAGTGAGGAAAAGCTTCGAGAATGGTGGATAATGAGAGTCCATCATCAAAAAATGAACTCCTATGGACTCTTAGCATCGGATAAAGACTTCGCAATTCTTTATGACTCCAATGTAGAAACCTGGAAGTCGATATCCTTTGTAGATTTTATTCCCCCAACTGCCCCAGGATCAGGCGAAAGCCCAGGTGGAGCTAAGGGCGACTCGGAGGAAGAAAAGGAAGTGGGGGCCGAAGAAGCAGAGCAACCATTAGAGAGAAAGAAAAGGAAAAGACATGAGCATATTCAAGTGCCTCCGAGCCACCCGAAGCGCCCTCACACAAAGTCTACAAGTACCCCCGCCGGGTCACCTACATCAGGCCCGGTTGAAGCAGGGCCACCAAGTGTCGAGACGGTCCCCGAGATAGATATCATCGATGTGGAGGAAATCCTCCAACAAGAGAAAGACCTTAGAGTAGAAGTGGTGGAAATAGGGAGTGTTGAAGCCCAAAAGGGCCAAGAACCAACCATGCAAGAAGTTACTACCGTCGCTTTTCCAGGAGGGCATGTAGGTACGCATTCTATTCCCTTCGCTTCAATCTCTGATACATCCATGGTAGTCCTGGGTAGAAGTCCACATCAATCTCCCCATCCCCCATAGGGCCAATTCCCCACTCAAAAATTGCCCATTGCCAGTCCAATCCTCCATAGCCCCACTCCTCCCGAGTCGTCTGACCAGGATAAGCCCGTTAAAACCCCTTCACCTACCCATACCCCTGTTCCGTCAATCCTAGGTCAAGGCGAGGGTAGTGACCCAACACCAAGCCTCGAAAACCACTCTCCCATAGCCCAAAGCATAGTCATGCTCGCCAAAGTCCCTGCCACACCAGTCTTCAAGCCATCAGGGGAATCTGCCCCTATTAGCTCTTTATATTTGTTTACACCTTTGGCCGGAGAATCGGCTTTCTCCGAAACAGACCTATCTTCAATAAAAGAGCACCCCTTGGCTAAAAAACTACTCCTAGCTCAACAGAATACGGAGAAGATGCTAAATGAGGTGAGAAAGAAAAGAGGGAAATCTCTGGCTCAAGTTGAAAAATTTGTAGTTTTTGACCTAAAGGGTGGAAAGTTGCATAAGGTGAAGAAGGTCCCTAAGGTCTAGAAACCTCTAGATGAAATGACTCCAATCGACTACGACTACCAAGAGAATACCAAAGGCCTGGAGCATCTAAACATAGATGACGAATCTGCATCCATGCATGTGAGAGTGGAGACTTTCTGAGCACATGCCAACATTGCCAACCAGCACAGGTTTGAAGCAAAAAATGCCAATATCAAGTTGGAAGAAGAGCTAGCTAGGATTTGCTCTGAGCTGGAGGATTCTCAGAAGTAGTGCAAACTGCTCAAAAAGGAAACGCATGCCCTCAAGCAGCAAATTCTACAACTACAGACTTCGGCCGAACATCAAACACAAATACAGGCCAAAAATGAGCTAAAATCCAAAGAGCTCGAGGGCAAGATCTTGCGTGCCCAGCAGAAATTGTATGAAAATGCAAACCTGGAGTTGTTTGATAAAGGTAGAATCAAGGAGATCCGCTCTCATCTACTCAAAGGTTTAAGATCTCGGGCCTCCAGTGCCCTGTCGATTTTAATTTTTGTCACTGAAGCTCAGCATGCCATCGCTAAAGAGGGGCCGATAGTGGATGAAGTGATCCAAAAAATCAAGAGGCGACTTAAGCTTGCCTTTGAGGTCCAAAGCATCATATATCAAGACCTGCAGGTCACTGCTATGAGTCGAACGGCCAGGGACTGGTCTACCACCCAAGCCACTATTTGTGCTTTCTTCTCCAAGGTGAAAAAAGCGCAAAAGATGAAAGACCTCCTTGATAGATTTGAGCAGGAATAGCGCACATCCATGAGTTACTTTGAAGACCTTTCGTCTTTGGGTTTCCTGAGTTTCACAGACGATGATGGGAACCTTCTCACTAGGGAAGAACTTAATCCGGTGTGGCTCCATTTCGAGGGTGATGTTTCCAAAATTGATGAATGGGAAGAGCCAGTCACGGAGGGACAAGTCATTGATTTCATCCTGAAACACTACAGAATCGCAGCTTGCCTGAATGACCTAGGTGCAAGAATCAAACACGCTGACATAGGGCAGATTGATCGATTCCATGTTCTGGTCAAGGCACTCGAAGACCAAGAACCATTTTATAAATGGGTCTGGGCTCATGTTCGCCGAACTATAAAGAAAATCCACGACCGTCTGGTCCCATCGCCACAGCAGGAGGCCATGCCAGCAGATGAAGGAGTAGATGAGGAAGAAGAAGCAGAAGAAGAGGGAGGACAAGAACCAGCAGCAGATCCACTCCAAGAAGAAGAAGGAGTAGATGGATCGGGAAAAGACTCTGGCCCAATGGATCAAAGTTAAAGGGTCCTCCCATTGAGACAAGCTCATTGCCCCGTGAGCCACCAAGAATGTTGACAATTTTGTCACATTTCTTAAGGGGTAGAAAAAGAAAACAAATTTTGTATAGTATTGTGTAAAGTTTTTTGCTTTGTCATTTTATTTTGAAAAGTTGCAGCAATTTTGGCTTCCAATGCCACCCCTTTGTATATAAAGTAAAAAAGAAAGAACTTCGCTACCAAATAAGCTAGAGAAAAGAGCTTCACCGAAGAGAAATAAAATAGCTTCGCATCCGAAGTATTTCCAACACTACTTTGGCTAAAAGTTTTGCGAAGTAGTTTTCGCCAAAGAAAATACAAGGGAAAAGAATGAAATTACTTTGCGCCCGAAGCATTTCTAGCAGCCACTTTGGGCGAAAGTTGGGCAAAGCTGCATTCAGAAGAAAAGAGAGCTTCGCACCCGAAGCATTTTCAACAATGCTTCGGGTGGAGTTTTTTGCGAAGTAGTATCACCGAAGTAGAATACAAGAATAGCAATAAGAAGAACTTCGGGCCCGAAGCGCTTCAAGCAGCTACTTCGGGCAAGATTCCTGCGAAGCATTGCGCCGAAGAGATATACAAAGGAGGAGTCAAGAAAACTACTTCGCATCCGAAGTATTTCCATCAGTCACTTCGGCTAGAAAATCAGCGAAGCAAAACTCAAGGAGCATTGAAAGTACTTCGCCAAGAAGTTGCCAAAGTACTCACTTCGGGCCCCTCCATCAGCGAACCATTTTTACTTCACCAAAATTCACTGCCTTCAGCTAATTTTGTGCGAAGTAATTCCACCCAAAGTAAAGGAATGCAACAATGCTTCGGCCAAAACCGCCCCGAACCACAGTTTTGAAAGAAGATCACAATGAAGCATTTCTCTAAGACGTCAGCGAAGCAATTTTGCGAAGCTTAGTTTTGCGAAGTATAATCCAAGGAGAAGTTTTGCTTCGGCCCAGAACCCTTGCAAAGCGAAGCGATGAATGAGAACTTAGCGAAGCGCTTCACAGGCACGCATTCCAAGATGGGTATTTTCCCGAGGTGATAAAGTGCCTCATAAATGCAATCTTTCGTGCCCAGCAAGCCCACTGCTCATTTTTGGCAATAAAAAACAAAGTATCAAGCCATGATGGAAAGCCCGACGAGCATGGCGGCCACTCGAGCACCACACCCGAAGACTAAGGATGTCTAGACGGCTCATCAATGCACCTTTCCATGGTTGACCCGAATGCAATTACCAGTTTTGGTAACAGATTTGAAAGCTCGATCATGAGAGCCTCGGGGAGCCGATTCTCAAGGCTCAAAGGCATACTCTTCTTCGCTATGCAATTATGATTCAGAGGCCCGGGTCCTCTATAAAAACCTAGGCATTGTAATGGAAAAGGGGGGGAACTATCTACTAGAAAGCTACTATAACTTGATGTCCTGTGATTAATACTAAAAGGCTTTGAGCTCAATTTTTCTCTTTTATGCTGCCTTCTGTGCTTGATTTTTTTGCCTTTCCTTGTTTGTATATCGAGATGCTGAATCCTGCGTCCGATGTGTGATTGGGGACTGGGCCCTGAAACTCGTTCTGAAGGGTACATAGGAGTTGAAAAGTGTCGTATTGGCTTTCTTTTATGCTACCTTCTGTGTTTGCTTCTTTTGTCTTTCTTCGTTTGTATGTTGGATGCTAAACTCAGCTTCTGGTGTGTGATCGGGGAAGGTACCCTGAAACTCACCTGAAGGATACATAGGAAAGTCGATATTGCATTTCCTTCGTTTTCCCTTGGTGTTCCTTGCTGCTATTCAAGTTGTCTGTTAGCGATCGTGCTTCCTATTATCTCCCACCTTAAATTACCAATCTCTCTTCCCTTAACCCTTTATTTATTTATTTCTCTAACCCTACTCCTTTTATCTCTTTCCTGCACCCTTATCTCAAAACACCCAAGTAGTTTAGCATAGGATCCGGCCTTTCTCTGAATATTGGCACGAGGGGCATCTCTTCCCTTCGACCTTTCAATGTTGGTCCAGGTCTAGGGTGCATACATTTACCCAAAATCCTTACCTAGGTAGATTTGATGACCAATAGAAACATCAATTGATAGTAATTGTCTGACAAGAAATTCTTTGCTTGAAATGCTTACAACTTTTGAAATAAGAAAAAAAGATCCTATCCCTCCGAAGGAGGCAACATTCAAAGCGAACAAGATGACAAAGGATAAACAACTTTATCAAAATAATCATACAAGAAGGAAATATGACAAAGGTAAAGAAAAGTGCCTTATGGGAATAGAAATAATCCCACCCCATAATTAAACACCTCATGATGAGGTGGGAGAGGGTCTAAGCTAAGAGGCTCATTCTTAGCCCCGACCCAAAGGTGACCCTTTTCCATTGATGTCAAAGGGGGAGAGATTTGAGTAAGGGGGAGCAACTTGATAAGTTAAATAAAAGGGGAGATATTTGGTACTCAAGAAGAAGCATTGATCCAGGGAGAGCAATGTACCAGTGGGAGCAAAGCAGAAATGAGTTAAGAATTTGGTAAAATAAATTTGGGTTACCATCAATGACAAAGGGGGATATTGTTGGACATTTTGAGTAGTTGGCACTAATATCCAAAGTTAGTTGTCATTGATGTCAAGATGCCAGTGATAGCTCTTCTCCAGTTTGAGTGCAAAGTTTAATGGAAGTTATAATGGGTTAAAATATCTTTATTTTACACCCAAAAGAATGGGTCATAAAGTAGTTTCATTTCTCATTTGGAAGAAAATGTATCAAAAGTAGTGGAAGGATATAATATTATAATATTTAACCAAGTTGGTGAAAAACCCAAATAAAATATTATAATTTTAATTATAATATTATTGGGTTTACAAAGGTCAATTAATTATTTTTATAAATGCTAAGGTTGGGTTTTGGAGGAAAAAATATTTCAAAGCACAAAGTTTAATGTTGATTAAACCCAAAGGTTGGGTTTAAATTAAAGGCATTCGAAGCCTTTATCATCAACATCATGGAAGGGAGTATGGTGAGCACCGATGTCATTAATGCATTGGAGGATCATATAAATATGCCCAAAGTCCTAAGTTTTAATTATCCTTGCTTGAATCGAAAGTGGGTGGCATTCGAAAAGAGAGCTCATGCATTATTTTTGAAAATGTGGCAATGAAACGAATAAGGGAGGAGGTCACCATTCTTGAAATTGCATTGGGTAAGCATGGCCTAGTGGTAGTTTGAAAATCACGAAGGCACTGGCAATGAGAAGGTTTGAATTCAAATCTCCGTGGTGCATCATTTGGTGTGTTGATTGAGGCACCCAAGGCGCATGATATTTTGATCAAGGCAGAAGGCGTTGAGAAGGTTAAGAAGCACGTGGTGCTTCATTATACTCAAATGAGTGTGTGGCTCATGCAGTGACTTTCACCTTGGCTAAGGCGCTTGTGTTGGGGTAAGGTTGAGGGCTCGATTCCATCCAAAGGCAAGGTAAGATTTTTGTTGGTGAAATTATTTTATCCACCTACATTGGAGAGATAAGAGTGTTTTTTATTATTTCTTATCCTATAGTGAAATCAAAAGGTTCTTGGTTTAATTTTTATTATTATAGGCATATGTTGGAGGAATAAGGTTTATGAGTGGTTATTATTAAAGGGGTTGGTTTTTATTAAGTGATATTATTTAAATATTTGTTATTAGGAGTAATAAGGAGATTGTGTGGAGGCTTAATTAATATAGTGATATATTAAGCCTTTTGAGCATTATTTTTGTATAAGGGTTTTTCTATTAAAAGAAGACTATGGTGAATATTAATTTTGAGTTGGAGTAATAAGGTGTATTTTAGTCATATTTTGCATTGTGATTTTATTGAAGTCTTCTAAACCTTATTGATATTGGCAAAGATAATTTTGTGAGTGTGGCATATTTATGAGAACAACTTCTTCACACAAAAAAGGGATGGGTAGTATTCTTCCTAATTGAGTTGAGTAATTGGTTTTCTGAAAACATCTTTGCAGTGAAAATGAATTGTTTGAGTTTTCTTTGAAAAGTGGTTGATGCATGAGGTTTTTTTAAATGGATTTATTTCCATATTGCCTAGTGAGTTTGAGTTAATGCTTCAAGGTTTTCTAGAATAGAGAAGTGACTTTAAAACCTTGTTTTATAAGCATTGTTGTTGAAGCCATTGGATTGTGCAAATAACTTGAACTAGGGTTTTGGAAAGAACATGAGTATCATTGTTATGTGAGATTTGTTGTTGAGCATTGTTGGAAACATTTTGAGTTGATGTTTACATACTTGGACTAGGGTTTGTGAGCAAGGGTTATTTCTTAAGTAATTGGTGAGTAGAGTTGATTGAACATAGTCAAGTGGATGTATGACGTGATTTTTTAATTTCCATAAAACGAACTATTCTATATTATGTTGTGACTTGAGAAAGTGATAGAAAATTGAGTATAGAACATTTGAGTCTCTAAAAATTCTCTTTATGCTTCTATGAGATTGGACAATTTCTATGTGTGGACTTGTTCTGTGGGTTTGAGGCAAGTCTTTGAGAAGACTTGTGGACTGATTTTTGTGTGAGCTTTTGTAGAAGCTTACAATACATATTTAGTTAAGTTCTAGAGAGAACTTATTGAGCATATTAGGACAAGTTCTGTGTGAGCTTGTTGAGAAGATTTGGATAGGTTCTAAGTGGACTTGTTGAGCATATTTGGACAAGTTCTAAGTGGACCTGTTGAGAATATTTGGATAGGTTTTGAGTGGAACTATTGAGAATATTTGAGCAAGTTCTTAGTGAACGTATTGAGCAGATTTGGGTAGGTTCTGAGTGGATCTATTGAGCAGATTTGGATAGGTTTTGAGTGGACCTGTTGAGAAGATTTGAGCAAGTTCTAAGTGAACTTGTTGAGAAAATTTGAGCAAGTTCTGAGTGAACTTCTTGAGCATATTTGAGAAAGTTCTATGTGGACTTGTTGAGAAGATATGTTCTAGATCGACTGGACTATTTTTAGTGTAGCTTTGAGTGGATTTGTTGAGTAGATGTGTGCTAGAATGAATGGACTATGTTTAGTGTAGATTTGAGTGGACTTGTTGAGCAGATTTGTGCTAGACCAACTAGATAGTTTTTAGTGCATATTTGAGTGGACTTGTAGAGTAGATTTGTTCTAGACTGACTAAACTATGTTTAGTGCTGATTTGAGTAAGCTTGTTGAGCAGACTTGTTATAGATCGACTAGATTGTGTTTAGTGCAGAGATTGAGAAGATTTGTGCTAGACCGACTAGACTGAGTTTAGTGTAGATATTGAGAAGAATTGTGCTAGACCGACTAGACCGAGTTTAGTGCAGAGATTGAGAATAATTGTGCTAGACTGACTGTATCGAGTTTATTGTAGATATTAAGAATAATTATGCTAAGATCGATTGTACCAAGTTTAGTGGAGTTTGAGACAAAGCTTTGGAGGTGACAAAGTAAAGAGGATAGAGTCTCTAGTGGATAGAGATACATCAACCAGGACATTGAGGATAGGTATTCTGAGTGAATACAAGAGTATTCAAGTGGTGAGAGATCCACCAGTCAGTGCAGTGGAGGAAATGTCTTCTAGATGATCACCAACCAGAGCATAGGAAAAGGATTTCTCATGTGGATAGAGATCCATGAACTTGATTTAGGGGATTGATATTTCATGTGGAATGAGGTCCATAAAAATTGTAATGGGGAAAGTATTCCCAAGAAATTAACTAAGAAAGTTTTAGTAAAATATTTTCTCCATGGAGTAGCCTACATTGGGTGAACCATGTAAATTATGGTGTCTCTATTGTATGTGGTGATGTATACATTGCCTTGATTATTGATGTTGATATTGCTATCTTTACATTGCATATATTTGTTTGAGAGAAAAAGTAAAAAGTGGTCTTATACTGTTCACCCCCCTCTTAGTATAAGCTTGTGTTCTTCATCTTCATGGGCTTCATCATCATCATCTTGTAACACTTCATGTGATGTAGTGATTTCAGCATCCTGCATATCAAATGAAATAGAAATTTCATTAATAGGAATGTGAGAAACAAATAAGTCCTCATATCTTCCCCAACCATTATAATAATCATCTTCTAAACCCATGGGATGAAAATATATCATGTTTTCAATAGCATATGATTATCTAATTGTTCAAAAATTGTAGGCTCTACATACAAGATAGAAAATTTGGGGTCCTGCATATGAGATGAAGAATTTTTTAATCAAAGTACGCAAAAGGAACACATTCCTCATATTTTCCCCAAACATCATCACAATTATATTTTAAGATAAAAAAATCAGATTCTATCATTTTTTTGTATAATATTTAGATTCATCTATTGATTCACCCTCAACTTCAAAAATTTCATCTTCTTTGGATTCATCCTCCTTAATGTCAAAAAATTCATCTTCCTCAGATTCATATGTTGGTGGGTCAAGAATTTCTTCAGTGGGATCAATTATTATATTCAACTTTCTATGGTTTCCCAAATCCTCCTTTGTAAATAGTGACCCTAAGCCAACCTCTAGATTTTGATTAACTTGATCATCAAGATCCTCATCAATGGACATTGAACTTGATACTTGCACCTCATCTTGGATGATATCTAAGGTGATTATAATATGTGGAAATTCAACTTTATGCCCTTTATTTCTCATATTATACCTTATTAAATTTGAGGGTGCTAGACTATATGGTTGGTATTAGTTGGAATCCATAGCTCATGAAAAACAGTCCATCCTGGGAGAAGGGGGAATCTCAACTTGATTCATGGGTGGAGACTTAGGGTTAAGTAATGATAATAGACCCACATCAACCCTTTTCAAAATCCACCATTTTTCTACGGTTATTGTCTCATTGTAGACTCTAGACAAGGATGGATTTTTAAGATTTTCCCTTAGAAATGTAGCAATTAAGGGGTCTAAGGCTCCCATGTATATTTGAATGGATTCTTCTTCTGAAATGATGTAATGTATCTCCATTTTAGTATACAACCTATGGAATCTATCATTAAATTGACTCATGGATTCATTAGGTTATTTACAAATGGAGATAAATTAATTTTTTTTTTTTAAGCGAAAAACCCCTTGCAGAGCCGCCTTGGTCTGAGAGACCGCAAACAGGGGGTCCTAACCGTCAAAGTCACTTGGGAGTCGCACCAAACCCTGCACGCACCAACATTATAAATTGGATTTTGGATATCCAATTCAGCTTTTTGGTAGGGTGGAGATTTGAACCCGGGACCTCCTTTGGAGGATTGCCCTCTCCTCTCCAACTCACCTACAACACCTGGGTTTAGATAAATTAATTTGTTATCATATTCGAGTCAACCAAATTTCCAAAATATTCAAGAAATGCTACTTCTAATTGATCCCAAGAAGTGATAGAACCTGCAAGTAAACCAAGATACCAATCATAAGCAAATTCATCTAATGTGGATGGAAACATGTTACAAATAACATCTTCATGCATCATTTGCAATTGAATTAAAGCATTCTTGTATGCCTAAATATGTTCCTCATCCAATTCTATTCCATCATATCTAAACTTAGGTAGATGATCCAAAAAATCTATAGGCATAGGATGTGAAGGCCATTAGAAAACCTTAAAGAATACAACTTCAATACCATATTTGTTAGTCAAATAAATGTCTTGCAAAGAAATGACTAACAAATTTCAAATGGATAAATCATCATATTCATCAACCAAAATATATGCATTAATCAACCCCTAACAATAAATGATACTCTCAATTTGTAAAAAGGGTTAGCATCAATGCATCATCAATTAAAGAATGAACACTTGTCCACAAAACATGATTAGTCAATACCAATACCTTCAAATAGCTCTTTCAAATAACATGAACAAGTTAGCATCTATAAAAAAAATAACCAAATCAGGCCCTCCTTCTAGCACCAAAATATTGAGTGGTGATTTTTCCCAATTGCAAAATCACACTCACAGTTAGGATTTTGATTAGAAAACCCTCTCTTGAAAAGAAATAACATTTCTCCAAGGTTCCTTTTACTTAATGTGTGCATGTATGCTTGTCAAATAAGTGCTTGGAATACCTTAGTGCTCTGCAAAATAACTATTAACAAGGTGCTTGTGTTGGGTTGATTTGTTGTGCTATGCTATTATTGTTCATGTAACTTAAAATAAATGAAAATGTGCTTATTACTGGCCCTCATATGACCACAATGTAAAGCCTTGGTTCATTTTATGTTGAAGGATTTTAGGTAGATTTTATCTTCCTTTGTTAAGTATATTTTAAACAAGTTTTATCTTGCATTAAACCCTACTTTAAGCATGAAACAAACGATTAAAATCTAGCTCTAAATGTGAATATTTGAATGATGAAATGACTAACTTTGTAGCTATGATAGCCTTTGTGTTGGCAATTTTGACAATATGCCACATTAAAATTTTGATGAAATTTTATTGATGTAAAATCGACATCTATATTTAAACTATGATATAATTTTTTGGTGTGTATGATGAGACATAATGATTTATAATTTTCTTTCTCATTTTTCTAAATTTCATGTTTGAAGAATAATGGGGGTTGCAAGTTAAAAGCTCACAAAGAATCCTTAGATAATCACCTGGTGTAAATGAAGATAGCACATTGAAATTTAGAATTTACAAAGGACCATGGAAGTGCTTTTCCCCCTAAGGAAGAAAGAAAATATGATGCCTTTACCCTGGACAATTTTTTTTTATAAAGAAAATTAGATTATTGAGTCAGCATAGACGTTCGCCTTTGACTTAAGGCGACTGTCGTGTTTACTTCATTTTGAGGTGAACATAATTGGAGAAAGCGCACCCAAATGCGATTGGAGAAAGCACACCTAAAATTAATGAAAGCATTCCCGAAGTTAGAACACGATGAAAAGTGTGTTCACCCCAAAGTTGGGGCGAAAGCATCGTTCATCCCATATTTGGGAAAACTCTATTCCAAGTGAAGTTTTGGAAATTCAAAAGGTATGTACACCCCATGTGAGGGGTGAACATCCTATCCGCCCCTATTTGGGGTGAAATCCTATTGAAGAAAGGTTTTGAGTGAAGAAAAAGGGGAAAAAACCATTGAAAAGTCAACTTTGATTTCACCCCAAATAGAGGGGTGAAAGTCCCATTCACACCTCTTTGGATTGACAGTGCATTGTAAATATGATTGAAACCACATCATGAGCACTGGGTTTTAAAAGAGTTTCGCCCCAAAGGTGGGGTGATAGCTCCATGCGCCCCAATTTGGGGCGAATGATATTTTTTGAGTAAAAGACGTCCCATGGCATCTAAGGCAAAAATGGTCTATGGAATTTTCACCCCAATTGGGGAGTGAAGCTCCCATTCATCCCTTTTTGATATGAAATAACATAAGTCGAGATAATGTGCTAATATGAATGTAAAAATTAACAATGGGTGATTTTTGAAGCTAATTATAGCAAATGAGTAAAGATGGATTGTTCAATATGATAACAGTACAATAGGTTTTTTTCTCGAATTTGTTTTACAAATAAATATTGCAACATTTTTAGGTGAAACTATATTTGGGCATCCACGAAGGCTTTTGAAAGCGCTCAATCTTGATAATGGTGGCAATTTAATGATTGTGGCAAAAAGAGCAATGTTTCCTAATTTTATACTGAAAGGGTGCAAGATTGAATCCTACACGATGATTTTCATGATTTATAAGGGCATCCCCTATCAATTTTGTCTTTTTTAAAATGGGTTCAATATCTAGTGGATTTTATGGATGAGCATAGATTTCCAAGGCACGAAGGTGATTAGAATTCAATAATTAATTCCCTTGTTTTCCTATGGTCTCAACGTGTTCCAATGCACTTGTAACCAAGCTGATTAACCATTCAAATTCCTTCCCTTCAAATATGGATCATTGTCATAAAAGGAGGATTTTCAAAGAGGAAATCCATCTTGTAGGTTCCTTATCTAGGAACATTTTGTATTTTTTGTATATTTAATGAAAGAGGCAAAAATCTCTATAAATACTAAGCATTTTCTATGTAAAAAAGGGGGGAGACATTCTACAAAAAAAATATTCAAGTTTTGTGCATCAATAGAAGATACTTGGCTTCTGAATTTGCAAGTGATTTTTGTGTGTGTGATTTCCTAATATTTTATGCATTTCTATTTTATTCTCATATTCATTGTTTGCTATTAAGTTTAATTTTGTGTCTGAATTTGAACATTGTTGGTGAGAGAGTGAGTTCTAGAATGCAATCCTAGAGGTTGTCTCTACAAAATCATAAGTAAATCCTGCTACATTATTTTATTACATGCTAATTTAATGCTTGTATGGAATTCCTACTGCTAGTCTATCCCCAATCCTATGCTTTCGGTTGGTGGCTATATTTCCCATTTCTTTTGGTTATTAACAATTCCTTTCCTACAAATATAGTCTTAAAATAGTGTAGGATTTAGTTAGGGAGCCAACCCTCTTTGGATATTATCATGGAGGACATTTGTTTCCTTCGACATTTCAATGTTGGCCTTTTCTAGGGTGCACAAACACATGTTTGTATGATTAGGCAGATATTTGACCAACAATTTTTGGCATGCCCGGTGGGACACCGAAAGTTCCACTTTCAATAGTATTGAGGTTTGACGTTCACCTTCATGTTGTATAGTTAGAACATTTGGAGACTCAATTATACCCAGGAGCCTCCAAACATGAAGGTAGCAAAAGTTGTACTTCATAATCACAATATCAAAGGCCAAAAATCCTAAATATCCCGTTGAGTTCTATGAATTTGGCATAGAAATATTAGGGTAAAATCCCCAATTAGCTACTTTACCCTATATACCGTCAGTACCTCACACATCATTCACAACATCCTCATAGATAGCTAGTGTATTATCTGTTTTGTCAAGTCCAACTAGTACTACTACTAGTATCCCATACCCACTACCTCATACACCAATTCAAATGGATCAAAACCCACCACCACAACAACCACAACCACCAAGGTAGTTCCTAGTGTGGAATAGCTTAGGATCCTTGAATTTAGAAGCACAAAATCTAGTTCCCCAAGCAGCTTTGAAGGCTTTACCTATCTATGATGGTACTGGTAAAACCGCTTATGAGCATATTCAGGATGTAGCTTCTTTAGCTACAATTCATGGCATTATAGATGAGAATATTATGATAAGGCTACTGGTGTTTTCACTTAGAGGAAATTTATTGTACTGATATCGATTATTATCGCTTGCCACTATCACAACATGGGATTAGTTTGCAGAATCACTAATCAAGAATTTTCATGAGAAAGTTGACCCATTCTCCTTGCTACATCAATTTAAAATGATTCAAAGGCATCTGTAAGAGAATATTGTGGACTTCAACGTCATGTTCGCCTGAAGTTTGCAAAAGGTCCTTGATGATATTTGACTAAAACATGAACAAGTTTCATTTTACTATCTCAAATTATTTAACTCTAATATTGGCATGGAAGTCCAATAGGCCAATGTGAATACATTTCCATTGTCGTACACATAGGTATAGAAGGGTAAATCAAACTTGATCACCATAGGTAAGCTTCTCCCGAAGGTGATCATACCCATATCCTGATCTATGATAATATTTATATTCAAATATGTTCTCACAACCTATGCCTTCTATGTACCTTGTTCCCTCATGGATCTCGGGTTCATCTCAAATTGATCCACTTCTAGTTTTGCAACTTTTTGCCCAACTATTCTAGTTGTACCGTAGTTTCCAACACCCGTTCCTTTCCCAACTCTAACAGTACCACCTATTCTATTGTTGTTTCTTGCTCCACCAATGCCTCTACCTTTATCAACACCTCTTGCACCCTCAAATTTTGATCCTTACATGAAACTATTACAAGAAGTGCAATCCATTAATTCAGCCATGAGAATAATGTCGAATGAAATCACTGTAGTAAGGAAGAAAAAACCAAAGCTGACTTTCAATCAAGGAGGTTCCAAACACTACAAATTACTAGGGAACAACCGATGACCAACAGAGGCCCTGAGAGGAGCACAACATTGTTGGCAAACAAAAAAACTAGTACATTAGAAAGAGCATACTGGTGCTCAACTTGTAATGATCCTCATGGAGAAGACACATGTATG
This sequence comes from Wollemia nobilis, assembly GCA_028583015.1. Classification (NCBI taxonomy): domain Eukaryota; kingdom Viridiplantae; phylum Streptophyta; class Pinopsida; order Araucariales; family Araucariaceae; genus Wollemia; species Wollemia nobilis. The sequence goes on from JAQPPZ010000267.1 coordinate 1,281,378, forward strand.
GTTCATCTAAACTATGTACAGACACTAGCAAAAAGTTTTGTCGATGGACAGGTTAATATTTTAATAGAAGTAGATCATAACTTTATGGTCCCATCATTGGAACAAGTTTCAGTACTCACAAGGGCTAGAAAGAAGTTGGTGACTATTGATCCAACGGATTTGGAACCTCTAAAGGTTCCCATTGAGCTAAAGATACAAAATAAAAAAGTGTAATCACTAGTGAAAATGTTTGGTGTGATAGCAAAGCATCATGATTCGGTTTTGTTGAAATATCTACTACCCAAACAAGCTCAAGAGAAGTTGTGAATAAAGGCATTAGTTTCATAGCCTATAGCTGCTCAAGTGCAAAATGAGGCAAAAAAACAAGCTAAGGAGCACCTGAAGTACCCATCATTGACTAAGTGATAAAGGTTGGAAGCTACCCAATAGTACTGAAACAAGTATGATCAAGTGGTAGAGGAAAAGACTCCTAGTGTGTCTGATTATAATATTGTGGAGGAGATGAAGATGATACCAATAAATGTGAGCTTATATGATGTGCTACAGTTACCAGGGAAATTTGACCTACTGCAGGAGTCTCTCAAGACTACAAAAGACCAAAATAAAAGTCACTCCCAAATTGTGCTAGCACAGACCCTGGCTCCCTCTACCACTAGTAAGAACATACCACCTCCATTCTATCTATCCCTCAAGATGGAAGGGTGGGTAGTGCATAAGTACATGATTGACTCTGGTGTTGTAACTACTATCATTCCAAAGATAGTGTGTAAAGTTATGGGAATGGAATACATAAGAAGCAGTCTAGGAGTATTGCAGTTGGACAAGATCCCAATCAAGATAGTGGGAGTAATCAAAGATATTTCTATTGTTCTACATAGCATACCACAAATAATTGTTATTAACGAAGTATTGGTGGTTGACTTGAAACCATACTTCAGAATGTGTCTCTTGAGGGAATTCATAGCAAAGATAGGAGGATACCTTTCGTTGGATTATTTGCATCTAGAAATACCATACAAGGGAAGGAGAATCCACATTTATAATGAAAACATTTCCACTTTCCATATAGAAAAGTTGGAAGAGGAAGAAAAAATTACTAGTGCAATCAACATGATGACTAAAGAATTACAAGAAGATAATTTTATGGAAGAAGCACTTGGTGAGCTCTACCTTGAAGATGAGTTCTCACTCATGGATTTCAATGCAATGGTCAAAACTGACATTTTTTGTTACACTATAACCAAACATGAGCATATCGAAGAAAAGATCCATGATTCCCCATAACCTATCGTATATCAGTTATGGAAGTTGTATTTTGATGGCATAAGGTGTAAGAATGATGCAGGGGATGGTATTGTTCTTTTTTATCATACAAGGTTACATAATACCTATTCATATAGATTAACTTGGAGTTGCACGAATAATATCATTAAGTATGAAGCATTGTGTCTTGGTTTGAAAAATGCTGAAAAGTTAGGCATAAAGCAACTACAAATATTTGGAGATTCAAAGCTCATAATAAACCAAAGCACAAACAAGAGCATGTCAAATCAGCACTAATTGAAAGCCTATCGCAACAAGGTATGAGATTTGTTTGAGTCTTTCACAATCTTGAATATTCAGGTAATTTGCAAGAGTAAAACAAACATGTAGATATTTTAGCTTCGCTTGGAGCTAATTACTCTCTCGTGGAGCAAGTAGTTAGAAGATCCAAGACTATTAGGGTAATTTATAGACTCTCAGCACCTGATAAGAATCTTTATTAGCAAGTGTTAAACAATGATGAGCAAGTAGTCAATTTTTTAATTAAGGAGGCTACAAGTGTAGATGATAGAATGCTTGTTGAGGAGGAAATGGAGGGAATGATTCAACTGAATAATAACCACATTCCAAGGGGATTGATTTCATTGTAAAGTCTATTTGACCAAAATTATAGGTCTAACAAGAATAAAATCAAGGTATATGCGAAGGAATATAAGGATTTGTAACTGGAGCCTGCGAAGGTCATCAAAATCAGAACTGATTGTACTTTAGCAGAACTGAAAGATATCAAGAGCCTGTGTTATGAATTCCTTGATATCATGGTATAGAGTTATCATTATTTCAAGGATATGATAAGAATGTAATCCAACATACCATTTAACTACAAGAGGGAGTAAAACCTTTTTGGTAGAAACATCGACCTGTTAATCTCAAAATTGACGTGCTCATAAAGACAAAGTCGTTGAAGATGTTGGACGCAAAAATACTATATCCAATTAAGCACTCAACATGGGTGGTGAACTTGGTGCCAGTTCGAAAGAAGAATGGAGATATCCATCTATGCATAGATTTTTAGAATCTAAATCAGGCATCATGATCACTACCTGTAATACCCTAACATTGAGCCATAATAACTTGCATTAAAGTAAAAAACATTCAAAAATTTACCCAAACAAATTTCTAACTAGCTACCTCAATTTTTATACCTTCCTGGTGAGATCGGGTCCAAATTAACGAAATCGTACATACGATCTTGTTCCAAAATAGAAAAATAGTAGTTTATCAAAATGAAAAACAATTTATAACAATTTTTTTCTTTACCTGTCCAACCGTGCGACAGTTATAGGATTGAATCCATCGATCAGTCCCAACTTGGAAGAAGTTACAACCTATTTTGTTTTTAGTCCAATTTCACCTACTAGTTTAGCCTATTTAATCACGTATTTTCCTCCTAAATTTCTCCTAAATCATCGATATAATTTCACATATTAGTTTCTTAATTTCTGCATTAGCTCTCATTATTTTGCTATTTTTTCTACAGGATCAGGTGTATAATCATTGTGCTCATGAGGATACGATTGAAGATCGTAGGTACGATTGGGCCCTGTTTGGCATATGATCTTGCTCTCTGGTTATGATATCACTTGCAGCTTGCTTGGGGGTAACTTCAAGCTTTGTTTTTTATTTTTGTAGTTATCAATTTACATTTTTATATCATATTTATTATTTGTTATTGCATATAGAATAGTGTTTTCATATTATCATTCATATAGTTCACCAATCTACATTTAATTGCATGCTTTACACATTTTAATTCATATGCATATTAATTCCTTTTAGCACAACATTCAATGAATCATATATGAGCTAATATTTGTTCAATAAAGTTTGTAGCATACTCTATTTTTCTATTTTTTACACTGTACTTATGAGACTACAAATTTCTGCTATGATCGGATTTGTCGATCACTGATCGACGGGTATGATCACTGATCAAAGGATATGATCATGGACCGTACGTACGATATTGACCCTACAACATATGATCCTACCTGCAATAAGAAATAAAATCTTAATTAGACTTCTGGACTGAGTAAGAGTGTCAAATTTATTTAAAAATAAGCATTTGTATTAGATTATCTTCTGTTTATCATTGTTTTTTGCATTCATTGAAAACTAAATTGCATTCTAGCATAGATTAATTGCATTGTCTAAAACTAGATGAGTTTGAGAAATTAAAAGGAACACATCAAAACAAACTCCAAAACCTAGGCATGGAAACTGTCATAAAATATTTCCTTGTGAACCCTAAATAATTCATCCAAAAATCACCATAAGAAGGTACGATCAAGTGCCTCTTCTCTAAGGTGTAGACCTATCATTCTTCCATTCCCCTTCTAGGCATGGATCCATTAGCCTAAAGGAAAGGAGTGCGAGAATTTTAGAGCTACATTCTTTGGTGAACCCGACGTGAAAAACATAGGCATCTTTCTAATTTATAAAACAAAAAAAGTATAAAAAATACAAAAAGGAAAAAACCAAAAATATTATTAGTCAAAATTTGCATACTTTAAGTTCATTTTTATAAATGATAGATTTCAACATAGGAAGATATATACACATAAATATTAGAGTATTGTTGTCTACACAAGAGATTTCTTTAATAATTAAAAATTCTAGTTTGTCATCCCAAGAATAGTGGACTAAACTTTGGAAAAGACTAGATATTATAAAAGCCAACGAACCAAGACTAAACCAAATTGTAAGATTTGATATAGTTATAATCTTGGATCCTGATAATGCTTCTTGATACTTTGATATTCAAATGGTATGTGATAGGTGGTTGATGGATAAAAGAGAGAGTGTTTTCTCAATTGTTTATACTTTTGAGGACTACCTTGAAAATACCATAACAGTACACAAATTTCTAGCACACAGAAGATCAATAAATTGTATTAGAAAATAAGATAATATTTCACAAAGCTCCTAGGGCAGTCCACTATCATGAATATTATCATGAGCTATACTTTTATATGCAATATTATGAAATTGATAGTATTACCATAGCCCATTTTATCAAATTTTTAAAATCCAACTTTTAGTTTGAGTAAGAACACTATATGTCACCTGAAGAACTTGAACCTATCAACGATATCCATAGAATATTTTAGTAAGATTAAAACATAAATAGAAAATTATAATTCTCTATTTCTATCTTGTTTTCAAAATCCAAAATCTAAAAAAATCCAAAAAACACCAAAAATCCAAAAAATAAATATAATTTAATATGTATAGGTATCTATATAACATATATACCCCAATAAATTAAGCATATATATAGCATATATATATATATATATATATATATATATATATATATATATATATATATATGCAAGACAAAAAAATCTTAAAAACAAAATGCCTAGAATCTTAAGAAGTAGTAAGCAACTAGAATATGATTACATGGAAGAACAAGATCAAGAAAACTATGATGATAGAGTTCAAATAGAAGATGATAAAATTTCAGAACAAGATGAAGAAAATAATAAATAATATGAAAAATATGATACTAATCAACCTCGTGTAGATCCTCAAGGTAATGTCAACTTCAAATCTATTCGACAGTTCATGGAGTTCATAAAAGACCATATAGATGAACTTCATCATATAGTAAAGATATAACATTTACTCCCAAAGGAAGATTATTCAATGGAAGTAGCTATAGAAGTTGCTCTCCAATTAATTATAAATCCAATGAACTACATAACAAAAAATCAAAATCAAACTAGACCATCTCATAACCCCAATCAAAACATAAATTCAAACAATCAAAAATCACCAACACGACCAAATTCCAAGAAAAAGCAAAATTCTTCCTCTTCTCAAGCTCCTAATCAACAAATAGCTACATCACAAAGAGCTAAGAAAATTCAAAATGCCAATCATCATCAATAGAAAATCCAAAAAAATACAATTCCATATAAGATTCATAACATTGTTCCCACAAACACCTTACATAATAGTATTTCAACTAGAAATCCTTATGTGACAAGACAACCTTATTATCAAAGACACAACAACATGGTACAACAAAATAAATTTGGTAAAAAATCACAAGGCCTTGAAGCCATGGTTAAAAAATTGGCTTTACGTCTAGATCAAATGGACCCCTACCGTACCTCATACAGTTATAGAGAAATGTGCAGCCAACCTTTGGATCCTATTGTGGTTACTCAACCACACCCAAAACACTTCCCTATGCTAGTCCTCCCGATATATAAAGGAACCGAAGATCCTATTGAGCATCTTCGCATGTTTAGGATAGCATGTCATGATATTTCTTATGATGACTTGTTACTAAAAATGTTCCCTAAAAGTCTCCGAGGCATGGCCCTAGAATGGTATTGTCAACTACCTATAAATTATTTGAGAAATTTTGAAGAAATAGTGGAAATATTTATTCACCAATATAGTGCCTACATAGAAATACATGTCACTATTAAGGATTTATACAACTTGAAACAAGGTAAATATGAAAGCTTTTCAAAATTCTTAACCAAATGGAGGTAACTTCTAAGAAAATTGCATTTTGCTCTACCTCATCGAGAGATGTTGGAGATATTCATTGGTAATTTACAAGAGCAACTATCCTATGAACTTACCACAACCACAATAACTTATTTTGATCAAGCTATAGACTTAGCAAGAAGAGTAGAATATTCCCTTATTAGAAGAGGAGAATTCAAAAAACGAATGAGGATAAAAATTCTAAAAACTAATACAAGAACAAACAAGTAGTAGGTGATGGAGTCACTGATAGTAGAAATGCCTCAAACATCAATGCTATAGAAGCTATGAAGAAGTTTTTGTTGAAAATTCTTGATAAACCACCAAGAGAATTCACAAAGACTGAATCAACCCTTAACCATGATTCTACCTCAATTATTAGAACAAGGTTTAATACTATTACCTAAGATAAGACAACCAAATACTACTACAGCTAGATATAGAGCTGATTTACATTGTAATTTTCACCAAGTAGATTGAAATTCAAAAAATTATTGTAAAAGACTAAAACATATGATACACGATCTGATTGAAAAAGGTAAAATAGAAGTACAACAATTTCCTACAAAAAATAGTACTCAAAATAATATCCAAAAACATCCAACTCAGAATGCAAATCAAAACCTAGATATTTTTCATCATCCTTTACCAAAACATGGTATAAAGGCTATAAACCAATTAGAACATCATAATGTTCCTCCTCCAACTCAGTATGTGGGAACCATTAGTAAATTTTTGCTACAACAATATTTTTAAACCTCCTATGTACCTACTCTATCTAGGGTTACAACTAGACCAATACAATATTGTCAATCTTCATCTTCAGAAGGTACAAAAAGTGACACAAAAAACATATAAAGTGAAACAGAAAGTGAACTATACATCACCTCAAATAATTCAAATAGTTTTGAAGATGAGTCAAATCAAATTCTTTCCATCATAGACTTATCAGTTTCCAAAGAACCATTCCTTAGAAGAATGACCACTAGACCCTCATCTCAAAAAATGCTTTCAAATCAACAAGCAGAAAGTGATAGACCCCACTTTGGTCGTTCACATAATAATAATATTGTGGGCACAATTGGAGCTATCACTAGACAAAAAGTACAAAACCAAAATTCTCAATCACAAAATCAAACTCAAAATGATAAACCAACCCCTTTTGTGTTAAAAGCTCATACAAATGGAAATAATATACCAAGTTCACAACAAAGGTCTCATTATGACATTATTGAACAATTAGCTAATATCACAACAAGAATTTCTCTCTTATATCTTTTAAGAACTTCATCCATGCATAGAGAGGAATTAATGAATACCTTAAGCAAAATAATGGTACCTCAAAATATAGAACCGTATATTGTGGTTAATGCCATGATTTCTAATGGGACAAATTATATAGACTTTTAGGATAAAGGCATTCCTCCTAAAAGTATGTATAGAGACAACCCTTTATACATTACAACATTAATTGGATATGTAGGTGTTAAATGAGTTTTAATTGATAATGGATCCTCATTAAACATATGCACATATGAATTTTTTCAAATATTTGGATTTAGAAATGAATATTTAAAAAGAACTAAAATGATTATTAAATAATTTAATGATGAAAATCAAGAAACATGTGGAGTATATCAATACCATTGTAGGTTGGTCCAAGAATTTTAGATACGACTGTGTTTGTTGTACCTTGTCCTACATCGTACAATATTCTTCTAGGTCGACCTTGAATCAATGCAATGAGAGCAACACCCTCTAAATTACATCAATGTGTTAAGTTTAAGTTTAAAAATTAATTGGTCACTATACATGGTGATCCTAGACCATTTGACATGTGTGCTATGGAAAAACCAATAGGAGTCCCATTTTTTCCTACCATATCTTCAAAAAAAACTATTTCTAAAGAATATTCTTCTCAAACTAAGTCAACCACATCTATAACCATACCATATAAACCTACAACTAAATAAGATAGTTCTTCTACTTCATATCCTCTTTTGGATAAGTATTACCAGATTTGTCTTCAATACTCACAACTTTATAACATAATAAATTTACCACTCAAGATTCCCTAGTTTTATCTCAACTACCACCATATCCCCACACGGTGGGCTTGCAAAAAAAATTGGAAAGTATATATCATGTTGGGATTTGTAACTTTATCTATGCAGGGTATGATCATGGTAAAATTAAAATTAAAATGAGTTTCATAATTTATCAAAATGGTTTTTCCATATGTTATTTTTCTAATGGATACATAAAATCCAAACAAATGATGTGTAATATGGGTTATAGAGGTAAAGGTTTAGGACCTCTTGAAGATGGAATTCAAGAACCTTTAGAAGTTGAGGAATGGCCTACCCGATGCGTTATTGGTTATATTCCTACAAAAACCCAACCATTTCCATTTGAGGATGATGATCAACTAATAACATATCAAGAATATTTGGCACATAAAGAATTTTTCAAACCAAATAAGAGGATATACTCATGTAATATGTTATCAGTAGCATACCCAGACATGATTGCTAAACCAAATGAATATTTGGAAGGCGATATATTTCATGATATTTCTCTTGATGAAATCTTAAATAATAGATTCTTCTTTGATTGGTCTATAACATGCATAGCTCATGTTGAAGCTATTACCCCTCAAGAAGAATTAGCTAAATTGACCTTAGAAGAATTACAAGAAATGAGTGTATCACTTGCTCCTCCTAACTTTGAGAGAGAATTAAACATTGTGGTAGAAAATGTGTTACAAATCAACATTGGGATAGAAGAAAACCCACACATGGTGAAAATTGGAGCAAAATTAAGTGAAGAATGATAAAATCAATACATTACATTTCTCATAGAATATGCTGATGTTTTTGCTTGGACATATACAGATATGCCAGGCCTAGATTCTTTTGTGGTCATGCATCATTTAGTAGTGCGTCCTGATGCAAAATCTATGAAGCAAAAACTTAGAAAAAATCATCCCAAAGTAGCATTGCTAGTTAAAAATGATTTACAAAAACTGCTAGTTGTTGATTTTATACAAGCCATTGATTATGTTGATTGGATATCAAATGTTGTTCCAATAGCCAAAAAAGAAGCCACTAAAATCATATTTTGCACTGATTTTAGAGATATTAATGTTGCATACCCTAAGGATGACTTTCCTCTCCCTAATATGGATCAAATCATTGATTTTACAACTGGGAGTGGGATGTTATCCCTCATGGATGGTCTTTCAAGATATAACCAAATCCGAATAGCTTCTGAAGATCAACCCAAGAATGCTTTCATTACACCTTGGGGTACTTTTTTTTGGAAAGCAATGTCTTTTGGTTTAAAGAATGCAGAAGCAACATACCAAAGAGCTATGACGTATATCTTTCATGATATGATGTAAAATATTCTACATGATTATGTAGATGATAGTATAGCTTATTCAGCTAAGGAAGAAGACCATATTAATTATTTAAGGAAAGTGTTTAATAGACTAAGAGAATATTTGATTCATCTGAATACAGACAAATGTGTATTTGGAGTTAAATCTGGAAAATTGTTAGGAGTTATCATTTCTATGCAGGGCATAGAAATTGATCCCATTAAAATTAAGGCTATATTTGATATGTTGACACCTAAAAACATATCATAATTAAGAATTTTACAAGGTAAATTATAGTCTATCCATCGTTTCATTGACCAATTGGTGGATAAAACAAAACCTTTTCTTAAATTACTTAAGAAAAAAATTCCATTTCAATGGGATGATGAATGTAAAGAAGTATTTGAACACCTTAAATAGTATCTTCTTAATCCTCTAGTGCTTGTTCCTCCCAGAACTAATTGTCCTTTTATTTTGTATATTTCTACTTCTAAACTTGCACTTGGAGCAATGTTGGCTCAAATTGATGATGCTAAGTAATAAAGAGCCATATATTATATACGTAGAACATTAATAAATTATGAAATCTAGTATATAACTTTAGAAAAACTTTTTTTGGTGGTTGTATTTTCTACACAAAAATTATGTCCCTATATGCTCAGTCAAAAAAAAATTGTTATTGCAAAATCTAATCCATTAATATACTTGATGAGTAGACCTTACTTGTTAGGTCGTACAGCTAAGTGGGTGCTCTCTTTGAATGAGTTTGAACTTATATTTATCGACCAAAAATCTATTAAAGGCCAAGTTATAACTAATAAATTAGCTATTGTACCTCTAGAATATACTCATCCCATTACCATAGAATTTCTTGATGAGTGTCTTAACTTAGAAGAGGATCTTTCTAAATCTTGGTCTTTATTTTTTGATGGAGCTATATGCATGAGTGGTGTAGGTGTAGGTATTATATTAATACATCCATAAAAGCACCATATTCCTTTATCTTTTAAACTTCAATTTGCTTATACTAATAATACTGTAGAGTATGAGGCACTAATCCTTGGGTTATGAGCTACCTTAGCCTTAAAAATTAAAATTTTATTAGTCTTTCGAGACTCTCAGCTTGTTATAAATCAAATCAATGAATTTTATCAGACACAAGATGAGAAGCTCCGTCCTTATAAATAATATGTTTTAAATCTTATTTCATTGTTTTATAAAGTAACTTTGGAAGCCATCCCTCATACTAGCAATTGTTTTTTTGATGCCATAGTTGTACCAGCATCTCTATTACATTTGGAGTTGGATGATGAATATGCTACTATCATTATTCTCCAAATTTGAGAACTAGCTTCCTATAAATCATGTCTAGAGTTGTTAGATGTGTTTTATTAGTGAAATAACCCCAGAGCCCGGGTACATAGATGTATTTAATTTTCTTCAACAAGGGACCTTCCAATAAGGACTAGATATAAACCAATGTAGGTTGTAACGTAAGAGAGCTATTCGCTTTGTAATTATTGGTAATACCCTATACAAAAGGTCTTTTAAAGGTATCCTATTAAGATGTCTCAATCAAGAAGAGTCTAAAAAAACCTTAAGTGAAGCCCATGATGGATCCTGTGGAGGATACTTTAGTGGAAGTGTCATTGCTAATAAAATCCTTTGAATGGGATACTTTTGGTATTCCATGGAAAAGGATGCCAACAATTATGTGCATCATTGTGACAAGTATCAAACATGCAGATCTTGTCCATGCCCCTGCTCAGGAACTCTAAGCTATATCATCTCCTTGGAACTTCTCTAAATGGGGTTTAGATATTATTGGTAAAATTAATCATGTTTCTTCTTATGGTCATAAATTTATAATAACAACAATAGAATATTCTACTAAGTGGGTAGAAGCTATACCTTTGGCTTCTTGCACAGGAGTCCAAGTTTCCAAATTTATTTTTAATCAAATCATTTGTAGATTTGGAATTCCATTAAATATTATTTTTGATAATGGAACAATGCTTTAAGAACAAAGATGTTAAGAAATTGTGTCAAAAATATAAAATTCAACATCGATGGTCTACTCCTTATTATCCACAAGGAAATGACCAAGTTGAAGCATCTAATAAGACTTTAATCAAAATTCTAAAAATATTAGTTAATAAATCTAGTCGTGACTGGAACATGCAATTATATCCCGTCTTATGGGCTTATGAACTAATGTTCATACCCCTACAGGCGCTTCACCTTTTGTCTTGGTCTATGGTGTTGAAGAAGTCTTTCCATTTGAGCTAGAAGTTCCTTCTTTAGCTATTCTACTTCAAGATGCTGAAGTAGGATATGAGTATCGCACTGGATGACTAAGTCAGTTGTAAATTCTAGATGAAAAGTACATTCATGCTTTAGAGCATCTTCACGCCTACCAAGATAAGCTAAAAATATCATATGCAAAGAAAGTTCATAGTCGATATTTTTAAGTTGGTGATTTAGTTCTAAAAGAAAATAAAAAAAATACTAATGCAAGAAAATATCTTAAGGGAAAATGTCAACCTAATTGGCTTGGGCCATATGTCATCACTGCTAAATTTGGATCATTTGCTACCTTGGAGGGAAAAAATGTCAAGGAACCCATGAATATCATGCATCTCAAAAGATATTATGCATAAAAAGCAAAAGTTCCATTTTCTGTATATAATTGTAAATAACTTCTTCATCAGTTTACAACTATCATCAAAAACAACAAAAAAAAACCTAAAAATTTTACAAAAATATTTCTAAGTCATTACTAGATTATCATTTTGTATTTATTATATGCCAAAATTGCAAGTCATATTTTAGTTTATTTTAGATAAATACCAAAGTTATCTTGAACCATGCACTTAATTTTACATATTTACTAATTTTGATTTTGTCATTTTGATTATAAATCTCCCTTGTACCAAAAAGCACTATTACTTCATTAAATAAGTTTGATTTTTGGGAACCGATCTTGCTACTTCTTGAACCAAGAACACATAATTATATCTTAAAATGATTTTTCAAATTCGAAAAAGTGATACTACATAGTGGTCTTAATACCTCAAGTGAAAAGTTTCCCTTGCTATCTTATTATGTGCATGGTCTAGAATACTAATAATTGGCAAAACAACAAGCTCCCTCCTACCCGAATAAAATCCCTTGCTCTATTTCTAATATGAGCAAGTATCCCGAAAAAAAAAAAAAAAAAAAGCAAAGAAAAAGAGAAAAATAAAAAGTAGTTCTACTACAAAAAGTAATAAAATCCCTTTGTTCAAAAATGAACAAGAAATACCTATTCCAAAAATCAAAATAAAAGGAGGTATTGAGCTTGAATCCCTGGAATTCCTTGGTTATTTGAAAATCATGAGGTAAGCCCCATAACATGTGGTTTGTACCCAACCTGCTTGACCTTGGGTAATACCTTTCACGTGGAAAGATGTATGATACATTAGTGACTTTATTTTGTACAAACCAATGTCTGCTTATGGATTAGCTAGCTTTAGGTAATCTGACTTACATAGTAGTTTAGTACCAATGCCTACACAAAATCATGGTTAATAAACATTTCACTTGCACACACATTGGTTCATAAAAGTTTGTTTGTATCACTACCTTACTCAAAATTAGTAAATTAACTTCACAAAGTACACACATTTGATCCTTGAGAGATTTTGTATCATTATGAAAATCAAAATGGTTAATGAATTCACTTATCACACACTGGTTCTTGATAAATTTGATTGTATTTGAAATAAGTTAAAATATTTCTTTGGAAATTTGTTAGAAAATAATTAGTTTCAATCATATGCATTAATCCCTATAAATCATTTCATTTTAGCAAACACAATAATTTATTTCAAATAATATCATGCATTTCATTTTTGATTTTGTGATAATGGTATAGTTCCTAAGTAATTATTTTATATAATTTCACACTTAGGAATTTTATGCTTAGTGCAAGTCATCTTTCCAGTTTTTCATGCTTAATTATTCTATTTGCTCACAAACATGATAAATATATTTTTCAAAATCAAAATTTTCTCAAAAACAAAATCAATTTTTTTATCATCATAAAGCTTCAAGATTAGTCTTGATCCCATAACTATTTTTATTAGCAATATTAAAAGCTTCCTCACAACAAGATCAACTTCATGACCTAACGAGCATTGATCTCCACCAACGATCATGTAACAACACAAAATCCTTCGAGGTCTATTGCTAATCCGTTAAATCTATCACCATACAAACACATTTTTCAAAACACATTCACAAAAATCAAAATAATTTTACTTCATTTTATTTTATGCATGATTAAAATATTCACAAGTCTAAAGCATGGTCATTTGAAATTAAAAACACAAATAAATACAAATTAATAAATCAAATAAATAACACAAGGTCACATGAGACAAGAAGATCAATATATATAATCTGAAAAGGAAACTTGGATCTTTTCTCATGCGGAGCAGATTTCCTTGATTTTTAGACGATATGTAACGGTTCATTTTTTAGACGTTATGTAACGGTTATTTTTGTACGCTACGTAACGGTTGAAAATTAACACACCCGCTAAAATTTTTTTAAACTGCTAATTAAGTCATAATTAGCGGTTGAAAGGGTGTGACCGTTGGTGGTTGAAAGGGTGTGACCTTTAGGGTTCATACCCTCTCACCCCTATATATTCTAGCAAAGAATTTCATTTTGTAACATCTTTCTCAAGTTCAACTGATGAGCGGTAGTTTCCGCGAAACCGGTTTTGAACAAAGAATGAGAAAACTTGTAATCTTTCATTCTCTATAATGAAATTTTCTTGTTACTCCATTTGAAATTCGTCTCGCTATTGTTTGGTTGATTTTCAGAAGCTGCCAGTGATACTTTCAAAATTTTTTTAACTCAAAAATTTTTTTAACTCTAAAAATTTTTTTAACTCAAAAATTTTTTTAACTCAAAATTTTTTTTAACATAACATAAGTCAAACCCTATCCCATAGAAGCCCTAGAACTTTGGGTATCATCATCTCCACCAAGGGATTGTGGTGCCCAAAACTCACCAACTCCCGTAGTAGTATCCCTGGATGTCAAGTGATATATTGAGCGACTCGAAGCAATCATAGGCTCGAACATCACAGGAAATGGCTATCTCTGTCCCTCAAGAACTACTAAAAAATAGTGCCTGATAGAAAGCTACCTACCCAACAGTCCAAACTAGCTCATCCCTAAACCCACTCTTCCCTGATCATCCTGATTGGGAAGAAATCACTAGCCCAACTCCTTGCCCTACTTGTACCCTAGCTTATGCTAGCTTTGACTCCAGAGACTCAATATTAGTCTTCTAGATAGTGTTCTATGTTCTCAACCTAGCAACCTCTACTTGTAGAACCACTATCTCACTACTCTCCCCCTCCTACATAACTCTCTTGCCCTTCTCGAGTGAATTAGGTCTCCCCTCCTATTGAGGAGATGCTCCTACATCCTACTGGGAGGATACTCTCCTCTCCTCCCTCTCCCCTTTGGAGGATCTATCATACCTCATACATTTTGGTGACCTATCTGGGTCTAATGCCCCTCTCCTTAGGGATACCTATATCCTCAGCCACTACTACTGCCTAGTTGCATGCTGCTATCTAAAAACCCACTCAACTGCTTTCTCTATTGCACTTCTTAGTAGTGTCAATTGGGCAAGTTTGATGCCAACGTACCACTATCGATATCTATCAGTAATCCTAGTGTCATCCCTAGTTGTCATATGTACTAGCGCATCATCTGGTAGTGGGTTAAAAAATTATGCCATATTGGGAGCTCCACTAATAGTGGTGTGGTCCTGAGTAACTCTAGAGAAGGTGATATTCCTATGTTGAGGGATGTCCTGCTGTAACCCAAACTATCAGAGTACTCAATCCACATGATGTAACTCCAAATATCCCTAATCCATGTACAACCAGATGGTTCACCTAATGTGAGCCAACTTAAAATAATCCTCTCCCCATCCTAATAACTCCCTCCAAGGCATCCACCTAATATCATCAACCAATAACTCATAAATGAGTTGCCTCGCTACACCAAGGCCAATCCATCTCTGGTGCCCTCTATGTACAGACCAGTAAAATATCCTCAGTATGTCATCCTTTACCTTAGTCTAGCCATCTCTAGCTCAAGTCAAAGGAAGTCCTATATGTCATCGGATAGATATGTGCATATAGCACCATACCTGTAGGAAATATGTTAGGACCTATTCCTTACCTCACTTGTAGACTACCTGATGTAGAAATTTGTATAACTTGCAGATATGGAACAAGCCCCAGGAAAACCGTATTCTCTGATCTCGCATATCATAGATCACCTCTGCTAAGATCCATGGTAGGTGGCATCCGTTGAGGTGGCATAATATAAGACCTTCCATGATGCCACTAAATAAAACTATCAAATGGGAAACTCCCTCTATCTTTCTGAGCTTGTCTATGCTGACCCCACCCTTCTTTAGATCGAATCTACAGTCTCTCATCAACATCCTCAGTACCTAGCCTTTGTTTCTAGATGCCACTATAAACATACCCCTGATAGGAAGCCTAAGAATCCTCTAGATATCTTCTAGTGTACGGGTCATCTCCCCTGTCAGTAGTCGAAAGCATGAAGGCTTTGGGTACCATATCCCTATGAGAGTCGTAAGAAATCTTAGGTCCACTAGAATTTATGGCATTTCTGCCACATGTCTCAATCCCACCACATTTAAGCAAGTTCTCTCATTAGCTGAGAGAGCAACCAAATCAGCCTAGAGACTAGCGTATCTCCATTCGATTTTTTAGCTTTGGTATCTATTACTAAAACAAAGCAACAAAAATTAAATCAGTGATCAGATTCAAAATCAATTAATCAGATCAGATAATGCAAAATTGTATCAAAATGTTCAATATCATATTAATTTTTGTGATATTGTATCTTACGATATCGTCGATATTGATATGATATTGACCCTAATCGTATCAATTTTGATGATATCAGAGATATGACATCATGAAATAGATACGATCTTGCAATATCATTACAATCTTGTAATTAGGATCGTACGATGGTAGTCGTGCCCTAAAAATCCAAAATTAAATCAAATTAAAACAAAAAACATGAAAAATCTAAGCTAAAAGAGTGAAAACACTTACCTTGAGAGTTCCATCTCCTGCTCTGACCAAATCAATACGATGGTGAACTTCTACTATGTTTTATCCAAAGCTCTAGAACAACAAAAGATAAATGAAAAATGAATTGAGTTTTAATCTCTTTTCTATTTTTATTCATTTTACCCTTAATACATAAAATTTCGGTTTTTCTCCAAACGTAAAATTTGGCACAAATACTCGAAGGGGGTATCATACTTAAAATAATTTGCAACAAAAACTTCAAATTTTAAAATTTTCTTGCTATAAATTTTGCTTTTTGAAAAAACATGTCATTCTTTTCTTTAACGCATTTTTTTCAAAAATGCGCTAAAGAGGGGGCAAAATGTAACACCCTAAAATTGACCCATAATAATTTGCATTAAAGTAAAAAACATTCAAAAATTAATCCAAACAACTTTCTAACTAGATGCCTCGAATTGTGTGCCTTCCTGGCAAGATCGGGTCCAAATTGATGAAATCGTACATACGATCTTGTTCCAAAGCAGAAAAATCTTAGTTTAGCAAAATGACAAATAAGTTGTAACTATTTTTGTCTTTACTTGTCCAACCGTGCGACAATTATGGGATCGTATCCACCGACTAGTCTCAGCTTGGAAGAAGATACAACCTATTTTGTTTTTAGCCCAATTTCACCTGCTTGTTTAGACTATTTAATCAAGAATTCTCCCCCTGAATTTCTCCTAACTCATCAATATCATTTTGCATCTTAGTCACTTAATTTTTATATTATCTCTTGTTATTTTGCTATTTTTTTGTAGGATTGGGTGTACGATCGTTGTGCTTGTGAGGATACGATCAGAGATCTTAGGTATAATCGGGCCCAGTTTGGCATACGATCTTGCTCTCTGGTTATGATCTCACTTGCAGCTTGCTTGGGGGAAATTTAAGCTCTGGTTTGCATTCCTGTAGTTATTGCATTTTTATATCATATTTATCATTTGTTATCGCATATAGAACAATGTTTTCATATTATCATTCTTGGAGTTCACCATTCTACATTTAATTGCATACTTTACACATTTTAATCCATACGCATGTTAATTCCTTTTAGCACAACATTCAATGAATCATGTATGAGCTAATATTTGTTCAATAAAGTCTGTAGCATACTACATTTTTCTATTTTTTGCACTGTACTTGAGATTGTAGATTTCTATTGTGATCATAATTGTTGATCACTGATCCACGGGTACAATCGTTGATCATAGGGTATGATCATGGATTGTACATATGATTTTGACCCTATAGCATACAATATTACCTACAACAAGAAAAAAATCTTCATTAGACTTTCGAACTGAGTAAGAGTGTCAAATTTATTTAAAAATAAGCATTTGCATTAGATTATCTTTTGTTTATCACTGTTTACTGCATTCATTGAAAATTAAATTGCATTCTAGCATAGATTAATTACATTGGCCAAAACTAGGTGAATGTAAAAAATTAAAAGGAACACATCAAAACAAACTCCAAAACCTATGTGTGGAAACTGCCATAAAATGTTTCCTAGTGAAACCTAAACAATTCATCGAAAAATCACCATAAGAAGATACGATCAAGTACCTATCATATGAGGTGTAGACCTATCATTCTCCCATTTCCCTTATAGGCACATAACCATTAGCCTAAAGGAAATGAGTGTGAGTATTTTAGAGCTACACTACCCCTACCGTAGATTGATCAAACCCTCCATGTAGTTATCAAAGAATAAATATTTTTATTGCTAGATGGTTTCTTCGATTATAATAATATTTGGGTGAAGGATAAGGACCAACACAAGATAATGTTCATTACTAAGAGGGGCATGTTAACCTATCAAATAATGTCGTTCAGTATTTAAAATATTGGTGCTACCTTTCAAAGAGCCATGGATGTCACTTTCGGTGAGTTGTTAAATATAATTATTATGATTTACCTTGATGACATGACTATGTTTTTGCATCATGTAGAAGAGCACATTTCTCATTTGAGGTAGGTTTTTGAAAAATACTGAGAGTTTGGAATTTCCATTAACCCGAAGAAGTCCATATTCATTGTCAAAGAGGGAAAATTGTTAGGTCATGTGATCTCACAAGAAGTACTGGTGATTGATCCCACAAGGGTTGAGGTGCTCATGAAAATAGCACTATGAGTTAACAAGAAAGACCTGCAGTCTTTCTTCAGCCAGATAAATTTCATTCAAAAATTCATTACCAATTTTGCTTATGTAGTGAAACCCATGATAGAGCTCCTAAAAAAGAATGTAGATTTCAAATGGACTCAGGAGATAAGATGGGATTTTCAAGAAATCAAGGAAAGAATCACTCAAAATCCAATATTAATTAACCCAGATTACTCAAAATACTTTATCCTCTATGCATTAGGTGAACAAGAGATTTATGCCACCGTTCTCACGCAGAAACAAGAAGACGAAGATGAAAATTTGATTGCCTTTTTGAGCCAAGTTATTGCACCACACCAAGAGAAGTATAATTTCATTGAAAAACAGGTGTACACAATTATGAAAGCCTTAAAGAAATTCTAGCACTTTGTTTCATAGAGCAAAATTATCATCTATGTTATACACCTACATATCCGAAACAACATTTTTTAAGGGTAACTAGGTGACAAAAGAGTAGGTTGGATCTCAAAGATTCAAGAGTATGATGTGGAGATCCAACCGACTAAGCTAATCTATGGATGAGATCTCTGCCAGGAATTAGCCAAAAGTGTAATGTCTAAATCATTGGCTATAGTGCAGGAGAAAATAATCAATGTAAGTAATTGTGCAAATCAAATTCCAGGTGATCATAACTAGACAGAGGACCTTATCGAATTCTTTACCTTAGGGAAATGTCCATCACATTTTGATGCTTCTCAATTTCGAAGGTTTAGGCTTCAAGTGCTCAAGTATACTTTTTTCCAAGAAGGCTATTTCACAAGAATGTAGACGAAGTACTCCTCAGATATGTAAAGGAGTCAAAAGAGAAAAAAATATTGGAAGAGTTTCATTCTGGTCTATCCGGTCGCCATTATGTAGGAAGGCCTATGGCCTTGAAGATCATTAGAGTTGATTACTTTTGGCCTACTCTTTTCATAGATGCACATAGAGTGAGTCAAAACTATGATAACTATCAACTTTATGTTGGCAAAAATAAGAAAGCATCCCTACCCTTGCACCCAATTCAGGTTGAAGCACCATTTCAATAATGGAACCTGGACTTCATCAGAGTCATAGATCCTCATTCATCGGCTGAGCACAAATATATCTTCACTGCAATATATTATTTCATTAGGTGGACAAAGGTAATAATGATAAAAAAAATAGATCAAGCTATGATCATCTCTTTCCTTGAGGGATTAATCACTTGTTTTGGTGTTCCAAATGCTATTGTAACATATAATGAAACCCTGTTTATTAGGGCTAAGATCATCGAGTTTTTAGCTAGATATGGGATCTATCTCAATATATCTTCTAACTATTATCCATAAGGAAACAGGTTGGCCAAATCCACAAATAAGAACTTATTACGGATCTTGAAGAGAACGCGAGGAAAAAACAAGAGAAGTTGGTACTTTTTACTGAACCAAACTCTATGGGTAGATATAATATTAGTAAAAAATTCTATTAAAGCCTCTCCTTATTCTCTAGTGTATGGGAAAGAAGTAGTCCTGCCCACCCACATTGAGCTCCCTATACTTTAGACCTTGCAATTGTTCAAATATGAAGATGATGAGTATGATCCAATGAGCGCAAGGTTGGCTCAATTATTGCAATTAGAGGAAGAAAGAGAAAAGGTATATCAATATTTCATCGAACTAACTAAAGCACTGCAAAAATGATTTGGAAAAAAAACAACAGAGCGCAAGTTTCAGGTGGGAGACTTAGTCCTCAAATGGAATGAGAACAAAGCCAAACAGGTGAAGCACCACAAGTTTGATGTTAGTTGGTAAGGCTCATTTTAGGTCTCTGCAGTAAATTTTGCAAATGCATATCATCTTCGGGATATGGATGGTTGGGATATTCTAATTCCAATAAATGGTCTTCATTTGAAGGCCTATGTTCAGTGATAAAATCAAGAGGTACCAATCTGTAAATATGTACATATTTCTATTTGCAAGTAATTTTTATTTTATACTCCTTAATATAAAAAAATAGAAAAAACAAAAAGAAGAAAAATAAGAGAAGACAAGAATGTACATATGTCCCGTATATGTTAATAAATTTCATCTCAAAACGGTTTAATTAAGACACATCATGGTTTCAGGTAGATTTGATAGCTGCATCAAAAGAGTTTTACTATAATCCTTCAATTTAAGTACTTTAGGGAATTTAGGTAGGAATTATCATAAGTACAAGGATAGTGCTTAGTCGAAGAATTGAATTGAAGGATCAGATTTCAAAGAAGAGAAGCATAGCAAATTAAAAAGTGTTTTCACCCCAAAATGGGGGGCGAACGTCTTTTTTGCATCTCGAAAAGGCGGACAAATATATCAATTCCAAGGCTTTTGTGCGACCTTATCTTTACATTTAAAAAAGAGAAAAAAAATCTTTATTCACTTTTGCCCGAGGAGTGGGGTGAAAGTCCCATTCACCCCAAATACCGGCAAATATCTATTATAAAAAAGGGGTAAAATAATTCAAAGAGTATTCAAAAGGGATTTCGCCCCAATGGGGGGCTAAAATCTCATTCGCCTCTCGTTGGGGGCGAAGATGTTAAAAAAATAAAATAAAAAATATAATTTATTTTTTATTTAAGATGCATGACACTCGTTGAAGTCATAAAAAGTGCGTGCCCTATTTTCAGCAAATTCATTTTAATTTTAATGCAGTACTTAGACGTTAATATACAACGTGAATATAAATATCTATAAAAAGGGAGAGAAGAAAATTAAAGAAATTTATTTTTTTAGAAAAAGATAAAATCCATGCTTTATATAATTTTGGGTTAAATAAGAGATGGCTTTAAAAGAGAGAGATATTCACCACAAATTTTAGAAAACATGTAAAGAGCACTTTCGGAGTGAAAGAGAAGTCTATCAAGCGTGCTTTAGTGGTGTCTTCACCCTCATTATTCCTCAGAGCGTGACAATTTTTCAAGGGAAAAAGGAGATTAAGAATGCCCTTAGAGTGGTTTCACCCAGGATGTGATAGAGTTTGGGAAAGGAGTGGGTGCATTAAATGACTTATTCCTCAGATAGTTAATGTAAAATGTTCACCCAAGTTGCATTGGGAGGCATTTTTACTTTCTTGAGGGCCAAAATTTCACCATGTTAGAGGTAAAGGAGCCCATTAATCTGTAGGTGGCAAGTTTATTTTTTTCAAAGTAGTTTTAATAGCCAAGGCATGTTTCTCAAATGTGTAATACATAGAAGGAGGAACGCAGTTTCGAAAGTTGATTTTTTGGTAAAATTTGATTCAACTATAATTAGAACTCAGGATTAGTTCCTGTTGAGAGAAACAAGGCATACGCCCTCCTGAATTCAATAGAAAAATTTACCACATTAACTCTAGAGGGTGGTGCGCATTCTATAAATAGAGCACAGGTAAATTTTCTTGAAGGTTAAAGCTCTTTAAAATATTTTTTTGCTAGTGTATTTTCAAGCTTTGGTTGCAGAACTTACCAAGTGTTTTCGAGTTGATTGGATTTATACAATGGGAAAGAAAATCAAAGAAGTGCAAGAAGCTACAGAGCCCAAGAATTCTAGGAAGAAAGTAGAAGGTGGGTCGAAATCCAATAAGGCTCAAAGAAATTAAAATTTGGATTTGGACTCGGACTCTGACACTATGGCAGAGATTGGAGACTATGTGATTACCAACAAGGGCATGGAGAAACTGTGGTAAGATGTAGAGTTCACGATAAATCAAGGACTAGCAGTAGAGAGTCCTTTAACTGTGTCATTCCATGCGTATTTATTTTGGTATTTGTGTACACCTGTACACCCTTGTTCAGAGCTAGTGAAGATAATTGCTTGGTTCTATAATCTAGTTACCAGGATAGTGCGAAAGGTGAATAAGGAAGCACTCATTTCTATTTATGCTTATGAAATGTAGGAAGTATTCACTTGTGGATTGAAACCTCATTTATATATAATCAACAAGAATCTACATACCAATGAGTTGGAGGATAGATATGTGTCCACTTTGGTGATGCATCGGTTTATGGAGATGCAGTTTATTAAAGAGCCATAGCTTGGGTAACTACCAAACTTGCCAAAGGTGCTTACAAAGTTTAGAAGCCTAAACATTTACTCAATGTTAACATGGATTTTTGGTCTACCTGTAGATTCCACAGTTCATAAGTGGAAAGAGGTCCTAGCATAGTACATATGCCAGGTGGAGTTTTACACTCTGACAGCCATGAGGCAGGGCACCAATCTAATTTACATTGATTGGACCGACTTTATATCTCAAAAACTACATTTTCAGCTAGAGAGGTTGCATACTGGAGAAGAAACGACATTCAAACACATCTCCTTTTTTTTGTAGTATTTATTTTTCTATCTACACCAGCATTTTTCATTCATCGCAGTAAGGCAAATATATGAGAAAGATGAGCTTCTACCTAAAATATGTGGACTTCAGTTCTATCGAGTAGGGAGCCATTTTTTAGTTTTAACTATTTGTTTTTGGGGGACACAATATAGTTGCTTTGTGGTACAAGTGAAAGAGTGCCACAGGAGATGAGAGAAGCGGTGGTGTTAGCCTAAAAAGGGTGATATATTTTTGTTAACTCAGGGTGTGGTCATAAGAATATATGGCTTCAAGGTAAGCCATTCTTGCTCCCATACTTTGCCATCGAACACATTTTTGTCATGGAGGTGGTGCACCAATCAAACTATGCTAATTATGTATATGGAGCAGGGTATGTGTATCGCTCCAAATTTTTCGCATCCTTACCTTCAAGCTATAGGATCCGCGCCCGAAAGGGGGATGTGAAAAGGATGGGACAATACCTCGGACTGAGAGGCCCTTTGAAGGTCCCGCCTCTCGGGGAGGGGGTATAAGGGTGAATTTTCGACGGATGGTGGGTTCACCAGGAAACTTTTGAATGGCAGTTTCCACGCCTATCTTGACAGTGAGTTTGATGTGTTCATTTTTATACTTGATCATTCAACTCCTAGGTTTGGCCATTTTTATACCTGATTCTGGATGTCTGATGAAGATTCTGAGTCTTGTAGCAATTCAGATCACCTCAATTCATACATAATCGTCTGATATTTCACAAGATCATCCCAAATCATAGAAGGTCATCTGAAATCAGACAAAATCATCTAAAATCTGATGAATTCGTCAGACGAATTTGTCAGAAACCTGCAATCACAAAAATAGATGCAAAATACCAAATATCCAAGTGCATAAGCAAAGCATAATGGTAGAAATAATAGCAAACATGCCTAAATAATGGATTTCAATAACAAATAATGAAATGTAGTAGATTTAATGATTGATTTTAATTTTATGATGCGGTTATGCTAAATGAGGTGAACTCTAAGATGCATAAACATAATAATTTAAGACAGTGCAGAAATACAATAGGAAAAATGCAGAGAAAGCTAAGGAAATGCAAACTCTAGACTCTGATTGCCCCCAATTTGGACTACAGTCAGGATTGCCTCCAATTGTATGAGATCGTCTGCACTCCTTGACAAAATCATTCGTAATCGTCCGAGATCGTCCACGACGATCCGAGCTAGCTTCGACTGAAAAATAGTAGAGTTCCTGCAAGAAAATGCAAAGTACATAACACAGACAGTAGTGCAAGGGAATAAAGAACTAAATCTACAGAGAAATTTGTCAGCTAAGGGGTTTAGGGGGTTCAGGGGGTTTAGGGGGATAAACTAGAAAAATCCTAGTTTATATAGGATTAGGAAGAGGTTAGGGGGTTGGGGATCATCCCAATCTGGGAGATCTCCAATAGGGAAATCTCCAACTGCGCAGACGCATTTCTACCCAAGTTGGAGAGGCTGTTGAAATAGAAGCTAATTATGAAAATTCGATTTTGGGACAAAATCGTCTAGACGTTCTGTTCCAGACGAATTCGTCAGATCGGGGACGATTTCGTCTAATCTACGACGATATCGTCCAACGATCAAAACAAATCCTAAAAATGGCACGAAAAATGGGGAAAGCGGGTAACAAGCGGTTTAACGGGCAGTTTGGAGTTAAAATTCAAATTTTTATCTTGTATCTTTTTACTAAGGTTTAACCATGCCAATTTTAGGGTGCTACATTTTGCCCCCTCTTTAGCGAATTTTTCAAAGAAAATGCATTAAAGACGAGTTTTTCCTGTTTTATGAGAAAGAAAAAATATACTCAATTTTTTAGACAATGATTCTTTGTCGAATCGTACGAATGCTTACTATGGTGTCCCCTCCGTGTTTTTACCCAAATCGAATGTTTGAGGAAAAAACGCAAAAAAGAAAAATTTAAAATGTGGATTTTTAAATAAAATTAAGAAAATAGGGTAAAATCCTAATCCATTTTTACTGTTCACTTTTACTGTTCCAGAGCTCTACAGAGAGAAAAAATGGTGGAGACAATGCACAGAGCGACAGAGGTCCGACGCGGGCTACGGGTAAGGATGTAATCCTAGTATATTAGGTTTGATTTAACTTTGTGCAAGTATTTAGATTTAAATTTGATTTTTTAGGGCATCACGGCCATTTTTAGGCCATCGACGACGTCGGGACAAAATTGTCCCGATTTCGCCAAAATCGTCGGTTTCGTCTGAGGGCAAAATCAGTGAATTAGGGGTGATTTCGTCCAACAATGGGCAATCCCCAAGTTGCGAAATCGGAGACAATTTCATCCTCACAAAGGATGATTTCGCCTAATTTGGTACGATATCATCCAATGGTGGACGATATCATCTTTAACTTGATTTTAAAATGTGTTTAATTTGATTTGAATGATTGAGTTATTAATGATTTTGTTGTTTTATTGTTTGTTTTGCAGAAAGGGTTACTAAAGAGCCGAGAGTGGAAATACGGTGGACTAAGAGATGACATAGCCACGCTCGACCAGGCAGAGCATGATCGACTAGCACAGGTCGGTCTACAGCATGTGGCAGAGATGCCATAAGTACTAACTGACATGGGGCTACTAACAGCCCTAGCAGAGAGGTGGTATCTAGGGTTGTCCTACTTCTGGTTACCAACAGGGGAGATGGCTCCCACTCTAAAGGACGTATGGAGGATCATGAGGATCCCCATACAAGGATGACTGATGATGCTTGCATCCAATCAGGGCCAGGCGATGATGAGGCTGACTGGAGACCCGAGCTTTGCCCTGGAGAAGGGCGGGGTGAACATCGAGTCTCTATGATAGATGCCTGGGGCATCTATGCTGACTCAGGTTTTGGCAGGAGTGGTTGGTGGCTTACTGTTGTGCCACCAGAGTGGATGCAGACTACCGTGGGTGCTCTCAGACATATTTTATGACATGAGAGACCACGAGTACAGATTTACATGGGGTAGCTTGGTACTTTGCCGCTTGTATAGGATCCTGCATGGGGTCGTATACAAGGGAGGTCAATTTTTGGTCTTGACATCACTACTGCAGGTTTGGTGCTGGGAGCACATTGCGGTGCGGAGGCCGATAGGGCTCCCATTGACAGGGGTTGACCGAAAGAGGCCTCAGGTTTTCTACTAGTGGCTACAGAGGGGGTCACAGCGACGGATAGATCTACCGATGTCACGGAGGTTGCTAGATGACCTCATCCCAGACTAGATCACTTAGAGGCCATGGCGAGAGCACCCCGGGTGGGCAGAGGATGGGCAGGAGCTGGCTCACATCAGGCAAGTCTACTGGCTGAGGATGGAGTGGGGAGAGGTAGAGCTCCATCGCTATGACTGGGTACTTCGACAGTTATGTCTACAATAGGGGATCCCTTCTCTCAGGGATTACGAGTACTCCCGAACTATTTGGGATAGTACTACGCTGAGCGGGGCTCCAGATATGTAGTGTTTCTAGAGTCACGATGCAGACAATGCCCCCATCCAGCCAGTGGATGGTGATGACATTGGGGTTGTTGATGGCTGCATCCGCCCTCCTTGGATGACAAGGGCGCAGGGTCCAGTGCATGCCATGGTGCACCATATGGGGAGGCGACGACAGGCTGCTATTGAGGCAACACGAGGTCGCAGGGGGAGAGAGTAGCGACGGTCCCCAAAGGAGAGATGTCAGCGGATGGCACGAGCTCCACAGAGGCTGCAAGAGACAGGGCGGAGGTAGGAGAGACTCCCTTCGCAGCAGAGGGAGATACCACCATCGCCTGATAAGGGCAAGGGTGTTGACGTAGGGGAGAGTAGCGAGATGGTGGCTCTATGAGCTGAGGCTGCTCACCTCCAGGCTTAGGTGCAGTCACTGCAGGACAAGGCCACTCAACTCAAGGCACAGGTGCAGACATTGCAGGATGAGACTACACGGCTCAAAGCGCAGAGCAGAGGGGAAAGTAGGGACGAGCTAGTGTTGTCTATGATGTAGACTGTATTCTACCAAGGGTTATACTTCTAGCTGGTTCCAGAGGGCCAGAGGGTACAGCTGCCAGCCAACATTACATAACCAATTAGGATGGGATCGACGAGGACATCCTCACGATCGATGATGAGGACCTGAGATACAGCCCGGACCTCTATGGGACCACCTCCTCCACGTCAGGGCAGGGGAGGAGATGATGCTGAGAGCTCGAGGGCTTCTCGAGGCTAGGTGGATATGGACTAAATAGATTTTGTAGATTTTTATGAGAGGATTGAGTATGCTAGGGTATATATTGTGGCATATCAATCCAGATTTGATGTGATGTATATAATTTTTTGAAATATATATATATATATATATATATATATATATATATATGATCTTTTGATATGACTTGTTCATATGTTTTTATGATGCTTTTAATGTTTGAATTGTTTGCTTGTTTGATTGATGATTCATGTAATTATGTCGTTTGGAAATATTAGAATGTGATGTCATGCTGTGAAATTTAAATGAAATAATCTGATGTAAACAATTAGTTGTGGTGGTGTGATTTGATGAAAAAATAAAAAGAGACTTTTGACAATAATTTCAAAGGACATTGTCGTTGTTATAGACCATTTCATGGAGTCGTCGCTCACTCGATCGTCAAGCTAATCCCAGTATAGAAATATTGTTAAAAGTAAAAGAGTGCTTAAGAGACTGTCTTAAGACTTTGTGTTGTAATGATAGAGATAATGATGGTTTGATGATTTGCTTTCAGATTTTCATAAAAATAGTATGCATGAGATACTAAAAGAAATATGATTTTGCTAGGCATAAATTCCTAAGTGTGATAAAATGTTGAACAATTCTTTAGAAATTATACCATGGTTGCAAAATCGAATTTTGACATAATGACATGAAAATAGAATAAGTGTTCGTTTGTTTGTAAAGCATAATTGTGTAACATAATGATGCAAGTCATATGAATTTGTTTTTAAAATAAATGAAAAATAAAATTAGAACAATGGTTTGCGCTAGGCATAGAATTTTTAGAGGTATAGACTTATACCATCATCGCGAAATCCAAAGAAAAAAATTTAGATTTTTGGTTTTATTGCAAGATGAATTTGTGACTTTTGATAAACAGAAAAATAATAATATGAAGATTTTGTTTGAAATCATTTTTGTGATTTTGTGAGAAAATTTATATAATTGCTTTTATAGAAAACAAGAATTCTGAAATAAAATGGTAAAATTATTCCGAAAAGAATTACAGAAACATTTTAAATTATCTCAAAGAGAAATGTAGATTTATAAGGGATCCTCATGTGCAAATGTGAGTTCATTACCGATCTTGATTTATCATAATGATACAAAATCTCTCAAATACAAATGTGTGTGCGATTGTATTGTTCATTCACCAATTTTGAGCAAGATAATTTGATACAAGTAATTTGACTTAACCAAATGAATGTTCGTTGACCATGATTTATATGCATGTAACCGTACCGGACTACTATGTAAGTTAGGTTATCAAGAGCTAGCTAATATATAATCTGACATAGGTTTGTACAAAAGAAGGTCGCTAATGTGACAGACATATCACCACACTAGGAATTACCCAAGGCCAAGCGGGTTGGGCACAAACCACCTATTATGGGGCTTACCTCACAGTTTTTGAATAATTGAGAATTTCAGGGATTCAAGCTCATTCACCTTTATTTTCTTTTCAAGGGGTAGGGAAAGGATTTTATTGCATTTTGCTTTTGCATTTCTTTTTCTTTTGCTTCTTTTTTCTTTTCTTTTTTTTTGTACTTTGGTATTTTTGCTTGGTATTTGAGAAAATACTGAAATATTGTTGTGATGATACAAAATAACCTTTTCTTTTTCTCTTTTTCTTGAACTTTTCTTTTCTTCCTATGCTAGGGATACTTGCTCGGATTAGTTGTAGAGCAAGGGATTTTTATTCTAGGTAGGGGTGAGCTTGTCCTTTTGTCAATTCTCAAAGATTCTAGACCATGTGCATGATAGGATAGCAGGGGAAACTTTTTGCTCAAGAAACCATTTCTACTATGTAGCATCATATCGAATGTGCAATGAAATCATTTTAATGTGAAAAGATATACTTGGTTCAAGTAAATAACAAGATCAGTTCGCTATGCTCAAATATTTATTTAATTCAACTGTGGACTTTGATATATGAGAGATTAATAATCAAAAATAAGAAATCAAGATATTTATTCATGTGAATGTGAAAGTGTGGGATTCCAAATAAATGCTAATTTATCCAAAATAACTAAAAATATAACTGCAATACTGCACAATTTGACAGGTACAAAAATAAAAGATTTTTTTTTTTTTTGAATATTTTGATGATTTTAAGTTATGAATTGAAAGAAATACAAGATGATTGTTTTTTGAAATGTTTTAAATAAGTGACTAAAAGGAAATAGTATGCAAAAAAATATATATACAATTATGAAATGACCAAATTTTATGCATAGTAGCGTTTGAGATGCATAATGTTCATAGGTTCTTTAAGTTCTTTACCATCTAAGGTAGATAATTTGTATGCTCCCGATCCAAATTTAGTAGTGATGACATATGGTCCAAGCCAGTTGGGCTCAAATTTACCTTTAAGGTTTTTAGTTGCATTAGTATTTTTTTTACTTTCTTTTAAGACAAGGTCACCGATCTCAAAGGATCGTTGATGAACTTTCTTAAGGTATGTGCGCTTAAGCTTGTTTTGGTAGGCACAAAGATGATCCAAAGCATTGATGTGCTTTTCATCTAAGAGTTCCAGCTGACTAAATATGCCAGCACGATATTAATCCCCTACTTCAGTATCTTGAAGTACTAGAGCTAAAGAAGGAACTTCTAATTCAAAGGGAAAAACGACTTCAGCACCATAAACCAAAACAAAATGTGAAGTTCCAGTGGGGGTTCGAACACTAGTTCGATAGGCCCACAAAGTAGGATATAATTGAATGTGCCAATCTTGACCGGATTTATTGACCAATTTTTTGAGAATTTTGATTAAAGTTTTATTAGATGCTTCTGCTTAGCCATTACCCTGAGGATAATAGGGAGTGGACCAATGATGTTGAATTTTATATTTTTGACATAATTTCTTAACATCTTTATTTTTGAAACAAGTTCCATTATCTGAAATGAAATTGGCAGGAATTCCAAACCTACAAATAATTTGATTAAAAATAAACTTGGAAACTTGTGTTCCAGTGCAAGAATCTAATGGCATAGCTTCAACCCACTTTGTGAAATACTTAGTGGTGGTTATGATGAATTTGTGTCCATCGGATGACACAGGGTTGATTTTTCCAATGATGTCTAAGCCCCATTTTGAAAAGGGCCAAGGAGATGAAATAGCCTGTAGTTCTTGTGCAGGTGCATGGACAAGGTCAGCGTGTTTCTGGCACTTGTCGCAATGTCGCACATAATTATGTACATTTTTTTCCATGGTAGGCCAAAAATATCCTATTCGAAGGAGTTTCTTAGCAATGGCGCTACCACTAAAATGTCCCCCACAAGATCCATTGTGGGCTTCATTCAAAGCTGATCTAGATTCTTCTAGATTCAAACATCGCAACAAGATGCCTTCAAAAGATATTCTATACAAGGTATAACCAATAATCACGAAGCGACTTGCTCGTCTATGTAATAACCTGCGTTGGTTACTAGTACAACCATCAGGGAAGGTTCCATGTTGCAAAAACTTAAATATATCAATGTACCATGGTTCAGGAGTTGTTTCGTTGATGAGAAACACATCCAAAGGTTCTAAGCATGATTTGCTTGAAGTGGGTTCTTGGAGTCGACGAATAATGATGGTAGCATATTCATCATCTAACTCCAAGGGTAAAAGAGATGTAGCTACAGCCATAGCGTCAACCGCACGATTGCTAGTTCGAGGAATAGCTTCCAAAGTGACTTGATCAAACAAGGATAATAATTGCAAAACATATGTTTTATATGGGCATAATTTATCATCTCTGGTCTGATAAACATCATTAATTTAGTTTATGACAAGTTGAGAGTCACCGAAAACCAACAAATTTTTAATTTTCATTGCCAAGGCAGCTCGTAATCCAAGGATAAGAGCTTCATATTTAGTAGTGTTATTGGTGTAAGCAAATGTTAATTTAAAGGACAGAGGTATAAGATGTTTATGTGGAGATATTAAAATAATACCCGCACCATCCCCACTCATGCATCAGGCTCAGTCAAAGTATAGGGACCATTGCTCTGAATGGTCAGCCTCTAGTTTAAGGCATTCATCAGAAAACTCAATGATGAGGGGATGAGTAGATTCTAAGGGTGCAACAGCTAATTGATCTGCTATGATTTGACCCTTAACAGACTTCTGTCCTATGAACGTAAGTTCAAATTCGCTTAGCGCAAGAACCCATTTGGTTGTGCGACCAGATAAATACGGTCGACTCATGAGATATCGCAAAGGGTCGAATTTGGCAATAACATACGTTTTTTGACTAAGCATATAATGTCATAGTTTCTGTGTAGAAAATATGACTGCTAGACATAATTTCTCTAATATGGTATAGTGAGTTTCATAACTAATTAAGGTCCTGCTAATGTAATAATTAGCACGTTCTTTCTTCTCATCGTCAAGCTGAGCTAACATAGCTCCTAAGGCAGAATCGAAAGCAAAAATGTACAAGATAAATGGATGATCATATCTAGGTGGGAAAGTACTGGTGGTTTAAGGAGATATTGCTTAAGAATTTCAAATGCTTCTTGGCATTCTTCGTCCCAATGAAAAGAGACATCTTTCTTAAGAAGCTTAAGAAAGGGTCCAGTTTTATCTGTCAACTTATCGATGAAGCGGTGAATAGCTTGAACCTTACCTTGTAAACTTCGTAATTCTGATATATTGGTGGATGCGGGCATATCTGTGATAGCCGTAATCTTAAGAGGGTCAATTTCAATGCCACGTAAAGAAACAATAACCCCTAATAATTTATCGGACTTAACTCCGAATATGCATTTGGCTAGATTTAGTCGGATAAGATATTCCCTTAACCGATCAAATACTTTTCTCAAGTCATTTAAATGATCATTTTCTTGGATAGAACGAGCTATAATATCATCTACATAATCATGTAGGATATCATGCATCATATCGTGAAATATATAAGTCATAGCTCGTTGATAGGTTGCACTTGCATTCTTTAAGCCAAATGGCATCACTTTCCAACAAAAGGTTCCCCAAGGGATAATAAAGGTTGTTTTAGCTTGATCTTCAGGAGCTATCCTGATCTGATTATAACCATAAAATCCATCCATTAAGGATATCATTCCGCTTCCAACAGTAAATTCAATGATTTGATCCATGTTGGGAAGGGGAAAATCGTCTTTAGGGCATGCAACATTAATATCTCTAAAGTCTGTACAAACCCTAACTTTAGTGGCTTCTTTCTTAGTTACTGGAACTACATTTGAGATCCATTCAAGCATAATCAATGGCTTGCATAAAAATGACTTTCAACAGCTTTTTTAATTCTCCTTTGACTAGTAAGGCCACTTTAGGATGCATTTTTCTAAGTTTCTGTTTAACAAGTTTAGCATCTGGATGGACTACTAGATGATGCATAACTACGGAAGGGTCCAAACTTGGCATGTCTTCATATGTCCAAGCAAAGACATCTTCATAGTTTTTAAGAAATGAAATGTATTTATCTTGTTTTTCTTGACTTAATTCTGATCCAATATTGATTATGTGAGGGTTATGTTCGGTTTCGATGTTAATTTTTATAACGTTTTCAACTTCCATATGTAAATCTCTCTCAAAATTAGGTGGGGTGGGTGAAACACCCAATTCTTGTAATTCTTCCAAGGTTAACTTGGATAATTCATCTTGAGGAGTCGTAGCTTCAAGCTAGGCTATACTCAGTATAGAGCCATCAAAATAAAATTCATTATATAACAATTCCTCAATGGAAACATCATGAAAGATATCTCCCTCCAACTTGTCGTCGGATTCGACAATCATTTTAGGGTAAGCTATGGATAGCATATTGCAGGTAAAGGAATTATTCTTTGCACGCAAAGAATCTTGTTTATCCAGATAATCTTGGTAACAAATAATATGGTCATCATCCTCAAATGGGAAGGGTTGACCTTTACTAGAAAATATGCCCACACCACAGCGGGCAAGCCACAGTTCTACCTCAAAAGGTTCTTTCATACCATTTTGGAAAGGTCCCAAACCTTTCCCTTTATATCCCAATTTAAGCATTATGGGCTTAGCTTTAATATATTCATTAGCAAAATAGCATCTAGAATATCCATCACAATGTGTCTTAATGTTTCTGGGTATTCTTCCCCAATCATATCCTTTATAAATAAAAGCACAACTCTCAACTTGGTAGATACTTCCCATAGGCTGTGAGAGGCCCAAGGTACAAGGAGAGGGTGGGAGTTTATTTAAAAGGAGGGAAGTTTGCATGGCAGTGTTGGCTTCTTTTGATATAAGAATTTTAGA
The DNA here is from genome assembly GCA_028583015.1 of Wollemia nobilis. Taxonomy (NCBI): domain Eukaryota; kingdom Viridiplantae; phylum Streptophyta; class Pinopsida; order Araucariales; family Araucariaceae; genus Wollemia; species Wollemia nobilis. The sequence goes on from JAQPPZ010000267.1 coordinate 1,314,742, forward strand.
TAAATTGGGTAAGAGCTCATTAGTGAGAGCATAAGAGGTAGAAGGAACATTTCCTACATCACCAGATGTGGAAAGGATACCTGTAGTGGATGCATATTTTATAGGGATATTGATGGGTGAGTCTATAGGTATGGAAGATATAGGAGTAAAATAGGAAGCATTGGTTGTAATTTTGGGATCTTTTCGAGGTCCTAGTGTGGTTTGTTCAGAATATGGTTGAGTTATATGTATAGGTGTAGTTGAAAGAGTAGATGATGTTATGGGTGTGTGTTTCACACGTTTGGGCGGATGATGAGAATTAGGATGTGTGGATGACAGGGCAGGGTAGAATTAAACTCCAATAGGTTCTGCCAAAGCACACATATCAAAGGGTCTAGGATCACCATGAATGGTGACCAACTGGTTTTTAAATTTGAATTTAACACACTGATGTAAAGTGGATGGAACTACTCGCATCGCGTTGATCCAAGGGCGACCCAAAAGTATATTGTACAATGCAGGGCAATGCACAATAAACACGGTTGTATCTAGGGTTCTAGGACCAACTTGTAAGGGTATAGTAATGACTCCACACGTTTTTTGTGTCTCATCATTGAAGGTTTTTATAATCATATCAATTCTTTTTATTTCGTCACTTCTAAACCCAAATCGTTGGTAGAAGTCAAAAGTGCATATGTTTAAAGATGAACCATTATCAATAAAGACTCGCTTAACGGCTACATCTCCAATTAGAGCAGTAATATATAAGGGGTTATCCTTATGTAAACTATGTTGCGGGATATCTTGATCTCGAAATTCAATACAATCGACTTCTCGAGTTAGATAGTATTGGACATGGCTTCAGGTTGAATATTTTGTGGTACCATCATTTGGCTTAATGTGAGCATTAATTCATCCCTATGGGTAGGAGGAGATCTTAATAGATCCAAAAGGGAAATTCTAGCTGTAGTATTGGATAATTGTTGATTAATATTATAAGGAGGCTTAGGTTGAACATTAGGCGCATAATTCCCTTTATTGGGATTTTTCAAAACAAATGGAGCTGATCCATCGTTCTGAGTTTGATCTTGTTGAGATTTTTGAGCCTGTTGTCTGGTAACGGCTCCGATGGTTCCTACAATATTATTTTGCGAGTGATGAATAGGTATTGGTCTAGCGTTTATGGCTTGCTCATTAGAAAGTATTTGGTGAGAAGATGGTCTAGTAGTGACTCTTCTAGAAAATAGTTCTTTTGGAACCATAGAACTTGTGATAGGTTGAATAGGGTCTGATTCATCTTCAGAACTATTCGATTTATTTGAGGTGATTTCCATGTCACTTTCAATCTCATATTCGGTGTCACTAAGATCAAGCATCCGAATATTATGTAGAGGTCTAGTCGTAACTATGGATAAAGTTGTGTCAAAGATTTGAGGATCATGAACAGGTAATTGTCCACTGATAGTCCCTACATATCGGGTAGGAGGGGGAACATTATGATGCTCAATTTTATTAGCCACCTCTTTACCATGCTTTGGTAAAGGATGTTGAAATATGTCCAATGATTGATTGGCATTCTGATTCTGATTTTGGAGAATGTTCTTTTGAGCATTATTAGAAGGATTTTGTTTAGATTGAAATGCTTGCACCTTCATCTCATTATTACCAATCAGGTCTTGTATTTTATGTTTTAATATTTTACAAGAGTTGGTAGCGTGTCCAAGTCCTCTATGAAAATCATAATGTAAATCAGCTCTATATCCGGGTATGGTTGGATCAGGTTCCCGGATAGTTGGTAATTGGATCAAACCTCATGCTAGTAATTGCGGGAGAATGGTTGATAAAGGTTGATTTAACCTAGTAAATTCTCGGGGTGGTTTATCAGGAGGTTTCAATATAAACTTCTCTGTTGTTTTTGCAGTATTAACATTGGCAATGTTTCTGCTATCAGTGACTCCGTCACCCACAACTTGTTTATTTTTATATTGATTTTTGGATGTTTTCTCATCATATTTCTTTTTGAGCTGACCTCTTCTAATGAGAGCATCTTCTTCGAGATAAATCTATAGCTTGATCGAAGGTGGTCAAGGTAGCAGTTGATAATTCATAGGATAGTTGTTATTGTAAATTATTGATAAAAATATCCAACATTTCCTGATAAGGTAACACAAAGTGTAATTTTCCTATCAATTGCCTCCATCGAGCTAAGAAGTCAGCAAAACACTCATCTTTGTCTTGTTTCAAGTTGTATAAATCTTTAATGGTTACATGCCTTTCGATATAGGCACTAAATTGATGCACAAAAGACTAAATGGTTTCTTCTAAATTTCTCAAAGAATGAGTGGGCAATTGATAATACCACTCCAGTGCCATCCATCCTAAGCTTTTTAGGAACATTTTTAGTAATAACAAGTCATCATGTGATATGTCATGACATGCTATCCTAAACATACGAAGATGCTCTATGGGATCTTCAGTTCCTTTATATATAGGTAGTACAGGCATAGGAAAGTGTTTGGGATATGGTTGTGCTACAACTATAGGATCTAGAGGTTGACTACACATCTCTCGATAATTGTACGAGGGACGGTAGGGATCTATTTGGTCCATGCGAGAGACTAACTATTTCACCATGGCTTCCAGATTACCAGTTTGTCCACCATATTGGTTTGGTGGTACATGAGTATGGGACTTGTGAGCGTAGGAAGGCGGGACATAAGTATTAGATGCTATATTGTTGTTATGCAAATGGTTGGTAGGAAGAGTATTATGAAGAAGATTTGGTGTAGTATTATGTTGTATCCCAGATTGTTGGAAATTGGTATTTGGTTTTGTTTTAGGCTTTTGTTGATTTGAAGTATATTGATCAATAACTTGGCGAAATAGAGCAGTGAATGAAGGTTTCTTTTGTGTGGGAATAACCCTTGGCTTGGTAACAGGCACTCTAGGTGGTTGGGTAACCTGTTGTTGTTGCATGTTCTGGATTATAGTAGCCATGTCCAAATTGGACGATCCATCTTGATCACTCTCTTGATCAACGAAGGACAAAGGATTAGTGCGTGTGTGATATATATCTTCTAGGGTTGCTTGAGTGTCACTAATTTGATCTTTATCCATATGAACTGCTCTATTAAGAGTGCCAATATTAGTATGGAGGAATTTCCAAAAAAGTTCCATGTTCTCAAAAGTAATGACTCCTTCTGGAGTTATTTTAGGAGATGAGGATCCTTCCTCTCTATCATTTTCTTTTTGTTCATTTGCATCCACAAATTCTTCTTCTTGTTGGTTTAAGGTTCCTTCTTCCTAAATTGGGTCTTCAGGAAGAACATCTGGGTTATTTTCTAGTTTTCTTAACCAATCTTCTTCTACTTCAATTTGTTTTCCATTCTTGAGTCTAGTCATTGTCTAAATTTAGATTTTAGCAAATATATATTAATATATTTGCAACAAATTTTGGGAGGTATATATTTTAATTACATACCTACTATAATACTTAAAATAAAATGTTTTGATTTTTTTTTTTTGTTATGATTTTACTTTTGTTTTTGTTTTTGTTTTTATGCTTATAAAGACAATAAACAACACACTAAGTACAAGAAATAACAATAAAATAATAGCTTAGTTTTCTATAAATAATTAATAGATATCATTGATAGGATCAAGTTCATCAGGAGTCATAAAATGCTCCTCTTCAAATTGGAAATGGTTTTTCAAGAACTTGATAAAATGTGCTATAGTGATATTATCTGTTTCAGATTTTGTTTTGTAAAAATAAATCTCATGACAATACTCTCGATATAACACAGCTCTGGGAACTCTATTCCATATTTGTCTATCTATAAGAACGACCTCTTGGTCCTCTATACAAGACAAAAATTTATGTACTACAACTGCATTATCGAGGTATTCCTCAAAGGTATACAGTTCATAAGACACAAGGGCTCTTTTATCCGCTAACCACCTATGGCAAGCTCTCTGAAGTTCATGATACAAAATCACTTGATCGGGATCCAGGATTCTATCTAGGACAAACCTCTTAATTTGCCTAAGTTCAATTTCTCTAGATGAAATGAGATTCAATCTCCTATCAAGTTCGTCCCACAAAGGTTGAACCCTACTTGTTTGAGGTACTCTAAGCATAGAAGTAATATCTATAGCTACTAGTTGATTTTCAACATTAATGGTGACAACTCGTCTTTTATTATAGTCTACCATCTAAATATGACATGCAATTTTTTAAGTCTAAATGCACTTTTTTTTTTTTTTTTTTGTTCTTATTTTTATTTTCAAAAGATTTTTGTTTTCAAAAGGTTTTTGTTTCACGTCGGGTTCACCAAAATGTATCGCTCCAAATTTTTTGCATCCTTACCTTCAAGCTATAGGATCCGCGCCCGAAAGGGGGATGTGAAAAGGATGGGACAATACCTCGGACTGAGAGGCCCTTTGAATGTCTTGCCTCTCGAGGGAGGGGTATAAGGGTGAATTTTTTATGGATGGTGGGTTCACCAGGAAACTTTTGAATGGCAGTTTCCACGCCTAGGTTGACAGTGAGTTTGATGTGTTCATTTTTATACTTGATCATTCAACTCCTAGGTTTGGCCAATATGAATCTAAGCTATTCTATATGCCAATGCTAATTTAAATTAATATAGAAAACAGAAATGAATGCTAATAACAGAGAATATGCTAACTAGAAGGGGTCATACCTGATTCCGGATGTCTGATGAAGATTCTTAGTCTTGTAGCAATTCATATTGCCTCAATTCGTACGTAATCATCTGATATTTCATAGGATCGTCCTAAATCACAGAAGGTCATCTGAAATCAGATAGAATCATCTAAAATCTGATGAATTCGTCAGACAAATTTGTCAGAAACCTGCAATCACAAAAATAGATGCAAAATACCAAATATGCAAGTGCAGAAGCAAAGGATAATGGTAGAAATAACAGCAAACATGCCTAAATAATGGATTTCAATAAAAAATAAGGAAATGCAGTAGATTTAATGATTGATTTTAATTTTATGATGCGGTTATGCTAAATGAGGTGAACTCCAAGATGCATAAACATAATAATTTAAGACAGTGCATAAATACAATAGGAAAAATGCAGAGAAAGCTAAGGAAACGCAAACTCTAGACTCTGATTGCCCCCAATCTGGACTACAATCAAGATCCCCTCCAATCATATGAGATCATCTGCGCTCCTCGACAAAATCATCCGTAATCATCTGAGATCGTCCACGACGATCCGAGCTAGCTTCCACTGAAAAATAGTAGAGTTCCTACAAGAAAATGCAAAGTACAGAACATAGACAGTAGTGCGAGGGAATAAAGAACTAAATCTATAGAGAAATCCATCAGCTAAGGGGTTTAGGGGGTTCAGGGGGATAAACTAGAAAAATCCTAGTTTATATAGGATTAGGAAGAGGTTAGGGGGTTGGGGATCATCCCGATCTGGGAGATCTCCAACAGGGAAATCTCCAACTATGCAGACACGTTTCTGCCCAAGTTGGAGAGGCTATTGAAACATAAGCTAATTATGAAAATTTGGTTTTGGGACGAAATCGTCTAGACGTTCTGTTCTAGACGAATTTGTCATATCGGGGACGATTTCGTCTAATATGCGATGATATCGTCCAACGGTCAAAACAAATCCTAAAAATGGTGCGAAAAATAGGGAAAGCGGGTAACAAGCGATTTAACAGGCAGTTTGGAGTTAAAATTCAAATTTGTATCTTGTATCTTTTTACTAAGGTTTAACCATGCCAACTTTAGGGTGCTACAGTATGGCAAGAGGATGATTTGCAATATGCCTTTCAATTTTGGTGGTATAGAAGTGAACTAGGTTAGGCAAAACAAGCTACTCACAATGGCACTTCAAGACCTTGGGTTGATAAAAATTCTGCAACGGTGGAGATATGACCCATTGGGGAAATTTTTAGAAATAATCAAGGCCAATACCTTTCATTGTTGTCGATGACCTGATATTCAGGAGAGGTGCAATAATTTTGATGGGCACGACTTAGAGTGGCACATTAAAAATATGATGTCGCTCCCACCTTGGCATAATTTCTACAAACATGAGGTTGAGTACCGATAATATACAAAAATTAGATTCCTCCACTTGGATTGTTTAGTCAAGTAAAATAAATTCAGTCCTTGTGGATTGAGGAGAAAATCATGAACTGGTGGATAATACAGGTCCACAGAGGAAAAATTGCATCACACTATAGGTTGAATATGGATGAAGCATTTTTTGAGGCCTATGATGACTATTTCAATGCTTATCAACCCATCACTTTTACCAAGATTTTATCCCAAATTTTCTAATATTATGACAGCGATGAGAGTGGGACCAAAGAAGAGCACTCGATAGTCGATGAAGAGACACCTAAGGAAGAAGAACAACAGTATGTGTTTCAGCGGAGGTCACAACGGATGAAGTGCAAAGTTGATGAGGCACCCTTGCTAGAGAAACAAACTATCTAGGATGTGATCCCATTCTCAAAAGCTACAAAAAATCCAAGGATTGGTACTACTTATTTATCTACTGCTATAGTTTTAACAGTTTTTCTCATAGTTGTAGTTATTTTAACGACTGTTAATATCCCTCTACTAATGACAGATGCTCTGATGAGCATTACCCAAATTTTTGTTGATTCATGAACAGTCAAAAGATCAACAGGCGGAGGACCTGCAGGTGGAGGTCGTTAACCTCGAGGAGGAATTAGAGGAGCAATAGGAAGAAATTATTTTGTAGTTGCTTCCATCACCAAACACACGGTACCTACACCTAAAGGTACATCTTCATTTCCTCTTATTATTTGGAGCATGTAGTGGTTGTTAGTTTATTTTTGTCAGTTTCCACATCAATATTTCTCCCTTTCGGTATGCCCTCCATGTCTGTTTTGCTCCCATATTATTTCCTTTCACAAGTCACTACTGCTCCTTCTTCTATTCCCCTTTCTTCAACCTCCATTTCTTTCAATTCATTTGCATCAGGGCTAAATCCATTTTTGCATGCTTCACCTTCCATTGTTTCTACCACTTTCATCGAGGTTGTAAGTATGCAATCTCCTCTCAAAGTGAGTGTAACTGTAGCCAAACCTAGGTCCTCCACCCACTCTATTGTTTTTGTCCCTCCCCTCCTAACCATTTCCTATACTTCCTTTGATCCCAACCACTCACAAGTTTTGATACCTTTCACATCATTTTTGGAATTACAAGTACTACCCGATGTTTAGGTGGCACCAAAATAGATCGACGTAGAGAAAATAAATCAGGCACACCTCAGTTCATCACAATGGTTAAAAATCCATAGAAATAAGGAAGCATTGGCCCCATCTTGACCACTCAATAAGGTTGCTTTTGATCTGATTGCCATGGAGGCTAACATAACTAAGATCACTCCCCTAGTCCAAGAATCCATGAGGTGAAATGATGTCAAGCGATTATGCTTATGAGACGGTGACAAAGGACCTAATGAAGATTGATCCAACTGGAAAAATGAGGAATATGCAGGTTGATATGAGTTCAGTCTATTTGCACGACGAGTATTATAAGAAGATATTTTATGATGCTAAAACAAAGATTGCTAAACTTGAAGGTGCTTTGGTAGCAAGTAGAGTGCAAGATAAAAAAAAAAAACCACATAGAATGAATACTTGCATCAACAAGTGGGAGTACATAAAAAATAAAGGGATGCAGTAAGGCTGGAGATGCAAGCACTTAGGATTCACTAGAGGCCATATAAAATTATCTGGTAGAAAATGCCACACAGGCCGTAGGTTTCTCCCAAAAAATAATCAAAGAATCTCACCTTCGCTCGGTCCAGAGTTACGAGAAGTTAGCTGCAAAGGTAGTTTAGTTTTTGCATTATCTTTGGACAGTTTGGATACATATTTAGTTGGGCCAGAAGTTAATATATTCTATTGAGGAGAGGTTGGAACTCCACATGGAGATGACTATAAAAATCTAAGCTCTTTCTCAGTCCAACATGCACATTCACCCCCTAAGTGAGATGGATCACACTTGGTCTGCCACCAAGGTCACGCTGTGTAGTTACTTTCAGAGAATGGACCAAGTGAGAGAAGGAAAAAAGATCCTCAATGCTATAGAGCAAGAGCATACTATTTCCATGATACAATTTAATGCTCTTATTGATATGAGCTTTCCAGATTTTACTAATGAATGGGGTGAAACTCTACCCATGAAACAATTGATAGCATCTTGGAAGAAGTTTGTGGAGGACACAACAAAGATTGATGCATGGAAGGAGCCCATCATGGAGGAAAAAGTGCTTCCACTTATGAAAAATTTTACTTGCATGGAGATATCATTATTTAAGCTAGCTCAGTGAGTGAAGCACCTTATCCTGGATGATGTCCAGAACCTACGGTATGTGTAGGAATTATTGAGTATTTCTTGCTTATTTACTATACATGCTTGGGAGGAGGCAATTGCAGTCTATGAGGTTACATGCGAGAGTTTGAAAAAGCAAGGGGAGCAGGATGCAGTAGAAAAAACCATAGCTAAACAAGTAGCAGTTGAGCAAGAGTGAGCAGAGGTGCTACGAGCAGCTGTAGAGGCAAAGGCAGTTGAGAAGATAGTAGAAGAACAGGTGTAGAATAATGCTTCCATATCAAGAGCGCCAGCTAAAGCTATCAGTAAAAAGACTCCATAAAAGCCCAATGGATAAAGGCCTGGGATCACTTGCATCCATGTGAGCTAGATACCCCATGAGCCGCTAGAAATGTTGGCAATTTTGATAATATGCCACATTAAAATTTTTGATAAAATTTTATTGATGTAAAATCAGCATTTATATTAATTATGATGCACTTTTTTGGCGTGTATGATGAGATACAATTATTTGTAATTTTCTTTCTCATTTTTCTAAATTTTATGTTTGAAGAATAATGGGGGTAGCAAGTTAAAAGCTCACAAAGAATCCATAGAATAATCACCTGGTGGTAATGAAGGTAATGCGTTGAAGTTTAAAATTTATAGAGGACCATGGCAGTTATTTTCCCCCAAGAAAGAAAGAAAATATGGCGGCTTTCCCCTGGATGAAAATGTTTTATAAATAAAAATCATATTATTGAGTTAGCATAGACGTTCATCTTTGACTTAATTTGATTGTCACATTCGTCTCATTTTGGGGTGAATGTAATTGGAGAAAGTGTGCCTAAATGTGATTGGAGAAAGCGCACTCAAAATTAATGAAAACACACTCGAAGTTAGAACGCAACGAAAATTGTGTCCACCTCGTATTTGGAAGAACATTATTCCAAGTGGATATTTGGAAATTCAAAAGGTACGTTCACCCCATGTGAGGGGTGAACATCCTATTTGCCCCTCTTTGGGGCGAAAGCCTATCGAAGGAAGGTTTTGGGCGAAGCAAAAGGGAAAATAACCATTGAAAAGTCAATTTTTATTTTGCCCCAAAGAGGGGTAAAATTCCCATTCATCCCTATTTGGAGCGACAATGCATTACAAATATGATTGAAACCACATCGTTAGCTCCGCTCATTAAAAAGGTTTTAAAATATTTTCACCCCAAATGTGGGGCAATAGCTCCACACACCCCACTTTGGGGAAAACAATATTTTTTGAGTAAAAGACATCCCGTGGTGTCAAAGGCAAAGATGGTCTATGGAATTTTTGCCCCCATTGGGGAGCGAAGCTCCTATTCTCCCCTTTTTGAGATGAAATGACATAAGTCAGGATAATGTGCTAAGGTGAATGTAAAAATGAATAATGGGTGATTTTCGAAGTCAATAAAGCAAAGGAAAAAATATGGATTTTCCATTATGATAAAAGTGCAATAGGATTTTTCAACCAAATTTGTTTTACGAAGAAATATTGCAGTGTTTTTGGGAGAAACTATTTTTGGGCATCTACGAAGGATTTTGAAAGTGCTCAGTCTTGAGAATGGTGGTAATTTAATGATTGTGTCAAAAGGAGCTATGTTTCCTGATTTTATACTAAAAGGGTGCAAGAGTGAATCCTACAAGATGATTTTCATGATTTCCAAGGGCACCCCCTATTTGTTTCATCTTTTTTCAAAATGGGTTCAATATCTGGTGGATTTTTTGGATGAGCATATATTTCCAAGGTATGAAGGTGGTCAGAATTCAATAATTCATCCCCTATTTTCCTTTGGTCTTAACGCATTCCAATGCACTTATACCCAAGTTGATCAACCATTCAAAGTCTTTCCCATCAAATCTGGATCATTATCATCAAAGGAGGATTTTCAAGGAGGAAATCCCTCTTGTAGGTTCCTGATCTAGGAATATTTTGTCTTTTTGTATATTTAATGAAAGAGGCAAAAACCTCTATAAATACTAAGCATTTTCTATGTAAACAATGGGGAAGACATTCTGTAGAAAAACTATTCAAGTTCTCTGCATCAATAGAAGATTCTTGGCTTATAAATTTGCAAGTGATTTGTGTGTGTGTGATTTCCTTCTATTTTATGCTCATATTCATTGTCTGTTAATTTTAAATTTTATATATGAATTTGAACATTGTTGGTGAGAGAGTGAGTTCTGGAATGTGATCCTTGAGGTTGTCTCTACAAAATTATAAGTAAATTTTTTTGCCTTATTTTATTACATGATGCTTCAATGCTTGAGTGGAATTCTTGCTGCTAGTTTGTCCCTAATCCTATGCTTTTGACTGGTGGCCATATTTCCTATTTCTTTCGGTTATTTCCAATTCATTTCCCGTAACTCTAGTCTTAAACCAATATAGGATTTAGTTAGGGAGCCAACCCTCTCTGGATATTGGCATGGAGGACATTTCTTTCCTTCGGTCTTTCAATGTTGGCCGTGTCTAGGGCGCACAAACGTATGTTTGTATGATTAGGCAGATATTTGACCAACACTTTGATTTACCTTATAAATAACCATCTTTAATGAAATTGATTTCCATAAAGAGAGTTAGTTGATTGCTTGAAATGTCCTATAAATTACCCCCTTTCAATGAAACTATAATTTTCATGAAGGAAAGTCAATTTATTGCTTTTAATGTAATGGCCTATGAAATGCCAAATAAATTACCCCCTTGTGATTTTCATGAAGGAAATTCAATTTATTACTTGCAAAACCAACATGCAAAGTTTGAAATCTGATTTGCTTTCAAAATGCATAATTATGAAAATCCAAAATTATAAAAATAATTGTAAAAACAACAATTTTAAATAATTTTAATAAATTCGGATTGACTTAAAAATGAAAATGTAAATGTGTAAGATGAAATATTAAAGCTTATTTTACACAAACTTGCAATTATTTTTGGAGCTTTAATTTTTTTGTATTTTTTATTTTATTTTGAAAATTAAAAAAAAAAAATGAAAACATTTAGGGTAAGAAAAATAAAATAAAATGTAATAATAGAAATAAAAGAAATGTTGCAACTTAAAATCTCCATAAATCCTGCAAATGTTAGTATCCTGCAAAACCAACATTGAAGTGACCCATATTCATGCAATCTAGCCTTCAAAGAGGTGTGATCTTCTAAGGGAAATGAGGTGCAATATATTAAAAATGATAAATGAGTTAACCATTAAAATGCATAAAACCCATTAAATATCCAATACATTAGCACAAAAATATTTTCAATGAGCTCAATGACATGCAAAATACAAACTTCCAGCAATGGGGATATACAGTCCAGCAAGATAGAGAAAGAAATTTTCAGAAATAGACCCAACGCACAATACTACTCCCAAAAGTTTCCAACCCATTTTTCTTGTTTCGATGGTCTATTTGAAGATCTTCCCCTCCATCCTTTCCTTCAATTTCTCACCTTTATTTCTTGTCCTCTTGCTCATATTGAGCGTTACACTCCTTAACTCACGTAACTTTGTTTCTTGTTTGATAACACTTTCCTTTTCGCTCATGGCCCTTGTAATGACTGCTACTTCATCATTTTAAAACTTTTAATAACACTCCTTTACCATTTTCTCCTCTGCGTATAATGAATCATTTTCATTATATTTTCCCAATGTATGTGTGGTGACCGTATGTAACTGATGCCACCAACCCTTTTGATTAGTTTTTTATTCTTTTGATGTGTTGGCCTTTAATAAGACGTATGGTCGTCAGTGTGTTATCAAACCCAAACGCGACATCCACTATCCCTCGAATGACTGGCATATTATAACTAGAGTTTTTTTGGTTGACGTGGATGTCTATTTAGATGAAACTTAACCCTTCAACAATAAATTTAAAATTTACATAAATCTAGGTATCTAGACTATGCTGCTTTGTTTTCAACATTGAATAATTATCTTGGACTACCACCAATGTCTGATGCCTATTTGAATCATGATACTAGAGTAGACGCATTTCCGATGAAATTGATGTCAATATCAAATCATGCCTACCATGCATTGAAGTCTGGTGAATGAGGAAGCTTGGTCTTCCGATAACATTACTGTGCACGGGGTCTCCAACTAAACCCATTCTCACTACCAGTCTAGGCTATCCCCTCGATGAGCATCCCCCACGTTGGCTGCTACGTTAAACTTGGTGTTTCTAAGTCGCGTCCCTTACCAAACCTCCATCCATAGTGATGGGCATATCTCCATTGTGATGTACCCACAATAGCGTGATATTTCAACCAACACCCTGCCACTAAGCTGAAGCTTGATATGCTGACATGATGTGTTGGCTATGTTTAATCCTTTGAATACCAACTTAAAACTAGTACAACACTGCATAATTATAACCATCCATATCTTCACGTAGAATGAATTATCTCATCCGACGAGCTCCTATCTTGCACTATTTGCGTCTATTGTTTATCACAGTGAGACTCTTTTCTTCACTGTGCACAGTGTAGATGCCCTTCACATTGATCAACATTTCGACATCCACTATAATTCTTCCTTACCATTGATGTGATGTTGTCCATATATTTACTTCTTGTGGCATATTCCTATGTTAGAATTTCATACCACTTTAATACCTCTTCTGTGTCTTTGCTTACTTACTCCTATTTTTTAGCAGAAAATAAAACCATCACGCCTACCAATGGGCTTCTGCCACTGTGTCATGGTTTTGAGCGTTCGTCTTTACTTCCTTAAAAGTCGTTGTTCTCATCAGAAATATGCTTGATCTAGTCACGATCCCTGCCATCAAATTTTCTTTGCTACTCTTCCATTTTGTCCATGATCGTCGAGCTCCTACCTCCATAGTACTGCAACCTTCCATAAATATCTTTGTAGATGCTGCCTTCATCCAATTAGTCCATGTCTTCTTTCCAACACTGAACTCCTTTTATTTCATGCTACGAGCATGATGCTGCATTAGATTTGTTGATATTATCCGTGTTATGTGTCGTGACATCAACCCAATCCACGTCGACATCTGGCATCCAATTTGGCAGCATCCAAGTGTCACGTCATCGATCTACTCTAGTACAGGTTTGCATGGGATGAACCAGTATTTAGAAACTCGTAACTCAAAAAAAACTCGACAAATTAATTTTGAAGAGTTCTCAGCAACTCGGTAAAAACTCGGCAAAAAAAGAGCGAAGAAATTAAAATAAATAAATAAACAAAACAATTATTGTGATTTTATTATCTAAGATATAGAGTCTATCATCAACATTATTAGTTATATAAATTTATTGTATCTGTATTAGTAGCATATGTATTAGCAAATGAGATATAGATAAAATAAGGTTTCTTGCATTGTGTATTGATTGCCCTGTCCATCTACTTCAGAGTTGGAATACTATGGAACACAATGGTTATGATCAGATAAAAAATATAGAAATCTATATGTATAAAACAACTATCATTTGAGATTCAACAAGAATGTTTAACTCTTCTCTATATGTATAAAAAAAAACATATCATGTCTTTGATCTGTGTCAACAAAAATTTACAACAAAATGAAATGTAAAGCAATTTTTAAATTGCTTTATGTTTTCCCTTTCTTCCCCTTGTAGTTGGTGCTAATGGTTGGTCTTGGCTCTGAACTGGTGGGTGAATTGGAGGTTGCTCAAGTGCAATATCATCATGATATATTTCCTCCAATCCTCTTAAATTTTTTGCTTCCTCCTCAAATGCCTCAAGGTCCTCTGTAGTAAACTCTGCATCCAATGAATCCTCAACAATCCAATCAAAAAGTGGATCTACCTCATCCAATTGAATTGCCTCATAGGATTCACTACCCTCCACTTGTCTTGTGCGAAGCCTTAGATTGTATTGCACAAAGACAAGATCATTGAGGCACTTTTGGCTTAATTTGTTGTGCTTCTTGGTGTGTATGGACTCAAATAAAGACCAATTATGCTCACACCCAGAAGAGCTACAAGGCTGACTCAATATGCGAACAACCATCTTCTGCATGTTAGGTGTTTTTCCACCATAGTCCTCCCACCATAAATCTACAAAAAATGATAATTTTAAAAGTATTAATTTATGATGCTATACTACAAAAATGTTAACTAGATATATATTTTTAAATGTTAAACTTTGAAAGTTTAAATTCATTACCTGGACGTAAGGTTGACCTTGTTTCTCTAGCAAAGGGGGATGCAAACAAGCTCCCTCCTGCATTCTTATACATCTGCAACTCATTAGGAATAAGGCGATGTTTCTCGATGTTTTCTATCATCCTCTCTGCACAAGTATAAAATGCTTCTTGGACCTCATCATTATCACATAAACTACTATTGTAAAATAATTTGGGGTTCAAGAAGCATCCAATGACATGAATTGGTTGATATAGTTGTCTTGTCCATCTCTTCTAAAAAATGTAGCTAATTGCTTCATATTTATGAATACTACCACTACAATAATGGCGAATGGCCTCTTTGGCTCTATCCATTGCCTCATATAGATAGCCCATGGCCAATTGTTCACCATCTACAAGGTGAAGAACCCTTACCAAGGGTTCAGTCACCTGCAATTAAAAAATAAATATTAAAAATTTAGAGAAAATAATATTTCAATACAAAATAAAATTTCAAAATTTAAATTTGAAATCAACAAGCAAATTACAATTACCTTGAGAATTTCTTGAACAGTTTCTGAAAATGAATTATTATACACTTGGCTTGATATGTTCCACCCCTCCTCTTTAGCATGAAATGGTGAGGCATCCCATTCCTTGGACACAAACATCCGCTTCAAAGCGAAGGATGCTGAAAGAAGGCTCTACAAGGCAATGAAATTAGAGGTAAATCGAGTGGTCCCTGGGTGAAGAATGTCCTTCCCATCATTGTACTCCCTCATCAAGCTAAGCACCCATGTGTGGTTATATATAAATCGTGTTATGTTCTTTGCCTGTTCTACCACTGTATTCACCCATGACATTTTGTCAATGTCCTCCAACATAAGGTCAATGCAATGGGCAACACATGGGCTCCAAAAAATAGAGGGGTACTTCTCATGAAGAAGTCTACCTACAGATACATATGCTGTTGCATTGTCCGTCACTACTTGGACAATGTTATCCACACCTACTTCAACCACAACCTCCTCCAATAAACTAAATAATAGTTGTGCATTTTTTACCTCTCGTGAGGCATCAACTGACTTGAGGAAGACCATAGATCCACCTGAAGCCACCAAGAAGTTTAGGAGTGTGTGATTTCTTCCATCTGTCCACCCATCTGAAAGAATGTTGCAACCCTTTTTCTTCCATACCATCCTTTGCTCTTCCACAAGAGCACGTGTGTTAATCACACACTCCTCCAATAGTGGTCCACTTAAGTCATGTGTAGAAGTTGTCTTTACTCCTTTTCCTGACTCACTTAATGCCTTCACTAGGGCTTCCCAATAAGGGTTGTTCACAGTATGAAAGGGAATGTTGCAATAATACCAAAAATTTGCCATGGCTATCTTGACTTCCTTTGCCTTGTCCCTTCCTATTGCAGTTTCAAATATGGTGGTTTGTCTAGTGTTGGAGCCTTGTCCCACACTTCTCCCACTCCCACTAGCAACACTTCGATGAATGCGAGGGCTAAAAATAGATTCTTTGGCCATGGAATGGACATCCTGTAGTTCAGCCTCATCTTCATAAAAGGAGCTTCGTGGCCCTACTCCTTGTCCAACTGCAATTCTTGCCCTTTTATGCTCTATTTCTTTAGCCTTTTTTTTCCACATAAAATCCTTCACCTCATTTTTAACCATGTCATCTATGGTAGGGCAAGGGTCCACATATTTTTCTGCTTGACCAATCAAATGGAATTTGAGGTGATTAATGCCTCCTCGCATGTCCTTACCATAAAATTTACAAATCACTTGATTTGGCAAGCTTCCCTTAATTCCATACTTCCACATGGGATCTCTTCCTGGGGCTTGTGTTGATGGAGTCGTTTGGGTTTCAGCTATAGAAGGGTTATTGCTCTCCGTAGTGCCAGTGGTTCTAGTGGCATGGGTAGGGCCCTCACCTAAAGAAGCCATATGTATTTCCTAATAAAAGAGGAAATAAAAAAAAATATATATATATTAATAATGACAGGTGTAGCATCATTTGTTGTGGATGCCAACTATTAATAATGACAATGATGCCAGTATTTAAATTTCAAAAATAAAAAAATTTTCCAGGGCAACATTAGAAGGTGCATTCAAAAAACTTGAGAAACTTGAATCCTAGATTAAAAGCAAGTCCTGTCCAGCACAAGTTTCACATTTTGCAAAATACCTTCAATCATGTCCTTAATAAAATCCCTGATCCTTCAGAGCAATCTACCCAAATGCACACACATATACATTACTTTTCTAAAGTAATCTCTTAAAAACCATCGAGGTTACACACGTACAATGGGTTTTTTCTTATTAATCCATGGTTGCAAGGGTTACTAACTACTAACTAAATTATTATAATAAAATAAAAGGGTTAGGATGTGAGGTCCTAGAATTTTAATCTAGTGGAATTAGATAGGGATCAAATTTGAAATTCTTCTTCTTTGTCTTTGTCCTTGTCTTATTTTGAGTTTCAAAAATGGGTTTTTTGAAGAAATAATATTTTTGTTTTTACTATATTGATGTGTCCTTATTAGACTGATTTATATTTTTTATTTACATGACATA
The DNA here is from genome assembly GCA_028583015.1 of Wollemia nobilis. Taxonomy (NCBI): domain Eukaryota; kingdom Viridiplantae; phylum Streptophyta; class Pinopsida; order Araucariales; family Araucariaceae; genus Wollemia; species Wollemia nobilis. The sequence goes on from JAQPPZ010000267.1 coordinate 1,331,784, forward strand.
ATAGGCATGCTAGGAACATTGCTAAATTTTATAGGATAGATAGAATTTGTGCCACTTTTTGTGTTAACAATTTTGAGTTTGGTTGCAAAGTGTTTTATGATTATGGGTTTTCCATCTCTAATTAGTTTTTTATGTAAGTGTTTCTTTATGTTGGTGAAGTCCCCTAAATATGTGCAAGGTATCTCCTTCAAATTGAATGTCTCTTTACTGAATGATCCTAATTATGTCTAAGTTTTGAGATTGGTTTAGAGTAAGGTAGAGTATCCTCATGGGTATTTGGGATGGATTGAGTGGTAGTGTAATATTATTGAAAGAGCGATTGATTTTTTGAGGGATTTTGGTAAGCATAAGTTCAAGGCTCATAAGAGTGCTAAGAAATTGGTGCATCTTACATTGTCCAATGCTAGACAAGACTTGCTTAAGAATACATGCTCTAATTTTTAGTAGAAGCAAGTGGATCATGCTAAATATAAATTGATGAGGTTAGAATAATGTAAAGTATAAAGTTTTAGCTTTAGAGAAAAGGTTCAGTAGATTAACTTAGGTGATAAGGGCTCAAAGTTATTTTAAATTATGTTAATCGTAAACACAATAATTATTTCTATGATAAAATATGAGGTAGACAATTTAATTATTGATGTAGTGTGTATTTCTTGGGTTATTCTATCTCATTTTCAAACACTTCTCAAAGATGAAAATATTGCTCTAGATCTTGGTATTATGTTTGATGTTGTTGGTTATATCCCTACTAGGCTTTCTATTGATAAAAAAACTTCCTTGATTGGCTTGTTTCTTTCAATGACTTGATTGATGTTATTTTATCTATGACAAAGGATAAAACCTAGGGTTGGATGGCCTTCCTATGGAGTGATTTTTTTTTAATTTGGGATGTGGTTGGGCAATATTTTTTATGATGTATAAGGAGGCTGAAATACTTGGTTCTTATGGGAAAACTATTAATAAAGGTTTGATTAAATTAATATTGAAGAGAAGTAATAGGAAATATTGTTGCTTGTCATCCTATCACCATTTTGGACATAGAACACAATTACTCAATATATTTTCATAATTGAGCAAAATGGGTTCTTAAGGGGTAGGTTTATTCTTGACAACCCAATTGTGGTTTGTGAAGCTCTAGAATGAGATATAAAATTACAAGAAGATGTTTCTTTGTCAATATTGATTTTGATAAAGCTTGCAATAGGACAAGATGGTCATTTAATTTTCTAGATGTTGGATTGGTTAGATTTTGGTCATAAGTTCAGAGATAAGCACCTTTTTTTATGTGATCACTATTGGTGCATTAGGCTATCTATTTGAGTGGTTTGTTGGTATGAACCTTTAAAAAGGGATAAACATGTTAGAATGTGGTTGTGTTGTTAATTCTCTTTATACAGATAACTCCACACAATTTCTTAAAAAAGACAAGGATGAGTTAAGAATTACCTTATGTTAGATAAAGTTTATTTGGTGTTTAATGTAAAATTGACTCCTACGAAAACAAAGTTTATTCTATATTAGGATAGGCCTAATTGGATCCATGTGCAATGGTGTCAAATTAGACATGGGAAAATAGTTAGATATATAGGAATCTCTTTTGGTTTGAAAGTTTCTCTTGTTGACTAGTAGAAATAGTTTTTAGCTCACTTTTGGATAAATTTAAATAATTGGGTTAATTGCTCTATCTTATGAAGAGGTTGCGAGTAGCTAAGAAAATTTGTGGTAGCATATTTTTAATCCATTTTGTTGGCTTCCTTCTAAGTGTTATTATGATTAGTTCACTAAGTTGTTTAGAGGATTTGTTTTTGGAGGAAATAGTATAGCTACAAGATGCATGTGGTTATTCCTTGGTCATAACTTAGTTGAAAAAGAAAAATGGGTTTTTTCTTATTAATCCATGGTTGCAAGGGATGAGTGTAATGTCAAAATGAGATACTAAGGTTCTAAAGTGTAGGGAACCTTGGAAGCAACTAAATATGTACTATATGAGGCAATGACATTACCTTGTAGCTTGGCATTCTATAGATATTTTTGATAATATCTTAAATATAAATACTTTTGTATTAACAATTCCCCTACTAAGAGAATGTGGAAAGCCTAAAAAGCAACTTCTCCTTTACTAACCTAGGATGGTTTCACTCTTAGTCTAGGTCTTAGCTTTGTTTCCTATTCGATATGGTAGAAGAGACTTATTTTATGGGATAACAAATCATTAACTCTTGTGGATTAGTTAAAAGGTAAATATTTATTTAAGAAAAAATACATAAATTTCTTGAACTATAGGGCTTTGGTAACCTATATTGAAAATCCTAGGATATTATCATAATTTATTTCCAATTGTCAAATTACTTTAAACATTTGATTGAAACTATTCAATGTTCAGTTCCTTTGATCTTGCAAGATAAGCTCACTACTTCATTAGTTTGTAAGAAGTTTAAGAACTTGACATGACCTAATGATAAGGATATTGTTAGACCTCAAGTTAAAATTTTGTATACGTTTTTTATTCTTCATATAGTTGTGGATCCTAGCCTTAGCATCAAATGGATTGTGATTTTTATAAGTAATTTTATTTGTTTTGAAACTATAAAATTTAGATTTCTAGAGCATCTATGACCAATAGATTGTTGGCTTGGACAATTTTACATTGAAATATTTCTTTTAGAGTGGTTTAAATCAAGTTATGATTGGTAGATAATAGTTGTATAGTGTGTAAAAGGTCATCGATGGTGAATCATATCTTTAGATCCTACAACGTTAGCTAGAGAGATTTGGGAACACATTAATAGAGATTGTTTACATGTATGAAGGATGTAATATTAGGTTGAGTTGTCTAGTAAAGTTTTAAAATTTTTAGGTAATTGATCCTTGCCCACATTTAATTTATTAAATATTATAATGTTTCTCATGATTATAATATTTTTGTGATAACTTTCATTCCTAACTTTAATTATAATATATAGATAAATTAATAGTTACAAATTTAAAAGGATTAACACAAGTTACTAAATTGACAAAGAAACCACACTTATTTCTTGTTAGTTAAAATATGAGTTTTTGAAAGAGCCTGAACCCTTTTACAATCCTAGACTACTCTGTCTAGTCTTACCAACCAAAAAGCCTTGTCTTTGAAAGCTACAAGACATTCAAAGCATTGAACTACCTTGTTTCATATCTCTATGGATTTTGAATTACTTACTAGTCTCTTTACATTCATATCTTTGAAGAGTCTCCAGAAAATAGAACCCTCAGTAGACAAGTCTAGAGATCTTCAAAAAATGCATCCCTCAGTATAGAAGTCCATAGATATTTAGAAAATGGAATAGTAAGTAGACAAATCCATAGATCTTTATAAAATCACAAATCCACACAACTCTAGAAAATATGATCCTCAATAGATAGGTCCACATATCTCTAGAATATGAAACCTTCTATTGACAATTCCATAGATCTCTAGAAGATGGAACCCTCAAGAGACATATGTATATATCTTGTGAAAAGGAACCCTTAGTAGACAAAACTGTAAATCTCTAAAAAAGGAATCCCTCAACAAACACATATCTTAAAAAAAGAAACTCTTAGCAAACAAATCCCTCATAAACCCAAAATGGTAGATTTCTCAACTTCTTACAACTACAAACTTTCAAATTTTATAAATCTCAAAAAAAATAAAACGAATATACAAGTCCACAAATCTTCAAAAACCATTTACTATAAACATTCTGAAAATGAACATTCTTTCTGAAATTGAAAAAAAATTACTTAATATCAATCTCAATAATAAATTTACAATTAAAATCAATAATTATCTTTCAAAAGAAATAAAACCATAGATAAAAGACAAATTTAATATTAAAAGCTAAGCAACTTTACTTCACATCATGAAAAAAGTGGATATCATGACTTCTATAAGGCTATTTAATTATCCGTTTTGAAGAGTTGGTATGCTTTGCTTTGATACTTATCCAATTCTCGAGTTTCTATGGCTCAATTTTGCCTTTTTAGCTTTTTTTTTTTTAATCTGGTTGTTCTCAGAGCCGGTTTTAGAGTTAGCAAGATTTTATTATTTCATTTTATTATTTCATGATACTATCTGTATGTCCATTTATCCGGTCGAACAATTGCGTCCATGTATGTCTGGGCACAAACGAGAAAAGTTGGAAAACCACGGGCATCCTTTACATATGGGCATAATGATTAAATCATGTGGCATAATAGAAACATGTGGTAAAAATTAATCAAAATTGACTGCGTTCAGTGGAATTGACAAGGTAGAAATACCTTATACGACCTCTGAGAGATGTAAGTTTGTTAAAGCAGAGAAAAAAAGCGTGGGATTTTAAGGAGCACATTTTAGAAAATTTAATGCAGATTCAAAAAAATACCTATTGGGCAAGATCACTCTGTCATTTAAAGTATTTATTTGAGTAATGATTTGTTTTAATTAATATTAAAGCATACAATCTGTCTCAAATAAGCTATGTTGCTTCTATAGGAAACAAGTATGGTTTTGGCATAATATTACCTACATTAGCACTTCTATTGAGCAAACCTCGAAGTAGTTTGGCCCCTTATGGTTTGTTGCCTCTCGTGTTTGATTCTTGGGAGGGCATTTCCTTTTGGGATCTACTAGAGTCAATTAACCTAAAGTCCTACAAATTGCAAAATTCCCTCTTATAACGAGGTCCTTTGCAGTCAACAGGTTTTATGAGGTTTCGTTTTTTTTTGTTGTCGGTAAAATTTTGTTGTATTCAAATACCTAAAGAATAAAAGGGGCAAATACCTAAAATGCTTTAAAAAGAATAGAGAAAATATTTGAAATACTTGACAAAAATAGAGAAAATACATAAAATTTCAAAAGAAACAAAGAAAATACCTGAAATTTGTGTCTATGTTCTGAAATTTCTGAAATTTCTTCCTGCTCTGCAAATGTTTGAGGTTTTGGTCGGTAAAAGTCTGTTGCATTCAAAACCTAAAAAAAAATAAGGGGTAAATATCTGAAATACTTGAAAAAGAACAGAGAAAATACCTGAAATACTTGAAAAAATAGAGAAAATACATAAAATCTCGAAAAAAACAAAGAAATACCAGAAATATCTTGCAGTGTGTCTCTGTTCTGAAATTTCTTCCTGCTCTGCAAATGTTTGAGGTTTTGGGATTTCAAAACTATTAGAGACCTTCCCTTTGCCATCCCTTATACCCGTATGTTGTAAGGAATTCACCTACTCCCCTGCACCCTATTTGTCTACTGTAATGAAATGCCTTGTTTGCACCCTTGTTTGCACTAATGAAATCAAAGTGTTCAGCTACTTTTCCTTGGCGTGCATACTCCCCTAGAATGCAATACGCAATGAATTTATCTACCCGTGAAAACACATGAATTTATCTACCCGTGAAAACACATGTAGGAAAAAAATAAATAAAATTTATTTGCCTTGCATGGCCCTGCACCTGCATGCGCATTTCTACGGATAATCGCCGAGTATTCGGATGATAATAGCCTACTAACTTGCCGCGCATTTCTACGGATAATCGCCGAGTATTCGGATGATAATAGCCGACTAACTTGCCGCGCATTTCTACGGATAATCGCCGAGTATTCGGATGATAATAGCCGACTAACTTGCCGCGAGTCGGCGAGTTACCCGCATCAAGTTTCTACATTGAAAAACTCACAGGCCCTGCTGACCCACGAGTTTTGCGGGTACTCACAGAAAACCTTCGAGTTTCAAAATACTGGGATGTACTCCTCTTTGACGAACTCTGTTAAAACCCCTACCGATGTTGTACCTAGTCATTACCGATCGTGTATCTTCCTAGCCGCACATTCATTGCCATTTGGATGTTATTTCACTCCATACACACCCCGATCGAGTTGAGTCTGATGGTTCATGTCGTTGACGTACACATCATTCCCGCAAATCCCCATTTTGTCTACTTCATTGTTGTGCCTCTCTCTGACTCATCATCATGAATCACGCGTTGTTCCAGCAAGAGGTTAATGTGTCGGCCTGTTTGACGTTTTCATCTGAGTTGTCACCAGTATCTGTGTTCGAGACCACTGATACACGTCCACCACTATCGATATCTTCACTGCTTTACCGACTATCACTAGGATGTGTGTCATCATCGTCCTGATCACGATACGTCCACGTCCGACTTGACAATCCCCATGTCCTCATCGACGTCCACGTCTTTCGTTACCTGCGCATAAAAAACAAAATAGCCATTCGATGTCGTATAGATAAATTGGAAATGACTTTATGACCCATGTTCACGATCATAGAAATAGGACATCAAATGAATATCAAGCGATATTGGAATGATTTTCATATATATATATATATATATATATATAAATTATTTTTTTATTATTATTACTTTTAAATATATATAACTATTATTTTATTTTATTTTAAACTCTTTTTAAAATTTTGAATTAAATAAACTTCAAACAAAATAAATTAAAATGACAAAAGCCTAAACAATCACCTAAGATACTTTAAAGTGATACAATAAGAGGTCCTAACCAACGAATGAATTCACATTGCAATTTCACGAACAGGGACTAATAAAAATTATCACTCAAAGATAACCAAAAACTCACAAAACTAAAAACAAGAAGTGGGTCCCCAAGCTTTGGGATTAGTTGTAAAATAGTCACAATAGGTTTGTAGCAAAAATTTAGAGCATCCACTACATAATCAGTAATTTCTGGCAACTCTTTTTGAAAATAAGAATTGGAATTACCTATAAATAGGTTATGTCGTTCTCATGGCTTAACAATGTTGTCCATCATGGTATGATATTGGCCCCATCAATGTCTTGATTCTTCATGAAATACCAAAAAATGCCCTAAAAACCCCACCTAATTATGAAGGTAAAGAAAAGACTACATATAGGCATTGTCAAGACAACTTCTTTAGCTATTGTTTATGACATTGTCTTTGAAGATATAATGATTGGATTACTCATCCTCTCTTTCAAAGGCAAAGTGTTACTATGCTATAGATCCTTGGAAGACAAGAGCATCAATACTTGGACCAAAATAGTTGAATCTCTTATTAACAAGTTTGATGATCCTCTGGATCCGTTCATGTTACTCATTTTTCATTCATTTGAAGAGTCCCCCATGAGAGTATTTTTACTTTAATATTCATTTCAAAGGGACCTACAAGAGAATTCCTTGAGAGTTTCAGCTCTCCCTTTCCCAAGCTTATTTTTAATATATTCATGCCTTTCATCCTGACCTAATTATCCTTACCTAGGAGTCTAAAGAAAAAGTTTTTCTTAGATTTTTCAAGAAGCTATACTAGTTGAGAATATGCTAATTACAACAGGTAAAATCCCTCCTAGAAACACCATGTACCTCTTAAAAATTTACCCAAGTGCATCTTATACACCATATTATAAATATTCTAAGTCATTTTCATCTAAGCACCCAAAGTCATTAGTATCTCTACCATGCAAGAAAATCAATCCCAAATAGAAAAGAGTTGAAAGCAATGATTCAAAAGTTTATTGAAGACATTAGAAAAATGGAAGAGAAACTTTGTTAGTATGAAATGAAGGACTTTGAACCCATTTCTCAACAACCACACTAGTACCCTAGTCTTTGATACCCTGATAGTATAAAGTGTATCAGAGAAAGGGGTATAGAGCAATGTCTTGATGATAATAGGGAAGAAGTGATTGATATTTTGGCTACATGTAAGTCTTCATCACTTAGTAAGGATTATGCCATAAAGATATCTACATCTAATGAGACCATAAAAATCTCCTTTTATAAAAGAGGTGGTGGCTTTCACTACATTACCTATGTAAAAGTTATGGGAAGAAACGACTTATATCAACAATCAATAAGAAAAGGTACATGATTTTAATCATTGTCAATTTCCAAATACTCTAAGAAAAGAAAAAGAAGTTGAATCATATGCTCAAGTATCAATTCCAAAGAGAAAATCAATAAACCAATAAGAATTTGAATTATATAATAAGTGCTTTTTGACTATGACTTAGAGGCAGAGGATGGAAGGAATGAATCAATTTTAAGACCTTCAAAATACTTGCTCTAGTACAAGAAGAAATAAGGAGAGATTTATTAGTGGTTGAAGAAGTAGAATTAGTTGGGCTATCTCTTGAAGAATCAAAGAAAAATGACACTCCAACAAGGAGAATATCCTTGGGTATACCAAAAGGCCAACCCACTCCTTTCTATGTATCTCTCTATAAAAATATTGAAGAACACAAGCTTATACTGAGAGGGGGGGTGAAAAGTATAAGATAAAACTTTTCTCTTTTCTTTCCAAAGTAATAACTTCAAATAATATCAATGCAATAATGAAATAATGCACAAATCACCACACACATAAGAGAAAAATATTTTATGTGGAAAAAACATCTTGGGAGAAAACCACAACAAAATATTGCTTATATTTTTATTCAATAAATTTTGTGGGCACCAACCCACAAGAGACACCAATCCCCTATACAAGTTCACGAACACCAATCCACAAGAGACACCAATCCCCTTGCTGAAGTTTGTGAACACCAATCTCCTTGCTCAAGTTCATAGACACCAATACACAATAAACACTAATCCCCTTGTTCAAGTTCGTGGACACCAATCCACAAGAGACACAAATCCCCTTGCTCAAGTTCATAGACACCAATTCATAGGAGACATCAATACCCTTGCTCAAGTTCATAGACACCAATCCACAGGAGACACCAATCTCCTTGCTCAAGTTTGCTCTAAAACCTGCTCACAAACACTACTCAAATTTGCTCCAAAACCTACTGAAATATTCTTCAAAACTTGCTCATAAAACCTGCTCAAATATGATCCAAAATATTGCTCACTAATGGTATTAAATTCTTCATCTTTTCATGATTTTTCTATCTTAAACAGAAAGTAATACAAACATATTCTACCTAGAATTCTTTTATCTTCATGAACATATGGAGGATGATATGTACTAATGTAGTAAGCTTCAAATGACCAATATGTTCTTCACATTTATTAAGTTTGTTTCTTGCACATATCTCATATTTATTACATTTTAAAGGTAGTTGAATTCTATCATTGGATAACTTGCTTGTGTGTTGACTTGGAGATGCTAATACCTTGCTCTTATTTTGTTCCAAATTTGTGCCCTCCAAATCTGCCTAAGTAATGATGATCTTCCTCTTGCATGTGCTTTTCAAATATGGTCAATAATTCTCTTTTTTCCTTCTTAATTCAAATATCAAATCAACCACTTTAAACCCCTATCACTCCTTTCAAAAACATACACAATAAAGCTTTAAAATAACTCTTTATATCTCCATTTTTAAACCTACAATATAAAGCTTTATTCTAACATGACCCATATATATCCCTTTTATTAAATTGCAAAAATGAAACTTTATACTAACACCATGACCCTTATATCTTCCTTTTCTTAAATTTAATAAAATAAAACTTTATAATTATCTTGCATAACCACAAATGAGATTTGATCCCCTGACCTCTAGAAGTGTAGTATCCTAACACGAGATCATGACCAACTGAGCTACCATAGTAGATGAAACCAAAAGGTGTAAGAAAATATTTAACTCCTTTATTGCTCTATCTCAAACTCTTCAGCAAAACAGGTATCGAAGAGATTAGACACTTTAAATTTCTACACCGCAACACCCTAACATGTGCTAGACAACTGACTAGGCTAACCCAGAAGATAAACCCAAAGGGACATGATATAATACTTGACTTCATATTTTGTACTACCTCGAACAACAAAACCCATAGTAAAACAGGTGCCAAGGGGATTCGATCCTTGTACCTTCTATATAGCAACACTCTAACATGAGTTAGGCCACAGACTAGGCTACCCTAGCAAATGAAACCAAAGAAGGACAACTGAATATGTGGATCCTTCATCGTATCGTTGTTGTTACACTTATGATTCTCTCCTCCCTCGTCTTCTACTCGTTGCACGCTCTCCCTTGAGGATAATCAAATTTGATGCTCATGTTCCAAAGTGAATTAGTGCCTCATATTTATATGCTTGTCATTCACACCCAAGGAAGTCGGCCCAACATTTAAATATTTGAATTTCAATTCCTTTTGCATGGTGCGCTCAAGGAGGTTGGCCCATTATTATTTTAACCTTTTATATATTTAGACTATATTTGATTCCTTTGATTTTTTTTGCTAAGTAAAAGATTTATATTGCAAAAAAGGGTTTTAAGGATCCTTGAACCTATTTACATAAGCAGTAGAAAAGCAGTGCCATGCTAGAAGGAAGACTGAGGACCCCAGTAGAAGACCATATTAGTGAAGGTCACTGAAGAGGATGTAGCCTTAGCCTTAGACGTACTAGAGACAACCCTATAGATCCAAAAGCGAGGATGCGGCCTCATACCATAAGCCGAAACCAAAACCTGAACTTAGATAGAAGGATAAGCCTGAAATAAGAAAATACATAAACGCAGGACAGACATTAACAAGAAAAACCTAAAGACCAGTAATACTTAGGCTCCACGCAGGGAAGCGATGAGGGCAGAAAAACGTAAACAAAAAGGAACAAAGGGAGCAGGGTGAGATAGAGGAAGTCATTCCTCAGCCTCAACTTTTTCTTCTTCCTTATCATCCTCTTCAGTCATTGCCTTAGGTTCGCCATCCTTGGGTTTAGTCTTGACAATCTCTAAGGTTGATTCAACAGCAACAATGTTAGCTTGAGTGATCTAATCAGTGTAGAATAGCTTGTGGAGCCCCAACTTGATGTCCATAGTAATATAAACCTCCCACTTTAATATTTAAATATTTCATTTAAATATTAAAGCACCCTTGAAGATATTTACCTTCAACTTCAATGAAAACTCATCATTTCAACCTTGAAGATATTTCTACCTTGACATCATAATTTCATCCTTGAAGATATTTCTGCCTTTAACATCAATGACAACTCAATATTTTTAACAAATACATACTACATAAATGTGTAGTAGATTTAAAATATGAAATTACAATTATACCTCTAGAAGTTTGCAAAAGCTTTAAATTGAGCATCAAACCAATAGAATCCAAGGAGTTTCAATTCAGGGAAATATCTATAAAAGTATTTAGTATCTTAAAATATTTTATGATGATAATGCATGGGTGCCTAGATCTTGTGGTAATACAAGATATATATATTATTGATGTCCCTCCCTTTTTTGGTATGTGCTTTTCAAATATTTTATGGAACAAATTGGAAGTTGCTTGAGTTAGGACCAAGGTCACATGATTATCCCCTATATCAGGAAGATATCCAATATACCCAACCAGGGCTTTCATCCCTTCTTCATTGAAGAATATGAAGAGCTAAAAATAGCCTTACCAAATAAAATTTCTTAGGATGTGAAAATAAAAATAAGTTATTAGCTAGAAAAATAATTAAATCAAACGTGACAAGGGCCATAGTACTGCAATCATGATCCACATAATGTGTTTCAAAAAGAGTATTCATAGTTAGTAATCAACTGCATTTCTTCTCAAAATATAGAGGATCCTAAGCTTCAACAATTTTAGATGTTCGATCAAAATGAATTTTTAATAAGGGGAAATAGATCAAGAAGGATAAATAAAATAGAAAATGGTTTGATTATAGATATGCTCCAGGGCACTCCATAAAATACATTGAAAATATCAACACTTAGTAAAATGAATTTTAGTCCAAGATAGATATCTATGTCTATCGCTCCTAGCTAGAACCAATAATTCCTTGAGACTAAAGCAAAATCAAATTGGCCTCTAGAATTGTTTGAATATAGTTATGAGTTCCTGATAATCAAGCATGAATCAAAACTCAAAATTTGTATCATATGATCAGGATATTACAGATTCATAGGATTGGTTGGAGAAATCACTCCTACTAGTCGTGGTTGAGCATGCCATATTTTTGTGTAAATTGTTGACATATAAATAAAAATTTACCTACTACTTGATCAAATAAGGTAAATAGCCAATAGATTAGAAGTTTCTAGTCACTTTTATACATAGAATAAGGTTCTAAGAAGTAGGCATCGAGGTTATTATAGTAAAAAACCTTTGAGATTCATCATATCAAAAATCAAATTAGAAAGAATGGAAGGATAGAATAAGTTGTGTAAGTCTGACACCACCATAATTATTGTACATGTCCCATTCATACCCCCATTAATATTCACATGGTGTAATCCATCATCTTTTCCACCATTATTCTTCCCCCGACTTCATAGCCAAATGGACAAGAAAAGCATGTAGGAGGTAGAATAGGTATTCAAAGTCATGACATGACATGAGCAGAGCTAAGAGATGATTCAAGGCACATACCACAAGATACTCTACCCTACACATGATGTAAGAAAATCATAAGACAATTGAACAAAAAGATCTTAGTTGATAATAAAGCATTGATTGTAGATTATGGGTAAATAATTCATGCAAACACTATATTTTTTGTAAAAACACCACAATGGCATAATCATTATAGAAATACCAACTGGAAAAGGCACCGCTTGAGCTCTATCAAATTCTACCTTGGTCTTAGAATTCTAGAAGAAAAATGCTCTTGAGCACAGTCATGTATTTGAAGATAGAATTGAAGTGCCATATTGATGCAAATGATAAACAAAAGAGGTTCATGTGTGACTGCATAAAAATAAGGAAAAGCATGAAGAAGGTTTATTTTGGCCTACAAGCACTAGGAATATTTGCCTAAGGCATATTTCTTAGACCTAAAATAGCTTTCAGTTGTAGCAAAGTATGCTCATGGAGGTATATTTTTGTGGGGGTTTCCCATACTCCAAGTACCCCCTTGTACTAAAGTATGCAGAGCATGTAGAGTATACTCAACTACCCCCTTGCTCCATGCATTCTTGGACCTGAAATAGCTTTCAATTGTAGAAGAGTATGCTCATGGATGTACATTTTTGTGGAGGTGTTCCATACTCTAGGTACCTCCTTGTATCATCTCTCCCTCTTCTTTTCCCTTTCTTCTTTTCATACTAATTTTTATTCTCATATTCACTTGTACATCCTACCATCAATTTTGTAATATTTCTTTAGTTTCTATATTTATCATTTCCTTTAAATTGCATTTCATATAATGTTATATGCTTTTCCTTTACCTCTATGCCACTGTTTTACCTCATTTTTATGCAATTATCTCTTCATCATCTCATATCTTCCACTTTCTATGATCTATATTCCTTTATTTCCTTGTGGAATGTATCATATACATTATTGTCCTCATTTCCTTTCCCATGGTCAACTTATTTCCTAGCTATTTTTTGGCTCCTCTTATTCATAAGTCTATCCTCTTATTCATAAGTCTATGATTTAGAAGAAAGGTTCTAAGTTCTCAATTCCCATGAGTAGAAATTCCCAAGGAGGTACCAACCATGTGGGTAAATTTTTTTACCATATTTAATAAGCAAAGGATAACTATATTTCAAGCCCTAAAATTCACTAAGTATTGCAAAATTTTCAATAAAGCACGGGCTTTGGAATGCTCAAGACCGAGACCACATTAGAAAAAATATCATCATGAATTTTAACTTCTACGGGAACGTGCAAGAGCTCAGGGCACAAAACCACAATAATACAAAGTAGGAATAAATTCAAAGATAAAGCAAGAGAAATTATTTTCATGAGACTAAAGATTTCTCAAAGTTAAGATCAAGATAAAGGCACACAAGATGTAAATCCCAAAATCATGATATCCCAAAACCAAGCTTCTCCAAATAGTGATGTTATCCGAGGATACCGATGGCCGAGGATCACATAGGTCAAACCTTAAATACCAAATGATACCATGATGCATAGACCTGTGCTACCTCTGGTGATGATGAAGGTATATCCAAGATCATGCTTGATACCATGCAATAAATTTGAATGCACCCAAATTCAGGATGCAAGCAAACAAAGCTAAAAGGTGCTTGAAATTGCTTTGCTCAAGTTGATGATGTCATCATTCTCAATCTTGATCTTGAGATCATGTGTATAAAGAAAATAATGAGGAAGAAGATGCCCAAGCCTAGAACACATCAAATGATGGTGACAACTAATCAAATTCATGATCTCATTTCAAAAGAGCTCTCCAAGTAGAGGAAGGATCCGATTTCAAGTAGTTTTTGTTGAACATCATTTTTAGACTTGCAACCACCATCATGTTTGTCAATTGATTCCAATCAAGCTCCAATAATGCTATCACTTGTAGAAGGCCATTGCAGATCAATGGATCAAATTAAAATTGATGTGTTGAATGGAATCTAAACTGACCACATCTACTTCTAGTATCTAGTTGTTTGTAATAGTTTCATAACAATGTAAATCTTATGCTACAAGATTTAGTAAGCAACATATAAATATGTAGAAAGACTATTGGAAATATGAGCAAGTTTTGTTGTCATTGATGTCAAGAAGATGATGACCAAGCTTATTGGCATCCAGGTATTTATATCTAAGTTTTGTTGTTAAGGTTGTTTGAGTTTCATTAATATCCTTCGATGGTTTTCCAAAAATACAAAGAAGTAGGTTTAATATTATAATATTATAATATTTAATATTATAATATCCAAGAATACAGGTTGGGTTTATGAAAAATAAATGCCAGGGAGTTGATGAATTTTAAATTTCTAAAAAAACCCATATGACAGATTTTATGATACAAGGTTTAATTATTTAATTTTAAATATTTTTACCCTAAGGTTAAAATTTAAAATTAAATAATAATATTTTAAGGGCCTAAGTTAAAAAATATAATTCAAACCCATCCATATTATTGAAGCACGTATAAATTTATAAATATGCCAAAGTTCTTTGGCTTAAAATCATCCATGCGAAAATCGATTAAGTGAGTGCTAAAGGGAGAGGAATTCACATGTGTCTAAAAGCTATTGGGTGGAAGAGAAAGGTATAAGGTCAGCGACGTGGATAGAGGAATCCACCGGTGGTGGTAGTGTATATGGCATTTCAGAAAGTGCTAAGGCTTGTAAGGAAGGGATCGCGGGTTCGATCCACATGATTGATGTTTTGCTAGAGTAAAGACACCTGTACTTTCACTTGGAACATTTTCATGGGTAGTATATAGTGGAGAACATGCACCTAAGGTTTCGTGAGGGCACGTAGCCCAAGCGATGGACGTCTAGGCTCTAAGAAACTTGGAGAGGATAGGTGGGGTGTTCAAATCCCACCATGAGCATTTTTCTAAGGAGGAAAGAGAATAAGGTATGGGCACCATAAATTATTTTTTATTAATTTTTATTAAGATTTTGTTGAGTGGAAATTGCGCGAGGATGTTGTATTAAGTTTAGAGGTAGTTTGCAAGGAAATTAAGAGGGAGGTATAAGGGTTATAAATTATTATTTTTAATTATGATTTTTTTTATTAGATTATGGAAGGAGTAATAAGGTTTTAAATGATATTTTAAAATAAAGTTTTATTATTGTGTTAAATATTTAAAAGAAGTAATAAGGTGGATAAAGGAAATTAATTGTTGAAGTGAATGTTTGCTAATCATTTTTAATTGTGGAGATTATAAGGTGTAATTGAGAATAAATGTTTTGTAATGGTTAAATAATTTGAGAGAATATTTGAATGAAATTTTGAGAAGATTTTTGCTACCTAACTTTTGATATTGGCAAAGAGGGTGATTGTGATTGAGACAAGTTTTAAGGTCAAAAATTCATCAAACCAAAGGTATGGGCACATCTTCCTTGTGAATGAAATATATTGGATGTTATGAATGCTAAGTTGGAGTGAAAAAGGATTATTTGATAAGCATTGTTGGAAATATTGAGTGAGCCTTCATGTGCATGATTAGGGTTTATGAAATATCATGAGTATCATTATTATGTGAAGTTGAGAACTATCTTGAACTAGGGTTTGTGAAAGATCATGAGTATCATTGTTATATGAGATTGTTTGATAAACATTATTGGAAATATTTGAGTAAGCTTTCATGTGCATGATTAGGGTTTTAGAGAGACCATGAGTATCATTGTTATGTGAATTTGGATCATCTTGAATCAAGGTTGAGTTCCATAGTGTGAGTTGTTGAATGTATTATGAAACACTTGTTTCAGGTTTGTAAGCAAGTTTTATTTCATTCAGTGATTGATTGAGCATAATTGATTGAAAGCATTGGAGTGATAATTCAAGTTCTGTGAAACAAATTGTTCTTTACTAATTTTAGAAAGAGATTGAAAGTGATTGAGTGTGAAACATATTGAGTCTCTTACAATTCTCTATATGTTTCTATGGTTAAACAAAATTTTGAGTGAAATTTTTTTGTGAGATTGAAGAGGTTTTTTGGAAGAGATCAAGTTGAGTTTTGTGAGTGTGAAACATATTGAGTCTCTAATCATTCTTTATATGTTTCTAAAGTCAAACAAAATTTTGTGTGAAACTTGTTTGTGTGATTGAAAAGATTTTTTGTGATAGATTGATTTGAGTTGAATAAGCGTTTGTAAAAGCTAGTGGACATATTTGATTAAGTCCTAGAGTGGACTTCAGGACAGATTTAAGCAAGCTTTTGTAAAATCTTATGAGCATATTTGAAGTAAGTCCTAGAGTGGACTTAAGGACTGAGTTGAGTAAGCTTTTGTGGAAGCTTACAATGCAGATTTGAGGTAAGTCTTGGTGAAGACTTGTTGAGCAGATTGGATAAGTTCTAGTAAGGACTTGTTGAGAAGATTTGAGGTAAGTCTTGGTGAAGACTTGTGAATAGATTAGTATGAGCTTTTGTGGAAGCTTACAATACATATTTGAGGTAAGTCTTTGATAAGACTTGTGAGCAAAGTTGATTGATTTTTTCAAACCTTGAGTTAAGGTTTGGGGCAGATCTAGTAGAGTTGAGTTGTGATTGGATCAAGCTTTGTGTTAAGGTTTGAGAATATATTTGAGGATAGTGTATGGTGCATATTTAAGGATAGATTTGTGCTACAACAAAGACAGATATTGAGAAGATTTGTGCTAGACCAAATGACTATGTTCAGTGTAAATTTGAGATAGATATTGAGAAGATTTATGCTAGATCGATGGACTGTATTTAGTACATATTTGAGATAAATATTGAGAAAATTTGTGGTAGATCGAAGGATAGTGTTTAGTGCAAATTTGAGACAAATATTAAGAATATTTGTGCTAGACTAAAGGAATGTGTTTAGTGCAAATTTGAAATAGAGATTGAGTAGATTTATGCTAGATCGAAGGATAGTGTTTCATGTATATTTGAGATAAAGTTGAGAGTAAGCTTTGGAGGTGATAGAGCAGAAGATAGTAGTCTCCAGTGGATAGTGATCCATTAGCTAGGATAGTGAGGATAGAGATATTCTGAGTGAAGATAAAGTCTTCTATGGATAGAGATCCACAAGATAGTGCAGTGGAGGTAGTAGTCTTCTAAAGGATTAGCAACCAGAGTAGAGGAGGAGTTCTCCTATGGATAGAGTTCCACAAATCAGCTTTAGGAATTGGTATCTCCTATAGATAGGTATCCACAAACTTGATTAGGGAATTGGTGTATCCTTTGGATAGAGGTCCATAAATATTGTAATAGGTAAGGATTACCAAGAGATCTATTAAGAAAATTTAGTGAAATATTTTCTTCATGGACGTAACCCACGTTGGGTGAACCACATTAAATTGGTGTCTTTATTGTGTGTGATGATTTGTGCATTGCTTTGATTACTTATGTTGATATTGCCATTGATATATTGGATAATATTGTTCAAGAAAAAAAAAGTAAAAAATGGTTTTATACTATTCACCTCCCTCTTAGTATAAGTTTGTGTTCTTCAATTGGTATCAAAGTGGTTTCCTTCGGAAGAGTTTAATAGCTTGAAGGAAAATCTCACAAGAACACATATGGATTCTCATAATGGATATTTAGAGAATTCAACACCATTGTTCGATGGGAACAATTATGCACTTTGGAGTACAAGGATGAAGTTTCAACTAATGACACTTGGAAATGAAATATGGGAAGTAGTTGAGAATGCATACATACAACCAACTACTCCAAGCATAGATAAATATGATAAGATTGTACAACTAAATAATTCAAAGGAAATGAATGGAATATTAAAGGGTTTGCATGAAATAGAGTTTATAAAGGTTGTGCATTGCACATCATCCAATGAAATTTGGGATAAGTTGAAAGGCATATTTGAAGGAGACAAAATGGTCAAAAGGGCAAAGTTGCAAAATTACAAGAGAACATTTGAAGAATTAAAGATGAAGGATGAGGAAAACATTGATGCATATCTACTTCATGTATATGAGGTTGTTAACTCCATGCAAGGACTTGGACTTAAATTTGAGGAAACATATGTTTACGATAAGATTTTAAGGTCACTTCCAAAAACGTATAGTCAAAATATTGCAGCTATAAAAGAGTCAAAATATATTGAACTCTTGACAAGGGATGAATTATATGGAATTATCATAGCTTTTGAGATGAGAATAAAAGAGGAACCTATTCCCTAGAAAGAAGTAGTTTTCAAAGTTACTAAGAAAATAAAGGGTAATAAGTTAGATTCAAGCAATGAGTTATCCAGTGATGAAGAAGAAAATTATGGCAGAAAGAACAAGGACTCAAGAAAGTATAAAGGTACAAAATCAGCCATATATTTTAAATATGGAAAATATGGTCACTATGCTATTGATTGTCCTAAAGATGGAAATAGCAGTGGTGATGATAAATAGGATTATAAGAACAAGTACGCAGAAAAACACAGGTATCAAAAGAAAAATAGGGATGGAGAAAGCAAGCAAGGAAAGAAAATTTTCCAAAGGCATAAGAAGAGTTTTTATGTAGACAAGGTAGGTAAAATTTCAAGTGATAGTTATGACAGGTCCTTAGATAATGAAGAAGAAGAAATTCTATTTATGATAGTAGAAAAATAAGATGCTAGAAAGAGAGGTCAAATAATTCTCAAGTTTTTTAGATGTGGTAAATTTGGTCATCTTGAAGATAGTTGCACAAAGAATGGATTCAATTTCAGTGAAGATAAATTTGAAGATGCTCTTGAAGGTCCAGAAGAAGAAATTCTTCTAATGGCAATAGAAGAAGAAGGAAGTAAATAAAAAAAAGGAGAATTTGATCTTGAGGGTGAGCTTATTTATGCTCTTGATGCATTAAGAGAGGTAAGAAAGTAGAATTCAAAACTCAAGCTTCAATTTCAAGAATGTGATAAAGAGAAAGGAAGGCTTATACAAGAACTCAATGACTTGAAAGATAAATTTGAAAAGAGAAAAGGAGTTGAAGAGGACATGATTGAACAGTTAAAGATAAAAGAGCAAGAATGTGATATTCTAAGGAAAGGACTTGAAAAGTTTAATAACAAGATATATTAGTTTAAGAAAAGTTCAAAAGATTTGGATGATATTATCAAATCACACAGGTCTCCATTTATAAATATAGGAATTGGTTTTGAACAGGTACAAAAAGAAAAAGGAGAGGAGTCAATATGAAGCTCCAAGAAAGAAGAAGCTTCAAAAGAAGAAAGTGAAAGAGAAAGTGAGACTTCTAAGGAAGAGTTGAACAATAAAAGGTTCAATAGGTAAAGGAACAATACACAAATGAGAAACATATGGAATAGCAAACAACACATAGAAGAAAAGATTAAGAGACCAATGAGGTCAAGGTAAGGTTTATTCAATGGATGATGCTTCTCATGTCACAAGTTTAGGCACAAGGATACACAGTTAAGACACATGAAAGACAAGAATATGGGAATTTCAAAAACATATATCTTTTTTAAGGGTATTGCTACTCTTGTAATAAGTTTGGTCACAAGGTAGTAAATTGTAAGGTTCATGACAGGAATGGATATGGCTTCACCAGGAGAAACCCTAAGATATTTGTACCTTCAAGGAATAACAACATTAAGTGTTATAAGTGCAATAATGTTGGGCTTATAGCCAAGTGGTGTAGAGCAGAACTTCCAAAGACAAGCAGGAACATGAACAGTCAAAGAAAATCAGAGAGATCAGTTAAGGAAGAAGGTAGACAAAGGTAAATATTAGTGTATGGTAGGAGTAGAGATACTCCCACACCAAAATTAACCACCTCAAGAGGAGGTGGGGAGGGGCTAAGCTAAGAGTCTCATTCTTAGCCCCAAGCCCTAAAGGTGTGTTAAAATATTAATGTGCACTATGCCTTATATCTTGACAAGTGTCATGTTTTTCATATAGGCTTATGCCTATATATTGTAATCATTAACATGTGTAATATATCTCATCTATTCAAATCTCAACATTTGGTATCATAATGCAGTCGCTCTCTTATCCAGTGAAAACCCTTGAGGGGGGATTTCCCTCATGGAAATCCTCCCTCCCCCTCATTTTATTTTTCTCCCATTTTTATTTTTATTTTCAAAAAAGCGAGTATGCTCTCCATACTCTGATGGATGGATCAGAAACCAGACCTTTGAAAAAAAAATCATGGCTGTCCATTGTTTTTTTTAGAGTGATTTATTGGGGAAGATAGATTTTTTTTCGGGGAGGCATCTGTTCGAAGAAGTAATTTCTCGACAGAGAAATGAAAAACAGGATACCAATCATGACTACCAATACTTTTTTAGGAAAATTTCTAGTTAGTTTAAATTTAAGGGTTGTGTTTGTAGATTTTTATCTCTAGCTTGTAGAATGGGACCTACCTGCCTTGTGGAGACTGTGTTGCCTTTGCTGTGATATTGCTAGATATTTTAGCCTTTGCACACCACTTCAACCGTGGTCAAGTGCAGTAGCCCTAATATGTGCATAGCGTAATAGCATGGAAGGAGAGTGCTCCCAAAACTGTGATGAGGAAAAAAAAAGTATTGTACAATATGCAAATGATGGATGAAAATGGAGCAAAATAGAACAAAACCACCTTCTTTGTGCTGATGTGCTGAGGGGTGCTGTTGCGCAATGTGGTGATCAAGAGGAACTGATCGGCTCTATCGAGCCTTGGTC
Organism: Wollemia nobilis; assembly: GCA_028583015.1. Lineage (NCBI taxonomy): Eukaryota > Viridiplantae > Streptophyta > Pinopsida > Araucariales > Araucariaceae > Wollemia > Wollemia nobilis. The sequence goes on from JAQPPZ010000267.1 coordinate 1,352,749, forward strand.
CTCTCTTTGAAGCCCACAATATCTTAGACTTTTCTAGGTATATCCAACGAAATAGAGGACAGCGTGCCAATTGCATGCCTACTGGTGAAGGTTCGATCCATGGTGAGTGCCATCTGGCTATGCACCACCGCAAGATTAAAGATGATCACCCATCTGCTAGTGGGAAACAACCCTCCATTGATGGAGGTCAATCGAATTGGAGTTACAACACTAGCTCAAAGCGCCTTTGATCGCCTGCTATAGGGCTTACATAGGCCTTTTGGAGGAATCAATGAGTGCATACAACGATCCGAATAAAGCACATAGGCACAGATCTAGACAACTTGCTTGCTACAAATGCTGAATGAACACCAAGAAGAGGAGGTATCTCATTACATAATCACTGCTTGACTACACAACTTCAGCTTGTTGGCACCATATTCTATGCTAATGGGTATTGAATCCAACGATTTGGGCCATTTTTTTAGTTGTAGAGCCAAAATGTTTTTGGCAGAATATATTTTTTATTACAGATCCTTTTTTTTCGGCTACGGTGATTAGCCGACTCAACAGTGGATAAAGGTGATGGAAGCAATGGAAAAGTCTGAAGAACTTAGTGCAGCATAGTGGCTCCCACTTTGGTGGCAGCGGTTTGGCGATGATTTCCCAACCACCTGTTTCGAAGCAGCCAGATCCAAGCGCAGGCGTATTTGCTTTGTCATCAAATTCAGCCCCTACCTAATGTTCTTGAACCCAGTTTTTTTTCTCTATTATTTCATGATGCAGACCTGGAAAAGAAGCAGACCATTTTTTGCAAGAATGCGGTGGGCGATCATGGTAGAGTTCTGAGGTGAATATAGCTCTGTGCATCACAATTTTCTAGTTTCCCTACTGTTACCGTGCGTGGAGTTATGTTTGGCTGCATTTGGATTAATTGCAGATTGGTGGTAATCGCAGTGGGCCCCCGTACCACAAGTTGTTTGACCGTCGACGTGGCTTCACTCCTGCCCCACTTGTTATCGCTTCCATGCTTCGTAGATTTTGTGTCATTTATACTGTGATAAAAAGTGATCGTTGAGATTCCCAGCTGTCTGGACGTGTTATTTCCTTCAATATTTACATGAGATCTGCATTCTTTGTGTCCACCATGACAAGCAGATGATTACGACGATGTCAAATGTGGAAATATATTTCTAGTTTATATAGTTTTGACAGTTGAGCTTTTTTTTTTTTGATAGAAATATATTGTTGAGAAGGTGTTTGACCTATTGAAGGAGGCTTAGATTCAAACCCTGCTCGACCGCTACCACTTTCTTCACATCATTTAGAAGCATCACAGTAATACCGAGGATGAGAAGTCTGCATCTTTCATAGTGTTGCAGAGGACAAAATTATATTTTCAGCAATGGCCGAAGATTGAGGGACTCATGCACGATGGTGATGTTTTTTGTGCAAGCAATTTGTAGTAAATGTACCAACCGAACAGCAAGTGTTTGAGCATGATTCAATGTGCTAAAAGTCCTCTAGATCAACCGCCAAGGAGCCAACAAGACGTAAGAAACTCGAACAATCGGGGCTATGTGCCTATATTTCCCACACCGCACAGAGATAGCTAGTAAGAAGCCTGGTGATTATTCTCACAGCAACGTCCCACTGTGAGCCGCACACCAGCCTGCATTAAAGATCATATATTGGTTGATCTAGTAGCGCATTTGTGAAGATGATCTAGCATCGACAGTAGTAGTCCAACTTTTGTTCATGGTGGAGAACAATAGCCTGAGGGAGCTTGGAGAAAATTAAGAAGAGTCATGATTTTGTAGACATGATCGATGTTCCCGCATGAAGTTTGATCTAGATTATGAATAAATGGGCAACTGGATAGACAACGATGAAGAGTACATAGTAGTTGTTGTTGCAGATATTGTCATTGATGTTTATTCCAGAAAGTTTTAAATATTGTTTTAAGTACTGCTCAGGTAAATAGTAGCTCTTCCTCATTAATCACGAAGCTATTATGGGTGATCACACACACCACCACACGTAACCTGCATTAAGTGATGCCAGTGCATCTAAAGCTGATGGAGACAAGAATGGTGCCTTCTCCACTGATGTGTGCAGATGGAAACATTGCGTACCAAATTTTTCCATGAAGATAATTTGGCCCACCCTGGAAGTGCTGCTGTTATTGGGCAATGCGATGAATGGACTGCATGTAAGCATTGGATTATTGGGAGGAGGTGCTTGATGCTGTCATACGCTGCAAACATTGTACACACCAGGAAACAACCATTTTAGGCACTCCAAGAACCTCCTACAAGCAATGGAAGAAAGTAGCCTCCTCCTATCTTGGCGATGGACAAAAGCATTGAAAATTATGCTCGTAGTTGTTTCTGTTGAATTTACGGCCAGTGATTTTGTGGTAGTTTGTCAGATAATTTTCTGTGAACAAAAAGCCTTCCTCAACTATCTCTTGGTGGATAGGTATAATAGAAACAATAAATTTTCACTTGGACGATGGTAACAGTGGGATCTAAACAACGATATTTGTGTGAGTTATATAATATAGTGGAAGTGGTGGTCGCCATATTCTGTGTTACCTATGTGATTGGCGTCACTGGCAATAATGTGTCCACTCAGTTACTGTGGGTTCTAAACTACATGTTGCAAATTGGCGCTATGTGTCTCCTCCCCAATATTTTTTGGGATTTATTTGAGCACTACAACAAAAGTGGAAATTAATTTTATTGCTGATGCTACATTTTTTGGGTTGAACTGTTTGACCACCGTTCATATTAAACTCATCGGCGAACTCAAACACGTTTGACCACCGTTCATATTAAACTCATCGGCGAACTCAAACACGTCTTGTGAAAGTCACATCTTGGGCTTGTTGCTGCTTCAGTGTTGACTGACATTTTTTTTATTATTATAAATCTTTCCGCTGTGATGCGCCCGATGGATAGAAATGTTGAATATGGAGTTCTGATGGGTTAGAACGGACTATTTTCTATTGAGATTGACATCGTCTGATTTGCTAAGCCTCCGATTATTACCTGATGCAACACTAGACCGCTCATTGTTGCTCCTTCTACTTGTTGCCAGCGGGTGGTCACATGGAAACCCTAGGGAGAGAGAGCGCTAATGTGGCAGCCGAGACTCAGTTTTGTGTGCTATCCAAGAATCTGCTTCCACATTTTTTAAAATATGTTCTTCCTTATTTTTTTGCTCACTACTTTGCTTTTCTTTATCCTGCAAGATAGGCTTTGAAGAAGATATTTGTAATGCAACCTGATTACCGGTGTTCATCTGACTAGATGCCTCCACACACTGACCTGGTGAAGACATAGATGGACTGACACCAGGAGATAATTGTGCTGTAGCTGGGGATGCTCCTAGAGGTCCTAAAGGAACTATACCAGGAGGTTGTGAAGATGGAATAATAGAATCCTGAGGCAGGCCCACAGGTCGTGATGGTAAAAATCCACCTGGATATGGCATAAAGGGAGGACGATGCAATCCTCCCAACTGTGTTGGATGCAGCCACGGTGTTTGTGAGGGCAGTCCCAGAGGTGGACCAAGTGGATATGTCTGATAGGCTAGTTGTGGTAATGGTGTAGCAGAATTAAAAATTGTTACTACTGGTCGAGGAGCCATAGAAGTGCTTTCTGCATTACTAGGAGGCGTTTTCATGGGTGTGTATCGCACGATAGTTTTTTTAATTTGTTTAATTTATCTTAAAGTTTTTTTTTTTTTTATTTGTGGAAAACATCCCAAAAGGGATGCCACTTTCGGGTAAGACCCAAGGAGGCAGGGGTATCCATTCCGCCAAAAACGCCCGGGACTCGGACCTGGCCTACCACCTTTGACATACTCAAGGAGCAAACAAACACACAAAACCAAATTAAAAAAAGTAAATAACAACAAAAATAATAAAATAAAATAAAAAACATGCTCCTTGAGTGTGTCAAAACCAAAAGCACAACCAAACACGCACAATAAGATAAAAGAAACCACAACACAAACCACATAGAAAAACACAAGAACCACATAACAAAACACAAACAAGACAAAAACAACAGAACACTACAAAGACATAACCCAAAAAAACATGAAAAATAAACACAACCAAAACCTAAAAAATAAAATAAAAATAAAAACAACCAACAACAGACAATAAACAAAAATAAAAAACATAGAAAACACTCACACATAAAAAAAATGAAATAACACAAACAAAGAGAAACCCAAGAACAAGAACGAAAAAAAACACAAGAACAATAACAAAAAACATAAAAAAAAAAAAAACAACAGAAACACAAGAACAACAAAAAACAACACAAAGAACACAAAAACAAAACAAAACAAAAGAACCCACCCACCTTAAAAAACTAAACAAAGAAGACAAAAGAAAAAAAAAATGAACAAAACAATGACCTATCTAGACCAGAAGACTATTAATGCAAGAATCAACAGAGGAAACAAAATAAAGAATAGAATGAGCTAGGGAACTAAAAAAAACTGAATGAACCAAAGAGAAACAAAAAAAAAAACAAGAAGAAACTAGGTACCTTCGAAGCTGGAGCCATCCAAAGAAATGATAGAAAGAAGAGCTTCCCTAATTTGAGAAGCCCACCATATAGGAGGGTGGCCATAACAAGTAAGATCACCTTTGTCCAAAGCCCAATTAGCTAAAGCATCGGCACTCTTGTTTTGATCTCGACCACATGATTGTAATCAACTTTCAAAAATCCCATCTGGATTAAGCTGAATCTTCTCAATAATTCTTTTTATTCTCCAATCCACCTTATGATTCTTAGAAGGAGTCTTCAAGAGATTAATCATAAGTTGAGAGTCGAGACTCAACTAACACCTTTTCCCATCCAACCTTAGTAGCCTCCTGAAGGCCTCTAAGGATACCATACCCCTCGGCAAGGTTATTGGAAAGAATACCCAAATTCTCAGCAAAAGTAAAAACCAGGGAGCCATCCGAAAGTCTACCAATTCCTCCCACACTTGGCTTTTCCGGGGTTCCCTCTAGAGGCTCCATCGGTATTGACTTTTCCAAAATCCTTAGGAGGAGGTTGCCAATTTCTAGTCCTATCCATCTTACTAATACTCACATTCCCTTTAAGTTGGTTGCCCTTAGAAGGTTTAATCTTCAATCTTTGCATCACTTGATCCCATCTTTGGTGGGAGTTTTGGGGGTGATTAAGGAGTTGATGGACTGATTCAACTAAGTTGGCTATGGTCTTTTGCCAAATATAGTGAATATCCTTCCTATCTTGATTAAAAATTTGGTTGTTCCTTTCATTCCAAATATTCCAAAGAAGAATGGTAGAACCCATCCAAACTAAGCGCCTAATAAAATGATCAACACCCTCTTGATTAGGCCAATCCCTCCAAAGTCTGTTCAAAAGTGAAAAAATTGGACCACTTGTAAGCCAAGTAAAGTTGCCATTCTCCTCCATAGCTCGAAGGCTAAAGTACACTCAATAAAAATATGGTTGATATTTTCTACATTCTCTTCACACATTTCACATCTAAAAGGGCCATGAAAACCACGCTTCATAAGTTGCTCACCGGTAAGCAACCCTACGATGCAATAAAATCCAATTAAAGAACCTCACCTTAGGCCGGAGCTTTTGAGCCCACAATTGAGAAAATATGTCGAAAGAATGGTTGGGATTATTATGGCATAAGGTCAAATAACCTTGAGCAAGCTGAATACTCACCCTTAGTAGTGTTGTTCCATCCAAAACAATCTTTTTCATGGGACCAAGAGAGGGATCTCATATGAAGGATGCCTTGGATATCTTGTCTTTGCCTTTCTGGGATTTGAATAGGCCAGTCCTCAATAGGGATCCAATATCTACCAACCTTTGAATTACCGGTATGGTACCGACGAGTAATTAGCCACCTTTATCCAATTAGCTCGGTGAAGCTCCTCCATCCAAGGCCTCCAATCGGGAAGCTGAGTTATCAAAGGCTTGTGACCATCCCAAGAATCTGTCCAAAAATTTGCATGTTGACCATTATGAATGATCCAAAATAATTTTTTCTTTATCAAATCCTCACCAGTCTTAAGAAGCGCTAAAATGGGAGAACCTTTGGTAGGAAGTTGATAGCGAACAAGGTCTTCGGGACTTTTGTTCTCGGCATATTTAGCACGGAGATTATTGGCCCAAAGAGCATTGGGGTTATGCAACATCCTCCAATATAATTTAGGGAGCTAAAGCTTTGTTGTTATTAATTGAAGACCGGAATCCTAACCCCCCTTCACTCTTAGGAAGACATAAAGTATCCCATTTCACCAAGGCCCATTTTCTTTTCTCCTTAGTACCACTCCAAAGGAAACGATGACTGATTTGATCCAATTCTCGAAGAACGGCCTTTGGGATATTCAAAACGGAAGAAACATAAATAGGAATAGCTTGAAGGACTGATTTTACCAAGGTGATTCTACCCCCGAGAAGAAAGCCACTTGTTGGTCCACTTTCCAATTTTCTTCTTGACTTTGTCCAACAACCAATTCCAATCTTTATTTTTCTGCCTTTTAATATTTATGGGAATACCTAAATAAGTGATTGGAAGAGAGGTCTTCTTATATCTTAATTTATCCAAGACCATGGATTCCTGTCTAGCAGAGCAGTGAAAGAAAATAACTTTAGATTTGTCTTCATTGATCAAGCGCCCGGTAGCCTTAGAAAAACAGCTAATGATTTGCTTAATATTAGAAGCTTCCTTAGCTGTAGCTTTACCTAAAAGGGTAGAGTCATCCACAAATTGAAGATGAGAGATAGGTCTAGCTCCATGAGCAATGGTAACTCCCTCAAGGGTTTTGTTTTCCCTCTTTTTGGTTATAGTCCTACCCAAGCATTCGACAAGAATGATGAATAAATAAGGGGATAGCGGGTCACCTTGCCTAATACCTCTGGAAGGCGGGAAAGGCTGAGAAGGCCTGCCATTGATAAGAACTAAGTAGGAAACTGAAGAGATACATCCCATAATCCAATCCATCCAATCCTTAGAGAAACCAAATTGCCTCAAAACTTTGATAAGGAAGTGCCAATCCACTCTGTCATAAGCTTTGGATAAGTCTAACCGGATGAACATAGAAGGAGAATTTTGCATATCCATGGAATGGATGGCTTCCTGAGCAAGAACTATCTCATCTACTATTTGACGTCCTTCCACATATCCCCCTTGCTCTGGGAAATAATCTTATGCAAAAGAGGCTTCAACCTTTACTGCCATGATTTTAGTAATAATTTTGAGAAGAACATTACATAAAGCAATAGGTCTAAAAGCTGAGATATGATCAACCTCTTGAGCTTTTGGAACAAGAGTAATATAAGTTTTATTGATAACCTTCAAAATTTCTTTGGATTTCCTGGCTTCTTCCACCACCTCTAATAAATCAACATGAAGGATATCCCAGAACTCTTGGTAGAACTCAATAGGAAAACCATCAGGACACGAGGTTTTCCCTTTTTGCATTTTAAAAACTACTTTTTGAAGCTCATTGATAGTAATAGGAGCAGTCAAAATAGAGTTCTCCTCAGAAGTGATAAGAGAAGGGATTGCTTGAAGAACATTTTGTTGTGAAGCTGAGTCAAGAGGAGTAGCGGTAAAAATATTGGAAAAGTAATCAACAACAATAGAGTTCATGCCATCCCAAGTATAAACAACATCTCCAGAATCTGATTTTAAGGAAGAAATAAAGTTGTGAGATCTTCGAGCTAGAAGAGATTTGTGGAAGAAATTTGTGTTTCGATCTCCTTCTTTGAGCCATTGAATTCTAGATTTTTGCTTCCATAAGATTTCTTCTCTTTTTTCCCATTCCTCTAAACTGAGTTGTGAGTTTAATTTCATCTGCACTTCTCTTCTCTGTGAGGCCATCTAAACGGATTTTCTTATTCAAATTTTCAAGATGAGCAATAACTTCATGTTTTTTTTATGAACATCCCCAAACTCTTTCCAGTTCCAAGTCTTGATTTTGGATTTAATGTATTGCAGTCTTTTGGCAAAACAGAACATCTTAGTCCCATGCCTAGGTTTACCTTCCTTCCACCATTGTTGCACACGAGGTCTGAAGGAAATGTCTCTAAGCCACATTAATTGAAAACGAAAAGGAGAGAAACTCACATTGGTTTTCCACATTTCCACCATGAGTGGCCAATGATCCGAACCAGAATTATTAAGAGTCTTCACTTTAGGAATGTGACCATGGATTAAGAAATTTTCAGAGAGCAAAAACCTATCCAATCTCTCCATTATACAAGCTAAGCCTTGCCTTCTGTTAGACCAAGTCATAAGGCCATTATCCGGTTGGATATCCACAAGATGGAGGTTTGCAATATATTCGCTCATGAGGTCGGTACTTTTGTCCAAATTTCTATTTCCCCCCTTTTCTCATCCAGAGAGAGGATGGTATTGAAATCTCCTCCGATCAAGATCCAAGCTTTAGGAAAATGAGAGATAATATGAGTAATATCCTTCCACTTTCTTCTTTTTTCCTCCAAAGAAGTCGGGGCATAAACAGTAATGCAGAGCATAATCTGGTTGGAATGTCTACTTTGAATAGCTATAGCCAACAAACCCCAAGCTGCCAACCATATGGTGAATAACTACCTCTTTTGGGTCCCAAAGACAAGCAATGCCACCCGAAGTCCCTTGGGAGCCGAGGGAAACCACTTTTCCAGTGGCCAAATTTCTTGGCAATTAAGTCCATATCCTCCATTGACATCTTTGTTTCTTGAAGGAAAACAAGATGTGGATGATTTATCCGAATCATTCTTCTAATTTCATTTTGTTTTGAAAGACTCCCTTTGAGTCCTCTAATATTCCAAGTGATGATCTTCATTAATACCGGGGCTAAAAATGTTGGGAAGGGCATTAATCTTACCTTCCTCTACAAGCTTTTCACCTTCTTTTACCATATGATATTGATTGGTCTTGCGACCTACTTTTTGATTAGAATCCATCTTCAATTTTTTTTCCCTGTTTCTTGACTTATTCCAATTGAATCCGAGATGGCTTCTAACCTTGAAGAATGCTCATACACAACCAAAATTTTACTAGATGGTTCAATGGAGTCTATATTGGGACCTGCATTATTTGAAGTTTTGACATTTGAAATATTGTTTTTCTTGTGTAAATTTTCTCCTTTTTTTTTTCTGTTGAAAACCTTTGATTTGTTGGTTTGTCTCTGAGTTCTTTCCTTCATATTTAAATTGTGTTTCTAAGATTTCAGTTTCCATTATTTCCTCTTCCTCACTTGGGACATCATTTGTGGAAAGGATTTCAAACATATTAGCAAATGACTTTGATTGATCCTTCATTACTTGGTTTTTATGAGTGTTCTTCTTCTTAGGTATTTGGAAACCTGCTGAGTTTATATCTTCTTTCTTTTGATCGGGAATTTTATTTGGGCAAGCACTGGCCAAATGACCATATTCATGGCAAATTCTACAACGAAAAGGAATGTTCTCATAGTCCACTACTTGCTCCCAAGTGTCTTCCCCAAATTGTAATGTGATCTTTTTAGGTAGGGGTTTGTCAAAATCCATTAAAACACAAATTCGAGCATAAATAATATGTTCAAAATTTTGAGTACAATCAGCGAGTCATCATAAAAGTTCCTAAAGAGTTTCCAATTGAAGAAAAAATAGTAGGATTCCAAAATTCAATAGGGAGGCCAAAGAGTCTAACCCACACGGGAGCTATAGAAGGCATCTCTTCTTCGGCTTTAAATTTAGTATGCCGGGGCTTCATGAAAAGCCCTGCCCTTCCAAAAAACCAAGGACCCCCTTGAAAAGTTTTCTCTCTATCTTCATTGTTAGCAAATAAAACAAGAAAATAACCATTTGGATAAATAGAGATTTGTAACTCACCTTTAGTTTTCCAGCTTTTTGCAGCCCAGACTTTGAAAGGAGATAGACTCGGACGAAAACCCACGAACCGACAAATTAGTCCTCTTTTTTCCAAATCTTCAATGCCAGTCTGAATGTTACCCATATCAAGCTTAACAATAGGAGTTCCATCAGTTGCTTTAAGACATCCTGACTCCGTTTTCCTGGGATCAATCTTAGGCATTCTTAGAGGTTTATGAGAAGCCCTAATATTGATATTAGCATTGGGCTGAGGCTGTCCACCACGAAGGGCATCCCTAAAATTCATTTTTGGAGCTGAGTCTTCAAAATTCTTACCCTTGATAGGGGTTTTCACGGTAGAATTATTTTGTGGGTGCACCTTAGCACCAGATTCACTTGAGATATGAGCCATTTTTTGATCAACTGCTTGAAACTTATTTCGTGGTCTCTTTAATCCTTGCCCTAGACGCCGTGGAAAGGTATGGTTTTCACTTTTCTTTTGTGCAGCAAATTGGAAGCCGTTGTCACTCAAGTTCACAGTATGATCTATTGAAAGACAAATTTCTAACCCATCTTGTATCCCCTGCAACATTTCCTGCTAAAATATTGAGCATAAACCACAAAAATATTGGCCGCTAGGGCCCGAAGGCCCTAAAAACCAACCTCTGGAGCTGCTTGCACTCAACCCGAATGAAACCCTCGCATAGCCGCTTGCCAAATATATCGTTCACACATATGGATGCGCTAGGATCTGTGTTGCTCCAAATGATATGAAAATTGGTGGAGACGTTCTAGGGTTTTTCAGGCATCTACCCTCAAAATTTCAGCTCAATCCGAGTTCGGATGAGTGAGATATGGCCGAAACGAGTTCGGTAGTTTGGGCAGTCCTACGAAAAACGTCTCTCTTTTTGTCGAGCACCAGTATGTGATTATTGATGTAATAGGTGTGGGGCTTGTTTCAATCCCATCTCTTAAAGTTTTTTAAGTGGAGGTTTTTTTATTTTAAAATGATGGTGGGGAAAATTATTTCAAAAAAGGAGGTAGAGAATCCTTTTATAAAGTGGAAGGAGACCACTGCTGGACTCTTTTCTTGGTGTCACCAGAGCCTTTGATTACATTGAATTGCTAGTTTTCCACATTGATAGCCGCACAACTGTGCATCATCATTTCTGGATCACCGCCTGGTCCATCCACAAATGTGGGCAGTAATGGCCCAGTTCTTCTTTTTCCATGGGCTATAATGAACATTAACCTTTTAAATCAAAAGTGAATGGGGTATTTTATTAATATGTATGGTTAAAAACATGTGGGGCAATAACTATTTATCATTTTTCCCACATGGTGTGGAAGGGCCTTACATGGCCATTGTATTATTCCCATGGAAATTTTGAAATACTTCTTTGCGAGGGAATGTTTTTTTAAAGTCCAAGTTTTATTATTTCGAGGCATATTTTGGAATATTTCAATGTGAGGGAAAATTGAAGTTTTTTTCGCCAGAGAGCAATACTTTTTTATTTTGCAACAGATTGTAAAGAACCAAAGAACAACAATGGTGAAGAAAAATAGGATCACAGGTACAAGGAATCAGAAAGATATAGGCATAAAAAAAAAAACAAGGATGGTCAAAACAGACAAGGAAAGAAGTTCTTCCAAAGACAAAAGAAGAGTTACTATGCGGATAATGCAAGTAAGTACTCAAATGATAGTGATTCTAGTTCTTTAGATAATGATAGAGATGAAGTCCTATTTATGATTGAACAAAAAGAACCAGTTAAAAAAAAGACTTAAGTTATTCTCAAGTTTTTTAGATGTGGTAACTTTGGACATCTTGAAGATGATTGTACAAGGAATGGTTATAGTTTCAATGATGATGAGTATGAGGATGCACTTGAAAGACCAGATGAAAATATTCTAATGGCATTAGAAGAAGAAGTGAGTGATCCTATAGAAGACAATCCAAAAGAAAGTAATGATCTAGACAAAGACAAATAAATAGAAGAATATTCAGAAGAGAATGGATATGATCTCAAGGGAGAACTTATCTATGCCCTTGACACAGTTAGAAGGTAAGAAAACATAACTCTAAGCTTGATATTTACTTACAATAATATGATGAAGAAAGAAAACTACTCATATAGGATTTAGAAAAATTCAAAGCTAAGGCAAACAGGTTCAAAGACAAGTTAGAAGCAAAGATCTTGAAATTGAGAAGTTAGCACAAGAAGTGGAACTACTAAAATAAGTCTTAGAGGACTTCAAGATCAAGATGAAGCGATTTAAAAATATCTCAAAGAACTTGGATAAGTTCATCAAGACACAAAATCCTACATCAAGTAATATAGGTCTTGGATTTGAGAAAGCTCAAAATAAACAGGAAGGAGAGTCAACTTCAAGTTCTAAAGAGGAAACTTCATATGAAGATACTTTAGAAGAAGACAATGTAAAAGAAAGTTAGACATCATAGGAAGAGTTGAACAATAGAGAGTTCAATGGAGACAAGAACAATGCATAGAGAATATACAGATGGAACAACAATCAGAACAGGAGACCAATAAAGTCAAGACAAGGAAGCTTCAATGAAAGATGTTTTTCATGTCACAGGTTTGGGCACATGGTTTCACAATGTAGGACACATGAAAGATAGGAATATGAGAATAGATAACATTTTCATGGGTATTGCTACTCATGTAATCAGTTTGGTCATAGGGAAAAGAATTCACTAGGAGAATATATGGCTTCACTAGGAGAAATCCTAAGACATTTGCACCTCCAAGGAATAAAAATAGTAAGTTTTATACATGCCATAATGATGGTCACACAACAAAATAGTGTAGACTGGACATTCCAGAAATAGGTATGAACAGGATCGAAAACATGAACAAGAACATAAACATAAACATGAATAAGAACAGGAACAAGAATAGCAACAGGAGCAAGAATATGGATGTGAATAGGAACAAGAACAAGAACAGGAACATGAATGATGAAACAAATAGAAACAGTCAGAGGAATCAAAAAATTCATAAAAGAAGAGAAAAGGATAAAGGTAAAGAATAGTGCTTTCAGGAAGTAGAAATAATCCCACCCCAAAATTAACCACCTCAAAAGGAGGTGGGGGAGGGGCTACGCTAAGAGGCTCAATCTTAGCCCCAAGCCCCAAATGTGACCCTTTGCCATTGATGTCAAATGGGGAGAGTGTTGGACATTTTGAGTCCCTAAGCTAAAATGTTGTCATTGATGTCAAAAGGTTATTTGATGTCAAAAGGATCTATGATGGCATGCACTATGTTTTGTGAAAAGTGCAAGGAAAGTCTTTTTGTGAAAACCAAGGCAGGCAAAATAAAAGGTTTTATTTAAAACCATGGATGGCAGATTTGAAATGGGTTTTTCTTAAAACCCAAGTTGGCTTTTCGTTTCATCGAAAAAGGTGCCCCGGTGATGGAGATATTTAATTTTAAATATTTAGTTTAAATTTTAAATTATTTAAAATTTTAATTTTAATTTTAAAATTAAAATAAAAGTAATCCGTCGACGTCGTCGAATATGAGGGAGAAGACTATAAAAGGATGACTAAGGTTTATTATTCCTCATCCTTGCTCTTGTGGTTAATGCGATTATTAGAAAGCGAAAAGAGCTCGTGTGAAAAATGTTTAAAGGCAGAGGCAACGAATAAGTTGAGGTGTGGTCGAATCCAAAGACATCGTGGGTAGTGTGGCCTGTTGGCAACTCGAGCAGCACAAAGGTGTTGGGAGGCAAGTGGTTGAGTGTTCGAATCGCGTGCACTTCATTTTGCTTGAGAAAGGAGGAATTAGTTTGTGTTGTCTATTGCGTGGAGGATAAAGGAGAGTGAGGCGCTTTTGGTCTTGTGTGGAGCGCTAGCTCACGTGGTGCGCAAGCGTCTGTTAGGATGCAGGAGCCGCAGGACTCAGGTTCGAATCTTGCGAACTCCCTTTTGTTGTGTAAAAGGGAAATAGTGCATTGGTTGTGGTTTTTCGTGCGCATGTTGCCAAGGTTTATATGTTGTGTTTGATATTCCGAAATTCATGCCAAGGTATGCATTAAAGTTGTAAAAGAAAATTAAAACAAATTTTTGTTTTATTGGGTGCTAAAAGTTAGTTTAAAATCTGTGCATAAATTTTATAGTAAAAGTGGTTTTTGGAGAGATAAGTAAGTAGGCATAGATTTTAATTTCTTTTAGGGTATAAGTGGTTTGAGGAGTAATAAGGATTACTACTTATTTGGCACATTGTTGAGATGTTATTTGGAGAGTGTTTTTAATTATTGAAACATTCTTGAGAAAAATATTTTGCTTGAGGGTTATTGAATATATCTTTGGTGGATGTGATTATTGAGTTGGAGTAAAAAGGTGTAAATTGAGTTATGCTTTATTTTGTGATTATTATTTGAAGTCCACTAACCCTCATTGAGATTGGAAAGGAAAGTTGTGTTGAGTGTGGCAGATTTTGTGGACAACTTCTTGGCATCAATAAGGTATGGGCACATTCTTCTATTGATTGTTTATGGTGGTTGATTTCTGAAATATCATTGGAGAGAAAAGGATTGATTGTGGTTTCCTTTTCGAAAGTGTTGGTTTAAATGCTTCAAGGTTTTCTGGTTTGAGTGTTGTGATTAAACCTTGTTTTATAAGCATTGTTGTTGAAGCCCATTGGTTGAGCAAAGAACTTGAACTTGAGTTAGAAAAGAACATGAGTATCATTGTTATGTGAGATTTGTGGTTGAGCATTGTTGGAAACATTTTGAGTTGATTGATTCATGCTTGGACTAGGGTTTGTGAGAAAGAGTTGTTCCTAGAGGTGATTGGTTGAGTAGAGTTGTTTGAGCCTAGTCAAGTGAATGTGTGAAGTGGTTGTTCAAGTTCCATAAAACAAACTATTCTATATTCTAATTTGAGTTGAGATTGAGTTGAGAAAGAAATTGAGTTTGTGAATAGAACATATTGAGTCTCTAACAATTCTCTTTATGATTCTATAAGATTGAGCTGAGTTGATTTGAGTTGAGATTGATTTGAGTTAAGATTGGATTTGAGTATAGAACATATTGAGTCTCTAACAATTCTCTTTATGCTTCTATGAGATTGAATTAGATTTGATTGTAGCATTGAGTTTAGAACATATTGAGTCTCTAACAATTCTCTTTATGATTCTATGAGATTGGACAAGTTCTGAGAGTTTATTAAGCTGATTTGAGGTAAGTCTTTGAGAAGGCTTGTGGACTAATTTTGAGTAAGATTTTGTGAAATCTTGCTATGCAGATTTGAGCAAGTCCTAGAGAGGACTTATTGAGCAGATTTGAGCAAGTTATGAGTGAACCTATTGAGCATATTTGAGCAGGTTATGAGTGAACCTATTGAGCAGATTTGAGGAGGTTCTAAGTGAACCTATTGATAGATATTTGGAGGTGATAGAGTACAGAGGATAGAGTCTCAATGGATAGAGATCCAATAGCAAGGACAATTGAAGATAGATCTGAGTGAGGAGTCTTCAAGTGGAGAGAGATCCACAAGTCAGAGCAGTAGAGAGACAAAGTCTTCTAGAAGATCACTAGCCAGAGCAGAAGGGAAAGAGTTCTCCTATGGAAGAGATCCATGAACTTGAGATTAGGGGATCAACATCTCCTTTGGACAGAGGTCCATAAACATTGTAATTGGGAAGGATTCCCAAGAGATTATTTGAGAAATATTTAGAAGAAATATTTTCTGTGGACGTAGCCCACATTGGGTGAACCATGTTAAAATGATGTCTCTCATGTGTGTGATGCTTTGTGTGATGTTTACTACTTTATTAATACTGATGTTACTATTTGGGGAAAAGTTTTATATTATACTGTTCACCCCCTCTCAGTATAAGCACATGTTCTTCAATTGGTATCAGAGCGGGTCTCTCCGTGAAGAGTCTAACAACTCGGAAGAAGATCCTTCGATAGCACACATGATCTCAAAAAGTGAAGAAGAGAGTGGGTTTGATATAAAAGAAGAATTCTTTGCTACTCTCAAAAAATTGGAAAGACTTAGAGAGAAAAATTCAAACTTGAAGGAACAAATTCAGGAAGATGAAGAAGCAAGAATGGAACTTATACAGAACCTTACAGAAGTCAAGATTAAGGTAGAAGAAGGAAAGAATATTGAGCAAGATATGACAGATCTATTGAGAGCTAAGGAAACAAAATGTGGAATATTGGAAGCAGAAATTGTTCTCCTAAGGAATAAACTGGAAGGGATCAAGATACTACAAAATACAGAATATGTGAAACAAAAGGAGGAATCAAGCTTCCAAAAAGTAGAAACTTCAAACAAATAAAAGCAAGCAAAGGAAGAGAGCAAAGAGGAACCATGGATAAGAGTTAATCACAAGAAGAGGATGACTTCTTCACAATATCCAAGATCTCCAAATAGGTTACATAATCTCTTTCATGGTCATTATTTTTCTTGCAATAAATATGGTCATATAGCTGCACATTGTACTCATCATGCAAGATACAATAGAAATTTCAATTCCTTTGCACCTCTCATGGATGATGATGTTATATGTTACAAATGCAATAATTTTGGGCATAAGGCTAGATGGTGTAAAATGATATTTCCTGAGTCTAGAAAAACAATTCCAACATCTAGGAAGAATGAAAAAAGGAATGATAGGGCCAGATCTATGTTAGTTCAAACAACCCTGCATGCTCAAAATAAAGAAGAACAATGGTATCTGGATAGTGGTTGCTCTAGTCACATGACAGGAGACAAAGACAAATTCATTGTTCTAAAGGAAACAAATAGAGGATCAGTAAGTTTTGGTGATAATGGATCAGCTAGGATTGTTGGGAGAGGTACTCTAAGTCTAGACAATGGAAAAACAAAAACAGAGAATGTTTTGTATGTCAAAGGGTTAAAGCACAATATTCTGAGTATAAGTCAACTTTGTGATCAAGGATATATGGTTACCTTTCATCCAGATAGATGTGAGATAATGAAAACTAAAATAGGAAGAATTATTGCAAATGCAAGGACTCCAAACAACTTATACATGCTCAATGAAATCAAAGGAGAAAAGTGTTTTCTATCACAAGAAGATGAGAGCTGGTTATGGCATAGAATATTAGGTCATTTGAATTTTGACAACATAGTCAGCATAAGCAACAAACAGGCAGTCAGAGATTTACCCAAAATAAGGAGACCTCAAAATATGATTTGTGCACCTTGTCAACATGGAAAGCAAACTAGGACAACATACAAACCAAAAGGCTATATGTCTTCTGAGCCTTTAAGTTTAATACATACTGATTTGTGTGGTCCTACCAGAACACAAAGTATTCAAGGTGAGAGTTACTTCATGTTGTTTGTAGATGATTATTCCAGAATGGTTTGGGTAACTTTCCTAAAAGAGAAGTCAGAAGCCTTCAAAAAATTCAGAGCATTCAAGGAATTGGTTGAAAATGAAATAGGCAAAAGGATTAAGTGTCTAAGATCTGATAGAGGAGGAGAGTTTACTTCAGATGAGTTTGTAGAATTTTGTGAACAACATGGAATCAAGAGAGAGTACTCAGCAACAAGAACTCCCCAACAAAATGGAGTAGTTGAAAGGAAGAACAGGACTATTGAAAACATGGCTAGAGCTATGTTAAATGAATCTAAGTTGTCAGATGGTTTTTGGAAAGAAGCAGTATCTACAACTATGTACATAATTACTAGGGCTCAATTAAGGGTAAATCATCACAAGACTCCTTATGAGCTTTGGAAAGGAAGACCTGCTACTGTAAAACATTTCAAGATTTTTGGAAGCAAATGTTACATAAGATGGGAAGATCAAAATTTGGGTAAATTTGATCCAAGATGCGATGAGGGAATTTTTCTTGGATATTCCACCAAAAGCAAGGCTTACAGATGTTACAACAAAAGAACACGCACTATGGTGGAAAGTATGAATGTAACAGTTGATGAAAAGATAGATTCCAGGGAGCCAATTCAGCAAGCAATATATCAAGAAGATGGATGTTGTCAAGAAGAATTTTGTGAGGAATCAGATAATGATGAAGAAGAAACACAAAGGCTTCTTCCTAAGACTCCTTCCAGGTATGTATAGAAACATCACCCAAAATATCAGATTATTGGAAATCCAGATGAAAGACAGACAAGGAGAAGAATAATAAAACCATCTCAACAAGCAAATTTTTCTTTGCTATCTAAGATTGAGCCAAAATATTTCTCTCAGGCTAGTGAAGATGAATTTTGGGTTAAAGCAATGAATGAAGAATTAGATCATATTGAGAAGAGCAAAACTTGGGAACTTGTTCCAAGACCAAAGGACAAAAATGTGATTGGCACAAAATGGGTCTTCAGAAATAAGTTGAATGAAGATGGACAAGTTGTCAGAAATAAAGCAAGGTTAGTTTGCAAAGGTTATGCACAAGTAGAAGGAATTGATTTTGATGAAACCTTTGCTCCAGTTGCAAGACTTGAAGCTATAAGGATGTTTTTAGCTTTTTCAAGTTTCAAGAACTTCAAGGTATATCAAATGGATGTTAAGTCAGCTTTTCTAAATGGGATTCTAGAAGAAGAGGTCTACATTGAACAACCAGAGGGATTTATACTATCAGATACACCAGATCAGGTATGCAGATTGAAAAAGGCATTGTATGGCTTAAAACAGGCTCCTAGAGCATGGTATTCAAGATTGGATAGGTACCTACAGGAACAGGGATTCAGGAAAGGAATAGCAGATAGTAATTTGTATATCAAAAATGAAGGAAATGATCTTCTAATAGTGGTTGTTTATGTTGATGACATAATTTTTGGGGGAAACAATGACAAAATGTGCAAAGAGTTTGCTAAGAATATGCAAAGTGAATTTGAGATGTCTATGCTTGGTGAATTATCATTCTTTCTTGGTCTTCATATTTCACAATCAGAAAAGGGAGTGTTTCTTTCTCAAGCCAAATACATCAAGGAGATGTTAAAGAAATTTAGATTAGAATATTGCAAACCAGTGAGTACTCCTATGGTCACAGGGTGTAAGTTAAGTAAGGATGATGAATCTCTAGAGGTAGATCAGAGACTATACAGATCTATGATTGGCAGCTTATTGTATGTCACAGCTACAAGACCAGACATAGTACAGTCAGTGGGATTAGTGGCAAGATTTCAAGCAAGCACCTAAGGAAACACATGTGGCAATAGTAAAAAGAATTTTTAGGTATCTAAAAGGGACTATGGATTTTGGACTTTGGTATCCTAAAAGTGATAGTTTCACACTCACAACATATACAGATGCAGATTGGGTCGGAAGTATTGATGATAGAAAAAGCACAAGTGGGGGAGCTTTCTTTCTTGGAGAAAGACTAGTATCCTGGTTAAGTAAGAAGCAAGTTTCAGTATCACTATCCACAGCAGAGGTAGAATATATTGCAGTAGTAGCTAGTTGTACACAGGTGTTATGGATGAAGAGGACTTTAGAAGACTTCAAGATAAAACATGATCAACCTATTCCTATACTATGTGATAATACCAGTGCCATATGTATCTCAAAAAATCTAGTAATGCACTCCAGGATGAAGCACATTCCGATTAAGTATCATTTTATGAGAGAACAAGTGTCAGATAAATAGGTCATATTGGAGTATGTCACTACAAAGGAACAAATAGCAGATATTTTCACTAAGCCACTCTCAAAAGACACTTTTGAGTATCTTCGAGGAAAATTGGGAGTGAGACTCCCACCCCAGAATTAACCACCTCATGAGGAGGTGAGGGAGGGGCTAAGCTAAGAGGCTCATTCTTAGCCCCGAGCCCCAAAGGTGACCCTTTGCCATTGATGACAAAGGGGGAGAGATTTGTGTATATTAAGGAAAGTTTTGATATGGGGAGAGATTTGATTTTTGAGAGAGCATTGAGCCGGGGGAGCAAAGTGGGAGCAGAAAAGAAGGTCAGATTTTAGTAAATGAATATGGGTTGCCATCAATGACAAAGGGGGATATTGTTGGACATTTTGAGTCCCTAAGCTAAAATGTTGTCATTGATGTCAAAAGGTTATTTGATGTCAAAAGGATCTATGATGGCATGCACTATGTTTTGTGAAAAGTGCAAGGAAAGTCTTTTTGTGAAAACCAAGGCAGGCAAAATAAAAGGTTTTATTTAAAACCATGGATGGTAGATTTGAAATGGGTTTTTCTTAAAACCCAAGTTGGCTTTTCGTTTCATCGAAAAAGGTGCCCCGGTGATGGAGATATTTAATTTTAAATATTTAGTTTAAATTTTAAATTATTTAAAATTTAAATTTAAATTTTAAAATTAAAATAAAAGTAATTCATCGACGTCGTCGAATATGAGGGAGAAGACTATAAAAGGATGACTAAGGTTTATTATTCCTCATCCTTGCTCTTGTGGTTAATGTGATTATTAGAAAGCGAAAAGAGCTCGTGTGAAAAATGTTTAAAGGTAGAGGCAGCGAATAAGTTGAGGTGTGGTCGAATCCAAAGACATCATGGGCAGTGTGGCCTGTTGGCAACTCGAGCAGTGCAAAGGTGTTGGGAGGCAAGTGGTTGAGTGTTCGAATCATGTGCACTTCATTTTGCTTGAGAAAGGAGGAATCTATTTTGCATTGGCTGTTGCATGGAGGATAAAGGAGAGTGAGGCACTTTTGGTCTTGTGTGGAGCGCTAGCTCACGTGGTGCGCAAGCGTCTGTTAGGACGCAGGAGCCATAGGACTCAGGTTCGAATCCTGTGAACTCCCTTTTGTTGTGTAAAAGGGAAATAGTGCGTTGGTTGTGGTTTTTCGTGCGCATGCTGCCAAGGTTTATATGTTGTGTTTGATATTCCGAAATTCGTGCCAAGGTATGCATTAAAGTTGTAAAAGAAAATTAAAACAAATTTTTGTTTTATTGGGTGCTAAAAGTTAGTTTAAAATATGTGCATAAATTTTATAGTAAAAGTGGTTTTTGGAGAGATAAGTAAGTAGGCATAGATTTTAATTTCTTTTAGGGTATAAGTGGTTTGAGGAGTAATAAGGATTACTACTTATTTGGCACATTGTTGAGATGTTATTTGGAGAGTGTTTTTAATTATTGAAACATTCTTGAGAAAAATATTTTGCTTGAGGGTTATTGAATATATCTTTGGTGGATGTGATTATTGAGTTGGAGTAAAAAGGTGTAAATTGAGTTATGCTTTATTTTGTGATTATTATTTGAAGTCCACTAACCCTCATTGAGATTGGAAAGGAAAGTTGTGTTGAGTGTGGCAGATTTTGTGGACAACTTCTTGGCATCAATAAGGTATGGGCACATTCTTCTATTGATTGTTTATGGTGGTTGATTTATGAAATATCATTGGAGAGAAAAGGATTGATTGTGGTTTCCTTTTCGAAAGTGTTGGTTTAAATGCTTCAAGGTTTTCTGGTTTGAGTGTTGTGATTAAACCTTGTTTTATAAGCATTGTTGTTGAAGCCCATTGGTTGAGCAAAGAACTTGAACTTGAGTTAGAAAAGAACATGAGTATCATTGTTATGTGAGATTTGTGGTTGAGCATTGTTGGAAACATTTTGAGTTGATTGATTCATGCTTGGACTAGGGTTTGTGAGAAAGAGTTGTTCCTAGAGGTGATTGGTTGAGTAGAGTTGTTTGAGCCTAGTCAAGTGAATGTGTGAAGTGGTTGTTCAAGTTCCATAAAATAAACTATTCTATATTCTGATTTGAATTGAGATTGAGTTGAGAAAAAAATTGAGTTTGTGAATAGAACATATTGAGTCTCTAACAATTCTCTTTATGCTTCTATAAGATTGAGCTGAGTTTGAGTGAGTTGAGATTGATTTGAGTTAAGATTGGGATTTGAGTATAGAACATATTGAGTCTCTAACAATTCTCTTTATGCTTCTATGAGATTGAATTGAGATATTGATTGAGCATTGAGTTTAGAACATATTGAGTCTCTAACAATTCTCTTTATGATTCTATGAGATTGGACAAGTTATGTGAGCTTGTTAAGCTGATTTGAGGCAAGTCTTTGAGAAGGCTTGTGGACTGATTTTGAGTAAGCTTTTGTGAAAGCTTGCTATGCAGATTTGAGCAAGTCCTAGAGAGGACTTATTGAGCAGATTTGAGCAGGTTCTGAGTGAACCTATTGAGAATATTTGAGCAGGTTCTGAGTGAACCTATTGAGCAGATTTGAGGAGGTTCTGAGTGAACCTATTGATAGAGATTTGGAGGTGATAGAGTACAGAGGATAGAGTCTCAGTGGATAGAGATCCAACAGCCAGGACAATTGAAGATAGATCTGAGTGAGGAGTCTTCAAGTGGAGAGAGATCCACAAGTCAGAGCAGCAGAGAGACAGAGTCTTCTAGAAGATCACTAGCCAGAGCAGAAGGGGAAAGAGTTCTCCTATGGAAGAGATCCATGAACTTGAGATTAGGGGATCAACATCTCCTTTGGATAGAGGTCCATAAACATTGTAATTGGGAAGGATTCCCAAGAGATTATTTGAGAAATATTTAGAAGAAATATTTTTTGTGGACGTAGCCCACATTGGGTGAACCACGTTAAAATGATGTCTCTCATGTGTGTGATGCTTTGTGTGATGTTTACTGCTTTATTAATATTGATGTTACTATTTGGGGAAAAGTTTTATATTATATTGTTCACCCCCCCTCTCAGTATAAGCACATGTTCTTCGAGAGAGATTTGTGTAATGGGGAGATATTTGATATTTGAGAGAGCATTGAGCAGGGGGGAGCAATGTCCTAGGAGGAGCAGAATAAAAAGAAAGGTCAAATATTTAGTAAAAATAATATGGGTTACCATCAATGACAAAGGGGGAGATTGTTGGACATTTTGAGCTATTCTAGTTGTCATTGATGTCAAGGTGAAATATCGTCATTGTTGCCCAAGTGAACAAAGGAAGGAGTCATTAATTGCATGGAACACATCTTTGTTGTCACTAGAAACAATGCAAAAGGTTGTGAAATATGTGGGAAAAATATCATCTTATGAGGGTCAATGGTAAACCCATCATGGAAGATCAAATCAGTTTCATTAAATCCTCCAAGAAATAAAGGACCCATGTTGGTAGAAAGGTATCAAATGGAATGCAATATTAAAACCCATGGATGTATTTAATAAGCCAAAGTTTATATTTATAAATATAATTTATAAAGGCTAAATCTTTAGATTTAACTTTATAAATAATAAATGATGAGTTGATGTCATCACATCAAAGACCCACTCATAAATGTTTTAATTAGTTTCGACATCGAATAAATTGAAGTATTGACATTCAAAGTCAAATATGACTTCGTTTTTAAAAGGAGGCCATAAATCCCTTTAAAAAATGTATGCCTTAATCGATTTTAATTTGCACTCTTGATAACATTGTGAATTTTAGAGGGTCTGCATGGAAGAAGATGAAACACTCTTTTTCATCTGAAGAAGTAAGAAAAAATTAGAGGGGCTTGGAGGTTCCAAGCAAGGTGGATATGGTGGTCCATTGGCAGTGCACGTGGTGTTAATGCACTTGTGGGGAAGAGGACTCGCGTTTGAATCCCATTGAGGCGTGCGAAGGGTAAAAATTTTTGGTTTTCATTTTTCGAAAGGCACCATTTGAAAGTTGATAGGGCACACAACCCTTTATTTGTTTCAAACATGCATGGGGTGCACGTGGTCATGGATCCCATGTCTAAGGCTTTCGTGAAGGTGTTGGTTAGGGGTTCGAAACCCACAAAGTGCAAAGGTATTTTTTATTTATTTCTAATTAATTGCCTAAGGTTTGTTATTAATGCATGTTAGGAGTAATAAGGGTTTTTAAAGGTTTTAAAATGCAATTAAATGAAATAAATGATAAGGAGGAATAAGGAGATTGTGTGGAGGCTTAATTTATATAGTGATATATTAAGTCTATTGAGCATTAATTTATTTTAAAGGGTTTTTATTTTAAAGAAGACTATGATGAATGTTATTTTTGAGTTGGAGTAATAAGGTGTATTATGGATCATCATTTTACATAGTGTTATTATTAAAGTCTTCTAACCCTTATTGAGATTGGCAAAGAAGTAATTCTGAGTGTGGCAGATTTGTGATATCAACTACTTGTCAAGCAAAAAGGTATGGTCAAATTCTTCTTTGGTTGAATTGATTGAATGGCTTACTAGAAAATAAAGTTTGGAGTGAAAAGGATTTGATTAGGGTTTCCTTTTCAAAAGTGTTTGAGTTAATGCTTCAAGGTTTTTTGAAATTAAGAGTTGTGATTAAAACCTTATTTTATTAGCATTGTTGTTGCAGTCATTAGATTGTGCAAATAACTTGAACTTGAGTTAGAAAAAAACATGAGTATCATTGTTATGTGAATATTGATTTATGAGCATTGTTGTTAAAGTGAGTTGTTGTGCAAAGAACTTGAACTAGGATTTGAAAATAACATGAGTATCATTGTTATGTGATATTTGTTGTTGAGCATTGTTGAAAACATTTTGAGTTGATGTTTACATACTTGGACTAGGGTTTGTAAGCAAGGGTTGTTTCTTGAGTGATTGGTTGAGTGAAGTTGGTTGAGCCTAGTCAAGTGGGTGTATAAAGTGATTGTTCAAATTCCATAAAACAAACTATTCTATTTTTTAATTTGAGTAGAGGAAGTATTTGAGCATTGAGTTGAAACATATTGAGTCTCTAACAATTCTCCTTATGTTTCTAAGAGAGTGATTGAAAGTGATTGAGCATAGTGATGAGTATAGAGCATATTGAGTCTCTAATAATTCTATTTATGTTTCTATGAGATTGGACAAGTTCTGGGTGACCTTGTTGAGTATATTTGAATAAGTTCTATGTGGACTTATTGAGAATATTGAGCAAGTTCTAAGTGAGATTGTTGAGCAGATTTGAATAAGTTATGTGTGGACTTATTGAGAATATTGGACAAGTTCTGTGTGGACTTGATGAGTATATTTGATCAAGTTCTGAGTGAGCTTGTTGAGCATATTTGAATAAGTTCTGTGTGGACTTATTGAGTAGATTAGATGAGTTCTATGTGGAATTGTTGAGTAAATTTGTACAAGTTCTATGTGGACTTGTTGAGAAGATTTGAGTATAGGTTTGTACCAGACCTGAGATAGATATTGAGAAGATTTGTGCTAGACTGACTGGACTATGTTTAGTACAAATTTGAGTGAGCTTGTTGAGCATACGTGTACTAGATCGACTGGACTGTGTTTAGTGTAAATTTGAGCAGATTTGTGCTAGACTGACTGGACTGTGTTTAGTGCTGATTTGAGTGAGATTGATTAAGAAGTTTAGTGCTAGAATGACTGTATTGTATTTAGTGTAGATATTGAAAAGAGTTGTGCTAGATTTACTGGACCGTTTTTAGTGCAGAGATTGAGAATAATTGTTCTAGACTGACTATACCGAGTTTAGTGTAGTTTGAGATAGAGCTTTGGATGTGACAGAGTAAAGAGGATAGATTCTCCAGTAGATAGAGATCCATAAGCCAGGATATTGAGGATAGGTCTTCTGAGTGAGGACAAGAGTCTTCAAGTGGAGAGAGATCCACCAGTCAATGTAGTGGACATAGTGTCTTCTAGAGGATCACCAACCATAGTAGAGGATAAGGAGTTCTCCTGTGGATAGAGATCCACAAAAAATATTTATGGGATCAGTATCTCCTTTGGATAGAGGTCCATAAACATTGTAATCAAGAAAGGATTCCCAAGATATTAACTAAGAAAGTTTTAGTAAAATATTTTCTCCGTGGAGTACCCCGTATTGGGTGAACCACGTAAATTGTGGTGTCTCTATTGTGTGTGGTGTTGTGTACTTTGTTTTGATTACTGTTGTTGATATTGCTATCTTTACATTGCATATATTGCTTTGAGAGAAGAAGTAAAAAGTGATCTTATACTAGTTCACCCTCCTCTCAGTATAAGCTTGTGTTCTTCAACAAATATGCTCATAAAGTTATACATTGCATGGTTCATGTAAGAAAAAATGTTGATAGAAATGTTAATTCATTTGCACCTCTTATGGATAACAATATCATTTGTTACATATGTAATAATTTTACGCACAAGACCAAATGGTGTAAAACAATGTTTCTTGAATCAAGCATAAAGAAGGATGATCATAAGGTTCAAAAGAATACAGCCTCAAAAGTTTAGAAAAGGAAAGAGGAACAAGAAAATGAGAATTCAATATTGGTACAAACAACTCTTCATGCAAAAGATAATGGAAATCAGTGGTATGTTGATAGTCGTTGCTCAAGTCATATGACAGATGACAAAAGTAGATTTCTTTCACTTAAAGAAATCAATGGAGGGTCGGTAAAATTTGGTGATAATGCTTCAAAAAAAAATGTTTGAAAAAGGACTTTAATTTTAGATAATGGAAAATCAAAGAAAATGTATTGTATATTAAGGGATTGAAGCACAATTTACTAAGAGTAAGTCAACTTTGTGATCAAGGTCACATAGTCATTTTTAACCCAAATAGATGTGAGATTAGGAAATCCAATATAGAAAATCTTACTGCAGATTCCAGTAGAACCACAAACAATATCTACATGTAGAGTGAAATTAAAGGAGAAATTTATCACAAGAGGATGAGACTTGGTAATGGCATAGAAGAAGGGGACATCTGAACTTTGACAACATAGTAATAATAAGCAACAAACATGCAATTAGAGACTTACTCAAGATAAAAAGACCCCAAACCATAATTTGTGCACAATGTCAACATGGTAAGCAAACAAGAACAAGTTTCAATTCAAAATATTTTTCTTCATTCGAACCGTCGCAACTAGTTCACATTGATTTATGTTGTCCTACAAGGACAAAGAGTTTACAAGGTTAGAATTACTTCATGTTATTTATAGATGATTTCTCCATAATGAATTGGGTGGCATTCTTAAAATAAAGGTCAAAAGCTTTTGAGAAATTTCAAGTTTTCAAGGTTTTAGTAGAAAATGAAACAGGTAAAATAATCAAGTGTCTACGATCAGATAGAGGAGGATAATTCACTTCAGGTGAATTCATAGAATTATGTAAATTACATGGAATCAAAAGATAATACTTAGCAGCAAGGACTCCACAACAAAATAGAATTGTTGAAAATATAGTCAGAGATATGCTAGATGATTCTAAGACTTTATATGGTTTTTGGAGAGTCAGTTCATACATTTTTCTATATCATCAATGGAGTTCAAGTAAGTGTAAATCATCACAAAAACCCATATGAGATTTGGAATGGAAGACTAACTACTGTGAAGCATTTCAGAGTTTTTGGAAGCAAATGCTACATTAGATGAGAAGAGAAAAAATTGGGTAAGTTTGATTCAACCTGCAATGAGGGTATCTTCCTTGGCTATTACACTAAGACAAAAGCCTATAAATTCTATAATAAAAGGATACATACAATTGTGGAAAGTATAAATATAATAGTTGATGAAGAAATAGGGCCAAGAGAACTAGCTCAAGAAACTATATACCAAGAAAGAGAAAGTTTCCAAGAAGAATTATGTAAAGAATCAAAAGAAGAAGAAGAAACACAAAGAACACCACCTAAAATACCATCCACGTATGTGCAAAAGAATCATACAAGATATCTGATTATTGGAAATATAGGAACAAGGAGGAAGATAATAGGAACAAGTGAACATGCAAATATTTATTTGCTATCTAAAATTGAGCCCAAGGATTTCAATGAGGCAAGAGAAGATGAATATTGGGTCAAGGAAATGAATGAAGAATTGGATCAAATAGAAAAGAGTGAGACTTGGGAACTTTTCCCATAATTGAAAGACAAGAATATAATTGGTACTAAATGGGTTTACAAAAATAAGTTAAATGAAAATGGTTAGGTAGTCAAAAACAAAGAAAGACCGGTATGCAAATGCTATGCACAAGTTGAAGGATTTAATTTTGATGAAACATTTGCTCATGTTGCATGTCTTGAGGCCATAATAATATTTTTGGCCTTCTCAAGTTTCAATAACTTCAAAGTATATCAAATGGATGTAAAATAATCTTTTTTAAATGGTGTCTTAGAAGAAGAGGTCTACATTAAGCAACCTAAATATTTCAACCTTATAGATAAGCCAAACTATGTATGCAAATTAAATAAGGCTCTTAATGGACTAAAGCAAGCTCCTAGGTCTTGGTATTCGAGTTTGGATAAGTATCTTCAAGAACAAGGTTTCATAAAAGGAATAGCTGACAACAATTTATACATCAAAAATGAAGGAAGTGATTTATTGATTGTGGTGGTCTATGTGGATGATATCATTTTTAGAGGTAGTAATGAAAGGATGTGTCAAAAATTTGCAAAGTGTATGCAAAATTAATTTGAAATGTCAATGCTTGGTGAGTTGTATTTCTTCCTCGGATTGCAAATTTCACAAATAGAAAAATTAATATTTCTCTCACAAACCAAGTATATAAAAAAATGTTGTAAAAATTTAGAATGGAGGATTGCAAACCAGTGAGTACCCCTATGGCCCTAGGATGCAAGTTAAGCAAATATGATGAGTCTCCTAAGGCAAATCATAAATTGTATAGATCAATGATTGGAAGTCTACTATATGTTACAGCTACAAGGTCGGATATAATGCAGGCAGTTGGGTTAGTGGCAATATTTCAAGCAACACCGAAGGAAACACATGTACAAGTAGTAAAAATAATTCTCAGGTATTTAAAAGGAACTATGGAATTTAGAATATGGTATCCCAAAAGTAAAAATTTCACTCTCACAACATTTCTGAGATGTAGATTAGGGAAGAAATATTGATGACATGAAGAGCACAGTGGGGGAGCATTCTTTCTTGGAGATTGTTTAATATCTTGGCTAAGCAAGAAACAAGTATTAGTATCCTTATCCACGACAGAGGCATAGTACATTGTGGTAGTTTCCTGTTGTACACAAGTGTTATGGATGAAGTAAAATTTAAAATATTTCAAAATAGAGCATGATCATCCCATCTCCATACTATGTGATAATACAAGTGCCATAAGTATCTCAAAAAATCTAGTAATGCACTCAAGGACCAAGCACATTCCAATAAAATATCATTTCTTGAGAGAGTTGGTAATAGAAAAACAAGTTAAATTGGAATATGTTACTACAAAGGAATATATCACCGACCTATTTACCAAGCCACTTCCAAGGGAAACTTTTGAGTATCTCAAAAGAAATTTGGGAATAATCTTACTCCCACCCCAAAATTGATCACCTCAAGGAGAGGAGGTGGTGAGGGGGCTGAGCTAAGAGTCTTATTTTTAGCCCCAAAGGATTCTCTTTGCCATTGATGTCAAATAGGGGGAGTTTCAGTAAGGGGGAGAAGCTTCTCAGGGGGAAAATATTTGGAATCCAGTGGTTGGAAAAGAAAATTTTAGAAAGGGTTGCCATCAATGACAAAGGGGGATATTTTTGGAAATATTAAGTATATTGAGTTGTCATTGATGTCAAAGGATTGATGTCAAAGGTTGATGTCAAAGAGAGCTTGGTATGGCAGAAACATTCTTCTATGGTTGGATAATTATGTAACCATTTAAAACCCTTAAGAAAAATATTTTTAATCCCAAAAACAAAAAAAAAAAATAAAAAAACAAAAAAAAATTAATACAAAAAACAAAAAAAAAAAAATCCCAAATAAAAAAAAAAAAACAAAATATAAAAAAAAAATAAAAACAAAAAATAATAAAAAAAAAAAAACACCAAAAAAAAATAAAAAAAAAAAAAACAACACCACGAGAAAGAAACCGAGAGAAAAAACACCCCACACCACCCAAAAACCACCACCCCCCTTTACCCCCATAAAAAAAAAAATAAAAAAAAAAAAAAAAAAAAAAAAAAAAAAAAGCAAGTTTTGACAATTTTGTGAAGAAATTTTTACATTGGGATTGAGTGATATTGGAAAGAACATATTGTGAAATTATATTGCATATCATTTTCCATGTGTTCTTGAACAAGAAATCTAGGTTGAATATGTTTGAAGTACTTTTATCAAAGCAAGTGTTATGAGCAATTTTTGAGCATGTGTTAGAGCAGAATTGAGCAAAGATAGTGAGCATATTAGAGCAGGATTGTGAGCTATTTTGAGCAGCTATTTTGAGAAGGCTTGTGAGCAATTCTAAGTAGGATTTATGAGTAGGGTTGAGGTAGACTTAGAAGCAGGTGTGAGATAGATCAGTATTAGTAGTTGTGCATATTTGATCAGATTTATGTGTATATTTGATCAAGAGTTGTGAGCAGATTTGATCAGAGTTGAGTAGAGTGAAGAGCATACTTTGGAGCCTACAAGAGCAAAGGGGATAGATTTATCCTATGGATAGAAGTCCACAATCTAGAGCATAGAGGACATAGATCTTTTGTGGATAGATATCCACAATCTAGAGCAGTGGGTATAGAGGTCTTTTGTGGATAGAGGTCCACTAGCCAAAGTAGTGGGGACATAGATCTCCTATAGATAGAGGTCCACAAACTTGAGCATAGGGATATTGGTGTCTCCTTTGGATAGAGGTCCATAAATATTGTAATAGGTATTTTATTCCCAAGAAATTTGTTTATAAAAGTTATTTGAACTATTTTCTTCATGGACGTAGCCTACATTGGGTGAACCACGTTAAAACCATGTCTTTCATGTGTGTGATGATTTGTACATTATTTACTACCTTGATATTATTATTGTTGTCATTTGGATTGAAAAGTAAAATGTTATATCTTATAATATTTACCCCTGATCTCAATATAAGCTTGTGTTATTCATGGCCTCCATATTTGTGCAATTACATGTTTTATGTGTATGTTTTGTTTTAAGTCATTTCTATTACACTTAATTGTTAGTGTATTTTGTTAAAGTAATTTTTCTATTTATATTACCTATTGGATTGCTAATAGTTGAAGTCCTTGGAATTATTAGAGCCTATATACATTTTTTTTAAGTCATCTCTATTACATTCAAAAATTATTTTATTTTATTAAAGAAAGCTTCAATCACCTATTGGATTTCTAATTGCTTGAATCCTTGGAATGATTAGAATGATTGTTATAAGCTAAATGAACCTATAATTGTAATTGATGATGGTTGTTCTATTAAGTGTCATGTAATCAGTTTGATAGCATATTACTCTGTAAGATCCAATTTTGTTACACTATACCCTAGCCACCTTTCAAACCCTTTACTCCTTCCTAACCTTTACTCTTTTTCTATACCTTTCCCAAAAAAAATATTTTAAAGGAGTTGACCTTCTTTAGAGGTTGAAACATAGATAAATATTATTTTATCCAATTGCTATACTTATCTAAAATTGATGTGTGCAATACCTTTCCACAACAATGGTAGATTTGTGTCCAATAAGTAGCTACACCATTACTCTTCTATAATGTTTCTTTTGGAATATCTCATCTTGCTAACATGATGGGAATGGCCTCCCTAATTGGTGTAGGTTAGTAGGATAGGCTCATGTGCAGTATTGTGGCCTTCCTAATTGTGTTTTTGGTGCGGGAATCTTGAGATCTAGGGCCTAGTAGGTATGGATTGCACTAAACTACATTTTCTTTTCTAGGTGAAGTGGGTTGATTGTACGAAAAATATGCATCTTGGGAGACAAGGCCTAAACTGGCTTAGCATCCATGAACCTACACATTTTTATAGGAGGTATAAACTTGGTTGTTTCCATTAAAAGAAGATAGTATCCATCTGGGCATGGATGTGGGTGTTAATTTTCTACAAAGGTAAGAGGTACCCAACTCTATGGTTGGATGAAGTAGATGCTAACACAACATTAAAAAAAAAAAAACTTGGAGGGCCTGATCAACTCTACAATAGTAGTATACACGTCAACAATCCGCTAACTTTTTAATAGTGATAGGATGCTTGTATGCCCAAGAATTTGTCATGCATTCTTGGGTTCCTTGATCCTATTGATTAGAGACACTTAATTTTTGTTGAGAAGTCCAAAAAAAAATAGCCTTGTGGAGAATCTGATGGTTAGGAAAGAAAAGAGTGCTAAAAAGTTACAACCCTTCCTTGAGAAGAGAGTTGTAGATCCACTTTATACCTAGTAGAGCTTAAAATTATTCTTCATATATTGAGGGTGCCTGTTGTTAAGTGTGGGACCTAATGTTTAGAGTGCTAAAGACCTATTGTGTAAAGCGACCTATTATTGGTGATGAGGGTATCATAAAGTGGGAGAGAATATGGGTGAACCTATATCTTCCACAAGAGAAAAAATATTTTTCTGAAAAGGCTCCAGGTTAAGTTTAAATAAAAAACAGAGATTTATTTTCTACTACTTGTTGGAAGAGAGTATCCTCTTTCCCTAGGACCAGCTTGGTCTAGAAGGGGAATGAGAAATCTCCAACCGATAGCTAAATAAAGTAGGGGAGGAGCCTAAAAGTAATTAGATGTCAAATATCTGCAAGAAGGCCACATGGTGCTTGAGCATGATAAATCATATGAATGGAGCTTGTAGTGGCCAAAAATAACAGCACATAAATCTCAATGATGTATCTCATGAAAACATCACACCTGAATACTCGACATATGTCGTAGATGATGATGAGTAGATTTATTTCATTTTCACCCTCACTCTAGGAAAATAGACTAAAGTATCATAGTAAATATGGGATCTAAATTTCTTTTTTATTTGTAGAAGAATTTTCATCAAATTTGACTTCTACCTACGAAGGAAATAATTTAGAGTGGGAAATCATTTTCATACGCATGTGTATCAGGGTTGTATAAAGTCTAATCAATTGAAAAAATGACATGTTCATGAGCACACGATGAGAAAATAATGATGCACAAAGCTATTGTTAATTACGATGATCCTTGCAATGCATCCAAAGAGTTAGCGCTCTTGAGATACGTCAAAGTTGGATTAAAATATTTTTATATGTGCTATTGATGAGGAGCTTGGTATTTCAAAAGTTCAGATATGTTGGTTGTCATAAATCCTCTAATAGGTGGTACATGGAACATTATTTTTTCACACCAAGCTACGTAGTTACCTTGATGGATCCTTCAAAGATATCAATTACGGCCTATACAACCTCCACTTTTTAATGCATAGTGCCAATATTATAGTTTTTTATGGCAACATTTCATTCTATTAAAATATGTGGGAAAAGAAAATATAAATAAGGGACAAATTCTCACTATGGTGGAGGAGAACACCAACTTTACAAAGAGATGGTGAGGATATGAAATTATGGAGAAGTTTGCTATCACAGTGCAAAGAGATTATTATTTCTCATAAATAGTTTGGTGGAGAAGATGTTCTAGTACACAACACATTCAACCAAATTCCTAGGATGGATCATTGAAAATCCTCTAGCTTGGCCACCTAATTTCAAAATCACTAGCTCAAATTGTTGAAGTTGAATTTTTGTTCTCTGATGTAGATTATGAAAAAAAATGATCCAATATCTATTGTGGTCATTGTAGAATAGATGAAAAAAATATATTATGACTCCAAGATGCACTAACAATATCATTTTTTGGTACACCATGATTACAAGTAGCATGAAGATATTTCACATAACATAAGGTTCTACGAAATTCACCCAGGTATGTACTAAGTTTTTTGTTAATTATGTGTATAGTTATTTTAAAAATCATGTCTATGTTAATACCATTAGATTCCCCCATAAATTATTTTTGCTGAAATATCCCATTAAAGTTTAGCCACATGAGATACCTCATACATGAGAAAAATTTCATTACCCGAAGGCTGTCTAAAAAATTGTGGCGGGCACCTTACTCTGAAATATGCCTTACTTATGATGCCTAACTCCCATATAAATACACCTCACTCCTGTCATCTAACTCCCATATAAATGTGTCTCACTCCCGATGCTTAACTCCCATATAGAGGTGCCTTACTCCTATGAAAAAAAAACACAGGAGGCACCTATCTCCCATATAAGGGTGCCTTACTCCCGATGCCTAACTCCCATATAAAGGTACCTTGCTCCTAAAAAAATAAAAAATAGTAGGTTCCTAACTCCCATATAAGGGCACCTTACTCCTAGCACCTAACTCCCATATAGGGGCACCTAACTCCCGGTGCCTAACTCCCATAAAAGGGTGCCTTACTCCCAGCGCCTAACTCCCATATAAAGGCACCTTACTCCTATTGAAAAAAAATTATTTCGAGGGACTATTCTCATGAGGATGTCCTCGTGATAATATTTAGACATGGAGGGATGATGAGTACCAAAAATGCTCATTTTATATACATTCTTAAGGGGCATCGTTATTGGTTTAATTAGCATTAGAGATGTATTTTTATATAACTTATGCATATAATTGATAGAAAATCCAGTATTATGCTTGATTGGTGTTTTTAGTGGAAACTGTGTATAAATGCAGGTTTTACTACTAATTTGGTGGTTTCCAGTCTACATTGCACTTAGAACTAGTATTGTGCAAGAAAGCACCTTGATCCCATACATTTGGAAGTGCCTTAATATACAAGTAGATGCCTTACTCTACAAGTAGATACCTTACTCTACAAGTAGGCATCTTACTCTTCAGGTAGGTGCCTTACTCTTAAAGTAGGCACCTTGGTCAATGTCACATTACTCTACAAGTAGGCTCCTTCCTCTACAATAAGATGCCTTGCTCTACAAGTAGGCACCTTGCTCCACAAGTAGGCGCCTTGATATGACCAAGTCAACTTTGAATGATTGACCAATGGGCTAAGGAGGTTGTTGCACGTGAAGACAAAGGAGAAATATTCTAATCATGCATTATTATTAAAATATAATAAAACACTTATAATTAACATATTGTACGGTTGAATTTGTAAGGTTTTTTAAAAAAATTATTTTTAGGATGCATAATTTTAGGATTTTTTTGTTATGTACACGTAAGGATTTTTTATATTTATCCTTCTGGTGAACGAACATACTTTCAATAGTAGAATAATACCTATGTATGGATTGACTATAACAAATCACGTTACGTGATTAAGAATAGACCTATCTATTATTGTAATGAGATATGGTCGCATCTTATATAAGAATGCAGGCCAAATGAATGAGAGGGAAGAATCAATTATACATAATTTATTTTATTTCATTTTCTATATAATTTATTAAGAGTTGCAAATACTCTTATTTTCTTAAAGGAAGATCTATATAATTAGTTGGTCTGACTATCTGTGGGAGCTTGGGCCCACTCCTTGTAGTAGTCCTCCCATATTTTTTTTGTTATTTTTTTTTGTAGATTAGATTTCTTGCTTTATTTAATTTAGTTGTGTGTTTTATTTTCCTGCATTTTAATTTCCCACACTTTTATTTTCAGCACTTTAATTTTAGTTTGTAATTTATTTATTTATTTTTCTGCACTTTATTTTATTTGGTTTGGTTGAAATCAAAATGCATAAACATTCCCCACCAAATTAAATAGGTACAGAAGGATTCATTCCCCCACACTATACGCATACACTGTGCATGACACTCATAAGTTTACGAACTTATGAGATTGATAATTTATGGAAGAGAAATGATTGTTTTCTAAAAATAATTTCTACTCACCAGGTATGCTTGCTTAAGGATTCATAAGGTGATTATATTTTTTTTGAATTAAAAAAAAAAGTGTGGTGTAATTAAGGTTGTGTTGGCATTTTTGCCACATTGATTTTCATTGAAGTATTAATGTATACATTATTGCAAATCTAACGTTTATACAGGCTTTGATGCGGTTTTGAGCAAAAAAGGAGCAAAAAATGGCTAAGTCTAAAAACTACAGCGATTCGCTGACATGTCACGGAATCGCGGTCAACACAGTCAACGCAGACAGGTTGGGCGGAACCATCGCGATATCGCGACGTGTTCCAGAATCGCGGGTCGGTCGGCTTCAAAGACTCAAGTTAAAAACTTGCAGCGCGTCGCTAACATGTTCCAGAATCGCGACGCTGGCGGCTTCGAAGGGGCAAGTGCTAAAACTTGCAGCGATTCGCTGCATGTTCGAGCAGAGAAGAGTCTAAGGGAAAAGTTGCAGCGCATCGCTGCACTTTTTTAGGAAGGGTTCCTGCAAGGCAAAGATGCAGCGCATCGCGACGGAAAATGGCAAATGGTACGGAGAAAGAAATGCGTAGCGATATCGCTACCCATAGCGAAATCGCGGGGTTTTGACCCGAAAGACGAAAGGCAAAAAAAATGCAGCGATTCACTGCAGTTTTGGTAACAAGGCGGAGTGAACTGAAAATCAAGCAGAGTTCGAGGGTAGCAATTCCATGATGCCTTTAAAAAATGATTAAGTGCTCAAATTGGTAGCGAAATGGAGACAAGGAAGAATTGAAGGCATTCAAGGGCAAAAGGTGTTATGTTTTCGCGGACCGTCAGCAAGGCCGTACAAGGTGCCCAAAACATGTAGTGATATCGCTACATGTTTCGTTTTCGCGGGGTAGAGCGCAGGGAAGAACCAAGAACCAAAGTGCGTAGCGAAATCGCTACATGTTCCATTTTCGCATGGATAAGCTAGCGATGGAGAAAAGGAAGCCGAAGACGTAGCGATATCACTACAGGTGCCATTTTCGTGGGTCAAAGGTGGTCCAAGCGTACGACATTAGAAGACGTCGCGATTTCGTGACCCGTCGTGTTTTCGCGACCTGCGACTGTTTCTCGCCAAAACGCAGTATGAACGGCCCGAGGGGTTTTTCTCGATTTCCGAGTATTTAATACTGACCCGAATTTAATGATTTGTGGATTTCCAAGGCAGTCAAGGTCGAAGAAGCACCCAGGCCACCAAAATTAAAGTTTTATTTATTCAAAGCTGCTGTTCGTGGATTAATTCAACGGTTTTCATGCACATGTTCGAAAGATCAAATTTAATGAAGGACCGCGAACGTTTCATCGCATTTAATTTTTGCTTCTTTAACGCTGTGATTAAGGGGATCATGTTCCTCATTTCCTTCGCATAATTGTAGATCACGATATGGTCAGTTTCAAATATTAAATGCTGCAAAGAGGACGGACCTCTATAAAAACCAATGTAATTCTCATTTACAGAGGTTGGAAAAACTTGCTGCTAGAGACTGGAAGTGCATTTGCAGGAATAAAAGACTTGACTTCTAATTTTTCAAGCGTTGCATGGATGAATTTCTTTTCTGTTTCTCTGCATTTCTAATAGCATTCATACCCCTGCATTGCTGTTACATTTAAATTCTGCATCTTTGGATTTAAATATTGCGATCAGGGTACGATTCCTGGAATGTGGGTTTGGAGGGATTTGCTGCATGTGATTGTGCAAAGATTAAGCTGATTTCTTATGTTACTTGTTGTTGTTGCGTTTGTAGTTTCCTGCTGTTGTTTTTTTTATCCCATCACTTCGGCCTGTGGCCATATTTCCCATTTCTTTCTACAACTTTTTAAATCTCTTTCCAGCAACCCTTATCTTACACCAAGTTTAGAATAGTGAAGGGAACCAGCCCACTCTGGAGATTGGTCTGGGAGCCATTTCTTGCTTCCAGCCTTTCAATGTTGGTCGGGTCTAGGGCGCACTTGTAAAATCCTTTCCTGTGGCAGATTCGTGACCAACAAAGTTGGTTGAATTAAAAATGGAGTTTTGCCTAGTGTCATGTGTGGTGTGTTAAGTAAAGGATGTTATGGTCTTATTAAAGAATTTATGTGCATTGAAATTATAGACACCTAAAATGTATCATGTTTAGGAGACTACTCATATGGGCACATTCAAAGGCCATATAACTGATCATGGACCTTTCCAAGAGTTAACAATGGTCCTAACCACTCACAAGGGTAGTTCTAGCCCATTCAGGCATGGATGATATTGACCAGAGTGGCTATCAATCTTGGCCATTGAAGCTCAAAGAGACCACTGCTAGCTGCTGCTCTAGACAGCAACTAGCACTGCAACACAAACTGGTCATGAATGAGGGCTCAAATCATGAACAATGATGGTAGTTTCATTGTTTACGAGCAATTTTTTAGCATGGATCTCCCATAGTGCCTCCTGAATACCCCTTAAATGCAAATCTATGATTGATCCTTCCCCCTTTTATGCTTAGTTGCATGCAGATCTGGATCTTGGCTTCTCCAAGAAGCCAATATTTGAATCTAGATTTGAATGTGTGAGGTCTACATATGCATCCTCCCAAGAAAAAAAAAATTAATATTATAATTTTTGTGCAACAAATCCCTAGAAAACTGGAGAGTGATTCCATACCCCTTTTAGGAGTAGCAAAGCATTGTTCGATTGAGCAATGACTACGAGCCATCCAAGCATTTAGATCAAGATGTTATTCACTACCAACTAGTGTATGAACATAGAGGTAACCCTTGGAAATCAATTTATATGAGAAATCTAGTGCCACATCCCCAGGTTCTTGAGGTAAAAGCTATAGGTTACGGTTGCTATCTTCGATAGTGGCCTGTAGTTACGGTTGACCTAAGCAATAATGGTAGGGTTTGAGGCATTATTTCCTAATTTTTAGCATAGGTCTTTCATTATTATCTATTATATCAATTAATGTTAGCATAAATATATATTTCTTAGTGCATTTCCATGATGAATCGACGTATTCTTGCTTAGTTTTGCTTCATTATGCTTTTATTATGATTTTATATCGTTCTTTGTAGATCTACTAATAAAGCCTCATATTGATCATTTTTTTTGTTTCCTGACCATAGATCATAGGTTCTAAGACCAATTTAAAGCATTCAAAGCATCAAATCTCTCTAGAAAATCAAAGGAGAAGAAGGTATCAGTAAGCCCTTGTACAAGTTTGTATACAAATTTGAGAGGCCTACGGAGTGCACCATCCCCTTTGTAAGGGGCCCATATCTACTTGTAATAATTGTATCAAATGTGGTATCCCTAAGAGGGACCAATCTATAACCAAAGTTTCAAATGAATTAATAAAAGAGATCTCTTGATTTTGTTACTTTCGTGTTCTTTATGCATTTATGGTTCTTTCGCTTGATATTATGTTAAAAGTAGATTAGGTGTTTGCTTCTCGAGGTTGTAAATATGGCGATCATAATGGGATTCCCACTCGGTTTTCTTTTTTCAACTGATTTATTTATATTTTATGTATTTTCTATCTACACATCTAGCCACTCTGACTAACAATGACTAGCATACAAAAGCCACTTTTGAAGACAACGACCAATAGCAACCGCTCTGATAGATAGCAGCTGGTAGAAAATTAGCAATAGAGGTTGGTTTGTGCTTCATCAGACGTGGTTTTGAGGTTGGGATAACTCTCTGCTATTTTTTATTTCTCTATCTGTAATTTATTTCTAGAATACAGTAGGGAAAATATCATTTTAATTAGGAAAACATAGAAAAATATTAAAAGAAAAATGCATAAAGCTTCTTAGTTTTCTTAGTTTTATTCTATTTATTGCTAGGAATAGTGGACCTCTGGTTTCATATCTGACCTATTCTCCAGCGGTCTAGGTTTTGTTTGTAGAGATTACTTGCATGGGGCCCAACCAGAGGCCATTATTTCATAAAGTAGCAATGCATTCTCTAAAATTCATGGAATCATTTAGACATGCATTTTTTTCTAAAAATAAAACGTTTCTTTTTAGGCATGTAGAAAAAAAAGCATGAGTGCTTCTTGATGCATCGTTTTCCTTTATGCAAAAATCTAAAGGAACATTCACACACCACAATTTACCTAAATGTTAGTGATTTGGAAGTCATGCTTAATCACTAGCAGAGTTCAATGATAGTGGCTTTCATCTCCACCCATTATCTCAAATCTCATGAACCTTTTTATTGGCCAATACCAGTTTCCAAGATCCATCATAGCTTGTGGTATATAGCACATATTTCTTATCGGAGAGGTATATCACCGACTATAGGTGAACTGGGTGAGGACCAAGAGGATTTGTGCTCCCTAATCGAGTGTAGACTTCATCACCACACATTTTTGTTGGACAACATGATCAAAACTTATCTACTGATTTTTGAGCTATGAGTGTATAGGTGAAATCCTTTTAACTATTCAAGTATTACATCAATGAATTCAAAACATGATGAGAATAGTCTAAGATACCAATAAATCTGAAACACACGAAACCAGTCTAGGAACACCAATAAAACTTAAAAGAGAAACACTTGTGTACTTTGTTTGTGTGTTCTAAAATCTACATAAAAATATAATTCACAGTCATCATGGTATTTACACAGAGCAACCACCCTCGGTCCAAAATCGAGGTGAAATTTTATGTTCCACTAAAAACATAATAATAGTCATAATGATGTTGAGACACCCATTCACACTATCATTGAACAAATTTCAACGAGTCTTATAGGAGACAACTCAACCTATGAGGGTACTCCTCGAGAAATCCCAACCAAAGAACCACATATAGGTTCCTCCCATGGTATACATGAGGGGGCTTCAAAGCCCCAATCATCTAATAGACATGAGAGGGCTTCAAGACTCCAATCCTCACATATACAAGAGGATGCTGCAAGGCCCTAATCTTTACATGATAGAATTAGGTCAGATCAGCTCACTAAGGGGTAATACACAAGGTCTGTGCCTAGTTGCAGACCCACAACAACTCCTAGCCTCCCTAAATATGGGAGTATAGTCATAGATTGTAATCTCATCAGTGCCAATGGAATCCCATGAGATTGGCCATGGGAACCTAGACAACTTGATGAGTTGGATTGGGTTCTCTTGAAACCAACTCAAAGAAGTGATGCTACTGCACATTTCATCTCAAGAATTTCACGTAGTCATAAAGCTACAAGGTGCACCATTGAGCTAGTGGAAGCTTCAAAGAATCCTCGTAGCATGCACACTACCTTCGAGCATGGGGTTACAGAACATAGGTTAGTTTACATAGACCAGGTCACCTTGATAGACAAGGGTAGAATCATAGCAAGAGCCTCTCCAAGGGGGCTCTCCATTAGGACTCCTCATATGAAGTTATATATTCATGGACCTTCAATGGTAGATTAGTCTGACTACGTACGTAGGTTAGAGGAAACACTATGCGTAGAACCAGAGTACTTAGAAATCCTCGAGTAGGAGGAAACACAAAGAAAGATGCATTTGCACCTACATGAGCAGCATTTTAGAGATAAACAAATAGAGCACGAATAACAAGCCAATAGGTTGACTCGAGCCAACTTACATATAGATAGACGTGCTAATTCTCAGTATGAGAAATGCATTAGACAAGGATATGAGTTCACTCACCGCATATCACATCACGCTTCAAAGCATCAACAATGCCTAAATCTAGAAAAAACACAAAATGAGAAAATATAGATAGAAATGGAGGATCAAAAGCAGACATATCTTGAACCTTCATCCGTAGTCATAGGAGATGAGTATAGATACCCAAATCAGGTAGATACAGGATTACCTCCCCAACCACCATGAGTAAGCATTCAAGAACAAGAGATTATTTATTTTAAGGCATACAAGATACTCACTGAGAGAGTCAAATATCTTGAGAAACATGACACAGTTGGGTAAAATCCAACCTTGAGTATGATACACAACCAACCTATGTTCCTTTCGATATCGAGTCTTGTATTTCCTAGGAACTTTGAGATGTCTAGGTTAGACAAATTTAAAGGAGAGGAATACGCTCAAGAACATGTCACAAATTTCATGAATGTGTGCTTCTAACTTGAATATAATGATGCCTTGATGCTAAGAACGTTCATCATGATGTTATAAGGCATATCAACCCAATTGTTAAACCAACTACCTAAGCACAATATCATCAAATTTGAGTAATTGGTGAATGCATTTCTTAAACGCTTTTCTTTTGGTATCAAGAAGAAAGTAAACTTGTATGACCTATAAAACCTAAAGCAATATGATGACAATTCAGTTATGGACTATGGGAATAGATGGAGAAAAATAATAGAAAAAATACCATTTTTTTCCACTGTAGAGCTCACTCAGATGTTTACCAAGAGTTGCACAAAGCACATCTCATTGCTATTGCAACTACAATAGTATGAAAAATTTAAGGAAGCCTTGGCTCAAGTCGAGCTAATAGAAGACATTAAGGTTGAATAAGGAGACCTTAAGTTCCAAAATAAAAAGGATTGGAACAACAACAACTGCAATAACAAAAATCAACAAAGGTAGGCCAAGCCTGCTCTAGTCAATTAGACTATATTGAACATTCCAAAGGGAGGAAATATTAAATAACTATAGAACTATCATGCTCAACCCCCATCATCCAATTACAATCCAAACAATAATAAAGGTCAAAATAATCAACATCAACTGCCTCGATATTACATACCTCTATCAGAATTGATGCAATCAATATTCAATCAACTAAGTGAAGCATAGAGACTTAGGCTACCTGAGAAACAAATTCTTGACCCTAAACATCCCAAGCCCAAGGGATATAAGGAAGATCATTATTTCCCTCACCATCAACAACAAGGGCATGATATCGAAGCATGTATCAGTTTCAATAATGTTTTACAAAACATGATTGAGAAGGGTGAACTACAAGTTGAAAATCCATTAGCACCCAATAAAAGAGACATGTGTATATTCAAAAATTCGTTGTCAAACCATGAAGCCCCTAGAAATTAGGTAACCCAAGTAAACCAAGTCCACGATGAACCTCCCACTCAAGGATTCATTGGAATGGTTGAAATAGTCAACATGGTGATGAGAAGCCAATGATAAATCAACTAGAGCCTCCAGTGGCTCCTATTTGTATTCCGAATACACCTCGACAGAGGTAGGTGCAAAATAATCCTCCAGGTCCACCAACATGACTTGTGTTAACTATCTAGCGTAGACTTGTACAAAATCTCCAAATAATACTAGCCAAGTTATCAATATATGAGCTCATTCAACAATCTCCCAAACACACGGAGACTCTAATGGAAATCTTGAGATCAATTGAGCTACAACCCCAAAAACCAGATGCATTTATGAACTGTATAGGGTAGGTACAATCGTATTAGGAGCCTGTGATTCATTTTTACAACCATAAAATAAATGTAGTCCCTACTACTATAGCATACCCACCTCTGCACATCATCACTTCTATCAATGACATACCCTTCAGGCAGTATATAATTGAAACAAGCTCATAAATTAACATAATTACAACAAAATGTATGGGGCACTTGAAAATCCCTAGGGTAAACATCATCCTTACCTCCTATACATTGTGAGCTTTCAATTATGCATTGTGCTCCATAGTGGATATAATAATCCTTCTTGTAAATGTAGGGTATAAGACCATCCCTATGATGTATCATGTGTTGGATAGGGCCATGCAATACAATATCCTTCTAGGGTATCCCTAGATAAGGGATATGCAGTGTGTTCCCTCGATCTTGCATCAATGCATCAAGTTTGTGAATGAGGGATAAGTATATGTGGTACCATCAGATGAAGAGTTGTTCAAATATGTGCATCAGGTTGACTTACTGTAGGATTTTATCCTTCCATATATGCACCTATAGATTAGGTTGTCATCACCTACCATGCAACTAGAAAGTAAATCTAAATCAGTGTGAGGTGACCCATCCACATCAGCAACACCTCCAGCTTCTAAAGCTACTGGCACTTCTAAAAAATCCACACCATACAAATCAAAGGACTCTTAGAAGCTAAAAGCATCCTTGGTGAAGGAAATATCTAAAGAACTCCCAACCATAGCAATAGTAGAAATTTCAAATCCCATGGAGGAGGAAGATTCCCAAGGCATAGCCAAGAGGGTGCATCAACCTGCCTTGCCTGCATCATCATCAACATCATCTATACTGTAGGTGATATTTCATGTAACTAACATAGGATTAGGTGAATATCTTGTGTAGAATGTGACTTTCACTCCTATTATTGAGTCTGCACAAGATATGGGGTGACCAAGAGTCCCAAGCTTGTCAATAGGTATGGTGGTTCCATTGGGGATCCCCCCTAACCAAACCAACTTCATCTATGCTAGTTTGGATTGTGTCCATTATTCTCCACATATTGAATAATATAAGGATGAGTCATTCACCATGAATTTTTATTACTTATCCAATCCTGAGTTTGCTCTAAGATACTTTAAACCCAACCATTGGCATGGCTATGATTTGGGTCTATATGAGCAATGGCGAAGAAACCCACTTGAACCACAATATTAGTTACCTACTGATAGGTCTAGTCTAAGATATCACAT
This sequence comes from Wollemia nobilis, assembly GCA_028583015.1. Lineage (NCBI taxonomy): Eukaryota > Viridiplantae > Streptophyta > Pinopsida > Araucariales > Araucariaceae > Wollemia > Wollemia nobilis. The sequence continues at coordinate 1,396,726 of JAQPPZ010000267.1, forward strand.
CTTAAGTTACAATGATTCATTGGTAGCATATTTGGATAGGTTGAGCTTAGGGTTTGGGGAAGAGATTAAATGGAATCCCTATCAACCAAATAGAAGCTACTTGGGTGAAAAGTGGATGGCCATGGTCAATATAGGACCACCCGATGAGTATCATCCAAATTTCTCTCTCAAGGCAAGCCCATAAAGACTCATTCTATGGGAGGATGAACCAGACTATGGTTATGAGCAAGAAGAGAATAAGTATGTCACAAGTGAATCTGAGGATGAAGTTGGATTGGCCTATCATGGGCCTCAATATTCACATCAATTTACTTGGAAAATTAACAGATAAGGTGGATACATCATAGATGAGAGTGGCTATAAGTTATAATTCTCGACTGAGATGGCCTACCTCAGGCCTAGACATGCATGCCACATCATAGATCCAGTTGACACGAACAATAGTTTCTTCATAAATGATAGCAATTATGAGGATGAGAATGAATTGGCCTACCTAGAGACCCAACATACAGGTCACCACCTAATTCTAGTGGGTATGAATAAAGGATTCTTTATAGATGAAAACAACTACAAATATGATATCGATATGGATTATATTGGACCTTAACACTTCTGTCATCTCAATGAGCTTATTGACATGGACGAGTTATACCACAAAGTGTATCTTGTCCCTTACCTCAAGGGAAGATCACCCAATTCAGATACGATCTATCACATAGTCTTCCCTAATCTGACTATATTTAGAGAGCTACTCTAGCCTAATGATTCTATTGCCTCATCTATCCATAAAATAGATCCTAATATCCCCATACCACCATACCCTCACCTTGGGTATGGAAGGTAAAACAACAATGCAAAGTTTCACCCATGTGGTCCTAGATATTTCATCCCATCCATCAACATGATCTCCATTGATTTGACCACTCCACTTCACAACCCAGTCGATCCTTCTAAACCATTATGTCTTAATTTATATGCTATTGATTGGGATTGCACTAATCCACCATTGGAACCGAAATATTTCTTCCTCAATAAATAAATGCTACAACCATTTCATTTTGCACCAAGTTGCATGCATGAAGTCTATCACATTGGTTTCAACCTTGATTTGGTTGGACCTTTAAACCTAGAAGATGATATCCATTTGATTCCCACTTCTCACCAACTTGAGGGGTTACATATGACAATAGAGGAGAATTTCAAAGTGGACATCAGTGATGATCCTTCTAATCCAAAGAAATTTAAGTTTGGGGAAGGCTTATCCCCAGAATAATAGGACATCATCATACCTTTATTGAAAGAGAGACCTAATCTCTTTGCTTGGACCTACAAGGATATATAGGATCTAGATCCAAAATTGGTTGTCCATAATCTTTTGATGGACCCTATGAAGAAATCAGTCAAGCAAAAACTCAGGAAGATGCATCCAACTGACACCTTTATGGTAAAGAATGAGCTACAAAAGTTATTATATGTAGTCTTCATTATTCCCATAAACTATCTAGAATGGGTATCAAACATGGTACCTGTAGGATAACCTGATGGACGGATCCACATTTACATGGATTTTAAAAACATCAATAAAGCAACACGAAAGGATATATTCTTGTTGTCCAACATAGATGTTCTTTTAGATGCAACTGTAGATCATGATATGCTCTCCCTCATGAACAATTATTTTGGTTACAATCAGATTTGGATTAAACCCTAAGACGAACACAAGATTGCATTCACCACTCCATGGGGAAAATTTTGCTACAAAGTAATGATATTTGGTATTAAAAATACTAGTGCCACATATCAATGGGACATGACATACATTTTCCATGACTACATGCATAAGATCCTAGAATATTATATCGATGAATTACTGTCCAAGTCGTCACTACATGAAGAACATGCCAAGGTTTTGAGAAAGGTCTTCAATCACCTGATTAAGCATAATGTCAGGTTGAACCCCAAGAAATGCATCTTTGGCGTAACTTTTGGAAAGCTCTTGGGATTCATAATTTCTAAATGAGTCATCAAAGCAGACCCAGAAAAGGTAAAGGTTATCCTACAAATGGTCCTGCCCACTAACATCAAAGAGCTGAGAAGCCTATAGGAAAAAGTAGCATCCATAAAGAATTTCATCGCACAACTATTAGATAAATGTCAACCCATAAATTGATTGATACACAAAGGAATACCATTCCACTGGTATGAGGAGTGTCAGCAAGCCTTTTTATGAGATCAAGAAATACCTGTAAATGCCACTGGTACTAGCTCCACAAAGATCGAACGTGCCATTTTTTATTTATATATCTACTACCAATTTTGCATTGGACACCATGCTAGTCCAAAAGAATGCACAGGATAAAGAACAAGTGAGATATTATATTAGTCATACCTTGGTGAGTTACGAGCTAGGATAGACATACATAAAAAATTTATGCTTAGAAATGGTCTTTGTGACTAAGAAGTTGTGCCACTACATGTTGAGCTATACAACATATGTGATATCAAAACAAAATCCTTTGTAGTATATGATGAGCAAGACATATCATAATACACGTACTACAAAGTGGATCATGCTATTGATAAAATTTGACTTGGAATTCATAAGCTAAAATTCCATCAAGGGATAAGTCATAGATGATCAACTAGCAGAGACACCTCTTTATAATAGTAGACCTCTCACCATATAACTTCTTGATGATGTAGTATTTGTATTATAAAAAGCACCCAAACCCGAAGAACCTAAAAATAAAGCTAACATAACTTTGTTCTTCGATGGTTCAAAGTGTGAGCAAGGGAGCGATGTAGGGATTGTGTTTTTCATGTTTCAAGGTGCTCCAATGCCCTTGTCATTTAATATGGACTTCCATTGCATGAATAACAATGCTGAATACGAAGCCCTAATATTGAATCTCCAAAAAACCATCGCTATAAAGATCAAAAGGCTAAACATCTTCGATGACTCCCTTCTCATAGTCAACAAGGTTAAGGTACTATTTCAATGTAGGAATCCAAACCTTAAAGCTTACAAAGAGCTTGTTGACACTTATCTATCCCAACTAAAATGGTACAACATTGAGGTAATCCTTCACACGTCTAACAGATTTGTAGATAGTATAGCATCTTTGGGATCCTTGATATCTTAGAACCTATCTACTAATTTCACTATCATTCATATGAAAATATTCTTGCAATTAGTGATGCAACGTGAGGCTTTTGACAACAAAGAATCATTCAACTTGATCCATATAGAACCAGACCATGAATGGTTCTATAAAGCCAAAAAAATTCTAAAGAAGGTACCTTGGGGGTCATTGATCTTGCAAGGTCCTATAGGGAACAACATCACCATTCACCACAAGTTTATTTCTCAATCTACATTTGTGCACAATGAATCATAGGAAGAACAAGTCATCTTATCTTTTAAGTTTGTAGCTTATTAGGATTGGCTATCCTAATTACAAGATTTCTTTAATCTTGGAATCATCTCGTAGAGATTATCGCATGTCAAAAAATGAGTATTTAAAAAAAAGTTAGTAAGATATGTCTTGCTAGGGGACATATTGTATCATCAAAATTATGATGGAATCCTACTTCATTTTCTTAAGCCTCAAGAATCGACATGGGTAATTTCACAAGCTCATGATGGTATATGCGGTGGCCATTTCAGTGGCATAGCCATTGCCAAGTGCATCCTTTTAATGGGTTATTAATGGTCCACCATGGAGAAGGATTGCTATGAATATGTTAGGAAATGCGTTAAGTGTCAATATCATGCGAATCTAATGCACTTGCCATCATAAACCTTACAACACATTCAGGAAGTTTGGCCATTTTCTCAATGGGTTTTTGATCTAATCAAAAATATATCTCCCTAGTCTTTGGACTGACACATGTTTATCTTAATGACCACTGAGTATTTCACTAAGTGGGTGGAAGTAGTCCCCTTAATGTCAATGATAGGACCTCGAATTGTGGAGTTTATACTTCACAATATCATCTATCGCTTTGGGGTTCCATCCAAAATAGTTTTGGATAGTGGTCCTTCATTTAAGAACAAAATTTTTTGGGATTTAATATCCAAATATAACATTCGACATATTTTTACCACACCATATTATCCACAAGCAAATGGGTAAGCAGAAACCTTAAACAAAATGATAGTAGCCATATTAAATAAGATGGTGAAAGAAAATCATAAGGACTGGCATATACAATTACCTCTTGCATTATGGGCTTATAGGACTAGTGTGCAGACATCCACTAGGGCAACACCATTTTTGCTCGTATATGGCACTAAGTCCTTGCCCTTGGATCTAGAAATTACAATGTTGCGTGTCGCATTGAAAGAATTCATTGATGACGATATTGCATGCCAAGTTCACCTTGATCAATTGACCCTTCTAGATGAACATCACATCAATGCTCTTGAGCATCTTCCTATTTTCTAGGATCATCTAATACGAGATTATAACAATAAAGTCCATTTGAAAGACTTTAAAGTTGGGGATATTGTGCTTAAAGAGAACTAATAGAATTCAAACCTAACACCACATCTACAAGATAAATTCATGATAAATTGGGTAGGTCCTTACATCATCTCAGAGAAGATTGGGCCTGGGATATATCGCCTAACATTGTCATAATGGGTTGAAGATCCTGAGCCTCTCAAAATTCTTCATCTAAAGGTATTTTACATAAAATCAACAAAATCCAAAAACAATACACAAAACAAAAAACTCAAAACATTCAAAATAATAAAAATCTCAAAAACATTGGAAAACATAAAAATCCAAAAAAATTAGAAAACATCAAAAACAAAAAGCCCCAAATGCATATTAAATCCCTTTGGTCAACACACAAAAAGGCCCCAAAGGCATCTTAAAGCTCTTTGGTCAACACACAAAAAGGTCCCAAAGGCATCTTAAATCCTTTGATCAATCCGTAAAATTCTCCAAAGGCATCATAAGCCCTTTGGTAAACTCACAAAAGGCTCCAAAGGTATTTAAACCCTTTGGTCAAGAACAAATATAAAAATAATTTTAAAATAAAAAAACTGAAAAATAGATAAAATAATCAAAATCCCAAAAACAATGAAAAATACCAAAAATTAAAAAGTAATAAAATTCAAAAACATTGTACAAAAACATTTGCATTATGCATCTTACATTCGCATTTGCATTCATGTAGTTGCATTGCATATAGGCATTTCCATCCATTGCACTTGCATTAGGATATATTGTTTTTGCAATCTTACAAATGACACCACGTTTGTATCTCAATCATGCATCGTTAAATCCATCATAATCCATAACCCATGTGTGTAACTATGTTTTTCAACACAACCCCTTTCTGTTTCTATAAGGAGTATACTAGGGTTTTATGATCACTCAACCATACCTAGTGATTTTATCAAATTTTGTAGAAAACCATCTTCACTAGATAATGATGAAGGTCTAGTTTTGATAGTATGTAGCATTTATCAAAATCCTATCACTAATAAAAACACTAAAATCCTAGTTGGAACAAAGGGGGGATGAACACCACAAATTGGTACTAGGCATCCTAAGCAAAAGGTTTTTACTTGCTCATATTGTGATATGCATGGTCTATGATTTTTATCATTGGCAAAAGGACAAGCTCCCCCCTACCCAAAAAAATCCCTTGCTTTCATTAAAACAAAGCAAAAATCCTGAACAAGGCAAAATTCAAAAACAAAATAAACAATGATTATCATCACTACATAAATCCCTTGCTCAAAGAAAAACAAAAATTCAAAATAAATAGTGATTTTCATCACTAAGCATGAACAAGTATCCCAAATAAATGTGAAGAAAAAAGGGCGTAAAGAGATTTAATACCTGGAATGGTCAATCTCCACGAACCATTGAGTGATCCCTAATACAAAAATGGGTTGAATAAATCCCGTCTAGCATTAGGGTAGTTCTAATTAATTTGCAAAAGAGCTAGCTTTAGGTGTCCTATATTACCTAATGGTCTAATCCAACTAAGTCTGACCTAGTATCAGGATGAACATTTGAGGATCCCCAATATAGCAATGGGATTTTTCTTCATGGAATAGCCCACATTGGGTGAACCACGTTAAATTGGTGTATCTATTGTGTGTGGTAATTTGTGCATTACTTTGATTACTATTGTTGATATTGCTATTGATACATTTCATAACATTGATTGGGAAAAAAAAAAGTAAAAAGTGATCTTATACTTTTCACCCTCCCTCTCGGTATAAGCTTGTGTTCTTCAATTGGTATCAGAGTGGGTTCCTTCAAAAGAGTTTAATAGCTTGAAGAAAAATCTCATAAGAACATATATGGATTCTAATAATGGATCCTTAGATAATTTAGCACCAGTATTTTATGGGAGCGATTATGTATTCTAGAGTATGAGAATGAAGATTCATCTAATGGCACTTGGAAATGAAATTCTGGAAGTAGTTGAAAATGGATACACACCACCAGCCACTCCACCTACAGATAAATATGGTAAGCTTCTACATCACTACAATTTAAAAGCAATAAATACAATTTTGAGAGGTTTTCATAGATCAGAGTTTATAAAGATTATGCACTACAAATCAGCAAAGGAAATTTGGGATAAGTTGCAAAGCATATATGAAGGAGATAAAAAGTTCAAAAATGTAAAGTTACAAAATCTCAAAGCACAATTTGAAGATCTAAAAATGAAGGATAAGGAAAATATTAGTGCTTAGCTACTTTGTGTAGACGATGTTGTTAACTCCATACAAGGATTTGGACTTGAGGCTCAATAATTTTATGTTAGTGATAATATTTTAAGGTCACTACCAAAAAGGTTTAGTGAAAATATTTCAGCTATAAAGGAAGAAAAAAATGGTGATATCTTGACAAGGGATGAATTACTTGGCATCCTTTTAGCTTTTGAGATGATAATAAAAGAGGAACCTAATACCAAGAAAGAAGCAACCTTCAAAGCTACAAAGAAGACAAAGGGTAAGAATTAATATTCAAAAAATGAGTCATCCAGTGATGAAGAAGCAGATTATGGTAGAAGGAACAAAGACTCAGGAAATTTTAAAGATACAAGATTTGTTAGATGTTTCAATTGTGAAAAATATGTTCACTATGCATCTAATTGTTAAGAAGCTGGAAATAACAATGATGAAGAAAAACATGATTATAAGAATAGGGAATCAAAAAAATATAGGTACCAAAAGAAAAGTAGGGATGGTCAAGGCAAGCAAGAAAAGAAGTTCTTCCAAATATAGAAGAAGATTTTCTATGCATGCAAGGCAAGTAAGTACTCAAGTGATAGTGATAATAGTTTCTTAGATAATTATGAAGATGAAGTTCTAGTTCTGACAAAAGAAAAATAAGTGGTTAAGAAAATATCACCAATAATTCTCAAGTGTTTTAGATGTGGTATCTTTGGTCATCTTGAAGATAGTTTTATAAGAAGTGGTTTCATTTTCAGTGATGATGAATATTAAGATACACTTGAAGTACCAAAAGAGAAGATACTTATGGCATTAGAAGAAGAAGGAGGTGATCCTATAAAATATAATTCATAAAATAATGAAGATATTTTCAAAGGTAAACAAATAGACGAAGAATCAAAAAGAGGGTAAGTTGATATTGAATGTGAACTTATTCATACCCTTAAAGCATTAAAGGAGGTAAGAAATCAAAACTCCAATCTTAAGCTTTAGATTCAAGAATATGATGAAGAGAAAGGAAAGCTTATAGAGGATCTAAACAAGTCAATGGCTAAGATAAGGAAGTTCAAAGATAAGTTAGAATAAAAGGTCTTAGAATTTGAAAGGTTAGAGGATGAAGTAGCTTCACTAAGGAAGGAAGCAAAAGAGTCTAAGGATAGGTTACACAGGTTTGGAAGAAGCTCAAGGAATTTGGATAAGATTATAAAGACACAAAAATCTACATCAAACAAAGCAAGACTTGGATTTTAACAGGAACAAAAGAAACAAGGAGAGGCATCAATATCAAGTTCTTAAGAAGAAGAAACTTCAAAAGAAGAAATTTTAAGAGAAAGTGAGACTTTTGAGGATGAGTTGGACAATAGAAAGTTCATGAAACAAGTGGAAAGTGGTATTTTATCTAACAACATAAACATAATGTATGTTGAACAAGAAAGTTATATTTCATTTATATTCAAATATAATATAGGTTACAATAGGGATAGGTTTCCCTTTCATAATGTCTTTTACAATAAACTTCACAATAGTATTAATACCACCTTCTATCGTTCCTTAATGTAGGTGGGCTTCTTTATATGTGGGCCATCGCAGGTTTTTTGTTGTTTGATGATGTTCTTCCTCTTCAGATATACCAAATAACCTATGAAGAACCTATAAAATGGGGTTAGTGTGATGGGGGGCTTGCCTTAATCAGACCTCGTGTTTAGAAAGATAAAAAAAACTGTGAAAACATACTAAAAACTAAAATAAAGTATGCAGAAGCTGATAATATGGTGAAACATATATTACCTCCTAAATTTGGGGTGATTTGGGACCTGTAGACCCAATTCGCCACCCGAGGGGCGAACTAGGACCAGATTCATGGGGTAGGGGGCGATTTGAGCTATGAAGTCTCTTTTATAAAATTCCTTTGGTGGATCAATTCCTAGGCAGCTAGGGTGCCTCTGTGTACTGTGGAAATCTAACTATATGCTCTGAGGACTGACTGTTGAATACTTAGTACTGTAGCACCCTAAAATTGGCGTAGTTAAACCATCAATAAAAAGATTAAAAATTTGAATTTTAACCTCGAAACCGCCCGTTAACCGCTCATCTCATTTTTTGTGCCATTTTTAGAATTTATTTTGACTGTTGGACTATATCGTCACCGATCTGACGATATCGTCCCAAATTAGATGAATTCATCTAGAACAGAATGTCCAGATGATTTCGTCCCAAAACCAAATTTTCATAATTAGCCTCTATTTCAATAACCTCTCCAACTCGGGCAGAAGCGTGTCTGCGCGGTTGGAGATTCCTATGTTGGAGATCTCCCAGATTGTGATGATCCCCAACCTCCTAACCTCCCCCTAATCCTATATAAACTTGGGATTTTCCCAGTTTATCCCCCTAGCTGATCATTTCTCTGTAACTCTATTTTTTTTCTGTATTAGAACATCCTCGCCCCCATCATTTGCATTTGTATTTTCAGATTTTATTACAAGTTTTATTGTGTTTTAGTCGAAGAAATCTCGGATTGTCGCAGGTGATCCAACACAATTTTGGACGATCCTATCGAGATCGGCGATGATCTCGTACTATCACAGATGATTTTGATTGCAGTCTAGATTGGGGGCAACCAGAACCCTGAGTTTGCATTTTCTACCTTTCTTTCTTATTTAATTGTGCATTAGATCAATTTATTTATGTTCTGCATCCTCGAGTTCACATCATTTAGCATATTTGCATGATAAAATTTAAAATAGGTTATTAAAATAGTGCATCCCATTTTATTTGCTTTCTGGATTTATTATTTAAGCATCTATACTATTATTTCTATTATTTTGCATCATTCTTGCAATTGCATTTTTGGTTTTTGGTGTCTGTTTCCATGATTGTAGGTTTCTGACGAATTCGTCAGGTCACCAACAATCTTGTCTGATCTCAGAAAATCACCTATGATTTGAGACGATTCTATACAATTACAGATGATCCTATCATATCTGGTATGATCTGGACTTCTACAAGCTTCAGAATCTTCATCCGACATCAGGAATCAGGTGTATTCCTCTCCATTTCACATAGTCTCTGTATTTAGGATTCATTCATGTTCTCTATCTTAATATAAACCCAAAAATTTCATATAGAATAGCTTAGATTCATTTTGGCCAACCTAGGAATATGAATGATTGAATATAAAATGAACACATCAAACCCATTCTCAACCTAGGCATGGAAACTACCACTCAAATTTTCCTGGTGAACCCCACCATCCATAAAAAATTCACCCTTATACCCCCTCCCCGAGAGGCATGACCTTCAAAGGGCCTCTCTGTCCAAGGTATTGTCCCATCCTTCTCGCATCTCCATTCCAGGCATGGATCCTTTAGCCTGAAGGTAAGGGTGTGAAAAATTTGGGCGATACATGTTTGGTGAACCCGACATGAATAACATAGGCATATTTCTAATTAAAAAAAAAACAAATATATATATATATATATATATATATATATATATATATATATATATATATATATATATATATATATATGTATACAAGAAAAAAAAACAACAAAATCATCATTTCAAGTTTGTATGTTTTATATTCAACTCTAAATAGTAGATATTAAATATTACTTTTAGAAGTACTAAAGAAACCATGAATTTTTACCCAAATCAATATGAGCCCATCAGTAATGTTGAAAGAATTCAACCAAATACATTTGTTGATTATGACCAACCTCATCCCTATTCAACATCACCTCCATCACACTTTTCTCATTTTTCATCCTTAACCCAACAGGACAATCCCTTTTCCAATTCTCTTCATAATGATATTATCTATTCTCCCATATATCCATATTATGTCTATCAATCCACATACAATCCTCCTCCACCCTTTCAATATTCTTCTTTCAATACAACACATCCATTTCAACAAGAAAATACTTATTCTTCCAATCCTACCATGCACTTACATCATACTTTGCAATCTTCATAACATCATTCTACCCATAATAAAGAAAAAAGAGGTAAGAAACCATTAAGCCCTTCTATGACTGAATTCCTAAGGCTATTATCAAAAACCTCTTGAAAACCTTCATCACGTAAATATACTAAGCTCAATCAACCAATGGATATAATTCTCAAACATTTACTTGATACAAATAAGATTGAACTCCCTTCCATAAGACAACTTGATACCACAACAGATTGGTTTAAACCTGAGCTACATTGTGAATATCATAGAGTAGATGGACATATGACACAAAAATGTAAATATTTAAGATGTGCAATTAAATATTTGATTGATGAGGGTCTTTTTAATATAAAGGAATTACAATCTACAACTGATTATAAATCTCCATTAAACAATCAAACTCCTACACAACAAATACCAATAATCAATCAAGACATGGGGATCTCCCAAGAACCTCTATTCAATTATCAACAATAGGAAACCAATCAAATATTGCATGTTAATGTATCCCATCATGATGATATTACTAATATTGTAACAAAAACTATAAATGAGCAACCTCAAGTTCAATCAACTCAATCTGATATTCAAGAGATGGATTCCTCATTTGATGAACCTTCAAAACTATCTTTGCCTCTAGAGAATGACCCAAAATGGAATGTATGCATAGAAAGCTCATATTTAGAATCAAAATCTCAATCTAAAATCCACTTTGATAGCCAACAACAAGTGATTAATCCTCAAGCAAAGATATCCCTTTTAGAAGTATTACAAATTTCTCATAAGGAAACTTTGTTCAAGATACCTAGCCAACAATTTGTTCCTCATGATATTTTACCTAAGAACATAATTAATGGTGTAAGCCATATTGAGGTTAACCATATTTCATTCTATGATGAGGAGATTCCTTCCTCTACTCCACAAGAAGACTTCTATCTTTACATTACAGGATCTAGTAAAGAAACACCTGTTAAAACTATCATGGTAGATAATGGCTCCTCTCTTAATTTATGCACTTATCAATTATTTCAAAAACTCTAATTAAAGGAAGAAGATCTTCATGAATCAAATGTTATTACAAAATATTTTAACAATGAAATTCAAGAAGCTCAAGGTACTATAATTCTTCCCCTTAATATTGGATCCAAGATCCTGGATACTTTGTTTTATGTAGCATATTGCCCTTCACCTTACAACCTACTTCTTAGAAGTCCTTGGATTCATACGATGAGGGTTGTCCCTTCCACTCTTCACCAATGTTTGAAGTTTGAACTTGCAAATAAAATTGTTACCATACATGGTGACCCAACACCATTTAAAGAATATTTAACGGCTGAAACATCAAGTTCTATACATTCTCCATTGTCACAATTACCTTCTATCCATCACTTTTCTTCATCCATAAATGATCATCCTTGTTTACCAAATAACACCCATGCATATCTTTCACATATGCTCTCTCCATCTTATCAAGACTTGGAAGATAGTGATAAGAATGAAGAACCTTCTTATCCTTCTGACATTTTATTTTGTAACATGATCAATTTTACACATATAAAAGTCAAATATTTTGCTACATTATAATAAAGTTTTTGTTATCACTACCTTTTATTCATCACCTTTTGTTCTTACTTTCACGACAATCAAATTATCCTTAAAAACCTCCTTTGATTTTGAAGCAACCTTAGACATGCTATACTCAAATAACCTTGTATAGTGTATATAGATCATCTTGTATATACCACCAATTCCATCATAAAAAAAAATACAAAAAATCAAAGTCATCAAAATCTTCAAAAACATCTTTTATTTTTTGCACCTGTCAATTCTTGAAGTATTGCAGTTATATTTTTAGTTGTTTTGGATAAATTAGCATTTATTTAGAGTCTCTCACTTTCACACTCACATGAATAAATATCTTGATCTTATTTGGTATGATTATTAATCTCTCTTATATCAAAGTCCACAGTTGAATTAAATAAAGTTTTGAGCATAGAGAACTGATCTTGTTATTTACTTGAACCAAGTATACCTTTTAAAATTAAAATGATTTCATTGAAAATTCAAAATGATGCTACACAGTAGAAGTAGTCTCTTGAGCAAAAAGTTTCCCCTGCTATCCTATCATGCACATGGTCTAGAATCTTTGAGAATTGACAGAAGGACAAGCTCACCCCGGCCCAGAATAAAAATACCTTGCTCTACAACCAATCCGAGCAAGTATCCCTAGTATAGCAAGAAAAAGAAAAATAAAACAAGAAAAATCATTAGAAAAAGAGAAAATTATTCAGAAGCATTATCATTTTGTACCTTCTCAGCAATATTTTCAGCATTATCTCAGTGTCAAGCAAAAATACAAAAAAAAAAAGAGAAAAGAAAAGAAAAAGCAAAAAGCAATAAAATCCCTTCCCCTAACCTTTGAAAAGAAAAGAAGGGCGAATGAGCTTGAATTACTGGAATTCTCAATTATTCAAAAACTTTGAGGTAAGCCCCATAACAGGTGGTTTGTACCCAACCCGCTTGGCCTTGGGTAACTCCTAGCGTGGTGATATGTCTGTTACATTAGCAACCTTCTTTTGTACAGACCTATGTCTGCTTATGGATCAACTAGCCCTTGATGACCTGACTTACATAGTAGTTTGGTACGGTCACATGCATATAAATCATGGTCAATGAACACTCACTTGGTTAATTCAAATTACTTGTATCAAATTATCTTGATCAAAATTGGTAAATGAACAATACAATTGCACACACATTTGTGTTTGAGAGATTTTGTATCATTATGATAGATCAAGATCGGCAATGAACTCACATATGCACATGGGGTTCCTTATAAATCTAAATTTTATCTTTAAGATAATTTAAAATATTTATACAAATCTTTTGGAATAATTTGATTTTTTTACTTGAGAACATCTGCTTAGCGTAAAAACAATTACATACATTTTTCTCCAAAATCCAAAATTTCTTTCAAAACATGTTCAAAAATCTAGCAATAAAGTCACATTTATATATTTTTGACTTTCGCAATGATGGTATAGTTCCTAAACCTAAATTGGAATTTTATGCCTATTGTAAGTCCTCATCTTATATTTTCTATTTATCTCAAACTCAAAACTCAACTATGCAATAAAACTATGATATCAATTTCTTCTTTGGATTTCGTGATGATGGTATAAGTCTATACCTACATATTTTATGCCTAGCGCAAACCATCGTTTTAATTTTATTTCCCACTTTTATCCATAAAAGCATATGGATTAAATCATTATGTTACACAATTGTGCTTTAAAAAGAACAAAAACTTTCCTATTTCATTTCATTATGTCAACATTCAGTTTTTTTTTGCGACGATGGTATAATTCCTAGGCAATTGTTCAAATTTCTATCACACTTAGGAATTTTATGCCTAGAAAAAATCATATTTTTAATATCTCATGCATAATATTTTCATGGAAATCTGAAAACAAATCATCACCATCATCAATTTTCATCATCACAACACAAAGTCTTAAGAAAGTCTCTTAAGCACCCTTTCACTTTTAGCAATATTTCTCTCATTTCTCTCATAACGGGATTAGATTAATGACCTAGCGAGTGATGACTCCATGAAATGGTCATGTAACAACGACAATGTCCTTTGAAATTATTGTTAGAAGTCCCTTTATTTTTTATCAAATCACACCACAACAACCAATTTGTTTACATCAGATTATTTCATTTAATTTTATGGCATGACATAAAATTATAATATTCTCAACGACATAATTACATGAATAATCAATCAACAATTAAAATATTAAAGCATCATAAAACATATGCACAAGTCATATCACAAAAAGAATATATATATATATATATATATATATATATCAAGAAATATATGTACATCATATATCAAAACGGATTGGTATGCCACAATCTATACCCTGGCATACTCAATCCTCTCAAACATATACAGTATATAGTCAATGTGCAGCTAGTCTTGAGAATCCCTCGAGCTCTCAGCATCATCTCCTCTCTTGCCCTGAGGTGGAGGAGGTGGTACCATCGAAGCCCGCAACCCGCGTCAGACCTCTGTCGATCTGTGTGTCATTTCCACCATTTTGCCTATAGAGCTCTGAAACAATGAAAGTGAATAGTAAAAATGAATTAGGGTTTTACCCTATTTTTCTTAATTTTATTTAAAAACAACATTTTTTTTAATTTTGCTTTTTTGTGCTTTTACCTCAAATGTTTGATTTGGGTAAAAACTCAGAGGGGGCACCATAGCAAGTAGTTGTACGATTTGACCTAGAATCGTCATCTAAAAAATGGAGTAAAATTTTTCTTTCTCGTAAAGTGTGAAGAACTCATCTTTAATGCATTTTCTTCAAAAAAATTGCTAAAGAGGGGGCAAAATGTAGCACCCTAAAATTGGTGCAATTAAACCTTCAGTAAAAAGATTAAAATTTTGAATTTTAATCCCAAAACCACCCGTTAACTGCTCACCTCATTTTTTGTGCCATTTTTAGAATTTGTTTTGACCGTTGGACGATATCTTCGCCGATCTGACGATATCGTCCCAAATCGGATGAATTCGTCTGGAATAGAATGTCCAGACGATTTTGTCCCAAAACTAAATTTTCATAATTAGCCTCTATTTCAATAACCTCTCCAACTCGGGCAGAAGCGTGTCTGTGCGGTTGGAGATTCCTACGTTGGAGATCTCCCAGATTGGGATGATCCCCAACCTCCTAACCTCCCTCTAATCCTATATAAACTTGGGATTTTCTTAGTTTATCCCCCTGGCTGATCATTTCTCTGTAACTTTAGTTTTTTACTGTATTAGAACATCCTCGCCCCCATCATTTGCATTTGTATTTTCAAATTTTATTGTAGGTTTTTACTGTGTTTCAGTCGGAGAAATCTCGGATCGTCATAGGTGATCCAACACAATTTTGGACGATCCTATCAAGATCGGCGATGATCTCGTACTATCGCAGATGATTTTGACTGCAGTCCAGATTAGGGGCAACCAGAGCCCTGAGTTTGCATTTTCTACCTTTCTTTCTTATTTAATTGTGCATTAGATCGATTTATTTTTGTTCTGCATCCTCGAGTTCACCTCATTTAGCATATTTGCATGATAAAATTTAAAATAGGTTATTAAAACAGTGCATCCCATTTTATTTGCTATCTGGATTTATTATTTAAGCATCTATACTGTTATTTCTATTATTTTGCATCATTATTGCAATTGCATTTTTGGTTTTTGGTGTCTATTTCCATGATTGCAGATTTCTGACAAATTCATCTAACAAATTCGTCAGGTCGTCGATGATCTTGTCTGATCTTAGATGATCACCTATGATTTGGGATGATTATGTACAATTACAGATGATCCTATCATATCCGAGATGATCTGGACTTCTACAAGATTCATAATCTTCATTAGACATCAGGAATCAGGTGTATTCCTCTCCATTTCACATAGTCTCTGTATTTAGGATTCATTCATGTTCGTTGTCTTCATATAAATAGAAAAATTTCATATATAATAGCTTAGATTCATTTTGGCAAACCTAAGAATATGAATGATTGAATATAAAATGAACACATCAAACCCATTCTCAACCTAGGCGTGGAAACTACCACTTAAAGTTTCCTGGTGAACCCCACCATCCATCAAAAATTCACCCTTATACCCCTCCCCCGAGAGGCACGACCTTCGAAGGGCCTCTCCGTTCGAGGTATTGTCCCATCCTTATCACATCCCCCTTTCGGGCATGGATCCTTTAGCCTGAAGGTAAGGGTGCAAAAAATTTGGGCGATATAAGTACCAATTTCTACAGAGTTTTGTACTTTGTTGAACTTAGGAGAGGGGTAATTAGGGGTTTAGGACCCACTATTTATAGGAAATGGCAAGGTGTAGGGGGAGAGTTAGATAGAATAAACCTAGGTTGAATTATAACTAGGGTTAGGTTAGGAAATGCAATGTGGCAACATCACATTCCTTATGAGAAATATATTATCCTCACACATGTGTGAGGATGGATTAGAGTTAATCTTGATTAGGAGGTCTTAAGTCAATTTAGGACATGATTAAAAGAAACATCCTAAAAAACCCTAATTTCACACATGTGGGAGAGTTTAATTAGCATTAATTAAGGATTAGAGGTTAATTAATCAAATTTACCCTAAAAAGGTGACTTAAGTGAAGTAAACATTAAATTAGATTTTTGGAATTGACTTGTTAATTGTTTTGTCAACTAATACCCCATGGGGTCCTCAATTGAGTGAAAATAGGTTGTCATAGGATATCCCAATGCATAGGATGTGATTTTGAAGGATTATGAGGGTTTAGGAAGTCTACATGATGCTACAATAATCTATGATGATCTGCGCATGACTACAGTAATATACGTATGTCTATGAGGATCTACAATAGTCTACGCTGGTCTACAATATCCTAGGGGTACCTAGGATAACCTATGTAAACCTAAAAGTGTTCCAAAATAATCTACAAGTACGTAGATATAGCAATGTGCAACTTTTGGGTGTCTACATTTTGACCCTTTTTATACTATACTGTTTGGAGCACAGTTTAATAAAAAAAAGGGTTTGTGTATAAGGAAAAGGGATAGAAGTGGAATGGAATCCAATCAAAGGTATGTAGTCGCTCTAAGCGTGACCATACAACATTAACTGGGGATCCAGGGAAATAAGAGAAAGAATGAAATATAATCAAAGGTATGTAGCCGCTTGAAGTGTAACCATACAACATCAACTGGATATCCCAGTGAAAGAAGAGAGAATGGAATCTAATTTAAGGTATGCAACCACTCGAAGCGTGACCATACAACATCAACTAGATGTCCAGGGGAGAGAAGAGAAAGAAAATAAGGAAAAGAGAAAAGAAATAAAAACAATGTCGATAAAAGGAAATGGATGATTGTGAATGCAATGATGTGATTTTGTTGAGTTCATATGACATTTATGATGCCATACCAATTGATAACTTTTGTGACCAGATCAGTGTGGTCCAAAATTATGAATAGGACAAAACCCTATATAAATTTTTGTTGTTGATTGATTGATGAGAATATGGCAACAAGTGTCAAACCATTTGAGTTAACATTTGAATTATTCAAATGTGTCATTCATTGTGCTCCATGAATGCCAAAGTGAAGTCCTTCAAATTTTACGTTGGATTAGTTTCCCATGTCATTCATTGTGCTCCATGAATTCCAAGGTGACCTTTCCATTGTTACGCATAACTCTCATGATATAACCCATGTATGGTTGTGATTAAGATTGTTTCGTATGATAATATTTAGCAAAAAAATTCATAGACAAATGTGCTAATCACACTTTTGGATTTTTGATGTTGTAGTTGTGTGCAAAGCTAACTTTGGATATGAATACTCCATCAAACGAGGAAACAGTAATGAGGTAAATTAAGTGTGGTGATTTGATGATGCGACGATTGATAAGATACCAATGCATGATGAATATGATTGAAAAAATAAACTATATGACAAGTTTGGGAAGTTTCTAGGGTTTTGGAGGACATGTGCCTGCTTTCCTGGGATTTTAGGGGTAGTTTGGATGATTTTGGGGTGTTTTTGTTGAGTTCGCCACCCGAGGGGTGATTTTTACCTAGATCGCCACTCGAAAGGTGAATCGGATTTGGGTTCGCCCCTCAGGGGGTGAAGGTGGGATTAAGGCATATCTAAGGTCAAATTTCCTTGTAAGTGCTTCATTTTGATGATGGAAAATATTGGAAAGCGACGTGTGGGAGCTTCTAATGACACGAGTAGAATGTAGTTGACGAATTCAAGGGTGATGATGATGAGGGGAGGCAGGGCGACTGGCAACAGGCATGGATACCCATCGATAAGTGTCCTTTGTCCTTGTTTTTATTTTGTTTTATTTTTTTGGAGAAATGTGAATGAGGGGGATAGAGTTATCCCAGGCAATTGCTGATGAGAGCAAGGAGGTTGTGTTGGATCGATTATTTAGGTCAAATTGGAGAGGCATTGATGTCTCTAAGATTGATTATGAGTGGCTATGGGTACAATATAAGATATCTTATTGGCAGTGTGGTGATGATGATGATCTTTACTTATGCCTTACCTGATATTTACAGGGTGTTTTTCACCTGTAACATGTTATATATGGTGAGCAACATGGTTGAGCATAGGGTTGTGTTTGCCTGGGCACTTGCACTATTGGCTCAATTTTACCAGTAGTTACATGATGTTGTTTGAGTTAGATGCATAGGGTTAAGTGTGATTCCCTTGCTACATGTATGGGCATGGGAGCACATAGCTATTGAGCATCCCTCATTATTGCCTCACCCTGTGCATGTGGTGGGGAAGGAGTATTTGCCCTATGCTTTGCGGTGGAGTACGATGGTAGAGCAAGGTATCAAGAGACCACATGAGGATGACCCGTTATTGTGGATGGGTAAATTTTGAGACCTGACTCCTGGTGACATCCGATGGATGCCTTGGTTAGATGGGGTTATATGGTATGAGGATGATGAGGAGCTATGAGTCATCGGATAGGGAATATGGATAGTAAGACGATAAACTTGATAGACCAAGTATTTTTAGTTTAATCGGGTGAGGTAATAATTTGGTTTACAGTAAGATATGCCAAGGGTTCATGTGACTTATTTTAGGTGGCGAGGTGACAAAGTAGAGCATCCTATGGTCTTGCCTTGGGTTGGGGAGAGGGATCCACCTCTAGCTACACTTGACATGGAGGATGTCGAGACGAATCTCGAGTTTGAGTCTTGGTGGGAGCCTAGGATAGGTGTTATTTATCGATGGGTTGCAGCTGATGCTGGGGCATCTCCATAATAGGGGAGATCTTATGGGGGATCTCGAGCTAGGGCAAAGTATATGGTTGGAAATAAGGAGGAGGTTCCCTTGTGATAGTCACAATGACACTTGGGTGAGGTAGCGAGAACCTAGGGAGTTAGGGTGGAGGAGGTGACTGTGGGTGTTGACGTGACCATGGGGTAGGTCGTTGGAGTACAGGAGGAGGGAGGTGGGGTTACTAATATAGGTGGTATGAATGATACCATTTATATTGGTGGTTTTTATGGCATGAGGGAGATTCCCATTGATGTCCCTATAAGGAAGGATGTGGTGGCAAAGGCATAGGGGTTACAAGATAGAGTTTAAAAATTAGAGGCTGAGGTGGAGCAGTTGAGCACCAGGGTGACTAGACATGACAAACATATTGGGAGCTTGGCTGGTTAGTTGGCTATAGATTCTATGAGGAATATACTGTGTGAGACTACCCTATTAGTGCATGAGATTTCTCTTCCTGATTATGATTAGGTAGTGTCACAGTCGGTATCTTGATCATGAGTTTGGGTCTCTCCACATCATAGCTAGCATAGTGTTGCTATGGTGGGGTAGATGGGTGCTAGGGTTGTAGTGTAGGATCATCCTACTATAGATCCAGTTCTAGATTTCAAAGTGGAATCGATCAAGGCTACCAAGATGTGGGTGAGCCATGAGGGATGTGGGGAGACTCCTGGTGGGAGTTAGGTTTTCTATGTATTGTAGCATGTAGGCATTTTAGATGCTAGATGATGATGGGCATGGTCTTATATTGTAGTATTTAGGAATTTTGTATGGATGATATATATATATATACACATTTTAATTTTGACTGTGATATATACATGTGTCATTTTTATGGTTTGAAATGTGTTCTTATTATTTTTTCATAGATAGCGTAGCATAGTTTGTAGGTATGTATGATAAATATATATACATGTGTGAATGGTTTAGATCTATTATCATTTTACAGTATGAATGAACTTGTAGAATAGTATGTATAATTGTGTTTCGAATGTGATATGATGTGGTATCCGATGTGATTTTATAGTAAATGCATATAGAGTAAATGCAATGATGTGATTTGATTTTGAAATGCATATAGGATGGATATAATAATGTAATTCGATATTGTGAATGAATATAGGATGAATGCATAGCTATAGTGTGTACTAAATATATATGACATAGATGCATGGATGCATGTATGGACGTACTGAAATGCCCCAAGGAAGCACTTGTATCATGGCATTTACCTATATGGATGCGATCCATTCCATGAAATCATGGATGGTGGATAATGTAAGGCATGTGTAATGGTTTTGACCAACATAGTTATGGCAATAAAATCTCAGACCCTTAGCTATACAAGTTTTGTGGCAACTTATAATTAATCGGGTTGGTTCAAAATATATCATGGACCTATGTGTATGCATGTATGAGGTTAATTTATCCATTTTGAGGGAGGTAGGATTAACCCATTGTAGATGCTACCGAACTAGCTAGATCATCCGTCTACAATAGTGATATATACAAAAGCAATATGATAATATTATAGATATGTTACCACCTGTAAGACTATTCCATTGGTAGGCAAGCTCTTGTAGCCTATTTCTAGCGATGGAAATAAAGCCATGGTTTTATGTTGAACCAAAGGACCAAATATGATAAGCATAAATATCAAGAGGTTTTTCCTTTTATTTTTTGCCCCTCTTCTAGTGTTGACCTATTTGATTGTGGTGCTCTTTTCTCTTTTTATTTTTCTTTTCTATTTTTTTTTTGTTTGGTGCTCTTTTGTATTTTCGTGTTGCTCTTTGGTATGGGCGATGATGTTTGTTTTCTACCAAATCATTTAGTTTTGCTTATGCTTGATCCCTTTGTTTATCCCCAGGTCGTATGTTGACAATGCAAGTGATAGGGTAAGCAGGGGATATCGTTCGCTAGATGGCAATATCTACTCAAGATGTCCTCGTTCCTATACCCAAAATTATTTTAATGTGTAATCTATTGTGAGTGGTCCATGGGAGAAGTTGAACCAGCCTAAAGATCCATAAGAAGAATGTACAAGCCTTGGTAGCTATGGGTGACACTAGATTGCCTGAACTACATAGTGGTCAAAATTGAACATGACACTTATGTATACCCTAATCCTAAAAAAGGTGGAATGGACATCAAGGTGGTGATGCTAAAAAGTGCATGTATTACTCCTGCTAAGGCGTATTTTTGGGGAGAATGTACAAACATGAATTAAAATTTTAAATGAAAAGCATATGGATATGTGTAATGGATGTAAATTTAAATGATGCAAGCGGAGGAATGCAATATCTACAAGAGGAAATGCATGACATATAGATGGAATTTGTAAAACTTATCTACAGATGAGTGTAATGTGTTGTGATGACAAAAATCATGATGTTATGATTATGGTTGCCCCAGCGTGTGGGGTGTGTATGTAGTAGATGTATAAGTTGTGAACTATACAGATGTATATAATAGTCATTAAGATAGGGAAGATGTAAGAGTAGGATGTACATCTAGAAGAAGTAAGATGAAATAGGCTTTGGTAACCAACAAGATAATATGATTACCAAAATCCAAGAGAGAGAGAGAAGAAAATAAGTGAATCAACTAATGTAAGAAGTAGAAGAAGTAGGACAGAAGAAGGAAAACACTATTAGAACTACTACCGAGCAAATTGGCATGGGTCCAGTCGAGAGTGGGATGGTGAAGTGATGATGCAGGTAGTATTGTGGTTGGGGTTGTAGTTGGATATGTTATGAATATATCGGGTTGGTGTTTTTAGGGTGCTATGGGATGGTAAGGTTGTGGGGGTAATGCGATGCGGAGGACTGCAAAGTTGGCTAAATGGGATAGAATATTCTTGTGATGGGGTTGGCTCACCATGCAATATGTTGTGCACCAGGATCTCGAATGTTTGATACTCTTCAATGTTATGACTGGTTGGAGATGATAGATGCATAATTGATTTTTATGGTAGTTACATGGTTTAGGGCATGAAGGGTCTATGGGTCGGATCTTAGGTAAGTTGATAAGGCCCTAATGCATGAGATGGTAGAACATTTTAGATAAGGTAGTGAATGGGACTGGCATGGAGTAAATATAAGGCTCCGTTGGAGGTGATGAAGGTTGGTCTACCTATGGGCATGTAGTTCGAGGGTCTAATGTAGGTTGGGCACATGATCAAAGGGTGTATCTACATGAATGTGAAGGTGTACGGGTCATGATAGATTGGCATAGGTGTACATGGCAATGGCAGTGTCTCATCTGTAGCTCTAGAGCCTCGACATAGGAGAAGAGCTATTATATCTCATGATGCTATTATGATAGTGTTGGTGAATGTGGTTATTGGGGGCTTGATGTATGCGGTGTGTCCTGATAGGCAAAGGACAGTGGATGAGATCTCAATGATGAGGGAGAGGAATGAAAAGGTCGAAACAAATTTATTTATGCTTGCATTGAATTCTTTCAAGAAAGGCTTATTATGCAGGAGAGACCTACAGAAATTCCTTTTGGGGCATTGTTTTTGTTGATTCGATGTATTGGTGGTGGAATATTTGACTGGTCTACGTACATCTCCAATCGCTTAAAACTAGAACTTTTGAGTGCTCAAAAAATTCAAACTTCGTATACAATGACAACCAGCAATTTTATTTTATCTTTTCATAAAGCTTATTTCAATTCTTCAACAAAGCAATCCTCCCACTGTATTGCACCCCAGTTTGTTGGCTATTGGCAAGACTGAGAATAAAATACAGGTAAACATATTTTTTTGGAATATCTTTGTTTTTTTTTCAATCTATCTTGTTATTTTCTAATTTTATTTTGAAAACAGAGAAGAGCATCTCAATCTTCAAGTAAAAGGGATGTCGCATTTAGGATTTAATAAGTGTCTGCTGATTATAACTCATAGTCGCAGTCATCACCAGTAACTCCCTCCAAATGTGCAAGGTCTCATGGTGATCAGATTCAACATACAGTTGCGGCTCCTTTTACTTCTCGAATTACTACAGTCGATGTGGAAGAAGTTACCTCTAGCCCACAAGGTAACCTTATTATTTTAAAGTACTATATTAAATGATGTATTTTAATCACTTAAAATTATGTTTTTTATTTATTTTAAATATTTTTTAAGGAAAGGGCAAATGGTTGAATCATCAACGGCTATAGAGTCTGAGTCTCGTATGTTTGGTTAAAATAAATCTCTTTTTATGATATTGTTATTTACACAAGATTAAATTTATATTTTCATGTGAAATTTTGTAGATAGACCTGTTACATTCAAAATATTGAAAAAATAGATGCCTCCATTGTTTGCCCAACCGCAAACACAGCAACAGCCATCAACATAGCAATTTCCTATCCATCCACAATAGGTACCACCAATGAGGAATCAATCATGCATGCGTGGTAAAATTTTCCACACACTACCGTCTTATGATACAAGAAGTGCTACCCAGACACACAATGTGTTTGAATCTCATGTTTCTGTTTTACCAATTTTAACCCTAGATAATTTCTCAAATGTTGAGAGTGCATTTCATATGCCCTTGGGAACTCTAGATTGTGATTTTCTTTATCAGGATATGAATCCTTAAAATTTCCCTTTAAAGTCAAGTGATATGCTTCAAGATGAAGAGGGCAATGATGAAGAAGAAAATGTTGACACAGATACCACCAGAGTTTCCTCCTCTCCCCAGCAAGTCACCGTCCATCATCTAACAGATGATGATAAAGTATTTTTTTTTGAAAATGTGTTATTAGCTAATAGATGTAAATCTATAGTTCATAATAATCTTCTTTTAGATATTGATAAATTGAAAGAATAGGAATATCAGTCCAAGGTTTTGATTAAAGCAATAAATGGCCGGTATAAGAATTTTTCAAAGAGAAAAGAGTTGTTTTAAAAGGTTTAGAATAGCACCAAAAGCTCTATGATTTGCTACACAAAGCTGAATCTATCACTATGGAGGTAGATTCTGCATACACAGATGAATTTTTGACCATTATTCTGAATTATTTGGAAAAATTCAATGCAGAGACCCAAGCATATTTCAATGGATGGGCACTAGATCTGAACAAAGTAGCAGTTGTAGAAACTGCACAACTTACAGCTAATATAAGTTTTACATCTAACTAAAAAAACATTTTTTTCTTAAATATGTTTTGTTTATAAATATTAACATTTTTTCACTTGTATTTTACAGTCTAATTTCTAGCACTTAAAGCAACAGGTCGGTGCCATGAAAACGTTGATCAAGACTGCTAAAATTAGTATTAATAATGCTATTGAAGTGAAGAAGAGGTTACAACACACTGTTAGAGAAAATAATTAGCTGAAGAAGTTTATCAGAGATAGGGGCTTGGATATCGAGGTTGTATTGAAAGAAAAATGAGAAAGAGTTGAATGCACCTTTTAAAGAAGATCCAACAAAGGAAGAAAGTTCATTGTTATCGAGTATCAACACTACAACTAAAAATTTTGTTAGGGTTGGTGCTTTAGAAGCAAAGGATATTGAGATAGATGAAGGTGGACCTTCAGGAACCATGCAAAAAGAATAAAATTTTGTTGTTTTAAATTTGAAGTGAAAAAAAAACTCTTTGATATTTTTTTTAAATTGTGAAAGAATGGTATCTTTCTTGAAATCAATGAAAGAGATAATTTTTGAAAAAATTGTATTATTTTTTTGAAATTTTGTTTTAAATATTGTTATGTTTTGATTATTTGTATTGATGTAGAAGTTTTTTGTTTTTAATTTGAAGTGAAACCAAAAATATTTGATATTTATTTGTAAATTTTTAAAGAATAGTGTCTTTTTTGAAAATTGAAATCAATGAAAGAGAAATGACTGGAAAAGTTAATTGTCATCGTATGCTAGTTTTAATTATTTGTGTTGATGCATTAAGTAATTTTGAATTATGTGGATGCAGTATGCCAGTTTTGATTATTTGTGTTGATGCATTAAGTAATTTTGAATTATGTGGATGCAGTAAGATGTTCTTTTATGTTATATGAAATAATTTGAAATGATTGGAAATGCAGCATAGATATTTACTTTGACACATTGCCATAAAATTTATACTAATAATTTAATAACAAGGCTTATGTAAAATGATATACAAAATATCCAATAACACATTTTTGATATAAAATATAATGATGTGTTCTAATCAACACTACACAGGGGGCTATTCAAATAATCCAATTTCATTCAAATATACATAATCAATAAGAGGGCTATGTTATACAGAGTATCCAATGGCATTTCTAATATCATATTATATGATTAATGACATCAAAATTATACGGAGTATTCAATTGTATTTCTAATATCATATTATATGATTAATAACATCAAAATTACATTTATCAAATTACAATATAATCTCAATATTCCTTTAATTATAATTCTGAACTCAAATCAAATGAAAGCATCATTTCATTCTAATATGTGAAATCAAATCAAATGAAAGCATCCTTACATCATAATGCTGGAAGCTAGAACAAACTCTTTTCAGATTATACAAAATCATTTGCACTCATACCCAAAATTTTTGGCATCACAATCTGATCAGTGTTACCATCATCCTTGTTATTTGTTACACCTCTTCTCTCTACCATAAATTTTCAGTGTGATGCTCTTTCATAAGGAAACCTCTCCACCTCATAGGTTGACACATATACTCTCAAACAATTTTTCAAATTTTTGTCCAACCTATTTTGAACTTTAGATTTTACATATGATAATGCACTGAATACCATTTCATCTTCCATAGATCCTAAAATCATCATTTGACATAATTCATATAAATAAAAATATTCACTCATAGTATGTTGTAAGATACTGAATGTAATCTTCTCCACAAATATGAAATAGAACCTGTTCCATGATGGTTAGAGAGTTGTGAAACTTGATCAGACATTGTTGTTCCAAAATAGTTTGATTGTTTTGTCAAAATATCTTTGTTGAGAATGCTATTGATTTCAATACCATTAACTACCACACTTTTCTCAAAATGGCTAGCAAGAATGCCCATGTATTTGAGAAACAAACCATTTATAATATGGTATTAACTACAAGGATCCCAAAACATTACATTAACCACATCCATAACCTTTGAAAACAGTCTCTTATTTCTTTTGTCGATGATTCTACTATTTTTTTTAGTTTAATTTTTTATCGTGTACAACTACATGAAATCTATTGTAGGTTATGGGTATTTTCTCAACTTTATTTGTAGCTATATCCATTCGTAGACCAAAAAAATATAAAGGTATTTCTTTTTCCATAGATGATTTTCTATATTGAAATTCATAAAGCTCTGAGGATCATTCATGTTTGTTAATGCTCTCCAAATCTCAAATAGGGGATCCATAAAACTTTGACTAGATGCATACATCATATCAGTATGCAAACAAAATCTTTTTCTCGTCCTGATAAAATCAATAGTATAAATTGATATTTCTTGTACAATTTTGATCAAAGTATTCATTTATTCCAACATTGGAAGAATACCACACAATTTGAGAAGTGTTTCAAAGTCACTCATTCAAAATAGTAAATATTTAGCCTTATCAACTGCCCTACGATTTGCATACATAAACCTTATCAAGGATTGATATTCTTTGAAAACTCTAAATACCAGTTGATACATCAAAATCCACCTAGTATCCACATCTTTTAACAATTTTTTACCTTTAGTAACTCCTAGTGCAAACTGTTGAACATTTGAAAATATTTTTGGACTACGCAAAAAATAATCATGAATTTCATGAACAAGCTCTTCCACTCTCGCAACATTTGTAAATGTATGCACAATATTGTATGCAATATTAATTCTGTGAGCCATGCAATGAATAGGGATCAAATATGGGGTAACAGATGTTTGTAGTCTAACACAAAGACCATTCTTGTGTTCTTGCATTACAAAAAAACCATCAACTCTAATACATATATTTTTTTTTTGTATTTACATGGTGGAATCGGTAGTTGCCACGAATCCGGGCAGGTTGTCCAGCTTTTTATGGCCACCATAGTATTTTGCGTTGTCTGCCCCGAAATCTGCCACACAGATCTTCACTCAGTCCACCCCTATAATCACCATGCCACAATCATTTTAAACCTTTTACGTCGTTGAAAGCACCATGAAAGGGACAAGTTTTTAGTCCGACAAGGCTCGAGATTTGAACCTTGGACCTCCGCCCCCTTATGGGGTTTGGATGAACCGGTTGGTCTACACCTCGAACCTAACTTTGATACATATTAACTTAGTGGCTATTTCCATTTCATTCATTCCTGCTATTTCTTTTAAACTAGAAACAACAACATTGTAAATATTTTTTGCATTGCAATTTTCAACCATCTTGCATAATGCAATTAAATGAGGTTGCCTTAAATGATTTTCCAATGTGTAAACATGCATGCAAATCCAATATGTATTGTCAACAACAATCACCTCATCATTTTAAAGTGAAATGAATTTGGCATTTTTTACTTTCTCTTTGAGGTCATCCTACTCAACCAATGAGATACATTTTACCATTTCCCAACCACTTCAATCTGACCAATGGGTGTTGGGTAAGTTCTGCACATCAGCTAGTCAAAATAGAGATTTATAATCAATGAAATCAAACATAGGTCTACCATTTTTAAGAATAGAGAATACAATAACAAAATACAAACTTTTTTTTTTTTTTTAGTGAAAAACCCCTTGTGGGGCCACCTTGGTCTGAGAGACCACGAACAGGGGGTTCTATACCGTCAAAGTCACCCGGGAGTCGCACCCAACCCTGCCCGCACCAACATTATCAATTGGATTTTGGATACCCAATTCAGCTTTTTGGTAGGGTGGAGATTCGAACCTGGGACCTCCCTTGGAGGATTGCCCTCTCCTCTCCAACTCACCTACAACACCTAGGTCAAAATACAAACTTTTTGAAGCTAAAGTTAACTTATTTATTTTTCAAAATTGGGCTTGAATCGTTACACCTTTCTTAACCAAATTTTGCTTTTGTTTCATTTCTTTATCATATTCTTGTGCATATCTTATATGTGCGCACTCTGATGCATCCTTCCACCTATAATTTTTTGGTATTGGTCGATCACCTTATTTTGTTTTGATATAAACCTTTCCACAATGTTTTTCTATTGTATTTTTCTTAAGTTGCAATCTATTATCCTTTCTGTGTTTCCAACTATAAATTACGCATCTCAATTTTTTTATTTCCTCACTACTATTCTCTGGAAGCACTAGCTCAATAAATGGAAATTCTGCTATCCAATAAGGCTAAAATGATCTGTTAATTGTCCACCTAGATAACCTCACACGTTTATGTTTTTTAGATGAAGATTATCTGAAAGTAGGGACTGCATAAGAACTATTATTTTCTTTTCCACTTGGTGTGTTAGATTCAGGAATCTCTTCATGTTGTTGTTCCATTTGATTAATAATATTTTCATCTATGGAATTTTAATTAACGAGGATATGTGAAAGTGGAGGCATAACAGGGTCAACGGTATTTTCTGTAGAGATAATACTAGTGTCAATAGTAGGGTGATTATCACTATGGCATTTAAAATCTTACCTTCTATAGATAAAAAATGGACAAATCCATCAGCAAAAAAGCATACTTCTTTATGAATGAATATATTATATATAAAATTAACAATGTAAGAAAATTAACTAGTAAGTAAAGGTGTTCATACCTTCAGTTTGTGCAAATGTTGATGGCTGACCAAATTTCAAAATATTATAAAAGTATTTGAGGATACTCCTTTTATCTGAAGATTGGTCTCCCTTATTTCCACTGCCAGTAGTTAAAATTTTACCTATATGAACAAAAGAATAACATGAACAATGAACATCATTTTTAAAAATGAAAATAACTGGTATAAAAGAGAACTACTACTAGAGATAACAAAATATATGTTCCAAGCGGAATAAACCTCCTTATTGAGTGTCCATGAACAAATGTTATAAAAGGAAAATTAATGTTAAAATAAACTTACCAGTAAATGGTGATCGTTGTATTTCAGTCAACTACTATCAGTCACCTTAAGCCAATCACATTCTGCTAGTCACCTTTTGCCAATCGCCTTATACCAGTTGCCTTATGCTAGTCACCTTTCACTAGTCACCTTTGGTTAGTCACATTTTTCAGTCACCTTATGCCAATTGCCTTATACCAATCGTCTTATGCAAGTCACCTTATGCCACTCACCTGCTACCACTTGCCTTATGCCACTCGCCTTCTGCCACTCACCTTCTATCACTCACCTTCTACCACTCACCTTTTACCACTTGCTTTCTACCACTCACCTTCTGCCACTCGCATTATGCCACATGCCTTATATCACTCACCTTCTATCAGTTTCCTTCTACCAATCGCCTTCTACCACTCGCCTTCTTCTAGTCGCCTTTCACCAGTCACCTTCCACTAGTCACCTTGTGTCAGTCGTGGGCTCATTTGTTTTTAGTCATCTACTTTGTATCGCTTGCTATCCAAAAAAAATAATGTTGTAATTGTATGAGAGTCGATGTTAGGGTTAGCTATATATAATGAGGTACAAGGGGCAAATTGGATGAGATATTTTTTATTTTTTATAAATTTAAGGTGAAAATTAGGCAGGAAACCTTATGATAGCATGGCAAATTTATCCTTAAAAATTTGGATCCCATAATTTTTAGGTGAATGGGCCGACCTATATGGTTCCAAAATTTACAAAATTAACATTGTGAAAATCCAAATATTCACGCTAAATTATGAAATTCTCCACTATGCATAATCCTACCAACTATCACCAAATTCTTCCTATTTATAGATTAAATCATATTAACCCTAACCCTAATGCTCAAGAGTTGACTAATTGATCTAGTTCCTGAGATAATAAGGATATCCAGAATGGCTATATTGGAACTATTACATGGCTCCCTCCCTAAAACATATTTGCTCTCAAATCTAGAAAAGACTAGAAAAATATCTTAGGCTCCCACATAGCATCTTCTTTAGGAAGGTCCTACCACTTGATGAGAAACTTCTAGAAAAAATTGAAACCAAAGGTGACAACCTTTGAACCATTATATTGCTTCAAGTTGAAGAGTGATTCCACTTTCTTTGTCAAGCACTAGAAAAGGCAAATCTAAGGATCAAACCTCTATGCAATTGATTTGGACAAACAATTCATTGTGATGTGTGTTGGCCACCTTGGAGAGAGGGGTTGGATTCCTTGAATTCAAATGACCCTTCCATTATCTATCCATTTGATATCTAATTTTTTACTTTGATAGTAACATCACCAAGTTGAGATAGTCATTATGCTCCTAAAATGACATTGTAAATTTCTAGGTTCATGGCAAAGAGATTTTCCATCAAAGTATAATCTCCCATTTGGGTGTTAGCTTTAGTCATTTGAACCAAACATTGAGTAGTACTCTCATTTGCACTCAAGACTTAAAATTTATCTTTATTTTAATTATTGATATACAATCCCAATGACTTAGCTATCTTATTATCTATAAAATTATGAGTGCTACCTGAATAAATCAACATATTAACATGTACTTTAATAAATACTTATACCATGATAGTTTGGCGAGCTTGAAGCCCCATAAGCGTGTGAGTCGATAGAACCTTGCTATCATCCTTATATTCTACTTCATCTACTTCTGTTGGTTTATTTTGTTGCAATGAGCTATATTTTCACATATTATTATGTCTTTGCCTTATAATATAAAGTTACAAGATTCTTCATACGCTTGATCTTAGGGATGGTGAGAATGATTTTTGAAACAGAAGAATCCTTGAGAATGTTCAATACTATAGAAAGAGAAATGAGATTTTAAGTCACTTCTATATGGGGATCCAAAATCATGGAGATTTTGTTCTATTGCTAAAGCTACATGTTGTACATCATTAATATTATAGGGATCATGCATGTCAACTTCCTTTGAATGTTATCCTTAAGAACCTGGTGAAAGGCTAATACCAAAACTGCTAGACTCAATTGATAGGTATAGGTGAGAAGAACTGTGAACTTAAATTAATACACTTTTATTGTTCCTATTTGCTTAGTATACATAAGACACACCACATATGATTTGGAAGATCCCTTTTCAAATATTTGAAGGAATCATTCCTTGAAGTCAGGCTGCAAAAGAGGACCACCATAGTGGTAAAGCTACCACAACAAAAATTGATAATCTTGGGTACCTAGCTTAGAAGTTACTAATCTGACACAACCTATTTTAGGAACATGGTACAAATGGATACGGCCTTCCATTTTGGCCAACCATCCTCAAGTATTAACACCTTCAAAAGTGGGCATGTCAATACAAGGAACCTTAACATCATGAGGTCATTCAAGGAAAGTATATGCACCTCCTACCATGGAATCCAAATCATAATCAAAGCCTAAGTCATAGGAACTTCCATAAGAATTTGTAGGATTATGGCTACATGGAGATAGTGGAAGAATACTTGTATTTGGTGGAAGATGAGTGATTAGATATTGTTACCTTGTGGTTTATTGTGACCCATGGAGAATGAGAGGGGTAGTGATGGGTATTTTTTGGCATTTTTTAATTGTATACAAGGTCTTGGAAATGTTATAAATCATCTCTACTTGATTATATAAGGACTTGACAATGGAAGAAATTTTTTGTGCTTAATGCAATAAATATGAATGCAAATCAAGGTCAATAGTATTGGGAAGTGTAATACCAATCAGAGGGCAAGAGAAAGGAGTGATCAAGATATAAGGAAAATTAACTAGGAGAGGGTTATTGAGAGGAGGAGAGGAAGAACCTAATGTGTTGGGTGGAGTCAAATCCATAGAAGAAAGAAGAGGTTGGTCAAAACTATTGATATTGGGAGTGTTGTGATTCTTACCTAGATTTCTTCTTTGGTGCTTCTTTCTAGTCATACACATATCCTCTTAAATATATGTATGCTTTCATTTATTAGCTTGAAGAAATGAACTTCAAGAAATAGATGTCCCCAAAGGATTCAACAACAAACAATTGATCAGCAAGTGACAATACCTTGATACTTTCATCTTTTTAAATTAATTTTTTTTCTTTTTTCCTTTCTCTTATTTTTTTAATTATTTATTTTTAAATATTATTTCTTAATTTATTATTATTATTAATTAACTAATTTTGATAAGCATGTGTTGAATAGGGAAATGAAGAAGAAGGGAGAAAGGGGTATGAAAGGGGAAATGCATTGGGTGGAAAAAATAATTTGGGCAATAATTTGGCATGAAGATTCTAAAATATAATTTTTTTATTTTCTAAATATAATAAAATAATTAATCAAGGTGCAGACTTACAAAAAGCTCTCGTGAGTAAGAATAATAAATACCACATGAATTACTAGAATTAACATGAGTTAAGTACAATCAGGTTTTAAGATAAAGAGAAAAGGTGAAGAAGCATTTGAGGGATGGAGAGAGGACTAAATGAATGTGGACGCATAGGGAAAATACATGGGTAAAATCTAAAGTTGGATTTGGATATTTGTGAAGGTAATGTGGGGTCTTCCAGAACAACCTTGTTATATTTATAGGATTAGGTATTGTAGTTGGGATTAGGTATTGCAGTTGTCACCACATATGTTGTGTTTAAGGAGATTATATTTGAATCTACGGAGTGCAATATTTTGGGAAGGCTTTAATTAAATTAAAGAAAGAGTTACCTTAGGGAAATGTTCATTGAGATGCAAGATGTTAGAAAATATTGAGAAATTGAGTTACCCTCGATAAGTGGAACAATGTGTAGAAGCTAGAATATTTTCTCTTCTTTTGAGCAAGAAGTTGTAGGAGAAGGAAACGGTCTCTTGAGGAATTTGGTTTATAACATTATTATTTTAGTAGTGATGTATAACTACTTAATGCACTATAACCAAGTTTAGAGCAATAACAATGCAAATACAAATTGGAGCTAACAAATATAATCTGTGTGAGATGTCAAAGACCATCAAAAAATAGGAGTTATCACTAGTAAAATGGATTGTGATGGGATATTACCAAAAAATGCAAGTGCAAGGATTTCAAGCACCCCAAATGTTTTGAATTCCTCATCATCAAACTATAAATTCAAGCCAAAAAAATGCTCAAGTTTTTGATCAAATATAACACATTTTTAGCCAAATCAAACCAACCTTTTTGCACAAGGGACTTTGTTGAAGATGAAGCAAAAGCAAAATATAGTTTCCAAAATCGTGCTTAAATACTACTTGTTAAAAAATCACTTCAAAAATTGACACCAACAACACACTATCACTATGATATAATTTTTTAAAGATAACTATAATAATCCAATAATGGAACAACAAATTCAAAATTCAATGAAAGCAAATCCATAGCCTCTCAGAGAGGGAAAAATCTTATAGCCACTTTGAGAGGTAAAGTCTCTTATGTGTAGAAGACATGAGGTAAATTCAAATTTCTTCAATAATACAAACTATCAAAAGTTCTTTCTAATTATAGATTAGATCATATTATCCCTAAATCTTATGCTTAAAGGAAGACTAACTAACTTAGTGTGAGCTAATAAAGATAGTCAACATGGCTATATTAGAACCATTACAAAATTTTAAGGCCTACTTTTTGTTACTAGATAAAAATTCATCTAAGACCAAACTACCAAGTTAATCCAATAATCAAATGATGAGTTGGCTGCAAAAGGTGGATATCAAGACATGTAATAGTTGGCTCATATCTTGGCATAATAAGCATAGTAAGTTGAGGAATTATTTCGTATGCATATTCTAAAATATTACATTATGCTAAACATAACAAAATAATTAATCAAGAAATAGATCTATAAAAATCTCCTATGAGAAAGCATAATAAATATCATGCTAACTACCAATATTAACCTAGGTTATGTATAGTTAGGTTTTAGGATAAATAAAAAATGAAAGAAGCATTTGAGGGATGGAGAGACATATATAGTGATTTGCCTAAATGTATGTTGACCTATGGAGAAAACACATAGGCATGGATGAGGGAAAAAAAGAGCAAATAGATGATAAATACTCCAAGCATAATTTGAAGTTGGGATTGGGAATTTGTGAAGGCAATGTAGGGTCTTTTAGAACAACCATGTTGTATTTGCAAATTGGGTATTGCAACTACCAAGACATATTCTATATTTAAGGAGATTATTTTTTAACCAAAGGAGTGCAAGAGTTTTGGGAAGGCTTTAATTAAACTAAAGAAAGAGTGACCTCTGAGAAATGCAGAGTCGTCATTAGGATATGAGATATTGGAAACCATCTAATATGGGACAATATTACCTCAATAGTTGTTTTAAGTTTCTATTGATATCAAACATATTTATAGGCAAATTTTAGCCTTTACAAGATTAGATTGAGGTCCTTAGAGATTAATATGCATTCAATGGGCCTATCAAATTACACAATAGTGGAATAAGGTATGCCAATTTATAGGATAAGGTGGATGGTCATGTCAAAGGCTTTTACATAAAACCTACTGTATATCATTTAATATAAACCTAATATTTAATTATTAATTTCCTATCATTACTCCCAACAACAAAAGCATTAGACTTTAATGCGTATAAAAGGGAAGGAAAGTTCAAGAATTGTAGCAACTAGATGATGAGCAATAGGAAGTTTGATGCCAGTAGATATTCAAAAAGATTGAAAAAATTTGTTCCATTAGATTAGACTCAAAAAATTCTTTTCAATGGGTATAAATATGTCTATACTCAAGAACAAAATAATGCCTTGAAATGCAAGAAAATAGAGTCACGGTAAGGAGCAAAGAATATAAAATCTTTAGGGAATATTTATCTTTATCGTTTCACTCGTATTCTTTTTTTTAATTAACTAAAATATGTGTGAGGAAATAACTACCCTAGTCAATTCCTTGGCTGACAAAGTCAATCATATCCTTTTCTAATATTTACCCCCTAGTAGTCATTCTCATGCTAAATGTGAAGTCAAAATCTATGATGGTTCTAGAAATCCTAAAGTCCTCAATAGTTGGATCCTAGACATGGAAACTTAACTTGATTTCAGCCAATTATTTGATGATGACAAAGTTTCCTTAACCAAATTAAATCTCCCTAACATGTCTAAGGTCCTAATTTTTGAACGTCAAGGAAAAAAAAATCCCATCCACACTTGGGATCAGTTGGTTGTAGCCTTAAAGGCTACCTTCTATCCATATAACTATGATGATGATTTACTCAATTAATGGTTTTGTTTAAGGTAAGAAAGCCACATGTCTATGTAGGATTATATTTATTAATTAAACATATTGTGCATCTTATTTCATGCACCAGATCTTGCACCCACTCTCATCATGAAGTTCAAAAGTGGACCTCAAGCACATTTGTATACGGAGTTGAAATACACTTCCTTTAAAACACTTGATGTGGTTTTCAATTAGGTATAACATGTAAATGAGAAGTTTTTTGTACAAACGAAGGGATCATGACACTCTAAATCATCATGAGGTTCCTATTCATTGCCCTATTAGCCATAACTAGCACTGAAAAGATATTTTTATTTCTCTTCCTTTTCTACATCCTCTCTCGCTCCTTCCCCTTCCTCTTCCTTTGAAAGCATTTTATTCCTTCTTCTTATTCTCATGTAAATAAGTTTTAAAAATATTGTAATCATTGTAACATAGAGGGACATGATAAGTCTTAGTGTCATTATTTCAAGAAGAAAAATTTACTTGTACAATCTCAAGATGGAGGAGAAAGTTAAGAGCCCATCGAGGCTTTAGTTTGTAGAATAAGGAAAATAGGCATGTCAAATGCTTTTATAGAAAACCTACCTTATATCATTTAATTAAAACCTGATTAAATTTAATATTTAATTATTAATTCCCCAACTCCATCAGGAAATTCAAGTAACCATCAATAAGCAAGACAATGCAAGGAAGCCATAAAATTATCTCTACTTCTAAGCAAGAAGTTATAAGAGAAGATGTTGGTATATTGTGCAACTCAATCTATAACACTACTAAATTAGTAGTGGCATGGAACCACTTGTTGTACTATTCCAAATTTTAGAGCAATAAAAATATAAATAGGAACTAGAGCTAAAAAATATAATCTATGTGAGATATCAGAGACCACAATAAAATGGGAGTTATCACTAGTAAAACATATTGTGATGGGATACCACCAAAAAATACATGTGCAAGGATTTCAAATGGCACATCAAATTCCTTATCATAAAACAATAAATTCGATCCAAAAAAATTGATCAGATTTTTAATCAAATGTAACAAAAATTTTAGATGAATCGGACCAACCTTTTTGTGTAGGGAACTTTGTTGAAGATGAAAGAGAAGTGAAAGATATTTTTCAAAATTAATGCTCTAATACCACTTTTTATAGAACCATTTCAACAATTGACAACAATAAAATAGATATCACTATGATATTACTTTACAAAGATAACAACAATTCAATCCAATAATGCAATAGCAAATCCAAAATTTAATGAAAGCAAATCCATAGCCACTTGGAGAGGGTAAAATCTCATAGTCACCTTGAGAGAGAGAAGTCTCTTATGCACAAAATACATAACTTAAATTCAAATTCCTTCAATGATCTTGACTATCACCAAATTCTTCTTATTTATAAATTAAATCATATTAACCCTCACCCTAATGCTCAAAGGCTAGCTAATTGACCTAGTGCCCAAGCTAATAAAGATAACCAACATTTCTATATTATAACCATTACAAAATACTAAGGCCTACTTTTTGTTGCTAGAGCAAAATCCATTCTTGACTAAACTACCAACTCAATCAAAAAATTAAAGAATGAGTTGGCTGTAAAAGTTGTATATCAACACATTTTGTAATAGGCGAATCATATGTTGGCATACCAAGCATAGTATCTTAGGGTGATAGATGAGAGAAGATGGTCAAATAACTAAAGATATTTTTTTTATGTTTAATGAAGGTTGCAAGAATGCAAGAACACCCATGCCACCTTGAATGTGCCATTATAGAAGATGGTAGAAGGAACCAATAATTGACTACTATTAGGCTACCCAACATTTATGAAAACCAAAAAAGACTTCTCACAAATGATCAAGTGTAAAAAATATTTTTAAAGAAAAACATAGTCAAAAGTGACACCTTGCCTAACCAAGTGAATAAGCCAAGGTCACTAGTAGATAATATTAAGGGGTTAATAGGGCAAAAGGAGGGTCTCTCCAAAATTCAATATGAAGATATTGTAGGATAAGCCAAGATGCTAACTGACCTAGATCTGTAAGGTAATGTTGCATGGTAGGTTTTGTTAAAGGTACTACCATGAAGACCAAGAAGATCAAATTTATAGTAGGAGGATCCCAATTTTGTATAGTTTATGTTTAAGAATAGAGGCAGGACTAGGGATCTCGTGCCAATCAAGTTTGGTAATCCAAAAAGTTGTAAAAAATATAGGATCTTGGATGATACCTTTGATTTTTATGTAATTAGAGGCCATAAGAAGCAAGGAGCCCTAATTTTGAATTCCTAGAATCAATTTAATGGGAACCTAGAATTTTAAAAATAATAAAAATCTAAGAATGAAAGCAATAGTTAGCTCAAAAATTATGACCCAATCAAAAGTACAATCCATCCTAAAGATGTGATTTTCTCCTAATGAGTGATCCGCCATTTTATAGTATTAGCAAATTGCTCCCTTAAAATTAGCAAATTATATATTTTTGGGGCAAGCAGGACAAGAAGCATGAAATCCAAGGAGATCATTAGGAATATGATGTTTTTGTCATATTATGCTACCACAATCAAGGTAGAAGACTTCTAAGTAGCTTAGTGACAATTTAGAGAAAATTAACATTTAGTGGTGCATCATTTAACCAAATATGCCCTTAAAAATTTACTAATTTGTTACCTCAAGTGACTCCCAAATGAATAAGTTTTCTATAAATATGAGTTAGAGGCTCCATTGTAAGCATTTTTTTGCCATTGAAAAATTAGAGCTACACTTTGTAGATTTCACATTGTACTCTTGATCTAATTTTTTAACATTAGAAATATTGTATATGACATTTGCTCTCCAATTATGGATTTATCATTTTGAATGGTGCAATGCATAGTGATTGTGGCACTACCATTTTGATTTCTATTAGTCTTTTATTTTTATTAGTTTTAATTTCATATGGATGAGAACACACTGATGTAACTCAATTCTATCATGTATTGATTGATCACACTCTCCTTGTTATGACCACAAGCATATTTTATTTTCACGTAATTTACTTTAATATCTCACACCCTTACCTTCACACACCTAATTTCAATATTTATATTAGATTAGTTTAGATTAGCAAGGATAGAAGGGAGTTAACCTAAATTTAGAGGTTATAGGAGGTATGTTTCTCCTTCTTCCAACCATTGAAAAGGAGTTATGAGCACATTAGAAGTTAGATAATTTTTAATATATAAAAGGGATAATATAGCAAGATATCAAATAGACACATAACTATCACTACATTGAAAAACAACCTAAACATCCAAACAGTGAACTCACCAAGCAAAAAGATGCCTAAAAAACATCCTCCATTAGTTGAAACGCCATTAAAACCCATACGCATTCCATCAAACATGTTACATGCATAATTATAATCTTAGAAAAAACCCCACAAATAGGCTTAAACAACCACCCTAGAAAGACCACCTATAATCCAGTAGTTGTGCTAGGTCATCTTCAAAATTAAAAGCACCCTTAATCACATTGGGAGGAGGTGACCATACCACCAAAAGCTCATAAATTATACATGAATATCTTTAGCACTTAAAAACTATCATCTAAGTATAGTGTGGACCCATTAATATAATACATCATACTACACCGCTCTTCAAACACAATGGCATTAGAACAAAATAGAAGCAAAAAGGTTGTGGCTCTTCATAACAAAATCTTAAGCTATGCTCAAACCAAAAAAAATCTCCATCCTTCCAAGTCACGCAATGAAAATTATGCATTGAACAAAAGAAGGTTGAAAGGGACAATAGGATTACCCCATCCAACCCACTACTATTATAGTGAACCCCCTTGGAATCCAATATCAAAATATTAAAGTGTCTTGTTGTAGTAGTTCAAAACCCCATCGATATCATAATTGTTGCTAAATGTTCTATCTAAAAATATGTGCTATTGTTTTAAGACATACTAGTATTGTTAACTAAAAAAAATTTAAAAAAATTTAAGCCACCTACACCTTAATTTTATTATTATCTTCATACTAAAATTTTAAATATTTATGGATACATTTTATAGTTTGTTCAGAGTGAAATTATAATTAGGTGGAGATTGATGATATTAAATTGAATTTGCTTAGTATTATTTTGTTAGATGAATTTTGAATCATAATGGATGAATGTGAGGTGGGTTTTATTGATTGAATTATGTGATCACATTGACAATTGATCTAGGGATAAAAATCATAAAGATGCTCATAATAATCTTTGTTATGGGAACAAAAATAACAAATATGCTCATAATAATATTTGTTATGATTTTTGTATTCTATTGTCTATTATCATGGTACATCTTAATCCATTCCTCTTTATTTGTTTTCCTGCTTTCTCCAATTTCTTATGGATCTAAGTTTAATTTTTTTCAAATCTTGTAACAACCTTTCTCCAATTTCTTATGGATCTAAGTTTTATTTTTTTCAAATCTTGTGACAACCTTTCTCCAATATTGTTGCATACAGCCACCCAAGTGGACAAGATTGACCAAATTGTTGAGCAAGGTGTAGCGACAGTATTGTCATTGTTGTCAACACAGTCAGATAGATCGGTTGATGCAGTGGACAGGAGTTCAGAGGTTATTCAGAGTATGTACAGTGATGTTAAATGCTTATGAGGATGTTTTTGATATTTGGGTGAAGTTGTTATAGGTTGTTTGTGCAAATTTGCAAAAGTTGAAAAAATCGTCAGAAAGTTGTCAAAGCAGCAAAATAGTCAAAAATTTGTAAAAGTTGCCACGGGCACAGTTGGACAGGATGGATCAGTTTGGAACATGCCAACATGTCAAGAAATAGTCCAGAATAGCATTGGAGATGTCAGCACAGTTTTTGGAGTGATCGGTGGTGTTTCCGGTATCTTGGCGGATGATTTGTCAAGTGGTTGTATAGGCTAAAAAATTATAGGTTTTGTCAGAAGCACTGCGAACAAACCGTAAGGATTTATGCAACAAAATTTTAACTGGAGGTGGTCGTTATCTTCAAGAAAATGTGTTCCAAATTTCAATGAAAATAAAGAAACGAGACGAATTTTAAAAGTGTTGTAAGACTGTCACAAAAACGCTTTTTTTTTTTAAAGTGTGTCAGTAGTAGTTTTTGTGGAAGTGGTACAGGTGAACCGTAAGGAGTTAGGAAGTGAGTTTTGGTTTGGATATAGTCAATGTTGCAAAGATTCTACATTTCAAATTTTAGAGAAAACCGAGTTACGAGGTAAGAGTTATGATTTTTGCAAAAACGTTACAGATCTCTTTTATGTCAATTTGTGCCACTTGGGCAAAATCCTTTAGTTGGTCGTTTCGACCTTGAAGATTCATCAGAGTTTCAGTTTTAGTGTTGTTACACCTTCAAGGCATCAAATAGATCATATTTTGTTTTTGGTTTGAGTTGTCATGTGGCTCCGAAGTATGAGAATGAGTAAGGTGTCAATTCTTTGCATGTGACTTGTTTGACGAAATGCCTTCTCAATATAAAAAAAGGGAGTTATATTATTTTAAGTTTTTTCATTAAATAAAGATCTTTGGAGAAAGTGAAAAGTGAAAAGGAATGCAAGTGTGTGCATTTAAGTGAGAAGTGTTTTATTGAAGAGTGTGATTTTATTTTGTGTGGAGAGAAGAGTGTGTGGAGAAAAATAAAGAGTGAAAATCCGTGTTTTTGGGAAAAAGGTGAAAAAAATCACTTTAGTATTTTGGGCATAACTTTCTCATACAATATCATTTTTGGTTAAAATTTTGAAAGGAGATCATAGACAGAGTTCTGCACAATACCCAGAAAGCGTTTAGCAATTGACAGAACGAGCTAAGAGAACGATCAGTTTTTCTATGAGAAGAGAAGATTCATATATGTCATTTTATTATCAATATCAAAATCAAGTGGGTGCTTGGTAGAGGGGTTGGTGCTTCTTTCTGTTGATGTAAATAAATTAGGGGTTGGTGCTCCTTTCTGTTGGTGTAGATAAATCAGGGGTTGGTGCTCCTTTCTATTGGTGCAGATAAATCAGAGGTTGGTGCTCGTTCTAGTGGGTGCTGGTAAATTGATTGTAAAGTTGGTGCTTTGTAAAGGCTAAATTTTGATGGGAGTCCAAACAGTCATTTTTAATATGTAGCCAAATCGGTGAACCTCGATACATCTTGTGTTGTGTGATGTTCTCTTGTTATACTTGCTTTATTTAGTTTCAAGTTTTCATTGTTTCGACTTTAAGAGTTGAAGATTTAAGTTTTAAAAGAGCTACACTGATTCACCCCCCTCTCAATGCCATTGTGAGACTAACAATTGGTATCAGAGCGAGGTTCCTGAACAAGCTTAACCGACTAGGGTGATCTTGGAAGTGACACAATGGTAGGTGGTGAAGGCTTCTCATCAAACAAAGCACCATTGTTTGACGAAACTAATTACGCATTTTGAAGACTCAGGATGCAGACATATCTTTGTGCTTTGGGATATGACATTTGGAATTTAGTATATAGTGGATACACAATACCCACCACTTCTCCAACCAATGCTGTCGGTAAGAAATTGTTTGAGAATGACTCAAAAGCAAAAAATGCTATCATGTGCGGATTAATGGATAGTGAACTAATAAATATTATGAGTTGTAAAACGGTAAAAGAAATATGGTACAAACTAAAGAGCATTCATGAAGGAGACGTTAAGATCAAGGAGGCCAAGTTACAAACACATCGAGCTCAGTTCGAAGTATTAAAGATGAATGACGATGAGAACATAGAGGCATATATGCTAAGAGTTAATGAAGTCATTAATGTGATTAGAGGACTCGATGAGGAAATCAAAGATTCTATCATCATGAAAAAGGTATTAAGATCTCTTCCCCAAAGATTTGATTCTAAAGTTTCAGCTATAGAAGAAGCTAAAGATCTAAATTCTTTTAGTATGGATGAGATGCATGGTTCTTTGATTGCATATGAGATGAGAATAGGAAAATCTAAACCCAAAGACAGAGAAGTTGCTTTTAAAGCCCATAAAAATATGAAAGCAAAATAAGAATCCGAGGAAGAAGAGACATCAGATGAAATAGAAGCAAACTTTGTTCGAAAAATAAAAAGGGGAAAAGAAAAATATAGAGGAAAGTTACCGTT
Organism: Wollemia nobilis; assembly: GCA_028583015.1. Taxonomy (NCBI): domain Eukaryota; kingdom Viridiplantae; phylum Streptophyta; class Pinopsida; order Araucariales; family Araucariaceae; genus Wollemia; species Wollemia nobilis. The sequence continues at coordinate 1,439,603 of JAQPPZ010000267.1, forward strand.
TAAATGTTTCAATTGTGGATGCATTGGGCATTTTGCAGCTAAATGTCCACTTAATGAGAAGAAAAAAAGTGATGAAGGATTGCACCAAGAAAGAAGTGACTGGAAGAAAAAAACAAATTTTAGAAAAGGCAACTTCAAGAAGAATATTTTCATCTCCAAGAATTTTAGTTCATCAGAAGATAGCTCTGGTGAGGATTCTAAAAAGGAAATAGGTGAATCTCTTTTCACGGCACTCAAAGAAGTAAAAACAAAACAAGAACAAGAATGTGATGAAGAAGAAATTGATGCAAAAGTAAATTTGGAAGAGGAACTAATTGCAGCTCTGGATGAATTGAAGATAGAAAGAAAAAAGAATAAGAAAATTTCAAGAAAGCTTGAAGATGCAAATGAAATCATAATCAGTTTGAAAGTACAGATAGAAGAATCCAAGAAAATATCTGAAGATCTCGAAGTGCAAATAACCATGAAAATAGATTATTGTAGCAAGCTAGAAGAAGAGACTGTTGGTTTAAGGATGCAGATAGAAGAGATGAATCGTAAAATTAGTTGTTATCACAAACATGAAGAAAGTTCTATGAAGTTGGATAAGATCATAAATAACCAAAAGACTACAGGCATCAAATTTGGTTTGGGCTTTGACGAAGGAGAATCATCAAATGGATCAAAGGCCATAAATAAAGAATCCATAAATAATGAAGATAATAAACAGGTTGATTGAGAAAAATTGACTCATGCAAAAGAAATCAATAATGCAAGGCACGAAAGGAGAATTGACAATGATGGATTCACCAATGTCACACATCAAAGAAGAAGAAGATTTATGGCTCCTACGACAACATGGCAAAGACCATCACCCAGGTTCAATCATCTCTTTTTTGGTTACTGTTTTAAATGCAATGGTTATGGACATAAGATTTCAGATTGCAAGTATAATGTAGGACCAAGGAATTTTACCAGTAGAAATGTTTTTTCACCTTTGATGGATTATGCAGTAGAATGGTATAATTGTCATAATTTTGGGCACATTGCAAGAAATTATCGAAGTACATTTGCATCAAATCAATTTCAGAGAAGAAACTTTCAACCAAATGGAATGAGAAAAAAATAGAAAATTTCTCGAAAAACATGCACAAGCTACTGAAAAAGAGAAGTCAAAATAAGAGCCCAAAACTATAATCAAACCAGAGTGGAAAGAAAAAGAGCGATCTAAGGAAGAAAAGGAATCATTGATCATACAAATAGAATTTAAATCACAAAATAAATTTGCACCATGGATACTTGATAGTGGATGCTCCAGTCATATGACAGGTGACAAACAAAAATTTGAGAAGTTACAGCAATATGAAGGTGGTTCAATGAAATTTGGAAATAATGATGGAGCTAAGATAGTTGGCAAAGGTTCAGTTAAGATCAGTGACAGAAAAATCAAGTTAAAAGAAGTCTTGTTTGTGGTTGGTCTGAAGCATAACTTGTTGAGTGTAAGTCAGATTTGTGATAGAGGTCATTAGTGATTTTTAAGAAGCAGGGTTGTGAAGTCAGAAAAGCAAATAGTGGAAAGTTGATAGCAACTGGATCGAGGACATCCGGCAACCTGTACACTCTCTCAGAGACTTTAGAAGGAGCTTTCTTGATTGGACAGGAAGAAGAAAATTTATTGTGGCACAAGGCTCGGTCATATCAGTTTTGACAATCTAGTAAAAATCAGCTCAAAAAAGGTAGTGAGAGATATTCCCACCATTGGAAAACCATCAAATAGCATTTGTGCTTCATGCCAAAAGGGGAAGCAAACTAGAGTCTCATTTAAAACAAAATAGTAATACACAAGCAAACCTTTGGAACTAATACATACTGATTTATGTGGACCCATGAGAACGCAAAGCATAAATGGTGACAAAAGATGACTATTCCAGGATGACATGGGTACTATTTTTGAAGCATAAATCAGAAGCTTTTAAGATGTTCAAGGTTTTCAAAAACCAAGTTGAGAATCAAACAGGAAAAAAGAATAAATGTTTAAGATCAGATAGAGGAGGAGAGTTCATTTCAGAGGATTTATAGAGTACTGTGAAAAATATGGTATTAGGAGACAGTTTTCAGCAGCTAGGACACCTCAGTAGAATGGTGTGGTAGAAAGAAAGAACATGACAGTGTAGGAAATGGCACGGACTATGTTGACTGAGAGCAAAGTAGCAGACATATTTTGGAAAGAGGCAGTCCATACTGCGGTATACATCCAAAATAGGTGCATGTTGAGGACGCATGAAAGCAAAACTCCTTATGAGTTGTGGTTCAGTAAAAATGCAACAACAAGATACTTTAAAGTTTTTGGTAGCAAGTGTTACATCAAAAGAATTGAAGAAAACCTTGGTAAGTTTGAAGATAGAGCAGATGAAGGTATTTTTCTTGGCTATTCGTCAAAAAGCAAAGCTTACAAATGCTACAACAAGAGGCTAAGGAAAATTGTGGATAGTGTCGATGTTAAAGTTGATGAAGGTAGGGAACGAGTAATTAGCTATGAAGAGAACTACCCAGTTTATGAAGAGGTTATTGAAGGAGATGAGGAAAAAAAAACGAAAAAAAAAACAAAAAATTGACTCAGATGATTCAAACAGTGATTCAGAAGTGGAAGAAAATAAGAAATTCAAAACAGACAGCTGATAGAAAGATCATCCTAGAGAGCAAATAATTGGAGACCCCATAGTTGGTGTTCAAACAAGAAGAAGAGTAGTAAGTAACTACTCTGTATTATCTAGAATTGAGCCCAAAAATGTTGTTGACGCAAGCAAAGATGAAAGTTGGATGAAGGAAATAAATGAAGAATTAGATCAGATCGAGAAAAACAAAACTTAGGAGTTAGTACCAAGACCTGCAAATAAAAATATAATCGGTACTAAATGGGTCTTTCAAAACAAATTGAATGAAGATGGACAGGTAGTCGAAATAAAGCAAGATTGGTATGTAAAGGCTATGCACAAGTTGAAGGTATTGACTTTGAAGAAACCTTTGCACCTGTGGCTAGACTAGAGGCAATTAGAATGTTTCCGGCTTTAGCAGCTTTACAAGAATTTCAAAGTTTATCAAATGGATGTGAAATCAGCATTTCTGAATGGAAAACTTGAAGAAGAGGTTTATATTGAGCAGCCAAATGGTTTCCAACTTGGTGATGATCCCAACTTGGTTTGCAAGTTGAAGAAAGCATTATATGGCTTAAAACAGGCACCCCGAGCATGGTATGCAAGGCTAGACAACTATCTTCCTCAACAAGGGTTCAAGAAAAGTATGGTGGATAGTAATTTGTATGTCAAAACAAAAAATGAACATCTTATTGTTCTTGTTGTATACGTAGATGATATCATATTTGGTAGCAGCAAAGATGAGTCGTGTAAAGATTTAGCAAATAAGATGCAAAAATAATTTGAAATGTCAATGATTGGTGAAATTTCGTATTTCCTCGGGTTGCAAGTTAATCAAAATGAGAAGGGCATATTTATTTCTCAAATTAAATATGTGAAAGAGATGCTAAAAAAGTTTACAATGGAGGATTGTAAGCCAGTTAGCACTCCCATGACGACAGGTTGCAAGTTGAGCAAGGACGACAAATCTCCACATGTTGATCAAACCATGTACGGATCTATGATTGGGAGCTTATCGTACTTGATAGCTACCGCACCGGATATTTTGTAGGCAGTATGCATGGTAGCACGATTTCAAGCTAGTCCCAAGGAGACTCATGTGACAACAGTGAAGAGGATTCTTCGATACCTCAAGGGTACTATGGAGTATGGGTTATGGTATCCAAAAGGTAAGGACTTCACCCTTATTGCGTATTCAGATGCAGATTGGGAAGGATGTGTAGATGACAAAAAGAGTACCAGTGGAGGTGCATTCTATCTTGGAGACAGGTTGGTCGCATGGCATAGTAAGAAAGAAGAGTCAGTCTCCTTATCCACAGTAGAGGTAGAATATATTGCAGCGACAACGTGTTGTACGCAGGTATTATGGACGAAACAAACCCTGAAAGATCTTGGTATTAACTTTAGTGAGCCAATTTTAGTTAAGTGTGATAACACCAGTGCCATTAACATCTCAAAGAATCTGGTTATGCATTCTCGCACAAAACATATTGCTATCCGGTATCACTTTTTGAAGGAGAAAGTTGCGGAAGGTGAGGTTAAGTTGGATTTTGTTCCAACAACAGAGCAAGTAGCGGATATCTTCACAAAACCGTTGCCCAAGGAAGTCTTTGAGTACCTTCGTAATAAATTGGGAGTGGTCACACTTCCCAAGAATTGACTAGCTATCGGGACCACATTCTCAGGGGGAGCATTTGTGTATTTGTTTATCTTTTTTCTCATGTTTGTGATTTTTGCTAAGTGTAATAATTTTTACTTGAGAATGTTGTGCATGGACTCAGGGGGAGTTTGCAACAGCCCTTTGGTATTGTTGTCAAAGGGGGAGAAGAGTTACAGGAAATTGCATGTGTGTTGCCAACAATTCCAAAGGGGGAGATTGTTGAGCAAGGTGCAGCGACAATATTGTCATTGTTGTCAACACAATCAGATAGATCGGTTGATGCAAGTGGACGAGGAGTTCGAGTTTATTCAGAGTATGTACAGTGATGTTAAATGCTTATGAGGATGTTTTTGATGTTTGGGTGAAGTTGTTACAGGTTGTTTGTGCAAATTTGCAAAAGTTGAAAAAATCGTCAAAAAGTTGTCAAAGTAGCAAAATAGTCAAAAAGTTGCAAAAGTCGCCACGGGCATAGTTGGACAGGATGGATCAGTTTGGAACATGTCAGCATGTCAGGAAATAGTCCAGAACAACATTGGAGATGTCAAGCACGGTGTTTGGAGTGATCGGTGGTGTTTTCGGTATCTTGGCGGATGATTTGGCAAGTGGTTGTACAGGCTAAAAAATTACAGGTTTTGTCAGAAGCACTGTGAACAAACCGTAAGGAGTTATGCAGCAAAATTTGAACTGGAGGTCGTCGTTATCTTCAAGAACATGTGTTCCAAATTTCAACGAAAATGAAGAAACGAAGTGAATTTTAAAAGCGTTGCAAGACTATCACAAAAATGCTCTTTTTTGAAAAAGTGTGTCGTAGTGCGCTTTTGTGGAAGTGGTACAGGTGAACCATATGGAGTTAGGTAGTGAGTTTTGGTTTGGACATAGTCAGTGTTGCAAAGATTCTACGTTTCAAATTTCAGAGAAAACCGAGTTACGAGGTGAGAGTTATGATTTTTGCAAAAACGTTACAGATCTCTTTTATGTCAATTTGTGCCACTTGGGCAAAATCCTTTAGTTGGCCGTTTCGACCTTGAAGAGTCGCCAAAGTTTTAGTTTCAGTGTTGTTACACCTTCAAGGCATCAAATAGATCATATTTTGTTTTTGGTTTGAGTTGTCACGTGGCTCCGAAGTATGAGAACGAGTAAGGTGTCAATTCTTTGCATGTGACGTGTTTGACGAAATGCCTTCTCAATATAAAAAAAGGGAGTTATATTATTTTAAGTTTTTTCATTAAATAAATATCTTTGGAGAAAGTGAAAAGTAAAAAGGAATGCAAGTGTGTGCATTTAAGTGAGAAGTGTTTTATTGAAGAGTGCGATTTTATTTTGTGCGGAGAGAAGAGTGTGTGGAGAAAAATAAAGAGTGAAAATCCGTGTTTTTAGGAAAAAGATGAAAAAAGTCACTTTAGTATTTTGGGCATAACTTTCTCATACGATATCAATTTTGGCGAAAATTTTGAGAGGTCATAGACAAAGTTTTGCACAATACCCAAAAAGCGTTTAGCAATTGACAGAACGAGCTAAGAGAACGGTCAATTTTTTTGTGAGAAGAGAAGATTCATATATCATTTTATTATCAATATCAAAATCAAGTGGGTGCTTGGTAGAGGGGTTGGTGCTCCTTTCTGTTGGTGCAGATAAATCAGGGGTTGGTGCTCCTTCTAGTGGGTGCTGGTAAATTGATTGTAAAGTTGGTGCTTTGCAAAGGCTGGATTTGGATAGGAGTCCAAACAGTCATTTTGAGGATGTAGCCAAATCGGTGAACCTCGGTACATCTTGTGTTGTGTGATGTTCTCTTGTTATACTTGCTTTATTTGGTTTCAAGTTTTCATTGTTTCAGCTTTAAGAGTTGAAGATTTAAGTTTTAAAAGAGCTACACTGATTCACCCCCCTCTCAGTGTCATTGTGAGACTAACACAAATCTCGTAAAAGGTGTCATTATATGGAATCGACTTATCTCATTCAACGTTCTCTTGTTCTGGCATGAGGGTAAATTCATGGTTGGGGTTATCCTTTAGGACCCATAACACCTAAAGGGTGGATGCATCCTTTCTCATCCCTTACTATACTAAACCCTCGATTAACCGATTGACTTGTTCTAATAGATGTATGTAAGGGGGTTAGCGTACATATGCCTAGTGTCTAGCTGATTGTTCCTTATCTGGAATTAGTTAGAGCCATGTCAATACCCTGACCTTGGACTTGATCACACATACCCATTATGACTCACGATAGTTTGTCTCATACCAAAAGTTGTGGTTATACTAGCTAAGCCAACTAAACATAGGATTTATCACTGTACTTATTGGGCAACAACCTAGAGGTGGCGTCCCATACTGCCCCTCATTACAAGTTCTAACCTAATCACTTATTCCAACTGATTTTATCAGACTACAATTGCTCTCGAATCTTGTCTATTACCTTCATATATCTCGACAACATTAGGTGTTATAAAACTAACTACTTTGTAGTCCAAATCATTCTTCCCAACATAAGATTCAGAGTTTAAGTTTAAGAAAATCCATCAACACTAGTTATGGATCATCTATGTTTAGTTACTAACTCTTTACCCAATCATTGGTTAAATTTAAGGTTTTTCAAGAATAAATATAGCCTTTTTAATTAAAAAATGGAATACTTTTAACTTATTCCCGCCATAGACACTCACGCTACATATTTTATTCTTATTCCTTTGAATGAAAGTAAATTTAAAATATCACTTAATAAACTAACATACTATCTACGTTTAACTGTATTCACACTTTCTTTCACATTTCTTTCGCATGTTAGTTGCAAAAATAAATAATCATTCCTTTTTTTAATGGTTGTTGTGATTTATTTTTAGTTTTGTAGTTAAGCCCACCTTTTTGTAGTTTTTTGGCGGTGGTATTTTGAACTTTGTCCTGGCTGTCTTCTCAACCAGTTTGCATGGGGTGCGATGTGTCAATTGAACTTTTTCCTAACTATCTTTTCAATCAAATTGGCTTATACTTGAGATGTGACGTGTCAGTCCACCCATTTTTATATGTTTAAACTTTGTATTTAATATAATACTTTTTCATTCAAAAAAATAATCATTCCTTTCACTTGCAAACTTATATACTTTCCATCTTTAAATCCACTAATACTACTAGAACTAGAACCCATGGTTTAGAGAGCCCTTCTAACCTTATTATTTCACTTTTCTTTCCATGTAAGGTAATCCCGACTTCTACAATGTTCTCAGTAAACGCACGTGAGTATGATTGTATAATAGTTTAACAAGCATTCTATTTAATTTTCTTTTTAATATGAACGAAACTGAAAGAAGACCCATACATAAACCTATCTGTTTAATTTTCTTTTTAATATTGAGTATCACTAACTCTGAAGAAGCAACAAAACTGAAAGAAGACCCATACATAAACCTAAAAGGGACTTTGTCTATCCTTTCAACTTTTCCAGCAATGTAAGTACGCAAAGAGCTCATAGCTGGTTATCTATATAGTATGGTAGAATGACTTCTGTTTTACATGCCGAATAATTGGGGTTTACTACTTACCAGGTGTTGGTTACTTGACAATACACTTGGGTTTTAGGCATTTGGCAGAAACATGTGTTAAAACTACAATTAGCTTATACCCCATTCCAATAAACTAACTGATATATATTTTCAGTGTTACAACACTTAGATTAAAAAAAACAAAAATGGTATAACAAGCACCTTAATTACTCTTCTTGGTAATGAGTAACATTTATTCTATGATTCAATGTTACGAAACTTCATTTAAAGAAATGAATTTGGAAGATAACTCCACAATTCACTACTTTATAACAGACACAACATCTATGATTCATTGATCATCCAAATGCCATACACAGGAAAAAAAAAAGTTTAACACTATGGCTTCACTATAAAAAAATATTGTCCTTCCACGTTAATACCTTACACCTGTTTCACAATATGTCCGCTATTATGGCTCTTTTTCGAAGCGGGACAGGGTCTCCAAACGTGAACTGTTCCAAATTTTCTATTTTGTTGGGCCCGTCAATTTTTGAATGTTTCAAAGAAGTCAAAGATGCGAAACTTGGCAGCTTTTCTAACTTTGGGCAGTATTCCACTATCAGTTGATCGAGTGTCCTTGGAAGGGTTTCGATCTCTATTAACTCCTCATTGTGCGTGATATCAAGAGTTTCAAGGCTGCAACAATCATCGTCAGGAATCGATATTGTTGTAACCAATGTGGCAGATATGATTAAATGTTTCAAAGAAGTCAAAGATGCGAAACTTGGCAGCTTTTCTAACTTTGGGCACCACATCACTTCCAGGTGCTTGAGTGTCCTTGGAAGGGTTTCGATCTCCATTAACTCCTCATTGCGCCTGATGGCAAGAGTTTCAAGGCTGCAACAATCATCTTCAGAAATCGATATTGTTGTAACCAATGCGCCCAATAGGGATAGCATCTTGAGACTGCACAATGAAGAAGCAGAGCCCGACCTGAAAACCATCTTTCTGATTGGGGAGTAAACAATGCCCAATTTCCGAAGATTAGCAAGTTGCCCGAATGTGTCTGGTAAAGATTTCACTCCTGAATTTTCCATTCTTAACTCCTTTAAAAGATTGAGACGCCCCAGAGAGTCCGGCAAAGACTCCAATCCTTTACAGGAAAGAATATGGAGTGAAGTCAAGCTGGACAAATTACCAAAAGAGGGAGGCAAGCATTCCAATCTTTCACAGGAAACAATATGGAGTGAAGTCAAGCTGGACAAATTACCAAAAGAGGGAGGCAAACATTCCAAGCTGGAACATTGAAATATATAGAGTGAAGTCAAGCTGGACAATTTACCAAAAGTATCTGGCAAGCTTGTCAACACCTCGCTCCCTATCCTCATCACTTCCAATTTGTAGAGTTTACATATGTCAGGAGGCACATTCCTTATGCTGGTACGAGGAAATTCGAGCTCTCTCAAGAATGGCTGATTTGTGATATGATGAGGCAACGCTTCTAGTTTGTTGCAGTACGCAAAGCTCAAATACCCAAGATTTGTGATGTTTTCCAAAATATCTAAATTCTCTGACGTGAAATTGAGACTCAAGCATTCGGACAAATCCAGATATTGCAGGCATGTCAGCTGCTTAAAAGAAACAGGCAAACAACTGAGGCTGCTTAACCCTTCCAACGTGACATGCCGTAGCTTTGTCAAATTCCCAAAACTGCTGGGCAGTGATGACAGCATTTTAAAGCCCTCTAATTCGAGGTGCTCGAGGGAGTTCAGATCACAAAAGTCGTCAGGAAGACTATCACAAAAGGATTCCTTGCAGCGAATGACTAGCTTTTTCAAATGCTTGAGACTTCCTATTGACTTTGGAAAACCTTGGAAACTACCCTTATGATCCTTGGAAGGTTCTTCCTGAATAATCAGCTCTCCCTGAATAATCAGCTCTCTCAATTGCAACGGAGGCTGCATACAAATTTCAATTCAGCTAAGATATGTTAGACGAAGAACGTATTGGAAGAATAGCTTGATGCAAAACCTTAAATCAAAGGAAGATACTTACATTCCTATTATTCTCCCATAGCGTTTCTATGCGCTGAACTTGATAGAGCTCTAAAACTCTTAAATTTCCCAATGAAAGATACGCAGGAAGACATGCATGGTCGAAATCAAACCAGCGAAGCCAAACCAATCCTTTCAACAGTACGCCAATCTTCCTACGGAAAAACTTGTCTTTCAATACAAGAAATTTCAAATGGAGAGAGGAAGGTTCATGGCGCCAACAGCATCTCCTTGAGCTTTCCTTAACGTCCACGCACTCGTCGAAAGGCTCGAAATGCGATGAGCTAAACCCTCTAGCGAAAGGCCCCTCATGCGGCGAGCAACTCCAACTCCAGGCTCTGTCGGAAAAAGAAGTGGTAGCGGCCATTATCCCCCGGATCTGCATTTCTTTCTGAATAATTAGAACAAAGATAATTAAGTGGTCAGGCAGAACAACTGAGAAACAGGGCTTTCATGCTATGATTAATGGCAGCCATTACAAGTTTAAGAGACAATATTACTCTCACCTTGGCTTGTGGCGAACTGTTATTAATCTGCCCTTGGAGCCAGATACGGTAGGGTGACTTTTGTTTTGCAATTTCTCTTCCCAAATCTCGAAGGTGGTCGTGCATTCTTATGCGATTCTTTTGATCAAGTTCAACAAGACACCTATCCTTAAGCGTCTCCAACCTATACACCCCACTCTGCCCCATTCCATCCCACACTTCAATGACTAAACTTTTTCCCTCTCCAAAGAAGAAACACGCTATATCCAAGAACAGCTCTTTTTCCTCTGGATCCAGAGCATCATAGCTTATTTTGAGGGTGCTCATAATGCCCTTAGGTAATACTCTAGAAATCTCATTTAACTGAGACTCCCAGTAATCCCTAGGCTTGGAACACAGCTGCCCTCCAAAAACCTTAAGAGACAAAGGCAATCCTTGGCAGGAATTGAGAGACTTCTTAACCAGATCTTCAAATTCCTGAGGTGGATCACGGCTTCTAAAAGCATGGAAACAGAAAAGTCCCCTGGCATAAGAGGGATCCAGTCCTTTCATTTCATAAATGGACGAGGAGGAGATGCCAGCCGATGTAAGCACACTCAAATCTCTTGTTGTAATAATAATCAAGCTGCCGGCTCCAAGGATGTGCTTTGGTGGCACTAAAGCATCTATCTGCTCCTGATTATCCACATCATCCACAACCACAAGCATAGAAACAGATCTCAAGCGATGTGCTATAAAGTCCATACCTTCATGTACATTTTCAAATGATGAATCCCCAACTTGGACACCAAGGTCTTTCAAAAGCTTCTTCTGCAACTTTGGCAGTTGGTTTTTACTTGCTTCATCTCGGACATCATACAAAAAACTGGATTTGATGGAGGCGCTTTTCCTGTTGTAAACTTCTTTTGCCAGAGTAGTTTTGCCACATCCACCCATCCCTATGATACCCACAATCTGTGCACCGTCGTCATAGGAAGCAGACCCTATGGTTTTGGTCTGAAAGTCTTTTACTTTTTCTTCAAGTCCAAACAGTGGATCTTTGGACACTACTAATGGATGCTTCATCACCTTAGGCAATATTTTTTCAAGAAGTTTTTCCAGGACCCCCTTCCAGTCACTAGGCATTTACAACAAATTTAATAAATTAAAAGGCGAAACAAAACTCAAATAATTACTGAAAACTAAACATGGGAAAAACAAAACTGTACTAATGATAACAAAGCTAAATCATAATAAAGAGGCGCTTACTCGTCCTTGTTAATAATATAACCGGTATTATATGAAACTTTCTCCAATGCCAATTTCCACTCGTGAAGTTTCTCTGGGGTGTATCTGCTCTTCCGCTCGTGTTCACAGAATGCCCTGGCATATATTCCGTTTCCTTTCGCGACCCATCGGAGAACAGCAGGGTCGACACCATAAAAAATGGGAATAATTGTTTTTCTGGTTTGGAGCATGAAGGAAAGCTCCGCCAAACACCAAGCGGATTCTACATACCTTTGGGAAAATATAGCAATGTGAAGCAGAGCATTCTTCATTGCCTCTTGCAATTCAATCGGGATGAAATCCCCTGGTTCAAGTTCTCTGTTGTCTAAGAATACATTCACTCCTCTACGAGTGAGTTCATCGTAAATATCCTTTGCTAGGGTTTCCTTTACATCGCAACCACGATGATTAATAAATACATCGTAGCTAAGCTTGTTCCGCGTTGAGGGTGATGATGAAGTTATATGTGGTGGTACAACTTCTTCAAACGCCTTTCCAATTTCATTCAGTGGCTGCCTTTCTCTGGAAGACGAAGACGATGCCATGGAAGTGAAATAAGCGGACAGAATAAAAGGAAAAGAGCTAGAGGAAAGGAATGGACCTTGTTTCTGGAAAGATGAGTGTTGCAGCGCAGAGGCAGAGGCTATGGCCAAAACTTGTTAGGCCGTAGGTAGTTAGTCAAAGACCTGAACAACTTAAGAGGTATAACTCTTATGTAAATGGTTCACTCTCCTGTTGTCTTATAATAGGTTCATTATGATATTGTTTCTAATCACATAATGAGATTGAGCTCCACTTTCCTTCTATTCCGTGTGTACGATCCCGTGTGGCAGACTTCCATTTTTAGCCAGAAGCAGCCATCACCATTAAAGTGATGATAGAGGTGAGGCTTCCAGCGAGTTACAGCAACCTCGTTCAAGGCTGGAAGTCAAAACGGTGGGTAGCTAAAGAATCTACTTTAGTGCATTATTCGGGAAGAAGTAGCGGTGCTTATTCCATGAATTTTCGTTTGGCACCAATTTCAAAATCAAGTGCCCCACAGCGGAAGGATAGAATCTACTTCAGTGCATTATTGAGAAAAAAAAAAGTATCTACTTCAGTGCATTATTGAGAAAAAAAAAAGTAGTGGTGCTTATTCCAAGAATTTTCTTTTCGCACAAGTGTCAAAATCGAGTCTACTTTAGTGCATTGTTCGGAAAAAAAATTGTGGTGCTTATTTCATGAATTTTCTTTTGGCACAAAGGTCAATGAATTTTCTGTGTGCCCCACGAGGGTAGGTGGCATGTCATCTTTTCAAAAGAATCCAAGACTCGAAGACCTTTCACAACTGCCCTTTCACAACTGCCCTTTCTCTGTTACGAAGAGAGAATTTGTATATAACAATTGAGCTAGAATTGTAGCTTTAAACAAATATTTTGACGATGCTTCTTCTGCACTAAATATGTAATGGATTAAATTGACTATCCAAACGTTGTTCATCCCTTTCTTTCTTTTTTCCATTCCTCCTTAAAACTGAATGACCGCCTCTAACTTTTTCACACACGACATTGTTATCAGATTTTTTAGTTCTTTACTTACGTGTGATTTGCTTAATTGTATGTAAATTCTTCCTTAACATCGATTAGATTCGATTCGATTCGAGTCTTGTTCATCATATATAGGTATTAGGATTTAAGAGCTTGGAATGGAACGTGCATAAGATTATCATATATATATATATATATATATATATATATTTTTTTTTTTTTTGACATTTTCATATTTTTTATATAATCCTAAAAGTTCTTTTCGACGGTAATAATTTATTTATAGGAGTTTATTGGTCATCGCAATACTACCAAAGTGATGACTGCATCATCATGTGTTTTTTTCTTTCTTTTTTTGACGGTTGTTTAGACTTTCAGTTGAGGTGAGGCATTAAGGAGAATGTCATAGAAAAGAACAATATACGATATCGTTAATGATGACATGTTGACAAACACGTTGCTTAGGGTTCTTGTACTCGTTGCAATTCATACCATCAAGGAGCGTGTCATCTATAAGACAAAGATATCCTTGTAATAAGGATTAAAAGTGTTAGATGTGTTGTATTTTTTTAAGAAAAAAATTGTACACCTTAGTATAATATGTGGTGTTTTTATCGGGTACCTATAGTTTTATATTTATTATATTTTAATATCATTTGGTGGTTTATGGTTGTTTGGTGTTAGGATACCTATATATTGTAATTACTTTCTTAAAAATATTTAATAATAAAAGAAAGAGGTGTGGTTCTAAGTTTTTGTTAAGGATAAAATATGATAGTCAAAATGCAATTTATCTAGCTAAAAACCATGCTTATCATTCTAGGATAAAACATATTACAGTATAATACAATTTTATTAGAAACATGATTGAAGATAAGAAGGTATCATTTAAAAATATTGTAGATTCACTCATTAAGCTTGTAAGTATTGAGAAGTTTTCTTGGTGCAGGGAGATAATGGGCTTAGTTGCCTCAAGCAGCTAAATATGTGATTTTTATAAGTGTTGGAAATATGTTGAATATTTTTCATGTTATTCTAGTGAGGTTAACTCTAAAAGGTATAGGACACTCTTCATGTATCCTCGTAGAAGTTTTAGGGTTTATTATGCTATTTTTAGACCCATAAGGGTTGTTTAAGTTTAAATATTAGAACCCATGGTTTTTCGCCTATGGTATTGTAGAACTTGTTCTTGTGTTGTTATTTAAATTGCATTTGCATCGAGGTTTGAAAAGAAGAAGATGATGAACATTATTGTATTGAAGACGGTTAAGTTTGTGCTATTTTTTTTTTTCTGTAAGACCAAATGAAAAATTGTCTTGTGTGTATTTAATATCTTCTTTTGATTCTGTATTTATTTTTTTTCTAGATTTAGTTTATCGGGGCTATTTTTCTCTTCATTTGGTATCAAAGCTAGGTTTTAGCTTTGTTCAAGAAGTAAGGGTTTCAACCCTATGATAAATTTATTCTTGAGTGGGATCCATACGCGAAATAATCTGGATGAAGGAAAATGATCGGAAGCACATGGATAAAATTTTTGATAGAATGAAAAATTTAATGGATAGAATTTTGAGTTATGAAAACTCAAGATGGAGGATATCTTGGTTGATAGCAATTAGTAGATTGCAATCTTGAAAATAAAACCAACATCAACGATAGATGAGGACTGGTTGAATATCGATAGGAAGGCAAGGAGCTCTATTAGATTATGCTTATCTAATATGGTATTGTTGAATGTATCGACATAGTCCACAAAAAAGTTGTTATGGGATTAGCTAGAAACTTTGTATTAGACAAAGTCATTGGTAAATAAATTATTTCTTTGGAAGAAGTTGTATTTGCTTTGGATGAATGATAGTGACTATGTGGTTGAACATCTAAATGCTTTTAACACTATGGTAAGTTAATTAAAATTTGTTGAAGTAAAATGGATGAAGAGGAAAAATACATTAATTTACTTTGTTCATTACCTGATTCGTGGGATATCCTAGTTATGGCTATCACCCATACTACTTCTATATTAAAAGTAAAGGATATAGTAGGAACATTTCTATCTAAGCAATGAGACAAAAATCTTCTAATGATTATCATCAAAAGGATGTCTTAGTTGGGAGAGGTTGTTCTCAAGAAAAAAACAAAAAGAAATTAGGAGAAAGGAAATCGAGATCTAGGGGTAAATATGTTGCTTCGAAAAAGAGAAAATGTTGGAAGTGTGGTAAAACATGATATTATAAAAGAGACTACAAATATAAAAAGGTTGATAATAGATGATCATTTGATGAAGGAACTTATTCAAAAACAAAGACCATAAATGAAGATTTAGGGGACTTATTCTTAGTTGTAGCATGCTCAAGTGAATGCCATGACTCATATGAGGCATATTGGTGATAAAGTCCTTTGAACATTAAAAATGAAAGGTATGGATAAATAAATTTTTGATTGCCCATTAAATTTTGATTTTTGTGAGCATTGTGTTTTTGGAAAGCAAACCTGAGTCAAGTTTTCTAGTAGTGCTACAATATCTAAAGGAATTTTGCATCTAGTTCATAGTGATGTGTTTGGACCTGCAAAAGTACCATAATTAGGTAAATCTATCTATTTTGTTAGATTTATATATGACTGTTCAAGAAAGACCTGGGTATATTTTTTACAAAATAAATATGATATTTTCAATAATTTTAAAGATTTTAAGACTCTTGTAGAAAATCTGATAGAGAAAATGATAAAGGTTTTGAGAAATGACAATGGTGGTGAGTATTGCTCTAATGAATTTGAGAAGTTTTGCAAGGACTATAGAATAGAAAGGTAGAAAACAACTTTGTATACTCCACAATAGAATGGAGTTGCAGAATGGATGAATAGAACATTAATGGATAGGGCCAAAAGCATGTTAAGTGATAAAGGGTTAAAAATGAAATTCTAGACATAAGCCATGTTAACTGCTTGTTACCTCATCAATAAATCTCCTACCCTAGCTTCGGTGGATAAGACTCCATAGGAAGTGTGGACTGGTAAGAAACCCTCTCTCATTCATATAAGGGTTTTTGGTTTCGCTTATATGTATGTCCCAAAAGAGAAAATGACTAAGATAGATTATAAATTTAAAAAATACATGTTTACGGGTTATAGTATTGGTGTTAAAATATATAAGTTGTGGAACCTAGAAACATAGAAAATTGTTTACAGTCATAATGTGATCTTTAGAGAAATAAAAGGGGTTTCAAAAAGGGAAATGCAACCAAGTAAAGAACCTGAAATAGCTCAAGTAAAATTGGAACATGAAGAAGAACCTATGGTAGAATTTGGTGCTACATAAGAAGATGAACTACATAGAGAGTATGAAGAGAAAAATTCAGAGGAAGAAGGTGAGGAGGAAGCTAAAGATGCAGAACCTAGAACTCCAAGTTTGAGGAGATCAGATCGAGTGATAAGACTCATAGAAAGGTATAGCCCTTCAAATATTTGTTATGCATTTAATATATTAGTTACTGATGAAGAACCCAAAACTGTAAAGGAGTCACTTTAGTCAAGTGAGAATAAGTCTTGGAAAAGAGCTATGGAGGAAGAAATGGAGTCCTTGGATAAAAATAAGACGTAGGACTTGGTCAAATTACCCCTTGGAAGAAAATCGGTTGGTTGTAAGTAGGTATTCAAGAAGAAGTATAATGTAGAAGGAAAGTTAGAGAAGTACAAGGCTCGCCTGGTAGGAAAAGGATTTTCTCAAGTTGATGGAATTGCCTTTGGTGAGATTTTTTCTCCTATGGCTAAACTAACTTCAATTCAATTTTGATTGGCTATTTTTGTTGCTTTTGTTCTTGAAATAGAACAAATGGATGTAAAGATAGTATTTTTACATGGTGAAATTGATGAAGACATATATGTGAAGATAGCTAAAAATGTCGTACACCCAAGGAAATAAAATGCAAGATTGAAATGTAGCAAATCAAATGTAACCATACAAATAAATAATAAAATAAATAAATGGTGAAGGTCCCCGTTTATTGATAATATCTTGTTCTTTTACAAAGAGGTTAAAAATAATATCCTCTTCTAAGGATAACTACCAATCTTTGATATAATTGAGTACACATAAAACCATTTTGAATGTAACATGAAGGATCTTTATTGCATCCCAAAAATTGATTGGGGATAGGGTTTTTATGACTATCACAATGTATGATGATGAGAGATGAGTCTTTATGTTGTAGCTCCCTTGTAAAGACCTGTAATCTACACACAAGAAGATATAAAGAG
The DNA here is from genome assembly GCA_028583015.1 of Wollemia nobilis. Classification (NCBI taxonomy): domain Eukaryota; kingdom Viridiplantae; phylum Streptophyta; class Pinopsida; order Araucariales; family Araucariaceae; genus Wollemia; species Wollemia nobilis. Next base: position 1,456,956 of record JAQPPZ010000267.1, read on the forward strand.
CATAAAAATCATATGAACAACCTTTTAAGATAAGGCCCACATTAATGATAAAGAAAGCGATAAAGAAGCTGAAATACGATAAACATATGCATGTAAATGAAATCAAACTATGTTAAACAATAACTGAAATGCCGCTAAATATAATGAAAGAAATAAAATAGAGAAACATATCTCTACCATGAGGCCATCCCTGTGCAAGACAGTCATGCCTATGGATCATCCTGGGGTGAGATGATCGTGCTTGCAAGTTGTCTTAGAGAGAGACAACTACTAAACTATGGGTAATTTCCTTCTGGTTGATGCGAGGCAACATCAGGTTTGATACATAGAATTGATGTTCAAGCGTGCACTCATGAGGAATGACTTATTGGCAGGATTTAACATCAAAGTAAGGGCATTAGCTGGTGCAAGAAGTGTGAATTCGATCTTTAACCTTTGATATGGTCCATTGACACTCTTGTAAGCCCCATAGTTGAATTTCGGTAACAATTCATTGCTTTGCGAATAAGACCTCTTTGGTTCTTCAATTCGATAGAAATTCAATGTATAAAACTTGGATATCTTCAATAAATTCTAGACACCTTTAAATAGACTTTCCCAAATGGAGTCTTATCTTGTAGGAGAATCCAAGAAATGATTGAATTAAAGAAATCATTATCAAGAAATCGTTATGCTTGGCTAGCGTGTAACCGTTTGAATTATTGCAGGAAAACTTGCTTCTAGCACGACCATCTTGAGGTCAGACAGTCATGACTACAGTTCATCTTGGGGTAAGATGGTCATATTTGGTGGCTATCTCAAGATGAGACAGTATCTATTGTAAATGGAAACTCCTCCTTATTTAAGTGGTAAAAACCATTTTTAAGCCCTAGGGCTACCCAAGGTGAGTCATATGGCCTGAAAAGGTGTCCATATAGGTAATCTCCTCAATATGACATGTTTTAGGTGTCTACAAATGCTACTTTTTGGGATGTGTTGTGTGAAAGCACAACATGGAGCAAAAATAGATGACCTAAGTCAGATTGAGGGTTGATGGTGTTCATTGATCTAATCAATGTTAGATGCCCCAATCATAGAAAGAGCATGCATATTTGAATTATTACTTCTGATGAATTGTAGAGCTTAATTCAAATAAACCTTTCATTTGAGACACACAAGGAAGGGGTCTACAAGGCTTGAGGTATACTTGATAGTTTTGTTTGTGTTGGTTTTTGCTTATTATCTCCCCTTAGAAAAAAAGGGCATGGTTGTCTTTGGAAATTATTCTTAGACGAACGCAATTTGCATGATTGAGTGTTTGATTATTGATTTTGATTATGAATTATTTGATGTATGACTACCCCCTTAAGTGATAATTCAATGAGGATATGGAAAGTGATGAAAGCGATGAGTCGCTTGACCAAAATGACTTGTTTGGGTTTTGTAGGATTTTAGCAAAAGTGAAAGGGAGAAAATCCCATTACTGCTATGATTTTGATAATTAATATTAATTATATATCTATCCCTTAGAGCAGTCCAAACGCATGGCTTTGTTAGAGAGTTGATATGATAACAATTTGATTCTTGCTAAAGGTAAATCATTGTATTCGATGATCTTTTGAAATTGAAAGGAAGAAGGAAATATACACCTCTAACCCTTGGAGTAGTCCAGTCACATGGTCTTATTAGGGATTTGAGATGATAACACTTTGATTTGTGTAGGAACTATTTTTGTTCAAATGGCCTTATGGTAACTCACCCATCCGATCGGATTGCATTGATAATTAGTCGATGCAATCACCAAGTGTATAGGGTAAATTACTAGGTACGAGGCTCACTCAAGATTTTTGATTTGTTTGTTTTTAGGTATTTTGTGTAGTTTTTATATTGTTTTTGTGTTTTTATGTTTTTTTTTTGTCATCTGGTAGAGAGACGATTGCATTTTGCAATTTTTGGGGCCATCTCGTGGTGAGATGATTGAATTAAATGTGATCATCTGGGGCAAGGATTGTTGTGCTTTTTAAAATATATAAAAGCAAATTTTGGATTTTTTTGACATCATTTTCATAGCTAGCAATTGGAAAAAAGAAGAGGTGAGGAGGAGGAGAGAAAATTTCTAACGGGAAGCATTACCAAATTTACCACCTATTCGGATCATGGACCAACTCGAGGCTTTGACTATTATAAGAGTCTAAGCGAGGAATGTAGAAACTTGACTCCCTCTTTGTTAATTTGCACTTTTAAAATGAACCTCATTAATTAATGCAATAAATTAATCTCACTAATTAATATGAAAAATGAACCTAATTTTGAATTAAGATGTAGTGTAGGTTACTTAGGTTTATTTGTTGTTTTGCTTTGTTTTGTTTTTTTTCTTTTTTTGGTTTTTAGAGTTTATATGGTTCAATTTTGGGATCGTCTCGTAGAGGGACGATCCATGTTTTAGGGGTTGGGGGCCACCCCGTAGAGGGATGACCACATTTGAATCTCAATGATTATATTTTTGATCGTTGGGGTGGTCATCTCAGGGTGAGATGATCGCATCTGTAGATTGTCTCACCTTGAGACGGTCACGATGTGCTTTGATGTTTTTACTTGTTTTTTAATTTTAATTAATTTTTTTTATTTTTTTAACCTGATTGCCAGTCGTTTGCTTGTGTATTCAACTTTTGAGGACTCATCATAAAGTTCCAATGGTTTTTGAGATGATACGAGGATACCTCTCAAGGGATGATTGGAAGTGGCTTAAGGCCATTAGCCTTAAGTATTTGGTGATACTAGAGGCAGTGATGGACAACCAGGACTATTTGACTGTATTGGTAGATCATTGGAATAGTTGTACCAACACCTTCCATCTCTTGACTAGTGAGATGACAGTCACCTTGGAGGACGTATATAGGATTCTCCATATTTATATTGAGGGATGCCCCATCACCTCAACTCCTCTTATTCAGCAAGGTAGAGTACTCTAGAGAGTATTTGGTGAGCATGTAGAGGTTGTGAGGCAACGTATGGATAACGGTGGAGTCCTTGTTAAGGTATGGTATACTATAGGAATTTTCACCAGTAGACATGTAATCTCCCACTTGGACACTGATCATAGTAACTCCACTGCTACTGCCCCTTCCTAAAAATATTATCACCTTTACTATCATGCTTGAAGGCCAACTAAAATTAAGCAAGAGCCCAGTTTCTTCTTGTTTACTGTCTTTGTTAACATATCTCTAAGATTTTAGCTAGTGTGTATCTTTTCTAGCTTCATCTACCCATCTTCCAAAACTGGTTGTACGAAATGGTACTTGGTTTGTATATATTTTGTCCTTGAATGAAAGGCTAAGTTCTTTGCAAGATGAATGGCACTCTGACTATAACTATATTATACTCTATTCTCCTACTTCTTTTCCAATTCCTCCATAAATATCTGTAACCAAACCATCTCTTTACTAGCCTCTATAACAACAACATACTCTACTTCTATTGTTGATAGTGCAACAACCTTTTGTAATTTTGAAATCCAACTTACTGTAATTCCACCTACACTAAAGACATATTTTTTTGTACTCTTTTTGCTATCTATATCATCTGCTTTATCTCTATCAACATATTATTGTAAAATAGTGTTAGTACCTCCAAAACATAATACCTGAGTGATAGTACCTCTTAAATACCTTAGAATCCACTTTATTGTCTTCCAATATTATTTTTTTGGTTGCTCATAAACCTGCTCACAACTCCCACTACATGTTCTATATCTAGCCTTGTGCACAACATCGCATACATCAAACTACCAACTATTGATGAATAAGGAACCTTGGACATGTAGTCTATATCCTTCTTTGTCTTAGGACACATCTCTTTGGTCACTTTGAAATGATTGGCCAAAGGTGTACTAACAGGTTTTGCATATTACATATTAAATATTTCCAACACCTTCTCAATGTACTCACCCTGAGACAGTGTTAATTTATGATTTTTCCTATCTCTTGTTATTCTCATACCAAGGATTTGCTTTGCAACACCCAAATCCTTCATTGCCAATAAATCTGCCAATTTTATTTTAAGCATATTTATATTTTGCATGTTAGACCCTACAACAAGCATGTCATCTACAAACAATAATAGGATAATATAGTTACCATTATACAATCTCTTAAAATAAACACAGTGGTCAGAATAACATCTACTATAACCTTGTTATGACATTAAACTATCAAATTTCATATACCAGTGCCTTGGAGCTTGTTTTAGGCCATACAAGATCTTTTTAAACCTGCATACTAATTCCTCTTTTCCTTTGACTTCATACCCCTATGGCTACTACATATAAATTTCTTCCTCCAAATCCCCATGGAGAAAAGTTGTTTTTACATCTAAAAAGTTCAAGATGCAAATCCTCTACAGCCACTAGGCTTAAAATAGTTCTAATTGAAGTCATTTTAACAACAGGAGAAAAAAAATCATCATAATCAATACCTTTCTTCTATGCAAACCCCTTTACAATCACTCTAGCCTTATACCTCTTTTTACCTCCATCTTCTTCTTTCACCCTGTAAACCTGTTTATTATACAATGCTCTTTTTTATGTAGGCAACTGAACCAGATCCCAAGTCTCATTGTGTACCAAGGAGTCCATATTCTCTTTCATGTGTTGCTCCCACTTCTTCCTAGTTTCTACCTGCATTGCTTCTTCATATGTTTCTGGTTCACCAGAGTTAGACAATAATACATAATATAATGAAAGAGAGTAACATTTAGAGGGTCTACTAATCCTGGTAGATCTTCCAACAATATTTTCAGTAATTTGAGATGCTTGCTATTGTTGTTGTTGATTTTCTAGCACCTTTGGAGTTTCAATTTCATCAAGCATTGTGTATTCTGTGTTTACATTTTCATGTTTCTTTTGTTGCAACTAGTATTTATACATGACTTTCTCATTAAATATCACATATCCACTCCTTATGATTTTATGATTTTCATAATCCCAAAAACGATAACCAAAATCATTAACTCCATATCCAATGAAAGTGCACTTCTTGGATTTTGCCTCGATTTTAGTACTATTTTCTTTATCAATATGCACGAATGCTTCACAACTAAAAGTCTTTAGAAATGAATAGTTAATAGGTTTACCTGTCCATGCCTCTTATGGAATCTCACCATATTGGAAACTTGAAGGCCTTATATTTTTTAAATAAATAGCAGTATCCACAACATATACCCAAAATTGTAAGGACAATCCCGCATGTAATATCATACACCTAGCACGTTCCATGATAGTCTTGTTCATCCTTTCTAACACATCATTTTCTTGTGGAGTTCCTAGAACTATCTTCACTCTACGAATCCCATGGTATGAACAATAACTATCAAACTCTTTGCTGCAATACTCACCTCCATTATCTGATCTGAGACACTTCAACTTATTTCTTGTCTCATTCTCAACTCAAGCTTTCCATTTCTTAAAAGTATCAAAGACATATGATTTATTTTAATACAATAAACCCAAGTTTTTCTAGTTGCATCATCAACAAATGTAACAAAATAATAAGAGCCACCAAGAGATGATACTTGAACTGGTCCCCATACATCTTTATGCATAAGCTCTAGCTTTTTCACTCTTCTTTTCTTTTCCAACTTTGAGAATTTTGATTTTTTTCTGTTTTTGATAAACGTAGTGCTCACAAATATCCAAATCAACCTACTTCAAACCTGGCAATAATTTCCTTGAGTGGAGAATTTGCATTCCCTTTTCACTCATGTGCCCAGGCCTATGATGCCACAAACTTGTATTTTCTCCTGTAGAGGCTAAAGCAATAGAAATATTAGTATTACCAGTATAGAAATACAATGTATCTGACTTCTTTCCTTTTTCTAATATCAGTGATTCTTTAGAAATCTACCACAAATTTATTGAGAATGTAACTATACATCCTTCACTATCCAAATGCCTTATGGAAATTATATTTCTTCTCAAATCAGGAATATTTCTTACCTCTTTCAGCAACCATTGGTTTCCATTCAATAATTTGATCTGTATATACCCCTTCCAATGATTTTACATGGTCTATCATCACCCAAATAAATCTGCCCAAATCACCTTGAACATAGCCTAGAAAATATTTTCTATGGGATGTGGCATCATATGAAGCCCCTGAGTCTAACACCCAACAATAATTAATATTATCTAGTGAACGGATTAAAGCATATTACAATACATCACCTGCTATATTTACTTCCTGATTATCCTATTTTTCATCTCTCTATTTTTTTTTTATTCTAATAGTCTATTTTTAGGTGTCCTTTCTTCCCGTAATGCCAGTATTCCAACTGCTTCCCTTTGGATTTGGATCTATCTTTCTTTGGTTTAGATTTGCATTAAATGCAATCATTTGGGGCATGGATGATCATCGAAAGAAACATACTTTTCTTGCTATAACAACAGAAAGGCATGTTGTGGAAAGAAACTATCGAGCATCACAATGGGGGCCTTTAAAAACTTGTGATCAATCAACACCACTTGATATCGATCACCATTTGTGAGAAGAATCAAGGTGTGATCAGTGGCCAACTACGAATATCTAGTAATCATTGATGTCATAGGAGTATGCGTAGACAATCAAAACGGGGTCCCCATGATGAGGGCTATGACTAAGTGCACAAGCACTCATGCAACAAAACAGGGGTAGAGTGATGATTGATGGAGGAGTATGGCCATCGAAATTAGTGCATTCAAGAGTGGCATCGGCTAAGTGGAGTGACAGTACGTAAGGGCATGTTAATTAATGAAAGATGGTATCGATTTAGTGATGATAATCAAGGGGAAGGACTCGCCTATAAAGTGGATCTTCTTTAATGATGCCATCATAGGTATAATTTCTAGGATTGATTTTCAAAGTCGACGTCAATGTCGAGTAGGATGTTACTGATGAGAGCATAGGGATGTTGAAGGTTATGCCATTTATGGAAATCATAATGAGGAAGTAAGATCCTCCATGGATCTGTAGGAGGTTGTCTTTTGGGTAGTAAAACGCAATGACGAGGTAGGGATGGAATCATTTTGGGTCTTTGTAGCTAGCTTTCAAACAACTAACAACTCAGTCGAATGTGATTTTGAATCTCACATAACAATAATATATGCTTATTCTTGGATGTCCTCATCACAAAATGTGAATAACGCATGACATAAAAAAAATAGAGAATAATTACTAGTATATTGACTCAGGGGCAAGCAAACATATCACTAGAAACAACCAATGGTTTAATTTTCTTCAACAAAGACATGATAAATTGATTACAATTGTAGATAATCAAACCTATGAGTCCAAAGGCAGATGAAATGTATCAATCAATTTACTTGAGGGAAAATAAATAATTGATAATGTATTGTATGTACTTGAGTAGAAACTAATCTATTATCAGTATCTCAAATTTTAGACCAAAACAAAATGATTGAATTTAAAATTATTGATTAAAAAAAATAAGTGTGTCATTATTAGACAAGAAAAATCCATAGCTACTGGATCTTTCATAATGGTTTATTTTTATTTGATACTTTATCATCACCAAATATTGCTCTTTCAGTAAAAATATCAAATAAGAGGTTAGGGCATATAAGTGCTTCATCCTTAAATGAGTTGAATAGATATCAAATGGTAAATGGCTTACCTAATTTAACATGCCAAACTACAATTTGTCTAGAATGCTTATCTAGAAAACAACATAGAGTACCATTTGAACTAAATTCACACAAAGCTAGGGAATCATTATAAGTGATATATACAAACTTATATGGACCAATGTCAGTTAGTCTTGCTTAACACAAATATGTTTAGCTATTTGTTGATGATTATTCACATAAAATGTGTGTTATATTTTTGAAACTCAAATTAGAAGTTTTTAAAAACTTCAAATAGTTCAAACAACTTGTAGAAATATAAACTGGATGATCAATTTGATTTCTTTGCTTAAATAGAGAATGATAACATTTTTCTAAAATAATTCTAACACAAAATGATATAAAATACAACATACTATACTACAACTTATACACCACAACAAAATGGTATTGTTGAAAGAAAAAATTGTTCTATTATGAAAATGACTTGTTGTATGCTTAAGAAAGCAAATATTGAATATCAATATTGGGTAGAGGTTATGAACACTATAATATATATATATATATAAAAAATAGAGCTTCCACAAGAATTCTTAAAAATATCACCCTTGAAGAAGCTTGGTCAAGACAAAATCCATTTGTGGCACACCTAAGAATCTTTGAATGCAAAGAATACATGCACATTCCAAAATAGAAAAACAAAATTAGATGTAAAAACTTTATGTGGCATATTCCTTGGATATGATAATACATCAAAAGGTTATAGAATAATTGATCCAATCATTAAAAAAATCTTTGTAAGAAAATATGTAGTATTTGATGAAGGATACAAAGTAGATATTGAGCATTCTAAGGACACTACAACTCTCATTCTATATATTACATTAGATAAAGAAATTTATGAAGAATATTTTGAAGGAGAATGAGATATAATAAATGAACCTATTGAAGACACATAAATTATAGGATCACCTCAATAGAAAAAAGGGTCAAAATGGTATATAAACACTTTGAAAGACTCAAAACTAGAAAGAATTTCTAATCTTACCACTACAAGACCAAAAAATCAAATAAAGAACCAACCTTAGTATAGATACAATGAATCAACCTAAATGGAAAGCAATAATAGAATTAGAATACACAACGTTAATAAAGAACAAAATATGGTGTTTAGTTGATCTACTCAAAGGCAAGTAAACTATAAGATACACATGGATTTACAAGATAAAGTATCAAGCAGATAATTACATTAACAAATATAAGACATAACTTGTTGCAAACGGTTTTGCTCAAATATAACAAATTGATTATGAAAAACCATTTGCACCTACAACAAAATGACTAATATTTATATAATTTGTGCACTAGAAACTTAGTTTGGATGCAAAATACATAAAATGGATGCTAAAAGTGTATTTTTTAGTGTTGATTTTGAAGAGAAGTATACATGATACAACCAAAAATATTTGTTGATAAAGGACAACAACAAAGGGTTTGTAAAGTAAAAAAATCACTATATGGTCTGAAATAGGCCCCTCGATAATGGTATATTAAAATTAATGATCATCTTCTATGACATGGTTTTAAAAAAATTTCCTTTGATCCAAATATCTGTGTTAAAAAAGTTGGATCCAAAATAGTTTTTCTTGTAGTATATGTTGATGGTCTAGTAGTTACGGGAAGTTAAAAAAATGATACACAATGTGATAAATGATTTGACAAAGGAATTTGAAATGATAGACTTAGGACTCTTGCTCTATTGTTTTGGTCTATAAGTTTGGAAAAATAATAATCATATCACATTCACTAAAACTAAATATGCAAAAACATTACTCAAAAAACTCATAATGATATATTGTAAACCTAAAATAGTAGTCATGGAATAAGAACTATAATTATCAAGATATGATGAATCAACTCAAGTATTTGTTACCTTGTATCATTGACTAATTGAAAATATTTTATACTTTACAAATACCAGACCAGATATTATATTTGTTGTAAATTATCTCTCTAGATTTATATAATATCCTAAAGAAAGCCATTGTAAAGCTATAAAAAGGATATTACACTAGATCAACAGTAGTATAGAATATGGTTTAGAATACAAATAAATTGATAATTTCTACTTATAGGGGTATTTAGACTCAAATTATGTTGATTCAGTAGATGATACAAAATTAACATCATGTTATGTATTTTATGTTGGATTAGAACAGATTTCATGGAATAGTATATAATAACATGAAATGGCACTTTCATCAATAGAAGCAAATTGTCACACTGCAAGCGGTGTTATATGTGAGGCACTATGGTTACAATACATTCTATCATGTATGGGGATAAAAAGAAATTCTACAATACTAAATTGTGATAATCAAAGAATTCTGAAACTAATTAATAATCTAGTGTTTCATGAAAGAAATAAACATATCAAGGCATAATGTCCCTTTATTTGATACCATGTTTAAAAACATCATATTCAGCTAAAATATGTTCCTAATAAATATAAACTTGCAGAGATTTTTACAAATGCACTTGAATGGAACAAGTTTGAATTCTTTCATAACTATCTTTGCATAAATAAGAATCAATACCAAAATTAGAATTGGAAAGAAAGCACCAAAGTAGCAATTCCAATACCATAATAAAATATTGAAAAGCATACAAAATAACATAATAAGATGGTTTTGGAGTTTATTACATTTTTTGGTACTTGTAAATATTTGTAAATATGTGGTGTAAAAAGTGTCTTGTAAATATGAATCATTTAAGAGTGTCATTATTAGGAGTTAATATATTCGAAGTTAGAAATGAAACCATTTTGGGAGATGTGGAAGAAGCAAATAATTGTGCGAGGGTTTCATCTGTGTTGAGTGCAAGTATCTCCAGAGGTTATTTTTCAAGGCCTTTGGGCCTTAGCGGCCAACATTTTTGTGGTTTCTGCTCAAGCTTTTAGTGAGATATGTTGTAGGGGACCCAATACGGGTTATAAATATATCTTTCAATAAATAATTCTCTAAACTTGATTGACAACAAATTCCAATTTGTTGCATAAAATAAAAGTGAAAATCATACCTTTCCTCGATGTCCAAGACATGGATTAAAGAGATCATGAAGTAAGTTTCAAGCAGCTAATCAAAAAAAGGTTTAGATATTAAGTGAATCTAGTGCTAAGGTGCACCACCAAAACAAATCCCCTTTGGAAACCCTATCAAGGGTAAGGATTTCCAAGACTCGATCCTAAAAATGAATTTTAGGGATGCCCTCCATGGTGGAAAACCTCAACCTAATGCTAACATTAATCTTAGGGTTTCCTATAAACCTCTAAGAATACCTAAGATTGATCCTAGGAAAACTAAGTTAGGATATCTTTGGGAAGCTAATAGAACTCCAATTGTAAAGCTAGACATGGGCGACATTCAGGCTAAAATTGAAGATATGGAAAAAAGAGGACTAATTTGTTGTTTCTTGGGTTTTCGTCCAAGCCTATCTACTTTCAAAGTTTGGGCTACAAAAAACTAGAAAACTAAAGGTGAGTTACAAATATCTATTTATCCAAATGGTTATTTTCTTGTTTTATTTGTTAATAATGAAGACAGAGAGAAAGCATTTCAAGGGAGTCTCTAGTTCTTTGGAAGGGCAAGGCTATTCATGAAGCCTTGATATACTAAATTTAAAGCTAAAGAAGAGATGCCTTCTATAGGTCCCATGTGGGTTAGACTATTTGGCCTTCCAATTGAATTATGGAATTCAATTGTTTTTAATCAATTAGAAACTCTTTGGAAACTTTTATGATGACTTTTTATTGTACTAAAAAAAATAAACATATTATTTATGCTCGAATTTGTGTTTTAATGGATTTTGAAAAATCCCTGCCTAAAAAGATCTCATTATAATTTGGGGAGCGCACTTGGGATTTAAGTGGTGGACTATGGTCATTTGGTTAGTGTTTTCCCAAATAGAATTTGCCATGAATATAGTCATTTGGTTAGTGTTTTCCCAAATAAAAATCTAGATCAAAAGAAGGAGGATACAAAATTAGAAGGCTTTCAAATGCCTAATAAGAAGAACACTAAGAAAAAACTAGTTATGAAGGATTAGTCAATGTTATTAGCTAATATGTTTGAAATTCTTTCCACAAATTATGTCCCAGGGGAGGAATAGAAAATAATGGAAACGCATATTTTAGAAACGCAGTTTAAAGATCAAGGTCCTAAAAATTTAAGGTTTTCAACAAAAAAAGAGATAAAATATACACAAGAAAACAATCTTTTAAATGTTGAGACTTCAAATAATACAGGCCCCAAGATAGACTCTATCAAACCTTCTATAATACTTTGTCTTTGTACATTCATTCTTCAAGGTTAGAAGCCATCCCTGATTCAACTGGAGTAAGTCAAAAAATAGGAAAAAATACTGAAGATGGATTCTAACCAAAAGGTAGGTCACAAGACCAATCAACATCATATGGTAAAATAAGGTGAAAGGCTTGTAGAGGAAGGTAAGATTAATGTCCTTACCAATATTTTTAGTCTTGGTATTAATGAAGAACATCAACTCGAAATATTGGAGGACTCAAAGGGAGTTTTCCAAAACAAAATGAAACTAAAAGGATGATTCATACAAACCATCCACATCTTATTTTCATTCAATAAATGAATATGTCTAGAGAGGAAATGGAATCAATTGCTAGTAAAATTTGGCCGGCTAGAAAAGTTGTTTCTCTCAGTTCCTAAGGGACTTTTGATGGCATTGCTTGCCTTTGGGACCCAAAAGAGGTAGTTATTCACCATATGATTGGTAGCTAGGATATTTTGGCTATAGTTATTCAAAGTAGACATTCCAAACAAATTATGCTCTACATAACTATTTATGCTTCAACTACTTTAGAGGAAAAGAGAAAATAGTGGAAGGATATAACTTATATTATCTCTCATTTTATTGAAGCTTGAATCTTGATCAGAGGATATTTCAATACCATCCTCTATATGGATGAGAAAATGGGAGGAAAGAGATTTTGGATAGGACCACTATTATCATTAGTGAATATATTGCAAACCTTCATCTTCTGAACATCTAGCTAGATAATGGCCTTATGACTTGGTCTAACAGAAGGCAAGGCTTAACTTGTATCATGGAGAGATTGGATAGGTTCTTAATCTCTGATAATTTCTTAATCCATGGTCACATTCCTAAGGTGAAGACTCTTAACAATGTTGGTTCGGATCACTAGCCAATCATGGTGGAAATATGGAAAACCACTATGAGTTTCTTATCTTTTTTATTTAAGTTAATGTGGCTTAGAGATAGTTTCTTTAGACCTTGAGTGCAACAATGGTGGAAGGAAGATAAACCAAGGTATGGGACTAAAACATTATGTTTTACCAGAAAGTTGCAATACATTAAATCTAAAATCAAGATTTGAAACTAGAAGGAGTTCAAGGATTTTTGATAAAAAAAAAACATGAAGATATTGCACAAATTGTAAATTTGAATAAGAATATCCATTTATATGGCCTCATAAAGAGTAGAAGTATAGATAAAATTAGACTCACAACTTAGTTAGAGGAATGGAAAAAAATAGAAGAACTCTTATAGAAGCAAAAATCTAGGATACAATGGCTCAAAGAAGGAGATTGAAACACAAAATTCTTTCATAAATTTCTTTTAGCTATCTGACAGCTTTATTTCTTCCCTAAAGTTAGATTCTAGAGATGTTGTCTACACTTGGGATGGCATGAACTCTATTGTTGTCAATTACTTTTCCAATCTATTTTGTTTCTACTCCTATTGACTCGACTTCTCAGTAGAATATTCTTCAAGCTATCCCTTCTCTTATCACTTTTGAGGAGGACTCTATTTTGACAACTCCAATTACTATTAATAAGCTTCAATAGGTGGTTTTTAAAATGCAAAAAGGGAAAACCCCAAGTCCTGATGGTTTTTCCATTAAGTTCTACTGAGGGTTTTGTGATATCCTTCTTGCTGATTCATTAGAGGTGGTGGAAAAATCCAGGAAAGCCAAAGAAATTTTGAAGGTTATCAATAAAACTTATATAGCTCTAGTTCCAAAATCTCAAGAGGTTGAACATATCTCAACTTTTAGACCTATAGCTTTATATAATGTTCTTCTCAAAATCATTACTATGATCGTGGCAGAAAGACTGAAGCCTCTTTTGCATAAGATTATTTCCCCTAAACAAGGGGGTTATGTGGAAGGACATCAAATAGTGGATGAGATAGTTCTTGCACAGGAAGTCATTCATTCCATGGAAATGTAAAAATATCCTTCTATGTTCATTCATTTAAACTTATCCAAAGCTTATGATAGAGTGGATTGGCACTTCCTTGTCAAAGTTTTGAGGCAATTTAGCTTTTCTCAGGATTGGATGGACTGGATTATGGGATGTATCTCTTTAGTATCCTACTTAGTTCTCATCAATAGTAGGCCTTAACATCCATTCCCAACTTCTAGAGGTATTAGGCAAGGTGACCCCCTCTTCTCTTATTTATTCATCATTCTTGTAGAATGCCTGGGTAGGACTATAACAAAAATAGAGAAAAGAAAACCCTTTAAGGAGTTACCATTACTCATGGAGCTAGGCCTATCTCTCATCTTCAATTTATTTATGACTCTACTCTGTTAGATAAAGCTATAGTTAATGAAGCTTCTAAAATTAAGCAAATTATTAGCTATTTTTCTAAGGCTATAGGGCAATTGATCAATGAAGACAAATCTAAAGTCATATTCTTTCACTGCTCTCCCAGATAGGAATCCATGGTCTTGGATAAATTAAGATATAAGAAGACATCCATTTCTATCACTTATTTAGGTGTTCCTATCAATATTCAAAGACAAAAAAATAAATACTGGAATTGGTTGTTGAATAGAGTTAAGAAAAAAATTGGAAACTAGACCACTAGGTGGTTTTCTTTTGGGTGTAGAATTACCTTGGTAAAATTAGTCCTTCAAGCTATACCTATTTATGTTTCTATTGTGTTGAATATCCCAAATGTAGTTCTTCGAGAATTGAATCAAATCAATCATTAGTTCCTCTAGAATGGTACTAAGGAGAAAATAAAATAGGCCTTGGTGAAATGGGATACTTTATGTCTTCCTAAGAATGAAGGGGGGTTAGGATTCCGATATGCTATTAATACCAAGAAGGCTTTAGCTTCTAAATTGTATTAGAGGATTTTGCATAACCCCAATGCTCTTTGGACCAAAAATATTTGTGCTAAATATGTTGAGAATAAAAGTCTTGAAGACCTTGTTTGCTATCAATTGCCTACCAAAGGTTCTCCCATTTTAGCAGTTCTTAAGACAAATGAGGATTTGATAAAGCAAAAATTATTTTGGATTATTCATAATGGTCAACAAGAAAATATTTGAATAAATTCTTGGGATGGTCACTAGCCTTTGATACCTTAGTTTACCAATTGGATACCTTGGATGGAGGAGTTTCAATGAGCTAACTAGATAAAATTGGCTACTGTTGGTACCATACTGATAATTCAAAGGTTGGTATATATTGGATCCCTGATGAGGACTAGCCTATTCAAATTCTAGAAAAGATAAAGAATAAACATCCTGATATCTCTCTTGGTACCATGACAAAAAATATTTTGGATGGAACAACATTACGAAGGGTGAGTATTCAGTTGCTCAAGGTTAGTTGGACTTATGACATAATAATCCCAACCAATCATATGTCATTTTTACTCATTTGTAGGTTCAAAATCTTTGGCCTAAGGTGCGGTTCTTTACATGGTTTTTCTTGCATCGTAGGGGGCTAACTGGTGAGCAACTTATGAAATGTGGTTTTCATGGTCCTTTTAGATGCAAAATGTGTGGAGAGAATGTGGAAACTCTCAACCATATTTTTATTGAGTGTACCTTAGCCTCTAAGCTATGGAGGAGAATGACCATCTTACTTGGCTTATAGTGGTCCACTTTTTATACTTTTGAACAACTTTGGAGGGATTGGCTTAAATAGGATGGTTTTGATCATTTTATTAGTTAGTTACTTTGGATGGGTTCTACCATTCTACCTTGGAATATCTGGAATAAAAGGAACAACTAAATTTTCAATAAAAAAATGAAGGATATTCACTATGGTTGGAAAAAGACCATTGCAAACTTAGTTGAATCATTCCAAGTACAACTCCCTAATCACCCCTATAACTCCCACCAAATATAGGATCAAGTGATGCAAATATTGAATATTAACTCTTCTAAGAGCAATCAACTTAAATGGAATGTGAGTAATTGCAATATGGATAGAATAAGGAATTGACGACCTCCTCCTAAGGATTTTATAAAAGTCAATAGCTTTTCTATGGGGAACCCTAGAAAAGCTAGCGTAAGAGGAATTGGTAGAATTTTAGATGGTTCCCTGGTTTTCATTTTTGCTAAGAATATGGGTTTCCTTTCCAATAACCTTGCTGAGGGGTATGGTATTGTTAGAACCTCGAAGGTTCTAATAATAAATTTAATTAATTAATTAATAAAAACATGAATCACTTGCCCTTATAGGGGGGCTCCCCTTGAATTAAATAAATATATTATTATTTCATCTTGGATGCTTTCAAATGATCGATTCTACAATGATTTATATCTACCCTAACCCTAACCCTATGTCACTTCAATATGATAGTTCATAATAATTAATTATTATAACTATGACTATCTAACCCTAACCCTAATAATATAATAATTAATTAATAATTAATTATTATATTATTAACTATACTAACCTTAATATATTAAATTTATTATATTATTATTAATAATAATGAAGGTTAGGATATGGGATCCTAACATGCCACCCCTCTTGGCATTTTTAATTCTCGAAGCATCTATCCTTGTGTGTCAAGTAAAGTCGGTAGGTTAGTGACCATTGATTCTCTTTATCCTCAACATGAATGTGATCACAACCGCGGTCGTGGTCATGACATCTAACTTTTCTGTTTGGTTACATCTCTCCTGCAAGGGAGCAATTAGGTTTATTGGTCACCCGTAACGAAATACATTTTAAGCGGAATATGTGTTTATCATCATAGGGCATCATCAACAAAAGAAGGAGGCCTCAATTCCATATCTCCTTAAAATTCTCATTCTATTTTCCGTTGGTCAGCTTGCATCATATGATCACACACAAGCTCCAAATTCTCCTTGAGCATTTGCATAGTCTTCTGCATTGCATGAAGAAGGTCACAGTTTGTTGGAATTTTGATAGTAGTGCCAATGGAATCCTTCAATTTTGGATGTACATAGCCATATAGATTAGTGAAGGGTATCATCTTAGTAGACATGTGATAGGTTGTATTGAATAATACCATTTTACAAGGTTTAACCACATATGCCATTTAGTTTGTTGGTCAGAAGTAAAACAATGGAGGTAACCTTTTAAACACCTATTCACAACTTTTGCTTGTCATCGATCTGTGGGTGATAGGAAGAGCTTATACCCATGGAAATCCAAACTTCTTTGGATAACTTTACACATGTGAAGATCGTTACTATCACTTATAAATACTTTTGGAAATTTGTGTATTTTAGTTTGTACACATGATCAGTATAAGCTTTCCTTAGTTCTTGTACTTTATCGTCTTCTTCATTCCAATGAAATGAGCATAGTTAGTAAAATAATAAACCACAACACATATTTGGTGATACGCATAAGATAATGGAATACCATCTATGAAATCATAGATACTTCTCCTCATTTTGTTAAGGAACATATACTGATAGCAATACTCCCAAATAAGGAGCATCTTTACGCTTGTGCTTATAAGAATTTGTGTTCTTATCCATATATCCTTCACCATTATTTGACTACACTTCTTTGGTGTATGGTAGCGTGATCTCCTCCATAGATTCTAATCCAACTATGCTCAATTATGGACTCGATTTCATGAATAATTATCTCACCATAGATGTTAGGGTTTAAAAAAATGATGCACTCGCTAATGGCTAAATGAGTGAAACTATGATTTCTCCTAGCGTTTAGTGATATCAAGCTCCATACATGCTTCATTGTGCTGGCGCATAATGGGTAAAGGCTTGGGTGTTAAGGCTTGGCTATCGTATTCCTCTTTGAGCTGGTAAACATTTCTTGGTTATTTCAATGAGCTCACTCCTCTGACAGATGCAATTATTCACTTGATCTCCAACGATGCTTCTCTACTATGAAATACCTCCAGGCAACGTGGCATTTCCCTCCCTCACTTTCAACTTCCAAGGCAGCGTCGATTACGGTCTTCCAATAGATCATAGAGGATTTTTGTTTTTGGCATATCAACTATGTGCCTTCCTCGTTAATGTATCTAGTTTTTTTTTTTGATAGGTAACAGAATATTTACAGTGGGTTTTTTAAATAGGATCCCAAAACCTTAATTACAATATAAGCCGAAGCAGAAAAACGTAAAGACAGACTTAACGTCCCCGTTCCGGGGCCCAGGAAACAAACAACAGAAAAAAGGGCCCTGCCGCGGGGCCCTGGAACCTACAAACAACAAAAAGCCCAACAAAACCGTACGCAGCCGCGAACCTCCACAAGACCAAATCCAAAAAGCACAACATAATGGAACTGCGAAAGCCCGGGGTCTAGCTGTCTGGGCCCTGCCCGTCCTCGGCCTGTTCGGATTGCCGCTGCCCCTTGGCAGCATTTTTCTCCAACATGCGCCGGAGCTCGGACAGCGCCTTGGCGGCATGAGTCGCGGCGTGGGCAGCTGAATTGAGGGAGCTCACCGCAGTGTCCAGGAGGCCGAGGAGCGCCGTCTTCTGCAACACGTCGTCTGTTTCGGAGCTTATCACCGTGGGCTCCGGGTCCTCTGCTTTGACGTTCTTGGGACTTGCTGCAGCCCGGCTGGGGCCGGGGGAGGCCCTTTTGCGGCCAGAGCTTGGAGGAAGGGCCCCGTCCGGGCCTTTGCTCGTCGTCCTACACTTGCGCGTGGGCCTGCGGCGCTTCAGGGAGGAGGAAACATCGGGGGCGGGGGAATCTTTGGCTGCAGGGGACTCCGGGGGAGAAACGCCTGACTCGGAGGGCGGGACCGAAGAAAGGGGGGGGATGTGGTGAAGCTGGGGCTGGTTGGCCAGGGCATGTCTGTAAAGGACAGCCATGAGCCCCTGGTGCAAGGGCCGGGAGTGGTTCTTGCGGGCTCGCTCGATGGTCAGACCCAAAGAGTAGAGAAGAAAGCGGGGGGTGCTGATGAGGGTGGCACCGCGGAGGTGATTAAAATAGCTGAGGTGAAAGCTGAAGAGCCGCTGGTCGGGATCGTCACAGGTTATGTACTGCATAACCGGGACAATGGCATCATCAAATGGCACCGAAAGGTGAGATCGGAGCAAGTTACCCTTGTCCCACTGGTGATCTGGGAAGCGGGAAAGCTCCTCTTCCCAGTTATGCTTGTCACGTCTAACAACGCGGCCCTTCTCCTCGTGGTGCAGCCCGGTGACTTCAGTGAGGAAGTCCTTAGAGATTTTAAAATGCAAGCCCTTAACAGTGACTTCTCCGTCGTTCCAAGTCTCCAGGAAACCCTGGGTAATCTCATCGTCGTGGCCGACGAATTTGCTGAAGAAAGGCGTATATTTCTTGGCGTCAGAGAAAAGGCGAGCAGGGCCGCTCAGCTCGAGGACAGAGGGCTCCAGAAAAATAGTTTTGAACGCCATGGGGGATGAGCTGGCAGGGTGGGGACACAGGGAGCAGAAAATGCCAGACCGGGGAAGCAAGAACAGGGGAAGGGGAATGCGACAGCGGGATGGGACAGCGAGGGGATTAAAAAGGCTTTGCGGGGGCTTGAGAAGGGGAAACGCCACCAACTTTGGAAAGTAGCACACGCGTTTATGATCGACACGACGGGGAGGGGGGTGAGGGGGCATACCAAGCAGCTGACACGCGAGGGTGGGGCAGGCCCACAGCCGAAGCGCCAGCTGGCGGACGCTGAGCGGAGGAACGCCGAGAAAGGGCTGAGTCGGAGTTAACCTCGAACGGATAGCCATGGCACGGGGAGCGGGCGACATAGAGATCATCATAGGAAAAGCGGGGAATTTCATCATGTGCGAACAAGTGAGGCTGTCGGGGCTGCCAGCTGGCCGGCGCGGGTAGCTGACAAGGCAGGGGACGTGGGCCGCTGCGGGGAAGAGCTTGATCCTTGCGCTGTCGGGGGAGCGTGTCGAAGGTCTGACACGGGGGCGGGAAGCATTGGACAGCGGGAGCACGGATCGGGAGGACGTCGTCGCCCAGCCACGGGGAAGACTAGACACCCGGTCGAACAACATGCTCGGGCTGGTCCTACAGCACTATTTGGACTAGGCCTGCAGGGAAGTGCGAGGTCCAAGTAGTGAATTCTCCAACGGTGATGCCCAGGTTCGCCATGAAGTCGGCAGCCTTGTTGCCTTCTCTGTGAACATGCTGGAAGGTGTGGTCGGGAAAGTCCTGGAGCAAAAAGAGGGCCTCTCGGATGGAGTTCTGGAATCGCCAGGAGCAGGACTCGGGCTTGCTGGCACCTCTGATGATGACTTGGGAGTCCCCTTCGATAACAATTTTCGGGAAGGGGCCCCTGAGTGCCGACAGGCCACTGAGCAGGCCGGCAGCTTCAGCAAAGTTGTTAGTTCGCCTGCCCAGCGGGACCGCGAAGGCAGAGACCAGATTCCCGAAACCGTCTCTGATAACCCCGCCAGCCCCAGAGGGCCCGGGGTTGCCTTTGGAAGCACCGTCGAAGTTGAGCTTGAGCCACCCGGGGGGGGGAGTCCATCTGACCAGGGATCGGGGGGAAGGGGCGGGAGGGGAAGCAGGGGGGGTGATTTGGAAGCCGAGGGAGGAGAGGAGGGAGGCTTCGCCCGGTAGCCTGGGCTCCGCAGAAAGGGAAATGAGGCGGGAATTCTCGGAGGCGAAGGAAACTGCTTTGATCGCCAACCTCTGGGGGGAGCAAGCCGGGGAGGAGAAGGCTCGCCGGTTGCGCTCGAGCCAGAGCTGCCAGAGCAAGTGGGGAAGACAGGCCTTCCAGAGGAAGCGGAGGAAGGGATGGGCAAAGGGGGAGGGCCACTGGGACAGGAGGTCAGAAATGGAATTGGGGGCCACCCACTGAACGAAAAACTGGGAAAGGATGAGGCCCAGAGCTTCGAAAGAAAAGGCACAGTTTAAGAAGAGGTGGTTGGTAGACTCCCACGCAGCACAGCATAGGAAACATCTGTTGGGGATTTGAAAGCCACGCTTGATCAGGTTCTCGATCGTGAGGATTTTGTTTTGGACGGCCGCCCAGACGAAATGGCTGATTTTGGGGATTAATTTCTTGGCCTAGACCATCTGGGTCGGGAAGGTGGTAGCCCCGGGGGTTCTCTGGATATGGTAAGCAGACTTAACAGAAAAGATGCCGCTGGGAGAGCCATGCCACACGCATCTGTCACTGGCGCCAAAAGAAGGAATGACTGTCGCACTGAGGATGCGCTGAAGTCCGCAGCTTGAAGCGGGAGCCTAGGATTCGGGATGGGTTTCCAGGTGATCCGCCCCCGGCACGGGGTCATGTAGTCGACACTCCGGGCCCTCGGTCCGCTAGCCCGGGCTTGAGAAGAAGGAGATCTCTCGTCGGAGCTCGTGGCCTCGTCGAGGATCCATCTGTCCTCCCAAAAGTTGATCTTGGCACCGTCTCCAAGGAGCCATCTGGTCCCTTGCTGAACGATGTCTCTGGTGGAGAGCAGAGCCTTCCAGAAAGCAGATCCGTCGCGGGGCTGGGAATCCCCGAGGAAGGGGTGACTGTGACAATACTTCCTTCGAACAATGCCAACCCATTCATCAGGGGTATTGGTATGAACCTTCCAGGCATGTTTGGACAGAAGGGCCTTATTCATGGGAACCACCCGTCTAAGCCCGATTCCTCCCTCAACTTTGGGGCGGCAGACTAGGGGCCAGGAGACCAGGGGAATCCTTTTTTTGTCTTCGCCTCCCGACCAGAGAAAACGTTTCTGGATTTGCTCGATGAGAATAGCGATGGAGGCCGGAATTCTGAAGACCGACATGAAGTATATTGGAATGCTTTGGAGAACGGACGCCAAGAGAGTGGCTCTGCCGGCCTGAGAGAGAAGGTGGCCTTTCCAGGGGGCGAGTTTTCTTTGAATCCGCTCGATCATCCCACTCCACAACGCCTTGGAAGACGCCCCTGTGAACAGAGGAAGCCCGAGGTAGGAGGAAGGGAGGGAGCCGGGGGAGCAGCCAAGGATCCGCCCGATTTTAATTTGCCTAGCCACAGGGGTGTTGATGAAGTAAATCTTGCTTTTGCGCAGATTAATCTTTTGCCCAGCCGCCTCCTCGTACAGGGTAAGGATGCTCTTGAGGGCCTTAGCTTGAGGGACCGAGGCCGAGGAGGCCAGAATGGTGTCATCCACAAATTGCTGATGGGACACGGGGGGGAGATCCTGCGCAGGCCTGATGCCCGAGATAAGACCGCGGGTTACAGCGTTCGAAATGGTGCGACCCAGGGCCTCGGCCAGGATAATAAAGAGGATCGGGGATAGGGGATCACCTTGGCGAAGACCTCTGGAGCTGGGGAAGAACCCGGTCGGGGAACCATTGACCAGGATAGAGAACCAGGGGGAGGACACGCACTTGTTGATGAGATGGACCCAGGAGGGGTGGAACCCAAATTTGAGGAGGACCTTGGACAGGAAGCTCCAATCGACCCTGTCAAAGGCTTTATTCATATCGAGCTTGAGCAGGAAATGGGCCTTTCTGGATAGGACAACAGAGTGAATGGCCTCATGCATGATGATGACCCCGTCAGTGATCAACCTGCCTTTGACGGAGCTTCCCTGGCAGGGGGAAATGATCAGGGGAAGGATGTCTTTGAGGCGGGTTGTCATGGCTTTAGTCAAAATTTTATAGAGGACATTGCACAGGCTGATGGGGCGGAAGTCTGACAGGGACCTGGCGGCCTGGGTCTTCGGGATCAGGGCTATGAATGTAGAATTGATGCCTCTGGGAATGGATCTGGCAAACTGCAGGTCCCGGATGGCAGCGCAAACGTCGAGGCCTACGATGTCCCAGAAAGTCTGGAAAAAGCGGGGAGGAAACCCGTCCGGGCCCGGAGCCGCCTCAACCTTCATGGAAAAGGTGGCAGCATGGATTTCTGAGTCAGACAGGGCCTGAACCAGTTTAGCATTAGCCATGGCCGGGACGGACGTCGGGATGTGGTCCAGAAGGGAGTCGGCCGCCTCAGAGGACATAGGAGGTCCATCGCCCAGGAGCTCTTGAAAGAAGCGGACTGCCTCGGCTTGGATGTCCGCTTCCTTGTTGATGGTGCTGCCATTGTTGTCAACCAGCTCGGCAATTCTGTTAGAGCCCCTGTTTCGGAGGGTCGAGGCATGAAAGAACTTGGTGTTTGCATCGCCATCTTGGATCCATAGAGCACGCGACTTCTGCCTCCAGAAGGTTTCTTCCCTGGCTAGGACATTGTGGTACTCGCTGAGGGCAATGCGTTCCTCTTCCCTGAGGCCGGGCTCTTGAGAGCCAGCTTGGAATCTGGACTCAATGTCCTCCAGTTTATTTTTGATAACCGCCTTGCTTTCAAAGATATTACCGAACACTTCTTTGTTCCAAGTCTTGAGGTGCTCCTTGAGGCGTCTCAACTTATGGAAGACCTGCTCGACGGGGCGGCCAGGGGCAGGGGGAGCCCACCAGCAGCCGACCTGGGCCCGGAGGTCAGGATGGTGGAGCCACATGGACTCAAACCGGAAGGGTCTTCTGGGGGGCGGGCGATGATCAGTCTCAAGGAGGAGGGGGCTGTGATCGGACCCGATTTTGGGGAGGGCCAAGAGGGAGGCATCAGCAAAAAAGGGGAGGGCTTCCTTGGACAAGAACACTCTATCTAACCTTACCTGGATGTGGTTGGGGCCCGCTCTCTTGTTGGACCACGTAAACCGGGCTCCCTTCAGGCTGACATCCATGAGCTCGTTGTGGGCAGTGAAGGCCCCAAAGTCGTCCATGCTTTTGGTTCTGACCTCAGAGCCCCCGCATTTGTCAGAGGAAAATAGGGGGCTGTTGAAATCCCCGGCCAGGATCCAGGGCAGGGGAGCGAAGGCTTCTCTCATCGAGCTGATCTCCTGCCAGAGCCTTGCTTTCTCGACGGGACTGTTGGGAGCGTAGACGTTGGAAAGGATCCACGATCGCTTAGTGTTGAGGCAATGGACCAGAATATTCATGATTCTGGGCGAGGAAGAAATGAGCCTTCCCTCGAAAGATCGAGGGTCCCACATGCACATGAGGCCCCCGACTGAACCAGCCGCGGGGGTGGAGAGAAGTTCGCAGTTGCGCCAGGTAGCATGGGCTATTCGTCGGGCAACGACGTCATCAATCTTGGTCTCCTGGAGGAGGATGAAGGACGGGCGGTGATCCCTGTGGAGTTGGCCGAGGATCCTTTTCTTGGGGACTCCATTGAGTCCCCTGATGTTCCAGGAGATTAGCTTCATTTGGCACCCTTTTGGGGTCGCCTGCCCCCCTTTCCAGCCTGAGCGGGAGGTTTGGATCGGGCGTCGTCCGCCTTGCGAAGGTACGTACCAACATCAGGTAACGTAGTCTGGGAACCGCTGGCAATATCATCCTCGGTGATTTTTGACCGTTGTTCGCACAGGGTGGGCCGCCCTCGTTTACCTTTGGTGCCAAAATCTGTGGCAAAGGATCTGCTTCGGGTCCTTTTGGGGCTGACTTCGTCTGACTCAGAAGGAGAGCTGTCTTCGGTCTCTTCATTAGATCGCTCGGACCCACACACCAAGGGGGTAGGTTCCGGGAAGGACTGGGAGGCCGGGGTCAGAAGGGGTTGGGGGGGAAGGTTGGATCTCGGAAGGAGCCGGGGCTTGCGGGGCCAGAATGGCCTGCGGGGGAGGATCTGGGATCGGGGCCCCGGAGGGGTCGCTAGGGGGGGCACCCTCCGAACTGGGCTCGAGGGCCTGGGGGCCCGAAGGGGAAACCTCCTTGGGGGGAGAGCTAGGGTTAGGACGAGAAGGATCCTGGGAGGGGGCCCGACCAGAACTGGGCGGGGGGTTGGGATTAGGGCCTGCCGCTTTCTTGGAAGCCGGGCACTGGTGAGGGAGGTGGCCTTGAGAGCTGCAAGAGGTGCAGAAGGTAGGTTTGTTTTCGTAGATAAGGGTTTGGCGCCAGAAGAAGGACCCAGAAGAGATGGTCACCGAGGAGGGGAGCTCAGATTCGAGGTTGGCGTTGGCACAGAACCTTGCATGCACCATGCGAGAACCGGCCTTGGTCGCAGGATCAAAAGCCACCAGATCTCCGACCGACTGGGCGATGAGCTTAAGGACATCTTCGCGCCACAGATGGAAGGGGAGGTCCGGGAGGCGGACCCAGATCGGGGCAAAGTTGATGCTTTGGGTGCTGGGGTGAAAGTCTGCACCATAACGTCTGAGAAAAAGGCTTTTGCGGCCCAAGAACCAGGGCCCGCCTGACAGGATCTTCTCAACATCCTCGATGTTGTTGAGTTTGATAATAAAAAAGCCTCTAGACAGGGCAACCAGCTGGATATGGCCAGAGACCTTCCATTTGGTGGCCGCCCATTTGCGGATCGTTTCCATGTCTGGGCGCCCGCCCAGGAACTTCCCAACCAGGGAGGATGAAGAATCAGAAACCAGGGATGAGTAAACCTCCTCCTGGATGGAAATGTGGGTACCTTGGAGGGAAAGCCCGACACCCAGGGCCCGAGCAGGGGATCTGTTGCCCGCTAAAACCTGTTGGTAAGAGGGTTTATGCCCGCCCGGGGCCCGCCCTTGCCCTGGAATGGGGGGAGCCTTCCCAAGGCCTTCCGATGCTGCAGTGCCAGGCAGGGGGCGCGGGCCCAGAATCCCGACCCCACCGAACCCATCGCACACGAGACCCTCGTCCGACCGTGTCGCGGATCCGCCTGGGCCCGGCCCGGGCCCGGGCGTGCCTGAGCCCCCAGGATCCGGGCCCGCCCAGAATCCAGCGCTCTGCGAAGGATCCGAATCCAACCCTGCATCCGCTTCTGCTCCAAACTGTGCTCCTGCTGCCGCACCTGCTGCCGCTCCTCCTGCTGCTCCTGCTCCTACTCCCGCCATCTTCTATAAGTCAAAAAAAAATGTATCTAGTTTTAATAGGTATAAGAATATATGATAATTTCTATGACTGCTCTTGAAAGTATCATCTTGCTTGGGAACATAATAACTATAGATATTGATAATGTACAATTTATGTGTTTTGCCAACCCATAATTTTGAGGGCTTGAAACATTTTAATTATGTCCTTCAAGAAGCATATGGTATCATCCTTTACTTATCTTCAAAAGACTTTCTATATATCCACTTTAGCTAGGGTATATAATCCCTAGCATTTATGGCACCAACAAGCTTGGATGACTATTCAAGCAGATGCGTTGCTTCTCCAAGAGACTTTTCCAAATCCTCACCAAAAAATAAATCATGCATGATCATATCTAACACCACTTTTGATGCCATCTTAGAGAAAACATGTCTGATGATAATATTCTACTTCGAGAGGAACTGCAGAAAGTGTAACAACCCTCCAAAATTTTATTTTCCTATATGCCTAATTTGTCTGCAAGGATGAATTACTGTTAATATATATGTGGTTGCAGGAGAAAAGTATTGTTAATGGTGAGGCAATGCAAAGGAAAGAGGTCTCCTCAACAGGAAAAATATTAATCCGGTGTAAGGTAAGTCAAGGGAGATGATGAGTGGTGGTGTATTCGCTAGTTGATAGGGGCAAGGAACCCTATGGGCAATGCATTTGCCAGTGGTCCATGTAGTATGCATATCATGTAGCTGCATTTATAGGAGTGTTTGATGTCTGATATTTTGTGATATTGTAATGTTGGATGGCAATAAAAATGATTAATGCATAGGATCCATAGTTAAAAATTAATAAAAAAATATGGAATGTGATTAAAAGTGTTTTGAGGTTTAAAGGAAAATATGTGTGTTCTTTTGAGGAATGGATTTTTTAAAAAATTAATTATATATGTATATATTTATATATTAAAATACAACTAATAGTATAAATATCAATATATATAAGTATAATAAAAAAAATAAAAAATATTTGTTTTATGGATGCTTTGGAGGTAAGGTAAATAAAAGACTTTAAGCAAATGTTATATTAAAATAAATATAATAACAATTCGAATATCAAAGAGTACTTCTTGGGCATTCTTTGCAAAAGATAAGTAGGGACTTGTCAGCATATCTACAGAGGTTGAGATGGCTATTAAAAATGGAGTAGTGGATACCACCTGACAATATTTTAGAATAGACAAACTACAAACTAACACCGGTTTTTACGTATGAAGAATGGTGGGAAAAACCATCATCTAGATGGCGGATAGAAGGAAGAGGTGGTGGTGAATGGTTTTTCAAGGAAGGACGAAGTGAACCATGGAAGAAAGCAGAAGGGAATAGAGTGCGGCAAAAGAATAAAAAGAATTGGAGGTGAGGCAAAAACAGTAAGTGCTCTTTGATAATAAAAAAATTTAAGAGAGAAATTTAATGGAAAAATTCAACTATGTTTGAATTAAGGATTCAGGATATACATTAAAGAAAAATCAAACAATCTATGTGATATCTGTAATGCATGTGCTCTTGATGATTTACTACATTATCTTATGTGTGTTGATGAATAGATGTGAGTCTGGTTTGTTGAAAACTAAAACTAAATTAATTCTTCTTGAAATACTATTGCTACGTGCTATGATGACTTTAAGCAACGGTAAGTTGTGTGAATGGTTCGATGGGAACCAAGAACAATTTTCCTTCTCTAAAAAATTTATTGAGGCTACATGTTGTGTTAAATGTTGTTGTGAAGTGTAAATAGTGTTGAATGAATATTAAAAACATTGCATGTTGATTTTTATTCTGAAAATTATGGATACATGTAGAATTAGTTGCATTGCATGGTAGAACGACCGTTCTAATCCTTGAATCCATCAGGTAATTGTGTGAGGATAAATATTTGTGTGGAACATTGCAAAAAATAATGCATGTTGTTTTGTTTTAAAGACTACTTCAGTGTTTGGGTGTCAAGATTCGTGCATAGAAATGCAAGAGTAATGTTGTGTTATTTATTTTGAGTATTTGGAAATTCTACTCAGGAGTAGATTGACGCCTGAGTCATAAAGGGTTGTAGCTAACCCGTTACATGCATTAGTATTGGAATATGTGGCTCTTGAGTGAAAAATAGAGCAGAGGTTGTAGACTTCGTATTGACATTGAAAATATAGCCTAAAAATATGTGTATGGTTGAACTCTGGAACATGATGTAAAAATTATATCCTCAAATGTATATACTATTTTATTTTTATTTATAAACATTATTTATGAGGAGAGCAATTCGTGTTATTATAAGAGTTGTGGATTCATGTAAAACCTTATAGCAAAATACAGTGTGTTTCATTCTTCACTTGTCATGTTGAGCTTGTATACATTAGCGTTGTGTGTTATTGTTTAGGATTGTAATATTTTTAGTTATAATATGGTCAATTTTTATGAAGACTTGATGCAAGGATGTGATTCTTTAAACACAATTTGTAGTTTAGAGGTAAAAGTTTCTGTCAATGGGAAAAACCCCTTTTACTTTGATTTTAAACCTGATGCCTAATAAAATCTTGGAAACTTAATTTTGTGCATTGTGAATGTTTTCTTTCTCATTTTCTTATCTAGAATGTAACATGCTTGGAATCCCCGATAGCACACCTGGTTCTAGCTTACACCAATTCAAATTGAATCTGAAATTATCTAGTTTTTTTTAAAAACACCATAAATAGTCCTTAAAAATCTATGATGGATTGAGAAAACGAGTAAAACTTTGGGTACGCAGAATGGGTCTAGTTTTGACATCTGATTTACAGTTTTACTACGTCTATTTGAAAGCCTTATATCGAGAATTAGAATATGGGTTTAAACATAGGAATCATTGAGACAATTAGTAGGGAAGCTTCAACATAGTAAACAATGAAAGATTTATTCCTTGTTGAAGGATATCCAATTCAAACAAAGGTCTGGTCTGAGATTTTTTAGGAAAAATATTTTTGATTGAAACTATTGCATAAGATAGAAAGAGATGATAGTCGGATACCTTAGCATAAAAATTGTTGATCATTGTTATTTCAGTTAAGATAGAAAGAGAATTAGTGAATGGAGTCTAGCAAGATTCACGTAGGGTGTTAAGCTTTCTTAATTAAATCATATAGAATTAATATTTCTTTTAAAAATATCTTTTAGATCATACATTATGGAGCCTTTACCCAATACTTAGTTCAATGAGAGTAAAACACTTAATCACTTATTTATATAGTGTAAGTTTTATGGAACAATATGGGAAGAGAAGATGTTTTTCTTTTAATTAATTTTAGAGGTAGTTTATATTAGTTAAAGAAAATAATTAAATGGTAATCTTGAAACAAAATAGTAATGTGGATTTGTGATTCCTTAATTTATTTACTATATTTCCAAGGTCTTTTAATTTTTGATCAGCCTTAACCACAATAGAGAAAGTTGGAAACTAGAAAACGTATGGCATCTTATTGAGTTTCAAGATAATAGAGAATGGTGATTATTAAACCTTTAAACAGTCAGACCTTTATAGTCAATTCCAACTATAGCTGAACTTGTAAAACATGAATTTCAAATTTGTGGATTAAACAAACTTTAAACACAACCTAAGGTTGTGGGTAGGACAACCTTGATAAAAAAAAATATTACGGGAAGGAAAATCTTGTGAAGATGAATTAAAGGGTGTTGTGGGTAGGCAATCACCATGGAAAACAAGTTTTAATGATGAAGCGGGTAGGCATTCATCATGGATCAGGGATCTAACCGTACTTTTGATGAAAAAGGGTTAGAATTGGAGGTAACAAAGGGTTGTATGGGCATCTCTTCTAGGTTATCCCTGCTAGTGATGAGTGGTGAATTATGTTAGACTAGGTGAATCCGACAACATGATGGTATGGGACATCATATTGGTTAATCTACACAAGTCGTTGAGTGTTTACCAGGGTATTGGTAAGACCTTAGACGATGCTCCAAAAAGGAATGGATGATCATCTAGCTCGAGCATATATGCGCTAAGTCTTACATGACATAAAAATACAAGTTCATAAATTCATGTTAAGACACAAGAAAGTTATGTGTCACACCTCTAGGTGTTATGGTCCCTAAAGGAAAAGAAACCCACTACCTAAACTTGGAATCTCGAAAGGAGATTGAAGTTTAAAAGAGGCAACTATACGGGATTTGGCCAATCTTGATCTCATGAGTATTTTGACTACAGTGGAATGACACTCATGAAGATGAAATTAACATGATCATACTAGAAAACAAAATAAGATTTTAAAAAGAAAAAGAAAAATAATTTTATCAAAATTGAAACCTCTGATGTTAGACAACCAAATGGGCAGACTTGGGGTGAATGGACAAACAAGTGGGTAGACTTGGGGTGTTACAGAAAGTGAAAATTTACAACCTTATTTATCTTCCTTTCTTTGGTGGTAGCAAGTACTTTGATTCATTTGAGAGAAAGAAACTTTAGCGTGATGATATTTCGAGCAATTCGTAAATATGGGTTTTAGGTGAAAAAATAAAGGACACAAAATTATAACCAATATTCTAGGTAGAAGGAAGACAGGAACGTGATGCAAATTATAAATTGTTCATTGTAAAACACCCCTTAGCGAGCTCCAAATAAGTGACTACCAGAATGGGGTGGCTACCCAAATTTAGATGCATCATTGCATTGTACTTCGGTTGGATAGTATAACCATATTCAAAATGCACATTGCTTGCAAGCGACTAGAGATGCATACTCCACTATACTTGGAAGTAGGGGAATACAATACAAGAGACAACACCGGGCTGGAAATTATAAAGCAACCTCTCACTCCAAATTACTTTCTAAAGATTCCAAGGAGTGAAATTATGTTTAGGAAAGTCGTCCCTTCTATAAATTTAATAGATTTCATTAAATTTTATTTTCTATTATATAGAGAATAGGGTTTCAATGTATTAGAACAAAACAATAGAAGCTTCAATTTGTGCGAATAAAAGAAGACAAACACTTTGTCTGCCATCTTGGGTGCATTCTCGGGCATGTTTTTTAATTTATTTATATTATACCAGAATCATAACATCCCACCACTCTTCATAGCCTAGACTTTGGGCGGTTGTGTGCTCATACAAGGGAATCCACCACTCTCTGTACGAGCCTTGGGCTAACACTGCAATACCAACATTCTTGCCTTGCGGTTGTGTGCTCATACGAGGGAATCCACCACTCTCCATACATACCCTGGGATAACATTGCAATACCAGCATTCCCGCTTGCTCTACAACTTGAAACTTGTGGTTGATCTGATACCAAATGTTAGAATCCCGAAGGTTCTAATAATAAATTAAATTAATTAATTAATAAAAACATGAATCACTTGCCCTTATGGGGGCTCCCCTTGAATTAAATAAATATATTATTATTTCATCTTGGATGCTTTCAAATGATCGATTCTACAATAATTTATATCTACCCTAACCCTACATCACTTCAATATGACGGTTCATAATAATTAATTATTATAACTATGACTATCTAACCCTAACCCTAATAATATAATAATTAATTATTATATTATTAACTATACTAACCTTAATATATTAAATTTATTATATTATTATTATTATTAATGAAATGTTAGGATATGGGATCCTAACAAGTATCCTCAAAGGCCTTCAAGAGGCTACTAAGGTTAGATGGAAAATGGTGCTAGTTGAATCTAACTCTCAAGTCATGATTAATCTACTGAAGACTCATTCTAAGAATCATAAGGTTGATTGGAGAATAAAAATAATTACTGAAAAGATTCAACGGATGGGCTTTTTGAAAGTTGAATACAATCATGTGGTCAAAGAATAGAACATGAGTGTTGATGCTTTAGCTAATTGAACATTGGAAAAAGGTGATCTTACTTACTATGGCCACCCTCCTAGATGGTGGGCTTCACAAATAAGGGAAGCTCTTCTTTATATCCTTTCTTGGGATGGCTCAAACATATCTTTCTTATGTTTCCTGTGTTGATCTTGCCTAAAAAATATTTTGGCCTAATAAGGCTGAAGTTGTTCTTTATTTTTTTCTTTTTTTTAGTTTTTCAGTGTGTTTTTTTTGTATTCTTTTTTGTGTTGTTTTTGTTATTTTTGTGTTTTTAATTTTTTTTTGTGTTTTTGTTTTTTTGTGTTTTGTGTTTTTTTTGTTTGTTTGTGTTCTTTTGTTGTTTTTGTGTGTTTTGTTGTTTTTGTGCGTTTTGTGTTTTTTGTTGTTGTATTTGGTTTTTTAATTTGTTGTTATTTTTTGTTATTGTTGTATTTTTTGTGTTTTTGTGTTCGTTTGTTCTTGTTTTTGTTGTTTTAGGCATGCTCATTGAGTGTGCCAAAGGGAGCAGGCCAAGTGTGAGCCATGGGTATTTTTGGTAGAATAGATACCCCTACCTCCTTGGGACTTACCCAAAAGTGGCATCTCATTTGGGGTGTTTTCCATTATATATATATATATATATATAAAGTGTTAATAAAATATATTATCATATAAGAAATATGAAGTCATATTTCTTGAAAGAGTTAACAACATAAGAAAAGAAATAGATTGTTGAAGTTGAAATATCATGAGTCAATATAAAAGACTATATGTAGAGCAAGCCTATGAGATGTATGAGGTAAAAGTTTAGTACTTAATTGGTACTAAAAATACTTTGTATGTATTTAGTGAAATACAATGTGTTTATCTATTTTATGTGAATGTGCATATTATTTTGTGAGAATTTGATCTTATATATTATGAGAAAATATATTATGGGAGAGTTTAATCTTGATATTTGTGACAAAACTTATTGTGTGCCATCACTAAGGTTCTTTAAGTATCTTTCACTAACTTTGATGCTTTTCTCTTTTTTTAACAAAATAGTCTAGCAACACAATTATTTTTTGCTTCTATCAATTACACATTTTATTTTTGTTTGTCTCATGTTTTTGCAATACCGCTTGAAGCTTTTATAGAAAAAATACTAAATAATCACCATTTTTTAAAAAACATCCTTACATTCCTCACTACTTAATTTTGTTTCTTGTATTAAAATAAACTCAAAATTACAATTATTGATCACTTAATTCTCTTTTTAAGGGTCTTATTAATACCCCCAATATTCCAAGATATCATTTTTATCATCATCACTTTTTATTTTTATTAATAATTTTAATCTTGTTAAAATATTTTATTAGATGTATTAAATAACCTTAAAGCATGTATTAAATAGACTAGACTCTTACCTCAATAAATAAATTTAGTTTTTTTTCTATCGTTGATATCAAAGAGAATTTTCCAATGCAATTTTTCCCTTGGCAATGCAATTTTTCCCTCACCAATACCCACCTCAGAGTGTCCACCCACATGATCCAAGTGCCCGCCTCTGAGCGCTCGCCTACACAAGCTTGTATCATGGAATTTTCATGCAACTAAGACCAAGGACCCAATATCGGGGAATAAAGTATGTGTCACCAAAGAAATTATCTACAACATTCGAGTATTTTTTTCCATCATTGATGTCAAAGAAAAATTTCCAAAGCAATTTTCCCCTTGCCAATGCCCACCTCGGAGTATCCATCTACATGATCCAAGTTCCTGCCTCCAAGTATTCGCCAACACAAGCTCGTATCATGGCATTTGCATGCAACTAAAGCCAAGGACCCAGTTCTAGAGAATAAAGTATGTGTCACCAAAAAATCATTTACGACATCGATCTTGATTATAGTCATGGAACCAGGCGAAGGTGCACTAGTTTACCTGTAGAGAGTGATCCCTTTTCACAACTGATCAGATAGTTTTTTGTGGATGATGATAGGATCGATGATACTCCCTAGATTGGTGATGCCCTTTTGTTGGCTTCCATCTATCCCATTGTAGGAGGTGGAAAACACTCTACCATTCGAGACTCCACATAGGCATTGCATGAATTTCAATTGATGACGTGAAACAAAATACCAAAGGATGACCTTGATTGAAGGGCAATATCTTATGAGCTCCTATATTTGTCTTGCATACTACATATGCTTGTTACAAAGGAGATCCCATTTGTCAACAAAAATAAGCATCGGCTACAGATTCACATTGGAGAGGTTGATGCTAAAACTAACATGATCCGATGGTGGTGTTGAGAAGTAGCAAAATCATAGAATCAATGACACATTGTTTTGTTTCTCATGAAGTAAAGGTATATGTTGTGAATAAGGTGAGCCACGTGCTACGTTCATATGCTCACTACCTCCACTATGACATCTCAAAGTAGGATAGTATGTGTCATGAAGTATATTATACGATAGAAGAGCATGAGCCATCAACAACGTGGGCCTACCTCATCATAGAGAACGAGTTAGAAGAGAAGTGTGAAAACAAAAATAATTTATTTTTTCAAAAAGGAGGAAAGCTTATTCGAGATCACAATCGGTATTAAGGTGGATGCATCGAGCGCATGGTCTTTATGATACTTGTAGAAATTCTAGACATGATTAAATGATTTAAAGGTAAGGTTTCCATTGGACCCCTTAGTAGGATCAATCTCAATATCAACTTTTTCATTTTCTTCCTCCTCTAGATTAAACAATCTCACCAGTATCTAAAATTCTTAACTTACCCATAAGGTTTGAAGACATTAGGAGAAAGATAAAATATAGAGTAGAAAAGGAAAAGAGCTAGCAAAACACAAAGGAATAGGCTTCCTATCTTAGCCACTAAGACATTTGTTCACGTCGGGTTCACAAAATATGTAGAGGAAAACTACCTTGTTGCATATGATTCTTGGTTGGATCTGTTGGGAGCCAAGGTGAACTGCGAGGATGTGTTATATTCTCTACACTTGGGGATGCCAAAAGGGATAAATTCACCAGGAATGGTTTTAGGACTTGCTCCAAGTTTGGGGTAGGAATTTTTAATGTGTCAATTATGCATACACATATTGTTTGACCTTTCTCATCTAAACTATGAAAATGAAAGAACAATGCGAGATGCATAAGATGGAAAAATATGAGAACTAACCCTAGTAAAATTTTATAATTCAATGATGTCTAACCCTAAGATTGCAAAATATTTGATCAAGGGTCCAAAGGAATGCACAAAAAATATTAAAATCCTAGATGCCCACTATATGCTTTTATTCTTTCAAATACCTAGAAATTGGATCAAATATTTTTCTTTACTTGTAATCTAGGTTTTTAGTAGAAATGAACAAAAGCAAATAACAAAAAACCTAAAGATATATTAGGGAAATTATCTAATATGATAGTTGATCCAATATTTATCTTGCTTCCAAAATATCCAAATAGCTTCAAAACTACAAAATAAGTTCACAAACCCTAGAAAATGTGATCAGTATTTGGGAACCTACTTAGGCCACTATAAGATTGAGCTTAGAGGTGCAGTATTCAAGCTCCCTTGGTCCTTTTAGTTAACCGTTCAAAATTAAATTGATCTTTAACCTTTGGAACATGTTCAAATAGAGTGAAACATATTGGTAATAGTAAAATAAAATGCATATAGGATGGACACAATAGAATGCTAAAATACAAAGTGCAAATTAGGATTTTGGGATGCGAAACTTGCTTCCAAGCCCTAATCTACAAAATTCATGTCCTATAAATAGGGAGCATGAATTTGGATTACCAAATTCTTGCCCTGTATGGGTGGGGCATTAATTTGGTTTAGATGCCATTTTTGGACCTCAAAACAACAAAAATTAGAGTGCAAAACTATAAAATAATAGAATTGCAAAGCAATTGATATAAATGCAGAACCTGATGAACTGATGGAGAAAGCAAGGAGAAATTAAGATGTGTAAGAATCACTCAAATAAGGTTGATCTATATAATCATCAAATCTCTTCCACTCAAACCCCAAGGGTAGCCAACACTAAAGCACAAAACAACAAACTAACAACTTGCAACAGAAGGGCACTTGTTAGCATAAGCAATGAGCGAGTCAAAAATTAGAATCTCAAGAAGAAATATTGGGTAAGAGAGGGAATACAATCCTTTATTTATAATATTTTTAAAGTTCAAGTAGACAAGAAAATAAAATTTCACCACAAGCAAGGGTTAACCCCAAAATGGGCCAATGAGAGGAGGGATTTTAGTGAAAAAAATCCTAAGAACATTAAATTTATGCCCAATGATCATTGGGAATAAATATGGTAATCCAAATTCATGCCCCATATGGACTGGGTAAGAATTTGGTAAAGCTAAGAAAACAAGGCAAAGGGAGAAGGCAAAAGGGTCACAAATTTACACTTGGCAGGTTTGGGTGGCTTAGAGATCTAAGGAAGAATTTACTCATTTTGATAGGTCAATTTTATGTGTCTACAAGATCTATTCTTAAATTAGATATTTTTCTTTGGGAAGTAGTCCAGAATAAGATCCTAACAGTGGATAATCTTAAGAAGAAATATTTTCAAGTATCTAATTGATGCAGTTTATGTGAAAAGACAAAAGAATCAGTGGAACACACCTTCTTGGAATGTTCCTATGCTCTAAATATTTTTTAGCTCCTCATAAACAGGATGGGCATCTCTTGGGTGATGCCTTCTAATGGTTTTATGGTTACAACAGTGGGAGAAACCCTCTTATAGTCATCATCTTAATATAATTTGGAACTTGATTTTGTTTCATTTTATGTGGGGAGTATGGTTAAAGAGGAACAAAAGATTTTTTAGAGGAGAAAAAAGGTTAGTAGTGAGAATTTTTGGATGTATCACCTATTTTTAGAGGAGAATACTAAATATATCGAGCACCCCATCAAGCCAGAGAATACTGAAGAGACGATGATTTCTAAGGCATGGAATTTGGAACCTATTAGTGGTGGAGAGGTAAATGCTTAGGCTAGAATTGATGTGAAATGACAATGACCTTGAGATGAATGGTTGAAGTTAAATTTTGATGGGGCATCCAAAGGTAACCCAGGTAAGGTAGGAGCAGGAGCTATTTTGAGGGATAATCAAGGTATATTGGTGGGAGTAGCCTATAATTTTTTGGGAATTACTAGTAGCCATAAAGCTAAATTTAATTCTTTGTATCTTGGTGGAGACCTAGTTAAGGATCTAGGTGCTTAAAAAGTTATCATTAGATGTTACTCCTTGAATATTATCAATATTTTGAAAAAGGAGGAAGAATCTAATTGAAAAATTGATTACATTGTAGAGGATATTAAAGAGATTGAAAAGCATTTTGAAGAAGTTGATTTTGTTCATGTCTTTAGAGAAGGTAATAAACCAATAGACTGGTTTGCAAACTTTGATGCCATTAAATAAGAGGATAGGAAATGGGTCCCCCAAAGGGTGGTCCATCAAGACTTAGAAATGATTAGAAAGAAGGACTACATCTAATTGGGATCCAGGGTGGATATTGTCTGTCTTATGTCTAGAGGATTTTTGGCTACTTGCCCTTGGTAGTTGTGTAGTTCATGAGCTGATTTTGTGATGTAAAAGAGTCTGGGCCCTTTCAAAATCATGATTTTACCCTAATAAAAAAATACATGGCATAGAAAAAATAGAGAATAATTATTGGTATATTGACTTAGGAGCAAGTAAACATGTGATTGGAAATAACCAATGGTTTAATTTTCTTCAACAAAGACATGAAATACCTTTTACAAATGTACATGATCAAACTTATGATTCCAAAGGCACATGAAATATATCAATCAATTTCCCTAAGGAAAAATGCATAATTAATAATGTATTATATCAATCAATTTACCTGAGGAAAAAGTGAAATATTATTTTATGATAATTTAATCTTATATATTGTGAGAGAGTTTAATATTGATATTTGTGATAAAATTGATTGTGTGCCATCACTAAGGTTCTTTTAGTATCTTTTACAAGGACAAACTATAGTTAAAACATTTACATCTATAACTCAAACTTTGATGTTTTTCTCTTTCTTGCAAAATAGTCTAGCAACCCAATTGCTTTCTGCTTCTATCAATTACACATTTCATTTGTGTTTGTCTCATATTTTTGCAATACCACTTAAGGCTTTTCTAGAAAAAACTATTAGACAATCACCCATTAAAAAAACATTCTTACATTTCTACTAGTTAATTTTATTTCTTGTATCAAAGTATCATGGCATTTGCATGCAACCAAGACCAAGGACCCACTGTCGGGGAATAAAGTATGCATAATCATCTATGACATTCATCTTGATTGCAGTTATAGAACGATGCGGAGCTGGACCAGTTTACCTGTCAAGAGTGATCCCTTCGAAGACCTGAGCAGATAGTTTTTGGTGGACGATGATAGGTGCAATGCTTAGAGTGTGCATCAAAATATTGATACCTTGGATTAGTGATGCCCTTCCGTCATCTTTTGTCTATCCCATCGCAAGAGCTGGCAAACAATC
The DNA here is from genome assembly GCA_028583015.1 of Wollemia nobilis. Classification (NCBI taxonomy): domain Eukaryota; kingdom Viridiplantae; phylum Streptophyta; class Pinopsida; order Araucariales; family Araucariaceae; genus Wollemia; species Wollemia nobilis. Next base: position 1,495,010 of record JAQPPZ010000267.1, read on the forward strand.
TGCCATGCAGGACTCCACATAGGCATTGTATGAATGTCTATTGACAATGCAAAACATAGCATCAAGGGCTTGCCTTGATTGAAGGGAAATATATTATGAGCTCTCATGTTTTTCCTGCATACTGGATATGCTTTTTGCAGAGGAGATCACATCCATCAAAAACAATAAGAATCAGCAAAAAATTCACATTGGTGAGGTCGATGCCAGAACTAACATGATCCTGTGGTGGTGGTGAGAAGTAGGAAAATTAGAGAAACAATTATGAAGCAAAGGTGGTCGTCATGGATAATGCAAGCCATGTGCTAACCCCACATGCTTACTACCTCCACTGTGACGTATCGAGAGAGGATAGTATGCATCATGCAGCCGATTTTGCAATAGCAAAGCATGGGATATCAACAATGAGGGCCTGCCTCATCACAAACGATGAGTCGGAGGAGGAGCATGGAAAAATAAGGCAAATTTTATTTAAAATAAGAAATCTTATTCGAGATCACAAGCAGTTTCAAAGATGGATGTTTATGTGGGACTCCTTACCCCTGTTAACATAAAGTCACGGTATGTGTGGGTTAGTTGGCCCTCTTTCTTTCTAACAGGTTTATGTGATTGTATTCCCATACAAGATATTAGTGATATGTTCCTATATTGAAATTCCATTCCACTTTAATACTAATTCTTCTTCTACAAGCTTAGGCACACCAATAAGGCCCAGGTTATGTTGGAGACAAAGAGCTTACTGGTAGGGCCCACCGCGCTGTAGGGAAGAGGTAAAAATCTATCGATTTTACCATCGAGAGGATGTAGAAGGTGCAAGCAGGGGAGGCAAAGCATAATTGCATCACAAAAAAATTGCTTTGATGCCAACAACAAGAGTGCAACCAAGACATCAATTGTCTTCCTGTTAGCGTGCTACAATTATCTCACCCCTTAATGAAGGCTTCAACAAGCATTGACAACTTGGGAAGCATCTAATGCAGCATGCCAAGTTTTCTCAAGGACGACACACGATGAGGAAATAGGGTTGATAGAGTGCATTAGAGGCTTGGAGGATCAACAATAAAAAATCACAACACCAACATCAAAATCAATTTATGGTTGTCATTTGCCTGCACTGTAGAGTGACTGATATGGTTGACAGATCATAATGAGGATGACGTTGAAAGTTGAGGCACCAGTTAAAAAGAATCGATGAACTAGATCCTATGATCAAAACCACATATTTCTTATAGAGTGATATATGTACTTTGACATGATCAAGAAGCATCATACCCTAGCATTGGTCCATATGGCACTAGTAGGAATATTTCTAGGTATCAATGATTCAGAGACTAGAGGTTTGTTTCTTTAGGCCCCTTTGTAATTCCCTTATGTTGGGGAGGTTTTGCTCAACTTATTCCTATGCTGATGTTGGGGATGTTGTTGATAGCCTACCCATTTTTGCCAAGTTTAATCTTTCAAATATTTTGAAATTCTTCACTTGTACTACCTTGTTCTAGCGGGGACCCTATCCCATGTGTGGTATAATTTGTTTTAGGTGCTAGTGAGATTCACTAGGTTTTATGATAGTTGGTGTAGTGAGAAGACTCTTCTCCCATATTCTAAGTTGGGGATAGGTTATTTGGAGGTAACTATCAAGGACAACCCAAATATCAATGAATAGTAATGGTCAAGGGCCTATTTTTTTATGGGTCTTTCTTAGTTTTTTTTTATCTATGCTTGGGTGTCCCTGCATGGGTTTATCTATTTGGGTTATGGAATTTGGTTGTAGGTCATCTAGTCTTCCTTCTGCCTATCTATTTATTTTTTCTGCCCTTGTGGTGACTATGTTGGTTTCTCCTACATGGGTTCTGGATGTTGGTCAACATCCTTCTTCCTAAGAGGGTGTTAGTTGTTCCTTATTTAATAAGGTTTTGGGATCTTTTCAAAACCTCTTCTTTCAACTAATCAAAAAAATACTATATATGTAATCCATGAAATATAGTGAGTTTATCCATTTTATGTGAATATTTATGCATATTATTTTATGAGAATTTAATATTATATATTATGAGTTAACTCTCGATATTTGTGAGAGAATTTATTGTGTACCATAAGTGGTATTAGAGCCACATCTGTTAGACGTCCAAGGTTAAGAGAAACCTTATTTAAAGTTAAGAATTCAGAGGAGTACAACTTGTAAGAAGCTACAAGGAAAAATTATCAAGTAGAAGTGAGTGGTGAAAGAAGGTAATGTAGGAGTGCCACAAAGTGAATAAATCTAAGCTAGAACTATGAATAATTTTATTCAATGTGATTGTTTTAGAATAGAGATGTATACCTACAAGTATAAATTTAACCTACTACAAAAGGAAGAAACCAAAGCAACAAAAGGAATATGTTGTGTGTGTTCCTACATCAAGGAATAAATGAAGAAGCTCAAAACATTCAGCCATAAAAATTGAAGCATAGGTAGAAAGCCAATGCAGTTGTCGCTATGAGAAATACTGACAAAACCAAATAAACAAAATATCAAATACCTAACAAAAGGTTCTAGTGATAGAAAAAGGTGTTAGGGAGAAGAACAAATAATGTATTCATAAGTTTTTTCAAGAAGAAGTGCTAGCAATATATTTTTAAGGTACATAATGTAACAACCCTAAAAAAAAAAACCTATTTTATGATACACCTAAATTGTCTACAAGGAAGGATTATACTATTGGCGGTTGATATATGGTGGGAGTGGTAGCGACAGTGGCAGTGAGAGTGGGACCAAACACCTCCAATGGTGGAAGCAAGACCCAACAAGGTGGATCCTGGCATGTTTTAGGGGACCCGAGCCCAGACAAGGTCAAGGATGGGACAATAGGCCCCATTGGAAATGCGCACTCAGATCCCCCAAAAAAAGAACCCCCTAAAAATTCTATCGAAGAAACCTTCCATGGGGGCCCTAGAAAACCCTCCTATGTTCAGATCACCTCAGGAGAGGCGAGCCTTCCCAAATCCTCGAGTGCGGGCTTATCCCTAAAAGGGATGAACATTTTCATCCCTCCTGACATCTTCTCCACCTACAATTTAGGGGCATCCTTCTCCCTGGTTGAAAATTTCTTCAAGGGATGCTCGAACATGGAAATCATTCACCACTAGTCTTACTCCAAATGGAAGACCTCTAGGAATATGGAGATCGTTGCCCTCTCGAAGGGCTTCTTCCTCATCAAGCTCAACAATTGGGATGACACCAGTCGGATCCTTACGGATGGGCTCTGGTTCCTTGGCCGCAGAAGCCTATTCCTCAGACGTTGGGCTACAGACATCAACCCCAATACCCAAAGCATAAAATTTGCCCTGATCTGGGTTTGACTCCCAGACCTTCCGTTTCACCTCTAGCAAGAGGATGTGCTAAAAATCATCACGAGGTCCATAGGATAGTTGGTGGATTTTGACTCTGTAACCAAGGCAAGATCCTGAATGGTCCATGTCTACTTATGCATTAATGCAAACCTAGAATCTGAGCTTTTGTCCTCAATCACCTTGACTTCTGGATCCTACCAATGGCACCAACCTCTAGAGTACGAGAACAAGCCAAATTTCTACTCTCAGTATCACATGCAAGGATATCTTCTCAACCAGTTCCCCCTCACCAAGCATCTATAGGATCTTGCAACTAGGGACTCCTTTCTGAAGGCTCCCTCTAGCAATAGGTTTCCCAACCATGACTCATCCCAAAATGGGTGCCCCATCCAGAGACCTTCAGGACCCCCTTCTTGGCAGGAAAATAGGCCATATCCAATTGAAAAGTGGAAAAAAAGGTCGACCCTCTCCCGATGGTAGATAATGACCAGGTATGTACCCATCCTGACCCTAACCCTAAGATTTTTGATGTGTCGATCCCCCCTGTGGACCTTTCTCATTCGACTACTGGTCCAGTTATCCCACCTCTAATCCTTGATCCTCTTGCCTCTCCAGCGGCCTCTCTCATAGTTTCATTCCCAACCCCTTCTTTGGTCACGGGCTTCCCCAACCCAAAACTAGGCTTGGGAGACCATCCGAAGCATCCCGTTGCCTCCCTCATAGATCCTCCCATTTCATCTGTCGTCACTCCTAACTGTCCCCCCCTCCGTAATACCCTTATCTGCCTAGCTACTTTTGATACTGGGTCCAAGATGTCTGAGAATGATGACGACAACAACCCATCCCCTTCCCAATCAGCCCTAAAAGGATTCATTCCCAACAGGACCCATAGCAAAATATTCACACCCGATTATGGAAGCAATAGAAATAGAGGTCGTCCCACCCTAGGCAAACAGAGAATGAAGGACTCCAGATGACCCTCCTATCTAATTCCCTTAATCTTTTGAAATAAGAACGAAAGATATCTAAACCTCCCTCCCATCAAGGGAAAGGAGGCATAAGACCCCCCAAAGGTGCCAAATGAAGATCCTCACTTGGAATGTGAGAGGGCTCAATGGAGCCCTTAAAAGACGCACACTAGCCCACCTTCGAAAGGAGCATAATCCATACAACCTCATTCTCCAAGAATCCAAACTCGATGAGAACTCATCTCCCAAAGTAGCCAAGGCAGTCTAGAGTAACAACAATTTCCTCTTCACCCCGACCCAAGGCACCGTTGGGGGTATGCTTTGCTTGTGGGACCCGGCCATAATCGAAGGGAGGTTGATTTCGTCTTCTCCTAGAATCATCAACATCATGTTTCATAGATTGTCTTCCCCCCAGACCTGGATCCTCTCCAAAATTTATGCCCCCAACATCCAGATTGAAAGGGCTTCCCTCTAGGATGAGAATAGCCTCATGCGGGAAGCATTCATGCCCCTTCCTTGGATCTTGGCAGGTGACTTCAACAGCCCCCTGTTTCTCTCAGATAAACATGGAGGATCCTCCTTATGCTCTAGGAGAATGGAAGATTTTAGGGCTTTCATCAACTCCAACGAGCTTATGTACGTCCACTTGAAAGGATTAAATTTCACTTGGAGCAACAGATGGGTCGGGGCCAACCTTATCCAGGTCAAATTAGACAGGGTCTTCCTGTCTAGAGAAGCCATACCTTTGTTTGTGGATGCAACCCTACATGCCCTCCCCAAATTTGATTTTGATCATAGCCCTCTCCTCTTTGAAGCTATCAGACCTACTTCCTCCAAGTGCCCCTTCCTTTTTGAGTCTATGTGGTTCTACCACCTCGCCTTCAGATCACAAGTGGCCCTATGGTGGACCCAACCCTTTGGAGGGACCCCTTCAGGGTAGCTCCACTAAAAACTCAGGTTCCTCAAAGACAACCTCAAAACCTGGAACAGGGACATCTTCGACAACATATTTGAGAACAAAAATATCCTGAAGGAGAAGCTAGAAAACTCATAACACAAATTTCAAGAAGGCACTCAGGACCCCGGATCCAAGGAGGAGGAACACAAAATCTTAGTCAAATTTCATAATGTTATAGCAAGGGAGGAAACCTACTAGAGGCAGAAGTTGATATCCCTGTGGCTTAAAGATAGTGATGCGAACACCAAATTATTCCATGTGTCTACTCTCTAAAATAGAAGCACTAACAAAAATTTTGAACTCACTCGCAGTAATGGGAGTTCTACTAGGGACGAGAATGAAATCAGAGCTGAGACCTCAAGTTTTTTCCAAGGCATCCTAGGTGCCCCATCCCAATCCTCCCCTCAAGAGGCTAAGGTCCTTCTCAAACACATCCCTCGCTCCATCTCCTCGAAAACCAACGAAATGCTCATTAGCCCCCTTACGGATGCAAAAATTAAAGAAGCCTTGTTCTCCATGAAGGTCGATACTACCCCTAGCCCAGATGACTTCCCTCCCCATTTCTTTAGGTCTTTTGGGAGCTAGTGGGTCGAGAAGTATGTGCAGCCATCAGGGACCTCTAGTCCTCAGACTTCATTTATTGTGGTATCAACTCCACCTTCATAGCCTTAATCCCCAAAATCCAGGCAGCCAAGTCCTTGTTTAATTTTCATCCCATCAGCCTCTACAATGTCTTATACAAAGTTTTAACTAAGGTCCTCACGACCAGACTCAAGGATATCCTCCCTCTAATCATAGAATCCTACCAAGGGATTTATTTCAAAGGGAGGGTCATCACAAACGGGGTTATCATCATCCATGAAGCACTGCACTCTGCATCCCTAGCCAAGAAATCAGTGCTCCTTCTCAAGTTGTACATGAATAAATATTTTGATAGAGTCATAGGGGTCTTCCTAATCGAGGTCCTCCTCAAATTTGGTTTCCATCCTACCTGGGTTGATCTCATCAAATGTTGTGTGTTGTCCCCTTGGTTCTTCGTCTTGGTCAATGAATCCTCCGCAGGCTTCTTTCCTAGATCTAGAGGCCTCAAACAGGGTGAACCCTTATCCTCGATCCTGTTCATCATCCTGGTTGAAGCCCTAGGGAGAACCATTACAAGAGCAATAAGGAATGGGCTCATCTCAGGGATCAAACCCACCTCTAAACTGGACCTAGTTTCCCACCAGCAATTCGTGGATGACACCATCTTGGCCACCTCTGCCTCGGTGGTCCAGGACAAAACCATCAAGCATATCCTCAAGTTGTACGAGAGCATGGATGGATAGGAGATAAATCTTTGAAAAAGCAAAATTTACTTCATCCACACTCCCCAAGAAAGGCAAGTCAAGATAGCCCAGATCCTCGGATGTTCCCCAAAAGTCCTCCCCGCCACCTACCTCGGGCTCCCCTTATTATTCAGTTTCCCTTCCAAGGCCATGTGGACCAACATAGTAGAGAGGATTCAAAAAAAAATTGGCTTCTTAGAAAGGCCACCTTCTATCCCAAGCTGCTAAAGCTACCCTCACTTTTGCCTGCCTTCAGAGCATATCGGTGTATTTCATGTTCGTATTCATAATCTCGATCTCTATCAGCACTCGCATTGAGCAAATCCGAAAGAGATTCCTCTAGTCCAAAAATGAAGAAAATAAAATTATCCTGCTAGTATCCTAGCCTCTAGTTTTCTTATCCAAGGGAGAAGGCAGGATCGGCCTCAGGAGGGTATCCTAAATGAACATTGCCCTCCTGGCCAAACACGCATGGAAAGTCTTCACCAAAAACCAGACCAAGTGGGTTTGCATAGTGAAAAGGAAATATCTTCAGCACCACCCTTTTCTTAGTGATCATCAACCCCACAATGGGTCAGCTTTTTGGAGATATCTATCCCAAACTAAAGACCTCATCCGAAAAGGCACCAGGTGGATCCTCGAAGATAGCAATAATATCAGTTTTTGGGACGACAAGTGGATCCTAGACAAGGCCCTAAGTGAATACATATATCTTTCGATGCTTAAACCCGTGATGGATGCTTCCAAAGGACCCAATATGGCCAACTTCATATCCAGGATCCATGGAAAGTCAGCATGGAGCCCCATAGAAGATGTCATATTTCCCTGTAGCACCCTAAAATTGGTGCGATAAAATTGGAATAATTACATTCACCTTAGTAAATAAATTTAAATTCAAATTTAACCTCCCAAACCGCCCGTTAACCGCCGAGAAACCCGTTTCCTCTTTTTCTGTGCCATTTTTAGCAGTTGTTTTGACCGTTTGACGATATCGTCTCCGATCAGACGATATCGCCCCAGATAACGAAGCCCATTTGACGATTTCATCTGGACTAGAACGTCCAGACGATTTTGTCGCAAAACTGAATTTGCATAGTTGGAATCCATTCCAACGGGTCTCCAATCCGAGCAGAAGCGTGTCTGCGCCGTTGGGACCCTTCCCCCGTTGGAGATCTCCCAAATTGGGATGATCTCCAACCTCCCAACAACTATCCTATGCCTATTTAACTCTAAGACTTTTCCCTCCCCAACCCCTGGCTGAATTTTTATGTAAATCAACTCCCTATGCGCTAAAACACTTCAAATTTGCTCTTGCACTAGTCCTATATTAATTTTATTGCGGGTACACCACTTGGTTTTCAGCCGGAGCCGAGCACCTATCGTAGTCGACTGAACCTGTCAAGATCGGAGGCGATCTCGTCAAATTCGAGACGATCTCGTACTGATGCGAGACGATTTCGACTGCAGCACACATCGAGGCAATCAGTGCCTGGAGTTTGCTCTTCTTTCTCTTTTCTCTGTCATTTTATGCTATAAATTAGATTGTCTATTCAGTTTTTATACTATATTGCATCTGGAGTTCACCCATTTTGTCTAGTTTGCATATTAAGATCATATTCTGCTATCTAAACACGGTGATTTGCATTTACTTTTGTTCTTGTATATTGTTCAATACTCATATTACTTTTTCATATAGTTTGCCCCTGTTTACAAAATAGAATTTCTTGTATTTCGCATCTGTTTGCTGTTTTGCAGGTCTCTGATGAATTCGTCTGACGAATTCGTCAGATTACAGACGATCCTGTCAGTTTAGACGATTTTATCAAATTGAAGGCGATTCTGTTGAATTGCAGACGATCCAGACTGCTTCAAGCTTCAGAAACTCCATCAGACTTCCGGATCAGGTAATCTTCATTTGGCCTCCTGCAAATTCTCTGTTTCTGCTTTCTTTTATGTTTTTTGTATTCATTTAAATTGCATTTTCATGTAGTTTAAGTTAGAATCATTCGGCCAAACCTAGGATGAATGTTTAAAAATAAAACGAACTCATCTAAAATTCATTCCAAAACCTAGGCGTGGAAACTGCCGTCAAATGTTTCCTGGTGAACCCACCATCCGTCGAAAAATCACCAAAATGCACCTCCCTTGAGAGGCGGGACCTTCGCAAAGTCCTCTCGTCCGAGGTACCGCACCATCCTTTTCCCATCCTCCTTCCGGGCGCGGATCCAATAGCCTGAAGGTAGGGATGCGAAAAATTTGGAGCGATACATTTTGGTGAACCCGACGTGAAATGCATCATAACCTTTTGAAAACAAAAGCAAAAGCAAAAAAAAAAAAAAAATTAGAACAACTAAAACTTAGATGCATTTTAAAACATTTAAGGTTCAAAATCATGTTTAGATGGTAGCTCCTAAAAAGAGGTTAGCAGTTACTATAAACGTAGTAAACCAATTAGCAACCATAGAAGTTAATTCTGTCCTTAGTATCCCTGAAACAAGTAGAAATCAATCCTTGTGGGACGAGCTTATCAGGAGACTTAGTATCATTTCATCTAGGTCCACACAACTTAAGCATATTAAGAGGCTAGTCTTGGATAGAATCCTGGATCCTCATCAATTAGTGTTCTATCATGAACTTCAGAGAGCTTGCCATAGGTGGTTAGCCTATAGGAGAGCTTTAGTATCTTCAGAGTTGTTCAGCTTCGAGGAATACCTCGAGAATGCAGACATTGTACACCGATTCCTAGGCCTTGTAGAGGACCAAGAAGTTGTTCTCATAGATAGGGAAATATGGAATAGAGTTTCGTGAGCTGTGCTATATCGAGAGTATTGCCATGAGCTTTACTTTTATCAACCAGCATCTGAAACAGACAATATCACCATAGCCCTTTTCATCAAATTCTTAAAAGAAAACTTTCAATTTGAAGAAGAACATTTCATGACCCCTGAACAGACTTGAACCTATTAATGATATCCATAAGTTATTCATAGAAGATTAGTTCATCTACTTTCAGCCTTATTATTATTGTGTGCATTTATTGTTTCATTTCTTTGTCTTTATTATATTGTTTCAAAGAAAAACTAAAAAAACTAAAAAAACAAAAACAAAAACAAAAAAAATCAAAGAACATAGTAAAAAACTTAAACATTTCATTTACAATATTGCATTAGGTATATATAAATATATACCTTTTAATTTGTTGCATATATATATATATATATATATATATATATATATATATATATATATATATATATATATATATATATATATATATATATATATTTGCTGAAATCAAAACTTAGCACCATGACTAAACTTAGGAATGGTAAAGAAATTTTAGGAGAAGGAGAAGATTGGCTACAAAATACAACTGAAAACCCAAATGTCCTTCTTGGAGATACAAATCCGGAAGGTGAAACTCTAGGACAATCAGATGAAGACTTAGGTGAAGATAAGGAACAAGAAGGAAGTGTTAAAGAATCTTCATCCCCTAGAATAGCTCCAAATGGAGGCATCACTTTTGACAACGCAGAACATTTTCAAAAATTTCTTAATCAACATATCGACGTCCTTAATGTGGCGGTCCGTATTGATAGAGGGGAAGTTACTGATGCTCAAGCAGCCTTAGAACGGGCGCTTGATATGCAAACTAATCCCTTGTCTTTCATTGATCAAGAAAGTGATAAGGGTGGACCATCCAATGCGAATATGGTCACTATAGCCCAAGCCATGACCAAACAACGGGTCACCCAACCTCCTAAGCAACTTGTTACTCAACCTAAAATCACTCCCGCACAAAAGAAAATTCCCTTCACTACTTCCTTCCTCCAAACTATTGAGCAAAATGCTTTAAATAGACAAAAATCTAAAACAAAGCCAAATACAAACTTTCAACAATCTACAATACAACACAATCCAACTTCAAAACTCCTCCATAATATTTTTCCTACCAATGTTTTACACAATAGTAACATGGCATCTAATCTGCATGTTCCTCCATCCTACGCCCATAACACTTATGGCAATGCCCCACCGAATCAATATGGGGGGCAAACTAGTAATCTGGAAGCTATGGTGAAACAATTGGCTTCACGTATGGACCAGATAGATCCCTACCGTCCCTCGTATAATTATCGAGAGATTTGTAGCCAACCATTGGATCCCATAGTGGTAGCTCAACCATACCCTAAACATTTTCCCATGCCCGTCCTGCCTATCTATAAAGGAACCGAAGATCCCATAGAACATCTTCGCATGTTTAGGATAGCATGTCACGACATATCGCATGACGACTTGCTATTACTAAAAATGTTCCCCAAAAGTTTAGGTGGAATGGCGTTAGAGTGGTATTATCAATTGCCCACTCATTCCTTAAGAAACTTTGAAGAAAGCAAGGTGAGTCATTTGTTCATCAATTTAGTGCCTACATCGAGAGGCATGTAACTATTAAAGACCTATACAATTTAAAACAAGATAAAGACGAATGTTTTGCTGATTTCTTAGCAAGATGGAGACAATTGACAGGAAAAGCTGCACTTTGTGCTACCCTATAGGGAAATGTTAGACATTTTCATTAACAATTTACAAGAACAACTTTCTTATGAGCTATCAACGACTACTTTGACTACCTTCGATCAAGCTATAGACTTAGCTCGAAGAGTAGAAGATGCCCTCATTAGGAGAGGCCAACTTAGAAAGAAGGATGATGAGAAAACATCTAGAAATCAATATAAAAACAAACGAGGTTGTCGGTGATGGAGTCACTGACAAAAAAAATGTTGCTAATGTCAATGCAACAAAAACAACAGAAAAATTCATCTTGAAACCTCCTGATAAGCCTCCTCGAGAGTTCACTAGATTAAACCAACCTTTATCAACTATTTTACCTCAACTTCTTGAAAGAGGTTTAATCCAACTGCCAGCTATCCAGGAACCTGACCCAAGCATACCCGGATATAGAGCTGATTTGCCACTGTGATTTTCATAGAGGTCCTGGACATTCTACCAACGCTTGTAAGAGATTGAAACATAAAATACAAGATTTGATTGACAATAATGAAATGGAAGTGCAAGCCTTCCAACCTAAACAAAACCCTCCTAATAATACTCAAAATATTGTTCCCCAAAATCAAAATCAGAATGCCAATCAAACTTTAGACATATTTCAACACCCTTTACCAAGACATGGTAAAGAGGTAGCTAATCAAATTGAACATCATAATGTTCCCCCTCCTACCCGATATGTAGGAACCATTAGCGGGCAATTACCTGTTCAGGACTCTCACACATTCGACACAACCTTATCCCTGGTTACAACCAGGCCCTTACATAATTTTCAAACTTCTGATTCTAGTGATATAGAGTCAGATAGTGAGAGTGAAGTAGACACCATTCAATCGAATAGTTCTGAAAATGAATCAGATCCTATTCAACCTATCACAGATGCTAATGTTCCAGAAGAACCATTTCCCAGAAGAGTCACTACTCGACCTTCTTCTAATGAAGTCCTTCCTTATGAACAAGCCATAAACTCTCAACCGAGACCGTTTCAACGTCGTCACTATAACATTGTAGGTACCATCGGAGTCGTCACCCGACAACAAGCTCAAAATCCCCAACAAGAACCAAACCAGAATGATGGACCAGCTCCATTTGTTCTGAAAAATCCTAATAAAGGAAATAATGCTCCTATTGTTCAACCTAAACCCCCTTACAGCATTAATGAACAGTTGTCTAATACCACCGCCAGAATCTCCCTTTTAGATTTATTAAGATCCTCCCCCACCCATAGGGATGAATTGATGCTTACTTTGAGCCAGATGATGGTACCTCAAAACATCCAACCTGAAGCTATGGCCAATACTATCATCACGCGAGAGATTGATTGTATTGACTTTCGGGATAAAGATATCCCACAACACAGTTTACACAAGGATAATCCCTTGTATATTACAACTTTAATTGGGGATGTAGTTGTCAAACGAGTCCTGATTGATAATGGCTCATCTCTAAACATCTGCACCTTTGACTTCTACCAACGATTTGGTTTTAGAAGTGATGAAATGAAGAAAAGTGATATGATTATCAAAGCCTTTAATGACGAAACACAAGAAACGTGTGGAGTCATTACCATCCCATTGCAAGTTGGTCCTAGAACCCTTGAGACAAGCTGTGTTTATTGTACATTGCCCGACATCGTACAATATACTTTTGGGTCGCCCTTGGATTAACGCCATGCGAGCGGTCCCATCAACTTTACACCAATGTGTTAAGTTTGAGTTTAAAAATCAGTTGGTCACTATTCATGGTGACCCTAGACCTTTTGATATGTGTGCATTGGCAGAACCAGTTGGAGTGCAATTTTGCCCTGCTCTGTCATCCACATATCCTAGTTCTTCTTCATCTAAAACTATGAAATATAAACCCATCACTTCATTTATTCCTCCTCCATTAACTTCATCTTCCCATATAGATCAACCACCTTCTAAACAAATTACTGTAGAACTTCAAAAAGTTCTTAAAACTACAACCAATTCTTCAAGTTCTAATCCCATAAATTCAAAACCTATAGACACATCTATCATACCTTCCACATCTCAAGACATAGGTAATAAGCCTTCTACATCTTATGCCCTTTACGATGATCTTTTACCAGATTTATCTACAACCTTAATATCAGAAAAAATGAATGCTTTCATGCAAGATTCAAACCTTTTAAATCAATTGCCGCCATCTCCTCGTACTTTGGGCCTCCCACAACCTATGGGAAGTACTTACCAAGTCGGGAGTTGCGCCTTCATTTACAAAGGATATGACTGGGAAAGAATCCCTCAGAATATCAAAACCCATCATGATGGATATGCTCGGTGCTATTTTACCAACGATTATATTAAAGCTAAACCCATGATGCTTAAAATGGGATATAAAGGGAAAGGCTTAGGACCTTTCCAAAATGGCATGAAAGAACCTTTCGAGGTAGAACCATGGCCTGCCCGATGTGGTGTGGGCCTATTACCTAGTAAGGGTCAACCTTTTCCTTTTGAGGATGATGATCATCTCATATGCTATCAAGACTATTTGGATAGACATGTTGATTTGCCTCTTAAAAATCTGTCATTTTCATGCAACATGCTATCCATAGCATACCCTGAAATGATTGCTGACCCCGATGAAGAGTTGGAAGGAGATATCTTCCATGATGTCTCTGTTGAAGAGATGTTGTACAACGGGTTTTATTTTGATGGTTCTATACCAACCATAGCTCAACTTGAGGCCACTGACCCTCAGAACGAATTATCTAAATTAACTTTACAAGAATTACAAGAGTTGGGCGTTTCACCCGCCCCACCTAATTTTGAAAGAGATCTACACATGGAGGTAGAAAATGTCATTAAAATTAATATTGGAACTGAGGACAACCCTCACATAATCAACATTGGAGCAGAACTAAGTCAAGAAAAACAAAAACAATACATAGCATTTCTTAAAGAGTATGAAGATGTCTTCGCTTGGACATATGAAGATATGCCAGGTCTAGACCCTTATGTAGTCATGCACCATCTAGTGGTCCATCCGGATGCTAAACCTGTTAAACAAAAACTTAGAAAAATGCATCCCAAAGTGGCTCTGCTAGTCAAAGGGGAGTTAGAAAAACTCCTGAATGTTATCTTCATACAAGCTATTGATTATTCTGAATGGATCTCCAATGTAGTTCCAGTCACCAAGAAAGAAGCCACCAAAGTTAGGGTTTGCATGATTTCAGAGATATTAACGTTGCATGCCCTAAAGATGACTTTCCTCTTCCAAATATGGATCAAATTATTGACTTCACTGCTGGGAGTGGGATGATGTCCTTAATGGATGGATTCTCCGGCTATAATCAGATCAGGATAGCTCCTGAAGACCAGGCGAAAATAGCCTTTATTACCCCATGGGGTACCTTTTGCTGGAAAGTGATGCCCTTTGGCCTAAAGAATGTCGGGGCAACTTATCAACGGGCTATGACCTACATTTTTCATGATATGATGCATGATATCCTACATGATTATGTAGATGATATTATAGCTCGCTCTCTTATTGAAGATCATCATTTAGACGATTTAAGAAAAGTTTTTAATCGATTACGAGAATATCTCATTCGATTAAATCCGGCAAAATGTATATTCGGAGTTAAATCCGGCAAGTTATTAGGGGTTTTAGTTTCTTTACGTGGTATCAAAATTGACCCTCTCAAAATTGCGGCTATCACTGATATGCCCGCACCCACTAATATATCTGAATTACGAAGTTTACAAGGTAAACTTCAAGCTATCCGTCGCTTCATTGATAAGCTGGCGGACAAAACTGGTCCCTTTCTTAAACTCCTTAAGAAGGACGTCCCCTTTAATTGGGACACAGAATGTAGAGAAGCTTTTGAACTTCTCAAGCAATATCTCCTTAACCCTCCGGTGCTTTCATCGCCTAAATCTGATCGCCCATTTCTTCTATATATTTTTGCTTCAGATTCTGCCTTAGGAGCTATGTTAGCTCAGCTTGATGATGAAAAATGAGAACGTGCTAATTATTACATTAGCCGCACCTTCATCAGTTATGAAACCCGCTATACGAGCGTTAGAGAAGTTATGTCTAGCGATCGTGTTTGCTACGCAAAAATTATGACATTACATGCTTAGCCAAAAAACGTATGTCATTGCCAAATATGATCCTTTAAGATATCTCATGAGTCGACCTTATTTATCGGGTTGCACAGCCAAGTGGGTTCTTGCTCTAAGCGAGTTTGATCTCACCTTCATAGGACAGAAGTCTGTTAAGGGTCAAATCATAGCAGATCAATTAGTTTTTGCACCCTTAGAGTCTACTCATCCCCTCATTATCGAGTTTCCTGATGAATGCCTTCAATTAGAGGCAGACCTTGTTGAACAATGGTCCTTATACTTTGATGGAGCCCGATGCATGAGTGGGGCTGGTGCGGGTATTATTTTAATATCTCCGCAAAAACATCTTATTCCTCTGTCCTTCAAACTAACCTTTGCTTGCACCAACAATACTTCTGAGTATGAAGCTCTAATCCTTGGATTACGAGCTGCTTTAGCACTTAAAATTAAAAACCTCTTAGTTTTTGGGGATTCCCAATTGGTTATAAACCAAATTAATGAAGTTTATCAGACCAGAGATGATAAACTTCGCCCATATAAGGCCTATGTTTTACAACTAATGGCCTTGTTTGATCAAGTTACCTTGGAAGCCATTCCTCGAACTAGCAACCGTGCGGTGATGCTATGGCCGCTGTTGCATCTCTCTTACCCTTGGAGTTAGGCGACGAATATGCTACTATCATCATTCGTCGACTCCAGGAACCCACTTCACATAAGTCATGCTTAGAGCCTTTGGATGTGTTTCTAATCAAGGAAACTACTCTTGAACTCTGGTATACAGACATATTTGATTTCCTCCAAAATGGGACTTTCCCTGCTAATTCTAATCGCAACCAGGGTCGGTTATTACGTCGACGAGCAAGTCGATTTGTAATCATTGGCAATACTTTATATAGGAGATCTTTTGAAGGTATCCTATTAAGATGTCTAAATTTAGAAGAGTCTAAATCAGCCTTGAGTGAAGCCCACGATGGATCTTGTGGAGGACACTTTAGTGGTAGCGTCATTGCTAAAAAGCTCCTTCGGATAGGATACTTTTGGCCTACCATGGAAACGGATGCACATGAATATGTGCGCCATTGCGACAAGTGTCAAAAACATGCTGACCTTGTCCATGCGCTTGCACAAGAGCTGCAAGCTATTTCTTCTCCTTGGCCCTTTTCTAAATGGGGCTTGGATATTATTGGTAAAATTAATCCTGTGTCTTCTGATGGACATAAGTTCATCATAACCGCCACTGAGTATTTCACGAAGTGGGTTGAAGCTATGCCTTTAGCTTCCTGCACTGGTTCACAAGTCTCTAAATTCATTTTTAATCAAATCATCTGCAGGTTCGGAATTCCTGCAAATCTCATCTCTGACAATGGAACTCCGTTCAAAAATAAAGATGTTAAAAAATTATGTCAAAAATATAAGATTCAACATCGCTGGTCTACTCCCTATTATCCTCGGGGGTAATGGTCAAGCGAAGCTTCTAACAAAACTCTAATCAAAATTCTCAAAAGACTAGTCAATAAAAGCGCCGTGATCGGCATATTCAATTATATCCGACCTTGTGGGCTTATCGAACTAGTGTTCGAACCCCCACGGGCACTTCACCATTTGTTTTGGTATATGGTGCCGAAGCGGTTTTCCATTTGAATTAGAAGTTCCTTCTTTGGCTCTGCTACTTCAAGACACCGAAGTAGGAGATGAATATCGTCGTTGTGAGACTCGGTCGATTGGAACTCCTAGATGAAAAATGCATCAATGCTTTAGAGCATCTCCGTGCATACCAAAACAAGCTTAAAAGAGCATATAATAAGAAAGTTCGTCATCGATCCTTTGAGATTGGCGACCTTGTTCTAAAAGAAAATCAAAAAAATACAAATGCAACCAAAGAACTTAAAGGTAAATTTGAGCCCAACTGGCTCGGACCGTACATCATTACTTGCAAAATTTGAATCAGGAGCATATAAATTATCTACCTTAGATGGTAAAGAACTTAAAGAACCCATGAATATTTTACATCTCAAACGTTATTATGCATAAATTTGGTCATTTCATCCATGTATATATTTGTTCAAAATCATTATCTTGTATTTCTTTCAATTTATTCAAAAAAACCTCAAAAACATTCATAAAATCTTCAAAAATCTTCAAAAATATTTATTGCATTTATTTAAAAGCACTTGTAAAGTTCCTTTTGCTCCAAAACAAAAATCAACATAAAAATCCAAAAACAGCTATATGCTTGACTCTTTCGAAACCAAAACAATATACAGAATAAAGAGAGAGTCAACATTCTCAAAACTTTCTCAAAATCATTATTTTCTTACAATTATTGCAATTCTATGTTTCAACTTATTTTGGATAAAACTAGCATTTATTTGGCATCCCTCACTTGCACATTCACACAATAAATATCTTGATTTTATATGGCATGATTACTAATCTCTCTTATATCAAAGTTCACAAAATTCAATTAAATAAAGTTTGAGCATAGAGAATTGATCTTGTTATTTACTTAAACCAAGCACATCTTTTCACAATGAAATGATTATATTTGTAATTTCCATGTTTTGCTACATAGTAGAACTGATTTCTTGAGTGAAAAGTTTCCCTTGCTATCCTATCATGCACATGGTCTAGAATCTTTGAGAATTGGCAAAAGGACAAGCTCACCCCTACCCAGAATAAAAATCCCTTGCTCTACAGCTAATCTGAGCAAGTATCCCTAGAAAAAGAAAAAGAAAAGAAAAATTCAAGAAAAAGAGAAAAGAAAAATGTTATGTCAGCAATGTTCCAAGCATTATCAAGCAAAAGAAATACAAAAAGAAAAATAAGCAAAGTTCAAAAGAAAGCAAGAAAAGCAATAAAATCCCTTTCCCTACCCTTTGAAAAGAAAAGAAGGGTGAATGAGCTTGAATCCCGGAATTCTCAATTATTCGAAAAGCGTGAGGTAAGCCCCATAGCAGGTGGTTTGTGCCCAACCTTGCTTGGCCTTGGGTAACTCCTAGCGTGGCGATATGTACTGTCACATTAGCGACCTTCTTTTGTACTGAGACCTATGTCTGCTTATGGATTAGCTAGCTCTTGATAATCCGATCTACATAGTAGCCTAGTATGGTTATATGCATCTACATCATGGTTAATGAACACTTATTTGGTTTCTTCAAATCACTTGTATCATAGTATCTTGCTCAAAACTGGTAAATGAACAATGCAATTGCACACACATTTGTATTTGAGAGATTTTGTCTATCATTATGATAAATCAAGATTGGCAATGAATTCACTTATGCACATGGGATTCCTTATAAATCTAACTTTTTGTCTTCAAAATACTTTGAAATATTATTTTTGCAAACTTGTTTGGAATAAACCAAGTACAATTATTTACCACAAAGACAACTATATAATAGAAAAAATCAAAAATTTCAATCAAAACATATCATATATATCTTATCGACTTTCACAACGATGGTATAGTTTCAAAACCAAAATTGGAATTTTATGCTTAGCGCAAGTCCTCATTATCATATTTTCTGTTCATCAAAAATCAATCATGCAATAAAACTATCCTTTCTTTGATCTTCGCGATGATGGTATAAGTCTATACCTACATATTCTATGCCTAGCGCAAACCATTGTAACAATTTTTTTTCCCAATTTATCAAAGATCATACAAAACATATGACTTCATTTTACACCAATTATGCTTTTTAAAAAGCAAACACATTTTGATCATTTCATGTCATTATGTCAACCTTTGCATTTTGCAATGATGGTATAATTCTTAAGGAATTATTCAACAATTTTTATCACACTTAGGAATTTATGCCTAGCAAAAATCATTTTACAATATTTCATGCATAATATTTTCATGGAAATCTGAAAGCAAATCATCATCATCATCATTTGCATCATCACAACAAAGTCTTAAGACAGTCTCTTAAGCACTCTTTTCTTTTAACAATATTTCTATCCTGGGACTAGCTTGACGACCGAGTGAGCAGCGACTCCATGAAATGGTCTATAATAGCGACAATGTCCTTTGAAATTATTGTTAGAAATCTCTTTTTATTTTTATCACATTTCATTACAACCAATCAATTTGTTACATCAGATTATTTCATTTAAAATATTTATAGCATGACATCCAAGTTATAATATTTTCCAAAACGACATAATTACATGAATCATCAATAAAATCATTACATCAATCAACTAAATCAATCAATCAAACATAAAAAGCATCATAAGCATCACATAAGACAAGTCATATGATCAAAAATATCTCATCTATATATATCAACAGAATATATACATCATCAAAACTGGATTGGTATGCCACAATCTGTACCTCGGCATACTCAATCCTCTATCCATACAAGTATAATACAATATCAGTGGCAGTATCCCGCCCTCTAGCCTCGAGAGCCTCTAGAGCTCTCGGCCTCATCTCCTCCCCCGCCATGCGGAGGGCGAGGTGGTCCCATCGCAGTATGTGTGGTACTACGAGTCCTCGTCGTCGATCGGGATGAGCTCCTCGTCGACCTTGTCCTGATAGGATCTGCTATGGCAGGTGGCACCTGTACCCTTCGGCCCTCTGGCACCACTCGGTAGTATAGCGCCTGATAGAATGCGGTCTGAGAAACCGACCGCAGCAGCTCTGAGTGCTTACCCCTCCGCCTCGTGCCCTGAGACGAGCATTCTCGTCTCGTAGCTGCGACACCTCAGCCTGGTGCTGTGCAGCTGCATCCTGTAACGTCTGCACCTGAGCTCGTAGACGATCTCTCTCTTCCGGAGAGTAGCCATCTCGCTACTCTCTCCAATGTCCACGCCCTTGCCCTTATCAGGCGATGGTGGCCTCTGTGGAGATGGGGGTCTCGCCTCCCTCCTCTCCCTCTCCCTCTGTCGCGGCCTCTCCTGTGCCTGTGGCCTCCTCTGCTCTCCTCTGCCGTGACCCCGGGCTGCCTCTATCGATGCCTGGCGCCGCCTCCCTATCCGACGCACAACTGCGTGGATCGGTCCCTGTGCCCTCGTCATCCGAGGAGGGCGGATGCCTGCGTACCAGGCATCGTAGCCATCGGCTACCCCAGCGTCGTCCCCATCCACTGGCTGAATGGGGGCATCGTCCGCATCCCGACTCCAGAATCACTTGCATATCCGGAGCCCCGCTAAGCGTGGTGTTATCCCGGACGGTCCGGAAAACTCGTAATCCCTGAGAGATGGGATCCCCTGCTGTAGACCGAACTATCGCAAAACTCGGTCATAGCGGTGGAGCTCCACCTCTCCCCTCTCCATCCGCAGCCAGTAGACTCGCCTGATGCGAGCCAGCTCCTGTGCATCCTCTGCCCACCCTGGATGCTGCCTCCACGGCCTCCAGGTGATCTGGTCTGGGACCAAGTCATCCAGTAGTCTTCGGGACACCGGCAGGTCGATCCGTCGTCTGTGCCCCTCTCCGGAGCCACCAGTAGAAGACTCGGGGCCTCTCCCCGTCAACCCCTGTCAGTGGAAGCCCTACCGGCCTCCGCACCGCAATGTGCTCCCAGCACCAAACATGTAGGAGCGATGTCATGACCAGACATCGCCCGCCCTTGTACACGACCCCGTAAAGGATCCTGTACAACCGGCATAGAACAAAGCTGCCCCAAGAAAATTTGTAGCCATGGTCGCGCATGTCGCAGATCACATCTGCCAGCATCCATGGTACCTTGCATCCGCTCTGGTGGCACAGCAGAAGTCCACCAACCACCCCAGCCAAAACTCGTGTCAGTGTAGATGCCCCAGGCATCTGGCGTAGTGCCTCGATGTTCACTCCGCCCTTCTCCAGGGTGAAGCTCGGGTCACCGCAGAGTCGTCCCATCGCGTGGCCCTGATTGGCCGTAGGTGTGATCATCCTCCCTTGTATGGGGATTCTAAGAATCCTCCATACATCCTCTAGTGTGGGAGTCATCTCCCCTGTCGGTAACCGAAAGCATGAAGAGCCCGGGTACCACCTCTCTGCTAGGGCCGTCAGTAGCCCCATGTCTGTAGAAACTTGTGGCATCTCTGCCACATGTAGTAAGCCGGCCTGTGCCAGCTGATCTCGCTCTGCCTGTGTCAGAGCGGCCAAGTCATCTCTCAATCCTCCATATTTCCACTCTCTGCTCTTTAGTAATCCTCTCTGCAAGCATAAACAATCAAAACAACAAACAATCATTAATAAACAATTTTAGCAATCAATAATGCAACTTAAAGATCAAATTTTTGCAATTGATGATATCGCCCACTATTGGCCGATATCGTCTAAAATTTGAGCAAAATCGTCTCCGATTTCGCGTGTCGAAATCGTCTCTAATTTGATGAAATCGTCCCTTTTTTGTCGATTTCGCCCTTGGGCGAAATTGACGAACTTGAGACGATTTCGTCCGGACGACGTCGATGGCCAAAAACGGCCGCGATGCTCAAAATTCATCCTAAAATTCATTTACAAAGCATGTAAATTCAAATTAAATCAATCTAAACTAAGTTTAAACCCTTACCCGTAGACCGCGGCGGACCTCTGCGAGATTCTGTACCTTGTCTCTACCATTTTTTGCTCCAGAGCTCTAAAAATAGTAAAATGAACAGTAACAATGAATTAGGGTTTTACCCTATTTTTCTTAATTTTATTCAAAATAATTCGCAAATAATTTTTTGCTTTTTCGTGTTTTTACCGCAAACGTTCGATTTGGGTAAAAACACGGAGGGAGCACCATAGTAAGTCAGTCGTACGATTCGACCAAGAATCGTCGCCTAAAAATGGGAATAATTTTTTGCTTTCTCGTAGATCGAGAAGAACTCATCTTTAACGCATTTTCTTCGGAAAATTCGCTAAAGAGGGGGCAAAATGTAGCACCCTAAAATTGGCGCGATAAAATTGGAATAATTACATTCACCTTAGTAAATAAATTTAAATTCAAATTTAACCTCCCAAACCGCCCGTTAACCGTCGAGAAACCCGTTTCCTCTTTTTCCGTGCCATTTTTAGCGAGTTGTTTTGACCGTTTGACGATATCGTCTCCGATCAGACGATATCGCCCCGATTTGACGATTTCGTCTGGACTAGAACGTCCAGACGATTTCGTCGCAAAACTGAATTTGCATAGTTGGAATCCGTTCCAACGGGTCTCCAATCCGGGCAGAAGCGTGTCTGCGCCGTTGGGACCCTTCCCCCATTGGAGATCTCCCAAATTGGGATGATCTCCAACCTCCCAACAACTATCCTATGCCTATTTAACTCTAAGACTTTTCCCTCCCCAACCCCTGGCTGAATTTTTATGTAAATCAACTCCCTATGCGCTAAAACACTTCAAATTTGCTCTTGCACTAGTCCTATATTAATTTTATTGCAGGTACACCACTGGTTTTCAGCCGGAGCCAGCACCTATCGCAGTCAACGAACCTGTCAAGATCGGAGGCGATCTCATCAAATTCGAGACGATCTCGTTCTGATGCGAGACGATTTCGATTGCAGCACACATCGAGGCAATCAGTGCCTGGAGTTTGCTCTTCTTTCTCTTTTCTCTGTCATTTTATGCTATAAATTAGATTGTCTATTCAGTTTTTATACTATATTGCATCCGGAGTTCACCCATTTTGTCTAGTTTGCATATTAAGATCATATTCTCGCTATCTAAACACGGTGATTTGCATTTACTTTTGTTCTTGCATATTGTTCAATACTCATATTACTTTTTCATATAGTTTGCCCCTATTTACAAAATAGAATTTCTTGTATTTCGCATCTGTTTGTCTGTTTTCCGAGTCTCTGATGAATTCGTCTGACGAATTCGTCAGATTGCAAACGATCTGTCAGTTTAGACGATTTTATCAAATTGAAGGCGATTCTGTTGAATTGCAGACGATCCAGACTGCTTCAAGCTTCAGAAACTCCATCAGACTTCCGGATCAGGTAATCTTCATTTGGCCTCCTGCAAATTCTCTATTTTTGCTTTCTTTTCTGTTTGTTGTATTCATTTAAATTGCATTTTCATGTAGTTTAAGTTAGAATCATTCGGCCAAACCTAGGATGAATGTTTAAAAATAAAACGAACTCATCTAAAACTCATTCCAAAACCTAGGCGTGGAAACTGCCATCAAATGTTTCCTGGTGAACCCACCATCCGTCGAAAAATCACCAAAATGCACCTCCCTTGAGAGGCGGGACCTTCGCAAAGTCCTCTCGTCCGAGGTACCGCACCATCCTTTTCCCATCCTCCTTACGGGCGCGGATCCAATAGCCTGAAGGTAGGGATGCGAAAAATTTGGAGCGATACATTCCCCTTCAGGCGACCAACCTCTCTACCCTCCTCAACTCAGTTATCATCCCTTCAAGTGAGGCAGAGTAAAAATGCATCTGGAAAGGCACCAGCAACGGATCCTTCTTAGTCAAGTTTGCTTAATCTCTCTAGGAGGATTCCCATGAGGCTCGTTTCCCTATCAACCATGTGTGGGCCAAAAAACTCATACCCAAAATTAGTTTCTTCTCATTGACGGCTATCCAAAATAGAATGCTCATAATTGAAAATTTTATCAAGAGGATATTCTCAATTTCAAATCGGTGCTTCCTCTACTACTCAGTATGGGAGTCAACTAATCACTTGTTCCTTAGCTATCCTTTCTCCACTGAAGCCTTAGGCCACCTCCTCCATTCCTTCTTCGTTTAATGGATCTAAAATAATTCCATCCCCAACCTGTTCTACCAGTGGTCAAATACCGTCATGCTCCCCATCCTCCGCTCTCTTTGGTTCTTCTATGTTCCCCACCTGATCTGGCAACTTTGGTTGGAATGTAATAGCAGAGCCCTTTCCTCCCCCCAGGGACCCCCTAGCAGTGGCTAGCAAAGCCATGGCTTATGCATCTGATAACATCCATATTTTCCCCCCATCCTAGCCACCCTCAAAGGCGAGTGAGCTTACCCTCCTCGACTCCCTGGGCATCCATTTGAACTCCCTAGATCCCCACCCCCTCTCCAACCCTAGAGCTAATATCAGATGGGTAGCTCCCCCTCCTGGGTGGGTCAAGATAAATTTTTATGGGGCCTCCAAAGGTAGTCCTGGGCCTTCAAAAGAAGGAAGGGTCATCCGCGACCATGAAGGAAACTTGATTTTATCTTATACATAGTTCTTGGGAACCCAAACCAACAATTTTGTAGAATATTCGGCTCTCTTGTGTGGACTGGCAATCCTCTAGGAAGATCCTAGAAAATCGATCATCGAGGGAGACTCCCTAAACACCATAAATTTCATTACTAAGCTGAGAGATCCATCTGGTAGGATCTTCAACATCATCCAAGAAGCAAGATCGATCCTCCAACATCTTCCACATATGTCCCCCCACCACATTTTCAAAGAAGGTCACAAGTTGGCAGATTCTATGGCCAACTCAGCAGCCTCATCAGCAGGCCTTCAAATTTGGAGAGATGACTTTCCAGAAGATCTTATCGTTGTAGCTTCCCAAGAAAAACTCACATGCCAAGATGCAGACACCCACCAAGTTGATTCCTAGTGGCCCCATCTCGTGGGCCTCGCTAACTTTGAGCAATAGGCTCTCCCTTGGCTCCACGTGTCCAAAGGTGGGCTTTCCCAGTAAGCATTTACCTTTTGGGTCTTGCTTTGACTGCCACATCAGCCCTGTTCATGGCTCCCTCTCGACATTGAGTAATCTCCTTAACTACCGTGCCAACCTCATCATTTCGGCCAATCACTTCCCCATTCCTAATCTGCTCTCCCTTCATAGCAATCTGGGCCTACCCCCCATCATTGCATGGCATCAGCTTCCCTTTGTCAGTCTGAGAGGTGGATTGTGGTCCATATTTGTCTACCACCTCACACTGTGCTTCCCGAGTGGCTCATCCTTCATTGCTATCTGCTTATTTTTTCTCGTGTCACTTAGTTGTTTTCCTAACCTCACCACCTTCCAAGCGTGCCACATTTTATTTTCAATTTTGAGTGCCCATGCAGGCATTAGTGCCCTACCATTTTGCCTCCCCCTCCATTCACCCTGGCCTATTTATTTTCCCCTTGGAGTGCGTCTACCTCATTTGTCATCCACCCTTACCTCTGCCCCATCGCCTCCTTCATTCTCAACTTGCGGCCTTGGCTTTGGCCTTACCCTATAGACCTTTGCAACCTCTATTCTCCCATCCCCTTCTAATGGTTGTGATTTATGTCGAACCACACACCCTGTCCCTCAGTGACCCTACTCTCATCCACATGAACCCCAAGTGCCTCACCTCTTTCCTCTATAAATTTGCTGGCCTTGATGAGGATATTACCAAGCAGTTCATCGAAACCTAGTAGAGAAATGAGGTGGTGATCAAGGGAGTCCATTTTAAAGTCACCAAGGATCTTATGTTCTAAGTCATGGGCCTTGATGTCGAGGGGTGTTTCATCATGCAAGACAAACATAATTGGGAGGAAGAGCTCAAATATTTCTTGGAAAGAGCAAAAATCTTTGGGTGGGATAAATTGACCCTCTATAGGTCTACCCTGCCCTGCCCCTGGAATTAAGCCATCGTCCTTGTCATGCAATGTATTACCTGTGATGACCCTAAGAAACCTCTTCGCAGTTTCCACCTGAGCTTTATAAATCATCTCCGCGATGCCACTCAACTTTGCATTCCCAAATACCTTTTGTATTCCCTCACCCTCTCAATTGAGAAATTCAAGAAAACTCAGTCCAATCCCATGCACTAGGGGCTTTTGGTTATTATTTATCAACATGTGATTGCCAATCGTTCCCATGCCCAAGAAATTCTCCTATTGTCGAATCACCCCCCCGAATTCGCAGCGTCCTCTGATAATCTCAATTACAAATATAGGGATGATAGCCCTGAGGTCCTTGATAAGTCACTCCCTCCCTATAGTCGCAAATGCAATCCCATCTGCAAGCGGTGAGTCTCTAAAGATACTCCCGACAGGCCCAATAGTCCCAGTAGTCTCGGTGGTTCCAAAATCTTAGCTTGTCTCAAGAAGCTGAAGCTTGAGCGAAAAGCCTCTCCCCAGGTCATCTCAGATAATGACAGTGATCTTGAGGCCCTCCCCACCAAGCTTCTCCTAGATATAGAAATCAACAATATGATCTTGGCAACAAACGCATCCTCCTCCACCATCCACATATTCAAAAAGTTGCACTGCAGGAAGGGAGCGGGGTCCAATAGGGAGGATCCCGACAATAATTGATGAAGGTTTTTCTATCCCAGTGGCACGATTTTGGGTGATATAGTGCAATGGCATTTCTTTTAATTTGGATTTCTCGCTACTTTTGTTTCCTATCATGGTGTAGGGTTTTGCTATTTTAATGGTTCCATCAGGTTCTCGACTTCCTGGATAGCCAAGGGGCCTATCCTTTTCTGGTCTATATCTGTAATGCTTTTGGTTGTTTCTGGTTTCAAGGCTAGGCTGATATGCCCCTATTTTCATAAGGTTTTGGGATCCTATTAAAAAACCCTTTTTGTATATAAATCGCTACTTACCAAAAATAATTTTCTACAAGGATGATATACTGCTAATGTATTTGTGGATGCAGGAGACAAGTATTGTTGTCATTGGGGTAATGCAAAGGAAAGAAGTATCTTTAATGGATGGAAAGAGTATTCCAGTGCAAGATAATTCAAGGGAAATGATGAGCGGTGGTATATTCGCTAGTTTATAGGAGCAAAGAACCCTATAGGCAATGCATTCGCCAGTGGTCCATGTAGTTGAATATCATTAGCTGCATTTGTAGGAATGCTTAATGTTTGTTCAATCATGAATGTATGATATTTGGTTGGCAATGAAAATGCTTAAATGCATGGGAGCTATAGTTTAAATTGTTGGTTGGAAATGAAAATGCTAAAATGCATGGGAGCCATAGTTTAAATAAAAGGATAAATGTGGAATAACGATATGGTTTTTCATTAAAAATAAACTATAAGGAATGGTAAAGGGACAAAGTAAATATAATTAGCAATTATATGCTTATATAAAAATACTAATGTGTGCTTGAAGGAATTTATTTATTTAAAATAATGTATAATACATATAATTATATATATATATATATATATATATATATAATAAAAAAAAAAAAAAAAAATAATGGTATGTATGTATGTATGTATGTATGTATGTAGTAAAACTAAATAATGGTAGTTTGTTTAATAATAAGATAAATGAATAATAATAATAATAATAATAATAATAATATATAAATATATATTAATATATAATAATAATATCATAAATGTTCAAGAGTCATGGCATTGTATTATTTAAAGGATGAGAATTTTGGTTGTCGGTAATTGCTTTGGGAAACTTATTTGCTAAGCTAAGTTTGTTAACGTGGAGGAGATTGATTTCCATATGGCACACCATTGATTGAAGAGTTTAAAAACTAACAATAGTGCAAACGAGAAAAGTGGAAAGATATTTGAGATTAAAAAAGTGGAAGACAAACGAAGAGAGGGATATGCAGAGACAGAGAGTGCGTGGGTGCACAGTGTGAAGTGTGCATGGTTTCGGCAAGGGAAGGAGAATGATGAAAGGAGAGACAAACATTGGAATCTAGGAGAGAACATGTAAGTTTAATCTGATGAAAAAATCTAAGAAAAATTAAATAGAAAATTTTGAATGATAGCTCAAAGATATTCTAATGTATGCTACTCTGTGTGAGAAAATAGGATATCAATTGCTCTGTAGAAAAAAATTGAAATATTTTCAAAAATATGAAAGATAGCTCAAAGATAATATGATGTATGATGATCTGTGTGAGAATACAAGATATCAATTGCATTGTAGAAAAAGTGAAATCTTTTCGTGTGATTTGGAAATTTTTGTGTTGCATGCGCTTAAATGTTTGTTAGAAACATTAAACATTAATATTTTGTTATGGGTCTGGTTGGTTGTGAACCAAATACTGACTTTATCTTTCTTGATATTAATTGATGTTGCATGTTGTACCAAGAGTCTCTGTGATGTATGCATAATGTATTGGAAAACTTTGAGAAGATTTGCATGTTGTTATGAGTATGGAAACAATGTATGCATATAGGGTATAGCTACATGTCATTGTAGTACGACCATTCTGACCCTTGGAAACCACCAGATAATCGATATGTGAAGAAAGAGCTCTGATGAACACTACAAAATATATTACATGCTACCACATAGCAATTCTATATGCGTATATTCATCAAATAAATGTGTCCAACGGAAAAATAATTTGTTATATATTATGTGAAACTTGGAAATTCTACTCAAGGGTGTGTCGAAGCCTGAGTCATTAAAAAAACATAGTTAATCCATTACATGTATTTGTAATTGAATACGTAGATCCTGGGAAAAGTGCAGGGCAGAGTTTAAAAATTATGTATTGATATTATAAAATGTAGCTTGGGGAACATGCATGACAAAACTCTAGAAATAAGGTGTAACTTGCATTTCAAATGTATATACTACAATTTTCTTTCATAAGTATACCTGCTTGATGTGGATTTTAACTTGTATTATTTTTAAAAGCTACTGCTTAACTTCTTCGTAGATCAGGAAATGGTTGTTTCATATGGTTTCACATTGAGAATGTTTGCAATAGCATTGAGCATAGTTAAATATAGACTATGATATTTTGAAACCATATTGTTGGGCATATTGAAACTTTGATTCATAGGATGAGTTATTCCATAACGCAAATTCAGTAGCTATGAGATGAATGTTCTAGTTAATAGGAAACTCTACTACCTAAGATATAAAATTAATACCTATTACAAACTTGAAACTCTTTTATTGTGAGGAGTGATTATTGTCTCGTTCAAACTCTTAATCAGAATGTATCTTGCCTAGACTCAAAGTTTTAAAACATCTAGTTTTAGCTCAAATTGGGATGGTTGAAGGAATGTGGAAGGCTGATAAGACTAAAGAAGCATGGAAGGTTGGGTTGGATGAAGGAGTTGTAGCGGGAGACTGGGATGTTGAGTGGAAGGTTGGGAAGGTTGAAGGAGTGTGGAAGGCTGCTTAGGCTGAAGAAGCATGGAAGGTTAGCCTTTGTTGGGTGGAAGGCTTGTTTCAGACCAGATCACCTGAGGGAACCATAAAAGTAGGTTGGGTTGTTGAGTGTAGTGTAGAAATAGGTCGATTTGTTGGTTGGAAGGTTGGGTAAACTAAAACCCCCTATTTATGTCTTTGGTGTGTCTATGGGTTTGGAACCCACAGGTATTGGGGTGGTTTTTCTCCCCTCTTTACAACAAAAAAATGTGCAAAGGATTAGGATTTTTTTCTAAAAAATGTCTCATATTTTAGAAGTCATATCTTTGCAAAAAGCTATCTGATTTAGTTGATTCTTGGATCAAATTGTGTGGAATTTGAATAATTTTAAAATGAGTGGTCATATGTAAAAATCCAAGCAATATTGTGGGAGATTCAACCCTGTGAAGTCAACCATTCAGAACAAGGGTAGTGATGATTTTTCAAGTCGCAAAAAATGAAATTACAAATACTTTTCAGCTAGGGTTTGAATATGTAGACACCAAAAAGTTGTACGCTGCTATACCTACATACTTGTAGATCCTTTTGGAGACTTGTAGGTTTACATAGGCCATCCTAGGTACCCCAAGGATATCGTATACCAGTGTAGACTATTGTAGATCCTCCTAGACATGCGTATATTGTTGTAGTCATGTGTAATCATACGTAGACAATCGTAGTCATGCATAGTCATGTGTAGATCACCATAGATTGTCATAGCATCGTGTAGACTCCCTTATACCATTCCATTGGCTTTCAGGTCCTAAACCATCATAAGCCTTCAAAATCACATCCCATGCGCTAGGATATCCCCCAACAACCTATTTACACTCAATTGAGGCCCCCATGGGGTATTAGTTGGCCAAAACAATTAACAAGTCAATACCTAAAATTTAATTTAATGTTGACTTTACTTAAGTCATATTTTTAGGGTAAATTTGATTAAAAGAACCCTTAATCTTGATTAGCACTAATTACATCCTCCCAATGTGTGAAATTGGGGTTTGTTAATATATTTCTTTAATCATGTCCTAAATTGACTTAAGCACCTCCTAATCAGGATTAGCCCTAATCCATCCTCACATGTGTGAGGATGAAATATTTCTCATAAGGAATGTGATGTTGCCACATTGCATTTCTTAACCTAACCCTAGTCATAATCAAAATTAGGTTTAGTCTATCTAACCCCCTCCCCTGTACCTTTCCTTTGCCTATAAATAATGGGTCCCAAACCCCTAATTAGATCTGACACACAAATTCAACAAAGCACAGTTACTCTGCTGAAATAGAAAACCAATATTGAACAGTCATTTCTCGGTGCACATAATCGAATTTCAATGATACATAAAGGCACCCTAGCTGCCTAGGAGGTGACCCATCGGAAGGATTTTGTAGAAGAGGCATCATAGCTCAGATCGCCCCTTGCCTCACGAATCTGGCCTCAGTTCACTCCTGGGTGGCAAATTGGGTCTACAAACCCCAAATCACTCCAGATTTTGTGGTAAGCTCTGTTTCATCTTATTATTATATTCTACACAATTTACTCCATGTTTTGTTCTATTTTTATGGTCATTTCATCTTCATAAATATGGGGCTTGACTAAGGCAAGCCCCCCATCGTACTAACATCCTTTTGCAGGTTATTCACAGGTTATGTAGCGAAAGCAGCATCAAACCAACAGTAACCTGATGATGGCCCACATACAAAGAAGCCCACCTACACTGAGGGATGACCGAATAAGGCATCAAATTTATTGTAACATTGTTAGGAAGAGAAATGGATAAAGGGCATCATGTCCCTCTTGTAACACGTATCTTTTAATATCAATGGAATCACAGTCTCTTTGTTTAATGCATCATTGTGTTTTGTGTTAAATTATCAAATGTCTTTTTTTGACCGTTTTATTCTGGCATGCGGTGGGACCCCCACAATGGATAGTGCTAGATTCATTTTCTTTGTAAATCTAACATTGTCCTCAGTTTCTGTGTCTTGCACATACCAAAAATTATATTCCACTGAGACCTCCAAAGTCCTAGGAACCGTCCTAGGCCATCATATTTTTGATTTGAGGCCTCTAAACCTGATTCACCCCTTGTCCCACGAACCAATCCTAATTCGCCCCCCGGGTCGTGATTTGGGTCAATTTCACCCCTCAGGTCGCGATTTGAACACAGAAGCCTCAAAAACACCCAAATCAGCTGGGGTGATCTTTTTAGGGACCAAGAAAACCCCCTTAGCATCAGAATGTAGGTATGTTCACTTTTCCTATCTCTGTTGCAAGTTTTGGAAACAAAATTTTCACTAACTAGTTAAATAATCATTGCTAGACATAGTTTTGTTTTCATTGCAAAGTTGTTGAATCATTAGGGTTTCTGAAATTTTTAGGACATGCAACTTTTCAGCAAGTGTACAAAATTTATTTCTCAAATAAATTTGCATTTGTCTTTTATTTTTGCATGTAGCATAAGCCTAAGTTGTTCTTCCTTCGTTTATAGCTTCCATTGCTAAAAGGAACTTTACATTCTAAAGTAAAATCAGGGTTTCTAATCCCCTCTTACATTTTTTAAAGAAATTTACATTCTAAAGTTCAAGTTAGGGTTTCCTAATCCCCTTTATTTCACACACTTGGATTGCATGTTTCCATGCTTTGCAAAGTAGATTAATTTATTTTATAAAGGTATTTAAGACTAGACCATTTCTTTGCAAATAATGTAAGCTATCTAGTCATTTACTTTCGAAAAGGGCTTTAGGATTAGTTTTCTTTTGAAAAGACAACTAGTTAGTTTCTTACCTTGCATACATCGGTAACAAAATGCAAACCCACACACACTCATGTGGTACTTAAACAAGTGGTGAGATTGGATTTCATCCCCAATCCATCGCTCAAGACTGGTATGGATCGAGTTGCACTCTCCATCAACTCACCCCCTAGACACCTAGTAGCCATACGAGTGGTTTTCTGGATTTCATCATCGAAAAATCCCCTAATTTTGTGACTGGGCCCTAGATTTCATCACCAGTGTTTACCTGCAGAGTGGTACAGGATTAGATGCCTTAGTCCACAAGGCTAATATAATTTATGGATACGGTAATTGTCGCTATTGACTAAGCCCGATCGAGGGTGAAGCAAATGCATGGGGTTGTTGACCATGCCTAGCACATTGTAGACATTACTGTTTGAGCCAAATTTGACTAAACTTTGAAACCCCCAAATTTAAATTTTTGGTTTCAATCAAACAGCTTATACTGCTGGTCATTGCTTAAGTTGTTGTGAGTAATTCAATTTTATTATTGGTTGGTTTGATAAAGTCTAACCTTAGCCTTTTTAATAATGTGGGCTTCATTGTATAAATCAAAGTACCTCAAATGGTTAGGGAAGAAATTTTCAAATTAAAAACCTAAAGCCAAAGTTCGACCTTCAATTAAAACTTTCCTTGGGCCTAAAAACCGACAAATAAAAATATTTTAATCTAAAGTCGGTTAAGTCATTTCACCATGGTATCAAAATATGAAAGGTCTAAGGTTAAAGAAAATATTAATTAATCAAAACCTAAGGGTATGCACCCTGTCAAGCTAACAATCGAGCACCTTAGATTTAATCCAAGGGTCGTGCTCGATCCGGAAGAAATCGGATGGCAACACTATTAAAATCGAACCAAAGGACAAGTCAAAAGTCAAGCCATGGTCAAAAAGTAAAAATATCGCACCTAAGACTTAATCAAACGGTAGTGCATCGCCTAAGAAAATCTGACGGATGCGCACTCACGATAAAATCTGAACGATAAGTCAAAAGGGTCAATAAAGTTAACCTAGGGTTTAAAAATTGAGCATCTCTCATTAAATCTGATGATAGCACTACGTCAAAAATAAATCTAATGAGCACGCTATCACAATAAACCCAAAGGTTAAGTCATAGACCAATAACAAACATGATTAAAGTCCTTGCACCTTTAACAAGATCAACAGACGTGCTGACCCCAAGATCAAATCGACGGCCACGCACTGTCCGAAGAGTCAAAAATTTAAATGCAAGACTTGATGGTCAAAGGTTTCGATTAAACAATGAGTAAGTCCGACAGATCGGACGATCACGCCAAAAAAAGTACAGATCAACGGTTGCGATTGCTTTGATTAAAGTGAACTTTAAAAGTCAATATTAAAAAGGATGCGCCCCATTTGATTAATTGTCGGGCTAGTTACCAAGATCAAACGACTGCGCTCGATCGATTTTTAATCTAACGGTGGTGCACTAATTGAAGATGCATTAAAGAGTGTTAAGGTTCGGAAAATTTAATTAATTTTAATCATGTAATTAAAAAGGGTTTAATACATCAGCTAATTTTCCCCCTTTCACCTTAATCATGATTAATATTATACGTGCTTGATTAAACTAACTTGTAGGTTGACTAGATCCAACGATGCGCTTGTCTCCACTCGAAATTCGACGATCGCACTGAAACCGCGAATGGTAAAAGAAAGGCTAAGGTAAAAATAAAATTAATCATGTTTAGTGAGGGTTTAATATGTTGACTAATCCCCCTTGTTTTCGCCTTAATCATGATTAATAGAAAATCAAAAGTTTTTACATTGATTATATGGTGGGCATCTTATTGACAATCTAACGATAGCGCCCAAACTAATCCAAAAATCGATGGTCACGAAGGCTTGTAGTGGCGGCAAAAGATCCAAAGCTAAATAAAGATGCTTTAAGGATACACAAATCGGATGGTGGTGCTCATTGATCACCCAGATCCAACGGTGCGCATACGAAAAATAACCGAAGGTTAGTCTAAGCATTATATTACAAATGATAGATAAAATAAACCAAGGTACGTATAAATGTTTCCCATTTATTAATAACCATGTGCATCTACATGATCCAACGGTTGCACCTCACCATAGTATGATCTAACGATGATCACAAAGAAAAATACACGTATCATATGATTACCATCAATTAATACGAGTTGTTAAGGTTTAAAATATGAAGATTAAACATTAGATAAATGATGATTAAATGAGGACCAATAAACCATGTCATTTCAAATGTTTATATACGAAGAGGTATACTAACTATCGTGCAGATCCATGGGACATCAACGGTCGCGGTAATACCTTTTAGGAAATCCGACGACAGTGCACACCCTAAAGATAACTCAAAAAGACCTAAGAACATCAGAAGTAGCCATGATAGAGCTTGAGAAGATTGTAAACTGGAAAAATCTGCATACTCATTTGTAAGGAAGATTCGATGGACCAAGCCCCTAAGAGAAGGATGATCACTGTGAAGAAACACCCTCAACATATACCAAGGTAGAAATCAAATAAGTGATCCACTCGCAGCAAGGTACACTGAAAGATGATTATGAAGATCGATAACCAAGATGGGGTCAAAATAGTACGCATGGATGCTATGAATCTAGAAGAGCACTCATGGAAGGAAAAATTCAAGGAAATAAGAGAAAATCCCATAAACAATACTTTGGTAAGGACAAAGCAAACCAAATAGAAAACAAATCCTGACGCTCAAGCATGCAACCATATCATGTATATCTCACTGGAATAATGGTGTACCACAAGATAAGACTACAAAGCATAGTCATAACTTATAAATAAGAGATAGTAAAGGAAAGTTAAAAGGCATCAGTAAAGAGAAAAAATGGAATACAAGGAATACAAATGTATTCATTTTTTGTTCTGCAAATACTTAAGGCGAAGGAAGCATGGGAAGAAAAAAGTATGGTTTCGATTTTCAGAAAGCCATTCAATCCGTGCTTCGACAAAATATAGTTACCAGGGGAGCACTTCGATAGAGTATAGTTATGGAAGCAAATTATAGATGCTTCCAGATCTTGTTGTCCATTCCCACCTTCTTCCTACTTACCATTGCCCTCCTCCTCCTGGGCATTCCTCCTTGACCATCCTGACATTTTTCCTAGTATGCCACCCTCACCCACTACCGCCTCTTATCATTTATCCCCCGTCATTCCATCCATCAGACCCTCACCATCCTTCCTTCTTCACTCTATCGCATGATCAGTGCAATCCCATTCGAATGCCACTAGCACGCCACCCCTTGTCTTCACCATCACGTCGAGTCTCCTCCTATTCGTAATTTGATATTCATGATAAAATCCTAGTCGAACCTCAACAACAAGTCATAGTGATCGGGACAAGTAGAACAAAAAGGAAAAATATAGTGCTGAATCCTTAGTTTCTAGGGTAAACCAAAGAGAGCAAAAATGCCAAATTAATCAATAAAGAGCTCCCTTCAGTCCAGAGAAGAACCTTAACAGTCAGTTCAGAGCCGCACCAGCTAGATAGCATATAGAACAGGTTCAATCAGATGTTGACAAGTGGAGGGCCAGGAATCAACCAAAAATAACAGAATCAAGAACCAGAGGCTATAAGAAGAAGTAGTTGTGTTCAGATTCTGCATCAAGCAATTAGAGAATAGCATTTTTGCTAAGAGGTATACTTGAGTGCCCGGTTAGTTGTGTTGTTGTATTCCCTTTTGTGTCTATTTTCTTTTATTCATTCTTTCTTCCTCCCCTTGCTTTGTAGGATTGTGATAGGAAAGCGTTCAAGAAGCTGAGATCATTTCCTACCTTCTTGAGCCTAGGATTTAGAGACTCTACTTTTACCAGATTAGAACAAGGAGAGTTGGAGAGACCTGTTATATTATTTGAACAGAGTCCTCTTCATTATATTGATGTATTTCTTTAAGAAAAATAGAGTTAAAATGCTTTCCACCCACTCTACATGTAATATTTTATGAAATCAATACAATTCTGGGTTTTATTCCTGTCATATCTTTGTCATTGTACTATGTGTCATTGTGTAATGGGTTACATTATTTGAATGCATTATATACGTTTCTTTTGTTGGTTAACTCTTGATTTTATTGCGATATTCGAATGAGATTAAGAACGCCAATTTTCTTCTCCCCTTCTCTCTATTTCATATTAAAATTGTTGTTAAATTGCTATAACAGCCCAATGAATCTAGGCATCGGTCTACATAAGGCATAATAGTTGGTTGTTTTCATGCTTGGTCATTTTAATAAGAATACTTATAGTTTAATATAAATCTGGAGTGTGCAAATTAGAAGTTTAATTAAAGAATTGTCGTTGGGGTTTCCTTACCCGTTCTGTCGTCTTCTTTAGAAATATTCGGGTTTAGCATAACATGAGGCAGGTCGACCAGACCTGTAATAGCTCGTTGGTTTCAAACGGATTCTTGTAGCATGACAATTGATTTCCTACGGATGCAAGAATCGGTTCCAACATTTTTTGGCACCGTTGTTGGGGAAGACTTAGAAATTTTCAATTATCTTCTTAAATTTTTCTCCAACGATTATTTTTAATCAACGGATGACTAGTTAAAGTAAAGAACCAACATTTTAATTTTCACTTTGTTAGAAGTTCTTTATTTTTCCTATGTCCATAGTTTATTCTTTGAAGTAAGTTCTTTATGTTCTTGATTTTCTTGAAAATTCTCGTTTCTTGATTTTCTTGAATTTTCTCTTTCTTGATTTTCTTGATTTCCCCAAGAACCCACTCCTGTGAGGATGAGAGATAATATCAAGCATTCTTGATAAGAGTATACGTTGTTCTTTCTGCACCCTAGTGCTGGCGACTCTGTTGGACGAACCCAGAAGAAAAATATAAAAAAGGAGAGAACAGAACGTGTTGGCGAACACTAGGAGAAGTGGTAAGGAGCTATTCCCAGAACTCAAAAATCCAGAGGTATTTATACATACCCAGAAATCACCATTTTTCAAGAATTCTACATATTATAGTAGATCTAATTCTAGCGGTAAAAATTACGTAAAGAAAAATCAAAATATTATTACTACTGATATTACTGTTGATGAACGTTTAAATCCTGTTATAGAAGATATATGCAATTGTTCTCATCATACAATAAATAGTAATACTACAGTAGATAATCAATCTGATTACGTTCAAACTACCCAGACCCATACCACCGTAGGTACTACATCTATGAAATTAAATTCAACAGTAGCTATGGCTCAGGGTAATGTTCATTTGTGGAGAACTAACATATATAGACCTTTTGTATTACCAGTAAATTTAAATGCCTTACCCAATAAAGCTCACAAATACCTCCCTAAGTTTTTAGGAAATAGTGTAGTAATTGGAGAGGATCATATCAAAAGTTTCTTATATGCAATGGACAGTCTGGAAGTTGAACATGAAGATGTAGTATTAAGACTGTTTCTGCAGACTTTAGAAAAATATGCTAGAGAATGGTTTAATTCCCTTCCTAACAATGATATCCCAGACTTCACAAAAATGGAAGAGGTGTTCCTAAAGAAGTATGGTGAAAGGAAAAATGAACAATCATTGTTAACCGAGCTAGCCACTATGAAGAAGAAATAAAATGAGGTTGTTAGTGATTTTAACAGAAGATTTTCAAAAACAAGAAACAAAATCCCTGCCAACCTCAAGCCTAGTGATATTCAGTCTATTTATTTTTATAATAATGCTTTTCAAGGAGATTTTAACTATGAATTAAGGCAAGAACAAGCCACTACCATTGATGGTTGTATGGAAAAAGTAATGGATATAGAAAGAAATATGCTTGACAGTGGTAAGATGAAGCCTTATTCTTTAGAAGTTAACATGCCTGAGAGAAAACCTAAGAGAGTGGCTTTTGATATACAAAGAAGAACTGAAATTGATCCTATGGAGAAGTTGACTAGTCAAATGATAGAAATGTTCAACAACATGAGTAATAGGTTAGCAAGAATTGAAAGAAATGGAAATAACGATGAATCTTCACAGACAGAGCGACCACATGTTGACAATCATCCCCCCTTTAAGAAAAATTACAACAAGAATTGGGGAAACAACAATGGTTATGAAGAAGGAAATAGGAATAGGGGTAATGGGAATAACAACTGGAAAAATAGAGATTCTGACAGGGATCATAACAATGTCCCTAACCCAATGCCATCTACCAATGTAGCTAAAGGTTTTCCTTATTTTTGCTCTACTTGTGATGCACCCCATAACCCTAATGCATGTGGAATACACCCGAGTGATCAACGTAATGTAGATATGCATGCAGAATCAGAAGAGGATATAAGAATCAATGCATGTTGGTCCGTTGAATATGAATCTAGAGAAAGGTTGTTTGAAGAAGACATGGATAAATATGCTTCAAATCATCATCCTCAGATCTTAGTAACTGAAGGAACTAAAATCTTGCAGAAATCACATGAGTCAAGATATGATAAGATGAAGCAAGGGAAATTGATTCCCACTACTCAAGAGGTTGAAGAATTAGAGGCAACCCATGTTTTAAATTTGAGGAATAGAACAATCCCTGAAAGAACAAAGAAATTATCTACAAATGAAACAAGAAGATAAATTTTCACCAATAAAAATATCAGTAAAGAGAAAACTGATAGGAACCCTAACAAAATTACTCCTGAGGTAATAGAATCAACAGAAGAAGTCCCCAAAGAAGAAAGTAACAAACCATTGGATATAAAGAAGATAGAATTTGATGTTGGGTTAGAACTCAGTAAGCAAAAATTTAATATCACATTTGGTGAACTTATGAAAAGTCAAACAGAAAACAAGTATGCAGAGCTTTTGGATTAGTAGAGCAGAAAGAAGACCCTACTTGTCATGTTGCTAGACAAAATCAACA
This sequence comes from Wollemia nobilis, assembly GCA_028583015.1. Lineage (NCBI taxonomy): Eukaryota > Viridiplantae > Streptophyta > Pinopsida > Araucariales > Araucariaceae > Wollemia > Wollemia nobilis. The sequence continues at coordinate 1,533,938 of JAQPPZ010000267.1, forward strand.
TGATACAAGATCACCATCTTCTATCAGACCCTTCTACGTGTCATTAAGATATAATTCAGATGAAGGGGAAAGATATGTGATTCATAATTGCATGCTTGACAGTGGAGCTTCACATAATATCATGCCTAAGTTAATAGTTGACCAAATGGGATTAATCTGTACTAGAGATTCTACCCCTATTTTTGTAATGGACAACGGACAAATTCCCTATGTAGGGGTGATAATTGGATTATTAGTTTTCCTAGACCAACACCCCAAAAAGGGCATTGTCATGGATGTAGCAATAGTTGATGTTGACCCATTCTTCTCACTATTACTCAGTAGACATTGGGTAGAACAACTAGGGGGATCAATACAACTAGATTGGTCTTATGCTACCATCCCCATATCAGATAAGGAGAATATAATTTTGAGAAGGGAACCATTCAACAAAAACTCCGTAGAGTTAATTCAAATAGATGAAACCATGATTAACTTAGTTAACTCTATGGAAGAAAAAGGGATGGGAGTCTATTCAATATGGCACAACCCATTCCTGATGGAAGTACCAGATGCAAAGAACATGGATCCAAAAGATATGAGAATAATTGATGCTTAATCAAATCGAGTATTAACCCAAGAAATGTGGACCATGTCATTTGATGGGGCTAAATCCCAATCTGGAGCAGGTGTAGGTGTAAATTTGACTGATATTAAAGGAAATTACCTTGGTATCCCTTACAAATTATAATTTCCTTGCACAAACAATGTAGCTGAGTACGAAGCTTTACTATTAGGGCTAAGGAAAGCAAAAGAGTTAGGTATTAACTACTTAACTATAATAGGAGATGCAAAACTTATTATACTGCAAATAAAAGGCAAATATCAGACCAAGCATCCTAGACTTAAGCAATATAGAAACATAGTACTAGAAGAAATTGATAAATTTTTGGCTTTCAATATTTCATATATTCCTAGAGAACAAAATCATGTTGCAGATCTCTTAGTTGTGAATGCCTCGAGTCTAGATCACCCGGAGATAACTATAGAATATATGGACATGTTTCCAACTATCTCAGTCTATAAACCTTCTGTCCCAGATAACATAGTCTATCTTCGGGTCTTTCAAGATGATATAGATATTAAGGATTTTATGACTTTGCAAAATCAGTATGCATATGTCATATATGATGAAAAAGATGAAGAAAAGCTAAAATATCAAATAGGAGAACCAATAGAAGTAATCCAGTTGAAAACTAATAGAATACCCAAAGGATTGGTGTCTCTTGAAAGCCTATTTGACGATTTTGACAAAGCCTATAAACCTATACGCAGAGAAGTGATATATGAGGATATTAATATTGGCTCAATGAAAGAACCCAGAATAGTGAAAGTAGACATGGCACTACCTGCTAAAGAAAAAGTTGGATATATCAATTTCCTAAAAAGAACAAAGAACATTTTGCTTGGACCTATGAAGATCTAAAAACTTTCAAAATGGATGTGATGACACATATAATACCCTTGAAAGAAGAGGCCAAGCCATTTAGACAAAAACAGAGAAAGTACAATCCAACTTTGCACCCAATAATGCAAAAAGAGGTTCAAAAATTGTTGGACTCCAAGATAATAAGAAAAGTCAGATTTTCCTCCTGGATATCCAATTTAGTACCAGTTAGGAAAAATAATGGATATATTAGTCTCTGTGTAGATTTCGAAAACTTAAACAAGAGTTCATTAAAAGATAATTACCCATTGCCTAATATGGAACAACTGCTACAAGCAGTGGTAGGTTCAACTAGATTGTCTTTGTTAGATGGATTTTTAGGGTACAATCAGATTCGGATAAATCCAGAGGATAGACACAAGGCTTGCATTTACTACTCCTTGGGGCACATTTGAATATCTGAGGATGCCTTTTGGGTTAATGAATGCAGGTGCTACTTTTCAGAGAGCTATGGACTTTGCCTTTAAAGGATTGATGTTTAAAATTGTAGTGGTATACCTAGATGATATCACTATTTTTTCTAAAAATCCAGAGGATCATTTAGAACATTTAACTACGGTCTTTGCTCGATGTAAGGAATTTGGAATTTCTTTGAATCCCAAGAAATGCATATTTGGGACTACTCAAGGAAAGTTGCTAGGACACATAGTTTCAAAAAAAAGGATAAGTATTGATCCAGAAAGAATAGAAGCTATTTCCAAAATTCCCCCTCCTAGAAATTTAAAAGCAGTTAGGTCATTCTTTGGCAAAATAAATTTCATTAGAATATTTGTCCCAAATTTTGCAGAGATGACCAAACCCATAAATGATATGGTGAAGAAAACTAGAGAAATAAAATGGACAACGAAAAATATGGAAGCATTTAACAAAATCAAAGAAGCCATATCAACCACACCAACCCTAAGTTGCCCTGATTATACAAAGGATTTTAATATCTACTCCTATGCATCTGAACATTCTATTGTAGCAGTTCTTTCACAGAAAGATGAAGAAAATAACGAAAGGCCAATAGCCTTTATGAGTTTAGGTCTAAAAGGAGCACATATCAAATACACCTTACTAGAGAAACATGCTTATGTAGTCATCCAATCTTTGGAACACTTTAAAGGTATATTTGGATCAAATAAAGTTTACTGTTGCATTCCTTTCATAGCAATAAAAGATATTTTTTCTCAATCAGAGCCATTAGGAAGACCAGCTAGATGGATGGTAAAACTTTTACAATATGATGTTGAGTTCAAAATAGTAAAAACTATCAAAGGACAGGGTTTAGCAAAACTATTGGCCCAGAAAGAGGAAGAAGGATTTGAAAACGTGCTCACTATAAACGAGGCATATGATATTAGAAGAATAAATAACATTGAGTGCAAATGGTATGAAGAAATTTTGTCTTATCTACAAACTCTGTCATTCCCCAAAAACATGTCAATAAACAGAATGAGATCAATCAAACTTCAAGCTCAAAAATATTATATACAGGATGGCGTGCTATACTGGAAACACCCTGATGGAATATTATTAGTTTGTTTATATGAAAGTGAAGTCCCAGAAATAATTAATGAATTTCATGATGGATTCTGTGGAGGACATTTTACCCCAAGGGCTACAACTAATAAAATTATGAGGGTAGGACATTATTGGCCTTCCATTTTTAAAGATGTATATAAATATGTTAGGAATTGTCATAACTGCCAAGTTTTTGCAGAAAAGAAACATCTAGCAACTATGCCCCTCAAGCCAGTAATCATTGAAGCACCATTCACCCAATGGGGCATTGACTTAATTGGAGAAATCAAGCCTAACTCATCTGGTCAGCATAAGTGGATCATAACAACAATAGATTACTTTACTAAGTGGGTAGAAGTTGCACCTTTGAGATCATATACATCTACCACAATCATCAGATTCCTAGAGGAAAACATCTTAACCAGGTTTGGAGTTCCTCAAAAACTGGTTACTGATAATGCACAATATTTTGTGTCATATGAAATGGTAGAATTTTGTGTTGAATATGGAATTGAATTATCTCATTCTGCTAATTATTATCCCCAAGGAAATGGCCTTGTTGAGTCATAAAATAAAAATGTAATAACCAGAATAAAAAGGTCATTAGGTAAAAATAAAAGAGGGTGGGACAGTGAACTTAAATTTTCTTTATGGGATGATAGGTTTTCTATTAAAATAAACACAAGAAGAACTCCCTACGAGATGGTTTATGGAGAGAAAGCATTATTACCTTCAAAGATAGAAAAATTGGCACTTTCCCTCCTGTTACAAGACCATGAAAACCCCAATCCCATACAGAGAAGGCTTGATAAAATTGTCCTGTTAGAAGAACAAAGAAGAGAAACCCTTAATAGAATGATAGAACAAACTCAGAAAACCATGAAATTATTTAATAAGAAAGCCAAGGGTACTCCTTTTTCTCAGGGAGATATAGTCATCTATTGGGATCCTAAAAATGACAAACATGGTGAAAAAGGTAAATTTGAACCCAAATGGATTGGTCCATACCAAATAGCTCATGTTATCAGTCGAATACATACAAGTTGCAGACCTTACAGGGTGAAATAATGGCTATTCCTATTAATGGCCAACACCTCAAAATGTACAATCCCTATTGAAGGTGAATAAAAAAAGAGAAATAAAATAAAAAAATTGAAAAAGAACAAAAATCCAAAAATAGAGTGTTTCAATTTTAGCTTTTCTTTTCTTATTCAGTTTTATTTTTATTTTACTGTACACATGATATTCTTAGCTTAGTGAGTATATATTACTGTTGATTCCACCAAAAATAATAAAAAGAAAAAAGGAGACTTATTTTAGATTCTGATGAGGTTTACAATTTTCACAAAAAAATGAGTGTTTATGCAATAGTTGTTTGATATGAAATAAAACAGAAGGAAAACAAAGTTGACCGAAACATCATGACAAAAGCCTCACATTACAAATGATATTTAAGGTGAATTCAAAGGTCCTAAGAGCTGAATTATCTTTGAGAGGGTAGTTGAGCCAAAAATCATTACACTCATCTTTATAGCCAGAAACTAATCCTTAACTCAGGCATACTTATTGCACAATTTACTTATATATTCAAGTACCTCTCTCACAAGAAGGAAAAATTAAAAAATAAAGTAAAATTGAGTCACTTCCTGAGATATCTTGGAAAACCTCTACCGGGGCTATAGACGCTTGACTGGCAGTAGGGTAAAACCAAGATGGGATTAGAAGCAACTCTATCGGGGCTATAGACACCTGACTGGAAGTGGAGCCCTGTAGAATGGTGAAAATTTTGAAGAGTGAAATCACATATTAGGCTTGACTATTTTTCTCAGATATGACAAAGTTCTGAAAGATTTAGAAATTAAAAAGAATGCACAAACACACACATGGCCAAAACATGATGAAGTAAAAAAGGCTTTGACAAATTTTTGTGTAATCATATCTTATGACTTAGCCAAAACAAGCATTACAATATATCAAAAACAAAACTCATATGTTTCTACAAATCTGATCCTAGTTTCCAAATTGAATAAAAGGAATTACAATTTTCAAATACTCTATTTGCTCTAAATATCATGTTGTTCATACAGTTTTTCAATATATTATAAAAAATAAAATAAAAAAGAGGAAGGAAAATTTTTCTATTATGCATTTCAAGCTTTACCTGGAAATCAAATTTTGTTGTTTTTTGTTATTTTGTAAAATAAAACTAGGAGATTTTGTGGTTCTCAAGTGCTTCATATTTTCAACACATTTTCCTAGTCAGAGCCTATGTTGGAGCAAAATTTGACTCAACTTTGAAACCCCCAAATTTAAATTTTTGGTTTCAATCAAACTGCTTATACTGCTGGTCATTGCTTAAGTTGTTGTGAGTAATTCAATTTTTTATTGGTTGGTTTGATAAAGTCTAACCTTAGCCTTTTTAATAATGTGGGCTTCATTGTATAAATAAAAGTACCTCAAATGGTTAGGGAAGAAATTTTCAAATTAAAAACCTAAATCCAAAGTCCGACCTTCAATTAAAACTTTCCTTGGGCCTAAAAACCGACAAATAAAAATCTTTTAATCTAAAGTCGGTTAAGTCATTCCACCATAGTCTCATGATCCAAAAGGTCTAAGGTTAAAGCAAGTATTAATTAATCAAAACCTAAGGGTATGCACCCTGCCAAGCTAACAATTGAGCACCTTAGATTAATCCAAAGGCCACGCCGATCGCAGGAAAACGAAGGCGTTACTTAAAATCGAACCAAAGGACAAGTCAAAAGTCAAGCCATGGTCAAAAAGTAAAAATATTGCACCTTAGATTTAATCGGATGGTAGCGCATCACCTGAGAAAATCCAATGGATGTGCACTCACGATAAAATCCAAATGATAAATCAAAAGGGTCAATAAGGTTAACCTAGGGTTTAAAAATCAAGCATCTCTCATTAAATCTGATGATAGCGCTGCATCAAAAATAAATCTAACGAGCACGCTATCACAATAAACCCAAAGGTTAAGTCATAGACCAATAACAAACATGATTAAAGTCCTTGCACCTTTAACAAGATCAACGGACGCGTTGACCCCAAGATCAAATCGACGGTCGCACGTTGTTCGAAGAGTCAAAAATTTAAATGCAAGACTTGATGGTCAAAGGTTTCGATTAAACAGTAAGTCCGACAGATCGGACGATTGCGCCAAACAAAGTACAGATCAACGATTGTGATTGCTTTGATTAAAGTGAAATTTAAAAGTCAATATTAAAAAGGATGCGCCCCATTTGATTAATCGTCGGGCTAGTTACCAAGATTGAACGGTCGCGCTCGATCAATTTTTAATCTAACGGTGGCGCACTAATTGAAGATGCATTAAAGAGTGTTAAGGTTCAAAAAAATTAATTAATGTTAATCATGTAATTAAAAAGGGTTTAATACATTGGCTAATTTTCCCCTTTTGCCTTAATCACGATTAATATTATACGTGCTTTATTAAACTAACTTGCAGGTTGACTAGATCCAACAGCTGCACTTGTCTCCACTCAAAATCCGACGGTCGCACCGAAACCACGAATGGTAAAAGAAAGGCAAAGGTAAAAAAAAAATTAATCATGTTTAGTAAGGGTTTAATACATTGACTAATCCCCCCATTTTTTTGCCTTAATCATGATTAATGGAAAATCAAAAGTTTTTACATTGACTATATGGTGGGCATCTTATTGACAATCTAATGATAGCGCCCAAATTGATCCAAAAATCAACGATCGCGGAGGCTTGTAGTGGTGGCAAAAGACCCAAAGCTAAATAAAGACGCTTTAAGGATAAATCAAATGATGACGCTCATTGATCACCCAGATCCAATGGTGTGCGTACGAAAAATCAACCGAAGGTTAGCCTAAATGTAATTACAAAAGATGATAAAATAAACAAGGTAATAAAGTTTCCCATTATTAAAAACGGAAATACAAGGGCCCACAAAGAGATCTAATGGCGACCACAAGAGAAAAAGCCGTATCATAGTTGAGCCATCGATTAAACAGAGGTGAAGGTTTAAAATAAATATTAAACATTGGATAAATCATGAGTAAACGAGGACCAAAAACAAGATACAAACAATAGACCACCCACGGCAATACCTTCAAGAAATTCGACAGCAGCGTACACCCTGAAGATAACTCAAAAAGTTCTAAGAACATCAAAAGTAGCCATGATAGAGCTTGAGAAGATTGTAAACTGGCAAAATCCGCATACTCATTTGTAAGGAAGATTCGATGGACCGAGCCCCTAAGAGAAGGATGATCACTACGAAGAAACACCCTCAACATATACCAAGGTAGAAATCAAATAAGTGATCCACTCACAACAAGGTACACTGAAAGATGATTATGAATATCAATAACCAAGACGAGGTCAAAACAGTACGCATGGACGCTATGAATCTAGAAGAGCATTCATGGAAGGAAAAATTCAAGGAAATCAGAGAAAATCCCATAAATAGTACTTTGGTAAGGACAAAGCAAACCAAACAGAAAATAAATCCTGGCGCTCAAGCATGCAACCAGATCATGTGTTATCTCACTAGAATAATGGTGTACCACAAAATGAGACTACAAAGCATAGTCATAGGCTTATAAATAAGGGACAGTAAAGGAAAGCTAAGAGCATCAGTAAAGAGAAACAATGGAATACAAGAATATAAATGTATTTGTTTTATGTTCTGCAAATACTTAAGGCGAAGGAAGCATGTGAAGAAAAAAGCATGGCTTCGATTTTTAGAAAGTCATTCAATCCACGCTTTGACGAAATATAGTTACCAGGGGAGCACTTCGACGGAGTATAGTTATGGAAGTAAATTATAGGTGCTTCCAGATCTTGTTGTCCATTCCCACCTTCTTCCTATTTACCACTGCCCTCCTCCTCCTGGGCATTCCTCCTTTACCATCCTGACATTTTTCCTAATATGCCACCCTCGCTCACTACCACCTCCTACCATTTACCCCTCGTCATTCCATCCATCAGACCCTCACCATCCTTACTTATTCACTCTATCTCATGATCAATGCGATCCCATTCGGTTTTCGCTAGCACGCCAACCCTTGTCTTCACCATCATGTCGAGTCTCCTCCAATTCATCATTTGATATTCATGATAAAAACTCGGTCGAGCCTCAATAGCAAGTCATAGTGACCAGGAAAAGCAGAACAAAAGGAAAAATATAATGCTAAATCCTTAGTTTCTAGGGCCAACCAAACAGAGTAAAAAGGCCAAATTCAATCAACAAAGAGCTCCCTTCAATCCAAAGAAGAACCTTAACATTTAGTTCAGAGCCGCACTAGCTGGATAGCATATAGAATATGATCAGTCAAATGCTGACAAGTGGAGGGCCAATAATCGACTAGAAATAACATAATCAAGAACCAGAGGCTATAAGAAGAAGCAACTGTGTTTAGATTCTGCATCAAGCAATTATAAAATAGCATTTTTGCTAAGAGGTATACTTGAGTGTCTAGTTAGTTGTGTTGTTGTATTCCCTTCTGTGTCTATTTTCCTTTCTCGTTTCTTTATCTTCCCTTTGCTTTGTAGGATTGTGATAGGAAAGCATTCAAGAAGTTGAGATTATTTCCTACCTTCTTGAGCCTAGGATTTAGAGACTCTCATTGCTACAGATTGGAACAAGGAGAGTTGGAGAGACCTGTTACATTATTTGAACAGAGTCCTCTTCATTGTATTGATGTATTTCTTTAAGAAAAATAGAGTTAAAAGGCATTCCGCCCACTCTGCATGTAATATTTTATGAAATCAATACAATTATGGGTTTTATTCCTGTCATATCTTTGTCAGTACTGTGTGTCACTGTGTAATGGGTTACATTATTTGAATGTATTATATACATTTCTTTTGTTGGTTAACTCTTGATTTTATTGAGATATTCGAATGAGATTAAGAACACCAATTTTCTTCTCCCCTTCTCTCTGTTTCATATTAAAATTGTTGTTAAATTGCTATAATAGCCCAATGAATCTAGGCACCGGTCTACATAAGGCATAATAGTTGGTTGTTTTCATGCTTGGTCATTTTAATAAGAATACTTATAGTTTAATATAAATCTAGAGTGTGCAAATTAGAAGTTTAATTAAAGAATTACCGTTGGGGTTTCCTTACCCATTATGCCATCTTCTTTAGCAATATTTGGGTTTAGTAGAACATGAGGCAGGTCGACCAGAGCCTGTAATAGCTCGTTGGTTTCAAATGGATTCTTGTAGTGTGACAATTGATTTCCTATGGATGCAAGAATCGGTTCGACAAGGCTAATATAATTTATGGATATGGTAATTATCGCTATTGACTAAGCTCGATCAAGGGTGAAGCGAACACATGGGGTTGTTGACCATGCCTAGCACGTCATAGAAATTACCACCTCTTTTCGTGAGAGGATTTAGCGGACTCGCTTCAACATAGTGAGGTCCACCCCTTTAGGATATCATCTTAGTGAACCTTCCATATAGGTCACCATTCGCACATTGTGATACCATTATATCCTGTGCATCTTTGGGTGTTGCAGGAGGTTTGATATTGACGATATTCCTGACTTGCTAGAGTATCCACTCCATTACCCATGATTCTACATAGGAAGTATCAACATTACAACACACAAAACGAATAGAACACTTTTATTTTCTTAGCATTTATAATTTATTTCGATCTACCATTGTTTGCATGATCACAGACCAGTCTCAACACACTGCACTATATATTGTTTTGCTACACATAGTATGTCACTTACATTAGACACAGTTGAGTCTACATCACACGAGGTTTATCCTTAAAAACCCCTTCTTCACATGCCACTATTTATGTGGTTACTCGTAGTAGAGCGCATGAGCAAGTACGCTCTATGGAGGAATGGCCTCCCCCTTCCTTTAGTCAATCCACTCTTACTCCTTTGATCATGAAGGAGATGATCATAAACACATCTTATTCATGCATAGAATCTGATGCATAATTTAGACACATGATGTCTCACAAGGAGACATCAACTTTGAGCGAAATCCTTGCTACTTCACTCGTAGAAGATTACCCGCTCCTTTTAGCCCCATCCTCACCTAATCCACTAACCACATTCTATGACCATGTGATCTACACAACACCAAGATAATCTCCTCCATCCTTCACCATAGACGATGATGTCATGCCCACTTCACCCACATTTGCACATCCTTTCTTCCAAAATCTATCTCAATCCCTTTTTGAGAATGATTCCTCACTTCTAAATTGTATCCGTCCTGAGGTTGCATCATTCGCTCCTACTATAGGAATGGTGTCTGACCCATCCTACTCCACTGTAGGAAGCTAGAAGCCATCCTTCCAAACTGCACAATAGATCCCTTCCTAGTAGGAACTGTAATCATTCCCTCAAACCTCACACCCGTATGCTTCACAAGAGTATCAACCACCCTCTTCCCAAGAGTTGTTCTTCACCATATCTGAGGGTACCTCACAGAAGCCTCTTTAGACACAAGATGCATAAACCCAAGTGGGAGTATACACATATACTTTCCCCTCAACCCAAGCTCCTACTTCGGTAGCTTATCCCACTTTTTTAGCAGCTTTTCCACCAATCTCCCAAGTATTTGGAGTGTACGACACCCAACCTTTAGAGACACCTTTGCCTATGATGACCTTTAGGATACCACCACCTATTCCTTTTTAGGCTCCCACTACCCATCTCCCTCCTACCTATGGACCGACACCGACAGCTTATCCACCCATTCAACCAAATGATTCCACACATTTTAGCTTCCCTACTTCCTACCCTCCAGGGCAGAGATAGATCCCATATTTTGATACCTCATCTCAACCACCCCTAGCGCTAGTAGTACCAACACCTGCACTACCACCAGCTGCACCTAGCTTCTTTATGCCTCCTCCAGTTTGGTCATCACCACCCATGGCTCAAACAGTACAATAGGCTCCAACCCAACAAGTACCAATACCACAACTGCATGTTTCCCAGTCACAGTACTATTATCCTCAATAGACATCTACCCCACAACCTAGTGTACTCGTAGATACGACAACACATATCACTCAATACCCGCCTTACCAAGATCAGGTACAATAATATTCCCCATAATATTATGAATAAAAATAATACCAATATCTACCACATCCACAGGGACAACCTACCATAGCTTAGTGTCCCACTTCTATGACACCCGAACTTCAACTCTTACGAGATGAAGTTAAAACGTTAAACACATCACAAGCTACAGACAACAAATGCAAGCCTATGATACATTCTACAATGATCCAGGTCATACTAATATGCCTCCTCCAACACAACAATTATATCATACTAATGCACCTCATCCATCCAAATCGCAACGAGCCTGTAGTCCCCGTCCTCCACGTCGACATCGCAATTGGACTCCACTTTTTGAACCTCTTCCTACTTTATTCCAGAAGCTATTTAAGGTTGACCATGTTACATTACCATACATTCAACCCATCAATCCAAATTGACCCAACCCTCGTGGGCACATCGAACATGCCTTTTGTGTTTATCATCGCTAGCTAGGTCACGATGTCCATTCTTGTCGCACCTTTCGTGATTTAGTTGAGAACCTTATCGATAATGGTACCATTCCAGTTTCAAATCTTGTCACACAAAAGGGTCAAAAGTTTCAAAAGGTCGCACCCTTTACTTTACCCTCATCAAATCAAGTCAATCACTAGGTTCAAAAAGGTGCCATCCTTTTGTCAAAGGTTACACCCCTTGCCTCACCTTCATCATAGTTATTTTTCCAAACCTCAGGTTTTTCCAAAATCCTTAGCTAAAACTTTGGAACATTCTTTTTAGAATCCCTTAGCACCTCAAGCTTTTCCAAAATCCTCAACTAAAATTTTAGAATATTCTTTTCAGAATCCCTTAGCACCTCAGGTTTTGTTTAAATATATTTCAATATTTACTCTCTAATTAATTTGATCCTAAACAATCTTATATTGTTAGATTTGATTAATTTAGGCTAGTTGTTATTTGTTGCAACCGTGCCTATTTTGGCCTCGGGTGGTTCCACAACCTCCGGACTAATCTTGGCTTGAATATATTATTTATATTTCATCACATTAATGAAATCTTGTTTCGCTTATCACATGGTATCAGAGCTTCTCTACTCTCTCCACCACTCTCATTTTTAATGATATTGTAGTGGCGGTTTTGAGAGCGAAGCTCTGGAGTCAGAGGAAAGCTTTGGAGGCAATTTTATTTTGGAGGCATTTTTTTTTTTTTAAAGGGCTTCGACCAAAAACTGGTCAATGAGAAGGTCGACAAGTGAAAGGTCGAAGAGAATATCGAAGGTCGACAAGCCAAAGGATCGACCAACAACCGGTCAAAATTGAAATCAAGGTCGAACGACAAAAGCAAAGACAGTGACAGCGAGGCATGAGTGGCGGTAATCACAAAAACCAACTTGATGTGGGAGTAGAGCCTATGCCCTCTCGGGGGAGCATCTTCCCAAGAGGAGATACTCCTCATTGGAGGCTAAGGTTATTTAAAAACATTAGCACCTCGATATCCCATCCATAAGGGATATATTATTTTTTTTTTAACTCTGCAACCTGTCACCAGCGTCACGGGCGTCATAGCAAGTAACCGGTTCAAATTTTTCATTATCATCACAGATGGTGCATGCAAAACCCATTGCGTTTGAAGACATCTGAATGTAATTTTGTTCAATTTCACTGGTTTAATTTCTAAATTTGACCTCATTTCTTCCCTGTTTGACCTCGTTTTTGTCCTGGCAGGCATCACAATCAACCATGGCGAACATTTTTTTTGGGTAAACTAATTTTTTCCAAGGTCTGAAGGGTTGCAAACTTGGTTGTGTTGAAAAATCTATGCAGAGCGCTTAGTTTTTTGGTGGAACAACACCTCAGATCATAGTTGGAAGTGACGGTTTTTTGGTGGAAAACCACTTGGTATTCCAGAACCGTCACCCCTTGCTGCCACCCCGAGCACCTGTTAGAATAAACAGCAATATTATTCACATCTGAGAAGGTTTAAATAATACATTTGCAGACTGAAATAGCCCGGAGGTTACGAAACCATCCGAGGCTGAAATAGAACCTGTTATAACAAATAACAAGTTCAGCCTAATTAATAAAATAATGTAATAACAAATATACGCTAACAAATATAAGCTAACATCCCCCCTTATTACATTATTTGGGTAATAATATAACTACTAGTTATACTAACATCCCCCCTGATTACATCATTTTGCAATACAAAGAGAGCTACGAAACAATTCAAATTTGACACGTGCAAGTGCCTTAGTGAAAATGTATGCAACTTGAGCATCGGTGGGAATGTGCTGAAGCTGAATTCGGTGCCTCGAAACTTCATCTCAAATGAAATGACATTGTGTGTCAACGTGTTTTGTTCTTTCATGATGGATCGGTTTCTTGACTAGGTTCGGAACACCCTGATTGTCGCAAAACAAGTGTATTGGAGATTTGGATGGATGACCCATACTTGTCAGAATGCGATGCAACCATATCACTTCGCACACAGCTTCACGTGCGGTGCGATACTCTGCCTCTGTTGATGAAATAGCAACCACCTGTTGCTTCTTGCTGTGCCAAGAGACAGGACCGGATCCAAGATGAAAAATATATCCTGAAGTTGACTTACGATCATTAAATGATCCAACATAGTCGGAGTCCGTGTATGCTTGCAAGAAGAATTTTTTGTTCCTCTTGTATTCTAGGCCATATTCCATTGTGCCATGGACATAGTGAAGAACACGTTTTGTTGCTTTCCAATGAGTGGTCTTAGGCTCCTGCATGAACCTCGAAAGATAGTTGACAACAAATACGAGATCTAGCCTAGTATTGGTCAGATATATGAGACTCCCAATCAACTGTCGATAGAGAGTACCATCTACCTGAGGTGAATCATCATATCATGATAACTGAAGTCCAGTCTCCATCGGAGTTGCCATTGGCTTGCAATTAGTCATGCGATATTTTTCTAGCAATGTCTTGGCATATTTTTTTTGAGACACTTTGATGGAGTGCTCCTTCTGGCTGAATTCCAGACCAAGACAGTAATGGAGAAGTCCGAGATCTGACATCTCAAAAGATTGACACAAGTCTCTTTTGACAGTAGAGATCATAGTTTTTGAACTCCCTGTAATGAGCAGATCATCAACATAGAGTACAAGCAACACTATCTCATAACCCTATTTCTTAAAATAGAGGTTTGCATCTGACAAACATCTCTTAAAACCATGCTACAGGAGGTGATTGTCCATTTTTATATACCAAGCTCGAGGAGCTTGTTTCAGGCCATATAATGATTTGACCAATTTGCAAACTTTCTGCTGTTGGCCTTCCACTACAAATCCTTCTGGCTAAGTCATATAGACTTCTTCTTGGAGATCACCATTCATAAAGGCACTTTTGACATCCATCTGATGAACTTTCCACCCAAACTGTGTTGCCATAGCACAAATAACTCGAATTGTTGTCATCCGAGCAGTAGGTGCAAAAGTTTCCTCGTAGTCAATGCCTTCCTTTTGAGCATAGCCCTTTGCAACAAGACGAGCCTTATGCTTATCAATTGTCCCATCTACTTTGTACTTGACTTTATACACCCATTTGCAGCCAATGGGTTTCTTTCCATGCGACAGATCGACAAGCTTCCAAGTTTTGTTTTTCATCAAAGACTTATACTCTGCATCCATAGCAGCCTTCCATTGAGGCTCACCGAGAGCAACTTGTACTGATGCAGGTTCAAGATCGTCTATGGAAGACATAAACACCTTATCACTATCAATATCCATATCTTCTGTATCTCTTCGTTGGATCTACAAAAAGTTCTTCAAAATATCGACACAGATCATCAACCCCAGTATTCTCTGTTGCAGCTTTCTCCTGTCGAGCCATGTTGCGAGTACGAGGCCTATCCAAAGTCAAATCTAGTGGAGTAGATAGCTTAGAGTCTTTGATTGTATTTGTATACCACTTTGGATTCTTCTTCTTAGGTTTTGAAGAAGATCCAGAAGAACCTCCAACCTTTGATGAAGGAGATTTAACAACCTGAGTTTCCACAAGGTCTAGGTATACATCTGATGTGTTTGTTGATGTGAAAGCCTCATCAAAAACAACATATCTACTTATGTGAATCTTCTTGGTTAAGGGATCAATCAAA
Organism: Wollemia nobilis; assembly: GCA_028583015.1. Classification (NCBI taxonomy): domain Eukaryota; kingdom Viridiplantae; phylum Streptophyta; class Pinopsida; order Araucariales; family Araucariaceae; genus Wollemia; species Wollemia nobilis. Next base: position 1,549,120 of record JAQPPZ010000267.1, read on the forward strand.
CAATAACCCTTAGAGTGCTCATCATACCCAAGAAGAATACACTTCAATGACTTCTCATCTAGCTTCTTCCTTTTCTCTTTTGGTATGTGCATGAAAGCTTTACACCCAAAAATGCATAGATGAGAAATGGAGGGTTTCCTACCACTCCATGCTTCTTGTGGAGGGTATTTATAGAAGTCCCTGACTCCTTCTCAACAGATTTCTTGAATTGCTAAAAGAATCCAAATGCTTCAGATTTCAGTTGAAGAAAGAATACCCACATCTTTCGTGAGTAATCATCCACAAATAACTAAAAATACCTCTTACCCCCACAACTATTGGGAGTGAAGGGACCGCACAGATCAGTATGAACCAACTCCAGAGGTTTCTTTGCTCTAGTAGAGCTCTTTTCAAAAGGCACTCTATGCTGCTTTCCTGCCAAGCAGTCAGAGCAAACTGGTAAAGTGGTAGAAAGGGAAGGAAGACCCTTAACCATCTCATACTTAGCTCAAGTAAGTAACCAGAACTCAAATGTCCATATATCTTGTGCCATAGGGAAGTTGCCTCCTTTGTAGAGACTGTCATGGAAACATGTGGAGTAGAGATAGTATCTAAGGCAAATAAGCCATGCTTATATGAAGCGGTTGCAATGTTCTTACCCCTCCTGGTAATAGAACAACACTTCTTGCCTCCCTCAACACTAAAGTTCAAAACCATATCTTTGTCCAGAATTTGTGTGACTGACAACAAATTGTTTGCCAATCCTGGAACATAGAGGACTTTATCAATCTGAGACTTGCCATCAGGAAGAGTGACTCGAAACAGATGCCTTCTCCCCGAACCTTGTAGGTTTTATCATCGACAATAGTGACAGGTTTGCCCTCTTTGGCATCAAAAGACTCAAACCACGATTTGTCACCAGTCATGTGCTTACTGGCTCCAGAATCAACATACCATATAGGATCCGTCTGCTTGGACACTGTGGTAGTCATGAGAACTTTGTGAGCTCTCTTAGAATCCATGTCAGATTCTTCAACAACAACATTCACTTGTTGTTTGTTCTTTTGTGGTTTGTTTCGGCATTTCTGTTTTGATTGCTTATTCTTATGCCAACATCTGTTTGTATCATGGCCTTCTTTGTCACAGATCTTGCAATATCTCTTTTTCTGTTGAGGTTGTTGAGTTTGTTTCCCTTTTGAATCCTTTTGTGAATTCCCTCCCTTCTGAAAATTACCCTTCTTCTGGTTCTGCCCTTTCCTGTTGATGTAGAGAGCAGTGTTAGAAGAATCATCTCTCTGTAGTTGGCGTGCTTCCTCCTCTTGAAGCATATTAACCAATTCTACAAAAGTAACTTTTCGTTGTGATACATGAATGGAAGTAATCAACACCCGATAAGAATCAGGTAAAGCTCTCAATACAACTGAAGTAAGGAGCTTGTCTTCAACTAGTTCTCCCAAAGAATTCAACTTTGCTTTCAATTCAGAAACTCTGCAAAGAAAGAATTCAACTGTCTCACCCTGCTTCATGCTCAGACTGTGTAATTGAGATTGAAGAAATAGAATTGTGGAATCATTCTTTCCCTCATATATAGTATTAAGGGCATCCCATGCCACTTTACTAGTTGCACGATCAACAATATGGGGTTAGACTTCATCAGACACAACAAGCAAGATGAGCACTTTTGCTTTACTGTCTAGCTTATCAAAGTCTCTTTGAGCATTAGATGGAGTCGTAGCACCGAAGAACAGGTGAAGGTCCGGTTGTTGCTCCGGATACAACATCCCATAAATCATCCATTGCTAGGATGGCCTTCATCTTATTTTTCCATGGTGTGTAATTAGGACCTTTCAACAACTGATGAGAATCAATCATTAGTTTTGCAGACATGATGAAGGTTCCTTATAACACCAATTGGTCCCCCTTTCGATATACCTTTTGCTAGGCCGTTATACCGTACAAAATACCCGCCCTTACATGAGGGAAACTATAGGTATTTAGAAAGATCAACAAAAATCACCCGCCCTTACGTGAGGGAAACTATAGGTGAGTTTTAGAGATCATACGATACGTGGAACATAAGCAGTACTGAAAGGGAATCACTTTGTTGATGGCACCTACCATAGAAGATTCTTCTCATGCGTGGGCCGTAACTTTCCCTAAACACTATGAAGAATACTTCGTCAGGATTTACGCCTAAACACAAGAGCGATTAAGGGTAGTGGATGGAGTAAAAAAAAATGCAAAATTGGCAAACTTATCTCTCCCCGACGATTTATAGAGAACAAGCTCAGACGTCGTTGTAGTAGCTATATTAGGCGGCGGATACAGTAGCGCAATCACGACAGCTTTACTCGTAAGTGCTGGCCAGAGGTATCACAAATACCAAACGCTGCAGTGCAATAAATTGCACGGATGGGTTTTAATTATTCCAGGGACTTAGGGAGTGAATTTGATTTTAATTTTTAATGTTATAGTGCAAAAACAAATATGCAACATACAACAAAAAAAATGCCCACAGGAATAACCCACTAGGTGTCGGGCACAGCCGAAAATGCACCTTTACAATAATGCCAAAATTGATTTTCAGAAAATTACTCTCTTTCCCCCTTTGATTTTTTAAAAAAAAATACCCCCTTCTTTTTCTTTTCTTTTTTTTTTAATTCCCACAAATGATTTTGAAAATTATTTTATAACCTTAAAGTTAAAAAAATATATTAATTTTAATTTATATAGTTATAAAAAACCTTTAAAGAAAAAATTAAAATCAAATTAAAAAATTTAATTTTAATTTATAAAGGTTAAACTATAGAAAATAAATTAAAATTAAAAAATTAAAGTTTAACTTTAAGGAAAAATAATAATAAAAAAAAATGTGGAAATTTTTTTTTACCTTTGTGGAAGGGGGGTCGGCGGGATTGGAACCCGCGACCTGCAGGCTCCCAGAGCCTTACCGCACAGTCCACCACCAGGTGGACTAGCGGGCTGATCCGACAGGATCAGGGGCCCCCTCGTATTTGAGGAGGGTCCCTAGTCCGCTGCCCGAGCGCGGCCTCTGCTGCTGGTCCCCAGTCCGCTGCCCTGCTGTTGGTCGCGACGACAGCCGCAGCTTGCTCTCCTCCGCTGCGTGTCGCGGCTGCTGTGGTGGTCGTGGCTGCAGCTCGCTGCGCGCAGCACGGGGAGGGGGGGGTGCGGCCACGTCCGCAGGGATTTTTTTTTTTTTTTAAGATAAAAAAACTTTTTTTTTTATTTTAAATCCGTTGCGACGCAGCGGGGGGTGGGGGGGGGCCTCCCCAAGGTCGCGCGGACGCGCGACGTGGCGCGTCCGTGCGACGGGAGGGGGAGGGAGGTGGGGGGCCTCCCCAACGTCGCGCGAACGCGCGACGTGTCGCGTCTGCGCGACGAGAGGGGGAGGGAGGTGGGGGGGCCTCCCCAACGTCGCGCGGACACGCGACGTGTCGCATCTACGCGACGGGAGGGGGAGGGAGGTGGGGGGGCCTCCCCAACGTCGCGCGGACGCGCGACGTGTCGCGTCTGCGCGACGGGAGGGGGGAGCACCCTCAGTCGCTCGTGGATGCGCGACGAGGATTATCCTGTCGCGCGTCTGCGCGCGACGAATATTTTTTTTTTTTTTTTTTTAAAACTCTCTGCGACGCCGCGCGATTGCGCGCGGCGTAAAAAAATTTTTTTTTTTTAAAACTCCGTTGCAGAACGTCGCGTGATTGCGCGCGGCATTAATTTTTAAAAAAAAAATTGCCTTCTCAGCACAGAAAGAAGAAAAAAAATTGCGTCCTCCCAGCACAGAGAAAAAATGCTTCCTCCCAGCTACCAGATGTTGTGTTCCCAGCAAACAAATTTACAGTCGCACGTCCCAGCAAGCGGCTGCAAAAAAAATCTGCACAAGCTCGGATACCATGTTAGAATAAACAGCAATATTATTCACGTCTGAGAAGGTTTAAATAATACATTTGCAGACTGAAATAGCCCGGAGGTTACGAAACCATCCGAGGCTGAAATAGAACCTGTTATAACAAATAACAAGTTCAGCCTAATTAATAAAATAATGTAATAACAAATATACGCTAACAGCACCGCGTGCCACCTTGCTGCCACCCTGAACCACCGCCTGAGCACCGCCCAAGTCGCGGTCGAGGTGGAAGAGCCGCCGCGAGCTATCTTTTGGCTCGTGGCTAAGCTACTTGTAAGAGGACGCCGAGATTAAGTCTCGGATCAGCCCACTGGCTCACTGGTTGTGAGCCGAGTGGTAAGGGCTCCGGGAGCCCTAAGGTCACGGGTTCAAATCCCACCGACCCCCCCCTAAGCTAAGGTATAATTTTTTTTTATTTTTCAAGTTTTTTTTTAATAATATTTTTTTTCTAAAGTTAAAAATTATATAATTTTTACATTATTTTTTATAGTTTAAAGTTTTTTTTTTTTTTTGTAATAATTTTCTACTATATGAAATAATTTTTTTTTTTTTTTTTTACTTTAGTTATAAAAAAATGTTTTAAAAATGCTTTAAAAGGATAAAAAAAAATTTAAGGGGGGGAGTATTTTTTCAAAAATCAAGGGAGGATAAAGAGTAATTTTTTGAGAAAAAACAAATTTTGGCATTATTGTAAAGGTGCATTTTAGACAGCGCCCGACACCTAGTGGTTTATTTATGTGGGCCTTTTATGTTGTATGTTGCATTTTTTCTTGCTTTGCACTACATCATTAAAATTTAAAATCAAATTCACTCCCTAAGTCCCCAAAATAATTAAAACCCATCTGTGCGATTTATTGCAGTGCAGCGTTCGGTATTTGTGATACCTCTGGCTAGCACTTACAGGTAAAGTTGTCGTGATTGTGCTACTGTATCCGCCATCTAATATAGCTATCAAAACAACATCTAAGCTTGTTCTCTATTAATCATCGGGGAGAAATAAGTTTACCCTTTTGCTATTTTTTTACTCCATCCACTACCCCAATCACTCTCGTGTTTAGGCTTAAATCTAGATGAAAGTTTGGATATCCAAAGTTTTTAGGGGAAGTTACGCCCCATGCATGAGGATTGAAGGCTTTCTAAGGTTAGTGCCATCAACGAGGTGATTCCCTTTCAGTACTGCCTAAGTACCACATATCGTATAATCATTAAAATTACCTATAGTCTCCCTCATGTAAGGGCGGGTAATTTTTTTGGTTTTTCAAAATACCTATAGTCTCCCTCACATAAGGGCATGTATTTTGTATGATATAACAACCTGGCATTAAGGTATATCGAAGGGGGGACCATTTGGTGTTATAAGGAACCTTCACAATGTCTGCAAAACTAATGACTGATGCTCATTAGTTGTTGAAAGGTCCAAACTATACACCATGGAAAAACAAAATGAAGGCAATCCTAGAGATGGATGATCTTTGGGATGTTGTTTCTGGAGAAACAATTTTACCTTCATCTACAGCTGGAGCCACAACTCTCACTGCTGATTAGAAAAAATTTGATAAGATAGATAGCAAGGCAAAAGTTCTCATTTTGCTTGTTGTCTCTAATGAAGTTCAACCCCATATTCCTGATTGTCAAAATAGTAAAGAGGCATGGAATGCCCTTAAAACTATATATGAAGGAAAGAATGATTCCACCATTCTATTTCTTCAATCTCAATTACACAGTCTAAGCATGAAACAGGGAGAGGCAGTTGAACTCTTTCTTTGCAAAGTGTCTGATTTGAAAGGAAAATTGAATTCCTTGGCAACACCAATTGATGATAAGCTTCTTACCTTAGTGGTAATGAGAGCATTACCTAATTCTTTTAGAGTGTTGATCACCTCACTTCATGTATCACAAATACAAGTTACCTTTGTTGAGTTGGTAAATTTGCTTCAAGAGGAGAAGGCACGCCAACTATAGCAAGATGATTATTCTAACACTTCCCTCTACACAAAACAGAAGGGCTAGAACAAGAAGAAGGGAAATTTTTAGAAGGGAGGGAGTTCTCAAAAGGATTCAAAAGGGAAACAAAATCAACAAACTCAATAGACTAAGAGATATTGCAAGATCTATGACAAGGAAGGTCATGATACAAACAGATGTTGGCATAAGAATAAACAACCAAAATAGAAAGGCCAGAACAAACCACAAAAGAAAAAGCAATAGAAAGTGAATGTTGTTGTTGAGGAATCTGACATGGATTCTAAGCGAGCACACAAAGTGCTCATGACTACCACAGTATCCAAGAAGACGGATCCTATTTGGTATGTCGATTCTGGAGCCAATAAGCACATGACTGGTGACAAATCATGGTTTGAGTCTTTTGAGGCCAAAGAGGGCAAACCTGTCACTATTGTCGATGATAAAACCTACAAGGTTCAAGGAGAAGGTACAATTTTTGTTACTCTTCCTAATGGCAAGTGCTAGATTGAGAAGGTTCTCTATGTTCTAGGATTTGCGAATAACTTGTTGTCAGTCACACAAATTTTGGACAATGATATGGTTGTACACTTTAGTGTTGAGGGGGCAAGAAGTGTTGTTCTATTACCAGGAGGGATAAGAACATTGCAACCGCTTCATATAAGCATGGATTATTTTCCCTATATGCTATCTCTACTCCAGATGTAGCCATGACTGTCTCTACAAAGGAGGAAACTTCCCTATGGCATAAGAGATATGGACATATGAGTTTTGGTTACTTGAGTTAAGTAAGTATGAGATGGTAAATGGTATTCCTTCCCTTTCTACCACATTGTCAGTTTGCTCTAACTGCTTGGTAGGAAAGCAGCATAGAGTACCTTTCGAGAGGAGCTCTACAAGAGCAAAGAAACCTTTGGAGTTGGTTCACGTCGATCTGTGCGGTCCTTTAACATCCAACAGTTGTGGGGGTAAGAGGTATTTTCAATTATTCATGGATGATTACTCACGAAATATGTGGGTATTATTTCTTCAACTAAAATATGAAGCGTTTGGCTTCTTTTAGCAATTCAAGAAATCTGTTGAAAAGGAGTTGGGGACTTCTATAAAGACCCTCTGCTTAGATTGAGGGGGAGAGTTCACCTCTAAATAATTTTCTGCATTCTTGACTGAAAATGGGATCACACGACAATTAACTACTGCTTATACTCCTCAGCAAAATGGAGTTGTTGAAAGGAGGAACCGTTCCATCATGGAAATGGTTCATTGCATGCTCACAGGAGCTAGAATTGGGCAACAATATTGGGCAGAAGCTATCACCACAGTAGTATATCTGTTGAATAGGGCTCCCACTAAGGCCCTACAAGGAATGAATCCACAGGAAGCATGGAGTGGCAGGAAACCCTCCATCTCTCATCTACACATTTTTGGTTGTAAAGCATTCATGCACATACCGAAAGAAAAAAGGAAGAAGCTAGATGAGAAAACATTGAAGTGCATTCTTCTTGGGTATGATGAGCACTCTAAGGGTTATCGATTGATTGATCCTTTGACCAAGAAAATTCACATAAGTAGAGATGTAGTTTTTGATGAGGCTTTCACATCATAAAACACATCAGATGTATACCTAGACCTTGTGGAAACTAAGGTTGAGAAGTCTCCTTCATCAAAGGTTGGAGGTCCTTCTTCATCTTCTTCATAACCACAGAAGAATAATCCAAAGTGGTATACAAATATAATCAGAGACTCTAAGCTATCCACTCCACCAGATTTGACATTGGATAGGCCTCGTACTCGCAGCATGGCTTGATAGGAGAAAGCTGCAGTAGAGATTATTGGGGTTGATGATCTTTGTCAATATTTTGAGGAACTTTTTGTAGCTCTAGAGAGAGATACAGAAGATATGGATATTGATGATGATAGGGTGTTTATGTATTCAATAGATGAACTTGAACCTGCTTCAGTGAAAGATGCTCTTAGTGAGCCTCAGTGGAAGGCTGCTATGGATGCAAAGTATAAGTCTTTGATGAAAAACAAAACTTGGAAGCTTGTCGATTTTCCATACGAAAAGAAACCCATAGGCTGCAAATGGGTGTACAAAGTCAAGTACAAGGCAGATGGGACAATAGATAAGCATAAGGCCTGACTTGTTACAAAGGGCTATGCTCAAAGAGAAGGCATTGACTACGAGGAAACTTTTGCACCTACTGCTCGGATAACAACCATTCGAGTTCTTTGTGCTATGGCCGCACAATATATAGAACTTGACGAAGCACTTTGAACATTCTCATTGATTTGCATATAAAGGTTACAATGTGGTTGATTAACCACCAAGTTGGTTAATCAACTAATTCGGAGAACGCCTATGTGCGTTATTTTAATATTGCTACTAATAATGTGATACAACATATGCTAACATCCCCCCTTATTACATTATTGGCAAATTCCAATAGTATCTCGAAATTTTTCATATTTGATACGTCCAAGTGCTTTGGTAAAGATATCTGCAACTTGCGCATCAGTAGGAATGTATTGAAGTTGTATATGGTGCTTTGGAACTTCATCTCGAATAAAATGACATCTGGTATCAACATGTTTGGTACGTTCATGAAAATTTGGATTTTTGACAAGATTCAAAACACCTTGATTATCGCAAAACAAATGAAGTGGAAGATTCTTTGGAAGGCCCATGTTTGTAAGAATGCGACTTAACCACATTATCTCGCAGACTGCTTCACTGGCTGCACGATATTCTGCTTCTATAGAAGATAAAGCAACCACATGTTGTTTCTTACTGTGCCATGAGATTGGTCCAGACCCGAGATGAAAAACATATCCAGAAGTGGATTTACGATCATCAATAGATCTAGCATAATCTGAGTCTGTGTATCCGAGTAAGAAAAAATCATTATTCTTTCTATATTCCAGGCCATAATTTGTACTACCACGAACATAATGAAGAACTCTTTTTGCTACTTTCCAGTGACTCATCTTAGGCTCTTGCATGAATCTTGAAAGATATCCCATAGCAAAACTGAGATCTGGCCTGGTATTTGTTAGATATAGGAGACTCCCAATCAACTGGTGATAGAGAGTTCCATCTACCTGAGGTGACTCATCATATCGAGATAACTTAAGTCCTTGCTCCATTGGAGTTGCTTTGGACTTACAATTAGTCATCCGATATTTTTCTACTAAAGTCTTGGCATATTTCTTTTGTGTTACTCTTCTTGAGTAAATTCTAAACCAAGACAATAGTGCAGAAGTCCTAGATCTGTCATTTCAAATGATTACTTCAAGTCATTTTTCACTAAGCCAATCATACTTTTTGAGCTTCCTGTGATGATCAGATCGTCTACGTAAAGTACAAGGATCACTATATCAGAACCATTTTTCTTGATATAGAGATTTGCATTTGAAGGACTTCTTTCGAATCCATGCCGCACAAGGTGATTGTCTATCTTGATATACCAAGCTCGAGGAGCTTGTTTTAGCCCATACAAGGATTTGATCAATTTGCATACTTTTTGTTCTTCCCCCTTGACCACAAATCCTTCTGGTTGAGTCATGTATACTTCTTCTTGTAAGTCACCATTCAAGAAGGCACTTTTAACATCCATCTAATGCAATTTCCACCCAAACTAAGCTCCCATGGCACAAAGTACTCGAATGGTAGTCATTTTTGCAGTAGGGGCAAAAGTCTCTTCATAATCTATGCCTTCTTTCTGAGCATATCCCTTTGCAAAAAGCCGAGATTTATGCTTATCAATAGATCCATCTACCTTATACTTCACTTTGAACACCCATTTGCAGCCTATGGGTTTCTTTCCTATTGGCAGATCGACTAACTTCCAAGTATTATTTTTAAGGAGAGACTTATGTTCTACATCCATGGCCTCTTTCCACTATGGTTGATCAAGTGCAGATTGAACCGTTATGGGTTCATTTGTATTCAATGTAGACATATAAATTTTTTCTCCATCCTCATCTTCTTCTCTATCATTTTCTCGTACTCCATTGCCAAATCATCAAAGTGTTGACAAAGTTCGTCAACCTCTCGAAGTAGATTCTTCTGCTCTCATCTGTTGAGTCATACTGCAAGTACATGGCCTATCAAGAGATAGATCCGGAAGGGATTTCAACTTAGCATCTCTCAAAGTGCTAGTATACCATTTTGGAACTTTCTATTTTTTTTTGTGGAAATTGAACCTCCTTCTTAGGTTCTTCTTCATCTAGGTATACAGTTGTGGATGTGTCTTTTGATGTGAGGACTTCATCAAATACAACATCTCTACTTACATGTGTCTTATTGGTCTTAGGATCAATCAATCGATAACCTTTTGAGTACTCATCATAGCCAAGAAAGATACACTGCAGGGTTTTCTCATCTAGCTTTCTACTTTTCTATTTTGGAATGTGCATGAATGCTTTACATCCAAACACCCTCATATGAGATATGGAAGGTTTCATACCACTCCATGCTCCTTGTGGTGTTTTTCCTTGTAGAGCTCTAGTGGGTGCTCTATTTAGGAGGTATAATGTTGTGTTTATTGCTTTCGCCCAATATTGATCCTCAAGATGTGCTCCCTTTAGCATACATCGAACCATTTCCATAATGGAACGATTTCTTCTTTTTGCAACTCCATTCTGTTGAGGTGTATAGGCTATAGTCAGTTGTCTTTTGATCCCATGTTTCTTAAGGAACTCTAAAAACTCTTCAAAGGTATATTCCCCCCCTCGATCTGAGCGAAGGGTTTTTATCAAACATCCCGACTCCTCAACAAGTTTCTTGAATTTTTGAAAGTAGAGAAATGCTTCTGATTTCAACTGAAGAAAGAAAACCCACATCTTTCGTGAGTAATCATCAACAAATAGTTGAAAATACTTTTTCCCACCATAGCTGGTTGGCATAGGACCACACAGATCGATAAGTACCAGCTCTAAAGGTTTTGAAGCTCGAGAGGAGCTTGTCTCAAAAGGTACTCGATGTTACTTCCCTGTTAAGCAATTTGAGCAAACTGGTAAGATAGATGAGAGTGGTGGAAGACCTTTTACCATCCCATATTTGTATAATTCAAGCAAATATCCAAAACTGAGATGCCCATAACATCGATGCCAGAGAGAGGTGGCCTCCTTTGTAGTTGTAGCCAAAGCAACATGCGAATTAGAAAGTGCATCGAGAATGAACAAGCCATTCTTGTAGGATCCAGTTGTAACATGTTTACCACTGTGTGTGATAAAACATCTCTTCTTGCCTTTGACAACTCGAAACACGACATCCATGTTTTTATCCAACATTTGTGTGATTGAAAGCAGATTATTGGCTAAGCTTGGAACATAGAGAACCTTCTCAATCTAAAAATTACCATCAAGAAGGGACATAGAAATATTCCCTTCTCCCTTAACTTGATACACCTGATTGTCAGCAATTGTAACTGGCTTACTCTCTTTCTCCACAAAAGTATCAAGCCATGATTTTTCCCCAGTCATGTGTTTGCTAGCTCTTGAATCAATATACCATACAGCATCTATCTGGGAAGATGAAGTATGATTCATGAGCACCTTGTGTGCTCTTTTAGAGTCAGAATCTGAATCGGACCCAGGAGGATCTGAGTCAGAGTTGGAGTCAGCATAAGCAACATGGCCTTTAGATTGCTTATGCCTATTGTATTTCTTCTTGTTCTTGCCCTTCTTTTGAGAACCTCTATCGTTTGGTTGCTTGTTTTTGAACCAACATCTGTTGGTGTCATGATTATTCATATCACAAATTTTGCAATATTTTGCATCTTTTTGCTGATTTTGCTTCCCTTTTCCTTTGGAAGAAGCACTCCCTTTTGAAAGCTGGCCTTGTTTGTTACCACTTTGTTGTGTGGAAAGAGCATTATCTCGGCACATCATCTTTCCGGATCCGAGTTGCCTCCTCGATCCGAAGCAAGTTTACCAGTTCCACAAATGATACTTGTCTACCGAAACAAGATGAGAGAAGTGATCAACATCTTGTAGGAATTTGGTAATGCTCTCAAGATGACAGAGTTCAAGACATCATCATCCACCAGTTTTCCCATAGCATTTAATTTTTCTTTCAAGTCAGCCACTCTGCAAAGGAATAGATCAACTGTTTCCCCAGAATTCATATTGAGATTACGTAGTTGAGTTTGAAGATGGAGAATAGTGGATTGATTCTTGCCTTCATATACTGTGATCAGGGCATCCCAAGCTATCTTACTAGTTTTTGCATCACAAATATGAGGCTGTAGCTCATATGTAGTAGCAAGCAAGATAAATACGAGACTTTTCTTGTCTTTTTTATCCCAAGCATCTTGATCTATTCCTACTGTCTAAGGATGTTTTTCAGTGCCAGTCACTACATCCCATAAATATTCCAACTGAAGTATGGATTTCATCTTTGTCTTCCATGGAACAAAGTTAGGACCTTTCAACAATTGTGAATCTGAGAGATACTTATGAATTGTGGCCATTATGAAGGTTCCTTATATCACCAATTGGTCTCCCTTTATTTATACCTGGGATCTTTATACTGTAACCATTCAATATACACCCGCCCTTACGTGAGGGAAACTATAGGTATATATGAACAATATACTACTCAATATGTACTCACCCTTACATGAGGGAGACTATAAGTACAAATGAGAAGCACAATATATTGAACATAGGCGATATCGAAAGGGCATCGTGTTGTTAATGACACCTACCATAGAAAGTTTTATTTCGCATGCGTGGGGCGTAACTTCCCCTAAACACTTTGGAAAAAAACTTTCGTCAGGATTTACGCCTAACAACAATCACGATGTGGGTATGAAATGGGAAAAAAAAACTAGTTTGCCTTATTTCTCCTCGACGATTTATAGAGAACAAGCTCAGATGTCGTTGTTGCAGCTATATTAGGTGACGAATACAGTAGTCCAAAGCACGACAACATTACCTGTAAGTGTGGACCAAAGGTATCTCAAATACCGAACATTGCTGTGCAATAAATTGCACAAATAGGGTATAAATTTGGGGTCTTATACTTTGTTTAATTTATGATTGTGAATGCAAGAAAACAGAATATTTAAATGCAGAAGAAATAATCATAAATGCCCATAAATTTTAGCACCTATTACAAACCTAGCAAATATTCTGCCAAATGGTTTGATTTCCCCCATTTATCTGATAACTTTGCAAATGAATTATGGAATTATGTGAAGAAAATGAGATCTCCCCCCCTTCAATTTGCAAATGAGACAAGGCATGGAAAAAAATACCAAAAAACGAGGTGTTCAGGTGTCAAATCACCATGTTTGGGCTTCAACAAAGCTTTATTTCGTCAAATCACCATGTTCGGGTGTCAACTGCTCTTGGAGGGCGTCAACAACCCCTTTCTTGTCGTCACTGAGGCTCGCAGGGCATCAAAAAACTCCGTTCCAGCCATCACTGGGGCTCGCAGGGCATCATAATGCCTTTCCCGTCATCACCAGAGCATGTAGGGCATCAAAAATCCTATCGTCGTCGTCACTGGTGCATTCTAGGCATCAAAAAAATGTCCCCGAAGGGACTGGAACTCGTAACCTCCTGGCAAACAGGCATCACACGTACCACTTGAGCTAGAGGGCCCGACGAGGATAGACAGGAATCTGGGACGTATTGACAGCGGCGGAACCGGAGAAAGGGAAAAAAAAATTTAATCCCACATGGCCTATGCGGCCACTATGGGAGGGTTTAAAACTTCTACAACCGACTATTGTTTTCGGTTGCCTTCAGGCAACCAACCCCTCCCTTTTGCCTCCATAGCCATCGTCGAACCACTTTGATCCATGAACCACCCTGATCCATCATCCTCGGTATATGTGTTCTGTCAGTCTATCATCCGTCGGTCTGTTGTCAGGTCTGCCAGTCAGTGTCATCCGTCTATGGGCTATTTGTTGTTAGGTCCACTAGTCTGTGTCATCTGTTCTATGTCATTCATCTGTGGACTTTTTGTTGTCAGGTCTGCCAGTCTATGTCGTCCTGTCTGTGTCATCCAGTCTGTGGTTTGTCTATTGTCAGGTCTGCCAGTCTGTGTCATCCTGTCTATGTCGTCCAGTCTATCCTCAGTCCGCCAGTCTGCCAGTATCGTTTGTCTACATCCATGGCTCTGATGCCATATAGAACTTGACGAAGCACTTTGAACATTCTCATTGATTTGCATATAAAGGTTACAATGTGGTTGATTAACCACCAAGTTGTTTAATCAACTAATTCGAAGAATGCCTATGTGTGTTATTTTAATATTGCTACTAATAATGTGATACAACATATGCTAACACAATATAGGTGGAAAGTGCACCAAATGGATTTCAAGAGTGCCTTCTAAATGGTGATCTCCAAGAGGAAGTCTACATGACTCAACTGGAAGGATTTGAAGTGGAAGGCCAATAGTAGAAAGTTTACAAATTGGTCAAATCCTTATATGGTTTGAAACAGGCCCCTCGAGCTTGGTATATAAAAATGGATAATCACCTACTGTAGCATGGATTTAAGAGATGTTCGTAGGATGCAAACCTCTATTTTAAGAAGCAAGGCTCTGAAATAGTGTTGCTCGTACTCTATTTTGATGATCTGCTCATAACAGGGAGTTCAGAAACAATGATCTCTACTGTCAAACAGGATTTGAGTAAATCTTTTGAAATGACAGATCTCAGACTTCTCCATTACTATCTTGGTCTAGAAGTGAACCAGAAGGAGCACTACATCAAAGTGTCCCAGAAAAAATATGCCAAGACACTACTAGATAAATATCACATGACTGATTTCAATCCGATGGCAACACCAATGGAATCATGAATTCAGTTATCACGATATGACAAATCACCTCAGGTAGATGCTACTCTCTATCGTAAGCTTATTGGGAGTCTCATATATCTGACCAACACTAGGCCAAATATCGTATTTGTTGTCAACTATCTTTCGAGGTTCATGTAGGAACCGAATACTACACACTAGAAAGCAGTAAAGCGAGTTCTTCACTATGTTCGTGGCACAATGGAATATGGCCTAGAATACAAGAGGAACAACAAATTCTTCTTACAGGGATACATAGACTCCAACTATGTCGGATCATATGATGATCGTAAATCAACTTCAAGATATTTGTTTCATCTTGGATCTGGTCCTATCTCTTGGCATAGCAAGAAGCAACAGGTGGTTGCTATCTCATCAACAGAGGCAAAATATCGTGTCGTACGTGAAGCTGAGTGTGAAGTGATATGGTTGCATCGCATCTTGACAATTATGGGTCTTCTATCAAAATATCCAATACACTTGTTCTGCGACAACATGGGTGTTTTGAACCTTGTTAAGAATCCAGTGCATCATGAAAAACCAAGCACATTGATACACAATGCCACTTTATTCGAGACGAAGTACCAAGGCATCGAATTTAGCTTCAGTACATCTCCACCAATGCTCAAGTTGTAGACATATTCACTAAGGCACTTGCACGTGTCAAATTTGAATTGTTTTGCAATTCTCTATGTATTTCAAAATAATGGGGGGATGCTAGTATAGCTAGTAGTTATATGTTTCCTCAAATATTGTAATAAGGGGGGATGTTAGAATATATTTCAATATTTACTCTCTCTAATTAATTCAATCCTAAACAATCTTATATTGTTGGATTTGATTAATTTAGGCTAGTTGTTATTTGTTGCAACCACACCTATTTTGGCCTCTGGTGGTTCCACAACCTCCGGACTAATCTTGGCTCGAATGTATTATTTATATTTCATCACATTAATGAAATCTTGTTCCTCTTCTCATAGGTTTTTCTCCAAAATCCTCAGCTAAAATTTTGGAACATTCTTTTTAGAATCCCTTACCACCTTAGGTTTTCTCCAAAATCCTCAGATAAAATTTTGGAACATTCTTTTTAGAATCCCTTACCACCTTAGGTTTTCTCCAAAATCCTCAGCTAAAATTTTGGAACATTCTTTTTAGAATCCCTTAGCAACCTAGGTTTCCCCAAAAACCTCAGTAAAACTTTGAATAGGTTTCTCCAAAAACCTTAACAAAAATCTGGATAGGTTTGTCCTAAAAACCTTAGCAAAAATAGCCTAGCCTAGCCTAGCATAAGTATAGCACACTCACAACCTAGCACATGCATATTAGTCACATACGCCACTACATGTTAAATCACACAACTTTTGTCATCGCCTGAGATAATCCATTTCTATATATGATGAACAAAAGTTATCATAATTCATGCACAGCCAAATGGATCATGCTCCTAACTGAATTTGACCTCGAATTCATATCTCAAAGATCCATCAAAGGGTAAGTCATCGCCGACCAATTGGTCGAAGCCCCTCTAATTGAAAATCAACCCCTCATCATCCAACTCCCTGATGATTCCATATTCCACATAACCGAAGTTGAAGAATATGTCAAACCCGAAGTCAAAGCCGACCTCACCATGTTCTTCGACGGTTCCAGGTGTCTCCACACTAGGGGTGTAGGCATTATCTTCTTTATGCCTGAAGGATAACCACTCCCATTTTCATTCAAAATTGATTTCCCTTGTACCAATAACAATGCAAAATATGAAGCCCTAATCCTAGGACTGAAACAAGCACACTCTATGCACATAAAATGCCTCCACATCATAGGCGATTCACTTTTGATATTCAATCAAGTGTAGGAACTCTGGCTATGTAATTGTCCAATTCTCCAATAATACAAGAAAATTGCCCAACAACTCCTATCCCAATTCGAATGGTATTACCTCGAAGTTGCTCCACGATAATCAAACTATTTTGCAGAGACTATGGCCTCCTTAGGGTCCCTCATCCCACAAAACCCAACATCCGACATAACATCTATATCCATTCATACACTTACGCAATCTGCTATATCACCCAAGCCTCCTAGAGATGATGGTGGTGTGTATGTGGTAAACATCGAACCTCACGACCCATGGTTCTCGTAGATCAAAGAGTACATCAAACTAGATTTCCTACCATGTGATTTTTCCCACACCCAACGTCGAACCTTTAAACAAAGAGTGATCCACTACACCTTGTTGGGGGACATTCTTTATCATCGTAGCTATGATGACATACTATTGTGTTGCCTAGAACCACAATAATCACAACAGGTTGTACAATAAATCCATGATGGTACTTGTGGTGGTCATTTCAATGGCATAACAATCACTAAACACATCCTCTGCATGGGTTACTACTGGCCCAAAATGTAGCAAGACTGTTGCAAGTATGTCAAACGTTGCATCAAATGCCAACAACATGCCAACTTAACACATTTACCATCCCAAGCACTTCAACCTATCCAATCCATGTGGCCCTTCTCCCAATGGGGCCTGGATCTAATTGGAAAAATTACACCTGCCTCCTCTAGCAATCATAAATTTATCATCACAACAACATAATATTTTACCAAGTGGGTCAAAGCCATCCCACTGGTCCAAACTATAGGAGCCAAAATTACAGCATTCATCATGGAGCATATCATATGTCGTTTTGGAATTCCCTCCCAAATCATTTTTGATAATGGGAAATCCTTTAAAAACAAGATTTTTTGAGCCTTGTGTGAAAAATTTCACATACACCATAGCTTTTCGACCCCATATTACCCTCAAGGAAATGGCCAGGCAGAAGCCACAAACAAAACCATCTGCTCTATTCTCCATAAAAATGTAGCAGTCTCACTAGGACTGGCATAATCAAATGTTGCTAGCCTTGTGGGCATATTGTACCAGCATTCATTCTCCTACTAGGGCAATACCTTTTTCACTTGTATATGGGGCAGAAGTTGTCATGCCCCTTGAGCTTGAGATACCCTCTTTACGAATATCTATGAAATATTTCATTGATAAAGAAACCATTCGCCAAGCTTGTCTAGATCAACTAACACTCCTCGATGAACGTCACATCCATGCCATCGAGCACACACGAGTATATCAAGATCACTTTCACCATGCCTACAATAGTAAGTTACATCAGCACAAGTTTAATATTGGCAACTTGGTTCTCAGAGAGAACCAGCAAACCACAAGTCAACCTCGCTAGCAACACGATAAATTTACCCAAACTGGTTAGGCCCATTTATTATCACACATAAATACGGTTCATGAACATATCATCTAGCCAATATTGAAGGTCTTAATGATCCTGAACCCATCAACATATTGTACCTTCATGCATTCAATACATGATGCATAAACATAGTCACCATCACGAGTGTCACACAATATTAGAAGTAAATCACTAAACACATCACTATGTGAATATGTTATTTATGCTCTATTATTTCTTTATACATGTACGTTTCACCTTTCTACCATTTTTATGCTCGGGGTATTTGTTTTTCCTTTAGTATGACTTACATCATCAATAGGAGATCTCTATAGCGGCCTCACCTACCACCATGCAGGGCCATCCGTAGCCATAGTAAAAACCCATTACATTGGTCGATCTCGCTCGACCACCAGTCGCCCTTCACACCAGGCACTCCTCGCATTCATCTCATTCAGGTCATCATACCTCACCTCGACACCATTCCCCTCACCAATGAGGTTCATCCTATTTGCCACACTCTGGCGATAGCCAAGTCACCATGTCCTCTTTCGATGACAAAGAGGAATCAGCCCAATCCCAAGCACAAGGGTCACCCTCCCATCTGTCTGATGATCTCAAACGTTGGTATTCATCTATAAATCATCCCATCATCCCATAAGATCCTATCATCCACCTAATAGGGAGTATACACCTCATCCACCCTGCCCTGCATTTCTACCCACTTTGCTTCCCAATGGCGAGTCTACCTATGCCCAGGATTTGTAAGCCCATGCGGCCCAAGCTGCTCAAGCTGGTCGTGCAAACATGCCCCCTTGCCATTCACATCACCTCTTAGAGCCATCGCCTATGCTATCGGTCCTCAAGACACCACCTTTGCCATTACGAGGTATATCATCCCAGCAATGCTTGCAATCACCACAATCATTCCACTATGCTTCTTCATCATCCCAGTTGCACCCATTTTCTACCACGCATCGGGTTATTCCATTTGCATTGGAATCTTGATCGTCCCTTCCCCAATACCATCACCACCACACCATGAGATACAACATCTCATAACCCATATCAAAGCTTTGGAATTTTAAATGAGCCACTGCCATTGCCACGTTCACCCACGATAGTCTCCCATGACCCGCCCATCCTCACCGTCACCCAGACCCATGCCTCCATTACCATATCATCCTTCACCCAGGCCTCGCTCACATCCAGCAGACCCATACATCTATCCTATGTCTACTCCACACATGTCATTCTATGAAATGTTCCATCATCTCATGCATTAGGGCCTTATTGACCTACCCGAGATTCAGCCTGTTGATCCCTCACGTCCTAAACCACACAACTACAATGAGAATAAATTTTGCATTTACCATCGCCAACCAGATCATGATATCGAAGAGTGCAGAGCATTCAAAACCTTGATGCACAACATGTTGCATGACGAGCGTACGCCATCACCAGAGAATTCTTTTCTATTTAGCCGACTTCTAAGTCCCCCACGTCACATTACCTCTAGAACATTACCACCCCACAGTACCCTAATAGCGCCCGTTACATACACAATATATCAAATTATAGTAGCAATCACAACCCAAGCCGCATCATCACTTCACCATCCCACTCCTGATCAGACCCACACCATTTTGCCTGACAATAATTTCAGTTACTCTTCTTATTCTATCTCATTCTTTTACTTCTTATATACGTTGATTCGTTTATTCTCCTATATTTTTTGGCTTTTAGTGATCCCCATTTCTTGATTGGTTA
Organism: Wollemia nobilis; assembly: GCA_028583015.1. NCBI lineage: Eukaryota > Viridiplantae > Streptophyta > Pinopsida > Araucariales > Araucariaceae > Wollemia > Wollemia nobilis. The sequence goes on from JAQPPZ010000267.1 coordinate 1,568,824, forward strand.
CCAATGTCCACTTCTTCTCACTTATTCCACCTGTACATTCCACTCTCACATATTACTTCTTTTTGGCGACTATTACATACATTTATACATCTACTACACACACCCCACATGCTAGGGCAACCATGATCCTAGCATCGCACTTTTTGTCATCATTACACACTTTACTCATCTATAAATAGGTTCTTCTAGAATTCTCCTTCTGCACAATGTAACTTTCCTCTTTTAAATATTGTATTCCTCCACTTGCATCATTTATATTTACATCCATTGCACATATTCATATGCTTTATAGTTAAAATTTTAATTCATGTTTGTACATTCTCCCCAAAAATGCGCCTCAAAAGGAATAATACATGCATTTTTTAGCATCACCACCTAGATGTCCATTCCCCCTTTTCAAGATCAGGGTATACATAGGTGTTGTGTTTAATTTTGACTATTCTGTAGTTAAGGAAATCAAGTGTCACCCATAGCTACTGAGTCTTATACATTCTTCTTATGGTCCTTTAGGATGGTTCAACTTCTCTCATAGATCACTCACAACAGGTTACACATTAACAATTTTGAGCCTAGGAAAGAGGACATCTTGAGTATATATCGCCATCTAGTGAACGGTATCCCTTGCTCGTCCTATCGCCTGCATGGTCAATATACGACCTGGGGATAAACAAAGGGATCAAGCATAAGCAAAAATAAACGATTGGGTAGAAAAAAACTTCATCGCCCATACAAAAAGAGCACCACAAGAATATAAAAACAAAAATAAAAATAAAAAAATAAAAGAAAAGAAACGAAAATAGTACTACCACAATCAGATAGGTTAACATTAGAACAAGGACAAAAAACAAAATAAAACGCCTCTTGACATCACCCATGTTATGCTTATCACATTTGGTCCTTAGGTTCAACATAACACCATGGGATGATTCTCATTGCTAGCAATAGGCTCCAAGAGCCTACCTACCAGTGGAATAGTCTTACAGGTGACAACACATCTCTCACATTAGCATCTCACTTTTGTAGAGATCATTGTTGTGGATGGATGAGCTAGCTAGTGTGGTAGCATCTACAACGGGTTAATCCTACCTCCCTCAAAATGGATAAATTAACCTTACACATTCACACACATAGGTCCAAGACAAACTTTGAACCAGCCCAATTATGTTATAAGTTACCACAAAACTTGTATAGCTAAGGGTTTGGAATTTGATTGTCATAACTATGTTAGTCAAAACCATTACACATGCCTTACATTATCCACCGTCCCTAAAATCATGGAATGGATTGCATCCATACAGGTAAATGCCACGATACAAGTGTTTCCTTGGCATATTTCAATAAGTCCATACATGCACCCATGCATCTATGTCATATACATTTGCTACACCTTATAGTTATGCATTTGTCTTAAATACATCCACGAAATCACATTACATTATGCATTCATACTACATACATTCCAAAATCAAATTATAACATTGCATTTATTCTATGTACATTCACAACAACATCACATTCGATATCACATCACACTGCATTCGAAACATAATCATGCATACTATTCTACAATTTATTCATATGAAAGAACAATAATAGATCTAAACCATTCACACATATGTATCTATTAATCATACATACCTACGAACTATATTGTGCTATCTACACAAATATAAACTCAATACATTCCAAACCATCAAAATCATAAATCATATATAACATCCAAAATCAAGGTATATATATATATATATCATCATCAAAAAATGCTCGAAGGCTACAACTTGGGACCATGCCCATCACATATAACATCCAAAATACCCATAGGTACAATCAAAGATATAACTCCTAAATTTCACCACGAGTCTCCCCATGCCTCTCCTAACTCCCTCGCCTCTTCGCAACCTAGCTCGACTCTGCAATGAACTCTGGAACTACATTGACTACATGCTGCTCCACAGCAGGTAGATCCTGCACCTCATCCCTAGCACCAACCTCTACTATTGGAGCAACACTGCGCTGACTCTGATGTGAGGGTGCTCGCACTCATGGCTATGTCCCAGACTGTGACACCACCTGTGTATAATTAGGAAGAGGAATCTCGCGCACCAATAGAGAAGTATCGCACAATAATTTCTTGGTAGTCTTTGCACCTAGCTGACCAGGCTCGTAATCGTCTGAGCCTGCCTCACCATCATGACTCTCAACTACTTTGTCTTAGTTTGTTGCCTAACCATATCAGCCCTCAACTGCTCCACCTCAGCCTCCAACTAACGAACTCTATCCCATAGCACTCGTGCCTCATCCTCTGCATCTCCCCTCACCAGCATATCGATAGGAATATGTTGTGCCACATCCATGAACACACCAATATCAATGGTGTCATCCATGTCACCCATAATATTAGTGGCACCTACCTCCTCCTCCCTCCAAACAACCTACCCCATATCCACATCAACATCCACGGGCACTTGCTCCACCCTCACGTCTTGGATGCTCGCTCCACCATCCAAGCAACATCATGAGCATCGTAACGGAACCTCCTCTGCATCACCAATCGCATCCTCGGCCTGAGCTCTCCTACCCATCCTCACTATCGATGGAGGTACCCCAACATTAGGTGCCACCCACCGATCAATCATGCCCCTGCCAGGCACCCAACTCTGCCAAGACCACCAGGCCTCAAACTCAGGAGTCGTCTCAACATCCGCCACATCTGAAATGTCCATAGGAGGATCCCTCTCCCCAACCCATGGTAGCACCATAGGTCGCTCTCCTCTGTCATCCTGCCACTTGAAAAAAATTAGAAGAGTCCCAAGAACATCCTGTCACAAGCCAAACTACCGCCTCACTCGATCAAACTAGAAATACTTGGTCTACCGAGTATATCTACCCACTATCCAGTGACCTCATCTGATATCTCACAACTGATCCTCATCCTACTCCCATACCACACCACCCAACCAAGGCCTCCACGTAATATCATCAAGATTCACATCCTCAAACTTACCCCTCCAAAATAGTGGGTCACCCTCATGCCGCCTCTTAATACCCTACTCAGTCGTCGTGCTCCATCTCAAAGCATAGGGCAAATACTCCTTGCCCTCCACATGCACATGTTGAGGCAATAGAGACAACATCTCAATAGCTATGTGTTCCCATGCCCATACCTGCAGCAAGGGAATCACACTCAGCCCTGTCCTCCTCCCACTGACAACATCATGTAACTCTCGATATACTTGGGCTAACATAGCAGGTGCCCAGGCAAACATAACCCTACGATCCACCATATCACTAACCAAGTCTAACATATTCCAGGTAAATAAAACCCTGGAACTATCAAGTAGTGCATATGTGGAGATCATCATCATGGCTGCACACTGTCGATCAGATATCTTCTATAGCCACAACCACTCATAGTCCATCTTTGAGATATCTATCAATATCCAATCTACCCCAAAGAATCGCTCCAACATCGCATCCTTACTTTCATCAGCCACTGCTCTCACAGGAGTACCCTCAATCGGTAGCCTATAGATGTGGTACACATCTTCCAATGTAATAGTCATATCCCTAGTGGGAAAATGAAAGGTATTCCTATCTGCATCCCATCACTCACACAGTACAGATATGTAAGCCCTATTGGAATGTATACTGGTGCACTCCCATACACCTCGAAACCATATATCATCTAACCACTTAAGCTCTTCTTCCTAGTTCATCACCTTGTCAAACACACCCTTCATATTCTGCATCCGATGACGGGGCTCAAGCATGTTCACCTGTTCATCCACAACAAAACACAAGTTAGATATCCACATAAGCGATACAATCAAATCAAATTTTATCAACCAAAACTTACAAACTAAAACCTAATAATTTGACATGCACTTCAATGCTAAACAATGCATAAAATACATGACAACAAACATTGACATAACAGTCACACATTTGGATACCCATTTCGGCATTTCAAAGTAAAAGTTCAAACTGATGTGACAAACAAAATCATTTGGACTCCCAAAAACCTAGTTCAAATTTACAACTACCTATTAATTGGTACGCAAATCAAACATAAGATAAACAATAACATATACAAAAACAAATATCATTTTTAGATACCCATTTGCCCACTTATGGATAAATGTGTCGACAAAATTCAAAAACAACATACCAATCTACACAAATATAAAAATCAAATTCATCATACATACACCAAAATCAAACACACTTCAGAAGACAAAATTCAAAAATAACTGTCATGTTTTTGGATACCCATTTGCTCACTTAGCGGTGAAAGTTCAAACAGACGTTGAGTACAATATAAATTGGGCTCCCTATAGCTCATTTTTAGTTTAACATTAATCTACACCTTAGCACGTAAATAAAAGATAGGCCAAACTAAGTCATTCATCAAAGCAAACAACATTTGTGGACACCCATTTTGCCCTTCTACAGTGAAATTTTCATCGATTTTCAAAATTTTTACCTCTAACATGTCAAATCTAAAAGTCTCGGTTTGATAAAATACACCTAAAAGTGACAAATTCTGAAATCACATCAAACGAAGTCAAAAAAATATAATAGTCGCAAAATGGGATACCCATTTCCCATTTTAGCAGAAAAAATACAAAAACATCTCAATGTCAGTACACTGTTACTTCCAAAAATGGACGGTCAAACCTCATACCTACTTTACCCTTCACCCGGTCAAATCAACGTCAAAACAAGTCTAATTCAGAAATCGATCACGCTTTTGGATACCCATTTGGCTTGTTTATCACTTTTTATTTAAATTTTAATTAAAAATTGCAAAAAAATTTAAATCGGGATGAAAACCTTCCCCCCCTCATTCACATTTTCCCAAAAAAATAAAACAAAACAAGGCAAAAGATCACTTATCGATGGATCCTCGTGCCTACTGCCAACCGCTCTGCGTCCTCTCATCATCATTGCCCTCACAATAGTCACTTGCGCTCCTCTCGTGCCATCGAATGCCTTCACAAGTCGCTTTCCACCGTCAAAATGAGTCCCCACATGCAAATTAGGGCTTAAATATACCTTATCCACCGATTCACTCCTCAAGGGGTGAATTGCAACCCAATTCACCTCTCTGGTGGTGATTTAGGTCAAAATCGCCCCTTGGGTGGCGAATTCAACCAAAACACCTCAAAATACACCCAAAACCCTAGGAATGCAGACATTTGTCCCTAAAAACCCTAGGAACCTTCCAAAACTACATTTTACCTTCATTTGCAATCATAAACATCATGTATTGATATTTTTTATCAATCACTGCATCATAAATTCACCACACCTCATTTGCCTCATTGTCAATTCCTTGTTTGAGGGGTATTCATATCCAAAGTCAGTTTTGCATGCAACCAAAACATTGAAAATCCAAAAGTACGATTCGCACATTTGTCTATGAAAATTTTTGCTGAAGATTATCATACGAAATAATCTCAATCATAATCAGACATGGGTTACATTAGCAGAGCTATGCGTGACAGTGGAGAAGTCAATCTAGCATTCTTGTACGTCAAGTACATAACAAATGATACGTTTTGCATGATCCTGGTGCAACATTTAGAGTATTTATATCGGGTATTCATGGAGCATCATGAATGACACGTTTGAATAAGCTAAATGTCAACTTAGTTCAAATGGTTTGACACTTGTCACCATGTTCTCATAAATCAATCGACAATAAAAATTTAGTTTGGCTTTTATCCTATTCATACTTTTGGACCACGCTGATCTGGTCGCAAAAGCAAAACAGTCAAAAGTTGTCGTTCTCAAACAACTAGTATGGCATCGTAAATGCCATATGGACTTAGCAAAATCACTTCATTGCATCCGTAATCATCCATTTCCTTTTACCGACATTGTTTTTATTTCTTTCCTCTTTTCCTTTCCTTGTCTCTTCTCCTTCTTGGCTATCTAGTCAATGTTGTATGGTCACGCTTCGAGCGACTACATACCTTTGATTGGATCCCATTCTTTTCCCTTCTCTTCTTGGCTATCCAGTCAATGTTGTATGGTCACACTTCGAGTGGCTACATACCTTTGATTGGATCCCATTATTTTCCCTTCTCTTCTTGGCTATCTAGTCAATGTTGTATGGTCACGCTTTGAGCGGCTACATACCTTTGATTGGATCCCATTCTTTTCCCTTCTCTTCTTGGCTATCGATCAATGTTGTATGGTCACGCTTCAAGTGGCTACATACCTTTGGTTGGATTCCATTCCCCTTCTATCCCTTTTCCTTCTACACAAACCCTTCACATTTTTGTATTAAACTGTGTTCCACACAGTATAGTATAAAAAGGGGTAAATGTAGACACCCAAAAGTTGTACATTGTTATACCTACGTACTTGTAGATCCTTTTGGACAATTGTAGGTTTACATAGGCTGTCCTAGGTACCCCTAGGCTATCGTAGACCAGCTTAGACTATTGTAGATCCTCCTAGACATGCGTAGATTGTTGTAGTCATGCATAGTCATATGTAGATGGCCATAGTCATACGTAGTCATGTGTAGATCACCATAGATTGTCATAGCATCGTGTAGACTCCCATATACCACTCCACTAGATTTTAGGTCCTAAACCCTCATAAGCCTTCAAAATCACATCCCATGCACTGGGATATCCCCCGACAACCTATTTACACTCAATTGAGGCCCCCACGGGGTATTAGTTGACCAAAACAATTAACAAGTCAATACCTAAAATCTAATTTAATTTTGACTTCACTTAAGTCACATTTTTAGGGTAAATTTGATTAAAAGAACCCTTAATCTTGATTAGAACTAATTACATCCTCCCACATGTGTGAAATTAGGGTTTGTTGAGATATTTCTTTAATCATGTCCTAAATTGACTTAAGCACCTCCTAATCAGGATTAGCCCAATCCATACTCACACATGTGTGAGGATGAGATATTTCTCGTAAGGAATGTGATGTTGCCACATTGCATTTCTTAACCTAACCCTAGTCAGAATCAAACCTAGGTTTAGTCTATCTAACCCCCCGCACCTTGCCTTTGCCTATAGATAATGGGTCCCAAACCCCTAGTTAGATCTGACACACAAATTCAACAAAGCATCGTTACTCTACTGAAATGGAAAGCCAATATTGAACAGTCATTTCCCAGCGCACACAGTCAGATTTAAACGGTACACAGAGGCACCCCAACTGCCTAGGAGTCGACCCACCGAAAGGATTTTGCATAAGAGGCATCACAACTCATATCGCCCCTTGCCCCGTGAATCCGACCTCAGTTCCCCCTTGGGTGGCGAATTGGGTCTATAGGCCCCAAATCATTCCAAATTTGGGTGGTAAGATATGTTTCATCTTATTATTACCTTGTGCATAGTTTATTTCATGTTTTGTTATGTTTTTATGGTCATTTCGTCTTCATAAATATGGGGCCTGACTAAGGCAAGCCCCCCATCGTACTAACACCCTTTTGCAGGTTATTCACAGGTTATGTAGCAAATCTGAAGAGGGAAAGCAGCATCAAACCAACAACAACCTGGTGGTGGCCCACATACAAAGAAGCCCACCACATTAAGGGATGACCGAAGAAGGCATAAAATTGATTATAACATTGTTAGGAAGAGAAATGGATAAAGGGCATCATGTCCATCTTGTAACACGTATCTTTTAATATCGATGGAATCATAGTCTCTTTGTTTAATGCATCATTGTATTTTATGTTAAATTATCAAATGCCATTTTCTGACCATTTTAGAATGATGGGAAGAGCAATGAAGGACTAGAACTTTAATGAGGAAGGAAACTAGCAATCCAGATTTGATAAAGCGAACTATGACAGTGCATTATTTTGGAAATATTACTCTACTAATAGATAGTATAGGTGAAGTTTTGGCATTGTGAAGGTTGTTATAGAAAAATGTCAAGAAAGATGCTAAATTTTAGAATAATTGTATTCATACTAAAAATTTAAAATATCCATAAAATGAAAATCAAGAATTTAAATATGTTATATAAAATGATGTAATTTCCTAGCTATAACATCCCAATTGAAATGAGAAGTGTATTTATTTATAAACTCTCAAGCTTTAGAAAAAGTTGTAATTTATCAATAGTGGGAGACCCGAATACAACCCCTTATTATCCATAAAAAAAAAATACTTGACCAACTTTCAATGTCCATAAAATTGATTATAAAGCTCTCAATAATTTACGTGGTTGTAACAACTAAGATTTTAAAATTTCAAAAAAAAAAAAAAAAACTTAAATAAAAAAATAAAGTTATATTACCATGGTAACAAGAGTCTAGATAAATAAAAATATTTGATAAATAAATTTTAGTCTAGACTGCATGCATTAGGGTTTCGAGTTCTTGGTGCCATACTGCCTCTCCACTTTAGAGTGTGTGCAAGATGCATCTTAGGGCATTTTTTGCTACTTTCACCGAATTTACTCCACCATTTGGCAGATTGAACCTTTTTTTTATGGATGAAGCTCAATTAATAGTTCTAAATTTTGTTGAAGCTGCAAAATGGAACAATGGTGCTAAAGGTGAACAAGCAACCATGAAAGTTCATTCCCAAAGTTTATCACGAGGTAATATTTCTCCTCCGAATGTTGTTATCTCGTTGAGTGAGTTTAATACTACTTGTTCTTACCTAGAAAGCCATACATTGGTAGGTATTTTCTAGGTCGCATCCTTAGCGAGACCCTCCTTCAGAACTAGGTCCAACAACCTTGGCATGGCGTCAAGGTTGATGGTATCCAAAACCTCACCAAAGGGTTTTTTGTTTTATTTTGTTGACCCTACTCAGGCCAAAGCAGTCCTCAGTCATGGGACTTGGTCTATTCGTAGCTCCTTGTTGATTTTTCAGCCCTGGACCAAGGATTTTTTTATCACTAATGATGTTTCCTTGTGGATTTCGATTTGGGTTGAATTCCCTGGTCTTCCTCTATCGCTATGGCCTTATTATCAGAACCTTGTGGTCCCTATTGGTGAATTTGTTTGTTGTGAAATTGATAAATTTTATGCCTCATGCCCTCAAAAGCATTTTTGAGTCAGTTGATCTTTCTAAAGACCTCAGGGATATTGTTGATGTCCAAGTTGATGATTATAGGTTCAAGCAATGTGTTGTCTACATAAACCTACCTAACACTTTCTACCATTGCCAATTAGCTACCCATAAGATAAAATATTATCCTTTAATGATGGACAAGAATAAAGTTAAGGAGATGACTATGGATCCTGTTACTACTAGATCTATCCCTTCTTCCAAAGGGGGGAAATATGAATGGAATGTAGTCCAGAAGAAGGGTAAGAATGAGAAAAATATAAACCCTACGATTTCTCCCAATAGCTTGCCTCAACCCCTTGTGTCTTATGTGCCAGTTGGGCATGGTCTGGTGACGGAGCATCATACCATACAAATGGTGACACCTAGGGCTTCACATATGGTTGCTAATGTACCATCGACTAGTACTTCCTTTGTCGAAATTGTTACTTCTTCCGCTCCTACTCAGTCTTCAGATTCTCCAATTTTGCATATCAATGGGTATTCTTCATCAAGCTTCATGGAACTTGAACGAGCTTTTATCAATGGTTGAAGATCTCGTAGCCTACCACGAGGAGAATCACTGGTTCACTAGGACAAAAGGCGTCAATAAAAGTTTTGGAAAGCAAGTCAGGAGCATTTTATCAGTAATATTTATGATTCTATTTCAAACCTTAGAGATGTTGAATATGTAGCTGGACATACGAGTCTTGATCGATCTTCTTGATTTTTTATCATGGAATGTGAGAGGGCCGACAAATCCAATTCACAAATTCTTGGTCCAAGATGAGATTGCTTTATGCTCTAGATTTCATGGTAATCCCAAATTTCTTTGTCTTCAAGAGATTAACATTTTTGAATTTATTCTGTAATGTACTTGCCCTTTTCTTTGGCTAGGTTGTTTTTTTTATGCCACCAGTCATTCCCCTGGTAGAGGGGGATCTATCATTCTTTTGGCAACTAGGTAGAAAGATAATTTTTTCTCATGGGGTGTGGATCTTTCCAATCATGCAGTTTGGGTTTCACTTGAGGTTGGTGGGCTATCTTTTGGCATTATTAATGTTTATGCCTCCAATGACGCTCAAGAGCATTGTATCCTCCAATGGTGGTGTGTTTTTTCTTTACCACCTGTTGTTTGGGTTATGTGCAAATATTTTAATATGAATGAAAAACCTACAGATAAAATAGGACAACTTCCCATGCAATGGGCTACTAGGGAAAGAGAGGCTTGGTACTTCATGAAAAACAAATTGGGTTTGTCAAACCCCAATTCTTGTTTTTCTCCTCAGGATTTTTCTAAAAATTTGTGGTATACATGGTCCAATTTCCAGGCTGGCCATGCAAGAATTTTGAGAAGGTTGGACAAAGCCATGCTTTCATATCATGTGCAATTTTTCTTTCATAGGAGAAATGCTTTAGCTCCATTTGTGGAAACCATTCCTAGTACCACTACTTTTGATCATTCACCCATCATGTTTAATGTGTTGATGAAATCCCTGCCTCAAGGACACTACAAGCCATAATTTTTTTTCAATATTTCCTTTCTTCAGCACCCTTCCATGGTTTGTCATATCTGTAGAGTTTGAAATATAGTTCCTAGACCTATTGGAGAGTTGGGTTGGATAGAATGGTAGAATGATGCAATTTTTTGTACAACTATCTTGCTTTGTACTTTGGGGAAAAAGGTGGCACAATTCAGAAGACATTCCAATGTTGTCCTTCATTATGAGCTTGCCAAAGCTTCTCTTAGGCTTGAGGCTTGTTTGTTTAATCCTAAAATTCAATCTCATGTTGCCCAACTGAGGCATGAACTTAAACCTGTTGAACATTATGAGGCTCGGGGAGCTCAAATTAAAGTCCATATTCATTGGCTTAAAGTTGGTGATAGGGTCACCAAATAATTTTTTCAAAGGCTTCACCCTCCCAGGCAACCTACTCAATTTAAGGTCATTCAAGACAATGGAATAAGGCTTACCTATCTTCATAAGATTATTAATGCTTTTATCAAGCACTATAATAATGTTTTTGCCGCTCAAGCTTATTCCCTTGAGCGGGAGCAAGCACTGACAACTTGTATGGCATTTGTACCAGTTAAGGTTTTAGAGTCTCAAATATCAGAGTGTGATAAACTACTCTCCCTTATAGATATGGAGGATGCATTATCTTAAATAGAAAATGATAAAGCACTAGGTCTAGATGGATTTCCCTATGAGTTCTACAAGGGTCTTTGGGACTTAGTTGATCCTGATCTGCATAAAGTTTATTTGGAGGCTCTTTGAGTAGGCTCTTTGGGAGCAATTATTAATAGGGGTAATATCAAATTCATACCCAATCAAGGGGACCTAGAGTTGATTACTAATTGGAAGCCTATTAATTTGTTGAATGTTAGTTACAAGATCATTTCCAAAGCTTTGGCTCTTCATCTTAGGCCTCACTTCCTTTGATAGTCATATCAGAGCAAACTGGCTTTATTCAAGGAAGGCACATCCTCGATAATGTTCTGGTTGTATGGGAGGGCATGGAATGGGCTCGGATGTCAAATAAAAATATGTTTTTTATTAAGATTGATTTTGAGAAAGCTTATGATCGCATTGAATGGATATTCATTCTTGTTATGCTCAAAGCTTTAGGATTCAAACCAGTTTTCATTCAGACTATTGCTATGCTATTCAGAGATGCTTCAACTATTCTTAGTTTGAACAATTCACGGTCTGAATCAGTGGGTCTGTTTAGGTCTATTCGACAAGGGTGTCCTATTTCTCCTTCTTTATATGTGCTTTTTGCTAAAGCCTTCGGCTATCTTTTAGCTGCTCAAGCTTCTATAGTCCTAATTAAAGAAATTGCTCTTTCGAATGATCAAGGACAACTTATTAATGGTCACTTTGTTGATGATTCCTTTCTTACTATAAGGAAAGAGGAGCAATCTCTTTCTAATGCTCTATTTTATCTAAACACCTTTTGCATAGCCTCTGGTTCTAGCATACAATGGAGGAAGACCTCCTACTAAAAACAATCTTCCTTGCCTAAGCCACCTTGGCTTCAAGGGTATCATTGGAATTGGATCCCTCCTGGAGAAGTTTTTAAGTTTTTTGGTATTCCTTTTGCCTTCACGGTTCTCTTGCTCACCTTTGGAATTACGTGCTTCAAAGAGTTAAAAAGAAACTTGATTTATGGCTTAATAAGACGTTGTCGTTAGCAGGTAAATTTTAGATTTGCTCTAAAGTTTTAGTTGTAACTCATGTTTATTATTCCTCTTGCTAGGTTCCTTCACAAGCTTGCTATAAGAAGCTTGAGAAACTATTTCAAGATTTTATTTGGAATATTTTTTCTAAAACAAAGGGATTTCATAGAGTTGCCTAGGATATTTGTTGTCTTCCTAGAGAATGTGGTGAAATGGATCTGTTGGACTGTAGATGATAAGGTATTGCTTTGTGTGCTAAGTGGTTGATCAGGCATCTGAGGGGAGTTGAAGCTTGGAAAGTTCTAGTTCAACATTTCATTTCTTCTGGTATTCCCTTAAACCTTAGAGCATGGAGAGGGTTGGATTTCCCTTTCATTTTTGCTCTGATTTTTGTTAAGATTTATGGCTTCTTTATTATTAAAGTATACGGAAATCCTGGCAACAACTCACTCCTTGAATCTGTTGGAGAGGACATGGCTTTCATAAAGGCTTATCCATCAATTCTATGAATATTTGGTGGTCCCCCATGTTTCTTCATCAAGGTTCTCCCTTAGCTTGAGTGCAATGGATTCATGCTCAACGATTTTTCAAAAAGGGTATTGTTACAATATCTAATTTCTTTTCTCGCCAGACCAAGGATTGAATCCCATGGAATGAGTTCAAACACACCTTTAGGCTAAATGGTGTGAACAAAGATATGTATGATGTTGTTATTGCTCTCACCCTTTTTTCTATGTTGCACAAGATTGGTGTGTGCTCGCAGCATCCTTGGTGGTCATACTGGAGATGGCATGTTGACACTCCTTTGCTTAATTATAAGGCTCGTTTGGGGTATAAATGGTTATATCCTCATCTTCCTTTGCTGCCTAATCTCCATCAACATTGGGACTTATTTTCTACAAGGACTAGATGGAATTCTAGATTTTAGAATGTTTAGGCTATTTATGTTGACCCCAAGCAATATTTTTTTATGTGGAGCTTGTTGTGTCAAGGCCTTCGCTTGGGAGAATGTTTGAAGCACTTTGGATTTCCTGATCTTATATATCCTTTTTGTGGTGTTAGCAAGTCTTGTATTCACCTCTTTTGGGATTGCAAAAGATCTAGACAAGCTTGAGAATGGGTTCTTTCCTTTCTTCCCATTTATAACTGCAAGAGTTTCTTGGCCCCAAGCTCTTCTTGGGGACCCTTTTACTTTCTCTCCTGCTTTTTGAAGTGTGGTAGGTTTTCAATATTAACCTACTCTTTCATATTTGGAAGAACCATAACGAAATTGTTTTTAAACAGTGTACACCTTCTGTCACATTTACTCATATTGACAAATTATAAGTTTTTAATGACATGTGGCTACATATATGTACTCAAGCCAATAAAGTTACTATGGATTTGGATCATCTGCATGTTCTTTTGGTGCATTGGGCCAATGCTCCATGTACAGCCAATAGGATCTCCCTAGAGCGCTCTTCTTAGGAGTATTTTTGATCCTGCTCTTATTGTTGACCTCCATCATATGCAAGAAGTGCTCTCGTAGATAGGAACTGGTCCCAACCCTCACTAGTCAGGAAACATCCTAATGTTGATATTGCTTGTTCGTCCCGCTATAATAGGGAGTGGGATGATGTTCAACCAGTTTCACCTGGGCCATTTGTTGGTTGGAGTGATGTGGGTACTGAAGGCCTTAATCGTGATGTAAAGGGGTGGATTTCCATACCATAATCACTAGCAATTTATGCAGGACAACACACCAGGGCACATTACTCCATATGATATGCTTCCTTTAATGCAATGATCATCAATGATCATGATTGGTAAACTTGTGTTTTGTTGGCGACTTTGTATACTAACCCTTGTCAATAAAGTTTAGTTTTATTTCCTATGGGATGTGTTAACCCACCCACTTTTTTATGGTTGTAAAGATTGTTATCTTAAATTAATATAAATTTACTTTTTTCATAAAAAAAATAGTCTAAATAAATAAAAACATTTGATAAACAAATTTTAGATCAATATATATTAGATAAGTAATATCCTTTCATATAATATATAACATCATGGTCTTCTAAAAACTACTTTACCTCTAGCCTTTTCATAGTGAATACCATAGATAATTAAACATAATAATTTATTGCACTAATAAAACAACATGCAACAATTCGATCAATTTTTTTATTTGAGCATGCTAACCATTAAGATTTTAAAAATATGTCCAGGGACTGGGACTGAAAGTTTTTATTTGAGTGTACTAATAATAATTTTTTTTAAATGTCTCAAGGAACAGTACAACAATCCGGGCTTTGGTTCTTTTTCGGAAGGTCCAAGGTTCAAACCGTAGTATGGGCGAGTGTGTGAGGGGGTGGGTGTGTGGTGGATGAGTGCTAAAATCTTTATTGATAAGCATAGCTCTCAGTTTTATTGGAAGAAGATTGCTCAACTCTATACGTTGGTATAACTTTAGACTTTATAAGAAATCATGGTTAGAAGAAGACTGCTCAGCCTCATGCATTGATTCTAAGCGTTTTTCACACTAACCAAATTAAAAGAAAAATTAAAACATAAATAAAAAATCCAACATTTAAATCTCAAAATGTAATATTACACACCATACTTTCTTAAAAAGTAAATAAATAAAAAACATAACAAATAAATGAAAAATCCAACATTTAAATCTCAAAATCTAATATTAAACACCATACTTTCTTAAAAAGTAAATAAATAAAAACATAATCTAAATAATCGTAAGGGTTGGTGGTTTGATAAGTTTTGATACTTACTAAAATGTAATATTACACACCATACTTTCTTAAAAAGTAAATAAATAAAAACATACACCATAAATAAATGAAAAATACAACATTTAAATCTCAAAATGTAATATTACACACACCATACTTTTTTAAAGAGTAAATAAATAAAAACATAACAAATGAATAATTTTTATTTAAATAATCTTAAGGGTTGGGTGGATTGGTAAGTTTTGATCTTTACTAAGAAGAGATCGAGGTCCAAACTTTGAAGGTAAGCTTGATTGGGGCAAAGGTAGTAATTTAACATGATTTGATTGTGTGTCAGATCGACGATGGTACCAACCCTGAGGTAGTGAAGATCTTTCACTTTAAATCGCTTTTAACAAGACAAGGTGAGATTTATAATAACAAATCCAAAGATTTAACCTATAATAGATGATAACTTCCTATAAAATTTAACCCTGGTTTGTAACCAGTAGTTAAGAATGAAAGGACGTTACAGATTCCCCTATGAATGAGGAAAAAAAAATACATTACTAAGTAACATTCTTCCTCGTAATATACAACCACATGTAAAATTCAAAAACTACTTTTTAATTGTGTAAATACAATCTTTTATGATTATTTAACGAAAATATTTTCTTTGATATTAAAAAAGGCTAGGCGTAGCAATTGAGTGTTTGCTAGTAGAAAATAAAAGTCCCTCTTGATATAAAAAAAGGTTAGGCCAGTTGGTAGTAACTGAGTGTTTGCTGGTAGAAAATAAAAAGTCCATCTTGATATAAAAAAAGGCTAGGCCAGTTGGTAGTAACTGAGTGTTTGCTGGTATAAAATAAAAAGTTCAAGAAGGACAATGTAGTGGTTAGGGTGTACTAAGAAGAGGATAAGTTAGATGGTAGTTGTTAAGTGTTTGTCAATTGACTTCCTAGTTCGATGTCCTAGAGGATTAGTATTTCATTGATTTCATCTAACATTATCTTCACCCAACATCCAGGGCATTATAAAAGTTCTTTACATAATAACAACCTAAAAAAATAAGGGTGAGTGGGCAGTTGAGTTGGTGTAAGGCGACCATCTAAGGTCTACGATCCGTATCGCAGGTCCATTCAACTTCGGTTCAAATCACACTGGCTACCATAAGTCCTTTGGCCCTTAGGGGTTAGGTGGATTGATAATTATTTATTTGGCCAGGCACTTACCAAGAAAATATGTAGGTTCAAATTTTGGGGGCATGCCCCTTGCAAAGTTTGTAGTCTGAACTAAATCTTTTGAGTGCACACCAAACTGACGACAATAGGAATTTCGAGCAATCGATGGTCCTTTCATGCTGGGTCATCAATAATGAGGTGGTATAGGCTTGTTGAGAGCAACCCTTTTAGTTTGAACCCTGCACTTGGCAGTTACTAAAAACAATGCGGATGTAACCAACTCCCTTATGTATATAAAGAAAAACAACCCAAAAAAACTAAAAACAAAAAGTGCGACAAGGACAACTTAAGAGAGGGATAGGTGAAATGGTAGCCACTTAGTGTTTGTCAATTGAATTTCCAATCAAATGTTCTTTATAGTAACAACACCCAATAATATTACAGTACACTAACCTCCAAGGGCTAGGTGGATTGGTAAGTGCAGGTGTGGATCGACACTTACCAAGAAGAGACCTAGGTTCAAACATTGGGGCAAAAACCAACCCTTTGGAAAGGTAGTAGGGCTAGGTGGATTGGTAAGTGGAGGTGTGGCTCGACACTTACCAAGAAGAGACCTAGGTTCAAACATTGGGGGCGAAAACCAACCCTTTTGGAAAGGTAGTAGTCTGCTCCGAATGCATGCTAACTTCCAAGGGTTAGGTGGATTGGTAAGTATAGGTGTGGCTCGACACTTACCAAGAAGAGACATAGGTTCAAACATTGGGACGAAAACCAACCCTTTGGAAAGGTAGTAGTCTGCTCTGAATCATTTGAGTGTGTGCTAACCTCCAAGGGCTAGGTGGATTGGTAAGTGCAGGTGTGGCTCGACACTTACCAAAAAGAGACCTAGGTTCAAACATTGGGGCGAAAACTAACCCTTTGGAAAGGTAGTAGTCTGCTCCGAATCATTTGAGTGTGCGCTAACCTCTAAGGGCTAGGTGGATTGGTAAGTGCAGGTGTGGCTCGACACTTACCAAGAAGAGACCTAGGTTCAAACATTGGGACGAAAGCCAACCCTTTGGAAAGGTAGTAGTCTGCTCCGAATCATTTGAGTGCGCACTAGACCAACGATGACGACACAAACCCCAAACGATCGATGGTCCCCATCTCACATCGGACCAACAAGAACGAACAAATAAGTTTGTGTTGGGAGCAGCCCCTGTGATGTGAACCCTGCACTGGCCTATCCCTACAATGACCAATTACTAAAAATAATGACTGTAAACAACTCTCCTATGTAATAAAAAAAATATTACAAAAGACTAAAATAAATAAATAAATAAACACAAACTTTTAAAGATTTATTTAACTTTTCTACTTTACCAAAGCTGAGAAGAAAACCATGGATCCAACTTTTAAATAAAAATTAACCCGGCATTTTTAAATTTTCTAGGTTTGGATCGTATTTTATATAATATTATATTTTTCTCTTTATATCATGCGCAATCTCATCTCCGAAGTTCAAAGTGCAAATGAAATCCTAGACCAAACCCTAGCCGTAAACCAAACCCTACCATCGAGATTAGCGCTATATATAGATAGATATATGCAAACCCTACCATAGACGTTTTCTTTATATTGTTATCTGTAGGAGATGCAAGATGTCCGATAGGATGATGATTGTGCAGGGTTTTTATTGATGCATTTGTTATTTGTGGTGACTAAAATATTCGATTTGAATGGTGATTGACGGGGACGGGAGGCTTCTGGCTGGAGCTCGTCCTCACGGCTTGGAGCGGCGTTCTCATGTGCCGTAGATTCCATCGTGAACGTCATAGAGCAAATCTCTGATCGTTGAGGGCGATTTCTTCCTTCTCGAAGGAATTTCGTCTCCGAGCAGAAGAATGTTATATTCTATCGCCCTAGGTATTGCGGCGTTGCCGTCATGATCCTTTGGGATAGGCCATAACATTCATATTCCAAAATTCTTTGTTTTTAAAGTTAGATATATATTATTCTTATGCCTTCATGATCCATATCATTCATGATATTATCCTGTACGTCTCAGGTATAGATCTATTTTTCTGGTATAGTTCCATATCATTCATGATATCATCTTGTACGACTCAGGTATAGATCTATTTTTCTGGTATAGTTCCATATCATTCATGATATCATCTTGTACGTCTCAGGTTCATGATATCATCTTGTACGTCTCAGGTATAGATCTATTTTTCTTCTTTTCAGTTAGAAATTTATCGAAGTATAAGGCAACTCTTCTTGTAGCTTTTCAAGTTGGAGATAGGGTTTCTTCTTTTGAGCTGGATATCTGTTTTTCTAGGGTTTGTTTTTTTATTTGAAATTAAATTTTCTACGGCTTCCATTTTTTTTTTTCTTTTTTAATATGTTTATGTATGTGTTAGATATTTCTGGTGCTATTTTTTCTTTATTTTTTATTTTTTTTATTCCTTTAATTGTGTAATACGAAAAATACATGTTAGATATTTTATTGTATGTATTCTATGCCATTCCACTTCAGTCATGTTTGATAGTATGTGGATAATATTCGTTTTAATTTATATGCATTACTATTGAGCCTGGTAAATTATCCCATATCATTCATGGTTACTGTAGAACTAGGTTTCTTTGTTCTCTTTTATAAATCATACTTAGTTCTATGAATAGGAGTAGTCAAAATTGTATGTGAGATTGTGTAGCTGAAAAACAAAAAACCCTAAGATATGATAAATTGACGTCTTAGACATGGTCTGCAATGAAAATTATGGGAAGGATCTCGAAAAGATACTTTTAAATGTGAAGTCTATTGGAAATTTTAGAGGTTCAAGCATATATGCAGAGCAACTTATTGTGAACTTTTGATACTTAATTTTTACATGGTTTAAACCAAGACAATAACTCTGCAATGTTCTAAATTTGAAAGCCCTAGCAACAGCAGTTAGTCGCTAAATTTGAAAATCCTAACCTTAATAGAAAGTCTTTAAAATTGAAAGCCTAAATTTTATATATCAAACAAAATCTGTAAACTTGACATGGCGTAGTCATACGTGTAGGTGAGATTGTGTAGCTGAAAAACAGAAAACCCTAAGCTATGATAAATTGACATCTTAGACATGGTCTGCAGTAAAAATTATGTGAAGGATCTCGAAAAGATACTTTTTAATGTGAAGTCTATTGGAAATTTTAGAGGTTCAAGCATATATGCAGAGCAACTTATTGTGAACTTCTGATACTTAATTTTTACATGGTTTAAACCAAGACAATAACTCTGCAATGTTCTAAATTTGAAAGCCCTAGCTACAGAAGTTAGTCGCTAAATTTGAAAATCCTAACCTTAATAGAAAGTCTTTAAAATTGAAAGCCTAAATTTTATATATCAAACAAAATATGTAAACTTGACATGGCGTAGTCATACTTTTAGGTGAGATTGTGTCGCTGAAAAACAGAAAACCCTAAGCTATGATAAATTGACGTCTTAGACATGATCTTGAAAGCCTAAATTTTATATATCAAACAAAATATGTAAACTTGACATGGCGTAGTCATACTTTTAGGTGAGATTGTGTCGCTGAAAAACAGAAAACCCTAAGCTATGATAAATTGACGTCTTAGACATGATCTGTAGTGAAAATTATGTGAAGGATCTCGAAAAGATACTTTTTAATGTGAAGTCTATTGGAAATTTTAGAGGTTCAAGCATACATGCAGAGCAACTTATCGTGAGCTTCTGATAATTTTTACAAATCAAACAAATTTTTACAAATCAAACAAAAGTGGAAAACCTGACAGTAGGTATCCTGAACATGGATATCAAACAAAATATGTAAACCTGACAGTAACTTTTAAAAGTCCTATTTCAACAACCACTCCACTGCAATAAGGGCACCTGGAGAAGACAGGGGCTAGTGGTTGGAGAAGGTGGTTACATTCAATAACCACTCCACTGCAATGTTCTTGGCGACTACACGAAGGTGGATGCAAATCAAGACATAGACCAACAATCCTTGACGCAGACCATGCTCGACGCATGCTGTGGCAGACCAACCAAGGAGGACGTTAGACTGATGCGCACGATAGACGCAGACGAAGACAGAAGCCAACCAATTGGTCGACGATGATGCAAGACCGTAGATCAAGACCAAGCTAACCAAGGAGGACGTTAGACTGATGTGCACGATAGATGCAGACGAAGACAGAAGCCAACCAATTGGTCGACGATGATGCAAGACCGTAGATCGAGACCAAGCTTGATGCTGACTGGACAAGGAACCTAACAAACCCCGCAGGAAGACCAAGGCTATGCTGATCGGGCACATGTTGGCGAGTGATGATGTGACGACGGTGACATAGACACCATCTGACGTGGCGGTTGACTAGGCTACATGCAAACCGAGGGCTACAGACTGACGGGAGGTGACATGGTAGTTTCAGGTCAACAGGAGGCACATTTTTCGAAGGTGACGTGGCGCGGTTGGCAAGGGCAACAGATTGGGGGTGATCGCCCAAAGGCAGTACCTGCGCCTTCTTGTTTAAATCCCACCGACGATGCATCAACTTGATGCATGTGGGATAATGTTCCCAAGTATTATTTTAAACAAAACCTATCCGTTGTTTGGGATAAGGTTACGATGTTGCTTCTTTCAATTCACAAGCGTCAGTTGGTGCGGTTGGTTAAGTTGTTTGCTACTGCGGACGAGGTCCGTTGTTCGAATCTCACCCAGGGGTTCTCAAGACGTTTTTTTGCTTGGTCGTGCAGTTTGATGCCTCTCGAGGCAAAGTGATGCCCTGCGACGGCCGATGACGTCCCTTGCGGCCAAGTGACGCCCCACGAAGGCTAGTGACGCCTCGCACAACAAAAGTGACATCTAAGCTAGAAAATTTGACGCTCTAAGCAAACAAATTTGACACTCTAAGCAAACAAATTTGACACCCTAGCAGGAAATGTTGACATCCAACAATTTTTTGTAATTTTTTGCTTAACGAATTTGGCCCATTTGGATCTCGGAGGGTCATTTTTTTTTGCACACCAGGGGAATTTTTTCAGTCCAAGGAGGGCAAAGGAGAATTTTTTTTTTGCATCAAGCCAGACAAGACACATTTTTCGAGGTATTATTCCATATTTCGATTTCTTCTTTTCATTTTTTTTTTAGGGATAAGTTGTTTTATTTGGAATTAGAAAGGATTCATATTCATTTTTTTCCCATTGTTTATTTTGCAACAAAAAGAGGGATCTCATAAGCATTTATTTTTGCAAAATTCTAAGACAAAGGGGGGAATAAAATTGTGGAAAGTGAATATGTTCCATCTAAAACTAGCATTGTAATAGGTGCATTTTCGGTGGAAACCGACACCTCAAGTAGTTAAATTTGTGGGCATTTGTGTTTGTGTTTTGCATTTAAATTTTCTGTTTTCTTGCATTAACTATGGTACAAATAAAGCTGGTCCTCAAGACCCCAAATTTATACACCTATTTGTGCAATTTATTGCACAACAACGTTCGGTATATACGGTACTGTTGGCATTTTTGCCACATTTATTTGATTGTTGTTTATTCATGCATAAGCTGTTGAAATTCTAACTCCTCTACAGGTTTTGATGCAAAAAAAACTAAGTCCGAAGGCTGTCGCGAAATCGCGACAAAAAACAACATGGAGAGCCAAAGTTGAAAACCGTCGCGATATCGCGACATGTCGCGTTATCGCGGGTCGGATGAGGAGAGAGAAAACAAACGCAAAATTGTCGCGATTTCGCGACGTGTCGAAAAATCGCGGTCAACGCAGTCAACGGCAGCAGGGGCAAAACCGTCGCGATATCGCGACGTGTTAGATTTTCGCGGTCAAAATGGTCAACGGAGGGCAGAGCGACAAAGTTGTAGCGAAATCGTGACATGTCGCGTTTTCGCGGCTTGCGATGGCCAGGGAGCATAAGGTTAGAAATTGTCGTGAAATCGTGACATAACTGAGCCAAGGACGATGAGACTCAAAAATGTAGCGAAATCGTGACACAATATGGCACAAGGCACATAAGGCAAAAGACGTCGCGAAATCGCGACGCGTCGCGTTTTCGCGGCGTGGGTGGACAGAAAGGCTCAAGGTGTAAAATGGTCGCGATTTCGCGCCAGTTGTAGGATGAAGCCAAGCAAAGCAAAGGATGTAGCGAAATCGCTACGTGTTGTGTGGTCGCGGTTCAGGTGGATGAAAAGAGTCTAAGGCACGAATGGCGTAGCGATATCGTGACACTTTTGAGAATGAGTCCAAGCAAGACGAAGACGTCGCGAAATCGCGACAGAAAGTGGGAACAGTGGAGAATGCAAGCAAACGTCGCGATTTCGCGACACAGTGAGCAAGAAAGGCTTAAGGCAAGAAATGGTAGCGATTTCGTGACATTCATGAAGATAAAGGCTAGCAGCAAGGAAACTTGTAGCGATTTCGTGACACATTGTTGAAGAAAGACTAAGTGCAAGAATTAAAACCTGTCGCATTTTCGTGACTTAGAAGCAGGACCGTACAACATGAGAAAAATTGTAGCGAAATCGCGACATGTCGGATTTTCGCGATGTAAAAGCCAAGACTGAGCAGTGGGAAGATAGTGTAGCGATTTCGCGCATTGTCTCATTTTCGCGACATGGAGATAACGATGAAAGTGCCAACGAAAGATGTAGCGAAATCGCGTAATGTCATGTTTTCACGATTTGATGCAGCGAAGAGAACAGAGAGATGAAGGATGTAGCGAAATCGCGCATTGTCGCATTTTCGAAACAAAGCAGAGAAAGAGCATAATTGTACGGACGTCGCGAAATCGTGCAACATCGCGTTTTCGTGGTGCAAGGTTGCGAAGGAGATAAGGAAGCCGAATACGTAGCGATTTCGTGACATGGTTGGTTTTCGCGATTCAAAGCGACAGAAGCGTACGGAGCAGAAAGACGTCGCGATTTCGTGACCTGTCGCGTTTTCGCGACCTGTTACAGTTTCGCGCCAGAAAGCGGTTCAAACGGCCCGATGCAGTTTTGTGAGTTTCGATGATTCAAAGCGCTCCAGAATTAAATGTGTTGCTGCTTTTCGATGTGGTCAAGGTAGAAGAACGTGCCCAAGCTACCAAATTGAAGATTTCCATTATTCGAAGTTGTTGTTCATGATTTTTCTAACGGTTTCAAGCATATTTCCAAGAACAACAATTTAATGAAGACGACCGACTCCTCCTTATGGCATTTAATTTCTGGTTTCTCCGAGGCTATTTAAGGATATCATCTCCTTGTTTCCATTGCATAATTTGTAGATCTCGAGGAGGTCCGTTTCATATTTTTAATGTTGCAAAGAGGCAAGACCTCTATATAAATCAATGTAAATCTCAAGAACAAGTATCGGGAGTTTGAGAGATACTTTTGCTGAAAGCTTTTCAAGTACTTTGCATGAATATAAGACAGTTGGCTCTCTGTTTCTGCAAGCAATTTTTTGTGTATTTTTCCTTCGTATTCTGCATTCCTAATTTGTGCTCGTATTTCTTATTTGCTACTTAGTTTTAATTTTGTATTGAGTTTTAACATTTGCTAGTAAGGGAGTGAGTTCTGGAATGTTATCTTGGAGGTCATCTGCGCAAGGTTGTGAGTGAATCACGTCACTGTCTTCTATTATTTGTTGTTTGCGTACTTAGAGTTATCTGTTGTTGTTCTTTCCCGATCAGATAAATTCGGCCTATGGCTATATTTCCCATTTATTTTTCTTTTTGCATCTTTACAATTCCTTTCCTGTAACTTTGATCTAAAAACAAGCTTAGAATAGTAAGGGAACCAGCCCACTCTGGAGATTGGTCTGGGAGACATTTCTTTCTCCCAGCCTTTCAATGTTGGCCGGGTCTAGGGTGCTATTTTTTAGAAAATCCTTTCCTCGTGCGAGATTCGTGACCAACAGTTTTTGGCACGCCCGGTGGGACAGACTTCTTCTGTCTCGGAAAGATCCCATAGTATTGAAGGTTTAATGTTCGCCTTCATGCCGTAAAGTTAGAACATTTGGTGACTCTGCAGTACTCAGAAATCTCTGAACGTGGATGCAGTGAAAGTTGTACTTCATGATCACGAGATCACAGTCTAAAAAAGTTGGAGATCTTGTCGAGTTTTTTGAACTTGACAACACAAGAAGTGGTGAGCATTCTAGGTTGGTTTCCCCATCGCTTGCATCATCTGCCATATCCACACAAATCCCTGGTATTGTTACTAGTTTTCCATATTCTCGTTACATACACTAGTTCCAATGGCCCAATATCCTCCACCTAGGCAGCTTTCAGCTTGGAACAACTCGGGGGCCTTGAATCAGCAGGCTCAAAATCTAGTTCCCTGTGCTGCCTTGAAGGCATTGCCAACTTATGATGGTACGAGAAATATTGCATATGAACATATTCATGATGTACCTTCTCTGGCGGCCATTCATGATATAACAGATGAAGATGTAATGGTGAAGTTACTAGTGTTATCCTTGAGAGGAAAATTGTTGTACTGGTATAGATCTCTGCAACCAGGCACTATTGCATCCTGGGATCAGCTAGGAGAACTGTTAGTTAAGAATTTTCATGAACAGGCTGACCCATTTTCATTGTTGCACCGGTTTAATGCAATCCAGAGGCATCCGCAGGAGGCAATAGCAGATTTTAATGTTCGCTTCACCAGGAGCTGGCAACGAGTGCCTGAAGGACTTCGCCCTACCCCTGAGCAAGCTACGTTTTACTACCTCCGAGCGTTCAATACAGATATTGGCTTGGCGATCAAGCAGTCCAATGTGATGACTTTCCCGAAACTGTTCGAGCAAGCACAGAAGGCGGAGGCAGACTTGATTGCAATCGGTAGGCTTCCCCCAAAGGTAGCAATGCCCATTCTTCCTGATATTCCACAACATTTATATCCTAGTTCTTTTTCGCAATCTATGTCTTCTATGTACCCTGTCCCATCATGGAATTCCAGTGCACCTCAAATTGCACCTATCCCAGCTCCTCAGCTGTCTACTTCAAGCAAATCTCCAACTGCTCGCACCCAACATTCTCGCCATTCCTCGCTTCCACCTCATTTCCAGCATTACCGGCACCACCAAGCACCTTTGCCCTTACCAAGACCTCCTCGCACCTGTAAACCCTGATCCTTATACAACACTCTTGCAAGAGGTAAAATCTGCCAATTCGGCAATAAGAGCAATGGGTAATAAGATCACGCTTATTGAAAGGAAGCAAGCTGAGCGAGATTTCCAGCCAAGGAGATTTCAACCCCCGCCAATTACTAGAGACCAAGCCACTTCAACAAGCAAAGCACCTAAGAAAAGCCTGACTACTTTGGTAAATGAAGATGCAGTCCTCGTTGAAAGAACATATTGGTGTTCGACATGCAATGATCCCCATGGAGAAGATACTTGCATGGTCCATCTGAATTATGTGCAGACATTGGCTGCTAGTTCTTCGAGAGGGCAAGTCAATATGATCTCTGAGGCAGGCCATAGCTTAATGACTCCATTGGAAGAGCAAGTTTCAGTTCTCACAAGGACTGGAAAGAAGTCTGTTACAGTAGATCCTGCTGAGTTAGAACCGTTAAAAGTGCCCGCTGATTTGAAGAAGCCAATGAAAGCTCCTGTGCCAGTTTCAAATCCTGATGCACTTGTTTTGCCGAAAGATCCTGTTTCCCATAGAGTTCAAGACTGCACAGGCAAGATCAGAAGCAGAGGAGCAAGCTAGAGAAAAGTTGAAGTATCCTTCATTGACGAAGAGGCTAAGAGTGGAAGCCACTCAGCAGTATCGGAGCAGATATGAACATCCTATTGAAAAGAAGGAATCTGCTGTGGTTGCATACAACATTGTCGAAGAACTGAAGAAGACCCCAGCTAAGGTTAGTCTTTACGATGCATTGCAGTTGCTTGGGTAGGTAGATTTATTGCAAGAATCTTTAAAATCTATGAAGGATAGTGAAAAGGGTCCTACCCGCACAATTTATGCTCAAGCCTTAACCACTTCATCCATCGGTAAAAATAGACCACCCCCGTTTTATCTATCATTGCAAATAGAGGGTTGGATCGTGCATAACTGCATGATCGACTCTGGAGTCGCTACAACTGTCATGCCAAAGGCAGTTTGCGAAGTTATGGGTATGGAATACACACGAAGTAGCCCTGGAGTTTTGCAGTTAGATGGTACTCCTGTGAAAATGGTGGGTGTAATCAAGGATGTCCCGATTGTTTTGCATACTATGCCTCAGATTACAGTCATTCAAGAGATTGTTGTGGTAGATTTAGAACCCTATTTTAGTATGTGCTTATCCAGAGAGTTTACTGCAAAGTTGGGAGGTTACCTGGCACTGGATTATTCCCACTTAGAAATCCCTTTCAAAGGAAAAAGACTCAGGATCCAGAATGAAAAACCTTCCTCTTTTCATATAGAGAAGTTGGAAGAAGCAGAAAAAAACATGCAGTCTGTTAACATGCTAACCGAAGAGTCAGAGGGTTCTGATTTGATGCATGAGGTTTTAGATGAGCTCCAGTTGGACGATCAGTTTTCCATGCTTGATTTCAACGCCATGCTGGAGACCGAAATCGGTTGTTATTCCATCACAAGACCCGAGGGTGGCACAAGGCAGGTATTTCCTAACCAAGATGATCGGAGCTCGTTACAGATCAACTATGGAAGTTATATTTCGATGGGGCTAGATGCAAAAACGGTGCAGGAGCAGGTATTGTTTTGATTTCTCCTTCCGGTTTACAAAGAACATATTCATACCGTCTTACTTGGAATTGTACTAACAATGTTGCCGAGTACGAAGCATTATGCTTAGGCTTGAAAAAGGCAAGAAAGTTGGGAATCGAACAGCTACAGATTTTTGGTGATTCTGAGCTTATTGTAAACCAAGTAACAAACAGGTGTATTTCTAAGCAACATTATCTCAAAGCATACCGCAACCAAGTTTGGGACCTGTTTGAGTTTTTCACAGCTCTGAATATTCAAGCCATTTCCCGAGAGCTGAATAAGCATGCAGATCTTCTAGCATCTCTTGGAGCCAATTTTTCTCCTATTGAGCAGGTAGTGAAGAAACCAAAGACAGTAAGGATGGTGTACAGGCCAAGTGTCCCAGACAAGGATACTTTCTGGCAAGTCTTCGAGGATGATGAGCAAATTGTTAACTTTTTGATTCAAGAAGCTGCCACTATCAAAGGGAGAACCTTGGAGCACGAAGAAGCTGAAGGTCTAATTCAGTTACGGAATAATCACATTCCGAAGGGTCTTATAACTCTAGAAAGTTTGTTTGATCAGCATGATCGGTCCAAGAAACATCGGATTGAGATTGACAAAAAAGAGTACATGGAGTTGCAGTTGGAACCCAATAAGGTCATTAAGATTGGAACCGATTCTACTCCCGATGAACCGCAAGAAATCAGGCAACTGTGTCAAGAATTTTTTGATATTGTGGCTTGGAGTTATGAAGATCTGAAAGGATATGATAAACAGATTGTTCAACATACTATTGAGTTGGAAGAAGGAGTCAGACCCTTCAGGAAAAAGCAACGACCAGTAAATCCAAAGATTGAGACTCTTATGAGGGCCGAGCTTGTGAAAATGCTGCAAGCCAAGATTATATACCCAGTTAAGCACTCGACTTGGGTTGCTAATCTGGTCCCGGTTCGAAAGAAGAATGGAGACATACGACTGTGTAGATTTTTGGAATCTGAACCGTGCATCTCTGAAAGATCATTATCCCTTGCCTCGTATAGATCAAATACTGCATGTTGTGGTTGGGGCTCAACGTTTTTCATTGTTGGATGGATTCTCTGGATATAACCAGATTTGGGTTAGGGATGAGGACCAGTACAAGACAACATTCACAACTAAGTGGGGCACTTTTGCTTATCAACGAATGCCTTTCGGATTATCAAATGCTGGGGCTACGTTCCAGAGAGCCATGGACATTGCATTCGAGGAACTCTTGAACAAGATTATTGTTATTTATCTTGATGATATGACTGTCTTTTCACATAGACGGGAAGATCACGGTTCTCATCTGAGGCAAATTTTTGGAAAATGCAGAGAATTTGGGATTTCCATTAATCCAAAGAAGTCAGTGTTTGCAGTGAAGGAAGGTAAACTCTTGGGGCATGTTATTTCAGAGGATGGTTTAGCAATAGATCCAGCTCGAGTTGAAGCATTGAAGAAACTATCACTCCCTGCCAACAAAAAGGAGCTGCAGTCTTTCTTTGGACAGATTAATTTTATCAGGAAGTTCATTTCTGATTTTGCCCAAGTTGTCAAGCCTATGACTGAGTTGTTGAAGAAAGATGCAGACTTTAAATGGACAACCCAAAGGAAAGAGGCATTCCAAGAAATTAAGGATAGAATAGCGTAGGCTCCTGTACTAATTAATCCTGATTATTCAAAAGATTTCATTCTGTATGCAGTTGGGGAAGATGAAAGCTATGCCGCAGTGCTCACACAGAAAGGGGACGATGGGAATGAAAGGCCCATTGCTTTCCTTAGTCGGGTTATTTTACCTCATGAGGCAAAGTATAATTTCATTGAAAAATAGGTGTATCGTTGTCATGAAGTCTCTTAAAAAATTCAAGCATTTCATATCTCGTAGTAGAACAGTTGTCTATGTTATTCATCCAGATGTAAGAAATTTCATCATTCAAGGAGAGATGGGTGATAAACGCGCTGGTTGGGTCACCAAGATCCAAGAATTTGATGTTGAGATTCATCCGACCAAGCTAGTGCGTGGTAAGGCTTTATGCCAGCACTTAGCAAAGATGGCAGCATCTGGTATAGTTGAATATCAAGCAGATGATCTTGCTAGTGATGACAATCTGATGAACCTCTTAGTTCAGGAACAAGATTGGGCAGATGACCTCATTGATTACTTCACGACTGGTAAATGCCCTTCACAGTTAAATGCCTCACAACGGAGAAGGTTTCGTCTGCAAGCTCTTAGGTATGTTTTACTGCCAGAAGGATTGTTTTTTAAGAATATTGATGGCGTTCTTTTAAGGTGTGTCAAGGAATCAGAGAAGGCTAGACTCCTGGAGGAGTTTCATTCTGGCATATCAGGAGGACACTATGCAGGTAGACCGATGGCTTTAAAAATAATTCGAGCTGGTTACTATTGGCCAACCTTGTTCACAGATGCTTTCAGGATTGCCCAAGCATGTGACAAATGTCAGAGGTATACAGGAAGAGTTAGGAATGCATCACTGCCTTTGCATCCAATTCAGGTTGAAGCACCTTTTCAGCAGTGGGGGTTGGACTTTATTGGGATTATTGATCCGAATTCTTCAACTGGACACAGGTATATTTTGACAGCTACAGATTATTTTACGAGGTGGTCTGAAGCTATTCCAACCAAGGTTGCAAATCAGAATGTGGTGATTTCTTTCATTGAAGGGCTGATTACACGTTTTGGCATTCCTGATGCTATTATTACAGATAATGGGACTCCATTTATTGGAGCTGAGTTAGCTGAGTTTGCAAACAAGTATGGTGTTTTCCTGAAAACATCCTCTAACTATTATCCTCAGGGAAATGGCTTGGCAGAGTCCACAAATAAAAATTTGCTCCGGATTTTAAAGAGGTCTTTGGGGGATAACAAGAGATCATGGCACCTTCTACTGAATCAAGCTTTATGGGCAGATAGGATTTCAATCAAGAAGTCTATCAAGACTTCACCATACGCCCTGGTTTATGGAAAAGAGGCAAGGTTGCCTGTTCATCTAGAGTTGCCAGTATTGCAGCAGTTGCAGGAATTTCAGGATGATGAAACAGATATAGATTCCTTGGATATGCGGTTGGCTCAGCTGTTACAGTTGGAAGAGCAACGTTCTTTGGCCTATGAGGAGTTTGCTAAGCACACACAAGTTATTTCAAAGTGGTTCCATAAGAATTCTGCTGATCGTCCACTCAAGGTGGGTGATTTGGTCCTGAAATGGAATGAAAACAAAGCCAAGCCTGGGAATCACAAGAAGTTTGATGCTCTATGGGAGGGTCCCTTCCGCATTGTCGGTCTTCGGTGCGGCAAATTCATTTTATCTAGAGGATTTGGATGGTAACCCACTTCCTATTTCAGTGAACGACTTTCATCTGAAAGCCTACACTTCATGAACGATGAGTCCAATCTCACCTTGTATATAGTAGAAAAAAAAAAAAAAAAAAAAAAAAAAAAAAAAAAAAAAGAGTATTGTTTTCATTTGTCCACTTCGGCTCTTTTTGCATGCGAGCTCGCAGGTACGTGTTTCTTTCTTTTTCTTCTTCTTTCCCAGCAGTTAGTGGCTTCCTCTCCATTTCTTCCTTCCCCTTCCTTTCTCTTTCTTCCCTTCCCTTCTTCATTTTCCTTCTTCTTCTACTCCTTTTCTTCTGCAGAAAAAAAAGCCACTACTGTTGTTTCTTTTTCCCTTCCTATTATTCCCGCTTCTTCTTATCCCTTTCTTCTAAGTTCTCTGTCATTTTAGCATTAGTTTATCCATGGTTCACACCTTTCTCATCATTTATTCCACTTCCATTCCATTAGTTCATTTACTTCCATTCCCCTTCCATCGCACTGGTAGCACAACACTCACTATCTTATCTACCGCATCACTCCTCTCCATTCACCATTCCATCATTATCACTATTCCATTCACACCCCTCCCCGATCGGCTGAGCCAAATGCAGATTCTTTAAGTTTCAATTATTCAGCAAAAGTTGTTGCAGCAGTCCATCGAGATGAACCCCTAGCACCTTTCTGTTCTAAGTTTTCATGACTCTGTTGCCCAATGGATTCAAGCTCGGGGATTCTTGCATACAACAGAACTGTATACCCCGTGAGCCGCCAAGAATGTTGGCATTTTTGCCACATTTATTTTGATTGTTGTTTATTCATGCATAAGTTGTTGAAATTCTAACTCCTCTACAGGTTTTGATGCAAAAAATGACTAAGTCCGAAGACTGTCGCGAAATCGCGACAAAAAACAGCATGGAGAGCCAAAGTTGAAAACCGTCGCGATATCGCGACATGTCGCATTATCGCGGGTCGGATGAGGAGAGAGAAAACAAACGCAAAATTGTCGCGATTTCGTGACGTGTCGAAAAATCGCGATCAACGCAGTCAACGGTAGGGGGCAAAACCGTCGCGATATCGCGACGTGTTAGATTTTCGTGGTCAAAATGGTCAACGGAGGGCGGAGCGACAAAGTTGTAGCGAAATCGTGACATGTCATTTTCACGCTTACGCGGGAGCATAAGGTTAGAAATTATCATGAAATCGTGACATAACCGAGCGACGAGCGATGAGACTCAAAATGTAGCGAAATCACGACACAATATGGCACACAACACAAAGGCAAAAGATGTCGTGAAATCGTGACGCGTCGCATTTTCACGACGTGGGTGGACAGAAAGGCTCAAGGTGTAAAATGGTAGCGATTTCGTGCCAGTTGTAGGATGAAGCCAAGCAAAGCAAAGGATGTAGCGAAATCGCTACGTGTTGTGTGGTCACGGTTCAGGTGGATAAAAGAGTCTAAGGCACGAATGGCGTAGCGATATCGTGACACTTTTGAGAATGAGTCCAAGCAAGACGAAGACGTCGCGAAATCATGACAGAAAGTGGGAACAGTGGAGAATGCAAGCAAACGTAGCGATTTCGTGACACAGTGAGCAAGAAAGGCTTAAGGCAAAAAATGGTAGCGATTT
Source organism: Wollemia nobilis (assembly GCA_028583015.1). NCBI lineage: Eukaryota > Viridiplantae > Streptophyta > Pinopsida > Araucariales > Araucariaceae > Wollemia > Wollemia nobilis. The sequence continues at coordinate 1,600,610 of JAQPPZ010000267.1, forward strand.
CACGACATTTGTGGATAAAAGCTAGAAGAAGGAAACTTGTAGCGAAATCGCGACACATTAGTTGAAGAAAGACTAAGTGCAAGAATTGTAGCAACATGTCATTTTCGTGAGTTAGAAGCAGGACCATACAACGTGCGTAAAAATTGTAGCGAAATCGTGACATGTCAGATTTTCACGATGTAAAAGCCAAGACTGAGCAGTGAGAAGATAGTGTAGCGATTTCACGCATTGTCTCATTTTCACGACATGGAGATAACGATGAAAGTGCCAACGAAAGATGTAGCGAAATCGTGCAATGTCATGTTTTCACGATTTGATGCAGCGAAGAGAACAGAGAGATGAAGGATGTAGCGAAATCGTGCATTGTCGCATTTTCACGAAAACAAAGCAGAGAAAGAGCATAATTGTACGGACGTCGCGAAATCGCGCAGCGTCGCGTTTTCATGGTGCAAGGTTGCGAAGGAGATATGGAAGCCGAATACGTCGCGATTTCGTGACATGGTTGGTTTTCGCGGTTCGAAAGCGATAGAAGCGTACGGAGCAAAAAGACGTCGCGATTTCGCGACCTGTCGCATTTTCGCGACCTGTTACAGTTTCGCGCCAAAAGCGGTTCAAACGGCCCGATGCAGTTTTGTGAGTTTCGATGATTCAAAGCGCTCCAAAATTAAATGTGTTGTTGCTTTTCGATGCGGTCAAGGTAGAAGAACGCGCCCAAGCTACCAGAATTGAAGATTTCCATTATTCGAAGCTGCTGTTCATGATTTTTCTAACGGTTTCATGCATATTTTCAAGAACAACAATTTAATGAAGACGACCGACTCCTCCTTATGGCATTTAATTTCTGGTTTCTCCGAGGCTGTTTAAGGATATCATCTCCTTGTTTTCGTTGCATAATTTGTAGATCTCGAGGAGGTCCGTTTCATATTTTTAATGCTGCAAAGAGGCAAGACCTCTATATAAATCAATGTAAATCTCAAGAACAAGTATCGGGAGTTTGAGAGATACTTTTGTTGAAAGCTTTTCAAGTACTTTGCATGAATATAAGACATTCGACTCTCGTTTTGCAAGCAATTTTTTGTGTATTTTCCCTTTTGTATTCTGCATTCCTAATTTGTGCTCGCATTTCTTATTTGTTGCTTAGTTTTAATTCTATATTGAGTTTTAACATTTGCTAGTAAGGGAGTGAGTTCTGGAATGTTATCTTGGAGGTCATCTACGCAAGGTTGTGAGTGAATCACGTCACTGTCTTCTGTTATTTGTTGTTTGCGTACTTAGAGTTATCTGTTGTTGTTCTTTCCCGATCAGATAAATTCGGCCTACGGCTATATTTCCCATTTCTTTCTGCATCTTTACAATTCCTTTCCTGTAACTTTGATCTAAAAACAAGCTTAGAATAGTAAGGGAACCAGCCCACTCTAGAGATTGGTCTGGGAGACATTTCTTTCTCCCAGCCTTTCAATGTTGGCCGGGTCTAGGGTGCTTAGTTTTAGAAAATCCTTTCCTGTGGCAGATTCGTGACCAACAGGTACCTCTGGTCCACACTACAGGTTATGCTGTCATGCTTGGACTATTGTATCTAACGCCTAATATAGCTACAACAATGATGTCTAAGCTTGTTCTCTATCAATCGTCGGGGAGAAATAAGGCAAACCAGTTCTGATATTCACTTCATTTTATACCCACATCGTTATTGTTGTTAGATGTAAATCCTGACAAAGGGCTTTTCGAAGTGTTTAGGGGAAGTTACGCCCTACGCATGAGGAGAAGACCCTCTATGGTAAGTGTTATAAACAAAATGATGCTCTTTCAATATCGTCTAAGTTTCACATATCATTCTACTCTTATATACTTATAGTGTCATTCACGTAAGGGTGGGTATATATAGAGGAGTTTTGGTATAAAGGTCTGGCAGGTATAAAGAAAGAGAGACCAATTGGTGTTATAAGGAACTTTCACAATGGCCACTGTTCACAAATATCTCTCAAATTCACAGTTGCTAAAAGGTTCTAACTTCGTATCATGGAAGACAAAGATGTGTGCTATTTTTCAAGTGGAAGATTTGTGGGATGTAGTGATTGACACTACCAAACGTCCTACCACAACAAGAGCACTACAAAATGCCCTACCACAATAGGAGCAGATCAAGAAACTTTTAATAAGAAGGACAAAAGATGTCTCCTGTTTATCTTGCTTGCTACTATAGATGAGGTCCAACCTCATATATGTGATGCCAAAACTAGTAAGGAAGTTTGGGATGCTTTGATTACTATTTATGAAGGTAAGAATCGATCCACTATTCTACACCTTCAAACTCAACTACATACACTGAGTATGAAAATTGGTGAGACAGTTGACCTATTCCTATGTAGAGTGGCAAAATTGAAAGCCAAATTGAATGCTATGGGACAACCAATGGATGATACTCTCTTGACCTCTGTCATCTTGAGAGCATTGCTAGAGTCCTATAAAATGTTGATAACCTCTCTTAATGTATCTGGTAGACAAGTATCTTTTGTGGAATTGGTGAATTTGCTTCAAAATGAGGAGGCAAATTAGTTTCAAAAGGATGAAGTGCTAGATAATGCCCTCTACACCAAACAAGGGGGTAAGAAACAAGGTCATTTTCAAAAAGGAGGATCTTCATCCAAGGGAAAAGAGAAACAACATTAGCAAAAATACAAACAATATTGCAAGATTTGTGATATGAATAACCATGACACCAACAGGTGTTGGTTTAAGAACAAGCAACAAAATGATCACGATCATAAGGGCAAAGGGAAATACAAACCACAAAAAAAGAATAAGCAACCCAAGGGGCATGCTGCTTATGCCGAATCAAATTCATCTTCAGATTTTGCAGAATCGGACACGGACTCAGACAAGGTGCTCATGACTCATACTTCATCTCCGCAGGTAGATGCTATATGGTATTTTGATTCAGGTGTTAGTAAGCACATAACTGACAAGAAATCATGGTTTGAGACATTTGAGGAGAAAGAATGTAAGCCAGTAACAATTGCTGACAATCAAGTCTACCAAGTGAAGGGTCAATGTGATGTTTCTGTCACTCTTCCCGATGGAAAATGTCAGAATGCGAAGGTACTCTATGTTCTTAGATTGGCTAATAATTTGTTGTCAGTCCCTCAGATGTTGGATTGAGATATGGATGTTGTGTTCCATGTTGCGAAAGGAAAGAAGAGATGTTTTATCACTAGAAAAGGAAAACATGTAGCAACCGAATCATACAAGCATGGCTTGTTCATTTTAGATGCCATTTCCACACCTCATGTTGCCAACAACTACAAAGGAGGCTACTTCTCTGTGGCACAAGAGATATGGGCATCTAAGTTCAGGATATTTGTTCGAGTTGAGCAAATATGAGATGGTGAGAGGACTTCCCAACCTTTCATCCACATTGTCAGTTTTCTCGGATTGCTTAGTAGGGAAGCAACACTGGGTACCGTTTGAAGTTAGCTCTTTCAGAGCTAAGAAAACTTTGGAGTTGGTACACACCGATCTGTGCGGTCCTATGCCAACCAGCTATGGTGGAAAGAGGTATTTTCAATTTTTTGTTGATGATCATTCATGAAAGATGTGGGTTTTCTTCCTTCAATTGAAGTCAAAGGTATTTTTGTACTTTCAACAATTCAAGAAGCTTGTTGAGGAGTCAAGATGTTCCATCAAAATCCTCTGCTCAGATCGAGGCGGAGAATATATCGCCAAGGAATTTTCATCATTTCTGGATGAACATGGGATTAAGAGACAACTGACTACAACCTAAATACTCCATAGCAAAATGAAATTGTTGAAAGGAGGAATCGTTCCATTGTGGAAATGGTTTGATGTATGCTTACAGGAGCACACCTTGAGAATGAGTATTGGGCAGAAGCGGTAAACACAACATCATACCTCCTGAATAGAGCTCCCACAAGAGCTCTACAGGGTAAAACTCTACAAGAAGCATGGAGTGGTAATAAACCCTCCATTTCTCATCTAAGGGTTTTTGGATGTAAGGCATTCATGCACATACCAAAATAGAAAAGGAAGAAGTTAGATGAGAAAACCCTGCAATGTATTTTTCTTGGTTATGATGAGCATTCAAAGGGATATCGATTGATAGATCCTATGACCAAGAAGACACATATAAGTCAAGATGTGGTATTTGATGAAGCTTTCACATCAAATAACACTTCTACAGCTGTATACCTTGAGGATGATGAGCCTAAGAAAGAGGTTCCTCCCCCACAGAACAAGATTCCAAAATGGTATACAAGTACATTGAGAGATTCCAAGTTAACATCACTTCTAGATCTAACTCTAGATCGACCTTGTACTCACATTATGACTCTACAGATGAGAGCGAAAGCATCAATTTCAAAGGTTGACGAGCTTTGCCAACAATTTGATGAACTATCTGTAGATGCAGAGGAAGATAGAGAAACATATATGGAGGATGAGAGGGTTTATATGACAACATTGGATGAAAATGAACCCACAACAGTTCAAGATGCACTTAGTGAGTCTCATAACAAGTAGCTCAGAGAGTATGATTGGTGCAGTAAAAGATGATTTGAAACAATCTTTTGAAATGACAGATCTAGGACTTCTTCATTATTGTCTTGGTTTGGAAGTGACTCAGAAAAAACATCATATCAAAGTAACACAAAAGAAATATGCCAAGACATTGATTGAAAAATATCACATGACTAACTGTAAGTCTAAAGCTACTCCAATGGAGGCTAGACTCAAGCTACCTCGATATGATCAATCCCCATAGGTAGATGACACTCTCTATTGTCAACTGATTGGGAGTCTCATATATCTAACAAATACCAAGCCAGATCTCAATTTTGTTGTGGGTTATCTTTCAAGGTTCATGTAGGAACCAAAGGCGAGTCATTGGAAAGCAGCAAAGAGAGTTCTTCATTATGTCTATGGTACAACAAATTTTGGCTTGGAATACAAAAAGAATAGCAAGTTCTATCTACAAAGATACATGGAATCCGACTTTGTTGGATCCATTGATGATCGAAAGTCGACTTCTGGATACATTTTTCATCTTGGATCTGGTCCTCTCTCTTGGCATAGTATGAAGCAGTAGGTGGTTGCTATCTCTTCTACAGAGGCAGAATATTGCACAACCAGTGGAGCAATCTACGAGATAATATGGTTAAGTCGCATTCTTACAAACATGGGTCTTCCAAAGAACCTTCCACTTCATTTGTTTTGCGATAATCAAGGTGTCTTTAATCTTGTCAAGAATCCAATCTTTCATGATCGCACCAAACACATCGACAATCGATGTCATTTCATTCGCGATGAAGTTCCAAAGCATCACATACAACTCCAATACATTCCTACTGACCGACAAGTTGCAAACATTTTCACCAAGGCACTTGCACATGTCAAGTTTGAATTGTTTCGCAATGCTCTTTGTACTTGCCAATAATGTAATAAGGGGGGATGTTAGAAGTATTTCATTATTGGGTTATATAAAATAGCGCTTCATCATGCGCTCTCCAATTAGGTTAGGTGGGTAGTTTATTAAACTGCCCGAGTGGTTCATTAACCACCTCAACCAATAACATTGTATATAATTCACAACATTTGCAATGAAGAACTACTGCTTGAAATTGTAACAATCCCAAAAACCGACATCGACTCCTAAGTAGGTAGTTGAAGCATGTTTAAAGTTATCCCATGGCGCGGTTGATAACATCTGAGTTGTAAAACTTATAATACTTTAAGAAAAAAACAAAATTAGAAGGCACGAATAGGTCGAAAACTAAAATAGGAATTGTAAGTGAAAAATTGAAAAAAAATGTATTTGAAGTGTGTTATTTTTTAATAAATTATCCTCTAGGTCCAAGAGGAGAATGCGAAGTACTACAAGTCTCAAATTAAAAAAAAAAAATTTATTATCTATGTAAGTATGGTGTATTATATAAAAACAAAATGTATACAAGTCTCAAATTTAACAGTTTTTGGAAGGGTTTTGACAATTTTGTTTTCTATTCAGTTTTTCTTTCTATGCATTATGTATTATATAAAAACAAAATGTATACATTTGAAGCTTGATGTAACAGTTTTGGAAGGGTATTGACAATTTTGTTTTCTATCCAATTTTTCTTTCTATGCGTTATTATATCTCTATTTTACAGTTTTACCAAATTCTACTATATTTCGGAGGTGCAAAACATACTTCAGTTTTTGGAAAGGTTTTGACAATTTGTTTTCTATTCAGTTGAATGGAGGCATTCTTGATTTTTTTGCGTTTCCAAATCTCTTACATATTAGAAAGAGTCACATGGAATTTTAGATGAACCTTATAGAGGTCTAGCAATCTTTTCCACGAATCTCTTGCAAATGCACACTGGAAACACATATGATCAAGTGTCTCCTCCTGGGAGTTACACATGATGCAGTTGGAAGGGTCATAAAAACCTCTCTTCATAAGATTATCATAGGTGAGACAACTCTTTAGGCCAACCCTTAAACCACCCAAACTCTATCCCATGGGGCATCTTGTAGGATCAATGGAGGAGGGAGCGAAGCATTATAACCATCATGAATAGTGAAAACACCTAGAGTACCAAGGTTCCAGGAAATCCTATCATCTTCCTCTTTCCTTCTAAGGCACCTTTGCTTGAGGATATTATCAATAAGAAGCCTTTGATGAATATGGATATGAATAGGCCATTCTTCTAACCTCTTCCATTGAAATAAAGTGAAATCTCACCATATTTATTCATCCTCTACCCTCAAGGCTTTGTTGTAAGGGTTGCAACTCACTCCAGAAGTTAGCTTTGTCTCCTTTACCTACTTTTCAGAAAAGTCTAGATTTTACCAATTGTTCACCAGCTTTCAAGACCTTCCAAATAATAGAGTGAGGGCCCCTCAAAGGAATGCGGCTAGCTTCTTGATGAGGGATAGAACCCAAATACTTATAGGTGATCACTCCATTGAAGAATGCCTCCTTGTTGGATATCCATCTCCAATAAAGCTTCCCAACAAGAGCTTGATTGTTTGAAGCTGCTTTACGAAAACCAAGGCCCCCTCAAGCTTTAGGTTGACATATTTTATCCCAACTAATCAGATCCCAGTTCTTACCCATCCTTGGGCCATCCTACAAAAAATTTCTCATAAGAAAATACAACTCTTTGAGGACTCTCATAGGGGCAGCTAGGATGGAGAATTTATAAATAGGCATATGTCTTGGATCATCGATTGGATGAGAGCCATTCTTCCTCCGAAGGTAAGCCAGTGGTGAATCCAATGATTAACTTTAGCATCGATTCTATTCATTAAAGCTTTCCAATCAGCAATCCTTAGCTCTTAAAATGAAGGGAAATCCCTAGGTGATCAAGTGGAAGAGTACCCTAGGCAAAGCTCAAAATAGATAAAATCTGATCATGGATTCTTCTATTTGTATTGAAGAAAACAACCTTGGATTTGGCCGCATTCACCTGTTGACCAGTAGCATCCATGTAGGTTTTTAAAATGGCTTTCAACATTCTAACCTCTCGAATGCTAGGCTCCCCAAAGAGACTTGTATCATCCACAAATTGAAGGTGAGTTAACATCTCCTCACCTAATTACACACCTTCCAAAAGACCTATATATATATATATATATTACCGTGGGTTTCTTTATACCATTTCCACCAAGTTTACCTTACTGCTAAAAGTTTACCAATAGAAAACAAGATATTTGAGATAAATAGAGACCGCTAAAAGTTTACCAACAAGAGACAAGATATTTGAGTTGGAAAGGTTCTCAAAAAAACAAGTAAATAGAGACCATGACGTATTCTTAAAGATTTACCACGAGGAAACAAGATATTTGAGGTAAATAGAGACCACTAAAAGTTTACCCACAAAAAACAAGATATTTTAGTTGGAAAGGTTCTCAAAATAATAGGTAAATAGAGACCATGAAGTATTCTCTAAGATTTATCTAAAATTGGTAGGTCTTATACAATGTATTCAGATATAGTTTATTATTAGTGGCAAACAACTATATGTCAAAGAAGGAAGCTCAAGTAATGGAGACAACCCTAAGGTGCCAAAAATCTCCATATAATAGACAAGCAAGACAAGTTATCGTATTGATGACCATATGGTAAATTGTCCTTAACCAACTATGAGAATCCTCATCCTTATAAGCAATGAGTATGCAAAAAAAAGGCTACAATTGTGTTTGAAGTAACCCATTGATATTGCAACCATGCTACCTCAACCATGGAGGTTTGTAATGCCTTTGCTTCCTTTGCTCAGAGTTCAATGTGCTTGATCTTAGAATTTCTCCATACTTTAGCAACACAAAACAATGATTCTTTTTACAAAGAATGTCACTTCACAAAGGAAAGGCCCATCTACAATTTTCCATGAAGTTGATGTCTTTTTAAATGGACCTATTGAAATAGGTTTTCATATTTCTTAAATAAAAGTGTATTCACTCCCCTTGAGAGAAAACTGGGGCAAATTTCCATGTGATTGAAACAATTAAAGTTATCACATTGACAACTTGAACCCCAAGAAGTATCCTCTAAGTTTCATTATGTTTCCAAAGATAAGAAGATAACATCAAAGATAAGAAGATAAAAACTTGTCCAAGATTTGACTTCCATTTAGCCACTTAAAAAGGTCAAAGATTGTTACATTAACCACAAAATTGAGGAATGGAAATTGCCCTTATAATGACTACATTCCTTGAAGGAATCCAAAGCATCCCTTTTTTATCTACCAATGCCTAAGAACCTAGCTTCAAATTGACACAAGTCAATTTTTATATTTACAAATGACCAAAAACCAAGGTGAGAGCATTGCTTTAGGACCTACAAATTCAAATTGAAAACAACCTACAAGCTAATAAGATGTTTCTTGTTCTATAATAAAAAGTAGCTCTATAATGACACAAATATTCTTTTAGTTGATAATTATTGACCATTGTTTTTGAAGTGTAATTTTGTCAACCAACATCATCATAGACTGACTTCAACACTCCATATTTACCGTTTAACAAAGGGTTAAATGACTAGTGTTATTTAGTTTGTGTAGATGATTAGATTTTTTTGACGATGATGCCCTATTATACATTGTAGAGATGATATGGATTTTTTAATCTAGAATCTAGATTGCCTTTTCTTTGAACTTCAGTACATATTTATAAGTATCATATGCTTGTTAAAAACCCCCTTTATGAACCATGTGTGGTCAATAAATACATTAAATGAGACAACCACCACCTTTTTAGAAGGTGGCTAGGAGGATCTAGAAGGCGATCTTATTTATCATGTGTTGGCTAGTTGACCATATGTATTTTTTTTCAATTGGTTATATGGGATAGACATGCCTCACTTGTAATACATCATCACCACATAGTGGTATTACAACAAAGATTGGATATTATCCATGTATCGCTTGCAAGATTTGAACCTTTGTCTCCTCTTTAAATTGAGAAATTTAACTGGTTGAGCTAATGCCACTTGATGACCATATGCTTTTTAATATTAATATTACATTTTATTATTTTCATTTTACATATTGTATTATATTTTATACATGATGTTCCTCATCATTCCTCCCAACAATAAAATCATTGGAAGCCAATGCACATAGAAGAGGAGGAAAACCATGTGCCATCTCGAGAACCATTATGGTGGATGTAGAAGTTGAAATAACCCTCTTGGTGGGTCTGGTAAATCTTTGTGACAATGGGTGTAGTGTTGCCTCCAAGCTAAACATGACAATTGTCCATGAATGATGGTTGCAATAGAAGAGGGTTCTATTGAAGAATCTATGTAGTTGGAGAATGACCACCATAAAAGAGAGGATATGCCTTCTGGATATGAATCTAGGCTTCTATTGAAGAATATAAGTAGTTGGAGAATGACCACCATAAAAGAGAGGACATGCCTTCTGGATATGAATCTAGGCTTCTATTGAAGAATCTAGGTAGTTGGAGAATGACCACCATAAAAGAGAGGATATGCCTTCTGGATATGAAAATATTGCAAGGTGGAAGGGGTAAGATGTAAAAAAATACCCATAAAATTAGGAGCAAGAACAAGAGCAACAGGAGCAAGAGTATGAACAACAAGAGCAAGAGTGATTACATGTGGTCTATTGATATTTTCCTAAAAATATGCAACATACTAAGTGGATAGGACATTTGTTTGTGCCCTCATACTTTGGCCTTTTGAAGACTAATATGATATTTTGAGCTTGATGCATATTAGTATGGACCAGCTATGTGGTGCTCTTTGTAATCAGATGAGGAAGGTTTTGTGCTCATACTATAAAGTGTATGTGTTATTGTATCCATCATATTGAGCCTTCATATCATAAAGTGCATGTGTTATTGTATGCATCATATTTAGTCTTTCTATCATATTCATAGGTTTTACCAAGAAACAAACCACAACAATCTATGAAGGTCACATCACAGTTGACAATATCAACAAATTTGGTGTCAAAAGCAAAGGACATGGTGTAGGTGTGTGTGAATATTGAGGTAGTATTATAGTGCTTACATCCAAGTGAGTAGGGATGAGGATGTGGGGCTATTGGATGCTGCAATTTGTCAATAATTAACTCTGCAATTAAATTTTTCTGTGAGTTGGGGTCAAAAGCAAAGGACATGGTGTAGGTGTGTGTGACTTTTGAGGTAGTATTATTGTCCTTACATCCAAGTGAGTAGGGATGAGGATGTGGGCTATTGGATGCTGCAATTTGTCAATAATGGACTTTGTAATCAAATTTTTCTGTGAGCTATTGTTGATACAATCTATAAAAAATTCATGAGTAAAATGAGCACATGTAATTAATAAAGAATCATGTTTTTCTATAGAAGAATGATAATTAAGGTGACATTGAGTCAACCTTTTAACCCATCATAGGTTATGTCCTCTCCATAAGCCTCGATGGGAACATTTATTTGTTCCTCATCATTAGGTGAATGTGCAATCAAATTATTCTTTTTAAGTTGAATATAATTAGACTTTTCATAACCCTTCCTCTTACAGTGAGTACAAACTTGTTACATCAAAGAAAGGAGGCTTTTGAGAAGAGGATGAAGAAGGCGGGAGGCATCTTTGCTTACAGAGAGGACTTTACCTTTTGGTTGATCGATGTAATGGTGTATTGATATTTAATGCATGATCTTATTTTATTCTATCAAGATAAGTTGATAGTTGTACTTTATGCTTTTTAAAGTTGGATTATGCTATTTTTAGAATATGGTGCTATTGATGAATTTTGTGGCTGAAGAACCAATTTTTGATATTTAATGCATGATATTATTTTATTTTACTAAGATGAGTTGATAGTTGTACTTTATGCTTTTTAAAGTTGGATTATGCTATTTTAGAATTACCATATTTTTAGAATATGGTACTGTTGATGAATTATTTAATACATGATCTTATTTTATTCTATTAAGATGAGTTGATAATTGTACTTTATGATTTTTAAAGTTGGATTATAATATTTTTAGAATTACCATATTTTTAGAATATTTGGTATTGATGAATTTTTTGTGGTTGCAATACCGGTTCCTCTCATGGGTGGATTGGTATGGGACAACCACGAGAGTTAAGAGTAACAATAAATGAGAAATGATGGATTATAAGCATTTGCATGAGTGCATGTGTGATTAGATGCATCATGGATCATGTAGAAGCATTTGCATGTGTGCATGTGTGATTAGATGCATAAATAGATTAGGAGGTTGCTATAAAGGTAAAAGAGCCTAGGTGGTTGATAACCTCAAAAATATCATAAATCCTTGTGCTTAGAGAATAGTTATGTTTGTGCATATTTGTTTATTATTGATTAATTCTTAATTTAGACAAGGACAACTTTAAACAAGAGCTCTTGTGTTGCTTAGGTTCTTAATTTATCTTTAGGATGCATTAATATTTGAGTTTTGAAGTATAAATCTTAATTGGTTGATGAAGTAAGGTATTAATAATAATGTTAGTATTATTAATACTTATATATATATATTAATGATAATAGATAATTGGTTATATGAGATTGAAACAGTTCCACCAGTATTACATCATCACCACATAGTGGTATTACAACAAAGCTTAGATATTATCCATGTATTGCTTGACAAGATTTGAACCTTGGTTTCCTCCTTAAATGATGAGGAATCTATCCGGTTGAGCTAATACCACTTGATTTGGTAATAGATAATATTAACTTTAGATAAGAAAAATTAACAATAGTATTAATTAATATAATATTATGAGGAGTAAATAAATTATTTAATAATACCTTTGCTAAAGTTATCAATTTAAATATTATTAAGTGAAGGTTTAAATATGAGCAAATTTAATCAATAGTAGTATTAATTAATATAATACTATGAAGCGTAAATAGATTATTTAATTATATCTTTGTTAAAGTTAACGATTTAAATCTTACTAAGTTAAGGTTTTAAATAAAAATATATTTAATTAAATATAGTATTAATTAATTTAATACTAGGGAGAAAGATAATAATAGTAACTAGGGCAACCTTTTTAGGGCATAATAATAATAATAAAACAAACAAACTTATAGTTGTAAGCTTATTGCAATGGTAAGGGTTTTGGCCTCTCTTTGGGAGGTCCAGGGGACCTTAATTACTATAATTATACTTTTTTTCATAGTATCAATACTATATTTAGTTAAATATGTCCTTATTCAAAACCTTAACTTAGTAAGATTTAAATTGCTAACTGTAGTAAAGGTATTATTAAATAATTTATTTACTCTTCATAATATTAAATTAATTAATACTGCTATTAATTAAATATGTTCCTATTTAAACCTTAATAAGATTTAAATTAAAAACTTTAGCAAAGGTATTATTAAATAATTTATTTACTCCTCATAGTATTAAATTAATTAATACTATTATTAATTTTTTTTTTGTCTAATGTTAATATTATCTATATATATATGATACTAACATTATTATTAGTACTTACTTAAGATCAACCAATTAATATTTATATTTCAAAACACAAATATTAATGCATCCTAAAGATAAATTAAGAGCCTAAGCAACATAAGGGCTCTTGCTTAAAGTTGTCCTTGCTTGAATTAAGAATTAATCAATAATAAGAAAAAATGTACAAACATAACCATTCCCTAAGCAGGAAGATTTATGATAACTTTGAGGTTATCAACCACCTACGAAGGGATCCCCTAAATACAAGGTAAGGGCTCTTTTGCCTTTATAGCAACCTCCTTGCTCGTTTATGCATCTAATCACACATGCACACATGCAAATGCTTCTACATGATAGACACACATATTAGCCCTGTGTTTTTCAAATTGTTTATAATCCATCATTTCTCATTACTCAATTTTAGTGGTTGTCCCATAACAATCCACTAGTGAGAGTACTTGGAATTGCAACCACAAGATTCATTAGTAGTACCTATTATAAAAATAATATAATCCAACTTTAGAAAGCACAAAGTACAACTATCAACTCATATTGATAACATAAAATATGATCATGCATTAAATATCAACACACCATTACGTCAATCAACAAGGACAAGTCCTACCAAGGTGGGCCATTACATAAGTAAATTGATCTTTGAGAGAGAGAAAATAATTCTAAATTCATTGATTAAAATGGTCTCCAAGAGAGAAAATAAGAGGTATTAATGTGGAACAAAATCCCATCATAGAAATATGCCACCAGAAAGAAACAACTTGTATAAGAGAAGGATCACATGAATTGGTTAGAAATAAAGAGGGCTAACTACCCCCCACACACATCATAACTCAATGTTAGTAGGGGTGAGGAATCCTACATAATCGGGTCCGATGGCTAACAAGAAGGTTTGAGAACTCTTGGTGAGCTAGATTGTTTAGATCCTCTTGATTGTGCAACTAGTTTCTCCTTTGCAAGTTGGGCTTGATTGAATGTTGCATCTAATGTTGCAAAAGAGGTGTACTTATTTGGATAAATTTTCTTGAAGCTTGTTCTTAAACTTCATTTTTTTCAACCTCAGTTGAGGTGTACACCAATTGGTGCTCAAGCAGTTTGCATGCTTCTTGCTAGGTTGGTAGGCCTCCTCGGTGCAGTGCAACTTGTTCATTTCCTTGGATAACGAGCACCTCTTGCAAGCATTATCACGTTGTTTATGAGCATCACTCCCCTATGCTATTTCCATCACCTTTGAGGATTCCAAAACTTGGGGTGCCCAATTGCAAAAGCTGCTACATTACCTCCAAGTTCGTCTTTATTGCCATTGGGGAGCATACAAGCTCTTTTCGGTCTTAGTGGCCCAATATCCAACACTTATCAATGCAATATAGATTTGGAACCTTGCACCCTTTTATTTTCCATGTCGTCATGAGACCAAGGAATCTAGCCCATTTAAATTTTCTAAATCATCCCTTTGTGGCATGTGGCTTCCACATCTCTTTCATTAGTACAATAAAATAAACAAGCTTCCTGAGGGTAGACGCTTGATTTCTTACATGTTATTTCACATGCTTGCTTATCCAGGTTAACACTCCATGGGAAAGAAGAAGGCCATGAGAAAAAAGAAGGATGGTAGGAACCGTGTGCAACTAGAAATTGTAATTGGAGAACACCAGACAACTAGTAACAGTGGCAACATCCATTCTACCTGAAGAGCATCAAACAACTCTCCCATTTTAGGTGAATGGATTATGCAGTTGAGAGCGTGCTCTTGCACAATTTTTTTGGCTAGAAGAAAATAGTTGTGCCCCATCATGAGCTCTTCCTACGTAGACAAGACAATATCGTCTAACCATTATAGAAGGCATTATGTTTTCACATCAATTCACCTATTGTGACCTGATGCTGCTTATGTAGATCCTTTGTGTGTCATGAATTCTTTGATGATTATTTATTTTTTATGAAAATGTTCTCTGTCGTCGACCCATACTAAATCTAGGAACATTGGTATTTTCAATAAGAATCATGAAATTGATTTTTACCTCTTATGCTAAACTAACATGTACTCATGAAGTTGAGTGTCTACCTCTTATGCTAAATTAACATGTAGTTATATTGGTGCAACGCTTGACATTTACAAATTGTTAATGTTGCTTGAATTTGTCTCTCTTGACGTGGTGTCATCCTTCTCTGGAAAAAACGTGGACTCTTCTCAAGTTGCACAGATTCCAAGTGCCTTTCTTATGCTAAATTAACATGTAGTCATACTGGTGAAACATTTAACATTTGTAAATTGTTGATGTTGCTTGACTTTATCTCTCAGCGTGGTGTCATCCTTCTTTGACAAAAATGTGGACTCTTCTCATGTTGTTCAGATTCCAAGTGCCTTTCTTGTACATGCCTTGCACCCACGTTTGAGCACATGTCCACATGCGTTGACCATCACATCCTTATTTCACTTTTTTTTTAATTCAATATCCCACTGTCATCGTGGGAATGTTAGCTAAAATATTTATTAGTTAGCCTTTTTCTTTTATGAAGTGCATGCAAATTGAAAGGAGGCCCATATACACTTTTAAAACATAGAATATTCTCTTAATATATTCTTTGATGCATTGGTTGTAAAGGGAGCTATGAAGTTGAATGTTTGCCTCTTATGCTAAATTAACACATAGTCATATTGGTGCAATGTTTGACATTTGTAAATTGTTGGTTTTGCTTGGCTTTGTATCTCTTGACATGGTGTTGTCCTTCTCTTGCAAAAATGTGGACTCTTCTCAAGCTGATCAGATTCCAAGTACCTTTCTTGAACACGCCCTACATCTACATTCGAGCAGCTGTCCACATGCGTTGACCATCACATCCTTATTTCACGTCTTTTGATTCAATATCTTACTTTCATCGTGGGAAGGTTAACTAAAATCTTTACTAGTTAGCCTTTTTCTTTCATGAAGTGCATGCAAATCAAAAGGAGGCTCATGTATTAAACAAACATGTTCCACAAAATATTCCCTCAAAATATTCTTTGATGCATTGGTTGTAAAGGGAGTCTTCCCCTTCATTTTGATCGACAAAATACTAGTTTTCTTGTGAATGGAGGCATCATTTGCTTTTCGAGTATAGGCATATTTGTACTTGTTGGAAATAATTTTTTGAGCCCAATCCAATGACATCGTCATTGTTTAGTTTTGTAAATATTTGTTCTCTCATGTGGTACAACAAATTTCTTGAAGTAATTTGGAGTGCATTTTCAGTAGTCCTTGACATTTCTAAACACAAATTTGGTCAAACACCTTCCTTGACACACTCTAGTAGAGCCACAACTACCAATTTAGTAGAAAATATGGTAGCGTTAGCTAACATATTTAGTAATTTGGCAGATAAGGTCAATAATGTTCATTTCCACAACTTTGATACCAGCTAATATGTTTTTTAATCCAAAATCTAGATTTCCTTTCCATTGAGCATCATTACATATTTAGAGGAATCATATGCTTATTACAAATTGCCTTTACAAACCATGTGTGGTCAATAAGTACATTAAATGAGACAACCACCACCTTTCTAGAAGGCAACTAGGAGGATCTAGAAAGCTACCTTATTTATTATGTGTTGGCTGGCCGA
The DNA here is from genome assembly GCA_028583015.1 of Wollemia nobilis. Lineage (NCBI taxonomy): Eukaryota > Viridiplantae > Streptophyta > Pinopsida > Araucariales > Araucariaceae > Wollemia > Wollemia nobilis. Next base: position 1,617,173 of record JAQPPZ010000267.1, read on the forward strand.
CCACATACTTTTTTTTCTTCAACTGGTTATATGGGATTGAAACGAGCCCCACCCATTTTACATCATCACCATGTAGTAGTATTACAACAAAGCTAGGATATTATCCATGTATGGCTTCACAATATTTAAACCTTGGCCTCCTAGAATGTTGAGAAATCTAACCAATTGAGCTAATACCACTTGATGGATCACATGCTTTTTAATATTAATATCATATTAATATTTTTAATATTAATATCATATTTTATTTATTTTCATTTAATATATTGTATTATATCTTATACATGATGTTCTTCATCAAGGGATGCATTTTTTGGTGAAGGTCGAGTACCCCATACATGACAATGTTATAGGCATTACAAGAGTAATGGTCCTTTATGCCATTTATTCCCCTTGATATATAGACTTGGTTCTCCCTTTAGCAAGCAACACAACATTTCCTAGATTGCAAATTCTAAAACAACCCAACCTATACCCTCTATCTTCCAACCCCAATGTATTCCTCTTGTATTTCATCCAAGGACCTAAACACAAATCTCAATTTATAGGACTCCAAATTTTGATGAAACACGAGAGGAGGGAATGTAGATGAACAAGGAAGCAAATGAACAAAAGAAATTTTAAATGAAGGTGTTGAATTTTAAGATAAATTATCTTAGTTCCAATATTATGGATTTTGAGTAGACTCAAATATAAGAGCAATCAACATGTACAATGGACAACATAAATAATAATAATATTCATAAAAAATGACAAAAATAAAAATAAATGGCCAAATTTATTCATGCAATAACATGAAGAAAACTTATAGTAGAATTGCTCAAAATATGCATACAAGCTTCAATATTCATGCTTGAATGTTTCATACATTTTCTAGATATTCTTCCATATCATTCATGGAGCTTTACCTCCATAATATAACCTTAGAAATGTGACTCTTAGACTCTTTGTCTATTGCACTTCTCACATATCTAGGAGTTCCAACCTTTCCTATTCCATTCATAAGATAAATATCTCATGTCCTTTTAGCTTCTCATATTGACTCTCTATTTACATGCACACTTAACTCTGTGACACTTGCACACTTCTACATGATACACACTTCTATACACACACCTAATACACAACACTTGTGCACTTTATCACATTACATATTTGCACACTTAATTACATGACACCTGTGAAATTTCTCACAATACACGTACATAAAAGGGGAAATATAAATCACTCTTAAACTATAGACTAAAATCCTATTCTAATATTTACATTGTATCATAGGTACCATGGGGTACATTAGCATGTACCAAATAATGTAATATTCTCCAACAACCACCTGTATTACCTTATTTGGTTATTAAAGACTTTAGTCTTCAATCTATTTGCTTTAGACTTTTGTTTTGATCTTTAGTTTGAGATCCTTTTTCAATTTTTGCTTCATGTTTTTTGTTCTCCTTCCTTTTGAGCTTTCCTTTATTCTTCTTCTTTTATTTTTATTTTCTTCATCTTTAGTTGTGATATAATCAATGGTGTGACTTTTGAACAATCAGTTATCAAGTCATCACAATAGTACATCATGGAATTCAAATATTCCCTATTGAAGCTAACATAAGCTTCATTCAAATCATGTGTCACAATTGACATCTTTTTTCTCATCTTTTTTCTTGAAAGATCTCAAAGGTGAGTAAAGACATATACATCATTAAACATTATTCAAAAGAAAATATAATGGTGTTTTTTGAATTCCACCATGTTCTAAAGAGCTTTTCATGAAGATAGCTTATAAGTGTTGTGAACTTTTCATATTTTGCATTTTTGAGAAATAAAGATAGTTTTTCTTTTAAATCATTTGACATTTCCTTCTTTCCATCAAAAACATCTATTAAATTTTGTGAGTAAAATTTTAGCTTGTTCACCATTTCTTCACTATCTTTATTGAATGCATTTTTTATGATTTCTTCCATAATTCTCTATAATGTTTTTTTTTGAATTGGACTCTAAGTTTAAATATCTTTTTCAAAGAAAAATAAATTTGCAAATTTAAAATTTGAAATACTTTGAAGTAGTAAACCCTTTATCTCCCTAATTAAATTTGCAACTTTTCCAAGTTCTTCTAAAATTTTCAAATATATATATTTTTGGAGTTGAAATCCTTCCCTCCAAAATCTAATAAATTTATCAATTTTTCAAAAATTAAAATTTTGAAATAGATTAAAAATTTAGTTGCAACAATAAATTATCAATCAATACTTTTCAATATTTCATAAATATGGTTGAAGTCCTTTTAACTCCCACCTTAATATTAAATCCTATGGAGTTGAATTCCTTTTAACTCCCTCTCTTAAATAAAAATTTAAAGTTCCTAAGTTTCCAATGCTTCAAATAAATCTTAACTTAGGACTTTAGCACCAAATTAATATATCAAAAGACTAAGGTAATATTGCTTACCTTATATTTGCTTTAAGTTTACAATGCTTCAAATAAATCTTAAGACTTTAGCATCAAATTGATATATCAAAAGACTAATGTATTATTGCTTACCTTATATCTGCTTGATGGATTAAGTCAAGTTGACCACAAATGTGTGAATATGCACTACTTTGAAACAAACAAAAAATGACTATTGCACTCTAGTAGACACGCTTTGAAGCAGATTAATGAGTGCAATACTTTATGAAGGTATGTTACACTTTTATAGACTTTTTATACAAATATTTCACCTTTCCCTTATGCGGCCTATGCGATAATCACTTTGTCCTTAGAAACAAAGACTTGAATGAATCACAAAAAAGGTGCTCAAAATATATTTTTATTGTCTTTATCCAATTGAAATGATTTAATTAGGGAATGACACTCTTGGCACTCTAGCTTGTCTCACTCAGGTGCTCTAGTTGGATAGATTTATGCAAGAAATAACTCTCTTGGCACCTTGGCTTATCTCACTCAAGTGCTCTGGATGGAAACAGTACGCTCTGGATTGTGTCCAATATTGATTACTTTCAGTCCAAAACTTGGTGCTTCAATTTTTACTCTTTCTTTGCTTTGTAGCTTCAATTCAATTCTTCAAAATGTGCTTCCTTGTTTTGTTGCTTCGATTGTGCTCTTCAAAATATGATTTGGAAATTTTTAATGCTTTTTCATTTTTTTTTTACTTTTCTTCTCAGGATCTTGCCTAAGATCTTCTATATTCTTCTTCTCAGGTTCTTGCTTGAGTTCTTCTATCTTCTTCTTCTTAGGTTCTTAATTTAGTCCTCTATTATTTTTCTTCTCAGGTTATTGCCTGAGTTCTTCGATCTTCTTCTCATGTTCTTGCATGAGTTCTTATATCTTCTTCTCATATTCTTGCCTGAGTTCTTCTATATTATTTTACAACCTTCTTGAGACTGTTGCCTTATATGTGTGCTATCTTGTTAGGGTTAAATATGCCCAAAATGTAAAGTGCTCTATTTTATTTTTGGTGGTTTTTGCCACTCAATATGTGGTTCCCTTTCTTTAGAGATAATCCTATTAGAAATCAGTGTGACTTTTGATTTGTCTCCTTAATCTACTCTTCAAACCTTTGAATAGAGTCCTAGTCTTCACTTATTTTAAAGTGGATAGATTTTGGCATCTAATGAAACATTTTCTAGAAATATTTTCAAATTATTGGAACCTTTATTATATATCAATCTGCAAATTTTAAATTTACAACAATATGAGTCTACATTTTCTTCATGTGACTCTTAATATAAATTCACACTAAATACTTCCTCTAATGTTAGCAATAGAGACTACTTGAAGTAGCTTTGATACCATTATTAACTTTTAAGCCAAATTATCTTAGTCCCAATATTTTGGATCTTTAGTAGACTCAAATATAAGAGCAATAAAAAATGACAAATATGAATATAAATTACCAAATTCATTCATCCAATACCATGAAAAAAACTTATAGTAGAATTGCTCAAAATATGTATACAAGCTCCAATATTTCTGCTTGAATGTTTCATACATTTTTCAAATATTCTTCCATATCATTCATGGAGTTTTACCTCCATAATATAACCTTATAAAGGTAACTCTTCGACTCTTTGTCTATTGCACTACTCACCTATCTGGGATTTAAAACCTTTCCTATTTCATACATAAGATAAGCTTCTCATGTCCCTTTGGATTCTCATATTGCCACTTGTATACATAACTCTTAACTCTCTATTTACATTCACACTTAACCGTATGACACTTGCACACTTCTACATGACACTCACTTTTACATGCACACCTGATACATGGCACTTGTGCACTTTCTCATATTACATATTTGTACACTTAATTACATGATACATGCACTTGATCACATTACACACTTGCTCACATAATTACATGACACTTGTGCATATCCTGCACATAGACACATAAAAGGAGAAATATAAACACACTCCTAAATTATATACTCAAACCCTATTCTAATATTTACATTGTACCATACATACCATGGGGGTACATTAGCATGTACCAAATAATATAGTATTCTCCAACAGGAGGTTCCTATTGGATATATTTGTGGAGATATTGAAAGGCTAACACTCAAGTAGGTTGTTAAAGAGGCCAGTGGACATCAAGATAGGGATTCTACATTGAAAAACACTTAGCCTAGGAGTAACATGAAAAAAGAAGAGCTTTATCAAAGGACCACAAGGATTGTCTTGGTGATTTAGGTGATTTTGGGAGGTTTTGAAATGCGAAAATGTCTAATTTCTTATGCATCCACAATTCCATTTCAACAAATTGGAAGAAAGGGAAGTGCCCCTCTCAACCTATGAATTTAGGATGACCACCTATCATTCTCTTTAATTATAATTAATCTAAGCTAAATACATAAACTTATTATGAAAATTAAAATGAATGAAAGTAAATTTAAGTTTAGTATGAGAGAATTTGAAAGTAAAATACAACCAAAAATACACAAGGAAAATGTGTGAGTAAACAACACATGAGAAAATAGAATAACAACAATTTATCCTACACATATAAGATGAATTTAACAAGGATATGCAAGAGATAAAAGGCAGTGCCAGAATCATCACACATTCCAAAATCCAAGATGCTAGTGCCATTGATGGAAAGCAAAAAGTCTCACAAATTTCTTATTATTCCAAGAGAAAGTAGCAATTATTCACAAAGTGTAGTTCTTATTCTCTCAAGGCCAAATGATGTTTACAATGGAGCCCATGGATTTTATTTATAGAAATAGATCATCCTTGATATACCTTTGGTGATAAATTTTTATTCCTGGTAAAAATAAATATTTGAGTGTATCTTTAGCAAAATAATATACATCTAAATTAACTGCCTTAAAATACATCTCAAAATAGCTTAGAATCCTTCTAAAATATATAATGACACCACTACATGCCAAAACATCATTTTGTAGAGATATTTCTAGGGATTTGTGCATTTCCTTTTTTGTTTTTACCTACTTGTGAGTAATTCACTATTGAAATACAACACACATACAACACTTCCTTAAGCTCTCCTCTTACTATGATTATTGCATTTAATGCACAGTCTTTGCTTGGTGGTTCCTTGATCCCTCCTCTTACTATGGTTGTTGCACTTGATACACAATCTTTGCTTGGTGGTGGTATGCTATCATACAACTCTTACACATGATAGGATGTTCGAATCATATGGAAACTTGTAATTGGTGTCAACACAATATATGTCACACTGAAGGTAGAAAAAACTTTATTTGGAATATAAAATACAAAGTTACATGAAAGGCTCATCCAATTAATTTATGTATGAACGCATCCCTTCTGTTGAGCCTCCATATCTTGTGGACTTTCCCAGCAACTGTGCTTCACAACCTCAATCTGATATTTTTGGCCACTCCTTGGACAAAGACACTCTTTTCTAGCTAGTTTGGCTAGATAGTTCTAACACACTAGATTCTCTATTACATCATTGAGCTCACACTTTCTCAACTCAACTTGACTTGCCTCCTATGAGAGGTCTCTCTACAATGTATAGGACCATGGGAGCTAGATATTACATATATAGAGAACTTTAGATGGACACATAGCAACACTTTCTAGAGATCTCCTTTTTGGACGCTTTTGATAATATCAAAATATTTTAGATATGTTTTCATAACTTTTTGTAATATAATTTATAATTACATGAGAGTTTAAATATACGACTCTAGATATTTTCCTTTAGGATGTTTCTTACAATTACATAATACTTCCAAAATTACTTTTCACTATCTTGGATTTCTAGAGATTTTATTATTTATAACATATCTCCTTGTGACAAAGACACTTGACAAGGACAATTTACCATAATAATAATAATTAATAACATATCTCCTTGTGACAAAGACACTTGACAAGGACAATTTACCATAATAATGATACTTTTGCTTTTTTTTTGGTAGGTAAAAATATTTTATTGCTTTACGGGTTGAAGGGTCACGTACCTATTACATCAGTAGAAAAATGAGACACCTGAGGCCTCCATTGGCAACATCCAAAAACCAACTTACCAAATACAATTCCACCACATACAACATATCTTATATTCGAAAGACAACCATTAAGATAAGGGACACAAAACAAAAAGATACAGCTGAAGGACATACACCAGATAGTCCACCTGTCTATCCGACATCCTCTCAGGTTACTGGGATTTCTTGTTCTTTTTCTGTCGAGCAGTATCATCCTGATTAACAGAGAGTCAGATTTCCACATCCTTATTCGCTTGGGAGATAACTTCTTGAGGGAAATATTCTTCCCATACGATCAAGTTTGACTGATTAACAACTTTGTTAGCAAGAATGTCAGCCACTTTGTTGGCTTCCCTGAGAACATGGCTGATCTGACTTTGGGGGTTGTTGTTGAGGAGTAATAGGCACTCCTGAATTATATTATGAATGTTCTTCCCCCCTGAGTTGTTTTTGGTAATGTGGCCAATAATCACAGATGAGTCACCTTCAAATATGATTGGCTTGGGAAAGGTTCTACTTTCCACGATGCTCCTCCATAGGGCTCTAGCTTCTGCATAATTATTGGTTTGGGTCCCAAAATTTTTTGAGAATGCTTTGATTATGCTTTCGGTGTGGTCTTTGATGACACCTCATGCCCCATATCTCCTTGGATTTCCATTTGAAGCACCATCAAAGTTGACTTTGAGCCATCCTTGTAGGGGAGGGGTCCATTTAGCCAGGGTTCAGGAGTTACCAGTCTTATGGATTCTGCTATAGTCCATGGGAATATTAAGGGAAGCAAACAGAAGGGATTCCAACCCATAGTTGGGAACCTCTTCGCACAGAATCAGACTGTTGTTTTTGATAGCTAGGGATAGTGCTCTGTTGGCAACATCTTTCGGATTCTTGGTATCCTCTTTGAATATATAGTTATTACGTTCCAACCAAATTTTCTAGACTGCATGGTGAAGCATGAAACTCCATAGGAATCAAAGTCTAGAGTTTTTGAAAATTCCTAGCCACTGAATGAACATTTCAGCAATAGTCTTGGGCCGGGTCCAACAAACTTGGAATTTTTTGATCAAAATGGATAACACATTATCGACAAAAGGGCAGTCCAGGAGGAGATGTTGTGTGGATTCCCAAGCTTTAGTACAGAGGTAGCACCTTTTGGGGACTATAATTCCTCTACAAATCAAGTTGTCAGTGGTCAGAATTTTTTTATGAGCAGCATGCCAGAAAAAATGTGCCACTTTTAGGATCAACAGCTTGATCCACATACTCTTGGCTAGAGTCTGGCTGTCATCTTTCTTGGTGCCAATAAAAGTGTTTTCTAACATCTGGGCAGCAGTTTTGACCGTGAATTCCCCATCACTTGATCCCTTCCAACAACATTCATCCTCTATCAGGGTTTGGGGTATGAAGTTAGATTTGAAGATATCCATGAGAGTGATGAGGCCTTTGTTAATCACATCATTCTTAATTCTAAACTGAACCTTTTTCCAACCGCGGGATCCTTGGTTAGAATTGATGAAATAGGCAACATGAGCTACATACTTCCTATCGATGAGGTTCTTAATGGGGGCTAAGTTGGGATCACTGATGAGTGGTTATTTTTTGGCCCACACATCTTCCTAGATATTGATGGTCTTACCATCTCCTAGTTGCCATCAAGATCCCTGTTGAACCAGCTGCTTAGTGTGGCTGATGGATTTCCAAAAGTGGGACCCATTGCAAGGGGTATCTGTTTCAAGGAATGAGTGTTGTTGCAGGTATTTCCTTTTGACAATGGTCACCCACTCTGTTTTAGCATTTGTAACCACCTTCCAAGCCTGCTTATCCAAGAGGGCTTGATTTGTGATGGTTATGCATCGCAATCCCAAACCTCCCCTGTCTTTAGGAGAGTAGACTTTGTTCCAGGCTACTAAGTGAAACTTCTTGTGATTAGCATTACCCGACCACAGGAACTATTTTTGGAGTTTTTCAATAGCTTCTCCTACCTCATCAAGGATTTTGAACACTGACAAAAAGTAGGTGGGGATGCTCTGTAGGACCGACTTGACCAAAGTCGCTTTGCCTGCACTGGAGAGTAGGATCCCCTTCCATCCTGCCAACTTCTTATGAATCTTGTCAGGACATTGTTCCACATGTTTTGTTGAGTCCTCCCCTTGAACATGGGTAGGTCCAGATAAGATGTTGGAAAATCAGCAATGGAGCACCCCAATATGCTCGTAATCTTGGCCTGTCGTCTAGCAGGGGTGCTGATGAAATGAAGCTTACTTTTGGTGTAGTTGATCTTTTGCCTAGTTGTTTCCTCACACAGATTGAGAATACCCTTGATGTTTTTGGCTTTAGACACTGAAGCTTTAGTTTTTAGCAAGGTGTCATCCACAAATTGTTGGTGGGTGATGGGATTTAAACCTGAGGCTGCCTTGATACCAGAAATCAAGTTTCTTTGACAAGCATTCTTAATGGTTCTGATGAGACTCTCCGCCAAGATGATAAAGAGGATGGGGGAAAGAGGGTCCCCCTGTCTTAGCCCCTTGGTGCTGGGAAAATATCCAGCAGCAAACCCATTCACCAAGAAGAAGAGACAAAATTAGAAATCAGATTTACCCAATATTCATGGAAACCAAATTTGAAGAGGATTTTGAACAAAAATTCCCGATTCACTCGATCAAAGGCCTTATTCATATCAAGTTTCAGAAAGAAGGAAGCAAAGTTAGCATTGTAGGCAAAGTGGATCAGCTCGTGGATGGTGATAACCCCATCCAAGATGTTTTTGCCTTTGACAATACTTCCCTGGCAGTGGTAAATGATGGTAGGAAGGATCCCAGTGAATCTATTGGCCAGGGATTTGGACAGAACCTTGTAGATTACATTGCAAAGACTGATGGGCCGATAATCAGATAGAGACTAGGAATTGGGCCGGACCAGGAAAGTGGAATTAATGTCTCTGGGAATGGATCTAGAATCCTACATGTCAGAGATGACCAGGCATAGGTCAGGTCCCACAATGTCCCAGAAGGTTTGGAAGAACCTTGGGAAAAATCCATCGGGTCTGAGAGCTTTGTCAAGCTGCATGGAGAAGAGGGCTTGGTGGATTTCTTTGTGGGATAGGGGGCTAAGGAGGAACTCATTGGTTTCATCGGGAATGGTATTGGGAATGTTCTCAAGCAGGGAATCCATGGCCATGGGGGAGGAAGTGGGGGGGGAGGCGAGGAGGTATTTAAAGTTGCTGACGACTTCATCCCTGATGTGGTGGATATTAGAGATAAGGGTCCCATCCTGCTTAGTAAGGCTTTTAATCCTGTTAAAGCCCCTGTGCCTTAGAGTGGATATGTGAAAAAACTTGGAGTTGGAGTCTCCTTCCCTGAGCCAGAGCTATCTCGAATTTTTGTGCCAAAAGGTTTCTTCCTTACTCAGGGTGTTGTGGTATTCAAAGAGAAGTATCCTCTCTTCACTTCTGAGGCTGTCATCACCCTGGCCTCTTTGAAAATTGTCCTCAATTTTCCTAATCTAGTTTTGATGTTCTGCTTGGTTTCAAAGATGTTTCGAAAGGATTCCCTATTCCAAACTTTGAAATTCTGTTTGATCCATCTGAGTTTCTGCATAAACTGGTTAGAGGTTGTCCCTGGAAAGCTTACCTGCCACCATTCTGCTATCTGATTTTTGAGATCCAGGTGGTGAGTCCACATGGATTCAAACCAAAAAGGGGTCTTGAACTGAGGCTTGCTATCAGTCTCGAAGAAGAGTGGGCTGTGATCAGACCCAATATTTGGGAGAACCTGCAGACTGGCATCACCAAAGAGGGGGAGGGCTTCTTAGGAGAGCAACACCCGATCAAGGTGCTATTGGATAAGATTATTTCCCATCTGTCTGTTACTCCAAGTGAACCTAAGGCCTTGAATCAAAACATCCATAAGGGCATTACTGTCAACAAACTGTCTCAAGTCCTTTATATCCCTGTTAGTAACTGCATTTCCTCCCTTCTTGTCATATAATTGAAGAGGGGAGTTAAAATACCCTACTAGAACCCATGGAATATTGGCAAAGACCTGTCTCATATGGGTGAGGGTGTTCCACAACATCGTTCTTCCCGGAGCAGTATTGAGAGCATAAATGTTGGACATAATCCAAGAAGTATGGGAGTTGAGGTCGTGAAACAGGATATTAGACAACTTTTCATGACTAGAAATAAATCTACCCTTGACTACGAATGAGTTCCGAAGGCACAAGAGCCCACCTGCAGTGCTAGAAGCTGGGGAGTAGATAAAATCATAATTTTTCCAAATGATTTTGGCTATCCTAGGTGAAAGTTGATTGTCCAATTTAGTTTCTTGAATGAGAAAAATTGTGGGGTTGTAATATCTCCGTATGGTTGCAGCCAATCTATGCTTGGCTGCCCCATTCAGTCCTCTCGCATTCTAGGAGAGGATTTTCATTTGGAACTTTTGGAGGTTTTCTTGCCCCATTTGCCTTGTTGTGCAAGGGGTTTGGGTCTTTGGTTTTCGTCCTTGATAGAATTGACATTTTCTTGGAACAAGGTTCTCTGCGTACCATTTGCTATGTCCTCGACTGTGTCCCGATTTCGACGTTCAACGTCAGAAAGCCTACCTTTCTTTCTGTCTACTCCCACATCCATTTGGGACATTCTGAAGCTGCGAGTTTGTTTGGGACTTTGATGGTCAGGGTATTCTGGGGTGGCCTGATCGCTATCAGAATTGACATTGGTAGAGGAGGATGGGGAAGTCGAAAAACCAAAATATTCAAGGGGTGGGGAGAGGGTTGTGGATAACGGTGACCGAAGGGGTTTTTGTGGTGGGCTCTAGGAGAGATTGTTGGACTTGGGGATTTTCTTCTGAAGGGGGGTACATGGAATATTCTGAATGGGCATGGGGTCAGGGGGCCCCGAAGGGGAATTGATATGTTTCGGGGATGGAGGGACAAGAATTTCACCTTGTTCAAAGACCTCATTGGTTCCAGAATATTTAAGTAAATCAAATTTATTAGCAGTGGTGAAAGAGGAACTTGCCTTTTGGAGAGCTTGAGCTTGATCTTGAAGCGGCTGGTTCTGTTGCGCATTCCTCCTGGCTTGCCATTGACTGCTAGTTTCCTTCTAACTAGTTCTTGGCTACGGATGCCCACTTGGCTGGGAACTTTCATTAGGGTTTCTGCGCTTAGGGTATTGAGAAGGGAGGTGCCCCTGCGACTGACAATCTGGACAAAAAGCAGGTTTATTTTTGAATATTAGCGACTGCCTTCGACTGAAATCCTCGTATATAAGATTGAGGTGATCTGGAAGTTGCGATTCCAGATTCACATTTACACAGACGCGGGCCTGGGTTAGGCGCGTTCTAGCACATGTAGCTGGGTCAATAGCTACCAATTCTCCAAAAGCCCTAGCCAGATATCAAAGAGCATCCTTGTCGAAAAAATGTGCAGGGAGGTTGGGGAGGCGGACCCAAATGGGGGTGAAATTGATGTTTTGAGAGTCGGGGTCAAAATTTGGTTCTCATTTTTTGAGGAACAGGCTTTGTCTTCCGAAGAACCAAGGACCTTTGGAAAGAATACGCTCTGCATCCTCTCGGGTATTTAGTTGAATCATAAAAAAACCTCTGGTCATTGTCGAAAGACCCAAATTTCCCATAACTTTCCATTTTGAAATAGCCCACCGTCGAATCGCATCCATGTCTGGGTGCCCTCCTACGAACTCTCCCACTAATGAGAAGGAATCACGAGACGCATAATATTCCATGAGGTGTTTAGGGCATAACACATTGTTGCCTTGTAGAATGAAATCCATTGATCCGTTAGGGGGCGGTCTAGGATTTTGTTGCAGACATTCTACGTAAGATTTTTTCGGTCCACCCAATTTATCAGGAGGTTTTTTCCCCCGTTCAATGTCGCTGTGGGAGGCTCCATTTTTAGTTGCACTCCAGTCAAACCCTGTCGTCATCATGGCATTACAGGCTTCTTCCTCCTGTGAAATCTACTTCTCAGGGTCCCAGTCTTCGGCCGCTGAAACCATCACTCGCTCCATTCCTTCGCCAACCTTCAGATCGATACTTTTGCTTTTATTATTCATGTTCATTATTGAATTTTACTATTCACTATTCAAACATGAAATTATTTAATGATTACCACAACCTTCTCCATGAAGCTACTTTGTTGCAAGCATCTCAAACAAGCTACCAAGCCATAATATTCTCTAATAAGCCATACCACAATATATTCTTCATGCTCTTGACCATGCAAATAACTTAAATCTTTCCCCCTCCTAATTTCTACTCTATCTTCGAAGTAGACTAGACCTCTTTTGGAGGATGAAATAGCTTAAGTTTATCATGGTTCACTTATTTCTTGATAGGTCTTTTGTTAAGAAACTTCTATTTAAAATAAGCACATCCACATAATTATTGCAATAAAAGAAATATTTCATGAAAGAACAAAATATTGTAATACAAAATGTAAATGCAAAAATATGTATTAAATTCACAAATCACAATATGAAATCATGGGCCTCTTCGAGGGGGTAACCTCCTTCAATACTTTTATTTACTATGCAAAAATATACATTTGTTTATTCTCCATTTTATTTTAGAGATACATTTCATGCAACCCTAACCTAACACTCAAGAGTTGGCTTACATGCAAAGTGTCACCTGAGTTAGGATCTTCTACCAACAAAAAATGCATTCTTTATAATGGTTACACGAAATGATCCCACTTGTCTAGGTACCTCAAGTGCCATATACCATTACAAAATATCATTATAATAGGGTCTCTACATTGGAAAGGGGGTCATTACATAATAATGTTAGAATTACATAATAATGTTAGGATGGGGTCTTAACATACCCTTCCCCTTCAAAAAACTTTGTCGTTAAAGCTAAAGATAAGGAAATTGTTGCTATAGCTACTAGAGAGACTCCCATGTATCATCTTATGATTGTAGTCCATTCCATTTAACAAGAACTTTAGTGATGACATGGTTGCAAATGATGCACAATATTTGGTTTAAAATTTGTTTAGGCTCAAGCATGATGGAACCTTCTTCATCTAGCTTTGGTAAAGTGGATTGAACTTATACCTTGTTGCCAATGACCTTCTTGAGAGAAAAAATATGAAATACTAGATAGAGTTGGATGTAGCCAAAAGGGTTAATTTGTATGTTGTTGAATCAATTTGCTGTAATACCTAGTAGGGTCCATAGTATTTGGTAGCTAGTTTTTGACATATATGGAGCTAGAGTGATGATTGTTTGTAGGGTTATAGGTAGAGAAAAACCATATCCCCCATTTCAAATCTACACTCAAAAAAATGTTGATAAACTTGTCGACACATGTGATTTTAGGCTAGTTCAAGATTTAGCTTAAGTTCTCAGAGGACAACAACATGCTATCTAAGAGTGGTGTCTATAACATAAACCTTGGATCTTGTTGGAATGTAGGAGGGTGTTGATGGAGGATGATTGCATATTGCTTCAAAGGGTATAACCTTGGTTATGGTGTGATATGAAGTATTATATCATCATTTGGCTAAAGGAAGCTACTTCACCCACTATACAGGATGTTCAGATGTAAATCAATGGAGGTAGGTTTTCAAGTATTTGTTAACAAAATTTTGTTTGGACATCAGTCTGAGGATGATAGTTCAAACTCATTTTGTTTTAAGTTCCTTGCAACTTAAATAGTTCTGACCAAAATGACTAGTAAAGCTAGGATATCTGTTTGAAATAATAGATGTTGGCATTCCATGAAGACAAAATATGGAGTCTAAAATGATTTAGGCTACTACAAAGGTTGTATAAATATGATATAGGGAATAAAAATGATCATACTTTATAAGATGATCTACTACCACCATAATAACTAATTTTCCTCCCAAATTAGATAACCCTTAAATAAATTTCATAGAAATATTTTTCCATACTTGTTATGAAATTGGTAAGGGTTGAAGGGTTCCAGGAGAACATAGTTTTTCCTTTCATTATTTGGCATGTGTCACATTCAACCATAAAATTTTGAATATCATTTTTCATTCCCTTTCAAAAGAAAGTATGTTTTGTCCTTTCATAAGTTTTGAGAAACCCAAAATATCCCATTGTTGGTGAGGCATACATTTCCCTCAAGATGAATTCTCATATTTGTGAGGCTTGGGAAATAACAAGTCGATCACGATATCTCAAATCTTGTCCATCCCAAGTGTATCCAGGGTATGAGTAAGCCTCTGTTTGAATTTTGGTGATCAAAGTTTACAATTATGAATCCTTGTCAATTTATTCTCTAAGATAATTAATCCATTAAGGGATTGGTGACGATATAGCATGTAACATACTCTGATCTTCAAACTATCGGGATAGTGCATGAGCCATGATACTCTCCTTTTCTTTTTAATATTTGATTTCATAATCATAGACCATCAATTTAGAAATACTTTTTTGTTGTTTAGGTGTGGCTACCCATTATTCCAAGAAGTACTTAAGACTTTGGTGGTTGGATTTAATTGAAAAATGATTCCCAATGAGATATGGCCTCCAATGATTAACATCATGTAAAATGGCTAGCATCTCCTTTGCATAAATAGACTTTTCCAAATTTTGGCCTAAAAGTGTTTTACTAGTAAAGGCCAATGGTATTGTTCGTGCATCAACACAAGTCCAATTCCATTGCTCAAAGCATCACTTTCAATTATAAAAGGTTTAGAAATTCATGCATTGCTAACACCAAGCTGGTTGTCATGGCTTGTTTTAATTCATTGAAATCCTTCTCCCCTAGTTTTGACCAAATAATTTTTTTTTTATTTAACATGGATGTTAAAGGAGCTATTATCTTCCCATAGTTTTGTACAAATTTATGGTAATACCCCATGAGTTCTAAAAATGCTTAAAGTCCCTTGAAGGTGTGAGGTTTTGGCCAATCTTGAATAGCCTTATTTTTTTAAGATCAACTTTAACTCTACTTTGGTGATGATGTGACCCAAATACTCCACTTATTTCAACCTAAAATAACACTTAGACTTCTTGGCATAAATTTTATTCTTAGAAAAACTTGTAGATTTTGATACAAATGTATGAGGTGCTCCTCCCAAGAGCGACTATAAATCAGAATATCATCAAAGAAAACTAAAAGAAATTTGTGAAGGAATGGGTGAAAGACATTATTCATGAGGCTCTAACATGTTGATGGTGTATTTTTTAGACCAAATGGCATGACCAAAAATTCATAGTGGTCCTCATTGCTTTGAAATGTTGTTTTGAAGACATCTTCCCCTTGAACCTTATATGATGATAGCCCAAGTGAAGATCCAATTTGGAGAAAAAAATTATGCCATGTAGCTCATCCAACAATTCATTGCTCATTAAGACATAAATGTGTCCTTAATGGTGAGCTTATTAAATTTACAAAAAGTATACACAACCACCATGACACTTATTTCTTTCTAACCAACAATATTGGAGAAGAATAAGGGCTATTACGAGTGAATTATCCCTAATTTTATCAATTCTTGTACCAACTTCTCAATTTTTGAATTAAGCGAATAGGGCTACCGATAAGGTTTGATATTAGGTGGGAAGCTACTTGGTACCAATGATATTGCATGATCATGGGAATGATGTGGAGGTAATTTTGTTAGTTCTACAAAAACTACATCATGCTTAGTCAAAATGAGTTGCAAATCATCTTGGGGCTTGTCTTCTTTTAAAGTTTGCAATTGAATTGTAAATAATTGAGCTACTATCCCATGTAAGGATTTTTTTAACAACTTCTCCATATGAATTGAACTGATAATATGCAAATATCCTACTAGTGAATCATGGAGAGTGTAATACTTCCCATTCTATGAGAACTACATCCATAATTCAACAAATTTCTAGGCTATAGTTCCCAAAGTACCTAGCCATTAAGCTCCTAGCACAATATCACATCCTCCCAATTGAAGAGTAAACATATTAATTTTGAGCTCATAGTACTCTATCTTCAACTTAACATTACGACATATACCTTTACAAGGTAATGGTATTCAATTTGCCACCATAACTTCAAAGAAGTTGCAAGCATGTATGTAATAATTTGCTTGCTTGGCTACTTAAAAAATTAGGCGTATTGCTTGAATCAACGAGAATTATAATATGTTACCCTTTGAAGAATCCTACTACCTTCATCGTCTAAGGGGTCGAGATGTCTGCAAGTGCATGGATAAAGATCTTTGGTTGTGGTTCTTCCTATGTTTTACCATTATACTAAGGTTGTTCCTATTGAAGTTACACTTCTTCATTAGGAATTTCATTCACTGTTGATTCATCCATATTAAAAAAATATTTTTTTTTGGATGTATATATGCCCTAGTGAATACTTATAATCACAATTATAACATAATCATTATGCTCAACAAGTTCCATTTCCTCCGTAGTCAATTGCTTGATTGGGGTAGACTTATTGCTAGTATTTTCTGTGAACTTGGAGGGAAATATGGGTTTGGTTTGTGGGAATTTAAATGATATCCTTTGGACCAAAATATTTTCTTCCACTAATCTTTCCAATCCTATGGCTTGCATCATAGAATGTGGTTTGAACATTTTTACCTTGACCTTGATATCATCTTTCAATCCATTGATAAAACAACTTTGAAAAATCCTTCATTCAACCCCTTTGTTCTATTAGTTTTCTCAAATTGAGTATGTTATTCTTGGATAGTAGAGGTTTATTTCAATTTGGTCAAGGCTCCTTTGAAGTCCTCATATTCACTAGGGCTAAAACGTATGAGTAATTAGGACTCAAAGTCTTTCCAAGAAGGGTCAAGAGTCACGGTTAGTAACCATTGATACCATTGTAAGGCCTCAGATTCAAAGTTAAAATATTTCATGGTGACCCATAAATATTGGGGAACATTATGAAGTCTAAAGAATTGATTTGCTTGACACATCCAACCATCAACGTCCTTTCTATTAAACTAGGAAAGTCTAATTTAGGCATCTTGAACAGGGTGTCTGTGCTAAAAAGAGAATGATGGACTAAATTACTATATAATCCTTTAGTGTTAATATGCTTGAACACCTTTGGATCTTCCCTTAATTGCTCTTCAAACTCTAGGAATTTTTCTTCAATTCCAGGTTTGTATTTAAGCTGGTCAGTTCTAATAATATGCATGTGATATTTAATCTTTGAAACTCCTTGTCCAATGTGGGACATTTGACTTTGTAGGTTACTAATTGAGTGGTTTAATTTCTCCATATATTCTCTTTGTTCTAAATCCTTTGTTGATTTTCTATTTCCTCCAACCATATATGTATGATTTGGACAACTCCCATTGACTTACTAAAAATATAAGTGTTGTTCCAGGAGTTACTATTTTAGTAATGAGCAAAAAAAAGTGTTTGAGTGTTATATATCAAAATAATCAGCTTAATAAGATGTATGTAATAGGTTGTCTCACAATGAAATTTTTTGGCATGCTAGAAAAAAGTGCATGGAGGCTATATACCATAATGATCAGCTCGATGAGATGATCACAATGAGCTATATTCTACAAAAATATTGATATCCCAAACTTATTTTTAGCTAGGGAGGTGTTATCTTCAAGTGTCATCTATTTCTCTCCTATAGTTTGTTCACTCAAAAAATTGACTTTTGTCCAACAACCCCTTAACAGGCTCTACAATGTTCGTTATTGACAACTATTTTATTTGAATCTATAATTCACTATTTCTAACAACTATCCTGACAAACTCTATTTTTTTATAAATACCTTGATTATTATGATTCCCTATTGTAACTATCATTTGCATGATTATACTTTGTCTTAATGATTATTAACTATGTAACTGGTAACTATAGGAACATACTGTCTTGACTATTACTAACTATGGATCTAACATGAATGATATCTAACTATTACTGATATACTCTATCTTGAATATTATTCCTACCATCAAGTCTTTTGTCTATTTTTTGTTTAATCAACTCTATGATAGTGTAGTCTCTTAAGTATGCTCACTTTCTATGGTAGTGTTTTTGGCATGCAAGAAAAACATTCACAAAAATAAGGTATTCTAGGCTAAGGAGTATCCTACCACAACCATGAACGATAGTGCTTGAACCAATATTTCGACTCACTACTCAAGGAGGGTTCCACACATACCTTTGAGTACACTACTCATCTCTCTAATAGTACAAGAGGGTGATCTTCTCAAATGTAATATTCGATGCACTATGGAAAATACAAGATCAAAAATATTCTTAGGGCTAAAGGTTTCTTATAATCCTAGGGGGTCTCCTGATATACCCAAAGATACATGGGAGATAAATTCCATATCTGGGTGCTATTTAAGGCCTAGGTATTGGAGCCTGATTGTCTCTCACTTCACTAGAAGTTTTACAGATAATCTAGCTTAGCCAATAATGATAGCTCCTCCATGATATTTTAAACCCCCTAACATAGGGTTTCTAACCTAGTAAACTAAAACAAAAAAAGAGTTGGATTTTTTTATAGGATAAAAACAAAAAATAAAAACATGAAAATTTATACCTTTTATACCACTTTTTAGGAATATTCTTATTAAAATAAGCACATCCACATAAATATTGCAATAAAAATAGTAATTCATGAAAGAACAAAATATTGCAATACAAAATATAAACACAAAAATATATTTTAATCTCACAAATCACAATAAATAATCATGGGCCTCTTCGAGGGGGCAACCTCCTTCAATACTTTGATTCAATATGAAAAATGATACATTTGTTTATGCCCCCTTGTCTTTTAAAGATATATTTCATGCAACCCTAACCTAATGCTCAAGAGTTGGCTTACATGCAAAGTGCCACCCAAGCTAGAATATTCCACCAAAAATAATTACATTCTTTATAATGGTTACATGATATAACTCCACTTGTCTAGGCATCGCAAGTGCCAAATACCATTATAAAATGTTATTATAATAGGGTTTGTGCATTGGAAAGGGGATCATTACATAATAATGTTAGAATTATATAATAATGTTAGGATGGGGTCCTAACACCTTCCATCCAACTCCTTAAGCATGTAGGTCCTATTGTCATGCACTATTATAATTTGATAGGGGTCCATATATGTTCATAGTATATTTTTGTGCTTTTTATTTTGTTTCTTACATCATACACCATCACCAAATCATTGAATTTGAAGGGGGGACACTTTAGATTTTTGTTTCAATACTCTTTTTCTTTCATCTTCTTCTTTGCAATGTGGTCCTACACTGCATGTACCATTTCATTTAGTTGGTGTAGTCATACCACCTTGTCCTTCATGAATTTTATTTCATTGTTTCTATTTCATATTATTGTTCATATGGTGGGTACATCATTTTTTATGGAAAACATGGTCAATGACATGCATCAATTAGAATAGGGAATACCCTGACTGTGGCCTTATAAGCCCAAACTATTGCATGGATTATTTTCTCTCATGTTTCAACTTTCAAAGTTGTATTCTTTGCAAGGAATTGGCATATAACATGATTGGTTTATTCCACCTACCCAATGGTACTCAATTTATATGCAATTTCCTTTTTATGCTTGATTACAAACCATGTTGTCCACCACTTTATTAATGCAATGAGTACCTTTATTAGAGATAATATCGATTGGGCATCCAAACGTGCTAATAATTCATTCATAGACAAGTCATGCAACTTATTCCTCTATCTCATACTTCAATGAATGAGCTTCAACCGACTTAGATAATCTATGCCAATAATGATGTATCTATCCCTTTGTGTTGTTATAGGAAGGGGTCCAACTATTTAAATTTCCCACTTCACAAAGGTCCTAAGAGGAAAGATAATACATAAAGGGGCAACTGCTATCCTATGATTCTTGAAGGACCAATACATATCACATGCTTTATAATACTCTATACAATATTTGAAGAGTGTTAGCCACATATATCCTTCATCTAAAATACTTCTTGTTGTAAGCTTCCAAGAGAAGTGTCCACACACAATATTATGAGACTCTATAATAATATTCTTTCCTTGTCATTCAACTGCTCATAAATACTTCCCATTTGATCCTACTTGATACAAAATTCCTTACATTACTGAATATGATCGACTGGAATAAGACATCATCCTCGTAATTCTTGACATTGCATCATCTAAAACCTAACTTCAGTTGTGTATCACAAAATTTTTGCATATTCCTCTCAAACTACTTATATTACTAGCAATATTTCATCAAAAAATCATCTCTACATATTCAAAGTCAACTCCTTCATATGTTCTCAAAAGAACATTTGCATTGCTATATTCTTTTTCATACTCTTCTATTGCATATCCAAAGCATAAATTTTATATCCAACTTTGCACCTCTTCCTTAAAAATTGATGTGGATGATATGTTGGAGCATTAAGAAGGATGTAATCCATTGAGACATCCATGTTGCTTTCATTTTAAGTATCCAACTTGCTTGTATTAACATAATTTGAGGTTTACCACTTGCTTTCCTTCTCTATTTTATTGTCCTCAGTGTATGAGATTGAGTTATCACATTTATCTTCACTCGCTTGGAACCCTAAAAAATGGTCATGTACACTTTAAGCTAGTAATTATAAGCATGGGATTTTACTAACCATAACCTTCCTAACAACACTAGATAGGCTACTGAACCATCTTTCATGACTTGAAAATCTACCACATAGGTGACTCTCAAGACTAATACTACTATATTAGAGACTAATCCTATTGGCTTTGTTTTTACTATATTTAAGGGTCTCAACTTTAAGTTACATGGACAATATAACTCTAGTCCTAATGCATTTAAAGTATATTCTATCATTATATTAATAATGACTCCACCATCTACCATGAAATAAGGAATCAAAATACCTTTGTACAAGACTTCAACTTGTGGAGCATATGAATCAACCTCTACATCAAACATAGTAACTTTGACCTTCCTCTTTCATCTAGAACTGAGTTTGATAATTAGTTTCCTTGTCTTTTTTTATGGTAATATCAATAGCGTCCCATACACGATGTTGGTTTTTTGCTTCGACAAATCCCCATGAATTACTATGATGCTTGGCCTATTGAAATTGGAAAATATTGAACTCCCAATTTTTTTCTCTTTTTTGGGCTCTTCTTTATTCTTTTTTACTTCTTTTCCTTCATTAAGAGTCCTATCATGAGCTATATTCATGGCCATAACATCAACTTCTTTCGTATCTTGAACAAGATCAACAATAATGAGTATAAATTATCCCTTCTCTTTACTCTCTATTTCTAAAGTAGATGCCTTATTAGGGAAATTTGTCTTGTAATGTACTTTCTCTTTACACTCATAGCAACATGCCTTAGATAAATTATTCTTAACACATTTATATTCAAATTGGGATCTCTAAGTTCTTATGTCCTTTCCTTAAAACATATTGATTACAAGTTGTCTTGTCTTTTTTATTAGATCTACTTTAGCTGGAAAAATAGAGGAAGATGAACTTATTGTTGCTACTGCTATTGTTGGTTGTGGAACCTGACTAGAAGCTATTAGAGTAACTGGTGTTGGTGGAACTGGATCTTCCAATAGACTCTCTTGTTGCTTTTCAACCTCATACACACATTGGGTAGTGGTAGGTTGCTCAAAATTGACCATTGGCCTAATCATTGCCTTGGGACCTACAATAAAATACTTATAAAACATGTTATCCAAACACTCCATGAGGCCATTAGGTAAGTTCTTGCGTAACTAGACCTCAAATTTCTTCTATAGCTCTTGCACTCATGTATAGTAGTTATAAAATTTCTTTTTAGGTCCTTGAACTAGCTTTGTAATCTTGATCATCTGATCAAAATATTTTTAACATGGGAAATACTCCTAGATTTCATTAATCTTATCCCATAAATTTTTGATTTGCTCCCCTTGCATCTTGCACCATCTAAAAGTAGTACCATCCAAATATGTCAAAAGGAACTCTGCAATTTTCTCCCTCTATGTTAAGCCATTACAAATGCATGCTCTATTATATTCTTGAATGAAGGTCTTGTCATATTTAGAAGATTAGGATGAAAATATAGGATTTTTTCTATCTTTACTATGGCCTTGGAATATCAAGTTCAAATATTCCTGGTGAAAGAACCATGGGCTCATGAACTAGAAATTGATTTTTCCTATAGACTATTGCAAATATCCAATTTACCAAAATTTGCCTACCAATTCGTTACTTTTATGCCTCTATTGTAGGCACACAAATAAAAATAAGAAAAATCAAATGGTAGACTATTATAGGGTAATTACAAACTATCCATAAGATCACCAAAATATAGACTTGTTGACCATACTTCATTAGAAAAGTACACCTATAAGTACAAAAAACTAGGTCTATACAAAGGAGATCAACTAGTGGGCACACTTAATAAGGACCTCAGTAAAAAAACTTACCACATAGGATGGGAAACAACACCAATAAAGAGGAGTGTCCTGGTAACAAAATAAAAAACGTTGAACTAGAGCATGCACATAACATTTTCTTTATCTCTCCTCTTACTATGGTCATTGTACTTGATGATGCTGATGATGCATAGTCTCTACTTGGTGGTATGATAACAAAGAAATATTATTCATAATAATATGTTAGAACCATATGAAAACTAATAATTGTTGGGAGCACAATATATGACACACTGAAAGCATAAATAACTTTATTTGGAATACACAATATAAAATTACATGAAAGGCTCATTTTATTGCTTTATGAGTGAACACGACCCTCTTATTGAGCCTCCACCTCATGTGGACTTGCTCGAAGACCATACCCCACACTCTCACTCTAACAATCTTGGCCATACCTTGGACAAAGCCACTCTTATCTAGCTAGATTGGCTTACCAACTCTTATTCACACACTAGAATTTATTACTTTCTTAAGCTCACACTTCCTCAACTCAACTTGGCTTGCCTTCCATGAGAAATCTCTCCTCTATTTATAGGCTCATAGGAGCTAGAAAATACATGCATAGAACACTTTAGATGGAAACCTAACAATAATTTCTAGAGATCTCTTTTTTGGACTCTTTTAATATTATCAAGATATTTGAGATATCTTTCTTCAACTTTTCATAAGATAGTTTATAATTACATGAGATAGTCCAAATATCACATATTGTTAGAGATTTTTCTTTTTGACTTTTCCTATTATTATGTTATTTTGTTATTACATGTATTTATCTTTTATGAAACTGCAATATTGAAAAAGTAGGAGGTTATAACCAATATTCATGGTTATAACAATATAGTCTAATTTTACATATGGTTGTAACCATTATAACTAATATGTTTGTATTAATATTGATGCCAGATCAATACAATTTGGTGTTAATTTTTTTCATTGGTATTAGAGTGGTAGTGGACTAGAATGAGGTAAGGAAAAAATGGTGGAATAAGTAGTTTGGAGTAGAGATATTGAGAGCATGACAAGTAGGGTAAGCATCTCTAGCTCAATATCTATGCCAAGCTAATTTTCTTGGTTGGTCCAATACTTTGACGTATCAATCATCCTTGATCATCAATCTATTCCACAAAGAATACCTTTGTGAATCTGTTAGGATCCTCAATCCTAACATTATTATTTAGTATTATTAATCATTTAATTATTATATTATTAACTTATAAAGTGAACCATCACAACCCTTCATAACGTGAACCATCACGTCTCTTCATACGTGAACCATCATGTCTCTTCACCAACGTAGCTTTAGGGTAGATATATATATTAGGTTGGCCATCCATATCAAATCATCCAAGAAGAAGAATAAGAATATAGATTCTAAAGGAGGGAGCCCCCTATAGTGGCAAAGCGATTACAAGGGAGCCCCCTTTGAGTGGCCTACGATTACATTTATATTAAATTATTTATTAATTTTACAGTAAGACCTTGGGGTCTTACCATTTGGTATCAAAGCCATGTGGGACCCAATCATGTGGGAATTGCTCAAAGATCTTCATCAAATCACTTCTGTGCATGAGTATCAAACTCGGTTTGAGGATATCACCAAATTGGATGAATCAATTCTCATCAATGGCTTCATTAGGGGATTAAAAGAGGAAATTAGAATGGAGGTGACAAGGTTCAATCCCTATACCATGATGCAGACCTATGGACTGGAAAAATTAGCTGAAGATAAAATCAATGCACAACAATGATTAGGGAAACCACTTATGGAAAAATCGTCGGCCACTTACATCGCTCCCAAACCTATGCATAATGGAAGGTCAAAAATAACTTACACAACCCCCAAATCTAATCGAACTTTATGAATTAAACATCTTAGTTTTGAGGAGATGAAGGAACGACGAGCAAAAGGACTCTGTGATAATTGTGATGAACAATTTGGACCCCACCATAAATGTGCTACACTAACATTATATTTATTGAAGGAGGTTGATCCCTGTCTCTCCATAGAGCAAGCAGATGAGGTAGTTGTGTTCAAAGCGACCAGTAAACCTACTCACTGCAATGAAGACAATGAGGTCAATGTGCAAGAAGTGATTGATGTACCAAGCAAGGATGAGGTATACATACCCAAAGTGATCAATGCTAGCCAAACATGCACTCTACAAGACCTACACATACCTTCCTCACCAATAGTGATTTCTTGCCATATGACCAAACCTATTCGGAACCAACGCAGAGTGACTACACACTCCTCCGTTGGCTCTACCAAGGAACCAAAAAAGGATATGAAATCATTACCATCACTTTTGATGTATCATTATGAAGTATTTGAGGAACCCCAAGGGTTGCCCTCCCATCATCATCATGATTTTCCTAAGGAATATTCTACTATTATTCTCAGCAACCCCCCGCTAATGCTTCATCCTTCTCGATATCCCTGCCTACGAAAGGATGCCATTAAAAGAGTCCAAGAACTTACACAAATCCTTCTTGGAAAACAAAGGACAAAGCTTCTCACTTTGAGCTTTGAGGACAAAGCTCTTTTTAAGGAGGGTGGCATGTTAGGATCCTCAATCCTAACATTATTAGTTAGTATTATTAATCATTTAATTATTATATTATTAACTTATAAAGTGAACCATCACAACCATTCATAACGTGAACCATCACATCTCTTCATACGTGAACCATCATGTCTCTTCACCAACGTAGCTTTAGGGTAGATATATATAATATGTTGTCCATTCATATCAAATCATCCAAGAATAAGAATAAGAATATATATTCTAAAAGAGGGAGCCCCCTATAGTGGCAAAGCGATTACATTTACATTAATTTTTTAATAATTTTATAGTAAGACCTTGGGGTCTTACTAGAATGAGGTAAAGAAAAAATGATGGAATAAGTAGTTTGGAGTAGAGATATTGAGAGCATGACAAGTAGGGTAAGCATCTCTAGATCAACCTCTCTTCCAAGCTAATTTTCTTGGTTGGTCCAATACTTTGACGTATCAATCATCATTGATCATCAATATATTCCACAAAGAATAACTCTGTGAATCTACATCTGATAAAATTTTCTTAATCAATAATTAAATTTATGGTCTAAGAATCACCTTTGCTTAAATAAGCAACTGTAATCATGGATAAAATGATTGTCAAATTCATTATACAATTACTAGATTGTCTCTAGATTTTGTAATTCCCAACAAAAGAATCAATTTGATAAGTATTTTTGAACTTGTAGTCAAAGATACAAATATGCTTATCGGAGTACCTATGGAGCATGCATAATAGGTTGCCATGCAAACACCACACCAGAATCCAATGATCCCCACACATTTTTGGTATGCGATGCATAGGTCCTTGTGGAGGTACTTATATACTTCAAGGGTGCTAATGAATCCAAATCACTGTGAAGTAATGGGATATTTTTGATAGTAAGAGGACAATGCATAGGAAATTTTTGTTGGAATATATTATGGGTCAATACAAACCCATTGTGCACAATAGTTTCTATCTCTAATGATTACAATTTTTGGAAACTAGGGTTTATCTAGGATTTAAAAAATATCTCTCTAACCATGGATGTTCCTAATATTCAATACCCATGAAAGATAAACAAGAATTTTCAATAGGCAAATCCAACGTCTATCCACTTCATCATATTAGAAGGTAAAACTGGGTGGAACTAGGTCAAGTATGACATTGCTTACTTGCATAACAACCATGTGTTTGAATTGATGTTTACCACTATGACTTGAAGCTAGAAAATATGTTGCTTGATGAGAACAAGAATCTCAAGAACTCTCTCTAGTGCCTAAGTAGTTCTACTAAGACGACTGCTTCACATGACATGTAGTCAATATAATTTTTTGTATATAGCCATGTACAATAAGATCTACAGTGTTATAGTGCATTAAAAATTTACATTTTTCTTTTACAAAATATAAAGTGATTTATTATACTCCATTATTACATTCTCACCAGAGGGCACACATATCTTGAAGATTGAGAGAAAACTAGTTATTTGCAAGGTGGGTGTATAGTTAAATTTGTGTAAGGATTAATTTTGATGACTTATGAAGTTGGAGGTTTCAAGTTCAATTCCCCATTTTACCATTTTGCTTTAAAAAATTCATGTATTTCAAAGGGTTAAAAGAATAAATTTTATTTTTAAATACATCATGCACATAGTAGAGGAGTTGGAAAATTGAAACAAAGTAATTTTTTTTTGAAGTACAGGTCAAGGGGTCAAAACCCAATAAAATCTTTACAATCTTTAATAAAAGTGATTTAATTTAAAATTATGATTTTTGATTTAAATTCATGCTTTGTATGTCTCTAAAACAAGTACTTAGGAACATCAGTAGCATTTGGTATCAATAGTTTCTCTCTCTCGCATTTATAGGTAAAATTTTCACGTTGAGCTACTCTGCCTATAACCTGACAAAGTTTCCATGACGATGTTTGGGAATCAACCCTTTAAATCATCAGGAAGATATAAATTCAACAATTGTCAGTATTTTCCCTCCATAGTCATACCCATTTGTCACTATTATTCAACATAAACCTTGCAACTAAGAATTTTTAAGTGTATAGAGAAGTTATGCCTACATGTAAGGATTTCTTTTTAAGTAGGTGTCATTCTACCTTAGTGCCTCGTATCATTATCTTTCATATACCTTAAAGTATCTATCACGTATGATTACATGTATAAAGAGGACTATCTTCTTCTATATATCAATGGGTATATAATAAGGGTAGATGTATAGAAAGTTTTGATATATTGGATTAGCAATATATTAAAAGGGGGACCATTTGGGAGTTATAAAGAACCCTCACCATGATGGTTTCAAAATTTCTTTTATATTCTCAGCTAATCAAAGGGTCAAACTTTGCACCTTGGAAAAATTAAGAAGAGAACCATCTTGGTAGTTGAGAAAATCTAGGATACTATGTTAGGACCTCATCCTAACACTATGATGTTCCTTATTAAATGTGGAGGATACCCATGATAATATTTTGTAAAAATGGGGGACACCCATGATAATGTTTATAATATTTTGTAATAGTTATGGCTCTAGAAGCGTCTAGACAAGTGGCACCACTATATATAATTTTTATCAAGAATGTATTTGTTTTATAGGTAGAGATTCTAGCTCGAGTGGAATTTTGGATGTAAGTCAACCTTGAGAGTTAGGTGGGATATGAAATCTTTAAAACTGATAGGGGCATGAATGAATGTATATTTTTGCATAATTGAATGAAAGTATTGAAGGAGGTTGCCCCCTCAAAGTGGCCTACAATCCTGTGTTACTTTATGAGATTTTTTCATTTATGTAATATTTTGTATTGCAATATTTTTGTGATTGTGCTAATTCTAATGAGAAGGTTCCTAAAAAGTGGTATCAGAGCACTTTTCAATACCGTGTTCTACTACTACGATAATTTCTAACATTTTGATTGTTAGGTGTAGAATTTTGTGTTTTTGTTTTTTGCTATTTTTCTTATTAAAAAAAATCAACCTTTTATTTTTTGTATTAGTTTATTAATTTAGAAACCCTATGTTAGGGGTTTTAAAATATCATGGAGTTGTTGATATTGGCTAATCTAGATTACCCATAAAACATATAGTAAAGTGAGGGGCAATCAGAATTCATTACCCAGACCTCAGACAACACTCGTCTATGGAATTAAGCTCCTACACTTCGAATATATTGAGAGACCCCCTAGGATTAGAAGAAATCCCTTAGGAATATTTTTTACCTTCTATCCTCTGTAGTACATCGAACATAGCATCCGAAAAGATCATCTTACCATACTGATAGAGAGGTAGGTAGAAGGGTATGTATAGAATCCTCCTTGAGTAGTGGCCTAAAATATTGGTCCAAGCACTATCATTCGTCACTGTGATATAACATAGGGCCTATGGACAGTACATACACCCTAGCTTAGAGTACACTATTGTGTTGAATATCAAACCTATAATAAAAATCTTGTTCTATGAATATTGAACCTATAACCATAACCCTACCATATATATTGATCATACGAAGAATACATCCATATTCTAGAATTATTGCATGAAAATAGATGAAATAAATTATAGAGGAACATAATAATTAGGACAAAATAATTAGAGTTAAAAACAATGTGAACAAGGTGGTTAGTGTTAATAATAGTCAAGATATTCAATCAATAACAATTAGGATATTCATTGAGTAACAATCAATATAGGGTTGTCAGTTGTTAGTGTCAGTAATAGTTACCTATGATAGTCAAAATTTAAAATAGACAAGGAATAGCCTGTGATAGAGTTAGACTAGATAGTTGATAGATCAATGTCAGGGATTGGTTGACAATGTTAGTAGTTATAGCAAATTCAAACCAAATAGTTGATAGAACAGTGTTAAGGATTGGTTGACAATATCAGTAGTTAAGGTAGAGTTAAAGTAGAGTCAAACTAGACATTTGATAGCTTAGTGTCGGATTGATTGAATGGTATAAGTAGTAAAAATAGATAGTACAGAGTATCATACGAGATTGGCCGATGCAAAAATATTTTTTTTTGAGAGAACCAACTTAAAGGCAACACCTCCCTAAGAAAAGGCTTGGGTGTTCAAAATCAGTTTTGTGGTATATAGCTCATTACAACCATCTCATCAAGTTGATTCATTTGATATATAGCCTCCATGCAATTTTTTAGGGGTGCCAAAAAATGTCATCATGGGATCTAGTCCATTACGATCACCTTTTTGAGCTAACCATTTTTATATATAGCACCCAAACCACTTTTTGGGCTCCTTACTAGATAGTAACCCTAAAATCAAATTTCTATTTTTAGTAAGTGTTACCAACATATCATAACTCTTAGAACATGACTTTCGATACTCAGGAACAACAAAAACAACAAGAATTAGAGGCACAAATTGCTAAGCATGTGGATCATATGGAACAACAATTAAGATCCCAATTAGGCTCCAACTTAGAGGAGTTAAAGACAACTCAATTTTTTTTAGGAGTCTATGAATTTGATCACAAGGACAGAGAGGGAAACAAAGGTAAAATTAGATAGTCGTATCTTTATTGAGTTCCTCTCACATGATAGATTGGACCATCAAGATCAACAAGATACATGTATGAGTCACCACCAATGAAATATACCAGATAACAATGGATTTAAGTTACCTAAATTAGAATTTCCAAAATTTAATGGAAAAGATCGAGATGGATGTATTTGTAAGGTAGAACAATATTTTAGTTTTCATAATGTCCCATGCTACATGCGTTTGACAATTGCCTCTTTTAATTTTGAATCAGATTCACTACATTGGTTTCAATGGATTAGGAAGGTCAAACCTAATCTTCTTAGTAGGAATTTAAGCAACATATACTCACTCACTTTGGCCCTAGCGAGTTTGAATATTTTACAGGAGCTCTTTATAAACTTAGACAAACTTCAACCATTCAAGAGTATCAAACTCAATTTGAAAAACTGGCCAATCATACTACTGGTTTAAATGTTGCCTTCTCTCAAAGTTGTTTGAAGGATGACATAAGGGTTGAGGTTAAAATGTTGAGGCCCCAAAATAATTTTTTCTAGATTGGTAGAAGATAAATTCAATGCTCAATGACTCACCTCTAGAATTATTCAATCTTAGCCATATTTTTATCCAATCCTATATCAAGTCCTACTACCAAATATCCAACCATCAAAAAATTGACTCACAAAGAGATGGAGAATAGAAGGACCCAAGGGCTATGCTATAATTGTGCTGAAAAGTTTTCCCCAAGAAACAAGTGTGTGTAGAAAAAATGCTATCTGTTGGATATGGATGAGACCCAACTATAAAATATTTAAAGGAAGAAGAGGAACCTCAAGAGGCAGAAACCACAAAATAGATTAAAGTTCTAGAGGAATTCTAATTAAAAATATTAGTGTATGGTTTAGCAGGAGTATCAAATTCCTAAATGATGAAAGTCATTAGATACTTCAAGGGACAAAGAGTCATAATTATTATTGACTTTGGTAGTAAACATAACTGTATTGATTCATGTGTGACCAAATAGGGAAACTATTACATTACTACGTGCAATTCCTTTGAAGTCGTAATTGCTAATGGAGGCACCCTACCATGCAAAGTAAAAGGTCATAATATCAAAATATAAATTGGGGAATATAATCTCAAGATAAACATATTTTTCCTACCATTAGGTGGGTGTGATATAGTTTTGGGAGCACAATGATTGTAGATGTTAGGTCCAATTTTATGGGATTGTTTTGAGATATGGATGATGTTTACTCAAGAAGGAACTGAATATACCTTACGTGGTATGATAGCTGGTGTAGCTCAATTTATTTCTATCTATAATATGGAAATTTTATTAAAAAATTCCTCTCATGGAGTGGTGGCACAAATTTTTTCTATCGATACTTCCAAAGAAGGGGAAAAGGACCATTCAATGCAACTATATGGTTTATTGAGAAAATATGCACAAGTTTTTGAGGAACCCAAGGGACTACCTCCTCATCACTCTCATGACCATGCCATTTAAACTTTTCATAGTAGTCTTACCACAAATTTCTATCCCTATAAGTATCCTTGTGATCAAAAGTCTGAAATTGAGAAAATAGTTCAAGAGCTTTGTGCTGTCAGGGTTATCCGTTCTAGTGTTAGTCCCTATTCTTCTTCAGTGTTATTAGTATGGAAAAATGATGGCACTTGGTACTTATAGGTGGATTATCATGATCTCAATAAGATAACTATTAAATATGAGTTCCCTATTCTAGTGATTGATGAATTACTTGATGAGTTGCATGGGACTCAATACTTTTCCAAGTTGGATTTGTAGTCAAGGTATCATCAAATTTAAATCAAATATGAGAACATTTCAAAAATAGCTTTCAAAACTCATGAAGAGAATTAAGAATTCATAATTATGTCATTTGGACTAACCAATTCACCTTCTACCTTTCAGATTTTGATGAACTTATTTTTTGCCCTTTCCTTTGCAAATTTATATGTTTTTTTGATGATATATTAATCTACAACCATTCATGGGAAGAACATCTCCAACACTTAGATCATGCACTCAAACTTTTATCTGACAATCAACTCTATGTAAAGAAGTCCAAATGTTCTTTTGGTAGCAAGGGGTTGAATACTTAGGTCAAGGATGGAGTTCATGTTGATCCCAAGAAAATTTAGGCTATTCAAGATTGGACTAAGCCTCATATTCTAAAGGGACTTCATATTTTTTTAGGACTCATTGGATATTATAGGAAAATTATGAAAAATTAT
Organism: Wollemia nobilis; assembly: GCA_028583015.1. Lineage (NCBI taxonomy): Eukaryota > Viridiplantae > Streptophyta > Pinopsida > Araucariales > Araucariaceae > Wollemia > Wollemia nobilis. The sequence goes on from JAQPPZ010000267.1 coordinate 1,649,373, forward strand.
GGAAAGATAATGGCTCCCTTGACAACCATGTAGTAGAAGAATTATTTTATGTGGAAAAAACTGACATAAACGACTTTTGTAGATTTGAAGCATACCATGACCACTACCCCCATGTTACAAATACCTAATATATCTAAATAATTTGTCATTGAAAATGATGCATCTAGAATTGGTATTAGTGCATTTTTAATGCAAGAAGGTAGACCTTTGACCTACACTACCAAAATACTCCCAAGCAAGATTTTAGGCTAATCGACTTATGAGAAGGAAATGCTTACCATTTTAAATACGATTAGTCATTGATGATAGTATCTCATTGGGAGAAATTTTTCCATCAAGAATGATCATCAGAGTCTCAAATATTTCTTAGAACAAAGGGTGGCCATACCAAAACAACAAAATTGAGTTTCTAAATTGTTGTGTTATGACTATGACATAACCTATAAGAAGGGTAAGGAGAACATGGTGGTGGATGCCTTGTCTTGACTACATGAAGATAAAAAATTCTACATGTTATATCCACACCACATTCTCAATGGATTCATAAACTTTATGAGGAACTGATCAAGGACTCCTCTTTGCAAACTTTTATCTGTAAACTTCAAGCAGATCCTCATTCATACCATGAATATACTTGGGATGGTTTAGGTTTACAGTACCGTGCCCGTCTTGTTATACCCCATAGATCATAAATAAAGAACCTCCTCCTACAAGAGATGCATGCTTCCCCAATAGTTAGCCATTCAAGGTTTTTTAAAACCTATACATGGACCAAGAAAACCTTCTTCTAGAGGGGAATGAAAAAAGATATTCATACTTTTATGGCTAAATGTGATTATTGTCAATGTATGAAAGGTGAAAATGTGTGTTCCCCTGGTACCATTCAACCCTTGCCAATTATTGAACAAGTTTGGACAAATATTTCTATGGATTTTATTGAGGGGTTATCTAAACCCGGAGGAAAATTGATTATTCTAGTGGTACTGGATCGTCTTACGAATTATGCTCATTTTTTTTCCTTATCCCACCTATACACTGCCTTCCTTGTTGCTCAAATATTTCTAGACTTTATATTTTGTCTCCATGGAATACCTAAATCCATTATCTCTAATAGGGATCCTACCTTCACTAGTCATTTTTGGTAGGAATTATTCAAGTTGTAGGGAACACAACTCAAGATGAGTTGGCTTATCATCCTTAAACTGAGAGCCAAACTAAAATTGTGAATTAATGCTTGGAAAAATACCTACATTGCTTCACCTTTGAACATACTATACAATAGGCCAAGTGGATTTCTTTGGTCAAATGGTGGTATAGCACAACATATCACAATACCACTAAGGTGAGTCCATTTGAAGCAGTCTATGGTTATCCTCCTCCAATACCATATTCTTACATTATGAGAAGTTCCATGGTTCAAGATGTAGATTCAACTCTTTGCCAACATGATTCTATTCTTTGTCAAATCAAGGTCAATCTGGACTTGGCTTAGAATCGTATAAAAAAATAAGCTAATCAACAATGCACTAAACATAGTTTTGAAGTTAGAGACATGGTTTTTATTTGCCTGCAACCATACAAAAAATCCTCACTATAGATTCATGGTTCTCAAAAACTTATCATAAAATATTATGGTCCTTATCAAGTGTTACATAGGATCTGGTTGACAACATACAAACTAGTCCTTTTGGCTAGCTCTTAAACTCATCCAGTATTCCATGTATCTTCTCTCAAGTAGGTTGTTGTCAACAAGGTCTAGGTGCAATCTACATTCCTCGAGTTGGATGATGAAGGTTCCATCATTCTTGAACTTAAATGCATTCTCGACCGTTGATCGCGTACCCTTCACCATCATGTCACCATCTGTGTTATTGTCTAATGACATGGCTTACAACTTGAAAATGTTGCGTGGTAACCTCTTAAACAACTTTAGTAATAGTTTCCTCATCTTTAGCCTTGAGGACAAAGCTTTTTGAAGGGGAAGGGAATGTTAGTACCCCATCCTAACACTATGATGTAATAACCCTTATTGAACATGAGGGACATCTATTATAATGTTTTGTAATATTCTGTAATAGTTATGGATTTAGAAGTGCCTAGACAAGTGGCACCATTATCTATAACTATTTTTTAGGTAGATATTCTAGCTTGGGTGACATTTTGCATGTAAGCCAACCTTAAGAGTTAGTTGGGATATGAAATCTTTAAATCTATGAGGGGAAGGAATGAATGTATATTTTTGCATTATTGAATGAAAGTATTGAAGGAGGTTTCCCCCTTGAAGTGTCATGTGATCTTGAGTTACTTTGTGAGACTGTTTTATTTTTGCATTTATATTTCATAATGTAATATCTTATGTTTCGCATTTATATTTTATTGTATTATTTTTGTGATTGTGCTGATTTTAATGAGAAGGTTCCTAACACATTATCATAGGTAAAGTTACTCAACTTGTAGAGGATGAAGATGAAAAAAAAACTTGATGATCCAGATGCCAGAGCATTGATGATCATCACCATTTCATAATATATATCATATAGTCAAATATCTATGAAGCCAAAAAATATGAGGTATGAGACATTATTTCTACCATATATGAAGGGAAGAATGAATAAAAAATACTTCATCTCTAGTCTCAATGCACACATTGAGAGTGTAATATGGAGAAAGCATTGAGGTTTTTATTTATTGAGTTGCAATTTTGAGAGCAAATTTGAATATCATAGGAAAAATTGAATGCTACAAAAAAATTGTGGATGACAAGCTCTTGGTACACATCATTTTGAGAGCTCTACCCTATTCATTCCAAGTTTTGATCACTTCTTTGCAACTTTCAAATAGGAAGGTGTCCTTTAATGAGTTGGTGAACATGTTTCAATAGGAAGAGGCAACCAACAAGTTGAGGGATCAATTGAAAAAGTATGCACTCATTTCTAAGAAGTCTAGAATAAAAAAAGCCATAAAAGGATCCTTCTCTATCACCCTCATAAAAAAAAAAACTAAAAAGCAAAAGAGGTAATACCACATCTATGATAAATATGGACATAATACATAGTTGTTGGTTTAACTCTATGACTCAAGGAGCTCAAGTCTAGAAACCAAATAATAGAAGACGCAATACAAACCATGTCCAAAGCATAAATGATAATTTAGGCATGTTGTACTTGAAGAATAAAATTTAAAATCTAAACAAGCATATGAGGTGCTAATGACCAAGGTAATAAAAATACTAAAGGAGAAAGTTTAGTATATTAATTCAGGTGCTAGTAAGAGCATGATTGGGGATAAATCATGGTTTGATTCATTACAAGCCAAATCAAATGGGAAATTAGTAACCATTACCAATGATGAAACATATCAAGTCATAGGAGTGAGAGATGGTTTTCTAAATATTTCTAGAGGTAATTACATGATCTAAAAGATATTATATATACCTGGACTAATAAACAATTTATTATGAGTACCACAAGTTTTGTATCAAAATATGGTGGTAGAATTGTGTTGTTGATGACAACAAAAAATATCTTATCAAGAGATTCGATAAGATTATGGTAATAAGTTCTTACAAGAATGATTTGTTTATACTCAATATCATATCCTCTCCCAATGAGATGCTATCTCACTTTGGCATAAGATATATGGTCATATGGGTTCAAGATACTCCAATTGAGTAAGAGTTAAATGTTCTTAGGTCTACCTAGCCATTCACCAACATTACTAGTAGGGAAGCAATGTCAAGTGCCTTTTGAGTTGATCTCTTAGAGCAAAGGAATAGTCGGATGTGATTCACACCAATTTGTGTAGATTCATACTAGCCAATTTTGATGGATGTAAGTACTTTTAGTTATTTGTGGATGACTAGTCATGGAAGATGTGGGTGTATTTATTGCAACTAAAGTCTAACATACTCAAGTATTTACAAGAAGCATGTAGAAATAAAATCTAGGCATTATATTCAAATTCTTTGCTCAAATCAAGGGGGAATATGCATTCAACAAATTTTAAAAATTTATTGAGTAAAATGCATTAAATGATAGCTATGTGGCATACACTCCACAATAAAATGGGGTTGCTGAAAGGAGAAATTTTTCCATCATGGAAAATGTTTGCTACATGCTCATAGGCGAAAATATAGAATAAAAATATGGATTGAACCTATTTCTACTATCGTGTATCTTCTAAATAGAGGGACCACAAAGGAACTACAAGGAATTACACTTGAAGAAGATTGATATATGAGTAAACCTTTGATTGTGAATCTTAGAGTATTTGGAAGCAAGACATACATGCATGTGCCAAAGCAGTAGAGAACCAAATTTGATACTATGGCCTTGCCATGCATATTTCTTGTGTATGATGATGAGTCAAAAGCTTATTGACTAATGGATCTAGTCACCAAGAAATTACATATAAGTAGATATGTGGTGTTTTATGAATACTTTGAGACTAGATAAAATGCTAAAGATTCTAAGGAGTCTAAAGATGACACATTTATAGTTGTGAGCATAAATAATGTTATGGAGTTAGATAATAAAATTTATGAAGAAGTTTTAGTTCTTGATGAACCTGTAGCAATTGATGAAGAAGAAGTTATTGTATTTATAACACCATCATAAAGGATAAAGACTACAAAATGGATCACTACTACCATCATAGATGCCTTGTTGTAACCTATAATATCACTTCCATATGACCACATACTTACAATAGTATACATCAAGAAGTAAATTTGGTCTTGATGACTTTAGCGACGACGAATTCATAATCAGAATCAATGAAGGAAGCCCTTAGTTTGCTGTAATGGAAGGTAAGTATTGATATAGAGTATGAATCTTTGGTGAAGAACAAAACATGGGATATTATTGATTTACCAAAGGGAACGAATCCCATAGGCTACAAGTGGGTCTTAAAAATCAAATACAAAGAAATGAATACATCAAAAAGAATGAGGTATGCCTTATTGCAAAGGGCTATGAACAAAAGAAATAAAGTGAATATCAAGATATATTCAACCCCACAATGAAGATTAAACCATCTATGTAATCTATGCACTAGAAATATAGTTTGATTGGAAACTTTAGAAAATAGATATTAAAAGTTCCTTAATGTTGACCTAAAATAAGTGTACATGACACAACCTAAAGTATTTGTAGATTTATCAAGCCATTATATGGGTTGAAGTAGGCTCATAGAGCTTGGTTCATAAAATTTGATGATCATGTATTGTAGTATGCTTTCACCAAAAGTCCCTTTGATGCAATCTATCATAAAAAAGTTAGATATGAGATAGTGATACTTGTGTTGTATATTGATGATCTAGTCATCACTAGAAATTCTAATGTTTTGATAAATGGTGGGAAGAATGACTTGAAAAAAATATTTAACATAATAGATTTGGGACTTTTACACTATTGTCTTGGCTTGAAGAAATGAGAAAATGAGAATTACATTGTGGTGTCACAAATGAAGTATGTTAAGACATTGCTTAATAAATATTAGATGAAAAATTGTAAATCAAAAGCAACACCAATGGAGTAAGGTTTACAACTATTCCAATATGATAAATCACCATAAGTATATTGTACTCTTTATTGACAATTAATTGGGAGTTTCATATACTTGACAAATTCTAGATCTGATATTAGCTTTATCGTGAGTTATCTTTTAAGGTTCATGTAGTACCTAAGGAGAGTCATTAGAAGTCAACAAAGAGGATTTTGAATTACATCCATGGTATAGTGGAATATGTCCTATAGTATAATAAGAGTAATCAATTCTTCTTATAGGGATACATAGACTTAGACTATACCAAATTTATAGATGATAGAAGATCAACATTTGGATATGTATTTTATTTAGGAATTGGACCTATCTTGTGGCACAACAAGAAACAAGAAACAATGGTATTTTCATCCATAGAGGTTAAGTATCATGCTACACAAGGAGTTGTGTGTGAAGCGATATGGTTATGTCACATATTGTTAGATATGGGTGTTCTTAAAAATTAACTAATAGTATTAAAATGGGACAATCAAGATGTTCTAAAGTTGGTCAAGAATCCAAATTTTCATGAAAGAACAAAGCATATTGAAGTTTAGTGTTATTTCATTTGATAACAATTTCAAAATAACCAAATTTAACTCTAGTACATTCCCATCAAAGAACAACTTGCATATATTTTTTATGTTGGAGAATATTACATTATTTGGTACATGTCTAGATTAGGATTTAAGTATTTACTTTATGCAATGGAATAAATGCACAAGAATGTGCAATGATGTAAATGTGCATGTTGTCCACATGTACATGAGTCCTTTAGAATAGGAAGAACAAGTGTCCTAGTTAGGTATGCATGTGCACACATGTCTACCATGCATACATCTATAGGAAGATGAAGAGTCATAGGAATATGGAAGGCCAAGAGTCATAGCCATCCAAGAGTCATTGTAGAAAGGCTATTTATACATGGTATAGCCTTGAGTTATGTGACACTTACTGGATACTTACAAAGCATTGTACCATTTTCATGAAGATATATTAATGGCTATTTTATGAGTGATTTCAGAAGTTTCTCATGCTATTTACATCTTCCTTAGATTACTATTATCATAGTTATAATATTTCTTGCTTATTTCATTACTTATATTGCATTTTCTTTAAGTCTATAGCTTCAAAAGCTAATAGTGGTATCAAAGCCACAAGGGACCACCATTGCTACTATCTACCAAAAATTACCACATCTTTGCAAACCGGATCATCATTGTGCACCGATGCATTCAAAAGTCGTTATCTTGGAATTGGTTGATATAAGGTCTTATTAAAAAAAAAAATTCTACTGGTTAAAAAGAGAAACCAGAGAAGATAAAGAAATTACCTCTGGAAAGAGAAACTAGAGAAGATAAAGGAAAAATAAAAAAAGATAGATTTTCTTACTATGTTGAAGGAAAACCAATGACATTTATGGATTTACCTATTCCAAGAGTAAAATTATAATATATGAGATTGATAGGTCTTGAAGACATGCCTTATTATTGAAGAGATCAATAGACCCATGAAGAGGTCACATTGAACAGTTTCTAGATTTGGAAGATTGAATATTGAAGATAGAAAGGGAGTACAAAAGGTCTTATTGCAGAAGCTGAAGCAATGATCATTGGAGGATATTTGAAGCAGAGTTTGTGACAAAATATTGTAAGCAGAAGAAGCACCTGGACAAAAGATATTGGGACAATTATCGCCATCCAACAAAAAGACCAAAAAAAGAAAGGTTTGGCAAGAAGTTTGCCAAAACTTGGAGGAGTTTCTAGGTAGATTTCAGATATTCAAGGACAACAAAGTGAAGAGGAATTGGCTGCATTAGAAGATTGAAAAAGTGCAGATTCGAGGGTAGCATTTAGGCAGCATCAATAGCTGCAAATTTTTAGAATTCGAGTAGGCTACTTAGAGGAGAGTTGAAGCCACCAAGCTATAAATTAGAAGAGTCTAAGAGTTATTTTTCAGACAACAAGGAAGAGTTGCAAAGAAATCAAAATTGGGGTAACAATCAGGTGATTCAGACCAAGACATTCATCATCAAAGGAAGGCTATAAAGGCATGCAACTTTGGTGTGAAAGGTTCATTCATATTTTATTCATTATTAAGTTTTATTAAGCACCAAATTCAAGGTTTAAGAGTTGCATAGATTATAGTGCATATTTAAAGTTATTTTTAAGAGATCATTTAAAGGAGCAATAAGGAGAAAATTAGAGTGCACTATACTAGTTATCCTTAAAGGTTATTAAAAGTGCATTGAGTTAAGATTAAGTGCACAAATCAAAGTAGAAGTAAAGTTTCAAAAGACACTATTGAGCACAAAAAATTTATAGCATAGTGTGGCAAAGAGAAGCCACCAAAAAGTGATATAATATCCAAAGGATTGGAGAAGAAAGCTGTGAAGGCCTAACAGTAAAAGAGAGCAACATTGAAAGAGTAAAGCCAACTATGTTTTGGAGTAGATTTGGACAACGAAGCATTAGCAGATTTAGCAACATCCAAGAAGGAGATTGACTGCAAATTTGGACAACAAAAGGGCAACATCTACAACTGCAAAATTCAGAGATCAAGAGCACAAATTTGAAGATAAAGGAAGCAGGTCTTGGGCAGGAACTTAAAGAATCTACAAGCAACAAGAGGAAAAGAGTACTACTGCAAATTCGAGATAGCAAGCTATCAAGAAAAGAGCTACGAAAGAAGCCATAAAAAGGTGTGTTAAATTGATGTCATATAAAGCATTATTTTAGAAACTTTGGAAGTACATACTGTTGGAATTTCATCTTTGTCAACCAAAACGTAGATGCGTTTATGTTTTGAGCTATTTTTGGAGTTTGTTCAAGATTGTTTCAAATGTGGTTTGAGTTGTTAGGTTGTTAGCTTCGTGGCTGATCACGAGAATAATGTTTGTTGTTTACCAGATTGTTTTCTAGTGAACATAGAGATCTATATAATGGATTGTAATGTTGTGAGCATGCAACATAATGGAGTAGAGTATTGAGAGCTCCATGAGAGCCATTTGTAAGAGAACATTGATCTATCAGATCATGTTCATATTCAGCTGTGCATAATTCTTTGGTTCATTCATATATTTGGTTAAATCCAAATCTGAGATCTTGGGTGTATTCCGCTGTGTACTTTGGTGTAATGAGATTGAATAGATTAATGGATCAATGAGCATTTCTCACCTACTAGAAGTTTTTAAGAGCATCATTTTTAGAGCTATTAAGAGCTAGCAAAAAGAAGTTGTTTAGAATGTCATTAAGCCGAAGATAAGATACCATTCCACACCATCATTCTTGTCAAAATCTGCATATCATAACAACTAGAGTTAGAACGTGTAAAAGAATTTAAAAAGAGGAACAAGAAGATTGGTATATGCTGTTTATGATAGTAAGACAGGTTTTCGAGGCTGAAGAGTCCTCAAATTGAAGGTGGATTTAAGGTGTTTAAAAACACCAAGCTTGTAGATTATATTGGTGAAGGAAATCATCAAAAGTGTGGTGAGATTGACTGTCGAAATCACCACCATTTGCATAGAGTAACAGCAGAACACAGGGAGGTAAAATCCCTAGCAACATGTCGAAGAATAGCAATCTCTGCCGTGAAAGGAGACACCATGTTGAATAAGTTTTTTTTTTTTAACGAATTTGGACAGGCTGTCCAGCTTTTATGTCTGCTTAGCAGTCCATCCTTATAACCACCATGTCATTTAAACCTTCTAAGTTGCTAAAAACATCAAAAAAAGGACAAGCATTCAAGACAAAACCCAAAATTTGAACCACAAGGTTGAATAAGTTAGGAAAACACAGTTGAGAAGATACACATCGTCTCATTTGATGCAGAAAGGAGCTGGCAGGAAGCACACAGACAAGATTACCACCTAACACGCGCACATCTTAGTAGAAGCATTAGCAATTGTTTAAATAATCCTTTTACTAAGCATTAAAGGAGCACTGGTAAAAATTATGCGAAAGAACGAGTCAGGGAGCATCATTGTTTCTAAACCACCCTGGACTGAGGCACTGCAAAGCGGAATAGATCGACGTGGCGTGGGAATAGAAGCTGGCAGCCTATAATTTACGTTACATCACTGAATCCACAGGGTCTCATTACAGCATTGATTGGCAGGCACAAGCATTACCTATTTGAGCGGTGGAGACATTCGTATTAAGAAACTCCTAAGGTATAGGGTCCATTCTAAAGCTTAGAAATTTAACACACAGCACCTCTCACACGCATTCCTCCACGCTACGGTTTGAACCTTAAACCTCCTAAAAAAACCAAAACCTAAACTATTTTTGACCTGTCGAAGAGTCACAAAAGCTGCTGGAAATCAAGCAGCTACTAGCCGTTTCTGCAAAGATATAAGCCGGGCAGAAGGAGCATCTTGATTTCACTGCAACAGTGGAATCAGCATGCGGAGAAAGCAGATATTGCGAGCTGTTACACCAACATCAAAGAAGTGAGCACGATAGCTATTACAAGATATTGCAAGTTAGCCATTGAAGGACGTATCGAGAGCTTCCGGATAGTTACAGGGAGGATTCGCAGGACATCGACTAGTACAGCGTTAAGGTGACATAACAGTCCAGGTGAATTCATCAAATAATTACTTTGGATATTTGCGCCAACGACCATTGCGAGCGAAGGAAACACGTTTTGTCACCAACAAGGAGAAACACAGTTGAATTGTTGTGGAAGTCGTGCACGCAACAGAAGAATCAAACATTTCAAGGTAATAAAGTTTATTTCAGATGTGAATTAAAGTTGATATAGGAGAGATAAGGTTAACTGTTTTAAAAGGGTTTATTAAAGTGGGAATAGGGGAGATATAAGGAAATTAGACCAAATTATTACCTAAGGTTAAAGCAAGGAGCTTTAAGAGTTATTTTTCAAATTATATCATTCAAGTATTATATTTGAAGGTTTTTAACATTTACTGGATTTTGTAAATATTATTGTTTTTTTTTTTTTTTTAAATTAAAGATATAAGGATTATTACACCAATTTATTTTTGGAAATTAGAAAACTTTTATAAATTATTGAAGACTAATTTGAGAATAGAAGTATTATTTTTGAATTTACAAAACTTGCAAATATTATTATAAATTTTTTAAATTTCTAGAGTTGGAGGTGTAAGGAATTCTATATAGAAGATTACACTTGATAAATTTTTTTCTAAGTTCAAAATTATTAGAGATTTGAAGATTTGTAAAGGATTTAAATTGCAATCACTCGTTGATTGGAAAAATTATATTGTCCTCCAAACATTAGGGAGATACAAAGTTTTCTACAAAACATAGAATTGGAAGAACAATATTATCCTTAGTCTATCATTCACAACTAAGGAAAAATTAATTCAAATAATTGTTTGACAAGCTAAACTAGGGATTCATAAGGTAGTCAACCTCAAAGGATTAGAACCTCCAAAGCTAAAGCAATTATGGATACAAGAAAAAGTAAAGATATAAGAAGAAATCCACATTGGTTTGATCACGTTAAAGTCACAAACTTGAAAGAGCTAATTACATAACTCAATTTAGTAACCAAATTGATCAAAAGTAAAGAGATGGTAGATTTCAAGTATCAAATAGAAGCTACATAACCTATTACAAATGGTACATAAGCTCTAGAATCATTTGGGGTTACACAATATATTGTTGTTCAAGACAATACTAATAGATTTTTTGAGAATCAAATTGCAGAGAATAGAAAAGAAACATGGATCACTAATGAACCACATTTATTTTCCATATTCATACACAAGAATCTAAGAATGGAAGTGATGAAGCAAAAGTTCCTAGATAGGAAAACAAATAATAATATGATTCTAGGAACAAAGAAAAAAAAGAATTCTTATACAAGAATTTTATGACTATGAAAGAGCTCAAGAAACTTATAATCTTGAAGCCACAAAGACTGAAACATACTAGTTATTCATTTGATCAAGTATACATAAAGGTAGCATATTGGAAAAAGTAGAAAAGACTACATCAACAACAATTTTAGCGTTAGTACAATCAACCTCAGCTACAATACAAAGAAGGAAATCAAAAGGGACACTTAGCCCAAGAGATACAAGAAATACAAGAACTAGAAGATACTATAGAAGAACATGAAGCTAAAGCATTTTTAGCAAATATAGTATTTTATGAAAATACTAATCATTTACTTGATCATGATACAAACATGAAGCAGGATAAAGAATGCAAAGAAGAAGAAGATAGGTTCAAGAAAGAAGATGAAGATCCAGATTGAAGACTAAAGTCTTCAATAACCAAATAATGTAATACAAGGGGGTGTTGGAGAATATTACATTATTTGGTACATGTCTAGATTAGGATTTTTTTTTTAAGTGAAAAACCCCTTGCGGGCCGCCTTGGTCTAAGAGACCACGAACAGGGGTTCTACACCGTCAAAGTCACCGGGGTCGCACCCGACCTCGCCCGCACCAACATTATCAATTGGATTTTGGGTACCCAATTCGACTTTTTGGTAGGGTGGAGATTTGAACCTAGGACCTCCCTTGGAGGATTACCCCCTCCTCTCCAACTCACCTACAACACCTGGGTGTCTAGATTAGGATTTAAGTATTTACTTTATGCAATGTGATAAATGCACAAAAATGTGCAATGATGTAAATGTGCATGTTGTCCACATGTACATGAGTCCTTTAGAATAGGAAGAACAAGTGTCCTAGTTAGGTATGCATGTGCACACATGTCTACCATGCATACATCTATAGGAAGATGAAGAGTCATAGGAATATGGAAGACCAAGAGTCATAGCCATCCAAGAGTCATTGTAGAAAGGCTATTTATACATGGTATAGCCTTGAGTTATGTGACACTTACTTGATACTTACAAAGCATTGTACTATTTTTGTGAGATATATTAATGGCTATTTTATGAGTGATTTCAGAAGTTTCTCATGCTATTATCTTTCTTAGATTTCCATTATCATAGTTACAATATTGCTTGTTTATTTCATTAATTATATTGTATATCCTTTAAGTCTATAGCTTCAAAATCTAACATTTACAAAGGTACTTGCACATGTTAAATTTGAATTGTTTTGTATTTCTCTTTGTATACTAATTAATGTGATAAGGGGGGATGTTAGACAATTATTACATGTATTTGTATTTTATTAAACTACAAGATTGAACAAGTAGGAGGCTATAATAAATATTCATGGTTAAAAAAATGCAATCTAATATTAAATATGGTTATAACCACAATAACCAATATGTATGTATAAATATTGATGCCAAATGAATACAATCTGGTGATAATTTTCCCTATCAAATTATATAGTACTTCCAAAAGTACTTTTGACTATCTTGAATTTCTATAGATTTTATTATTTACAACATATCTCTTTGTGACAAAGTCACAAAGATAATTTACCATGACAATGACACTTTTACTATTCACATTCACTATTCACTATTGACTATCAATATTTATTTTTACTATTCACTATTCACTATTCAAACATACCATTATTTAATGATCGTTGCAACCTTCTCAATGAAGCTACTTTTCTACAAGCATCTTGAACAAGCTACCAAGTCGTAATCTTCTCTAACAAGCCATCCCATTCTATATTATTCATGCTCTTGCACATGCAAATACTTGAAAAGTTTTCATATCGATATCACTCTAGGAAGTGGAGTGAATCAATCCTGCTTGAGAGTGCTTCGTTTCATTTTACCTAGTGCTTCACACTTCAGGTACTAATTTCTCAATGTTGTTAGTTTTTCTCTTCAAGATCCAGTTACACCACTTTGAGCAATTGCACTTCTAATCATAAATTACAAAATTGAGTTTTTAGAGGCCCCAATTTAACCATCCAAGGTTTTATCATATATTTAAATTATGGGAGAATACCAAGGTAATAATAAGTTGACTATAGGGGGACCATGCAAAGTTGCATATTTTCACTTGAAGTTTTTTTTAAATACAATTAAAATTTTCATAGATCATATTATTATTATTTTTATGTGATCTAATTATGGTTTATATTTTTATTGTATATTTTTTAATACAATAGATAATTGTACCTTTTATGTATGATATGAAAAATGCAATGTCATTATTGTATAATAAAATTTCTAATTTAAGACACAAAATACATGTCTAACTATTTTCAATGGTTAAACATGTGGAATATTTAAATCTTAGAGTCTTATATGTAGTCTCAATAGACTTATTATGAAGTGGATGTGATTATGGATATTTGTTAACATAGCTTATAATAACGAGCCTTGAATATGGTTGTATGATTTTTTTGTACAATTTTTGTTTCATTTTTCTTTGTTGGTTTTGCTATGTATTAAATATTTTCATTTTACTTTGAATGTTTTCACTCCCATAGAAATATTGAGAATGAATGCCATATAATATTTAGAAAGGTTTGGTAATGAATGTCAAATAATGTAGTTAGAAATTCAAAAGGGGTTTTGATTGGTGTCTACTCAGAGCATTATGTTATACAAACAAACCATGTGGTAGAAGTGAGGGCTCTTATTTATGGAATAAAGCTCCCATCCTTGCTTAATTCTCCAAATATTATAGTGTAAGGGGACTCCCAGAACATCGTTAACTACTTAATTGAGAAGGAAGAACCAAGTTGGTCAGTGGAAGATATCTTAAAGGATAACAAGTCCTTACTACAATCCTTCCAAGAGGTGAAAATCATGTACACATTAAGAGAAGGAAACAAATTTTCTGACTTCATGGCCAACCAGGGAGTTAGTAGCAGCTCAAATAGTCTATGGATGGACTTGTTTCCTTCTCATGTGATCTCCTCTTTAGGTCTTGATGGTCATTCTAGCTCTTGTAATGTGGAAATTTTGTAGGTTGTGCTCTATCATGGATATGTTTCCTCTAAGGACTATTTCTATTTCCCTAAGCAGTGTTCTTAGTGCTAATTATGGGGTATGGAAATGGAATAGTCCTGATGCTTTTGTGACCAAGGCTAAATTTTAGCTATATTAGTTTACTCAAATTTACTATGGAAGGAAGGTCTTACTATGGATGACTCTTTATGGGGTAACTAGCCTATTGATAGGAAGAATATTATAAATACCCATATGGAAGCCAATTATTCGAAGAGGGATACCTAGACTTGTGCACATGGTTTTATGCACATGGTTTGGTGTGCACACATTTACCTATAAAAAAAATAATACATAGGAAAATGATGGGGAAAAGGAGTGGAGCTTTAGAAGTAAGATATGAGATTTGGGAAGTGCTTGTATATTCTCAATTCTTTTGTAACCAAGGTTAAATTTTAGTTGTATTAATTTATTTTAATTTACTATGGAAGGTAAGTCTTACTGTGGATGACTCTTTGGGGGGCAACCAACATATTGGCAAGAATAAGATTGTCAATATCCAAATGGGATCCAATTATTCGAATAGGGATACCAAAAATTTATACATCGTAATAGATAAGGGGCCCATGTTGAGGAGGATCTCTTGTTTATATATTCTACCATAAGAATCATCCTCTTCGGGATACTCAAGTGTTGAAGGAATCTTGGGATATGCTGAAGGTCTAGGTGTAGGTTAAGAAGAAGAAGGAAGACTTGGAGGTCGATATCAGCCTCTCCAAATATTAGTTGGTCATTCTGCTCTCTTGTTCTATTTGCATATATATCAACCATGATGTTTGTCTTTCAAAGCATTTTTTATATATCTATACTATTTTTTATACTTCAGTCTCAATTTATGGTTAAGAATGATGTTTGCATTTATTAGAATTTATGGTGTTTCTTACACTGTATGATCTCACTTATAGAATAATCGAGGGATTATTACTTTGAACTAAATAAGCATTATAGAACATTAAGGAGATTATTCTTTTGTTTGCAAATATTTTATGTATGCAATGTTTGGTTCTCCTAAAATAAGACAAATATTAAGCAAACATAGATGGATATAATTCAATTTAATAAATTTCATGCACTTGGAAAATAATGTTGCTTACAATTATAATTCTAATATGATGTATAAACTATTTTACTTTAATATGTATTCCACACAAAAGTTATCATATAATATTATATGGTATTCAATGTAATGAATCCATTTGCATAAGTTAAAATAAGTATAATAACAACAAAAAATGGGCCAGATAGAAACATCATTTTTTAGTGTGCTTGAATGGTATGCAATAACTTATTCCTCAAAAGTTCTTAGTTTTTTATAAGATACAAAATAAAAAAAATTGTATATTGTTGAATTTGTCTCATGTGTACACCTAAATTTGTATATAAATGATTTAACATTTAAGATTGAAAAGCTATTCATTTTTTTTGATGCATGTGCCACAATTTGTGTAAGGGAATTGATCCACATTGAGTCCTTTGACAAAACACATAAACGATAATCATGATCATCACTTGTAGTAATTGAATTCACACTGGTGTGCCGCAATATTAAATAAGATATATTTGAACAATAGACTCACCCTACCTCTATACCATATTGGGTTGAACTTGTAATATTAAGGATAGGTAATAACATGGCATATTGAAAAATCTATATTAAGGCAAGTTTTTTATTTTTTATTTTTTAAAATTGGTTATATGAAGTTGAAACATGCCCTACCTATATTACATCATCATCATTTATTGGTATTACAATAGCATGGATATTATCCATGTATTGCTTAGCAATATTTGAAACTAGATATCCTCCTTGAATGTTGAGGAATCTAACTAATTGAGCTAATACCATTTGATCCACATTAAGACAAGTTAGAAACCAACATCTTAATCTATTTTTTTGACACAATCTACCTACTATTGGAGATGCAAAGTGACAAATACCTAAGCATAGATCAACAATAATGTTCATTTCACTTAGGTATGTTTGCCACCTTCTATCTCTTTCCCCAAGGATTGAAGGTTGTATAAGTTATATGTTATTTAATCTGCATTGACGTCTATTAGAATGCCACATCCACTTTTTATTTTGCATAATGGACTTATCCAAATTGAATGCCTTCTTCCTTGCCTATTCAATGAATAAATATGCATGTTAAATCCCAATTACTTTACAACAAAAGCAACCAGATCAATAAAATTACTTGACATTTGAATTTGAACTCCATAAAGTTGGAATAACATATCATTTTTATCACTCATCTCTTTATGAAACCAAGAAATAAGTTTACCAAAAATAAGTGTCTGGGAAAAATTTATGATAGATTACTATTGCATGTCTTATGTATCAACATGACACATCTACAACATCCTCTAGCTCTCATCTTCATGGATATTTTCAGATTTGTTTCCTAAGTGTCCATATCAATATAACTTATAAGTAAAAAAAAACAATTTCTATAGGTGAAAAATTAACAAATAATATAACCTAAGTTGATAATGTTATTGCCAATGATATTATGCATTCCTTTGTACAATATAATCATCAACATTATCATTGGATTTAATAAAATTGCTCCAGTCTTCATTCACCTCATTGATGGTTTGTTCATTAAAATTATGCTTTGGCACACAAATATCAATGTGTTTAAAAAAAACATAGACCTTTAAGATATGCACACATAAATTTCCATGCACTTCTAACTTGCATTTGCAATAAAATAATTTTAAAAAATGCATTCAGTAGTGGTAATGAGAAGAAAATATTGCATTAACTAATAAGTATGTGGTAGCTAAAAATAACATAAGGCAATGCTTGTATCAGGAGCACATCTAGAAACAAGATAGAAGGTGGATCTCTTGTGCGCACTTTGACTTCTAACCTAATGTGTTGCAATAAGTTAAGCATGTACTAGATAATCCTTATTAGGTATATGCCTTGACCATTCTACTTGTATGTCAAGATGCATGTCCTTCATATACTTGTTTCAAAATCCAACAAGCTTTAACTAGGCCTTTTTTTTATAATATGGCTCAACTCACATGATAAATGTGAAAACAAACCAAGATAATGTACAAAATTTCTTTTATAGGTTATTAGATATCTTGACTTTATAGAACTGTGATATGATTTAATTCTTTTCAATTTGTTATAGGGGATTAAAACAAGCCCCGCCCATATTACATCAACAAACCACATGGCGATATTACAAGAATATTTTGGCAATTATGCATGTATCACTGGCAAGATTTAAAATTGGTTTTCCTCCTTGAAAATTATGGTATTTAACTTGTTCGAGTATATTACATTATTTGGTACATGCTAATGTACCCCCATGGTACCTTCATGGTACATATGTAAATATTAGATTAGGGTTGAGTCATAGTTTAGAGTGTGAGTATTATTTCCTCTTTCTATGTAAGTGTGTATGTGCATGAAATGCACGTGTCATATGAGTAAGTGTGCAAGTGTAAGTTGAGTCTATGTGCACAAGTGTCTTATATGTAAGATATCATATATGTAATTTAAATATGTACACAAGTTTCTTATATTAGAGTGTGCAAAGTGAAGGTCAAGAGTCATGTCTAGGTGTGCATATAATATTGAGTCATGTGTTCATTAAGTATACAAGTGTCATATAGAGAATCCACGAGTCATGAGACTTGGCATATGGAAAGGAATAGTCAAGTTTTAGATACATAAAATTGACCCACCCAAACGAGTCATTTTTCCTTAGGTTACTTTGGGAGGCTCTCAAATTTTCTAGGAGCAAGTTTGGTCCTTTTTTCTTATGTTTTGCCTTACTTTTCTTAACCTTGATTGAATATATGCCTTGTAAATTATGGGGTGCAAATTAACAAATTTAGGATTTTTCTTCAAAACCCTAAATTTTAAGCCGACCCTTTTTGGATCATCAACTTAATCAAGGTTAATTTTTGTTTTCCCACCTTTTAGCCCTCCAAGCCCTCTACAAATAAAGGGATTGAATTATATTTTTCACACAGTTCCTCCCATAATAAAGCTATTAAAGTTCATGTAAAATAATAAATCTTTTGGTCTCATGTGTAATCTTTTGGTGCTCTTGGTGCTTTTGTGTTCTATTGTTGGTGTGTTCCTTATGGTTTACAAGTGGAGCAAGCCTTGACGATAACTTATATTATTGAAGGAGGAGAGGTCTTCCACATTTTCCCTTACTTCTTCCACAATATCACCAGGTTGTTCCTTTGCATTCATTAGTTCATTTAGTTTCTTCATTCTATGTTTTATCACATTTTGGTCTTTGTTTTGGGGTTTTAAACCCTCTTGTGTGAATCCATACCTCATATTCTATAGGGCATAGGTTCATAAAAAGCTCTCATTTTGCTTGTTGGGCATTATACATCCACTTATTCTCTATTACCGAATCTATGCTCGATAATTTACAGGGTACAAATTTGATCTAAATAGATTTTGGGGCAAATGTTCATCCCAAAACCATAGGGTTTTGATTTGCATGCCTGTTGTGAGTTGTTTCATCTTAGTTTGTATTCTGTTAAGGTTTCCATAATTTTGTTTTACTTGCTTTTCATATCACATTAGCTTGGGGACAAACACTTGTTCCCAAACCCTAGGTTTTAAAGTTGCATTCTTGATTCATTTTATTGTGTTCATTTTTTTTGCATTTCATTTACTGTTTCATGCTATCATATTTTGCTATGTTTGTTCCAAAGGTCAAAGCTCATTTTTATTATGAATATTCAACTAAAATGACCTAGGGGGATTGACTGTTGTGCCTCCAAGCTCAGCCTTATAGTGGCCTAAGAAAGCCCCCAAATGCTGATCATATTTTTTGGAGTTCTTTTATGAAGCTATTCTATAGATATTAAGCTATGGGATATTTTGGACACAAAATATTGGATCAAACACCAGATCAGATAAGTGCCCTAAGTAAAGTTTTTAGGTTGTGTGTTGTTTATTTTTTTTGCTATTTCTGTTCACAACCTAGGCTATAAAAAAATATATTTGACTGCTTTCTAGGCATTTAAAAGAAAAAAGGCATATAATTTTGCATCTAGGGTTTAGTCTTGTTTGTGCATTCCCTTGGTCCCTTGCTCAAAGAAAATATTTCTCTTACAACCTAAGGTTAGATATCATTGAATCAAATAATCATATTAGGGTTAGTCATTATATTCTTGCATCTTGTGTGTTTTGCATTGTTCTTTCATGTCCATAGTTTAGTTAAGAAATACCAAACATAAGTGTTTGATTAAATTATATATTAAACATTTCCACCCCAAACTTGGAGTGAGTCCTAAAACCATTCCTAGTGAACCCTTTTTTGTATCATTGAGTGTAGAGATATACCACACCCTCACGATCACCTTGGCTCCTAGAGGATCCAACTAAGAATCGTATGTAGTAAGGTAGTTTTTCCCCTCTACATATTTGGTGAACCCAATATGAACACGTCTTAATGGCCAAGATATGAAGCCTCTTCCTTTGATTTTCTCTTGAATATTTTAAATAATACCACTAATCTTGTTTGTTTAAAATATAAAAAAATTAAATATCTTAAAAACTTTTGTGTGTTTTCACTAGTTTTTAGTTTTCCTTCTTTTCTAATTTATCCTTTATCTTTCTCTAAATGCCTCCCAACCTTAGGAGTGAGTGAAGGCTTTATAATCTAATGAGATTATTTGATAAGATGATTATATTGATAGAGATAATCCTAATATATAAACAGATGAAAATGAAGAAGTTGGTAATGACCTTGATCCTATTAAGGGATCCAATGGAAACCTTACCTTTAAATCATTTGATCATATCTAGAATTTCTACAAGTATCACAGAGATGCCTTGAATAAGGCTATGGATGAGGAATCCCAACTCGAGGAAGTTGGGACTTCTCATCATCAAATTATTTCTCCTCAAAATGTCCACACCAATTCATTGCTTGAATCTTCACATCATGTTGATCCTTGTCCTAAACCAACATATGTCACTCCCTGTAACCACCAATGTTGGAATAATTTTTCAAGTTCCTCTAACTGGTAGCGCATATCAAGATTATGTTCAATTTCCTCCTCATTCTACTCATCTCAACATTCATGCTTCTGTTCCTCCAAATATCAACTATCCTCCACAACAATATACCACATATCATAATCCATACTATAATAATGTCAATACCTCCAACATTGGCCAAGTTCCCTTTCAATAGCATACCTATACCCATACCCTAGGGAAACTAGGGCCATTACACAACAACGATCCTGAAATGCAAAGTTTAAAAAATATGGTGAAACAATTGGTTTTAAGAGTGGCCGTGATTTAGCCTCCTAGATTCACCTACACCTACAAAGAAATGTGTAATAAACCCTTAGACCATGTTGTTGCCTCTAGGCCCTAACCTAAGTACTTTTCAATGCCAATTTTACCTATCTATAAAGGAATGGAAGATCCAATTGAGAATTTAAGAATTTTTAGGACAACATGCCATTATATCATATATTATGACATGTTGTTGCTAAACACCTTTCATAAGAGCCTTGGTGGTATGGCATTAGAGTGGTATTATCAATTGCCTAATAATTCTTTGAGGAATTTTGAAGAGATAGTTGAATTATTTGTTCAATAGTTTGGAGCTTATGTTAAAAATAATGTGACTATGAAAGATGTTTATATGTTGAAATAAGGTAAAGATGAAAGCTTTTCAAAAAAATTCTCCTTGGAGGAGTTTAGTTGGACGTTTGAGATATACCTTACCTCCTTGAGACATGCTTGAGATATTTATTTGGAATTTACAAGAGCAAATATATTATGAATTGGAAACTACAACTATCACCTCTTTTGACCAAAAAATAGATCTAGCAAGAAGGATAGAGAAAGCCCTTATTTGAAGAGGTCAAATTAAGATAAAAGAATATAGGAACATGGAAGCACAGTGTAAGAGTAAACATGTATTTGGTTATGGTGTAATAGATAGTAGGCCTATTAATTATGTTGTTAACACCCTATAAAAGTTGGTGCTTAGCCAAGCCCCAAAACCCCCACCATGGGAGTTAACAAGACTCAATATACCTATGAATGTGGTCCTAAAAAAATCTTTTGGAAGCTAATATAATTGAGCTACCTCCTATAAGGCAACTAGATACCACATATAATTGGTATAAGCTTGGTCAACATTATGAATATCATAGGGTGGAGGGGCACATGAAAAATGGATGTAAGAGGTTGAAACATGTAGTTTAAGACCTAATTGATGAAGGATGCCTTATTATAGAAGGTTCTCGACCCAATCCTCCAACAAACAATAAACCTCCTACTCAAAAAGCACCCACAACTAATCAAGACATGGGGATATTCCAAGACCCCCTTACTAAGCATGATCAACAAGAAGCTAATTAAGTGTCATATTGTAATGTGCCACCCCCCTATGATAATATTGTTGATATGATGATAGTAACTACAAAGCAACAAGTGTAGATTCCAACGACTCAACATTCTTGGTAAGAGACAAGCTCTACCTTTGATCAGCCTTCAAAACCCACCTTACTTTTGAAGAATACCCAAAAAAGGAGCACAAGGGTAGAAAATCCTCCTTTAGTGTTGAAGCCACAACCTAAAGTCTCCTTTGATATCCAAAATAAATTAGCCAACACCCCAACCAAGATCTCTCTTAGAAATTTTGTAAGCTTCTCCTATTCGTAGGGAAGCCTTGTTGAAGCTTATAAGGCAACAATATGTTCCTTAAGATATTTTCCCAAGTGCTATAACTGATATTGTAAGTTTTCTTGGGATACATCATATAATATTTTTAGATGATAATATTCCTTCCTTAGACCTATGAGGGGATTCTTCGCTCTATATCACTACATTTATTGGGGAAAATTTTGTCAAGCAAATATTGATTGATAACGATTCTTCCCTCAATCTATGCACTTACCAATTTTATCAAAATACTGGATTAAAAGAGAAAGATTTAACTAGATCCTATGTCATCATTACAACTTTCAACAATGAGTTCCACGAAGCTTGCGATGTTATATCTCTCCCCCTTAGGGTTGTACCTAAGATCTTAGATACCTTATTCTATGTGGTATCTTGCCTTGCATATTTTAATCTTCTTCTCAAATGCCCTTGGATTCATGCGATGAAGGTTGTCCCTTCTACTTTTTACCAATGTCTAAAATTCAAATATAAGGACCAACTCGTCACCATTTCGGATGATCCTCACCCATTTAAATATTGTTTAATGGTCGAGCAAGCTCAATATGATCATAATTTCTATCCCACAGTCTATCTTTCTTCTTATCTCTCAAGTTCCTCATATAAAATGACTAAGAAATATGAAAATTTAAAAGTGAGTGAGAAACCACTCATCAATGTGTCATCACGAGATCAAGTTAATCATTTTATTTCATAATATTTCTTGGATTTTGACAAGCTACCATCGTCACCAAGGACTATGGGTTTATCCTATAAGAGGGTTGAAGTTGTACACATTGGCATGTGTACCTTTATCTTCACGGAGGTGTCCCTCAAAGAAAATATCCATGGTAGAAACCCTCTTCCTATAGACTATTATTTTTACCCATTGTTAACTATCCAATGATTACCCATTTCCCAAGAAAATATTATCTAGTATGGGATATATAGGTAAAGGTTAGGGGCCACGATAAAATTAAATGCATTCAAGAGTCTTTGGAAGTTGAGATTGGTCTGGGAGATGTGGTGTAGGCTACATTCCTAATAAAAACCAACCTTTACCCTTTGATAATGATGATCACCTTGTTACTTATGCTGAATATTTGGATCATCAAGGCATGGAGTGGAGCTTTGTTCTCATCTCTTTATTCTTCTTTATTGTTTGTTTTCTTCTTCTTCTTTCCATCCATTCATCCATGCATCTCATGTTGCATTTCATTTAGGTTTGCATTTAGATGTTTACATTTAGTTAGATTCATGACATTCATTCATTTAGTTGCATTCATTCATTTAATGCACTCATTATTTTTGACATTACAAACAAAATTAACAAAAATTAACATAATGCACACATATTTTTTCACACCATAACATAAACCACAACATGATATTAATTGATAATATGGAATACATGTTAGCTAGATCAATGAGCCACAATCCAAGATTGATGTACTCAACCCTCCCTAGGGATGCATGCCATAATATAAAATTGGCATGTCACCCTAATCCCAACCCTGGGTGAGCCTGCCTCCTCTGGTTCACCTACTGGTGGTGGTCTTGGTAGGGGTATACTCATGAATTGCATAGTTATCCATGATAGAGACTGCAACTAACTTTATGACTAAAGGGAGATTAGTGGAAGCACCCTCTTATCTGTTGACACCACCTAAAAGTACAGAGCTTGGTAAAATGTCTCCCTTTGTACTACTACATATTTTCTCTCCTTTGCCCCCTACAACTACTCCTGCAGAAGGTGGATCCCCTGTCTAGCTAGTTTCTCATCACAACATCCATCCCCTCAACCTAGGCCCAATGATGCTCCTAATATAGCTTATCCATATCCCCTTTGATGTGATTCGCTTTGACCCTCGTTGAATCCTGCTTTATCATGACCTGGCTTAGCTATACATGAAGAGTGTCTATCTCCCCCTGCATGATGGTAACCTTATCTAGTAGTCCCTCCTCTGTCCTTGCTAGGTCTCCCTAACTTGTAGTCCCGCTTGGTCCCACTTGTGCCATTTTTGAGACACCTCCAACTATCCTCCATACCTTTGACTCAAAGAGAGTGATGGTGGTACTTGTGGCTATCACCACATCTACCCTGAATTGTACCCTTGCCTACCTAGGAGGTTGTGGCATCTGATTTTATCACCTTGTTGTGTGTTGGTTAGCCTCTTGAAGTACCAACTGCACTCATCGACCCATGAATTAGTGCCTTTACACTAGCATCGATGAGGAGATTCTTGAGAGCATAATCTCCTTATACCATATTCTATACCCAAAGAATACCTCAACATTATCCAATCTAGGATCAATGTAGAGGGGATCATCTAAGTCCTCCTCCATGAACCTAGCCATATCAAGGTCCCCTCTAACCCATCATGAATCTTGCCTCACCCTCTTGTATCAGTAATCCCCTAGGTTTGTTATCTCTTGGAGAATCCTAAACTACCATTGTACTCAATCGAACTAGTAGAGCTCAGCTCACCCTTATTTGTGGTGACCCATCAGACCCAAATAACTTGAGCCAGCTCCTTCACATTCTCATCCCACCTAGGGTGTAGACACCATGAGAGACATACTATCTGATGGTATCGTAGCTTATCTATGACCTGTCTCTATAGTGGTAGAATACTTGCATATGACCTCTATGTATGCTCAAGGTCTCGATACCACCTGTATCTTGTTGGTCAGTCTAGCTTGAATAATGGCCTTGGCAGTGCCTTTGGCCTCCTGATGGCTATGTGCTCCCAACACCACACCTGGAGAAAATTCATGCATACTAATCATGTATGTTATTTGTACACAACATTGTACAACATCCTATATAAATGGACCAACACACATGGTTCTCATATGAACCACACTTGCTAATCTCACATCTCTGTCAATACTCTTGCTAGCACCTATGTTAGGTGTTGTCGAATCATGTGGCACACTAGCAATATTGCCACCACTCCATGGTTGTCATTTCCCTGATCCCATGTCATCGTGGCATGTCATCGATGTATAATATGCTCTTGTAGATCTCATGTGACGAGTCACCTGTTAATCTTTGTATTATTGTATGAGGTACCTATACCCTCTAAACCATCCTCCCCCTAATGGGGATCCTTAAGATGCACCACATGTCTTCTAGTGTGACAGTCATCTCTCCCATTGATAATTGAAATGTGTAAAATTTTGGGTACCACCTCTCTACCAACGCTATTAATAGTGCTCTATCAGCATCCACCTGAGGCATTTCTACCAAGTAAAAAAGCCCCACTATCCCCAATGTGTGTCTCTCTATTGGTTTGAGCTCATGTAGTACCTCTTCGAGGGTACTTGATCGTCATTCCCTGCTCTCAAGGACATCATGCTACAATAAAAATTCAAAAAAAAATTAAGTTCATCACATAATCATAAAAACATCAACATAAGCATGCTAATACAATTTTCACACTAAGAGCAACCTAATATCTTCTTTCCTTCTTTTGCTTTCCTTTTTATTTTCTCTTTCATTCCTCAAATTTGTTCCCCGTATCCTCTAGGGCATGGATTCATGAATTTTGCAATTTTTGGGAACCATAAAGATTGGCCCATTCACCCGAAAATTTTGCAATCTAATTTTTTTTAGGGCAAATTCACCCCGTTGTCATAAGGTTTCTCACTCAATTTTGCCCTAAATTTATTTAAAATAAGAAATATTCCACCCAAATCGCCCCTTGTACCCCATTATATATAGCTAAACCTGACAACGACTCCCATACAATTACAACATTTTTTCTAGATAGCAAGCGATACAAAGCAGAGTACTAACAAAACCAGAGTCCACGACTGCCAAAAGGTGACTGGCAAAAGGTGACTGATAGAAGGCAACTGTCAGAAGGCAACTGGCAGAAGGTGACTAACAGAAAGCTACTGGAAAAAAGTGACTGACAAAAGGCAACAAGTAGAAGGCGATCAGAGAAGGCGATAGGCAGAAGGCGACTTGCAGAAGGTGGCTAACAGAAGGCGACTGGCATAAGGTGACTGGCAAAAGGTGATTGATAGAAGGTGACTGGTAGAAGGCGACTGACATAAGATGACTAATAGAAGGTGACTGATAGAAGGTGACTGACATAAGGTGACTGACATAAGGCGATTGGCAGAATGCGACTGACATAAGGCAACTGGCAGAAGGTGACTGTCATAAGGCAATTGACATAAGGCGACTGGCAGAAGGCGATAAGCACAAGGCAATTGGTAGAAGGTGATTGACACAAGGCGATTGGTAGAAGGTGACTGACATAATGCAACTGGCAGAAGGTGACTGGCATAAGGTGACTGACACAAGGCAACTGGTAGAAAGTGACTGACATAAGGAGACTGGCAGAAGGCAACTGGTAGAAGGCGACTGACAGAAGGTGACTAGCAGAAGGCAACTGACACAAGGCGACTGGTAGAAAGCAGCTAACACAAGGTGACTGGCGAAAGGCGACTAAAAGAAGGTGACTGATAGAAGGCGATTGGCAGAAGGTGACTCAATTTATTTGTATGCTTCTTTTACCATTAAATTTTATTTTTCATTTTATTAATGGACACTCAATAAGGAGGTTTATTCTGCCTGCAAATAATATTCATGGGACAGTCACAGATTCTGTTGTCTCTAGCAGTAGTTCTCTTTTATACTTGTTATTTTCATATTTAAAAAATTTCTTTGTTCATGTTATTCTTTTGTTCATACAGGTGAAAATGTCAACTACAGGCAGTGGAAATAAGGGAGGAGAGTCTTCCAATAAAAGGAGTATCCTCAAATACTTTTCTAATATTTCAAAACCTAGTCTGCCATCAACATCTGCACAAAATGAAGATATGAACGCCTTTACTCACCAATTAATTTTTTTTACTTTGTTAATTTTAAATATAATGTCCTTAATTTATAAAGAAGTGTGTTTTTTGGTTGATGGATTTGTTCACTTTTATCTATAGAAAACACTAGTATGCTTTTAAATGCCACAGTGATAATGAATCTACTATTGACACTAGAATTATCTCTACAGAAAACACTATTAACCCTGGTATTCCTCCACTTCCACATATCCACGATAATCAACAGTCCACACATGAAGATAATCTCAATCAAATCGAACAACAACATGAAGAGATTCCTGAATCTAACACGCCAAGTGGAAAATAAACTAATAGTTCTTATGCAGTCCCTACTTCTAGAGAATCTTCATCTAAAAAAATAAACGTGCAAGGTTATCTAGGTGGAAAATTAATAGATCATTTCAGCCTGATTGGATATCAGAATTTCCATTTATTGAGCCAGTGCTGCCAGAGAATAGTAGTGATGATATAACAAAATTAAGATGTGTAATTTGCAGTTGGAAACACGAAAAGGAGCATAGATTGCAAATTAAAAAATATACAATAGAAAACATTGTGGAAAGGTTTATATCAAAACAAAATAAGGTGATCGAGCAACAAAAAAAACTTATAGGTGGAAGGATGCATCAGAGTGTGCACATATGAGATATGCAAAAGAATATGATAAATAAATGAAAAAAAGCAAACATTGGTTGAGAAAGGTGCAACGATTCAAGCCCAATTTCAAAAAATGAATAAGTTAACTTTAGCTTCAAAAAGTTTGCAGTTTGTTGTTGTATTTTCTATTCTTAAGAAGGGTAGACCTATGTCTGATTTCATAGATTATAAATCTCTATTTCAACTAGCTAATGTGCAAAACTTACCCAACACTCATTGGTTAGATTGAAGTGGTTGAGAAATGGCAAAATATTTGTCATTGATTGAGCAGAATAACCTCAGAGAGAAAGTAAAAAAGGCAAAATTCATTTCATTTTCAATTGATGAGGTGACTGCAGTTGACAATACATCTTGGATTTGCATGCATGTTTACACATTGGAAAATAATTCAAGGCAACCTCATTTACTAGGTATACATAAAATGGTAGAAAATTGTAATGCAAAAAATATTTACAATGTTGTTGTAACTAGTTTAAAAGAAGAAGTAGGAATGAATAAAATTGAAATAGCCACTAAGTTAATATGTGTAGGAGCTGATGGTGCTACTACAATGCAAGGACACATGAATGGTATTTGTGGTAGACTACAAACATCGGTTGCCTCATATTTGATCCCTATTCATTGCATGGCTCACAGAATGAATCTTACATACAAAATTGTGGATACATTTACAAATATTTCCAGATGCTAGCCATATTTTCTAGGTTTTTTGTGAAGCTATTTTGTAGATTTGAAGCTATGGGATATTATTGCTGGAAGACAAAGCTTGGATCAAACACTGGATCATATAAGTGCCCTAAGTAAAACTTTGAGGTTGTGTGTTGTTTGTTTTTTTATTCTTGTTCAAAACCTAAGTTATAAGTAAAAAGGGAAAAACATTTGATTGCTTTCTAGGCATTTAAAAGAAAAGGGCATATAGTTTTGCATCTAGGGTTTAGTATTATTTGTGCATTCCCTTGGTCCCTTGCTCAAAGAAAATGATTTCATTTTTTTCAACCTAGGGTTAGATATCATTGAATCTAAGAATTATATTAGGGTTAGTCATTATCTTCATGCATCTCGTGTGTTTTGCATTGTTCTTTCATTTTCATAGTTTAGTTTAGAAAGGCCAAACATAAGTGTTTTCTTAAATCACACATTAAAAATTTCCACCCCAGACTTGGAGAGAGCCCTAAAACTACTTCTGGTGAACCCATTTCTTTTTTCTGAGTGTAGATTTATAACAACCCCACGGTCACCTCAGCTTCCAGCGAATCCAACCGAGAATCGCATCCTGTATAATTTTCCCTCTCTACACTTATAATGTACATGTTCTTCTAGATTAAAACAAAGAAAATGCTATTAACTACCATGAGCATTTCCTTAGAGGTTCTAAACTTGTTGGCTACTAGAACATGCCAATTTACACTTAGTGAATTATCCTTTTTCACCCATCTCATCACCTATTTTATTTTCTCTAGGGATACACTTCTTCAAGCTAACATAATATTTTGGGCTTATGATGTTGGGGATATAATCTAGAATACATCTCCTCTACAATTCAACCTTGTCTTCTAATCCTTAAAACAATGTTGAATATGTCAAATAACCATATATTGAATCTAGCTTGTAAGTGAGACCAAGACCCATCCTCACTTTGCATAAAAAGGTTTGATTGCCTTTGGGCATTAACAAAATGATGAAAAATACAATTTTTTGTCTTCTCCTATTAACTATTTAGCTCGATAAATTTACCTCTGTATTATCTCTTATTGAAGCTCTATCTCTTGTAAGCCATTCACAACCACTTTGTTATCCAAACCATAGTTGAGAAAATTGGAATCGGATCGAAATCGACTTGGAAAAAATTAGATCGAATTGGAAATCGGTAAAAAATAAAAAATAAAAACCAAAGAAAATGTAATTTTTTTCATCCTATCACAATAAATTTTTCAAAAAATCATCGATTTTTTGAAAAATACCTATTTTGAGCTTATTTTAATCAGATTTGATCAGAATCACGATTTTCCAATTCGAATCACGATTTCGATCCAATTTTCATAACAAGGATCCAAACCATTTTCTTAATGGTATACTAGATATGTTGCAAGTGCCTTAGCATGCCCTCTATGTTAAATAACCAAAATCAAGTTTATTCCATTCTTCCAATTAATATTTAAACACTTAATCATTATTATATATTTATAAACATTGTTGTCCCATATATGGGGTTCCATCTCCCCACCATAACTTGATAAGATTTTTTAAGGATTATTCCTTAACCACATGATATAAAGGGACTACTTTGATGTTTTTATCATATAATGGTATGGGTGAGTGGTATGACCTTGCACCAAGTAGGATAGTCTTGTATTTTTAGAATCCCAAGATTCACTCACCAAAAAATGGTCTAGCCTTTCAACAATAGCACATATAGCATTCTAATATTGTTTTAGGTAAAGAGGTTATTGATAGAGGGAATATCCATTATATTCAATTGATCAATCTTTTGTTGAAGAAGACTAACTTGGTCCAAGAACATATCACCTCCGTTTTTTTAATCTAAGTTCAATATGATATTAAAATCCTCTCAACAATCCAACAAGGACCAATGTTTTAATATGTTACCACAACTTCCCAAAGTCTCACTTTTTCTTTAATTTTTAGAGTCATAAATTTATCAACAAAACACAAATATTATTGTTAATAAAACTTCTCTCTCTTCATACCACCCCATACATATATTTTCTAATAAAAATTGTTTAGGATCTAATGAATATAGGATCCCCTTTCGACATATCATTTGCCCATAATGCCACTACACCCATATGCTTCCCACACTCATTAACAAATTTTATTACTTCTAATGTCATTGTCTATTGAAGTACATCTAACATAGGTCTATTTATGAATCATTCTTCTAATAAAATTGTGCCTGGGGTTGTTGACTATTGCTCTCTTATTCCAAGAAAAAAATAATGGTGTAGGTTTAGAAGCAAATATAATGTCTACGGGTTTGACAAGCCCCGATTCTATGTGCTCTTTCATTAACTTCATTTTATTTCGATCAAGTGAATGTTTCGCTTTATTAGTATCATTTTTCCTTGTTTCTTTTTCATTAACTTCATTTTCTTCTGATCAAGTGAATGTCCCACTTTATTAGTATCATGTTTCCTTGTTTCTTGGTCTGAGTTTGCTTACTTCCCAATACTAAGTTATACATGCCATTCTTTTTTCTTCTTTTTGTTTTCCCCCATACCTCTGCTAGTTTCTTGGTTCGAGTTTGCTTACTTCCCAATATTTTTTTATTTGTGGAAAACATCCCAAAAGGGATGCCACTTTCGAGTAAGACCCAAGGAGGCAGGGGTATTCATTTCGCCAAAAATGCCCAGGACTCGGACCTGGCCTACCACCTTTGACATACTCAAGGAGCAAACGAACACACAAAACCAATTTAAAAATAAGTAAATAAATAAGTAAATAACAACAAAAATAATAAAATAAAATAAAAAACATGCTCCTTGAGTGTGTCAAAAACAAAAGCACAACCAAACACACACACAATAAGATTAAAAAAACCACAACACGAACCACATAGAAAAACACAAGAACCACATAATAAAACACAAACAAGACTAAAAACAACAGAACACTACAAAGACATAACCCAAAAAAAACATGAAAAATAAACACAACCAAAACCTAAAATATTAAAAAAATAAAATAAAAATAAAAATAAAAAACAACCAACAACGGACAATAAACAAAAACAAAAAAGATAGAAAACACTCACACAAAAAAACACGAATTAACACAAACAAAGAGAAACACAAGAACAAGAATGACAAAAACACAAGAACAATAACAAAAAACACAAAACAACAAAAACACAAGAACAACAAAAAACAACACAAAGAACACAAAAACAAAACAAAACAAAAGAACACACACACCTTAAAAAACTAAACAAAAAAACAAAAAAGAAAAAAGAAAAAAATTGAACATAACAATGACCTATATAGACCAGAAGACTATTAAGGCAAGACACAACAAAGGAAACAAAAGAAAGAAAAGAGTGAGCTAGGGAACTAAAAAAACCTGAATGAACCAAAGAGAAGCAAAAAAAAAAAAGCAAGAAGAAACTAGGTACCTTCAGAATTGGAGCCATCCAAAGAAATGATAGAAAGAAGAGCTTCCCTAATTTGGGAAGCCCACCATATAGGAGGGTGGCCATAACAAGTAAGATCACCTTTGTCCACAGCCCAATTAGCTAAAGCATCAACACTCTTGTTTTGATCTCTGACCACATGATTGTAATCAACTTTCAAAAATCCCATCCGGATTAATTGAATCTTCTCAATAATTCTTTTTATTCTCTAATCAACCTTATGATTCTTGGAAGGAGTCTTTAAAATATTAATCATAAGTTGAGAGTCAGACTCAACTAACACCTTTTACCATCCAACCTTAGTAGCCTCCTTAAGGCCTCTGAGGATACCATACCCCTCAGCAAGGTTATTGGAAAGAATACCCAAATTCTCAGCAAAAGTAAAAACCAGGAAGCCATATGAAAGTCTACCAATTCCTCCCACACTGGCTTTTCCAGGGTTCCCTCTAGAGGCTCCATCAGTATTGACTTTTCCAAAATCCTTAGGAGGAGGTTGCCAATTTCTTGTCCTATCCATATTACTAATACTCACATTCCCTTTAAGTTGGTTTCCCTTAGAAGATTTAATCTTCAATCTTTGCATCACTTGATCCCATATTTGGTGGGATTTTTGGGGGTGATTAAGGAGTTGATGGACTGATTCAAATAATGGTTGGGATTTTATGGCATAAGGTCAAATAAACTTGAGAAACTGAATACTCACCCTTAGTAGTGTTGTTCCATCCAAAATAATCTTTTTCATGGGACCAAGAGAGAGATCTCATATGAAGGATGCCTTGGATATCTTGTCTTTGCCTTTTTGGGATTTGAATAGGTCATTCCTCAATAGGGATCCAATATCTACCAACCTTTGAATTACCAATATGGTACCGACAATAATTAGCCACCTTTATCCAGTTAGCTCGATGAAGCTCCTCCATCCAAGGCCTCCAATCGGGAAACTAAGTTATCAAAGGCTTGTGACCATCCCAAGAATCTGTCCAAAAATTTGCCTGTTGACCATTATGAATGATCCAAAATAAATTTTTCTTTATCAAATCCTCACCAATATTAAGAACCGCTAAAATGGGAGAACCTTTGGTAGGAAGTTGATAGCGAACAAGTTCTTTAGGACTTTTGGTCTCAACATATTTAGCACGAAGATTATTGGCCCAAAGAGCATTGGGGTTATGCAACATCCTCCAATATAATTTAGCAGCTAAAGCTTTGTTGTTATTAATAGAAAATCAGAATCCTAACCTCCCTTTATTCTTAGGAAGACATAAAGTGTCCCATTTCACCAAGGCTCATTTTATTTTCTCATTAGAACCACTCCAAAGGAAATGATGACTGATTTGATCCAGTTCTCGAAGAACAACCTTTGGAATATTCAACACGGAAGATACATAAATAGGAATAGCTTGAAGGACTAATTTTACCAAGGTGATTCTACCCCCAGAAGAAAGCCACTTGTTGGTCCACTTTCCAATTTTCTTCTTGACTTTGTCCAACAACCAATTCCAATATTTATTTTTCTACCTTTGAATATTTATGGGAATACCTAAATAAGTGATTGGAAGGGAGGTTTTCTTATATATTAATTTATCCAAGACCATGGATTTCTATCTAGTAGAGCAGTGAAATAAAATAACTTTAGATTTATATTCATTGATCAACTGCCCAATAGCCTTAGAAAAATAGCTAATGATTTGCTTAATATTAGAAGCTTCCTTAACTGTAGCTTTACCTAAAAGAGTAGAGTCATACACAAATTAAAGATGAGATATAGGTCTAGCTCCCTGAGCAATGGTAACTCCCTCAAGGGTTTTGTTTTCCCTCTTTTTAGTTATAGTCCTACCCAAGCATTCAACAAGAATGATGAATAAATAAGGGGATAGCGGGTCACCTTGCTTAATACCTCTGGAAGCTGGGAACGACTAAGAAGGTATGCCATTGATAAGAACTAAGTAGGACACTGAAGAGATACATCCCATAATCCAATCCATCCAATCCTTAGAGAAACCAAATTGCCTCAAAAATTTGATAAGGAAGTGCCAATCCACTCTGTCATAAGCTTTGGATAAGTCTAACCGAATGAACATGGAAGGAGATTTTTGTATATCCATGGAATGGATGGCTTCTTGAGCAAGAACTATCTCATCTACTATTTGAAGCCCTTCCACATAACCCCCTTGCTATGGGGAAATAATCTTATGCAAAAGAGGCTTCAACCTTTCTGCCATGATTTTAGTAATGATTTTGAGAAGAACATTACATAAAGCAATAGGTCTAAAATATGAGATATGATCAATCTCTTGAGCTTTTGGAACAAGAGTAATATAAGTTTTATTGATAACCTTCAAAATTTCTTTGGCTTTCCTGGCTTCTTCCACCACCTCTAATAAGTCAACATGAAGGATATCCCAGAACTCTTGGTAGAACTCAATGGGAAAACCATCAGGACCTGGGGTTTTCCCTTTTTGCATTTTTAAAACTACTTGTTGAAGCTCATTGATAGTAACAGGAGCAGTCAAAATAGATTTCTCATCATAAGTGATAAGAGAAGGGATTGCTTGAAGAACATTTTGTTGTGAAGCTGAGTCAAGAGGAGTAGCAACAAAAATATTGGAAAAGTAATCAACAACAATAGAGTTCATGCCATCCCAAGTATAAACAACATCTCTAGAATCTGATTTTAAGGAAGAAATAAAATTGTGAGATCTTCGATCTAGAAGAGATTTGTGGAAGAAATTTATGTTTCGATCTTCTTCTTTGAGCCATTGAATTCTAGATTTTTGCTTCCATAAGATTTCTTCTCTTTTTTCCCATTCCTCTAACTGAGTTGTGAGTTTATTTTCATCTGCACTTCTCTTCTCTATGAGGCCATCTAAACGGATTTTCTTATTCAAATTTTTAATATGAGCAATAAATTCATGTTTTTTTATGAACATCCCCAAACTCTTTCCAGTTCCAAGTCTTGATTTTGGATTTAATGTATTGTAGTCTTTTGGAAAAACATAACATCTTAGTCCCATGCCTAGGTTTACCTTCCTTCCACCATTGTTGCACACGAGGTCTAAAGGAAATGTCTCTAAGCCACATTAATTGAAAATGAAAAGGAGAGAAACTCACATTGGTTTTCCACATTTCCACCATGATTGGCCAATGATCCGAACAAACATTATTAAGAGTCTTCACTTTAGGAATGTGACCATGGATTAAGAAATTTTCAAAGAGAAAAAAACTATCCAATCTCTCCATTATACAACCTAAGCCTTACCTTCTATTAGACCAAGTCATAAGGCTATTCATCCACAAGATGGAGGTTTACAATATATTCGCTCATGAGGTCAGTGCTTTTGTCCAAATTTCTATTTCCCCCCTTTTCTCATCCAGAGAGTGGATGGTATTGAAATCTCCTCCGATCAAGATCCAAGCTTCAGGAAAATGAGAGATAATATGAGTTATATCCTTCCACTGTCTTCTTTTTTCCTCCAAAGCAGTCGAAGCATAAATAGTAATGCAGAGCATAATTTGGTTGGAATGTCTACTTTGAATAACTATAGCCAATAAACCTCAAATGCAAACCATATGGTGAATAACTACCTCTTTTGGGTCCCAAAGACAAGCAATGCCACCAGAAGTCCCCTGGGAACTAAACCACTTTTCTAGCTGGCCAAATTTTACTGGAAATGGAGTCCATATCCTCCATTGACATCTTTGTTTCTTGAAGGAAAACAAGATATGGATGATTTATCTAAATAATTCTTCTAATTTTATTTTGTTTTGAAAGACTCCCTTTGAGTCCTCTAATATTCCAAGTGATGATCTTCATTAATACCAAGGCTAAAAAATTTGGGAAGGGCATTAATATTACCTTCATCTACAAGCTTTTCACCTTATTTTACCATATGATATTGATTGGTCTCGTGACCTACTTTTTGATTAGAATCCATCTTCAGCTTTTTTTCCCTGTTTCTTGACTTATTCCAATTGAATCTAAGATGGCTTCTAACCTTGAAGAATGCTCGTACACGACCAAAATTTTACTAGATGGTTCAACGGAGTCTATATTAGGACCTGTATTATTTGAAGTTTTGACTTTTAAAATATTGTTTTTCTTGTGTAAATTTTCTTCCTTTTTTTTTCTGTTGAAAACCTTTGATTTGTTGGTTTGTCTCTGAGTTCTTCCCTTCATATTTAAATTGTGTTTCTAAGATTTATGTTTCCATTATTTCCTCTTCCTCACTTGGGACATCATTTGTGGAAAGGATTTCAAACATATTAGCAGATGACTTTGATTGATCCTTCATAACTAGTTTTTCTGAGTGTTCTTCTTCTTAGGCATTTGAAAACCTACTGAGTTTATATCTTCTTTCTTTTGATCAGGAACTTTATTTGGGCAAGCACTGGCCAAATGTCCATATTCATGGTAAATTATACAACGAAAATGAATGTTTTCATAGTCCATTACTTGCTCCCAAGTGTCTTCCCCAAATTGTAATGTGATATTTTTAGGTAGGGGTTTGTCAAAATCCATTAAAACACAAATCCGAGCATAAATAATATGTTCAAAATTTTGAGTACAATCAGCAATCATCATAAAAGTTCCTAAAGAGTTTCCAATTGAAGAAAAAATAGTAGGATTCCAAAATTCAATAGGGAGGCCAAAGAGTCTAACCCACACGAGAGCTATAGAAGGCATCTCTTCTTCGGCTTTAAATTTAGTATGCCAGGGCTTCATGAAAAGCCCCGCCCTTCCAAAAAACCAAGGACCCCCTTGAAAAGTTTTCTCTCTATGTTCATTATTAGCAAATAAAACAAGAAAATAACCATTTGGATAAATAGAGATTTGTAACTCACCTTTAGTTTTCCAGATTTTTGTAGCCCAGACTTTGAAAGCAGATAGACTCGAACGAAAACCCACGAACCGACAAATTAGTCCTCTTTTTTTCAAATATTCAATGCCAGTCTGAATGTTACCCATATCAAGCTTAACAATAGGAGTTCCATCATCTACTTTAAGACATCTTGACTCCGTTTTTCTGAGATCAATCTTAGGCATTCTTAGAGGTTTATGAGAAGCCCTAAGATTGATATTAGCATTGAGTTGAGGCTGTCCACCACGAAGAGCATCCCTAAAATTCATTTTTGGGGCTGAGTTTTCAAAATTCTTACCCTTGACAAGGGTTTTCACAGTAGAATTATTTTGTGGGTGCACCTTAGCACCAGATTCACTTGAGATATGAGCCATTTTTTGATCAACTGCTTGAAACTTGTTTTGTGATCTCTTTAATCCTTGCCCTAGACATCGTGGAAAGGTATGGTTTTCACTTTTCTTTTGTACAACAAATTGGAAGTCGTTGTCACTCAAGTTCACAGTATGATCTATTGAAAGATAAATTTCTAATCCATCTTGGATCCCCTGCAATATTTCCTGCTAAAATATTAAGCATAAACCACAAAAATATTGGTCGCTAGGGCTCAAAGGCCCTAAAAACCAACCTTTGGAGCTGCTTGCACTCAACCCAGATGAAACCCTCGCATAGTCGCTTACCAAAAATCTCGTTCACACATAGGGATGTGCTAGGATCTGTGTTGCTCCAAATGATATGATAGGGATGCGCTAGGATCTTGTTCCCAATATTAAGCTACATTTGTTGTTCTTGTTTATTTCTTTATTTTTTCCCATACCTCTACTAGCTTACAAAGGGATTTGGGGATCTAGATTTAGGATGTTCTCAAACATAATTTCTTCTCTACCTTCTCCATGTTGGGTTAAAATAACCTTATCAACATTTTCATAAGCATAACGTTTCTTGTATTTTTATTGATGAGGGTAATAAGATATCACAAAAGGAATTTTTGGCTAGAATATGTGGCTTGTCTAACTCAAAAACCTTTCCATTTATTTGTCCTGTTGCTCCCAACAACTATCCAGTTTCTTCATCTATCTCATAGTTGAGAAAATCAAAATCAGCAAAATATTGACTAAAAAAAATCAAGAATTGAGAAAAATCGAGAGAAAAATTGCCAAAAAAAACTTGAAGAAAACACAAATTTTCATTGAAAAATAGTTTTTTCATGCATATTACAATGAATTAACATTATGCAAATTAAATATTGAAATAAAAGCAATAATTTATGTGAGGACATCATACATGGCTCAAGCTTTAACTACACATGAAAATGACAAAACACATCTTGTATTGTTTATAATATGAAAAGGTACAAATTACAAAATGTGTCAAAATGCCTCAATGGGCCCACTATCTGGTCACTAGTGTCTTGCAATTCCTTTGCATTTTGCCCTAGCAAAGACCTAGTATTTCTTTGTTGATGTGTCCTTGCCATTTCTTATGCATGTGCCTCTTTTTGGTCCTTGGTTGCTATCTCCTCTACTAGGTCTTCAAAGTTTTATAATTCATCCAAGGATAAGAGAGGCCCTTCTTGTTGCTCTTGCATTGCATTTGTGACCCATTCAGATGATGGATCAATGTCACTTAGATCAAGATTGAGTAGTTTTTTTAAAAGTTCTTTAGTGGAGACAAAAGTTATAATGCATAAACACAAGATAATTCAACTTTTCTTATGTAAGCCTATTGCACTTGTTAGAGTGTATGTGCCCAAACATACTTCAATTGCACTCACAACCTAAAGCACTACATGGTTGAGATAAGATTTGACGACCATGCATTGCAAATTGGATGTAAAATCACCAAAATCGTCCCACCATAAATCTAATAATAATAATATTTCACATGTAAAATAGTAAATTGAGATTATTTAAAAATAATAATAAATGAGGTTTACCTCAACTCAATGCTGATTAGGGTTTAAAGTTTAAATTGAAATATTGATAACTGATAAATAGGCTTGCATACATCAAACAACAATATTTAATTACTTAGTACCTACTTAAAAGAAGAGGAAAAATTCAAGTGGCATTAGCTCAACCGGTTAAATTCCTCAACATTCAAGGAGGAGACCAAGGTTGGAATCTTGCCAAGCGATACATGGATAATATCCAAACTTTATTATAATACCACTATGTGGTGATGATGTAAAACAGGTAGACGGTTTCAATCCCATACAACCAATTGAAAAAAAAAACCTAAACTCAAAACCTTAAATTAGGGTTTAGGGTTTAAAGTTTTAAACTTCAAAGTTCAAACATTGACAAATCACAAAACTATTTGTAAACAACCCTAATCTAGGTTCTAAATCTTGTTTGAAAAAAAAAGAGTTTTTAAAAGATTTTTTTTACATCGAATGAATTCTTTGGGCAGTCGTTGTTGGTGATTCATTTAAACCATAATTATCTGGGCAGTTGTTAATGGTGATTCCTTCAAACCACAATCTGCTCTCTCTTAGAATGCCTTAGTGTGTTTGGATAGAGGATGGTAGCAAGGAGTGTTTTCATTGTTTGGAAGAGTTTAAGTTGAAAAATAAATGAAAAGTTGAAGTTTTTTCACTGCCTTTATCAATGCGGCTACAACCAATCTCAACGATTCAATGTAATTTAACTTATGATTTGACTCCGCAAATCATTGCTACTATGATATGTCTTTACCTTTTACATAGAATCCTCTTGGTTTGGATCCACACATCCTTTTATACTTGACACTTGTTTTACTCTATTGTCCATCACCCAGTCCTCGACTATATTCATTGATTCTGCTCTTCCTCCATTTCTTCTAGTGTTTTGCCTAGAATCTACCTCAAAGTTCATTCTTCCACAATAGTAGTAAATTTGTCCACTTCCCCTAGTTTGGAATATTTCTTGTGCTCTAATATTGTTTTTGCTTTTGCTTCCTCCTTTAGTAATGTTGGGGTATTCAAATGTTGCTTTAGGAAGGGGCAATCCTTAAAAATATGGCCATATTGATGATATTATTTATAGCGAAAGAATTGCCTATAGTTGAAAGCTTATTATAAAGTTATACTCGCACGTCTGTATCTCCACAGATTTTGAAAGGGGTTTAATTTTGTGTC
This sequence comes from Wollemia nobilis, assembly GCA_028583015.1. Classification (NCBI taxonomy): domain Eukaryota; kingdom Viridiplantae; phylum Streptophyta; class Pinopsida; order Araucariales; family Araucariaceae; genus Wollemia; species Wollemia nobilis. Next base: position 1,689,121 of record JAQPPZ010000267.1, read on the forward strand.
TCCACAAATTTTGGCATATACAATTATTCGTCCCTCCGTGATCAGCTACGAGGTGCCCAACTATTTCCAAATTATGAAGGAAATGGAAAGGAGATGAATTCATAGAGGGATTCTAAATTGTAGCTCCTTCATAGGCACAAAGTGCAAATGCCATGGTTTCATAAAATCTTTGCTTGCTTATAGAAATAAGGACCATGTTTGAAAATCCTAATACAATCCACTACATTACTAAATACCACCATAAAAAACAATTTGTATCCAAGTTGAAATCCATATCCCTTCTACTATCCAAGCTCTTCTAATCCATTCTTTCAATAGTTTGAAGCTAATTTTGGTTCCCCTAATATTGCACAAGGCATGGTCCTAGTAGTATATGGTATCCTTTCCAATTGATTCAAAGTTAAAATTTATTTTTGTTTGAAAGAGATAGGTTTTGATTGGTTGAAAGAAAGGTTGTTTGAGATGCTTGTCGGTTGTTTTAGTTCCATTCCCTATGGAGCATGCTAAATAAAAATTCTTTATATAATATTAGGAAAAGGAAAAAATATTAACTGATCAACCATAATTTATGTCAAAGCTATTACATCCTTACCAATAAAAGAAAAATATTAATCCTATCAACCTTATCAAAGGTATTACATCCTTACCAATAAATCATAAGCAATTTTTTTTTTTCCCTTGATTTTCTTTCCTCTTGCAAACCTACAACTAATTGCTTTTCTACAACTAACTGCTAAAAGAGTTTTTTTGTTCTGCTCGTGTGGGTTTACTATGGCCAAAGTCTAGTGAATGATACCTTTTGAGAAACACAAGTCCCTTTCTTAAAATCTTAATCTATTTCTTCCTTTTAAACCTTAATCTATTGGTCTATTTTACTTTAAATTAGTTTAACTTTATTTTTCTTTAATTTAATATTTATTTATTTTTTATTTTGTTTTTTTTTTTATTTGGTTAGTGTAAGAAATTTTTATAACTAATTTTTAAGGTTGGGTATCTTTATTCTACTATAACTTTTCATAAAAAAAGCTAAGCTTATCAATAAAATATTTAACAAACACATACATCTTTAAACCTTAAACCTTTAAAAACCCAAACTTAAAACCATCATACTATACCCTAAAACTATTTTTGACTTTTTACCTCGCAATAGATCTCTTTACAGTGTGCAATAAAGAAATATACATATTCTTACTTTGTAACCGTAGATATTGACAACATTGGCAACACATGCACATGTTTATAGGTTTGTATTTGTATCCATACTAGATGTTTGGGTACAGGTACTTACTTTAATAATACATTTTTTTTATACATATAAAGTGTATAAAAAGATTTTTATTTTAATTTTAATTTTTTTAATATAAAAATGTGTATTTTAATAATATATAAATGTTTTTATATGTATCTTCCCATACTTCATATTCATGGACGTGTATACCTGCAAATTGCATAAACGTCCTTTCCCAACCCCTTGTACCCATACAACCTTGGTAAATATACAGACTCTAGCATTCCAAACATTCATCTATCGTGGGAATTCATCTACTAGTATTGTTTAGGTTCAGCATTTGCTATTGTAAGCATAACTATGGAGAAATACCATTTCAATTAAACATTTATTTAGTCTTGTGTTACAAGGTTTAAGTTTATATTTAAATAGGATAAAATTGAAATGGAAAATATTTTTTTAATTTGTATTTTATCATTGATTACATAATGGTATTACAATAACTTAGTTATTATGTATATATTGCTATTTTATAATGCTATTTGTATTACGTCATAACTATATATAAACATTACTATAAACTTGGTTATTATGTATGTATTACTTGACAAGATTTGAACCTAGATTTTTTTTAAATTTTAAAAATTTAAACAATTAAATTAATTTAATAAATTGAAAATAAATTTTTTAATCATAAAAATTTAAAAATAAAATATAAAACAAAATTTAAAATAGTTAAAAATATATAACTTTTTCAATAATAATTTTATAAATTTTTTGGATGAACAAGCCATTATATTAATAAAATAATGTTTAATCATACAAAAAAGGGTGGGTGGGATTAGCACACCCCGTAAACCAATACATTAACCACTATGGTTAAGAGTATACAAGAGTGTTAGAAACAGCTCACAAACTGCCAATAACAACTGCCAAAACAGTATTAAATATGCATTTGGAAAAAAAGAAGCCAAGAAATTACTGCCACCTGGAAGGGGAAGGAAGATGCACATGACTCATAATACAGGGTGCATTCCCCCAATGATCCATGAGGATACCCAAATACTGCAGCTCCACCTATATTTTTTTAACCTGAATTTGAAATTGTAATCGACCATTAAAAAACAAAATTCACATTCATACAATAAGAGTACTATCAAGTGCTAAGAAAACTTAAATGCTTGAGCTCTTTATAATAAGTCTCTGTGGTCTTAGCTTTTCACGAGCTCTTTATAATAAGTCTCGTGGTCTTAGCTTTTCTATGTGAATACATGTATAGTTCATTTCCTAAAGGAATATATCATAGAAAAATATCTTTATATATATATATGAAGTCCAATTCGCTCAACACAAATAAGTGTTGAATTTATTTAAGAGGCAAAACATTTATTACTTTCCAAAAAAAAAATGGACAAGAAATAATAAAAAACTGTGAATAACCTCTTTTAATTTGAGAATAAAAACTTTAGAGTTTAGCATATTTTGCTTGCACAAATTTATCTCCTAGTTAACAAACGAGACTGAAACAAAAATGTCATTATGTTGTAGAGTACAAAAAATTTAATTTGAAAAATAATGTTTAATATTTTCTTACACAAAAATGCTATTACTTTTAAAAAATTAATCGAAATAAATAATGAAAAATATTATGACTTTTGAAAAGAAGTATCGTGTCAATTTTTGTTAGAATCTTATATTTTCCTCCATAATCCACCTCTACCACATGGCATGTCAAATTGTCCCCCTAGATATTGTTTGAAGAGAACATGTGCACTAAATATTGAAGTCATACACCATATCATTTAGATTAAACCATGACAGTTAACGTAAGCCAAGCACCATTCAATTTATTAATTATCTTGTAATTGATTTATTTTTATACTTACTAAATGATGTATTAATCACAACTAGTCTAAACATAAGGAACTTGGGTGGAAAAATGACCACATGGATATTATTAAAAAAACACCAATAACTCTTTATATAAAACAAATTAGATCTTGCAAATTAAAAGGTATTATTTATTTAAAAAAAACAAAAACAAAACTCTTCAAGTTACTAATGCTAGTTTTGTGTGAAAATGATGCATGGAAGTAAACGGATACTGAAGTAGAGTTGATAGAACGGAGAAGATTCGAACTGTATATTGAACCAGACAAAGACAAGAAATATCAGCATAAAAAAATTAAAGGGTTTGCGACAAAGATTTTTTCAGAGCAAGGAGGGTTTGCGGCGGAGTATTGTATTAAACATCTATTTTGTCAAGTAAGCACATTTTTCGTCTTCTTTTGATTTATAAATCAATTTAAGTAGATAGGAAAAATACATTCGTTATAGGGGTTTGCAGCAGAAGGTTTTATTATCAGCAAGGGTTTGCAGCAGAAGGTTTTATTATCAGCAAGGGTTTGCTGTAGAGGGTTTGCAGAACAAGGAGGGTTTTATTACACATCTATTTCATCGGATCAAATAGTACAGAGGGTTCGGCTATAAAGGGTTTGAAAATAGAAGAAGGGAAACAACAATTGCAAGAACCGATATATGTCAATGAGAAATAGTAGGATATTAAGGAGTCGACAAGCTCGAGCAAGGGCGACAACAATGAAGAGGGCATATCGAAAAATAAAAATAAAAAATATTTTACCACATAAACAGGTGGAGAATAAGGAACAATCAAAGGCAGATCACCAAAATGAGTTTTCAGATGAGGAAGAAACTTACAATCCCACAACTACACCACTCATGTACCAAGAATTTATGTGCAAGAGATAATGAAGATGAAAGAGAAACTTGAAAGCATGGAAAGGAGGGAGAAATTAAGAGAAACTAAATCAGATGAGGTTATAAACACCATTCGGAGGCTGGAAAAGGAAAATAGCCAACTCAAGGAGCAAGTGTCAAAGCTACAAAACCTTGCAAACATGGGTTAACGTGAATGGCATGTCCTCAAACAAGCCATCCACCCCCCAAAAAATGATGCAATAGAAGTGGAAAAAACAAATGCAAATCAAATAAAAGAGATACAGAAAACACTCAAAACATGGAAACAAGAGAAAATGAGCTACGAAATGAATTAGCAATGGCAAAGACATGGTCTCAAGTAGTAAAAGAACCAGTCAATCAACAAAAAGAGTTGATAGAGAAACAAGTAAAAATTCAAATAATAAAAGAGAAAGAAAGACATGAGAAGTTATCAAATATAATCATCAAAGGGTTGAAAGATATGGGGATAGGGAAGACACAAGCCATCCACCCCCCAATAAATGATGCAATAGAAGTGGAAAAAACAAATGCAAATCAAATAAAATAGGTACATAAAACACTCCAAAACATGGAAACAAGAGAAAATGAGCTATGAAATGAATTAGCAATGGCAAAGACATGATCTCAAGTAGTAAAAGAACCAGTCAATCAACAAAAAGAGTTGATAGAGAAGCAAGTAAAAATTCAAATAACATAAGAGAAAGAAAGACATGAGAAGTTATCAAATATAATCATCAAAGGGTTGAAAGATTATGGGGACAGGGAAGACACAAGTCGTTTAACCAGGGACTTCTTGTCGGATCGATTCCAATGGAAAGGTCAGATAAAAAAAGCAAGCAGAATTGGCAGGGTGAGAGGAGGCAGAGATAGACATATTCGAGTCACATTGATGAGCTACGAGGATAAAATAAGGTTACTAAAAAACAGAGGTATGTTGAGAGGGTCACAATTTTATTTAGATGATGACCTAACATTTTTACAGTAGGAAGAAAGAAATAAAGAATGGGAAAAGGTGAGGGCAACAAGGAATGAAGGGAAACAAGCATATTGAAGAAATGAAAAGGCATACATCACATCTAAACAAACCCAAAACAAATAGGGAGTATGGCCCACTCGAGAACATTTTACGATGGTAAGTTGGAACTGTAGAGGTTTCCCTTGGAGAAGAGGACCCCGGTTAGGGCCCATTGCTAGAGACAAAAATATAATCATATTGACAGAAACACATGAACACGATGGATGTAGGACTCCAGAATTTGTGGGATACAAAAAAATAACAACATGGAATAAAGTAGCAAAAAATAGAAAAGGGCATGGGGGTATTATGGTTTTAATATAAGAGGAATGGGATAGGGTCATTAAAATTGAAAAAAAATATGAAAACAAACAGTACATCTGGATAAATATCCTAGAAAATAGTTCAGTTATTAGCATAGCAACATGTTATTTTTCTCCCAAGAATTCTAAATTCTATAAGAAACATGACCTTAACAGAGAAGACCTATACTCCCTAAAAAAAAAATATTTCAATATATAGTAAGTTGGGGGAGATTATATTAATTGGAGATTTCAATGCAAGGATAGCAAATAAGCAAGCTAACATTCTAGAAGGTAACGAAGATATTGAGATTAATCCTCTTTGGATGCCAGAAGAGGAAAATAAGCAATGGACCAAGACTTCAGAAGATAAGCATGGGGCTATCACGCAATATGGAGAATAGTTGTTAGGTCTTTGCAGCATATACAACTTGATTATTTGCAATGGGATGAACAAATGGAAAAATTCAGGAAAGTATACATGCAAAACATATAAGGGACAAAGTGTAATAGACTATGTAATATGCTCACAAAATTACATACCAAAAATAGAGGAGCTAGAAGTGGAAGATTCTCCAATGGAACTTAAGTCGGATCACAACCCAATTGTTATGAAACTTCGAATGCATGGAGACAAACCAAGGGAAAAACACTTGCAAGGCAATCAAAATAAACATCCTCACAAGGGAAACATTCTCTTAACAGATGAAAATCGGCAAAATTTTAGAGCAGTATTAAATAACAAGTTATAAGAAAGGGAATAACTACCTCATAGTAGCAGAGATTATAGTAAGAGTGAATGGTTAATGCACGTTATTCAAGAAGCTCTAAACAAATGCAAGAGAGCTAAACCTAAAAAGAAAGAAAATAATAGCTTCCCAACCAACCCATGGTTCGATGAAGATTGCAAAAAAAATGTGAAGATTACTAAAGGAACCAACGGGTAAAACAAGAGCAAACAAAAAAGCATATGAGAAATTCGTAAGGACAAAACAAGAAGAATACACTAGAACAAGGAGGAAAGAATTGATTTACTTAGGGAAGCATGAACCAAAGAAATTTTGGAAGGAACTAAGCATGAAAAAGATGCAAACTGAAAACAACATAACAGTTAATCAGTGGTTGGAGTATTCAAAACAACTGTATCAATGTAGTAACCAACAGGAGACACCCCCTACTATCATTGTCAAGAAAAAAAATTTCACAATTGAAGACATTATTCAAGGGATAAAAAAGTTAGCAACTGGTAAAGCCCGTGACATAGACAATCTTCAAGCAGAGCATATAAAATGGGGGGTAGATATCCTGGCACCGAGATCAAAGAATTTTTCAATGAGATCATAAAAAATGGCTTCCCTATTGAGTGGACAACTAGCTTGACCATTACTTTGTTTAAAAGTGAAGATGTAAATAATCCCTCAAACTATCGAACTATCATGATCAACCCTCTCTTTGCAAAGTTGTTTGGGAGTATGATAGAGCGTAGGATCAACATATGGGCAGAAGAAAAGGGAAAGAGAGCAAAGGGGCAAGCATGTTTTAGGCCCAAGCACTCAACTATTGATCACTGTATCACGCTCAGACACATAGTGGAAAAAATATGGGACAAAAAAGAAGAGGCTTTTTGTTGTTTTGTAGACTTCAAAAAGGCATTTGACACAATGCCAAGGAAAACATTATGGAGCAGAATGGAAGAGCTAGAGGTTCCAATTCACTACAGGGCAACAATTCACAAACTATATGAGCATGTAAAGGCTAGAATCAGAACACAAGAAGGGTTATTTGAATGTTTTGGTAGTGACATAGGCGTCAAACAAGGTTGCCCTCTATCTCCGACCTTATTTGGGTTGTACATTGACAAGTTAGAAGAATGGATAAACAAATTTGAGGGAGAGGGTGTGCATTTAGCCAAATATGTGGTAAAACTCCTCATGGATGCAGGTGATGTAATTCTTGTGGCCAAAACGACCAAAGATCTAGAAGATCACCTTCAAGCTCTAGAACTCTTTTGTAAAGAAGTTGGGATGCAGGTGAACACGAGCAAAACAAAAATTATAATTTTTTCAGCAAAAAGAAAAAGCAACAACTCAAATTTCGGTTTGCAGGAGAACCGCTTGATGTAGTAGTAGAATACAAATACCTAGGCATAGACTTTCATGACAAACTTAATTGGAATACATGTAGGATGAAAAGAAATCAAAGTGGTTGGAGAGCACTATATGCACTTCAAAACAGGTGTAGGAATGTCGAGTTGTGGAACTGGAAGACCACCAAGGTCTTATTTGGCCTACTTGTTACACCGGTTCTGTTGAATGGTTGCGAGGTGTGGGCTAGTGACACAACAAATTCAAAATGGAGGCAAATAAAAAGGATTCAAAAATATCTAATCACAAATTTTCTCAAAATTAAGGCCACAACCCCTTATGAAATTATTCTAGCTGAAACTTGAATGTTTCCTTTAGAAGCAATTGCTATGACCAAGCTGTTATGTTACTTGAAAAAAATAGAAAACATGAAAGATGATAGATGGCCTAAGGCAGCTAGGGACGAAGAGTTACATAGGCGAAAAAATACATGGATGAAACGAAATCAGAAAAGGATGAAACACTGGGAAATCAACATAAATGAATGCCCAAATGTCAACAAAGACGTAAAAAATTATATGAATGAAAAGTTCAAAAGTGGAACGTGGAAAAATGCAAGCAGGAAAAGACTATTATATTGCAAATTTTAACCCAACATATGACCACAAGGAAAAAGCGTATATAGGCACTGAAATCAAGTGGAAGGAAAAAATACTCATTGCTTAGATAAGGACTAGCTCTCATAGGCTTAGATGTGATACAAAGAGATGGACAACACCCAAAGAACAATGGTAAGAAAATATATGTACTCTATGCACCACAGAGGCAGTAGAGACGGAGGAACACTTCATCTATAAATGCTCGAGTTTTTCAGATATCCGTGACAAATACAAAGAAACACTTGGGAACTGGTTTATGGCAGATTTATTTGAAGACAATAAAATAAAAAAAGTTGGAGAATTGCTAACACAAATTAGCACGAGAAGGAACAACCTTCTCAAAGATATTAAAGATCATATGATATGATTTGAGTAATTGTACTTCCATATTTGAGGTCCCATAGACCATATTTGGGTCTCACGGATGTAATTAAAATCTTTCATTCATTCATTTCGTGGTTTGACAAATTTTCATGATAGATCACATTCACAAGAAATTCACTTTCTAATGCTTGATTTTCCAACTTAACCATGTTAAATATTTGACATTTATCCGCGTGAGTGTGGTCTACCGGCAAGGACACCACTTGCATTATCGGTGATGTGACCCGGGTTCAATCCCCAAGGCGGATGTGTATAAGAAGTATTACTCAAAAAAAATCTGCCATCTCGTTATGTTGCTAGTTCTGCTATAAAATATATTTATAATAGCAAACACGTTTTCCAAAGTATGTTTTCGTATTGAAAACAACCAACGATTCTCTTTGTAAGGGCAGGTGCTTTAGTTCATTTTTTTTTGTTTCATGAGCTTCCTTTTCCTTTAGTTTTGGACCCCTCTTTTGGCTTTTTTAGAGCATTGTATCTGATTGTTACTTTTTCAGCCTAATTGACCTAATTTGGTCATCCATAGGCATTAATGGACTCCTTTTATTTCTTTAGTTCTACACACCAATGAGTAATGCCAGTATTACCATTTTTCATCTATAGATACAAGTATTCATCAATACAGTACATAGTTGGAAAGGTGAGATCATTCCACCACCTCCACACATGTCAACCAGAGATTATCTAGGTCATTTCCTTTTTTCTTTTGGAAAAATGCAAGCATGTTGCACTTCCATATCAATACCTCTAACAAACATGATGGATGAGTACAAAAGCACATTTACTATAACAAGCAGGCGATGAAAATGAAGATGTTTTTGCTTAGGATTTTCTTTCTTGTCCGTAAAGTAGAATTTATTCTTTCTAACAAGCAAATTGAATTAGTATAGCATCTAGGTTGGCGTGGAACACTCAATTTGAAACACAGCAAACATAACAAGCATTAGTCATACAAATGCCAACCAAGAAAAACAATGGAAAATGTCTCTCTTTGCTCTACTAACTTTGCAGTAGTTATCAATATGAGTTGGATAAGAAGTGGATATCTCCAGTGTAACAAAATGATTTTCTTCTGCTTCTGAAACTCTAAATATTAAATTTGTTTTTGCATGGCATCTGGACCTTTACTTGGAAAGAAGTGGAATATCTGCCCCATTTTGAAGCTAGTGTATATATCCAATTCAATCAAAATGTTCTCTCTTACAGATGAAGGAGAATAGATCTGTAATCCTTTATGGGTAACTCAATACAGTTATGTAATAGTCACCTAGACACTCGGCTCAGTGAAGTAAATGTTTGAAGGTACAAAATGTTTGGCAATTAGTGGCAAGGTCCATAGAAATCAGATCAACAATAGTCGGCAAAAGATTATTTAAAAAAAAAAAATGATTTAATTCTTAAATTTAAATATTGTTCAAATCAACCATTTCTTTTCCACTTATATTTTCAACTTATTATGATTTTTCCCTTTTTTGGGGGAAATTTACAGGTGGGGGCACAAAATTGCAGAATCAGAGATATTTCCTGATTCTGGTGACTGTTCAAATCAGGTAATATCAAATGTTTTGTAGAGTATACCACCTGAAAACTTGCCATTTCATATCTAGGCAAATATACCAGCTGATCTAATGTGATATGCATGCTGCAGAATCTAGATTCACAGAAGACGAATCACTAAGGGAATCAACTAATGTTAGGCAGCCATGACAACATCAGGACTTCTTGTTTCATAATTCGAGATTACTTTGTAACAACGCTCACAAAGTGCAGGATGGTCTACAAATGAGCCAACTGCTTGAGAGTAGTTCCAACACCTTTTGCATTTGGTCCCATCTGCATGAGATACCCCAATCCACAAGTCACCAAGTCCTTCTGAAGAATAGACTCCACTGTAAGCTGCACCAGTGCTAGATGTGTGTTCCATTGAAGGTAGAACTTCAACCTGTAATAGGTTGAAAACAAAATGGGAAATTTTTGTAAGTAAAATATGGGTATTACAAAATTACCAGAAGTAGGCTAATGAAGAAAATTACTTGCCTGGGAAGTTATAAAAATCCTGTGTAACTTATCTGCATCATCACCCAGCATAGACATATCATAGAATCTTCTACGTAGGTATTCATTAGAGCTACACAAGTAAACCTTTGCATCTAAATTTGCACCAATTAGTTTTCCACCTCTAGCCATCTCCAACACTTTGTTCACCTCTGTCCTAACCTGTTAACAAAGAACACTCCATGTTATGGTTTTATCCTTCAATAGACCATAGCCTCTCTCAACAAACCTGGTTAATAATGTCATTAACTTCCTCAAGTGGAATAAAAAGGAAACATATTTCATGAAGATCCATTTCTAAGAAGAGATGAAATAAATGGATGAAAATAAGCAATCTTGACATGCCGTGCATTATGTTGTATATGTAGCAATACCAGAAGAGAATTTAGACTTCTTATATCGAGGTTAAGCATACAGAAGGAATGCAGTGTGGCTGTAACTTGTATGTTGATGCTCCATGTCATTGATATGGTTTCAGCCTTTCTATCATTCTTTCAAGCATGCATTGATATCTGATCATGATAATAGTCATGATATTTTCTGTCATTAGATACTGACATAAAGTTGAACTAGATATCATTTGGGAATGACTGTCCATCAACAGAGGACGCATTAGTTTACATTCTAAGGATTCATGCCATTGAAATCAATGCTGAATTCATGCATGGTATAACAATATCTGCATGAAGGTGGTGTGACAAAGATCTTCCTAATTCCAAATATCATACACAGTATTTGAATTTCCTTTTTCACTAGTGTTAGAACATATGTTAATACTACATGATTTGAAGCAAAATGGGGCAAGGTCAAAACACTTCATAACAATTCATGTGGCAGAATCCTGACATTAATGGCGCAGCTGTGGCTTTTGTTTGTAAGATTTGGATCTTTCTCCCCTATTATATATGAGTGCTGCTTTCTCTAAACTGATCTCAGATTTAACGAGGGACAAGGGAACAGCACATTCCTCCGTCAGGTTCGGCAGAAATGAAAAGGACTGAGAAGGCTTGCGTGATGCATTGAATCATTTCTATGGGATCAAATTGATGGTATCTAGATTTAATTTAAGTTCTTAGCAGTGCATTTCTTTGACATTAAGGTAGGTGCTCTTTAGTTCTACAAGCAGTTTCTATCCTCCTATCTGCTTTTATTTCTATCTGGGATGTGCCCAGTATCTTTTCTCTGTTATCCATTATCTGTTCTATTAGGTAGTGGAACAGAAGAACTAAATAGATGACTGACAACCCAGGTGTTGTAGGTGAGTTGGAGAGGAGAATCCTTTAAGGGAGGTCCCGGGTTCGAATCTCCACCCTACCAAAAAGCTGAATTGGGTACCCAAAATCCAATTGATAATGTTGGTGCGGGTAGGGCTGGGTGCAACTCCCGGGTGACTTTGACGGTATAGAACCCCCTGTTCGTGGTCTCTCAGACCAAGGCGGCCCCGCAAGGGGTTTTTCGCTTAAAAAAAAAAAAAAAATAGATGACTGACAAAATATGCTTTTCAAGCAATCTACCTACCACCATATCATAGCCTGGAAATGAACCAATAGGAAACCACCATCTGAGTGAAATAGCCTAAAACACGAAACTGCAAATATCTGCCAATTTAACAAGAAATGAAATAAATGATGAAAATTCCTGATGACTGATGATAAAATGAGAAGAGTGATATTATATTAGTCCCATCACAGGAAAATCAATTTGTGAAAAGGAAAACATTACACTCTGACATGGATAACATAAGTAGTAACCCTCAATGATCTGGCATATGATTACGTATGGCCAGCTACAATAATTACAGGGATACTATCTACACAGCTATGTCCCTGTGATGTTGATCACCCTGCTCAACAATGAGTTTATAAAAAATAGGTGCAGTGGGGCAGAATGAGGGCCGACAAGTGTCCTTGTAATAGACATACAAAGCAGAAAACATAGAAAACTTTATCAAATGCCATTTTTTGACTATGCAGCATCATGGAAAGGAAAGAACATATACTAGTTATTAACATAGTAGAAACTCAAGCAAGTAAGAAACCAAAATCTTGAAAACATATAACCAACAACATAAGGATTTCTGAGCCAGATATCACTAAATTATGTATAATCTGCTTGAATTTGAACAGGGATTACAAAATTTGTACTCATCATCCTAATTTTGATCAATGCATGAGAAATATGTTTACAATATCGTAAAAATATTTCATCATAGAACAGGTATGCATATTACCCTTGTCTGTACATTCGGATGAGAAGAGATTCATGAGAGGTGCATCATAAATAACTTTTATTCTCAACATTCTCCTTGTTAATTCATTTTAGTTTGTACAACAAAGATCAAGTAGTAGCCCAAACATGTGCTTTGCTGAAAGTTTGTTTAATGCTTGTGTCAAAGACTCAAAAGCAAAGGAGAAGGCATTTCAAAGTTGATAGAAGTCTACGCTCTATCCAACGACCAATGATAGAGCAATTTACATCCATCACCAAACAAAATATCAGCAATTTGTCACGCAAAGATTATCAAAATGAAAAGCCCTTTTTTCAGGTGTCCCTAAATAATGTTGATGTACTGAAGATGTTTGAACATTTTTGCTACCAGTAAGGATGCAACTTCAGCTTACTACTTGATGATACTGTCCACAAAATCCAGTTGCAATTAATATATAGATCCATAATAGTCAATGCCATGTCAAATCCTGTTACATCTTACTTTCAGGTTCAGATGACATCTCTAGCAAACATCAAAGAGAGAATGAAGACTGGGGGTTTAAACAAAGCCAAAAAATCAGTAATTATACAATTGAATTTATCTACGTTACATGGAAACGGATACGACAAATTTTCAAGACCTAATATGGATACAGCTGGATTCAACATTATAAAAAGCATATATGTTATATATATTTAACGGACAAAATATAAAATAGAAAAATGTTTATGCTTATACAAGTTTTGAACAAGATATTTTCATTGACTAAGAAGATGATTGTCATTGATTTCAAAATTTAAGATTTAATGTTCTAAGAATTGCATATTCTTCTTTTAATCTCATGTCACGAACACAACACTAGACGTGTCTAGGCCATACTAGGATGAATTAGATAAAGACCAAATAGGGGCATTGATTTGAATACATCTAGATATGGTACCTATGTATTTGGATTCATCTAGATATAATACCCTTGCATTCATATACGTCTATATATGGTACCCAAGAAGTATTGTATATGTATCCGTATCTGATATGTGGGTATGGATATCTGAGCAAAAGAATTGCCCGATATGGTAAATATGAATTTTATCCTTTAATTGTTTTCAGTCATCTTTTAAAAGGGAAGACAAAGGAAAGCTCTATCCAAACTGAAACCTATACCATTATGTGTTCTCGACACTTCATCATCATTGAATATTTTCTGACAATGTGAAGGAATAAGAACAATATTCTCCTTCTTTGGAATGTGTGAAAAACTCTCAACCCCTATGGGTGAAAGAAGCAGTTAAAATATAAATCTCCATGACCTTCCATTCTTCAAAGGAGATAAAAATGTGCATGCATGTGTGTAACAATGGTCTCTAATTCCAATGGTTTGCTTTATTGAACCATAAATCTGAGGATGTTCTTTGCATTATAAAACAGTACAATAAGTGCAGATTGGTAGTCTTTATAAAATAACATTAATAAAAAAAAGAAAAACGGAAGAAGAAGAAGATTTTTAACTATCTATGGCATAACATACGAAATTAAGAAAAAGATGCCCATACATTATGCAAGATATATACAAAGGTTAGTCCAGCAGTAGATGTTGTATAAAAAAATCCCAGTTCTGATAGATAACCAGTCTTTATAATACTGAATACAACTACCATGATCAAGCCATTGAAAATTAAATATGTGAAAGAACCACACAATATTTACATACATGCACATAGAAGCACAGCCACACTAGAGAGAGAGAGAGAGAGAGAGAGAGAGACCTCAAGGATCTTTTCCCAGAAATCAACATCGTGTTTTGACAGTGACAGCCATTCTTCTTCTATTTTTGGCCATTGCGCTTCAAAAACAGACTCTGCTTGAGACCCATCTTCTCTAAAATATCTAAATGGCAAGTGTTGCCATACATCCTCAGCCATGTGAGGAAGAATTGGAGCTATTGCCCGCACAATGCAAAGTAGATGAGCTGCAAGAACAGTCTGGCAACTCCTCCTTGTTTGGCTCTTGTTACCCCTGAAACATATGTAAAGCAATCCCTTAAATATTTTCTTGAGGGAAAACAGAAACATGCTCTTTATGGTTGAGTTGACAAAGCATGCACAAAGATGAACATAACAGAAAATAAAACGCTTGTGCTGCAACTTTAATATACTGTTCATGTCTACATTTATAGATCTTTTTATCTAAACATTTATTTATGTAAAATATTCTACCCAAGAAAATGTCTGCATCTGATATCTTCACTTCCTCGTAGAGTTGTACACTTCTAACCCTGTAAGTAATAAGCTAGTAAAGACAACTTGCTTCTCCATTCTCAAAGTAAAATCTTATCTTATGAACTCTTCCCATTTTCATTTTTAATGGATTGTTCCCTCAGGCTTTGTTGGCATAGTTTATTTACAAAAACTCCAATCTCTAGTACATTTTGTTATAGTCCATCACATCTGCCTGCTTATCTACCTAGGAAGTAAGCCTTAGATGACTTTTAAATTTTAACCAGGAGTTTCAGATCTATTTTTCTAGTATTTGTAAGGACATAGAGTGGTATTTTCAAATATCCTTTCTATATATGTTTTGCAAGTATCATGCAATACTGTTTGCACTTTGCACAGACTTGATACTCGAACAACTTCTGAAAGATGTTCAATTGTTGAAAACTACATTAGAGGTTTGCTCTGCTTCACAGTGATCACTGACAATGTTGACCATTGATTTATCGACACAAACAATTAACAAAACGATTCATGATCTGCACCCATATTAGCTGCCCCTTATGATAAAGGATTTCTTTTATAGCTATTTGAACCTCAGATGTACTATACTTGTATCTTATCTGTCCTATATTTGTGCTTCACTAGTACAATATGATACCATATTTATATTATATCTGTGATGTCCTAAATGATACCATATGTTACATGCAGTGCTATAGTTCACTTGCTTCAGGTTGAAGTTTGTTATTTTGTATTTTTGACTTTGAACTACTTTTGGCTTCCACTATACCACAGTAACCAAGTGTACTTCGTAAGTCCCATTCAATTACTTCAATCACCTGCAAACATTGAAATAAATGTATTTTTTTCCCTTTTTCCCCCTCTTTTCTTTCTGGTTATGATTAAAAGGTATATTAAAACCAAAGTTGATGGATGGGATCTAGAGAAAGGAATTCTAGAATGGAAGTTCTATCAGACGAAGCAAGAGTAAAAGAATGAATATATCTTCCATGTATAAATGGGAAAGAAGTGAAATGAAATGAAATATTATTAATGTCCGTGGTGGGCCAAAATAAGACCCAAGGGACTATAAGAAGGACAATAATGACTGCCAGCTAGTAGGCTAAAAAGCCCTACAAAGAAAAGAACTAAGATAAATAGTAAATACAAGATGAAACCTGACAAACGGGCCAAAGAGAAAGGGAAAAGAAAAGAAAAGGGAGAGCAGAGGGGGGGGAGGGCTGTAGTCCAATAGAGAGGAGTGCACGCCAAGAAGAACGGAGAGAGAGGAGGGGGGAGGGAGCAGCCCAGGAGGAAATCGCTCAGAGGAGAGTAGGAAGTTAAAAATAAAATAAAAAAATAATAAACTATCAACAATAAACTTACCTTGTTCTTTACATAAGTAAAGAACAATGCCCTTGCGTTTTTCATTTCACAAAGTCGTGCATTATTTTAAAAGAAAATATAGAAATTGCAATTCCAGTTAGCCACCTATATCAAAATGTGGTTCAAGAAGTGAAAGTAAAACCAATGTCTTGGAATGGGGGAGAAAAAATGTTTTTACAAGTATTCAGTTATGAGTAAAGCCAATGTATTTGCTTTGTTTATTTGGAGCTGTGTTCAATATGCATAACCTTGAAATTCCAACAGAATGAACTACACTTAATTTGACATATCTAGAGAGGAAACTCAATCTTTGGTCTAAACTCAATGACATAATAACATGTATCCAAAGAATACTATAATTGGATTTTTTCTTCATTATATTTGTAAAATGCAACTATTCCTATAGTAAGCTCCTTTTTACAATATAACGGCCAGCCCAGTACAACTTTCATAAGGATCAAAACATTTTCTTATCACAGTAGTTACAAAGTTCTTTTTTAAATACCAATGCAGAGTGTCTTTCTTTCTGATATTTTCCTGATGTATAACAACACGTTACACACATATAAATATATAGATTATATATATGTATGTAACTTTGCAGTAGTTTGTTACAGAAGCCATCAATTCTGAAGAACTCAATTGCTTGTTTTTAAAATAAACATCTATCTCTAACACAAATAAGACAAAGTAGAAATTTCACTCAATTACATCCATTGTTATTAATAATGGTACTTATTATTTATCTTATCTGTCATTTTCCTATCAAATACCAAAAATGATAAAATTATCTATAGTAAATCCATCCTTGACTCGCCACTAATCTACACACTATAGCTTGAATCCTTTCAACAATGCAATTGTCAATGAACAAAGAGAACAGTGAGATAACGAACCAGCAAGTCAATGGAAGAGATGAAAGTAAACCTTTATTAAGATTGAATTTGGATGGTTTCACAATTCTTATTTTACACTTTCCACCAAGTATGTCATTTCATTGTAAATGGGGTTTAAGAATGTAGAGTTTCCCTAGTTATATTGTTTTACAAAGCAGAAGACAGGATGTTAAACATAATTTATTGATTAACCAAACAAAACCCTATGGAAGGTTAGTGTCTGGAAGCACAAAATCCTAATAACAGTGTCCGGAAGCACAAAATCACATTAACAAGACATAGTAAAAGGCATCTACAAAGTACATACCATTCTACTTAGTACATCTTTGTTTTATACTTTATAGTAAGTGTCATTATTCAAGTTTTATATATTATACTTTAGACATACAAGCGCTGATTTTCTGGAGTATGAAAGAAATGCAGAACAAACACAAATAATATCATTTCAGACCAGAGTAGTAGTATGCATACCCTACATATAATCGATCTTTAGCAACATCAAAGTAGAAATTCGACAAGTCCACAATAGCAAAGCGTTGTATAGTCTGCATCCAAGAATAATATATGTTAGGGATCTAGATGGACCCAAAGAGAAATGCATAGAGCAATTGAAGTATTAAATGTCAACATTTAGACAAGAAATATCTCCCTGTAGCTCACTCTTCAGAATAACTTTCACATTTGAAATATTCAAATGGGCATGCAAAGTGCGTCAATTTAAGAAAAAAATGAGTGATTACCATTAATCTAAAACCCATGAATTACATTAGCCAGTTTCTCTAAACCACACAAACACAAATATTGTGGCTATACACGGCTGAACAGATACAAGGGTATTAGCAGCATGCAGTGCAAGAGCTAGACTCAGCCTCAAGCTCTAGTAAACCCATGTAAAAGTTGGACATTCTTTAGCATATAATGTACAGATCATTTTCATAAACAGACATTTCAAATGCAAAAAAATCCCAAATGCCCAAAGAAATTTTGGAGTTGAATGATGGTAAACCACCTACAAGAAAAAAGGCGGTAAGGAATCATAAACAATTAAAGTTTTTGTCTCAACTGACTATGAGATGCTTCTTAAAACAATGTTTATTAGTGGACAAGTAGAGCCTCTTAATCTAAGAAAAAAATTCACAATCCTATATCCCATGACTACCAACTAGGTTTAGATGGTTGATGACCAATATGCACATACTTTACAGAGTGAAAGCCATCAGGTCCTTAGGAATTTCAAGGATTATGTCCTTCACTAATGTGATTGCATTTCCATATTTTAAGTTGACAATCAACAAGAACCCATGTCTTTTTATCTGTCACGGCATCATATTCTAGATACCTACATTGCCCTATCCCATCCTTGCTTCTGCTCTTTGTTTCCACAAAGGAAGTAAACATAAATCTACCTGTCAAAGCAAAATGATAAGATGTATAGAATCATCATGGATATTAATTGATTCATGTATTTGCGTGCTTTGTCATCTAGGCCTTCCATCTGAACTGCTTTGAGCAAGATCCTCCCTTTCCTCTGATGGTGGAATAGCACCATTTTGTTCTATTATGCACTAGTGTAACCTGCTCCTCTAAACTGCTAATAGCCTGCAAATTGAACCATTAACAACAAATCCCTTTACCTGTTAAAGCAAATTGATCAGACATAAATTCAGCTCCATTTTTTGTTCTTAAAGCCTTGATGTGATGACTACTTTCATTCTAACAACTGCCTTGAAATGCTTGAAAACATAAAAGGTCTCTGATTTTTTCTTTAAGATGGCTACCTTGAACTTCCTCCTAAATAATCTTTAAGAAAAGAAAATATGGTGCACCAAAAATTGAGGTTAACCTTAATGGGACACTTGTTGAGAAGCAGGCACTAGCTGGGATTCGACCCTAGGACCTTCTGACAATACTCAGGTGCTTTACCACTGAGTGACTGAACTTCTAGAGGTTGAGTGTTTTTATGGAGTTTGGATTGATCTTCAAACACCCTCCCCAGGCCACACATGTAGGTCCAATACAGCTTGAGTACACCTTGTTTTGATACCATGTTGAAAAACATGGACCACCTAGGACTTGAACCTAAGGCCTCTCAAAGTCCCAACAACACTCTAGGTGCTCTACCATTGACCTATCAACCATCTACAGGTGCATTATTTTCCTTAGAATGGAATGATCTTCTAACATTGCTAGTGTCTTGCCCACTACACCTTGTGATAAAAAGTTTTTTGAAATTGCTTTTTAAAAAAAAGAAAAAAATAAAAGGAGTTAAATATTGATATTGAAGTTTGCAAAGAATAAATAGTCTATCCAACTATGAGCTTGGAGGTCACAAGATTGCTGTCTAAAAGGAGGGACAGGCAACAAAGCAAAATCAAAAACTCCAAAAAGCGCATTGGAATACAAAGGGCACCAAAAACCTAAATACAAAGGGTGTCGAAAACCCAAATACAAAAGGCACTAGAAATACAAAGAGTCCTATAATCACTGAGAAACCTAAAATGTCAAAGGCTCTAGAAAAAGGCTCCAAAATCTCCAAAGGCATTGAAAACACCAAATGCTTTGGAATCGCCATATGCTTCCTATCATCTGTGCCACTCATGTTGTCTACTTTTCTTTTTCCTTATTACTCTGAAATGCAAATAGGCTATGTTTATGGCTTCATTTGCAAGGCAATCAACCGCCATTTTGTGCACCCTTCCAGTGTGGGAGTATTGTTTATATTCAAACTTTTGTTCCAATTCTCTTAGTCTTCTCTAAACTATTCGAAGTTGGAATGATGAGAATTCCTTCCCCTTAGATAGGGCAAAGATCACAAGTCTCGAATCACCATACACATGGAATTGTTTAATGCCTTGTTCCTGAGCCAATTTTTGTCCCATTTCACAACCTATCAATTTTGCAACATTATTTGTTGTTTCCCCCAAATTGATTTTGAGCTAAAGCATTTCAGATGTGTTGCCACTAGTATCACTTCACCAGCCATTGCAGGGCCTGGGTTTGATTTAGAGGCTTCATCAAAGAAAAGTGCAAGGAACTTTATCTTTGGAGGTCTGATTGTTCTAACCTATGGCCCAAAATTCAGGAGATTTTGGAGTTCCATTTGGTATAACAGTTGTATCTCCCTTTTTCTTAATCTCTTGATATCTTGTTGTTTATGATATATAGCTTTTGTGTTCAAGATTATCTCCCTTAACACTCAAAAATTGGTTCTTTTGTCATAAAAAAATATCTTGTTTCTTTCCTTCCAGATGTGCCAAATGATGAATATTGGCATTAAATACCAAATTTGCCTTATAAGGTGCTTATCCTTTAGTCCCCATTTGTACATTTGGCCCCAACTGGTTAGACAATTTTTTGAGTTGAAGTTTCTTGAGATTGCTAATCCTAGCTACTAGGTTATTTCAATCTAGATTTTAACTGCTTATGTACACCGAAAGAACAAATGTGGCACTATTTCATTATTCTTGAGACACTTGTGGCAAATACAAGGACCCGTGATATTCCTCTTGAAAAGGTTGTTTCCAGTAAGAATCTTGTTTTGAAGTACCAACCAGATAAAGGTTTGAAGTTTGGGGGGAACCTTGTAATTCCATACCTTGGCTATGGTTGAGTTCTTCTAACCTTGTTGCTGTAATAACACCCCTTGGCTGACTGTGTAGACACCTGACCCACTAATAGAGCCCCATACAATCTGATCTAGAATTTGGGGAGAGAGTTTAATCCCTTTAGTTTGGATGTGCAGCTGTCTCCATGAGTCTTGGTCAAGATGTGGCAGGGGTGGATCACCCACCCATTCAATTAAACTTGCAAGAGAGTTAACACCTGATTGTTGCAGGTCCACTTTTAATTCTGGGGAACAATTCTTGATAATTGGAGGTCCTCCCAAGACCGGATCGTCCCATATGGAAATTGCTTTCTTACCAAACATGTTGCACAAATTTATTTGTTTTTTTGCAAATGCTGCAAATCATACACCCACTTTATTATTCTGCAAAATAGTCAAATACTAGAGATTTACATGACCATAACTTCCATGGCATAAAGAACTTAGGCATGTGCTTGTTAAGGATCAACCTTATGAAACTTATAAAGATTATGTTCCCTAACACTAGAAGCTATGAGCTTATTAATACAGTTTATCCTTCCCATAATACGTATTACTTTCACAAAATTTCACCTCCATGTGACCTTGTCTTGTGATACAACTGATGGAAAGCAAGGTTTTAGTTAGGCTGGGAATTATATTCGATACATTTTGAAAGGTAATTTCTTAACTCATGCAATTTTGACTTGCACATTACCTCAGTCATCCACAGCCCCACTGCATTCTTGGACTTCAAGTCATTTTCAACAATAGTTGACAAAAAGATCTTCTTACCTGTCATATGTTTATTAGCACCAGAGTTAAAGTACCAAACATGGTTTGTTTCATTTCCATTTAAAAAAAGGAACAAATGCATATTAATCTTCTTTCTCAATTTCTACAATGTGAGTCTGTCCTCTTTAATTTTCTAGGCACATTTGCTTCCTACAATGTCTTTTGAGACAATCCATCATGCCACCGAAATAACAGTGAATGTTTTTGTAAGTTTGTTTACCAGTGGTAGATTGGAAGGTTTAGTTTGCCTCCTTTCTCTTCTTTCCCTTTGTTACCGAGCAAAATTTCAGTATTCTCCAGTTTTTTGTCAATTTTTCCATCTACCTATCCCTATGCAAAAGTTTGATTCACATCCTATGAGATGTGATATTAGTATATATTGATGTTTGATTAGATGTTTCAATAAAGTTTTCAAAGGGGGACAAAATTTCTTAGAGTGATCACAATCAAATCTTCTATGACCCTATGGTCATAGGAAGCCAATTAATCCTGTACATCTTTTAAAGTCAGAAGATGATCTTTTAGATAATCTCCCTTGTCCACTTTAGGAGAGAAGGGAAGATTCTTCATCTAGAAAGCCCTCCCTCCATTCAAAGGTTGATATTAATTGTTAAATTTTGTTAGATTTCTGCTAGGTTGCGAAGGCTTCCATGGATCCAGAAACCTTGGTTTACATTTCATCCATGACCAAGAGTTTCAGAAGCATGCGTGTTTCTTAATTCTCAAGGAGATAATAATTTTCTTTGATGTCCTAACCTTCCTTAGCCACAGCTTGTGGCCTCTCAACTACACCCATAATTCAAAAATAGCAGTCATCCTGGTGTTGGAAATATAATAATTGGACGTAAATAAAAAATAGGTTATTTAAACTTGTCACATTTTTAATCCAAAGGTGAAGACAGAAAAATATCCCTCTTTCAAAGTTTATGATTCAGAACAAAACAACAGACATTTTCTTTAGCAATTTCAAGCTTAGGAAAGTTTCTTTGGTATCTTCTAACACTAAAACTTCCTTTGATATCTATTGTTTGTTTTAACGCAATGATGTCTGCAGCCTATCCTTCTCTCTGTCTTTTTTCAGTTCTCTGAAATAAACTTGTATCCTCATCTACTCTTCCAATATATCTAACTCCCAGTATGCTTTGCCACCTTTCTTATAATTATGAACATGCATATCATCTTTCATCTTATATGGAAGAAAGATTTCAACAAGGCACAAAATTCTCTATTGTTTGAGGGATTCTATGATTCTATATGTATAATATATTTCTTCACACCTTCAAACTTCCTCCTTATTTTTAGTATGTAGACAGGAAAATTGATATGTCTGTATTTGGTGAATCAGTTTTGGTATTATATGTTATTTTGTAATTGTACACAAAGTGTTTGACAAAATGAGCGTACATATATTTAATTATGTTATAAAATGCAATTTAATATTGTACGTAATAATAAAGTGATATTAAGTCATGTAAGTCGGCTAAATCATAAGTCATAAATTAGTTTGTCCTCTAGTGGGAAATGTCATGTAAATGCAAGATCAAATGCATATGAAATGTAATTTGGAGAAGTTATGAGGTAGTTGGAGGGCATAACTACTTTTTGGGTGTATAAATAAGCCCTCCCCTCATTCATTCAAGTTGCTCATAGTGGTTCATTCATGGAAGTGGTTTAGGGGTTCATTCATTCAGCCAGGGCATTGAAGGTAGTCATGCAGGTTGGTGGATTCGTACAGAAGCATGGTACGTGAGAGTGAAGACTGATGCATATGTGCGTAGGGCATGATGTAGTTTAGTCTTGTATGCAGCCATGAAGAATATTCTGCATAGGGTTTGCAGACTACAGATTGTAATGCTGAAACTGTATTGCTGTAACTGTATATGCCATTGTTATTATAAAATTGCTTGTATTTATTGTCATCTTCTATTGCTACTGTTATCTACCATTGCTGCTGCTGTTATTATTGCTGTTGTTGTTTCCTGTGTATTGTACTACAATGACTGCAAATCTGTAGAGTTATTTAAATAGAAATGGAATTGTGTGTAAGCATGTTAAATTTCATTTCTACATAGTATGGTGTAAAGGGGTTGTACTCGGGTCCCCCACCCTTTGTCATAATAAGGTTTTGATTGGGTCCTCAAACCAGTTACAATATCTCCCACATTGGGTGTCATTATATCAATTAGTTACATTGAGCTATATAGCCCTTTTGGTGCCACTGAGATTTGAACCTGGGTGTGGCCTATATCACCTGTATGTTTCAAGTTCTCAACCATTGAACCAAGGTCCCATTGACCCTTCAAAATTCCTTCTTCAACACATGCTACACTGAAAAAATTTGTCTGCCCAGACTTCCTGATTTTTAGGGCCTTTGACGTTCCATACACAACTCAAACATTTGACATTGTAATGTGCAACCCCCAACTGAGATTGCCACTTATCACTCTGGTTGGGTGTTTTTGGTTTGATTTTTGTGTATTTTGCAAAATATGAAAGATAATAAAATACACACTGCTGAAATAAAGAAATGCTTCTAACTTTGTTTCTACAACTCCGAATGCTACCAAATTTGTACACAAGCTTCCTCTAATATAGATACAAAAAACTCATTGTTTTGCTCATAACTTTCAAATTACAAACTTCTCCATCAAACTAGTGGCAGTTTTAAACACCCTCTATTGAGACAATGACAATGCAAGCTTGGAAAGCTCCAAAAAAACAAGGCATCTCAACACCCAAGTCCCACGTCCCTCTTTGAGTTGTACGGCCAGGCTGGGAAGTTGTACGGCTGCCAAGGACTTCCAATCTGCCACGAACTTGACTAAATTCACTCCTATATGAAGCGGCTGGGCTGTATGAGGAAGTATGGTTACAATACAATCAAACCCTAGCTGAATTTTCCCCTTGCACAAGCTGATTTCACCTCAAAATGGTATGGCCTCCTTGTGGGTTGAAGTACAAATAATGTACAGCTGATAATGTCTTCAAGCTCTCACAAGAAACATCAATTTGATACTGAAATATGCCTCCAATTCTGCTCAAAGTCACTCCCAAGGATTGAGAATGCAACTAACCAAAGTAAGGAGATCTTTCACTCCCAAGCAATGGTGTCCTCTCGCTTGTGGTTTTCGTCACAACAAAGCAGCAATGAGAAACTCCTGCACAATGCAAGCTCTCCTTCAAAGACTCCAAGAGAATACAATAGCAAAATATTCCTTCAAATGCTCTCACAACCTCTATTTATTCTTTCCTCAAGTTGGGCGATCCATATGCTAGTAAATGTGGGATAAAAGAAACACTTACATTTCACAATAGAAGCCAAGGAAGGGGTCGTCCCTCTTGTCTAGGGAGCAAAAACACATTTAAATAATTTTTAATCAAAGCTTATTATATGACCTTTAAATTAAGTGGTCATAAGGCACCCCTTCATCAAATATATAAGCCCAACATTAATATATTTAACTTTTGTATTTAAAAAAAACATTATAAATCTTCGGGCATTAAAATTATTGCCCTCCCAACATCCAACCGCCAAACAACTTACGGAAACGGATACCCATTAAGCCGAAGATGCTAGTCATACTTTCCGTTTCCCGAGAATCCAACCCTAACTGACTTACTAAAAATAGTAAGTCTCTGAAAATACTGCCAGAAACGGTCCTGAAAGTGACAACTCGTGAATGCAGATCGTCCAACAATATCTCCATAACACCTAGTAGTTCCTAAACACTCGACATTGCCTACGGAACCTTATGAATAGGCAAGTCCATATTACACTCTGTTAGCTAACTAGGATGGGGACATTACAGACATTGGACCTTGTGCATGATAATAATTCTATTCATGTCCACAAATGGCCAAAGTAGGCCAATGGGACTCATTGAAATGACCTGTTACAATGCACTGTAGTAATCAAAAGATACTATGAAAATAAGCTAAACTAAAGTAAAGAACCTGGTGTAAACAATGCTAAAATGGAACAACTGTATGGCATAAAATTACAGCTTTGAGGGTTCTCCACAGTGGATAAACCTTAACATGCTAAAATGAATGATGAAGAGAAAGCCAAAAGTCAAGGTAATACAGAGATAGAAAGGACCTCCAGTGGATCCTAGTGCCAACACTAATTTGTAGTGGGATGTAAAGTGGAAGCATAATTTTCGTTATCACAAACTATCCCAAAAAGGATAATCCAATATCTAAACATGCTTCTAGAGGAATGGCCCAAACTAAGAAGGCCTAGTCAGATAATTTTGGAACATGGAGTTTGACCCCTCAATACTCTTCTAGCATCCATGGCCATGGAACTAATAGAAGAGGATAGGTAACTAGTAAGTTGTAGCTGTCTACAACTTCTTTGTACATGAGGAGCGTCGAAATCCCTGGACGCTGTTTTGTTGTGCAAACAAGGTGTTAAATTGCGTGCAGAGAACAGAGAAAAGGTTGGGTGGCGCCCTTTTGGTTTCAGCGGCTGCACTAGTGCAGCTGGTCACATGCGCTTGGGAAAGCGCTGCGTCGGGGAGGTCGTGGTTTCGAGTCACGTCGTGCATGAGGTATTTGAAATTTTAATTTTGCATTGATTTGACTTGAGGTGGTCACGGCAGTTTACAAGGAGCTTAAATTATTTAATTTTGATTTTAATTGGACTGAGTAGGAGCTATAAGGTGTGCAATGTTTGTTTGACTTTTGTATTGTGCATAAGGACTTAATCTTTGAAATATCATAGTGGGAGTTGTATGGTGTAGTAAGACATTTGAAAGTTGTATGTTGTATAGTGCATAAGAGGGCTTATTTTTTCATATTAAAAGAGGGCGTTATAAGGTGTATTAAGAGATTTTTGTTGATTGTATTTTTGCTTGATATTTTGAAGGATTTGGTTCATTATTAAAAGGCTTTATCTAGTGAAGCCAAGAGGAGTTATACAACATTATTTTGGGACATTATTGTCATCTTTTGAAAGGGTTTATGTGGATTATTTGAAAAGGAGTTTTGCTAACTTGTTTTGAAGTGGCCAAAGAAAGGGAGTTATTTTGAGACAATTTTTTGAGGGCACATCTTCATCAAGGCAGTTTTAGAGGTATGCTATTTTAACTCCTCGAGGTGGCTTGTTTGAAAGAAAATAGTTTTAAGTCACAAGGTGGAGATATAAGGATTAATTTTGTGTGCATTGTTGGAAATATAAATGCTAGAGTGTGAAAACAAAGTTGTGCATCATTGTTGAATGAAATTGGAAACATATGTGCTAGGGTTTGAGAACAAAGTTGTGCATCATTGTTGAATGAAATTGGAAACATATGTGCTAGGGTTTGTGAACAAGTTGTGCATTATTGTGATTGATATTGAGAGCAAATTTGCAAGGATTAAAGACCAGTTTTTGAAAGCAAACCTATGCATTGTTTATGTTTGAAATTGGAAACAAATTGATGAAAATTATAGATCAGTTTTGAAAGTAAACTTGTGCATTGGTTCTGAGTGATATTGGAAATAAAAGGGCAAGAGTTATAGATCAGTTTTGTGAAGCAAATTTGTGCATCTTCATGATTGACTTTGTGAGTAGATGAAAAGAACAGACTTGTGGATTGTTCATAATTGACATTGTGAGTAGATGAGAAAGACTTGTGCATTGTGATTGGTCTTGAAGTAAAGGTGCAACTCAACAATAACCAGGTCAGTTATCAAGTGCTAGACTAGAGCTACCTTTAGAATGCAATAAATGTGAGACATGTGAAAGCGACAGACTTAATGAATGTGAAGAACATATTGAGAATTTGTTAGTGCATATCATTCTCTATATGTTCAAGAGGTTAAACGAATTCTGGGTAGAATATGTCTAAACTACTTTAGTCAAAGAAAGCACTTTTGGGAAAGATATATGAAATTGTTTGTATGCAAGAATTGGGAATGTTTGAGCAGTTTTTGTGAGCAGGATTGAGGCAGATCTGAGAAGGTTTGTTTGAGGTAGATTTGAGTTGGTTTGAGCAGTGATAGTAAGCTAATTTGAGCAAGCCTTGTAAGAAGGCTTGGAGCAGATTTAAGCAGGTTTTGTGAGCTGGATTAAGCATGCGTTATGAACAGGTTTGAGCTGTGATTTGAGCAGGTTTTAAGAGCTGGATTGAGCAGGCCTTATGAGCAGATTAGAGCAGGTTTTGGAGCAGAATTGAGTAAGCCTTATGTGTAGGCTTGGAGCAAAATTGAGCAGGTTTTGGTGAGCAGATTTGAGCAAGTCTTGTGTGTAGACTTGGAGCAAATCTGAGCCGAGTTGAAAGCAGGTTTTGTAGCAGAATTGAGCAAGCCTTGTGGAAAGGCTTGAACCAAAGTAGAGGGGATTGAGGTCTCCTATAGATAGAGGTCCACGAACTGAATAAAGGGGATTGGTGTCTCCTGTGGATAGAGGTCCACAAACTCAAGCATAGGGGATTGGTGCCCATAAACATTGTAATAGGGAATTGGTCCCCAAGAGATTGATTGAGAAAATTTATAAGAAAGATTTTCTCCATGGACATAGCCCATATTGGGTGAACCACGTTAAATCTATGTCTCTCATGTGTGTGATGATTTGTGCATTGTTTCATTTACTGCATTGATATTATTGCTGTTATCATTTGGAAAGAAAAGTAAAAGTTTTGATCTTATACTGTTCACCCCCCTCCCCCCTCTCAGTATAAGCTTGTGTTCTTCATGCACATTGACACTTGTGCATTTATTACATTGCTTGAAGTAACTAGCTAGCTTCCCCTAAAGTAATCTCCTACTCTAACTATGTACCAAAGGTGGTACATTTACAAGACCCAAATGATGCAATATACTCTAACAACAACTCAGAGTTCATGTGGTCAATCTATTTAGTGTTATTCTGACTCCAAAGCATCAAGGCATTATACATGTTGAAAAGACTAGTACGTGAATTTTATTGAAGATAAAAGTAAAAATGTGTCTATTTCACTTGGAGATGGTAGGTCATACTTTGTTGGATGGTGTGGTGATGTGAGAATAACATTGAACAACAATGTTACATACACCTTCAAGAATGTTTGATATGTTCCTAATATGAACAAAGAATCTTCTGCCAATTGGTGAAATCACAAGGAATCATTATCTTGATAAGAATTTTCATAAAAATAGATGTGAGGTTATGCATGTTGGTAAAAACAAGCTCATTGCCCTTGGTATATGTGAAAAGGGACTATACAAGTTAGTTGATGCCAAATTTTCCAATTCATTTGCCTTGGCAATTGAAGACAATATTTTTGTTCTTTGACAAAGTTTGGACAGCTTAAATATAAATAATTATCAGTTCTCACCAATACTAACATGGTTCATGGATTGACATCTATTTTGGAGCAACAAAGTTTGAGTGCAAGATGTCAATTTGGTAAATAGAGTCGAAATCCATTCAAGATAGGTAAGTCTTGGCATGCACAAAGTGTTTTAGATTTAGTATATACTGATTTGTGTGATCCAATGAATACACCATCAGTTTGTGGTGCAAAAATTTAGATTGTTCATGGTAGAAGATTATAAAAGGAAGATGTGGGTATACTTCCTCAAATATAAGTCTGAGTGCTTTTCATACTTTAAAGCATTTAAAGCTTTGGTAGAGAAATAAACTGGAAAGGATATCAGGGTCTTGAGGTAAGACAATGGAGGTGAGTTCACCTCAAAACAATTTCAGGATTTTTGTAGGCATGAGGGTATACACGGGCAGTATACAACTTCATACACTCTCACAACAAGATTGGGTACTAGAAAGGAAAACTGGACAATCATTGAGATGATCCATTGCATGGTGCATTGCTGAAATGTACCATATTGTTATTGAGCGGAAGCAGTAAATACTAGTCTTCATTATCAACAGGTGTTCACGTAAAGCCTTGTAGAACATCACTCTTGAAGAAACTTGGTCCAGAAGAAAATCATCAGTTAATCATTTCCGTATTTTTGATTGTGTTTCTTTTGCACCAAGGATAAAAGAAGTTAGTCAGATGCAAAAAGCAAGAAGCACATGTTTGTTGGCTATAGTGAGGAATCTAAAGCATAGAGATTTCTTGATGTCTAGTACATGAGAAGACCCCTTTCTTCTCAAATGATGGTAAACCTATTAAAATTTCTGTATGTTTCAAATTTCTGATAGTGCTGCAACAAGTTCAAGGTGTGTTCACTTCGATTAGAAACATCAGAAATTGATGATGAAAAAAATGATGTGAGGAGGACTCAGCGCCACTGGTGCATTGCAAATCCACCGGGATGACCTTGGAGATTAGAGCTTCACAAGGGTTCACCCAAGAGAAGTTTGGCAAAAACAAGAACCACGACAATGACAAAAAAGATATAAACAAACAATGAGAGATGTCAAGGATGATGAAAAAGCAGTTCTTGAGCTATCTAGGAGAGCTAGAATAAAGCCTAGACAAGTGACTGAAAAGGCAAATTTTGCTTTGGTTTCATAGGTTTTTGAACCTAGCAGATATGAAAAGCCCAAAGATAAACCAGATCGAGAAGCTGCCATGAAGGCAAAATTTGACTCTTTGATGAAGAACAAAACATAGGAACTATGTAAATTACCCCATCGAAAGAAACCCACTGGCTATAAATAGGTTTACAAGGTAAAATGTATATCATATGGTGCAACTGAAAAATTGAAAGGCCATCTTGTTGCTAAGGGTTATGCACAACAGGAAGTGATAGACTATGGAGAAACATTTGCCCCAACTACAAAGATGATGATTTTTCAATTAATTCTCTCAATTGCAACACTGTTTGGTTGGTAGGTATATCAGATGGATATTAATAGTGCCTTCCTAAATGGAGATTTGGAAGAGGAAGTCTACATGGTGCAACCACAAGGGTTTTAACAAAGAAAAGAACATCTGCTTACCAGAATGCAATAGTCTATGTATTTGTATTGTGAAATGCAAGGAGCACAACCTGTTTTAAATTCTCATACTGGATAACTGTAGTTTCAAATGAACATTTATCACTCTTGACTATAAATATAGTGTGAAAGAACGAGGTGCTTAGTTGAGTAATAATCAATCTCCCTTGTAAGACCTTAGTAACCAAAAAGTACTATGAAAATAAGCTAAACTTGAGTACAGAATCCAGTGTAAACTACATTAGACAGCAGAATAACTTACAAGAGAAAAGAGATAGAAAATGCTATAAAATTGGATAAAGGAGACTTTTTTAGACTAAAGAGAAAAAAATCTTCAGAAGATTTCTATCCATCAACTGAAATTTAAACTGCCTTCTACCTGCCAACTACATAACAGTGGTTACAAATATTTTTCTTTAAATTCATAGTATCAAGGATTTTTATACCAAAGGAACAGAGATGCCATAAAAGGTCATCGCAGATGTTTTAGTCCCATACAAAGGCATCACAGTTGTTTACAACCACAGTTCAGAGATGCCATACAGTTCTCAAATGATGAAAAGATCTAAATGATAATGTGCTGTTCCTGGCAATAGACTTGAATGGACATAATTCTACCTAGATCTCAGAGGTAGTTGCAGTAGATAAATCTAATTGGCATCTTTAATATGCTGCCACCCCCAGATTTTTTGTGGAAGTTGCTGAAATATCTTTAAATGCCTAAGAGGAGGCTGGATTTATCAAGAGAATTTTCACAACTGTTTTCTACAATATTCTAAGAGGAGATGACAATGCTTTTAGGACTAAACTAAACAACAGAACAAATGCCCCCAAATTTCAACTTAATAATAACAGTTGATTTGTGTCTAACAAACTTATGAAAAACACCATTCAAGTGAGAGGATGGGCTTATGCCCTACTAGAAAGAGTTCAAAGCAACTTTGGGGGAGAAAATTCTCTTCATACCACTAAGAAATTTGTTGGACTTGGATGGGTGTACATGTCTCTGATTCAAGACAAGTTCACAAAAGACAACAATTCTAAAACCAAACAACCATAATTTAAAATCTTGGTATCCCTTCAGATTAAATTATAAAAGAAGTTACCCAAAATTAGTAGCAGTTCCATTTCAGGAAGTATTGCATATTTGTTTCAGAAATCACAGTTTTATTTGTTCTGAAAAATGTAGCGCTTGGGTTCTCTAATTAAATCAAGCATGGATAGGCTTTCAAACATTTCAGATTGTTGGCAATTTTGCCCTATTCAACAAAGGCAATTAAGCAGAAAAACATTAAACTTAATTTTGCCACACCTGTTTTAAAATGGAAACTATTTCCTTTAAAAAATTCACTAGTAAAAATTTTGATACATTAAATGGAAAAGTTCCATTGCATCTAATACATAAGAACTTGTGGGTAATGGTCAAAGAAACTGAGACAAAACCTACTGACCTTGCAAAACTATTAGTTTGCAAACACAGACACAATGCAACATCTGTCATTAGATATGAACCTGTTACAACTATAACAAGGCTTTACGCAGCAGTTGATTATAAACAGCCCATGGGTTTTTTCATCAGGTCAGGAGAGTGATTGGTGTAAAGCATGGGTGTCCTGGCTTGCTGAATCTCTTTTCCATACATTGATGAGCTAGAAAATTTCATTTGATGACAAATACATGTGGAGGACAGGGGTAGTATACATTATGTCTTGATTTCTCTAATTCTCTTTGCTGATGATGTGCTTATCCTTATCGCTCTCTTGAAGGTCTATTAAGATAATTGGATTCTCTTTCTCTGTTTTGCCATTGGGGTGATTCTTAGTAAAACGAAGGTTATAATATTCAACATGTCCAAAAAATGCTCTCTGCAAATTCCATTTTTTACACAGAGGTAAGCTTGTTGGGATCACAACAGCCTCATTCAGTTTACAAATGCATCCCTTAACATAAAGCCCATATCTACACTTGGTAAAGGTTATGCCTCTTTTTCTATCTTAGAATCCAATGGGTTTAGATACACTTTCAAGATATCCATAACTTTTTACAGAGGTGTGAGGATCAAGCCAGGGGCTTGATTGTGAATGTACTAAGAGGGTTCAAAACAAGTGTATGCTCTGTTACATACAAACAGTTCCATAGTGCATTGTTCAAGTTGTGTTTGTGGCTCACCCTCTCCACTTCGTTAGCATCTTAAGACTTGCCTTTGATCTCCATAGACTCAGGTCCATGGGAGGATTGTGCATCCAATCGGGAGAGATAATCATACTTATCCCTTTGCTCTCCAAGATGAATTGCCTTTATGAATCATCTTGCACCGAGGCAAGTATGCTACTTGGAGACTAGTTTGCTTCTCTAGTCTATTGGCATTCCCATACAGGGACTCTCTTGTTTAGGTACTCATTGGATGCTCTCCCGAGTCTCCTTTAGATGGGGTTATTGATAAAGTAGTCAAGTACATCTATTGAAAATACATTTAAGCAATCTTAATCTCTACATAGCCTCCTGAACCTAAGATGGCATATTCTGCCAAACATGTCATGTAGATTGTTGATGGCACCACCATTCAGCGTAACCATATCTAATGTTACTTGACCAATGGCCTTAAGATTTGCTTAGTTAAATGAGGGTACACTCCTAACAGCTATATATATTTAGATTTAGAAGGATTTGTTGCCTGTGCTCTTCATAGGTGGTATAGTCTGAGAAGCACTTTGTCTTGAGGTGTTCTATCTCTTATGAGATTAGCAGGAAATATTGTTGTGTATAGAGATTTAGGTTTCTCTTACTACCTTCTCCCACTATCCCCACTAGAGATGTTTGGTTTTACATCTTTGATAGGTGATCAGTCTTAAACATCAAGCCCGTTTTGACTCGGTACAGTTCGCCGAATTTACCCAAAAACTTAAATTGTCAAGAACCTCCCCACAAAGGTGAGGTTTGAATGAGAGGTTGAGTGTCCCAACCCCGCAACTGAAGATGGATGAACAACCCCTTCCCGAGGATCAACCACAAGCCATATTTGAGCAATGGGAGGTCCCTCTCGAGAGGATTGACAAGAAGCCACAGTCATGAGGAAGCACAGTGAAAATTGAAAGGTTGTCAATGTTTTGACACATTAAGTTTGACCAATTCTCAAGAGAGGGCTTCCACATGTTGGAAAATATCAAATTACATGCAAGTAGAAAACACATTAATACAGAAAAAAACAAAAACACAGATTTTACATGGAAACCCTGCAGTGTGTAGGTAAAACCACAAGGCAATGGTAGCTTCGTTATTTTATTGATTTCGGCAAACTTTACATTCACTAACTATTACATGCAAGGGGTCATTCCCCTGTTATAGAAAAACAAAGGAAGACTCCAAAAAATTGTTTCTTTCCTCTCCCAAAGGAAGACTCCAAAAAATTGTTAGTTTCCTCTCCCAAAGGAAGACTCCAAAAAAACTGCACGTGGAGAAGGATCACAATAAACTGCACCATCATGAACCTTTGCTAAAGAACATCGGAAATCTGGATATTGGCTTCACCTCCTAACATTCTCCCACTTGAAGTTGATATACAAGAATTCATTGCCTATGTTTTCCATCCAAGTGCCAATTGCCCAATGCTGCCCTTATCACATTTTCAGCAAGCCCAGAAATGAAATGAAATGAAATATTATTAATGTCCACGGTGGGCCAAAATAAGACCCAAGGGACTATAAGAAGTACAATAATGACTGCTAGCTGGTAGGCTAAAAAGCCCTACAAAGAAAAGAACTAAGATAAATACAAGATGAAACCCGACAAATGGGCCAAAGAGAAAGGGAAAAGAAAAGAAAAGGGAGAGCAGATGGGGGGAGGGCTATAGTCCAACAGAGAGGAGTGCACGACAAGAAGAACGGAGAGAGAAGAGGGGGGACGGAGCAGCCCAGGAGGGGCAAGCTCTAAGCACCCCCCCGAAACTAATCTCTTCTAATAGTCGAGGCCAAAGTACCGGAGCTGAAGAAGGTCATGATATGTCTCTGCCCATAGCTAGTTCGAAACCCTGACAAACTGTTGTTGCGCTGTCTAATGACCTTGCTTCTATTCAAACTGGATGATGTGGGGCGTTTTTGATCGAAGTCACCTGGTCCATCGGAGTTGGTGAAGTATGTCGTTTTGCAATCTACATATTGAAGCGCTGCAGAATCTTTTCTATATATGACTTTTGACATAACCAGATCTTCCTTCCTATTTATTCCTTGTGTATCTTCAACCCTAAAATTTGGTTTGTTGCTCCTAAATCCTTCATTTCAAATGTCTTAGCCAACCGAGCCTTTAGATCAATAATTTTATTCATGCTAGGGCCTAGAACTAGCATATCATCTACATACAATAGTAAAATAACATCAAACTTCTTATAGTATGCATAATGGTCAACTTCACTCCTGCTTAAACCTTGGCTCTTCATGAAGGTGTCAAATTTTTTGTACCACATCCTTGGCGCCTGTTTCAATCCATACAAAGATTGCTTGAGTCTGCAAACCAAATGTTCTTTGCCTCTTTCTTCATAGCCCTTAGATTGATCCATATAAATCTCCTCCTCAAGATCACCATGCAAGAAAGCAGTATTTACATCAAGCTGCTCTAGTTCTAAATCCTGTGCAACTACAAGTGCAAGTAAAACTCTAACAGTAGTCAACTTCACAACTGGAGAGAAAATTTCATGAAAGTCTATACCTGACTTTTGCCACCAAGCAAGCTTTATAGCATTCCAACAACCCATCACTTTTCTTCTTTACTTTGTATACCCACTTGTTTCCAACAACCTTTCTTCCAGGCGAGAGATCCACAAGTTTCCACGTTTTATTCTTGCAAAGTGCTTCCATTTCCTCCTCGGTGGCTTTCCTCCACTTTTCTGCATTTTCAGATTCTCTAGCTTCCTGAAATGAACTAGGCTCACCATCATCAGCTAACAAAGCAAAAGAGGACTAAAAAATAGGAGAATACCTTTCTGGACACTTTTGTGGACGTGTAGATCTTCTAACCAAATGATATGTTGGTTGTGGCTCTTGGTCTTGTGACTTTTGTGGCTGCTCTACTTGTTGTTCTGCATTCTGATCAAAAGCTTCAACATGCTGATTTTCATTTTTATCTTCATTCATATCTTTTTCAACTGGTACAACATTGGGTGTTTGTTGTACCTCCATTTGCATGGATTTTCATTCAAAATGACATCCCAACTAATAATTACCTTGTGGGCAGTAGGATCTCACAGTCTATACCCCTTCACTGTATCTCCATAGTCAAGAAAAACACATTTACTTGACTTTGGATCAAGTTTGGACCTTTTCTCTTTAGACACATGGGCAAATGAATCACAACCAAAGTTACGCAAATGAGAGTAATCAATTGGCTTACCACACCAAACCTCCTCCGGAATTTGTCCATATAACACAGTTGCAGGTGACCTGTTAATAAGGTAAGTAGTTGTATTAACAGCCTCTGCCCATAAACTTTTATCCAACCTAGATGGACTGAGCATGCTTCTTTCCCATTCCATGATTGTGCGATTCATCCGTTCAACCACACCATTTTGTTGTGGAGTATATGGTACAGTTTTCTGGTGCTTAATTCCTTCCTGCGTACAAAATTTATCAAATTCCTTGGAGCAATATTCACCCTCATTATCTAACCCGAGACATAAAATAGGCTTGCCCAAACTTTTCTCTATTTGTGCTTTGAACTCTTTAACTTTCTTCAAAGCTTCCAACTTCTTCAAAAAATAAACCCACACTCTCTTAGAATAATCATCTATAAATGTTAGAAAATATATAGCACCATTTAAGGATTGAGTGGGGATTGGTCCAAATATATCAGAATGTATAAGTTGTAGAAAATCAGAACTCTTAGCAGAGCGTGTAGTAAACCGAACCCTCTTTTGTTTATTAAAAATACAATGCTCACACAAGTCTAGATTACAAGACTTAATCCCAAAAAGCATACCTCGGTCATGCAGAATTTTCAGACCTTTTTCACTCATATGTCCTAGGCGTTGATGCCATAGCATTATTGCATCTTGAGCATTTCTTGAAGTTGTTGTTGTTGCATGGTTTGTCACCGTATCACCGCACAAACGATATAGGGTCCCATAAGATTCTCCTTTTGCTACTACAAGGGCTCCTCTAGTAATTTTGCAATAATTATTACAGACAATGATAGAATATCCTCGCTTATCCATCATCTTGATTGAGTGCAAATTCTTCCGCAAATCAAGTGCATGTCGTACATCACATAACATCCTTTCTCTACCATCGTCTAGCCTAATCCTGATGTCCCCTCTTCCCACAACTTATAAAGGGTGATCATCACCCAAGTAGACCATCCCATCACTATGTGGTTGATATTTGACAAACCAGTCTCTGTAAGGAGACATGTCGAAAGATTCACCCCAGTCCAAAACCCAGGTATATAGAACAAATTTGTTGTTGCTAATACAAAAAGCCTCACATGTTGCTATCTCTCTTGAATCTACCGTAATGGCCTCCGCTGATGGCTGAAACTACTTTTCACCATTCTTTTCCTTTTTCAAATGCCAACAATCCTTCTTTGAGTGCCCTTGCTTCCCACAATGCCAACACTTCCCTTCCAACTTGCATCATCTAGACTTAGATTTGGACTTGAAAGAATTTGGAACATTTGATTATTGTATTGCATAGATTAAATAGTGTTTACATATCCGGGAATAGAACACCGGAACTGTTACAGGAACTGAATATGTTACGCAGTTGTAACAGCCTGTCTAAGAATGAAATAAAGACAAAGGTAAGTAGTACGCTAACATCCCCCTTTATTACATTATTTGGGTAATGTAATAACTAATAGCTATACTAACATCCCCTTACATTATTTTGCAATACAAAGTGAGCTGCGAAACAATTCAAATTTGACACGTCCAAGTGCCTTAGTGAAAATGTCTGCAACTTGAGCATCGGTGGGAATGTGCTGAAGCTGAATTCGGTGCTTTGGAACTTCATCTCGAATGAAATGACATTGTGTGTCAATGTGCTTTGTTCTTTCATGATGGACTGGATTCTTGACGAGGTTCGGAACACCCTGATTGTCGCAAAACAAGTGTATTGGAGATTTTGATGGATGGCCCATACTTGTCAGAATGCGACGTAACCATATCACTTCGCACATAGCTTCACGTGCGGCGCGATATTCTCGCCTCTCGTTGATGAAATAGCAACCACCGTTGCTTCTTGCCGTGCCAAGAGACAGGACCGGATCCCGGATGAAAAATGTATCCAGAAGTTGACTTGCGATCATCAAATGATCCGGCATAGTCGGAGTCCGTGTATCCTTGCAAGAAGAATTTGTTGTTCCTCTTGTATTCTAGGCCATATTCCATAGTACCACGGACATAGTGAAGAACACGTTTTGCTAGCTTTCCAATGAGTGGTCTTAGGCTCCCGCATGAACCTCGAAAGATAGTTGACAAGCAAATACGAGATCCGGCCTAGTATTGGTCGATATATGAGACTCCCAATCAACCGTCGATAGAGAGTACCATCTACCCGAGGTGAGTCATCATATCGCGATAATCGAAGTCCATTCTCCATTGGAGTTGCCATTGGCTTGCGATCAATCATGCGATATTTATCCAAGCAATGTCTTGGCATACTTTTTCTCGAGACACTTTGATGGAGTGCTCCTTCCGGCTGAATTCCGGACCAAGACAAGTAATGGAGAAGTCCGAGATCTGTCATCTCAAAAGATTTGCACAAGTTTCTTTTGACAAGAGAGATCATAGTTTCGAACTCCCCGTAATGAGCAGATCATCCACATAGAGTACAAGCAACACTATCTCGTAACCCTGTTTCTTGAAATAGAGGTTTGCATCCGACGGACATCTCTTAAATCCATGCCGCATAAGGTGATTGTCCATTTTTATATACCAAGCTCGAGGAGCTTGTTTCGCACCATACAAGGATTTGACCAATTTGCAAACTTTCTCGCTGTTGGCCTTCCACTTCAAATCCTTCAGGCTGAGTCATATAGACTTCTTCTTGGAGATCACCATTTAGAAAGGCACTTTTGACATCCATCTGGTGAACTTTCCACCCATATTGTGCTGCCATAGCACACATAACCCGAATTGTGGTCATCCGAGCAGTAGGTGCAAAAGTTTCTTCATAGTCGATGCCTTCCTTTTGAGCATAGCCCTTTGCAACAAGACGGGCCTTATGCTTATCAATTGTTCCATCTGCCTTGTACTTGACTTTATATACCCATTTGCAGCCAATGGGTTTCTTTCCATGCGGCAGATCAACAAGCTTCCAAGTTTTATTCTTCATCGGAGACTCATACTCTGTATCCATAGCGGCCTTCCACTGAGGCTCACTGAGAGCATCTTGCACTGATGCAGGTTCAAGACTATCTATGGTAGACATGAATGCCCTGTCATCATCAATATCCATATCCTCAACTTCTGTACTTGGAGTCACAGAAAGTTCCTCAAAAGATTGACAAAGATCATCAACCTCACCAGTTTCTCTGGCTTCTCTTTCCTTTTGAGCCATACTGGCGTGTACGAGGTCTATCCAAATTCAAATTGGGAGGAGTGGATAAATTTGCATCTCTCGATTGTATTTGTACACCATTTAGGATTCTTCTTCGGTGGAGTTGAAGAAGATGTAGAAGGACCTCCTGTCTCTCGTGTGACGAAGGAATCTTCTCTTCCTTAGGTTCCACAATATCTTGGTGTACCTTAGATGTGCTCTGTGATGTGAAAGCTTCATCAAAGACAACATCTCTCGCTGATATGAATTTTCTTGGTCAAAGGATCTATCAACCGATATCCTTTAGAGTGCTCAGAATATCCAAGAAAAATACATCTCGGTGTTTTCTCATCTAGCTTCTTCCTTTTCTCTTTCGGTATGTGCATGAAAGCTTGACACCCGAAAATACGTAGATGAGATATGGAGGGTTTTCGACCACTCCATGCTTCCCGTGGAGTCATTCCTTTTAGGGCCTTTGTGGGTGCCCTATTCAACAGATACACTGCAGTGGTGACAGCTTTCTGCCCAATATTGTTGCCCAAGAGTAGCTCCCGTGAGCATACAACGAACCATTTCCATGATAGAACGGTTCCTTCTCTCAAGCAACTCCATTTTGCTGAGGAGTATAGGCAGTTGTTAACTGTCTCTTGATCCCATGCTTATCTAGGAATGCAGAAAATTCATTAGAGGTAAACTCTCCCCCTCGATCTGAGCGGAGGGTTTTAATAGAAGCTCCTGACTCCTTCTCAACGGATTTCTTGAACTGGCCGGAAGAATGCGAAAGCTTCAGATTTCAGTTTGAGAAAGAAAACCCACATCTTTCGTGAGTAGTCATCTACGAATAACTGAAAGTACCTCTTCCCTCCAACACTGTTGGGTGTGAAAGGACCGCATAGATCGGTGTGAATTAGCTCCAGAGGTTTTCGTGCTCTTGTAGAGCTCTTCTCAAATGGTACTCTATGCTGCTTTCCCGCTAGCGATCAGAGCACACCGGCAATGTGGCGTAAAGGGAAGGAAGACCCTTTACCATCTCATACTTGCTCGAGCTCAAGTAAGTAGCCGTAACTAAGATGCCCATATCTCTTGTGCCATAGGGAAGTTGCCTCCTTGGTAGAGACAGACATGGCAACATGTGGAGTAGAGATAGCATCTAGTGCAAATAAGCCGTGCTTATATGAAGCTGTTGCAATCTGCTTACCCTTCCTGGTAATGGTACAACACTTCTTTCCATTCTCAACACGAAAGTTGACAACCATATTTC
Source organism: Wollemia nobilis (assembly GCA_028583015.1). Taxonomy (NCBI): domain Eukaryota; kingdom Viridiplantae; phylum Streptophyta; class Pinopsida; order Araucariales; family Araucariaceae; genus Wollemia; species Wollemia nobilis. The sequence goes on from JAQPPZ010000267.1 coordinate 1,729,351, forward strand.
TGTCCAGGATTTGTGTCACTGACAACAAATTGTTAGCCAATCCTGGAACATAGAGGACTTTGTCAATCTGACACTTGCCATCAGGAAGAGTGACTGAAACTGTACCCTCTCCCTGAACCCTGTAGGTTTTATCATCAGCAATGGTGACAGGTTTGCCCTCCTTGGCCACAAATGATTCAAACCACGATCTGTCGCCAGTCATATGTTTGCTAGCTCCAGAATCGACATACCAAATAGGATCCCTCTGAGTGGAATCTGTGGTAGTCATGAGCACCTTGTGTGCCCATTCAGAATCTGAGTCAGATTCTTCAACAGCAACATTCACCTGGGGTTGCTTGTTTTTATTTTGTGGTTTGTTTTGGCCTTTTTGCTTGTTCTTATGCCAACACTCGTTGGTGTCATGGTTGTCTTTCTCACGGATCTTGCACCACCTCTTCTTCGTTGAGGTTGTTTGCCTTTTCCTTTCGTATCCTGTTGAGAATTTCCTCCTTCTCGAAAGTTGCCTCCTTTTTGCCCATTACCTTTCTTCCTAGAACCCCGCCTGTTGGTGTATAGGGCTGTATTGGAAGAATCATCCTTGTGAAGTTGGCGTGCCTCCCGTTGTTGAAGCAGATTGACCAACTCGATGTAGGTAATTTGTCGTTGAGACACCTGGATGGAGGTTATCAACATATCAAATGAAGAAGGTAAAGCTCTCATCACAAGTGAAATGAGAAGCTTTTCGTCCACAATATCTCCTAGAGAACTCAATTTCTCTTTCAACTCAGACACTCTGCACAGAAAGAGTTCAACTGTTTCACCCTGTCTCAAACTCAGGTTATGAAGTTGTTGTTGAAGATGAAGAATGGTGGATTCATTCTTCCCCTCATAGATGGTTCTAAGGGCATCCCATGCCTCTTTACCACTTGCTTTGTCGCTATATGAGGTTGCACTTCATCCGAAACAACAAACAAAATGAGCACCTTTGCTCTACCGTCTTTCTTGTCAAAAGCTATCTGATCTCGTCGAAGGACCTGTGGATCCTGCTGTTGGTGAAGGCCTTGTTGCTACTCCAGTAACAATATCCCACAAATCTTCCATTTGGAGAATAGCCTTCATCTTATGTTTCCATGGTGTATAATTTGGACCTTTCAATAACTGATGCGGATCAGTCATCAACTTTGCAACAACGGCCATAGTGAAGGTTCCTTATATCACCAAATTGGTCCCCCTTTCGATATACCTTTTGCTAGGCCAATATACCGTACAAAATACCCGCCCTTACGTGAGGGAAACTATAGGTATTTAGAAAGATCAACAAAAATCACCCGCCCTTACGTGAGGGAGACTATAGGTGAGTTTTAGAGATCATACGATACGTGGAACATAAGCGGTACCGAAAGGGAATCGCCTTGTTGATGGCACCTACCATAGAAGATTCTTCTCATGCGTGGGGCGTAACTTCCCCTAAACACTATGAAGAATACTTCGTCAAGATTTACGCCTAAACACAAGTGCGATAAAGGGTAGTGGATGGAGTAAAAAAATGCAAAAATGGCGTACTTATTCCTCCCCGACGATTTATAGAGAACAAGCTCAGACGTCGTTGTAGCAGCTATATTAGGCGATGGATACGATGAGCCAAATCACGACGACTTTACCCGTAAGTGCCGGCGCAGGTATCACAAATACCGAACGCTGCAGTGCAATAAAATTGCACGGATGGGTTTTATATTCCGGGGACTTAGGGAGTGTTTTGATTTTAATTTTTAATGTTATAGTGCAAAAATGAAATATGCAACATACAACAAAAAAAAATTGCCCACAAGAATAACCCACAAGGTGTCGGTCACAATCGAAAATGCACCTTTTACAATTGCCAAATTGCTATTTTTCGAAAAATTACTCACTATCCCCCTTTGATTTTTGAAAAAATATCCCCCCTTAAAAGGCTTTCTTTAACAAAGCATTTTTAATAATTATTATAAATTTAAAATTAAAATAAATAATTTTAATTTATATAGTTTTAAAACTTATAAAAAATAAATTAAAATTAAAATTTTAATTTATAAAGTTAAAAAACTATTAAAAAAATTAAAATTAAAAATTTTAATTAAAAAAATAATAATTAAAAAAAATAACTTTCAAAAAAAATATACCTTGGGGGTGTCGGCGGGATTTGAACCCCCGACCTGCAAGCTCCCTGAGCCTTACCGCACGGCTCACGACCACGTGAGCCAGCGGGCTGATCCGAGAGGATCAGTTGACCAGCTCCTCTTTCAACCCCTCTTTCTTCTCCTCTGCAACACGGTCTCGCGTTCCTCCTCCGCTTCGCAAACGGGCATCTGCTTCTGTTTCGTTTTTTTTCTTTTCCGTAAACAAAATTCTGCCTGTTTTTTTTTTTTTTTCGAAACCCCGCTCTGCTAAAAAAATTTTCGCCAGCCGCGCAGAGCGGGGGGGGGGGTTTATACCCTTCGTCCCAGCGGGAGGGGGCGGCGGGAATTTTAAAATTTAAATTCTCGTCGGGGGATTGGGGGGGTCTCGGGGAGAGCGTCGCGCAGGCGGGGGGGGAAGGGAGGGCGGGGGGGTGTGTTGGAGCGCGCACGTGCGTATTGCGCGTAGCGCTGTCTCCAACAAGGGGGGTGGACCGTCCCCTCCTGCGGACAGCCGTCCGCTCCACGAGGGGCGGTGCGATGTCCCCTCCCGCTACGCGCTAGCGCTACGGGGGTCTGGCCACTCCCCGACGCACCGCATCGGCTACGTCCGCGGGGGTCTGGGGACTCCGCGACGCAGTCCCGCTTACGTCGGCGGGGGCGGGAAGTCTGTGCACTCCCGCGACTGCGCGACGTCTAAAGCAAGGAAGGACGCGCGTCTGCGTCCTGCGGGATGTCCCGCAATTTTTTTTTTTCTTTTTCACGTGCTGCCTGCCTCCTTCTGTCGCGTCTGCGCGACAAAAAAGAAAATATAACTGCACGCGCGCCCTGGTTTCACCTCCGCCCTGCAATCACGTCGCCCAGAAATTTTCGAGTGGCTCTGATGCCATGAAAGAATTCGGAACATTTGATTATTGTATTGCATAGATTAAATAGTGTTTACATATCCGGGAATAGAACACCGGAACTGTTACAGGAACTGCACTCTGTTACGCAGTTGTAACAGTCTGTCTAAGAAATGAAATAAAGACAAAGGTAAGTAGTACGCTAACAGGACTGTGATCTACCTTGTTGACTCCTCTCAAAAGATCGACCTCTCACAAGTAGGGCTTCATTGGTTGAGGGTTCCAAAGACGTTTTCCGCCTCAACTCTTTTGCCAACAAAGCGGCTACCACATCATCAAAAGTTAGAGCTCCTGATGATGAATTACTGATGGTCATCACCAAATGATCAAATGTTCGAGAGGGAACAAAGTAGGGTGATAGCCCTATCCTCATCCTCCATCTTCACATTAACTGAGAACAATTTACTTATTAGGGTATTAAACTCATTTAGATGATCTGCCATAGATGAACCCTCCTTCATCCTTAGGCTATAAAGTTGTTTTTTTCAGAAAAACCTTATTTGTTGCTGATTTCGTCTCATACAACTTTTCAAGCTTCTTCCAAAGGGCTTCCGCGGTCTTTTCTTTAGCAACATTGAACAAGACGAAGTCTGCTAGGCAAATACGGATTGTAGAAACCACCTTCCTGTCCAGTGTTGCCCACTCCTCATATTTCATACTGCTAGGTTTATTTGCGACCCTTTCAAGGCTAGGGCTTGGTCGTTTTGAACCAACAAATCCTCCACCTTCATCTTCCATAGGGCGAAGTTCTAGCCATCAAACTTCTCAATCTCAAACTTGGTTACACCTCCTGTCATTGTTGCAACTCCCACTCGCACAAAATCCTAGGCTCTGATACCAGATGTTAGAAAATATCAAATTACGTGCAAGTAGAAAACACAATAACACAGAAAAAATAGTAACACAAATTTTACGTGGAAACCTTACAATGTGCAAGTAAACCACAGGGTAATGGCAACTTCGTTATTTTATTGATTTCGACAAACTTTACATTCACTAACTGTTACATGCAAGAGGTCATTCCCCTTTTATAGAAAAAACAAAGGAAGACTCCAAAAACTATTCGAACAGTTTCCTTTTCCAAAGGAAGACTTCAAAAAACTGTTTGTTTCCTCTCCCAAAGGAAGACTCCAAAAAACTGCACGTCGAGAAGGATCACAATGAACTATACCACCATGCACCTCTCTGCTGAAGAACATTGGAGATCTGGATATTGACTTATCCTTCTAACACCACATAGAGGTTAGGTTCAATGGAAAGGTTGAGGGCCCTACCCTTGCAATCGAAGACGGATCAAGAAAGTCTTAAAGGAGCATCCTAAGAACACTAGGGTAATAACCTTCTACTTTCACCCTTTCCAACTAAGTGAAGAAAGTAAAAAATCATTGGATGATATAGCTACACTCATAGATAGTGTTATATTTGTAAGACAATGTGTTCCTCAAGGAGTAACTATCAAGGGGTCCTCCCCTTCCTAAATCTTCTTATCCCTTTGTGTAAAGGGCAGCTACTATGCCCACCCCTACTCACAGCCCAAACAATCAAGACAGGCATGCCAAAATCCTTGCTGCAACTAGAGGATTATCAACCCCAAATGGTAGAAGGGTACTTTGAAGTCAGTCCTAGAACCCTCCACTCAGATCTTGCATTGGCTCCTTCACAATAAGGTTGATCCTTTGCATACCAACATAGGCCGCTGTAAGCATTAGCTTCCATATGTGGTCTTCATTAGCTTTTCTACCTCTTTGTTAGCAGATCTTTGTCACATATGGCTATTTATACTAGATTTGCACTATACTTGTACAACATAATGTTACACATGGTTATAGGATTTAACCTTTAGATATTTTTTAATTCAATTTTTTTTACCTCTATGGTTTTCAATACTTTGGGAAATTAGGTCTTACTCATTTGTTTACCCCAAGGTAAATTTGATTTTACTTGGATAAATTCAATTTATTTGTAGATAGAGACTTTGTATGGAAATCATTTGGTGGGAAGGTGTTGACATTCCCACTTTCCACTTAGAAAAAAATACTTTATCCACAGAGCTACAGGTGAGTTATAAGTTTCCCTTTTAAAATGTCTTGCATAACAGTTAAGACTTTAGAACTCCCAATAGGAGGTCCAGGGTTTGAATCCAATTGGGGGTAGAGTTGTACACCATACTTCGGTATGGGTGGATAAACACTTGGATAACTACAATGTCCCATATGACCTATGGGCTTGTGGACATTAGAAATTACTTTATTTTTACTTTAATACAAGTTCTCCTTCTAACATAGCACTTTTTACTTCTCATACCTTATGCGAAAATGGTATAACCTTTCAATGATAAACCTTGAGCTTAATCAGGAAAGTATTATTTTGATGATGTAAAGTTTGTTTTGCCCTCTCTTAAAAGAATGACGACTTTTAAAATTTATATATCCTTCATAATTATGAACTCCTTACAACTTTTATCATATAGAATTTCCTTTGCATTGACCTTCAAATTATTCTCGATCAAGTATATGAAAGACCCCTCTATTTCCTTTACTCAAAAAATACAATAAAATTGTTATGGTACCTAGGGATAGGAATATGGGTATATGATATTATATTGTATAAGGGTATTATGGATAGTTGGCATGGGCCACACATAACCCAAGGTTGATTATATTATAATAATGAGTGGGATAAGGGTTTAGGAGTCAACTCCCCACAGTAGTATTAGAAGATGGGTATATAAAGAAGGGATATTGTCATTGTAATGAGGATCAATCATATGAAGATGGGCAGTTATTCGTAATTTGCGTGCAGTGATTAGGGACTCTCCTCCACCTGGTTGGTCCAAACCCTTGCCTAACAAATGACTCCATCGGCACGGAAGGGGGGTGGCAGATAAGCTAGCTATAGCTTGCTGGAACTGCAATGGTATGATGTGGTCCGTCCTAGGGTCCCTTCTTGATGTGATTGGTAGACATGACATCATTCTTATCTGTGAGACGCACGAGAGTCCCGAGCGGGCCCTTCCAGTTATCTTTGGTTACTTTTGGTGGTCCAGTTTTCGGCAACTCACTCGACGCTCAGGGGTTAGAGGATCAGGAGGTGTTGCTGCTCTTATCAAGGATAAGCTCCAGGGTTCGGTTTCCTTGGTTTCGACTAACCCCCACTCCAGGTTTTTATGGATTAAAATCCTTCGTCACCCACCTCTTTGGGATATCTACATTGCCACCTGTTACTTTCCCCCCACCACGTCCAATTTTGTTTTTCACACGGACGGGGACCCTTTCCGGGATCTCTATGAGGACATTACTAGATACTCGCCTTCGGGGAGATACTTCTGTTGGGAGATTTCAATGCTCGGACCGGACCTATGCAGGTTTCTCTTCATGACCTCACAACCGATGAGATGCAGACTCGAGAATTGGATCTTGAGGACCTTGGTTTTGCTCGAATCTCCAACGACACATAGGTGACTGCTTATGGTAAGCATCTTATTGAGTTGGGTGAAACCAACAGGCTAGTTCTTCTCAATGGTATATCTTGTTTTCCAGATTCTAGTGGGTTTACTTGCTTTCCTCATAGTGGTGGAGCCAGTGTCGTCGACTATGCTATTTCCTCTACCACCCTCATTCCATTCATTTCCCGATTCAACGTCTCTGATCACCCTCCTTCCCTTACCGATCATTCAGTTCTTTCTCTTACGTTATCCACTGTTTCCCTTCCTGTTACTCCTCCCCCTCCTCCCTCCCCTTCAGTCCCTTGAGTCACTATAGACTTTGACTATTATTATTCCTTTACCTACATGGACCGGTTGCGTCATGTTCTCCCCAAGGTGTCTTCTCTTTCCGATGTTTTCGATCGTTCTGCTTGCTTGGTCCAAACTATTTGGAAGGCTGCTTTGGAATCATACCCCCACACTATTCGTCCTCCCCCTCATCCTCGTCCCCCTGGTCATTGCCCCATGAACATCTAGTATGATGAGGAATGTAAGTCTGCCCACCGAAGGTTGAAATATGCCATTTGAAATCCTTCCCAGCCCCATGCCATTTCTCACAAAGACTATAGGATGCTTCTTTGAAAGAAGAAGCGTCTCTTCCTCTCTCGACATCGACTTGATCTTATCCACTCCCTTAAGCAATCTCCTAAATCCTTCTGGCGCCTTATCCTCCCCCGTGATCGGATTACTCATGGGATCGATCTTTCCCATTGGACCATCCATGCCTCTTCCCTTTATACCATCCCAAATTAGCCTCGTATTTTTGTTCCCTCCCCCCCATCTTCGTGCCACCTCTTTTCTACTGGTCTTGTCAGGCAGGCTATCTGGAAACTCTGTACAAGCAAAGCAGCAGATTTGGATGGGTTACGAAGTGAACTTTTGAAGCATGGTATTGACCCTCTTGTTGGGCCCCTTGCTGATCTCTTTAATCTTCGTCATCTGTTTCGGGTTTCCCGAGTCTCGGACTCGGCATATCATTCACCCCATTCATAAGGCAGGTGATCCCCATGAACCCAATAACTACAAGACTATCATGATTGGGCATATCTTTGCCAAGCTCTATGCCACAACATTGGATGTGCTTCTCTCTCGAAGGTTGGAGGAGGGGGGTTTCAGGGCTCTTGGCCAAGCTGGTTTTCGGCAAGATCATCAGACCACAGATCACATTCTAGTCCTCAAAGCTATTATTGAGGAGGCACGTTCCAGGTCCTCAAAGGTTTATTGTTGCTTTGTAGACTTCAAGAAAGCTTTCGACATTTACTTCTTGAGAGGCTTCGATCAATTGGCATCTCTGGGCAGCTTTTGACAGTGGTTACACGGTTATATGAGACTGTGAAAGGTCAGTTTCGCTCCCCTCAAGGGCTTTCAGCCAATATTCTTAGCACCATAGGAGTGAAACAGGGATGCCCCTTTTCGCCGACACTTTTTGGGATCTTTATCGACGAGCTTGAGACTTTTATCAGGGAGAACGCTCACCCAGAGGATGGTTGCCTTCTTCACCATGTGTTGATTTCTATTCTCCTCTTTGTTGATGATGTTGTTCTTTTGGCCTCATCCCCTAAGGGGCTTCAGCGTCATCTGGACACACTTGCCGCTTTTTGTGACTCGAGACAGTTGACGGTGAATCTTTCTAAGACCAAGGTTATGGTATTCAATACTACCAAAGAGGCTCTATCCCATCTCCACTTCCTTTTCCAGGGCCAGGAGGTCGAAATCACAACCTCTTATGTGTATTTGGGGGTTCTTTTCATTGGTCCCACTTTTGGTATGAAACCCGCCGCTCAGGTCTAGGTGTGTAAGGGGTATGCGGCTCTGTCTTTGCTAGAGAGGAATTGCTTCAAGGCACATTTTCAAGATATACCTGTGAAGATGAGGATCTTTGACACTTTGGTCAAGCCAACTATTACTTATGGGTCAATGGTTTGGGACCCCAGTCTTGGCCCGATTGAGTGGTCACGGGTTGAACGAGTGCAGACACTCTTTCTTCGACGATTCATTCGTTGCAAGGGAACAATCCCTCGTTCTATTATTCTGGCAGAGTTTGGGGCTTCTCCTCTCCAGCTTGAGATTATCTTCCTGATTATCGATTATCTTCTCAGGATCCGTACTTTCGGAGATACCCTTGAGGGTTGTAGGCGGTACCCTTACCTTGCCCTTCGCTCCTCGATGGAACTCTCTCCGAGTTCTCGAGGAGGCCGGAGGAGCTGGTATTTTCAGGTTTCTACTCTCCTGGCCAGCATTCAGATACAGATAGACAGGCTGCCCCCTTATTCTTTGGGGGTTCTCCCCCCCTCTCGGCTTACTAAGGAGAAGATGCTCCACGAGATTCGGAAGGATGTTAGTCTCCAGTACACCAGATGCACATGGATCTCTCCTGTTGCCCCTCTTTCCCCCAAGCTGTCTTTCTACCATGAGCACTTCTTACAAATACAAGAGGGCAGAATAGTTCCTCCACAATACCTTCAGCAGAACACAATGCATAGTCTTCGGATCACTATTGGGCAACTCGGGGTGTGTTCTCACCAACTCCGGATTGAGTCAGATCACCATCTTCCGATGGAGGAGCGGATTTGCTTGTTTTGCTCCTTGGGTGAAGTTGAGACCCTGCATCACTTCATTTTTTGTTGTCCCATTTATTATGAGATCCGGGGTAGGTTCCATTGCCTTTTCAGGGACAACTCTCGATGTGTTTCTACCTTCTTTAGATACCCGGACCAGCATTGTCTCGCACTCTTTCTTAGGGAGATAACTCAGCTTCGACGACATAAAAGTTCTCCAAATGGATCTCACCCTCCTCAACATCGGCTCATCACAACATACTTCACCAACTCCGACGGACCAGGTGACTCCGATCAAAAACGCCCCACACCATCCAGTTTGAACAAAAGCAGGGTCACTAGACAGTGCACCAACATTTTGTCAGGGTTCCGAACTAGCAATGGGCAGAGACATATCATGGAATTCTTCAGCTTCGGTACTTCGGCCTCGACTATTAGGAGAGATTAGTTTTTGGGGGATTCTCGGAGCTTGGCCCTCCTGGTCTGCTCCCTCCCCCTCCTTCTCTCTCTCCGTTCTTCTTGGCATGCACTTCTCTCTCGTTGGACTGCAGCCCTCCCCCCTCTGCTCTCCCTTTTCTTTTCTTTTCCCTTTCTCTTTGGCCCGTTTGTTGGGTTTGATCTTGTATTTTTCTTAGTTCTTTTCTTTGTTGGGCTTTTTAGCCTGCTAGCTGGCAATCATTATTGTACTTCTTATAGTCCCTTGGGTCTTATTTTGGCCCACCGCGGACATTAATAATATTTCATTTCATTTCTCTTGTAATAGTCTTGGCTCATGGATTGGATCTCATTGGGAGAAATTGTGGAATGGTTCCTTTCTTAAGGAATAACATTGGTGTTGCCCTACCTTAAGGTTATTATCACATCTTGTCTTGTATGGATTAATTATTGTGGTTGATTTGTTTAACATTTAACATATTATGGATTCTTTTATATTTCTCAGAAGCAAAGGTTTATAACTGTTGCCACATTTTTGCACAGGGGTGCCATGTTTTTGGTTTCTGCATATAGGCTACTCTTTTCCTTTCCTTCTCCTCATTTTCCCCTTTCTTCATTTCTCCCTTTCTCCCTCTTCCTCGCAGTTTCATTCCCTCTTCTTCTTTCCCCCTTTCTTCCCCCAGTAAAACTTCAGCAGGTGTACCTTGAAAAGTTTCTAAGTGTTGGGGCGACACCCGACTTCGCAGCGAAGCCGGAGTGCGCCCCTCAGTTGGAGCGCAATAGGGAACCCAAAGTGCGCAAGCAGGGCGTCGAAGCAGAATCTGACTAAGTGTTAGGGGCGCAACCCGATTTCGCAGCGAAGTTGGGTGCGCCCTTCTTCCTAGGCGCACTAGGGGAACAGTTCATCAGAAAACGGCTAAGTGCTGGGGCGACACCCGACTTCGCAGCGAAGTCGGAGTGCGCCCCTGTTCCAGTGCGCAATCCGAGCAGGGAAGAGAAAGCCAAGCACCAGTGCGACACCCGTCTTCGCAGCGAAGTCGGAGTGCGCCCTTTGACCGGTGCGCAGTTGGGTAAAGTCAACTCAGAAATTTGCTAAGGCAAGAAGGCCTTCCAACTGCATTGTTTTCCTCCTGCGCAACCCAATAGCGCCCGAATTCCTGGCAAAGTTGGATAAGCTGCCTTTCAAGGCACCTTTCAAGGCAGACACGTGTCACACTTCAGCATCCGACAAGTATCCATCTTCGGGGTTCGAGCCAAGACTTGACCGTGCAAGGACAAAGCATGGGCTACACTACCGGCGCCATCTGTCACCATTTAAGCCGATGTGAAGTACCATCTGCCATACCTACCCGCATTCCTGTTGACTGAAGACTCGACCCAACGCGCTGCCACGTAGCTGTACCACATTCAGGGACACCATGTTGCTAGGACAGTTCGGCCCGACAAAAGTCAGCATCAGCAGCCCCTCAGCCGCTCATGTCAGCTACTGTCTTTTCTGGGACTCCGTGCCCATGAATGTAATAAGAGGGAATTTGGGGCTATAAATACCCACCACATTTTCATTGTAAGTGGTGGAAGGGGAATATATTGCTAGGGGACAATTGTAGCTGTGCATTTGCCTCAAATATAAGCATATACTTGGCTTTGCTTACTGTCTTTTATCTTGTATGCTGCCTCTCCTTGTCATTTCTTCCTCATGTTTCTTGTGTCATTGCTTGTTGTTGTACTGAACTCTGGACTCCGGCATTTGGTGACCAAGTATTCCTGGAATGCATAGATAGAGGATACATAGGATAACTAATAGCTGTAGTTTCGATGTACGCTTGTAGATGAATGCTGTTAGTAGTGGTGATTGATTCGTTGCCGTGCTGCTTATTCCCCCCACCCAACTCCAATCACATTTGGAATTCCTTTCTGCATTTTTATCTCTTTCTGTACCCTTTTATCCCTTTCCTGCACTCTTATCTTAACACAAACCCCACAAGAAGCCGGCCTTCTTCGGAGATTGGCACGGGAGGCATTCCTTCCTTCCGGCCTTTCAATTTGGTGGGCGAATTTGGGCGCAATAACAACAAATCCTTTCCTCATGGCGGATTCGTAACCAACAATAACATTTGGTATCAAAGCAACAATTTTGGCAAAGTGGGATTTGTTTTTTGGATTACAGATTTTTGGCATTTGATTTCTAGAATATGTCTCATTTTTTGAGAACCATATCTTTATGTAAAGTTGCCCGATTCAAATGATTCTTGCACTATTTTGTTTAAAATTTGAAGAGCTTGAAATCAAGTGGTCATATGAAGGAATCCAAGTAGTATTGACTGATATACGACCTTGTGAAGTCAACTGTCTAGAACAGGGTAGTGATGATTTTTCAAATCACTTTTTTTTTAAGAAAACTGAAATTGGATATATCTTTCAATTGGGGCAAGCAAATCATCTACTGTTGTGTTTGAAGGAGTTTTTTTTTTTTGAAGTTTAGCTTCAAATCAGTAGGGAGATATATATTTTAATGAAACCCTAGTTCGTATTGTTTTTTTTTATTGGGACGTGAACTCATGGAGTTACAAATATTTTTTGGAGAAGATGATATTGATGTGAGAGAATGGTGGAAACAATTTAAATCCTTGTATTCTATTGATTATTGTTGGAACATTAGGCTTGCTTTTTATTTTCACGAAGAAGCTCTCTCTTGGTTTCAAAGTTTTCTTATAGCCCACAACTATAAACTTACAAAGAAACAGAGAAAGCATTCTTGATTCAATGGAACCCATATAAAAAGATAACTAGGCTCTAGGATGAACAAAGGAAATTAAAAAGAGAGTTGGAAAATTCTAAAAATTGGCAGAAGTAAAAGATAAGGATGATAGTGTGCATGTTGAGGAAACAATACCTTTAGTGTTAGATAGGCCAAACAATAATCAAAAGGATTTGGTTGAATCTAAGAATTCTATTTTGCAGGTTCAAAGCTGAATTCAGAGGGAAAAGATTATTATTTCTATAAATCCTAGCTGTAGGTATAATTTCATTAATAGTGCTTTGGCTAAGAGGTTGGAGGTTCAAGCAACAAAAATTAAAGACATACAAATTGAGGGTGTGAATGTTCATGTTTTTGAAGATTTGAAGATCGCCATGGATAAATATGTTTTACATTTAGATTTTCATGTTATTGAGATGGATAATGTGGATATTATTCTCGGTTATCCTTGGTTGGATTCTTTGGATACTGTTAACATTAATGTGTAAAAGAAGTTCATGAAGTTATGGTACAAAAAAAAAGAAGATAACACTGTAAGATATTTCTCAGCTTAAGGAGCAAAGATCCAAGGAGAAACAAGTAGTTATGGCAGGGGAACAAGTTAAGGAACTAGTAGAGGAATCAAAAGCTAAGTCCACAAAGAGATAGTAGTAGAGTCCCAAGAAGAAGCAATAACAAAATCTAAGGAAGCTTTGTTAGAAGAGCACGTAGATGCATCAAAAGAAGGGCATGTGAGAGAAGAGCTTGAGCAAGAATTTAAATAATGAAACAAAATACTAAAGAATCAAAGGAAATAGAACGTCAGGTTAAGGTTATAGTATATCGCCACCCACACGACCATGAGCAGCAACAATCTTTGAGGCAGGGCTTAGGGCATCAATATTATTATGGATCTACATGGAGTTAGAAAGACATCAAGTATGGCAGTGTTTGGCAAAAAAAACATAGTAATTCTCATAGTTGAGAAAATCTGCAAGAAATCCCGATTCAATTTGATTTTTCCCGATTCATAGGCTAGCCGATTTTTGCCAATTTTTTCCCAAAATTTTCTGATATGCATGAAAAAAGCTTTTTTTCAATGAAAATTTGCATTTTCTTTGGTTTTTTCAATGAAAAAATGCCGATTTTGTCCCCGATTTTTTGCCAATTCCCAATTTTTCCCGATTATTTTCCATGCCGATTCCGATCTGATTCCGATTTTCCCAACTATGGTAATTCTAGATATCAGAGTGGTACATCATCATGGAACAATAGGACCAATCATTAAAAATATTAGAGTAGAGCAACAACAACATGTAGCCAACAGAGTAGTTATGGATATTCAAGTGGCACAATGGCAACTTGGCATCATCACAGACCAACACCAATTTAGATTTCAATTGGATGGAGGGATGATCAAAGACTGGAACCAGTTAACATTGCTTAGCAAATCATATTATCTAGTTTTTTCTCATATTTTGAGGATGAAAGATTTGTAAGGAGGGTGGAATGTTATGGTACCTAGGGATAGGAATATAAGGATACTATATTATATTGTATAAGGGTATTATGGATAGTTGGCATGAGCCGCACATAAGCCAAGGTTGCTTATACTATAATAATGAGTGGGAGAAGTCGGCTCCCCAAAGTAGCATTAGAAGATGGGTATATAAAGAAGGGATATTGTCATTGTAATGAGGATCAATCATATGAAGTATTCTCTTGTACAGTTTTGGCTTGTGGAGCAGATCTCATTTTGGGAGATATTGTGGAGTGGTTCCTTCCTTAAGGAATGATGTTGGTGTTGCCTTGCTTGAAAGGTATTATCACATCTTGTCTTGTATGGATGAATTATTGTGGTTGATTTATCTTATTTTTGAGAAAATCAGAATCAGACAAGAATCGATGTGGAAAAAGAATCGGAAAAAAATCGGCCAAAAAAAACAAAAACGAAGAAAATGCAAATTTTCATTTAAAAATATGTTTTTTCATGCATATCGCAATGAATTAAACATTATGCAAATCAAATATTAATATTATAGTGATACAAGCTTAAATTACGCATGAAAGTGACAAGAAATACAAGCTTAAATTACGCATGAAAGTGACAAGAAATACAAGCTTAAATTACACATGAAAGTGACAAGTGATACAAGCTTAAAGCCTTAAACTACACATGAAAGTGACAAAACACATCTTAAATAATTTTTTTTAATGCATCCAAAAATTCAAATATTCTTGTATTGCTTATACTATAGTAAAGGTATAAATTACAAAACGTGTCATGAGTCATGACAAATACAATGCCAAAATATCTTTGAATGCCTTTGCCCTTTGCCCTAGCAAAAGCTCTAGTCTATCTTTGCCGCTATGCCCATGCCTCTTCTTGTACCTTGTCTACTAACATTCATCCATGGAGAAGAGAGTAACATTCATGTGATAGTGTAATACGAATTATTGCAATAAATTGAATCTTTTATGCCATTTAGTTATAGCCCTTGTAGAGTCAATAAAATTATACCTGGCCCCTTTAGTGGAGGGGATTAGAAGAAACAAGATACAATATTTTTAAAATTATCTTATGAGCATGGAGCAATGGCTTCTTTTCCTATATGAAAGCATTAAAAATTTTAGAGAAGACAACCTCTAATAACAAGAGTCTGTCCCAACTGCTGCTGGAGTTTCTAGAAGTTATGCTGTCTTGTTCTTTCTATATCTGCGAGGAGATTGATTGGGTCCACTTTTTGGGTGGAGAGTTCTTGAAGACTTGTGACTCTTTTGTTGGATATGTATGACTCATTTGTTGGATAAGCACATATAACTTGCTTATTTGCAAAACAGGCTTACTCAAAAAATATTTGTTATACTTGCAAAACTGGTTGATTAAGAACAACAAATATTCAAATTGCAAGAACTGAGATTTCTCATTCCATGACAGAGAAATAAAATGAACATAACAGCATTAAATACATGGATGTTTATGCTTATGAAATATGTTTTATCATTGATTGGGTCCACTTTTTGGGTGGAGAGTTCTTGAAGACTTGTGACTCTTTTGTTGGATATGTATGACTCATTTGTTGGATAAGCACATATAACTTGCTTATTTGCAAAACAGGCTTACTTAGCTTAAATTGGCCATACTCAAAAAATACTTGTTATACTTGGTTGTTGTACATGGCAAAAACTGGTTGATTAAGAACAGCAAATATTCAAATTGCAAAAACTGAGATTTCTCATTCCATGACAGAAATGAAATGAAATGAACATAGCAGCATTAAATACATGGATGTTTGTTTATGCTTATGAAATATGTTTTATCAGAGTTCTCTTTCCAGTTTGAAACAAGCAAAATGAGGCAAAATAAAAAAAACAAGGTATTTATGCCGTTTCCACAACCCATGCTGCCGTGGCCGATCTTTTTGGCAAAAAATTGCAATTCCAATGTAAATTTCCTCAGCAAGGCCAAGAAGCGGCAAAAATCAGCAAGAATCGCAATTTATTGGTGATTTCCTCAACTATGATTTATTTTATATTTAGCATATTGCAGATGCTTTTATATTTATGAGAAGCAAAGGTTTATAACAAAAATCATTGAATCAAAGGAACAATTCTAGAAGGTAAGTGAGGCTGGCCTTTAATATGCCTTAGTGGTCTCATAGATGATATACTGATCTCAATATACCCATACAAACTTGGTTGCATACCAAAATTTATAATTAAAGAAAAAAAAATGATATATCTTTCAATGTATCTAACATTTGCCCTTGATCTGATCAACAAAGACCATGTTTCCTGTGTGTTTTCTCTGACAACACAGAGAAAGAAAGGAAGTCGGGAATTTTTTATGTGTCTTTATAAGCTTACAAGAGCTGAAACTTTATCTAAAAACATTGGATACCTAGGAATATCTTGGCTTCAATCTGCCTCGAACTAGTCTTGGCTCCATTTTGCACAAAAACACAAAACAAATGTCTGGCTTTATGGTTGAATCTAGACTCTGTTTGAAAGACTTCAAGTCTGGATTACAACTATTATTTTGTTTTTGTCTGATTTCTTCAGTCACTGGTCTCTTGTCTCACTATGTTTGATTTCTTCAGTCATTGGTTCCTAGTCTCATGTTAGGCTTCAAACTGCAACTTAAATCTTGACTTTTGAGAATGAAAGCATCCCCACCATGTTCTTTAAATAAATTTTCTGGATCTTAAAGATACCTTATTCTGACACCAACAGCGATGTTGAATTGAAGATATTTATTGAAATATCAAAATGTTTTACATGATGGACCATTCATCATGTTTGGACAGGACGTGTTGATAGGCATGTGTCCTGGATATTCTGTTTTCTAATTAACTAACGCTTTCTTCACATGCGACTATTACTACACAAGACATAACATTAGACTTACTATTAGACTATGACTAGAGACTGTTATATATACATTTGTGATTATTCTTCATATGATTGCCTAGCTTTATGCTTTCTTGGTAAACTTAGGAGGGGGAATGTCAACATCAAAGTTAAAAGTGTGACTTTAGAATGCTAGCTGTGGTGATCCCCTTTGATAGAATGTTGCATTTACGATTGAAAAAAAAAAAAAAACAGAGTGGGCATAATAACTGTAATGCTAAAACAAAAAGAATAAGTGTAAGTGACCCAAACAAGGCTGAAATCATCAGAGTTGAGTGGATTTAAGAGATATTTTTGATAGAGTCAGTTGTGTATATTGAAATCCAAACTTGCACAAACATATCTAGTGATCAGCATGGTATTCACATAAGCTTTGTGATGACTGATGCCCTTTGATAGAATGTTGCATTTAAGATTGAAAAAATAAAAGAATACAGAGTTGGCATAATAACTGTAATGCTAAAAGAAAAAGAAAAAGTATAAGTGACCCAAACAAGGCTCAAATAATCAGAGTTCAGTGGAGTTAAGAAAGAGTTTTGATAGAGTAAGTTGTGTATGTTGAAATTCAAACTTGCACAAACATATCTAGCAATTAGCATGGTATTCACATAAGCTTTGTGATGACTGCTGCCCCACAGTAACCACAAAGAAAAGCACAATTAAATAACAGAATAGTGCCTTTTTCTCTAGATTCTGCTTCTTGTATGATGATATCTTTTATAGATAATGTCCCTTTCTTTTGGTTGCAAAAAAATTCTAATTATGTATAGCATAGGAAAAGTTCTAAGGGGAAAGAATGTTAATCTTTTCATCATCAAAAGAAATCCCTCAGAATTTGTCTTAATAACTCTTAATCTTTGCAAAAATTCAGAAACCCATGCAAAACAGTACCTGGAAAGTCTTATAGAATTGATAGGACTCATAATTGCCTTTGATACTGTTGATAACATTGGCTAGTTGGAATAGAGCATACTTGTCAATCATCGGAAGAGCCTTATAAACAGTAGGATTTTCCAGCTGTAAAATTATAGCAGATTAGGTAAGTGCATGCTTAAATTTTAAAATTTTAAACAGGAAAAAAAAGAAAAGGTAATCTAAGATAACATTCAGAACTACAAAATGCAGTATTCATAGGCCTGGTTTTATTAGTTTAGGAAAAATCATGCTTCACAAGATAAAGGACAGATGATTCTCTCATATTAATGCAGAAAGCTGATGATGAACCTTATGTGTAAAGCATCAAGTAAATGTGCTTGAATAACTTTGTTTCAGTCCACTTGACCTAAACTTCAATTGAAAGCTGTCCAAAACTCTTTCTATATTTTCAGCTATCACAGTTGTATTGATACTTACTTTCCAATCATGAAGATTTGAAAGAAGATATCTCAATGTTCCACGCAGTTTTCTGTATATATCAGACATTTGTTTGAGAATTTGTGGACCAACCATTACATCACCAGAATAATCAACACTTGAGACCCAAAGTCGTAGAACATCTGCTCCATATCCGGGATTCTCCTGCATAGAAAAATAATGTGGGTATGGTATAAGCAAAAACTAAAAACAGAAAGAAGACGCAAGCGATACCAAAATTTCGTCAAAACCTTTTGATTTTTCCCGCCTTCAATTACAGTTTGTGGATCTATCACATTCCCTAGGGATTTGCTCATTTTAAGACCCTTCTCATCCAAGACAAATCCATGCGTTAGAACACTCTTGTATGGTGCCCTTCCTACAAAAACCAGAAAAAAGCATGTGATCAAATCATGGAATATGAGAATCACAACTTACACAATAGACCTCATTCTTGTTTAGGTAAAATAAACACAAAAATATGCATGTCCAATAATTAGAACAGTGCAGCACCTTTAGAGCCTTGTTGCTTCTGTATTGTCCAGAATATAATGACAATTTGCATAAGAGAAACCAAATTAAACCTTGGTGGAAGTTTCATATTGAATAAAATCTTCAACAATCATCTTGAAAACATTTTTTAGAACATTACTGTGGGAATGGCTACTTTCTTCCCTCTGCCTCTGCAGATGTCCTTGGTATAGTATGATTTTCCAAGAATACTTTCTATCAAGATTTTTCTTCAAATATTTTCTCAGACAAACAAAATAAAGAACAAAAGTACATTAAAATCCTTATCACTCAACAAAGTCAAGATTAACAAAGGAAAACAAGCAAAATATATATTGGGAGGAATTGCCCAAGCATACAAATCTTATGACCTTCCAAAATAAACAAAAGGTGAAGACTCAGAAAAGTATGTACTTGAAAATATATGATTCAAGTCATAGCAGTGCCTGCAGCACCCCAAAGATAAGATAAGATAATTCTATTATTGTCCACCGATGGCCAAAGTAGGCCAATGGGACTCATTGAAAAGAGATGTTACATATTGCAATGCATTGTAGTTACTGGTAACCACAAAGAACTACAAAAATAAGCTGAACTAGAGTAAAGAATCTAGTGTAAACTGCTCTAAAGTGGAACACCTGTATGGCTTAAAATTACACCTTGAGGGTTACCCAAAATGGATAAACCAAAACATGCTAAAAGAAATGATTATGAGAGATCTAGAAGTTGAGGTACAACAGAGATAGAAAGGAGCTCCAATGGATCCAAGAGCCAAGATATATCACAGTACTGTACACTAGAACAAATGTAGAAGCAACGTCAAGGACTTAAAAGTATAGAAGATATTGTGTGAGAAACTATCGCTATTAGCCCAACAAAATGCATAACGTGCTCCTTTACTGGATCTACCTTTCAATAAATTTGCTTTGTTCCATTGGAAAACCACCATAGTGGACAAGAAGGGTCTGTCTATGACAAATGTCCAGCATAGTGGACAAGAAAAGACTACAATACAAACCAACATTTTAAGCACAATATGTTGTGATCTAACTTTTTGCTTGTTTGAGTTTTAGATTGCCCTCCAGATGGTTAGACTTGCAATTTTACTCAGACAGTATGATTTATAATAAAGGTTCTCTACTTCCTCCAAACTCTAAAAATCGTTCCCATCACCAATTGTGATTCACAATTCCCCATGTTCACTCTGTATAGAGAACAAGATCAGAGATTATAGAAAAAATTGACAGAATTCTTGGATTGAAAAATCTAGATTAGCATGGAGAAAACAATTTGAAAGAAAAGGGTTGGAGCAAATAAAACTCAGACATGCATGCACACACAAATAAACATGAAGAACAAGGAAATACAATGCACTTTATTGATGCCGTATACTCTCCAGAGATGATTTGACAAACAACTATAAAAATGGGGACTGTCACCCATGCTTAGACTAACTGAGGGTGAGTATTTTTCATGTTGCTTGCATAGTCTAATGATGACAAAAATTGGATGGGGCAGTACACAGTTGAACAATGGCCATAAATGCATCTTTCCTACCCTTCATAACATTAACTAATCAATAAGTGAAATGGATTGAAATTATAATAACATCCACAAATAACCAAAGTAGATCAATAGGAGTCAAAAGTACATGTGACAACAGACATAGCTAAGATCAAGGAAATCCTGGGAGACGAGGACTGAACCTATGCAAACCAGTAAACAAGAGAGGGCAATTCCAATATGTTATACCCTAAAACACATTAGCAACTATAATTTTACACACACAAACTAGCAATTATACAGCCCATTCACTGGCAATAAATTATTTCCGCTTTTGTTTCATAGAATCTTGTGCTTCGTTATCTCAATTTCATTACACTTTCTAGCTGATGATATCCATATTCAGAGAATGCTAGTAATTCTTCTCTACACTAATGACATTGATAGGAGGGAAAAAAACAAAAAAACTATAATACTTGTATCATATAATGCATCTTAAGAATAGATCTCTATGGAACCTTGGATCCTAAGTTATGTCAACTCAAAGCATTATTATCATAACAAGAGACAGTTCACAATTCTCCTACCTCTCGTAGCAACACTAGTTAACAATGAACTCTGAAACCACCCTCTGTGCTGATCACTTCCTTCTAGATACAAATTAGCAGGCCAGACCAGTCCCTTTCTTTTGTCCACCACAGCAGCCCAAGAAGACCCTAGTTACAAGCCAACCAAAACATGAAAACACAGGTCATAGATGAAAAGCAAAATGTGATTCTTAAAGCAGCGATTCTTTGTAATATACTACCATGCTAGATGACTATCTACAATGACATTTCATATTGATGAATCATTTACAATGGTTATGATAGACCAACATCACAATCTAAAAGCATTCAACATGAAACGACCAATCAGTTTTACAACAAGAAAATTGTTTTCTTTAAATAAGCAAATTAATGAATACTGCAGTTGTTGAGCCAGATCTAAACACTAAACATGCACATCAGAAATCGAGCAGGTGTATAAAATAACATTGGCATCTATTGATGGAACTGCTCCCCCATCTACAGGATGGCTGTGTACTTACAAAATTAGTTTTATCTAATTCAAAACTGTTTATTTGCAAAGCAGAATAGCAGCAACATAGATCCAAAATGATGAATTTGTTCTCCACAAAAAAACTACATAAATTCTTGAAAGACACGTATTTGCAGGTAAATACTTGGATAATCAAGCAAAACTGAAAATTACTTGTCATTTTCAAGACCAAAAAGCTTCTTTGATTCACAGTTGCAAACAACATTTAGCTGTGAGGCACTAGTGTGATGACACTAAGGTATTACAGAGAGAACAAAACTGCAATGTACCATTTTCTAAACAAAGAATTATATTTAATGTGAGATGACCATCAACACAATACATTGAAAACTACAAAAAACTCGTTTTGTAGATTTCTAATATTTTGATGATCCTTCAAGAAATCGTGTTTGAAAAATGTACAAGCCAGGAGTTGTGTAAGCATGAGAAAAAGTAGCACAGACACCATTTCAAAAATTACTTGCTAAAGTAAACACAAATGAGGGGTGGACATATGAAGTCCATGTCAAATTGACATACATAAGAACACTGTCAATCACTAACCTTCTTCAGGATCTACTTTAGATAAACTTACAAAACGCTTACAAGAAGGGGGGCATAGGGATGGCACCAGAAAATTTAATAATAATAATAACAACCTGGGATATGCAAATATCAATGCCTTGATAATAAGCAGTACCAAAGATATAACCGAGTGAATATTATACAACTATTGCAACTGTCTAAGAGGAAGTTCTCCACAGAAAGAATAAGGTTACAATCATTAAAATAGATATACCAAAATGCCTAGAATTAGATATATCATATTGAAGATAACCACAATATAAAGCTTATTGAGCTAAGTACATTCCACCACTGACAATCTTCTGCAATCTTGATGCCTTGCTATCCATTTTTTGCTAGCCTTGACATATTTGCTTTTTGTTCCAAGTTATATCTCTAACATAAATCAACACTCCAAATTCTTCTTTCCTTCTCTATGTCACTTGTTAAGTAAGAAAGCTCCTCATTTTAGGACTTACATCATTCTGTGTTTCCATTTATCTTTTATGTCAAATCCTATATGGATTTAATTAAAGAGACCAACTGGCCCTTTACACCCTCCTGCTTGTATTTTTGAAGCATCGTTATATTGACTTGCAGAATGTTCACAAAGAGAGATTGAATGTTGAATGTGAGATAAGGATGAAAATGGACTGCACAGAGAAAAAGTGAGACATGAAAGGCATCACAGATATTCATGACTTTTATCCCTAGTTTGTACAGATAACATGATTCTATTAATGTCAATGGATGACCAAAGTAGGCCAATGAAACTCGTTGAAAAGACCTATTACAATGCACTGTAGTAACCATAAAAGTACAACGAAAATAAGCTCAATTAGAGTTTAGAAAACTAAGGTAAACAACAGTAAAGTGGGACAACTGTATGGCATTAACTTACAACCTTGAAGGTTGGATCCAAAAGGGATAAAACCCTAACATGCTAAAAGTAATGATGAAGAGAGAACCAGCAATCAAGGTAAAGATTGAGAAAAGAGCTTTTAATGTGGATCCAATCACCAATACTGATTTTATGGGATGTAAAGCAGAAGCAGAGTTGTCATTGTCACCAAGCATCCCAACAGGGTCAAGAAGGGATCTAATGATGCTCCCTAAGATAATTGTCAATACAAAGGGGGTCGGGTTGGAAAATCGTGGTAGGACATGGAGTTTGACCCCTTAGGACACTCCTAGCATCCATGGCCATAAAACCAATAGAAGAAAGGAAATTGGTAAGCTGCATTTGTTTGCAACTATTGGGTACATTAGGGGTGGCTGAACCTTAGCATTAGAGAACTATAGTTGTGTCCCAGTGCATGAAAAAAGAAGAAAGTGTCAAAGCCTTAGTAGCCATTCTCATAGGTAGACAAGGACACACAAATTTGTTATTAACATTAAGAAGAGATATAGCTTCAAATGAATGCTCATTACTTTTAATAGCAGAGATGAAGTGAAAGAATGAGGTCATTAGTCGAGTGGTGGTTGATCTCCCTTGGAATAACTGATGTTGAAGAGTAATAGCTTCTCAAAGGTACAAAGCAAAGCATTTTTGGTAAGGATAGCTGAAAAAAGTATCAACAATCCACTTGAGTCTCTATACAGGCAATAGTACCTCCCTCAAATCTCATAATAAATAGGGAACCTGAAGATGAAATGTTCTTTAGTATCACTTCATGGGGAGAGCAAAGATGAGATGTCCCATCTTCCTGAGGAATATGGTGATTTGTCTCCACTCGCAAGATGTGAGCAAACTCTAAGCTAACCAAAAGGAATCCTAAGGTTGTGTGTCCAATGTCATTGGATACAATCAAGATGAGTAATAATGTCATCCTCACTCCTCATGAAATGTTTAGTGTCGAAGGCCAACATAGGGCTAAGATGCTACAATGGGCTGACCCAAATGATCTAAATATATTGTAGATAAACATCATCTCTAATTGCTTGATGAATCACCTTCTTATCTGGAAGAAGGCCAAGAGGAACATTTAAAAAATATTTGAATGGAGGTAACCAATCTATGGGGATGCCAACTGAATGAAGAATATAAACAACTTTTCAATATCATCCACAATGAAGACCAAAAGCGCTCCAGAGGAAATCCATTCTGACAAAAATGCCAAATATGATCCGCATGCATGTGGTCTACAGGCAAGGACACCACTTGCATTATCGGTGATGAGACCCGGGTTCAACCCCCACGGCGGTTGTGTATAAGAAGTATTGATCAAAAACAAAAATGCCAAATATGGGTCTCTCTCCTGGCCTAAGTGCGGTCACGCATGAATCTAAGGCAATGGAACTGGAAAACAATTCTGAAGATGCTGCCAAGGCAAAGAGGATGAGTACCAAGCTCATCCTCAACAATAAATTGTGGAAGTGTTCTTTTACATTGAATAAATCGCTAAGGCAAAATAGTTTGGACCCCATCAATGTAATCCCAGTCAGCATACCCTAGACTTAGACCCTATATTTTAGATCCATAAAGGATCATGGGTCTGATAATACAATCAAACAGGTGCATCTTTGTAGGTATGTCTTGCAAGTGCTTTTGGAGACATTGGCATTCCAAGACTCAAAGAGATGTATCCCTTGCAAATCCATGACTATTAAGCTGGCCAAATTTAAGGGAAGGATCTATATACTGAACCCTCAAGTATGTGTAAGAGAAATGGAGATCTCAATTCACTCACCTTTATAGGAGACATGAAACTTAGAAAGGGTAATTGTTGATATGTTGAAGATCATCACATTAGTCTTCCTAGGGTTGATTACTAGTTGTTTTAAGTCATAGAAGCGAGCAAGAGCATCCAACTATCTTTGCAGGTCCTTGGGAGTATGAGCAAGATGAACTAGGTCATCTGTGAAAAGCAATATGGCTGCCAAGAGATTATGTGTAAGGCAACCATCCTGAAATGTGTGTTTTCACAAATAAATTCTTCAATTTCATCAATGTAGATCCCAAAGAGTGAAGGAGAATGAGGACATCCTTGTTTGATGCCAATGGTGCTTTGGACATCTTGTGAGAGAAATGACCAACTACCACCTCACATAGTCTCTTGATGTCAGTGATAAAAAGCTTCAAGATGCTGACATCATATAGTCTTTGAAACAAAAGATGCTTAGGAACAGTGTCAAAGGCATTTCTAAAGTCCACAAAACAACAAAAGAATATAGACGAGTATTGATGAACCTCCTGGATTATAGCCCTGAGAGTGAAAACATGATCAATAATTTGATAATCACTTTCAAAACCGGTCTGCCCTCTTGCTCTAAACTTGCCCTGATTTAGTAGTTCTTATAGATTCATGTTCAAAATTGAAGCATAAAGCTTAGCCAATTTGCATCCAATCATGATAGTTCTATAGTTATTCGAGTCTAAATAGTCTTTAGAATTGTGGAGGGGATTGCGAAGAGCTACAACATCATATTTTAGGAACTTAGCCTAGAATCCTTCAAAAGCGGCAGCCTCACTACAGCATAATTTATGTATAGCTCTTTTGATGCTCCTTGAAGAGAAGAAGTGACATGGTGTAAGAAGTGAAGAGATTTGAATGGTACACTGTCCGAGGATATCATATATAGAATTAGGATGGGAGACCTACAATTGGATATTGATCTATAAGGGAGAAGGCCGTTAAAGAAGTAGAGTGCGACGAAAGGCTTTTGGAGAGTAATGAAGAGCATCTAGAAGCTCACAACATATAGCAACAAGAAACTGTCATTTCTTACTTCAAATGTGGCATTATATTCCCCCCCAGTGGAAGATATAGCTGTAGGCTCATAGATAAGAGCAAATCAGAGCTTCCAATGCATTGACTTCTAATCTTCATCATACCAACAATTCATTGCGCAAGGACTAGTGCAACAAACAAGATTTGGCAAGGAAACGATAAGGTCTGCAATGAGGAAATGAAATATGAACAGCAGAGAAGTTGTTGAATAAGGAAGATAAATCAGAATTTGCTTGAGGCTGCAGCAATTAAACAACCCCTTCAAAACGACAGAAGTGTAGAGCCTCTTTAGAATGAAGGAGTACCACTCCATCCACATAGTACATTGACTCCCAACTTGGCTTTTGCATCCCAATTTCCTCTATGATGTCCCTTTAACCCAACATCAAAATCAACTTCCGTAAATCGTAACTTCATGTCATATTTTTTGTGGTGAGAAACACACAGAAAGAGGGGTTTGAAAATCTTGCATTAGCCGATGAACAATGAAGGGAAAACTCTCAAATCCCCATTCGTTATGAACAAGTACAAATTGTTATGGCAACAAAGTATCTCACTCAATTGAACCACAACCCTTGCTTTATAACAAAGTAAAATAAGGTTCATTATGGACAAACTGCTGAAGTATTTGTAACCTGATCTTATCAGGCCAAGGCCGAAAGTGTTAAAGAGTGCTTATGGGCACTAGTGATGTAGCCTACGTGCATTCCTCATGTAAGCTTGCAGGCAAGTGTTTATGTAAGCCTACGGGCATTCCTCAAGTAAACCTACAGGCAAGTGTTTATGTAAGCCTACGAGCATTCCTCATGTAGCCTATGGGTACCACTTATGTAAGCCTTCATACATCATCTATGTAAGCCTACGGACAGTTTTAATGTATTCACCCTTAGTGATATTGGTTAAACCACTTTTGTGGTTAACCTTGATTAAAGGGTTTAATACATTTATTATATTGTAATTTAACCTTCAAGTCAGGTTATGTTGGTTTGAGGTTAGTATCTAATTGGGGATTTGGTATCACTCTAAATACCCCCCAACAACTGATCCATTGTATCGATTTGTGATATGTGATATCGTGGGGGTGCCCGCTTATTCCTTCTATCTATTCGTGTTGTTCTATCTATGTGATATCGTGGGAGTGCTCGCTTATTCCTTCTATCTATGTATGTTGATGCCATAGCATTACTTCATCTTGAGCATATCCAGAAGTTGTTGTTGTTGCATGGTTTGTCACCGTATCAGTGCACAAACTATATAGGGTCCCATAAGATTTTGCTTTTGCTACTACTAGGGCTCCTCTGAAAATTCTGCAATAATTGCTATCGAAAGTAGTAAAATACTCAAGCTTATCAATCATCTTGATTGAGAGCGAATTCTTCCGTAAATCAGACACATCGTACATCAGACAACATCCTTTCTATGCCATCATCCAACATGATCCTAATGTCCCCTCTTTCCACAATTTCAAAAGGATGATCATCACCCAACTAGACAATCCCACCAATATAGGGTTGATATTTGACAAACTAGTCTCTATGTGGAGACATGTGGAAAGATGCACCCAAGTCCAAAACCGAAGTATATAAAACAGATTTGTTGTTACTGGCCTCACATGTTGTTGTTTCTACTGTATTGGCCTCAGCTGATGGCTGATTCTGCTTTTCACCATTCTTTTCCTTTTTCAGATGCCAACAATCCTTCGAGTGCCCTGGCTTCCCACAATGTTGGCACTTCCCTTTCAGCTTGCGTCCTCTTGACTTAGATCTGGACTGTGATCTACCTTGTTGAATCCTCTCAATAGATCGACTTCTCATATCTAGGGCTTCATTGGTTAAGGGTTCCAAAGACGTTTTCCGCCTCAACTCTTCTGCCAACAAAGCGACTACGACATCATCAAATTTTAGAGCTCTTGATGATGCATAGCTAATGGTCATCACCAAATGATCCCAACTGTCCGAGAGGGAACAAAGTAGGGTGATTACTCTGTCCTCATCCTCCATCTTCACATTAACCGAGACCAGTTTATTGATTAGGGTATTAAACTCATTCAGATGATTTGCCACAGATGAACCCTCCTTCATCCTCAGGCTATAAAGTTGCTTTTTCAAGAAAACCTTATTTGTTGTTGATTTAGTCTCATATAGCTTCTCAAGCCTCTCCTAGAGGGCTTTCGTGGTCTTTTCTTTAGCAACATTGAACAAGACAGAGTTTGCTAGGCAAAGACGAATTGTAGAAACCGCCTTCCTATCCAACTTTACCCACTCCTCATCTGTCATGTTGCTAGGTTTATTTGCAACCCCTTTCAAGGCTAGGGCTTGGTCGTTTTGAACCAGCAAATCCTCCACATTCATATTCCATAGGGCGAAGCTCCTACCATCAAATTTCTCAATCTCAAACTTGGTTACACCTCCTATCATTGTTGCAACTCCCACTCACACAAAATCCTAGACCAAAGAGTTTTCAGAGAACCTGGATCTAATACCAGATGTTAGAAAATTAAGAGCAAGCAAGCTAAAACAACAATAAAACAATACACGAGATTTATGTGGAAACCCTACTGTGTGCAGGTAAAACCATAGAGCAATGATAGCTATTATTTTTTATTAATCTCAAGGAACTTTTTCACATTCGCACCCTTTCTTCTCTATTTACAAATGAAAGGGGTCATTCCTTTTTATAGGAAAACAAGAGAAGATTCTAGAAAAGTCGAGGTACATCCAAAACGCGCTCATTAACAACCACATTTAGTTAATTGCCGTTTATATTAATTGCAAGGGTCCCGTGTCGTACAGTTGTATGGTCGTCTGTTTCGCCTCGGGGGCATGTGAATCGCACGCGAGAAAGGATCGCTATAAGTTGCACCACTATGCTGAAGAACATCGGAGATCTAAATATTGACTTCACCTCCTAACACAATTTACTTCTCTTTTGAAATTCCACATCTGAGTCAATGGTAGTCACCTCTAACTATGTTCTAATTGTATGAGCATCTAAACAACTTCTTGTGCATCCATGGCGATGCGCTCTAGCTCCTCAAATATAATCATGTTTTCTTTATCTTTTGCTTATCATTTGGAGCTTTAACTTTCCTCAAAATTCTTGAAAAATTCACAATTCTTTACTTTGTCTTGACTCGCATCATTTTGACATCCTTACGCGAAATGCCCACAAAGATGAAATCTATGGCACTAGACAATAAGTATGAACTCGGTATCACACTTGATTTGTCTTCCTCTATTGCCTTGATAGTTGTCACAAAATGAACCACCAATGGTATGTCTCACTCGACTAATCTCCCTCTATGGCACGTGCACCTAACCAGTGTTCTTAAATGTCAAGGGGCATTCCTTCGTCAAATGTGCTTTCTTTCGACAATTATTGTAGACTTTATATTTTACTTCTATGTTCTTGGATCTTGAGTCTTGTTCAATATTTTTTCTTCAAACAAGTACATCATCTCATTATGGACAACACATAGCAACATTCTTGCTTTATCATGCTCGTTCTCCGTGTCACTCATTCTCAAAGTCATAGCTCTTGTTGCTTTCATCTTCAAAGTCACTCTCGAGCTAACTTCTCAGCTCCAACATTTGGATGATATCCTTAAACCATCCTTTGAGTTGCCATGTATACATTTGATGACACTACCTGAAGACACTTACATACAATAAACTCTGTTTAAACAAGAATGCCTCATAACCAATGTGGCATAGTATAATGAACACCCCGTCCCTCTACTACACTTCTCTGTTATTTTGCATGTATTGTTTGTGGTCTGATTTTTTTTGTGAGTTTGTGTGGTTGATTTGAAAGTAATTGCAAATTGATAACAAGCAATAGTTGGAAACAAGAACAAATTTTATTTCAATTCATGATAACTGAAAACAGATACAAATTTGCATATTTTCCTAACCTGATTACGAACAACAACAAATCTGATACAAAAAGCAAGTCTGGAAATGTCTCATTTGCTACGATTTTCCTTCTTCATTCCTCCCAATGGCCCTTCAATGAGTGCAGATTTCAAACCGAGGTTGGTTGCTCCACATGCAAGTCTGAACCCAACCAAAACTGCTTTCAAAAGACTGTTGCTAATTAAATCTGCTAACCCTCTGAACTGTACAACCTGCAAATCTGTACGACAGCCCTTAGAAATTCAATATTCCTTCAAAATCAACGTAGGAATGCTCAAAAAGGGGTGCTTGGCAAAGGCAGATTTAACTGTAAATACCCACAATGAAACCCTCACCAAATCCATAGAATATGAGCAAAAAATGGTATGGTTGGCCTGCTTTTTTCCCTCAAACTTCAGCAACTTCAAAATGGATTGAGACCCATTTAAATTACCATTGAAATAATGAAACCCAGAAGCTCTGATCTTCAATCCAGTTGATTTCAGTCATAGGCAAAACCTGATCTGCCACTGTTATGCTCTGATAATTCCTCTACAATTGAGAAATTCAATCCTTCAGCTA
Source organism: Wollemia nobilis (assembly GCA_028583015.1). Lineage (NCBI taxonomy): Eukaryota > Viridiplantae > Streptophyta > Pinopsida > Araucariales > Araucariaceae > Wollemia > Wollemia nobilis. The sequence goes on from JAQPPZ010000267.1 coordinate 1,759,228, forward strand.
GAGGTGATTTCTCACACCTAAAACTGGTCCAATCCTGCTGAGAAATCACTCCCAACAAGCCCTTTGATCTTCTATCGAAAATCCCTGTGAAAAGCTCAATAAAAATTCCAAATTCTCCATACTCCAAATGAGCTCCAAATTGCCATTAAATAGAAGAAAGTTGCCTTTTTGGTTTAGGCGCCACTTTGAGGTTGCACATATAATTCTTTTAATTATTCATTAATGTCACTTTATGACATTAAAGTGGACCCCCTTGTCCTAGGCGAATGACTTTAAGTTATAACTTAAAGTTGAGTTACTTTATATTTTTAAGTTATAATATCATATTATAACTCAACATTAAAACATAAACACTTTTCAAACCTAGCGACCTTCCCTTTGGTCAACACCTACAAATGGAAGAATTGAACCTTCTGAATGATGGGATTCTCGTCGAACTGAGTCCCTAACCAAACTATTTAGCCTAGGGGACCCCTGTGACTAGGCTAACAGGTCTCTGCTCCGTCTACCGTAGAGAAGGGGTCATTACAGTCTCCCCTCCTCGAAATTGCTTGTCCTCAAGCAATTGGAATTTTGGAGTCTACAATATAGCATCGCCCTCCCAAGTGGCATCTTCCTCAGGTAAGTTCCTCCATTTGATCAAATATTCTTTTATAGTCCTTCGCCTGAGGGTACACTCTCTCTGCCCAATCACTGCCTCTGGAATTAACACCAACTTGCCCTCTTCGTCCAGAGGTGGTAAATCTATCGAGGGTGTGACATTGTGTCCCAATGCCTTCTTGAGGCGGGAAACATGGAACACATTATGCACTCTACTGCTCTCAAGTAGCTCCAGCTCATAGGCTACCTCACCCACACATCGTAAGACTCTGAATGGGCCATAAAATCGAGGCTTGAGCTTCTCAGCTCCACTCCTCTTTAGTGATGACTGCTTGAATGGTTGCAGTCTTAGATAAACCATGTCATCTATCTCAAATGAGTGTTCGATCCTCTTCTGATCAGCATATTTATTTTGCTGCTCCTGTGCCTGTCTGATGTTCTCTTGCAATGAACGCATGATATCCTGTGCCTCCTACAGAAAATCCTTGGCCCTGGGGACCCGACTGTCACCTAAAACCAAATCCATGAAGCTGGGTGCTTCATACCCGTACAATGCCATAAATGGTGACATCTTAATCGACATGTGATAGGATGAATTATAACAATATTCCCCCATATGCAACCATCTAACCCATGCCTTCTGCTGTCCTGACACATAATTCCTCAAATATCCCTCAATCCATTTGTTGACAATCTTTGTCTGTCCGTCAGTCTGAGGATGATAACTCATGCTCGGTGTCAGCTCTGTCCCACACAATCTGAATAGCTCCTACCAAAAGAGACTCATGAATTTACTATCTCGATCACTGACAATGGTCTTAGGCAAGCCATGCAGTCTAAATATCTCCCTGAAAAATAGCTCAACCACCTGAGCTGCTGTGAACCCTGTGGTGATGGCGAAGAAATGGGTATACTTCGTGAGTCTGTCTACCACCACATACAAACAATCCTTCCCCTGCGCCTTGGGAAGTCCAGTAACAAAGTCCATGGATATGCTCTCCCACTTCTGTGAAGGAATGGGGAGTGGCTGGAGTAAACCGACAGGGAGTGTATGCTCATATTTATTCTGTTGGCACATAGAACACTCTCGGATGTATTGCAAGATATCATCCTTAAGCCCTCTCCACGCAAACCTCTCCCTGATCTGCCTGTAGGTCTTGTAGTAGCCAGGGTGTCCCGCCATAGGTGTATCATGAAGAAGTCTGAATATCTATCTCTTGAATTTGGAATCTGGTGTGATCCAAATTTTGCCCTTATAATAAATCACCTCATCCCTGATAACATACCTATCATCGTCCTGTGTACCATCTAAAATCTTATGAGCAAACTCATCTTTAGCATAATCTACTGTGAGCTTGGGCCTCCAATCCTCAGAAATATCTGTTAATGAACACAAGTGGGGGCGTCTGGATAGTGCATCGGCCACGACGTTCTTCTTTCCTTTGACAAATTCGATGTCAAAGTCATAGGCCTGTATCTTACTGATCCACTTCATCTGCCTGTCATTGAGATCCTTTTGATTCAAAAAGTATCTAAGGCTATTGTGGTCAGTTCTAACAATAAATCTTTGGCCTACCAAGTACTGTCTAAACTTAGCCAGCGCATGCATGATGGCTAGCATCTCACGATCATACACCGAATAACTGGTCTCTCCTCCCCTCATTTTTTGGCTCTCAAAGGCTATCGGATGTTTGCTCTGCATCAAAACTGCTCCAATACCTTCTCCTGACGCATCACACTCCACCTCAAAGGGTTTGGTGAAGTCTGGTATAGCCAAGATAGGACAACTGCTCATAACCTCCTTAAATCTATCAAATGCCTGTTGTGCCTTATCTGACCATTGAAATGCACCCTTCTTCGTCAAGTCTGTCAAAGGTGCTGCCAACTGCAAAAATCCTTTGACAAATCTATGGTAAAAACCACACAAACCAAAAAACCCCTTGAGCTGTGTAAGGGTAGTCGGAGGTGGCCAATCCAGTATCGCCTGTACCTTCTCAGGGTCCATCCTGACTCCTTGAGCACCGATGATATGACCTAAGTATAATAACTCGGTCATTCCAAACTCGCACTTAGTCTCTTTAGCAAAAAGAGACTCTGCCTCCAGAATACTTAGCACCTCATCCAGATGCCTCAGGTGCTCCTCCCATGTGCGGCTATAGATAAGGATATCATCGAAAAATACCAACACGAACTTCCTCAACTGCCTCTGAAACACCCTGTTCATCAAAGACTGAAAAGTGGCAGGTGCGTTGGTTAGCCCAAATGGCATAACCAGGAACTCGAAATGCCCATAATGGCATCGAAAAGTAGTCTTCTCCACATCTGATTCCCTCATCCTGATCTGGTGATACCCTGATCTCAGATCTATCTTGGTGAAGTAAACTGCACCGTGCAACTCATCCAATAGCTCATCAATGCGTGGTATTGGGTATCTATTTTTAATTGTCTTTTTGTTCAATGCCCGATAGTCGATACACATACGCATTGTACCATCCTTTTTCTTAACTAATACCACAGACGAAGCAAATGGACTCTTGCTTGGTCTGATATGTCCCATATCGATCAAGTCTTGGATGGCCTTCTCTATCTCATCCTTATGTCACTTCGGATGATGATAGGGAGTAATCATGATAGGGGTAGTACCCCCCTCTAGTTCTATGATATGTTCAGTCCCTCTATCCGGTGGTACTCCTGGTGGTATGCTGCTAAAGACTTTGCTATGTTTGGTGAGCAAAGTCTGAATGTCTGGATGATAACTTCATTCTTTTTCCTCGGTGGGTGCAGGTAGAATAACACAGTGGGCTGCCCACTCAACCTGGTTATGTCTCATAAGTTTCTCCATCCTTTTAAATGAGACAACATGAGCTTCACCTGATGACATTCCTCTCAACACAACTCGTTGTCCATTTGCCTCAAATTTCAACTCCATTTTCTGGAAGTTGAAAGTTATCTCACCTAGAGTTTTCAGCCACCGAATACCCAATACTACATCCAAGTTCTTTGTGCTGACCACAAAGAAATCTGCACATACCTCATAATTTCCCAAAGTAAGTTTCATCTGTGGCACCTTTCTGGTGCAAGAAATGGAGAAACCATCTGCAATTAGGACTTTGAATTCATCTACTTCCACTGTCTCCAATTTTCTGTGTGCTACCAGTCCCTCATCGATAAAATTGTGTGTGGCTCCTGTGTCTATTAATGTGACCACACGCTGCCCCTGTAAAACACCTCGTATCCTCAAAGACTGAGCTCCATGTACACTGTGAAGGTGGGCAAGAGTATTACTACCTTTTTCCTCTTGATTTTGCCTCTCTTCTGGTTCTTCTGCAACCTGTTCACCATCGTTGTCCCCACTTTCTGATTGTTGATCAAAAATTTCAGAACTAATTTCATCATCTGTATAATACTCAATCAACTGCAATTTTCCCTTAAATTCACATTTATGTGCAGGTGTCCAAGGTTTTTGGCAAGTGAAACATAGTCCTTTTTTTTGGAGCTCCTGAAGGGTGTTGGGGTCCAATTTTTTGAATGTCCCCCTTTGTTGATCATTGTCTGTTTTGAAAAGTTTTTTATCTTTCTCCTTTTTGATGTCCTTTCCTTTGAATTGATTGAAGTCTTTTCCTTTGTATTGACTCTTTGACTTAGCGGAGGTGACTTCCATGTCTCGAGCTTGCCTAATGGCATCATGCAGGGTAGTTGGGTTAAAAGCTTTGACCCAACCTCTCAAAGGTTCCATCAGACCATCCATAAACAAAACCACCAACCGTCTTTCGGACATATCTGTAACCATGACAGATAACCTTTGGAATTCAAAAATGTAAGAGTCAACTGAGCCCCATTGTTTCAAATGAGTCAACTCTTTGAATTCCAACTCCTGTTCTTTCTTATCAAATCTATGTTGGAGTCTCTCTGTAAACTTCGCGTATGTATCCACCCTATCATGTCCCAAGGTGTGCATGTCGTGGTGCCACCAATCATGGGCAACACCCTCCAAATGTAAGGTACAAAATTTTATGGCATCATCTTCAGTCATCTGGTTCAGCTGCAGATACGTGTCCATCTTCTGGACCCAAGCCTTGGTTGTCATCTTGCCAGACACATCAAAGAAAGGAATGTGGATTTTGCCAATATTTTTCTGTATCTCCTGGCGTCCCTGTGGTATCTGATGTGCATGCTCTCCTTGACCCTGTTGGCCATGATGAATAGGCCTTCCCCTATTCCTAGGAGTTTTCCTATTACGAGTGTCCACATAATCCCGGAATGACATAAGGTCATGAAATTCAGGACCAAGCTCGTCCCACTCCTACCTGTACTGCCTATACTGATCTACTACTGTAGGTTCTGGCTCTTCCTCAACTGGTTGAGGAACAATCGGCTCTGAACGTGGTAGGAATTTGGGCATGAATAGCCCTCTTTGTCCCAGTAGCCCTCTCTGTCCCGGTAGGCGTACCTCCCCTGTTAGCTACTGACTCCTCATTACCCGGTCCTTGTCCTGTATTATTTTGTTCATTTTGTGGGCCTTGTGCATTAACCAAAATATTAATCCCATGCACCTGCTGTGTCATCAATCCGACTAATTGTTCCAAACTGTGTTGCATGTTATGTTGCGTCTGTCTAATATCCTCTGCCATCTTCCTTTCTATTTCATCCTGATTAGTTCTATCACCCATAGCCACTGATGAAGATGTACCTATGGATATACCCAATACTTCAGTAATTCCCTGTCCTAGAGGTGGTTTAGGCCACTACTTCTGCCTATGCTGCCAATCTAAATAATCTTGCTCTACTTTTTTCTTCTCTCTTTCCAAAGCACGTTTTTCCCTTTCACTCATGACATGTTTTTTCCCACAGGCTGGCAGGAATAAGTGGCTCTGATACCACTATAATGAACACCCCGTCCCTCTACTACACTTCTCTGTTATTTTGCATGTATTGTTTGTGGTCTAATTTTTTTTGTGATTTTGTGTGGTTGATTTGAAAGTAATTGCAAATTGATAACAAGCAATAGTTGGAAACAAGAACAAATTTTATTTCAATTCATGATAACTAAAAACAGATACAAATTTGCATATTTTCCTAACCTGATTACGAACAACAGCAAATCTGATACAAAAAGCAAGTCTGGAAATGTCTCATTTGCTACGATTTTCCTTCTTCATTCCTCCCAATGGCCCTTCAATGAGTGCAGATTTCAAACTGAGGTTGGCTGCTCCACATGCAAGTCTGAACCCAACCAAAACTACTTTCAAAAGACTGCTGCTAATTAAATCTGCTAACCCTCTAAACTGTACAGCCTGCAAATTTGTACGACAACCCTTAGAAATTCAATATTCCTTCAAAATCAACGTAGGAATGCTCAAAAAGGGGTGCTTGGCAAAGGCAGATTTAACTGTAAATACCCACAATGAAACCCTCACCAAATCCATAGAATATGAGCAAAAAATGGTACGGCTGGCCTGCTTTTTTCCCTCAAACTTCAGCAACTTCAAAATGGATTGAGACCCATTTAAATTACCATTGAAATAATGAAACCCAGAAGCTCTGATCTTCAATCCAGTTGATTTCAATCATAGGCAAAACCTGATCTACCACTGTTATGCTCTGATAATTCCTCTACAATTGAGAAATTCAATCCTTCAACTAGAGGTGATTTCTCACACCTAAAACTGGTCCAATCCTGCTGAGAAATCACTCCCAACAAGCCCTTTGATCTTCTATCAAAAATCCCTGTGAAAAGCTCAATAAAAATTCCAAATTCTCCATACTCCAAATGAGCTCCAAATTGCCATTAAATAGAAGAAAGTTGCCTTTTTGGTTTAGGCGCCACTTTGAGGTTGCACATATAATTCTTTTAATTATTCATTAATGTCACTTTATGACATTAAAGTGGACCCCCTTGTCCTAGGCGAATGACTTTAAGTTATAACTTAAAGTTGAGTTACTTTATATTTTTAAGTTATAATATCATATTATAACTCAACATTAAAACATAAACACTTTTCAAACCTAGCGACCTTCCCTTTGGTCAACACCTGCAAATGGAAGAATTGAACCTTCTGAATGATGGGATTCTCGTCGAACTGAGTCCCTAACCAAACTGTTTAGCCTAGGGGACCCCTGTGACTAGGCTAACAGGTCTCTGCTCCATCTACCGTAGAGAAGGGGTCATTACACATAGACATTTGCAAGTGTGACATTCATTTACTTATGTGTTAAATTGTTTGCCTACAATGATTTGAGCTAGGAAGCAAGTGAAAGAAGGGCGAGCAATCAACCATAGGAAATATGCCATCAATCCCATCTATCATCCAACTGAGCCTTGCCTTCAAGTTGTATCATCCAAGAGCCCGAGTGAGAGGATATCATCATAGAGTGGGAGTTGGAGACTATTGATCAAGAACTAAGACACCTTGTCATTGGTCACCAAGCTTGTTAGTTAGGCAAATAACAAATTAGTTGAATCAAGCATTAGAATATATTGATAATAATCAAAGGTTTATATAACATTAGGTTAGGCTATGAATAGCCTAATAGATTGCCCCACCTGAAAGGTAGCTTAACGCGTATTAGGTTGCCCCCCTAAAGGTAGCTAACCACTTAGGAAATAACGCTAACTTACTAACAGCTAACTATGTAGTCAATTTGACTACGATGACTAACCTACTAACCAAGATAATATCCAGGTCAATAGTAAAAAGTAAATACTAGTGGTAAAAATTAACAAACTACTTTTTACCATGCGGTAAATTAAATTTACCTAGGTGAATCTTACAAATTACCAAATAAGGTAATAATTTATAGTTATTGTAGCATAGTAACTCTAACAAAGCTATCCAATAAGGGCCCCAAGCCATATAGCAAGTGAAACATACAATAGAGAGGAGCAAAACTAGGTAGGCTATGTAGGACATAAAGCATTGTGTTAGGAAAGGATTGTACGAAAAGAGGAATAAATCGAGAGCTTTGTCCAAATTCTTTAGATAGGCCAAAGAGAAGACTAGAGCAAGTGAGAATTAAATCAACGAAGGATGTCATTATTACCTACCAGCACGCTGACAACCCTTCTACCATTGATGTCATCAACAACTAAAATGTCAACAATAGAAAAAGGCTTGATAATTGTAGTTCAAGCAATTTTGACCAAGGCAAAAACTGCATGATGGCAATTATTCCCAAGGTTTACCAAGAACTAATCTTGGGAAGGGTGTGAAGGAGTCATTAGCAATTCTAGATTCACAAAGGTTAAGAGATGAGCCCCAGTGAATATTGCATACAATACAAGGGATTGAGCTTCCAACTTTCAAAAGATTCCAATACAAATGTCATCCCCATCAAGGCACATGAAAGACAAGGACGAGTATCCACAAGATACTCAAACAACATTTGTACAGCAAGAGAACATACCCTATGATTCTTGGAAAACAAAATCATAGGATCTCCATCTTAGCAAGCAACCAATTCTCTTGCACTCAGTGGCCAAGTATCCCAATACTACTTATATTCTTCTTTCAAGCAAACATAGTCTATCCTATTGCATTCATATAATGTTAGGATAGTGCAAAGTCAGGCATGTGTAGAATTCTTTGTCAAGTTTGTCTAAATTAACAATGTTCGTGTAGCAGAGTTGAGTGCCTATGTGTGAAGGCATTGTATGTCCGTACGAGTAATTCCATGCCCCTCTCAAAAATGTGTATAGGAACACTATTGCAACACCACCACAAATCTCAAGAATGGTCTAAGTAGTCTACCAAATAACCATGATAAGGAGATGCCTAGGCCTTTTATTAATAGGATGAAAAACCATTATATAGTTCAATTAATAAGATCATGTCCCCTAGAAACTCCATTTTTAATATAATATAGTATTTTAATCCCATGCCATATATGAATTCTTACATTTATCTATCCACACGCACACGCACACACACGCACAAATATATTTAAGGTCATGTTAGGCTAAATATATTTACATTTGTAGTCATATTTAAATTAATTTATAATCATTTATAGAACTTGATGGTGAGCTTTATAGTTTTTTTAATGGAAAACATTTTCCGATCTTTATACTTGTGGAAACACAGTCAATTTGGTATTATCTTCAAATTGAGACACTAAGCATGATATTGAGATAGAATAGTACTTGCTCTAGTCAATATAAAAGTATACCAACATTCTTGTGATCATAAGCCAACTAAAGAGTTGATTGCATAAGACATTGACAAAATTTGCATACATGTAAGAAGAATCTATGCTCAATGCAAATCAAGGAAGATGCATCTGGATGTTATAATTTATGTAAGTAGTTTTTTGGGATAATTAGTTTTTCTTCATAACCCTCTCCTAATGTAGACGGAAGTGGGGGTGGACTCATTTCTACAGGAGATGGACGATAGTCACTTTCAGTCAATGGATTCCCTTAACTGACCTTCATTTAGTTTGCAGGACGTCCATTCAAGTTGGCAGTGTTCGCCTCCATAGACGACAACTTTCTTTCACCTCTTAGATGACACACCTGACAGGATGACAATCTCCTTTTAGCAGCATCAGGCATGACGACATTAGGTCTGACGGCATCCCTTTGGTCAACACCACTCCACCTAAAGATGACAATAGCTCAGATGACCACTTGTATTCACTCTCAAACTTTGTCAAGCATGTCGACACCCACAATCTCTCAGATAACAATTTCCCTTTAAGATAGTGTCTCCCAAAGGACGACTTTTCTTGACGACAAGGTGTCTTCAGTCGGTAGGAAGACGAGATATAATCTCCTGAAGACAAGGTTTAGACGACACATTCCAAGACGACTACCCTAGATGGAAGGTTTCATGACAACACGTTTCATGACAAAATCTGATTGGATGACGACAACACTTCTCAGACGACTCCACTTGCCCCAACGATAGCTTCACTGATGGCTTCCCTACAAAGCACTTCCAAGATGGTGCAAATTAGACAACACGTGCGTGACGACGTGCCCTAGATGGCAAGTCAACAATTCTTTGATGACAGTTTATGGCAAGTTGCAAGACAACAAATGACAACTTCCATGTTGGGAAGATGGTACTTAGCTAGACGGGTTGCTCTTGACAACATTGCCATAATGTACCCCAAGACAACTCTTGCTAGTGACCTTCCTAGAGGCTTCCCTTCATACAATTCTCAACTTGTCGACAAAAGCCATCCCATGTGGTAGCACGATGAAAATTCCCTTCACCTGCAACCCTACAAACACTAATCCAAGTAGTCTGCAACACACACTACTGAAATAGCACAAAGAAAAAATCATTTAAACAAGCACACAGGAGAGAATTAAAGGTGGAGCAATTGTTATTGCATAAATGCCAAAATGGTTGTACATCAATATTTTACATCCCTTTTCCTGTTTTGGATGCCTTTGCACCCTTTTATTTCACTCTCTCATAATGTTTCCTCTTCCTCTTCTCTTAGCTCTCTTCTTGGGCCTCTTGCCGATTTTCTTTCCTTCGACCTCTTACCAATTTCCCTCTTTCGGCCTCCTACGGATCTCTCTCTTCTTATTTCTAGGTCTTATTTTTTTTTCCTTCCTCTAATCTGACCTCTTTCTTTTCCTTTCCAACCCCCTTTTCAAAGGCTCCAAAAACAGTTACTGAACAATTTCACCAGACGGTTTCATAATGGTCGTCCAATGGTTGGTCTTCCAGCTTCACACATGGATGGTCCTGCATCATACTCACCGAGTAAGAGGAAATGTTCCATGAGCTCCAGCTCATGAACATGAATTGCTCTTCCAAGCTATCACCATTTTAGCTTGGTTGTCTTCACAAGGCCCCCTTCTCAGTCTTGTCCTTGCCTTTGTCTGAGAACAAAACCTCCTCTTATAGAATGCACTCAGCATTCATTTTAAATTGTCCCATTCCATCATATCCATCCAACCACATTCAACATGTAATTTGTTGACTACTTTCTCTTGGTGCCAACACCTTGTAGCGGAGTGGTCATATCCTCCACAAATCTCACAAGGATGTAAGTTCCAACACCTTGGTGCTACATGTCTAGATCTTCCACAACTGTTGCAACAACCCATCCTAGGATCTTCATCCCCTGTATTGTTCTCTCCTCTCACAGATTCGGTCTTACCGCTTCCTATTGGACCTGTATATCCAAGGCCTTCATTCCTTATTTTTGACATTATGGGCATTTTCACACCTTGCCCATACCTTCTTCATCCTTTGCCATCATATCCTATTCTTCCTATTAACTCGGAGCCAATACTTCCGGTGTGCCTTTCAAAGAATACAAACTCTTCATCCCACTTTGATCACAATGTCCTTCACCACACTTTGAAGTACCATTGTCACTATTAACTCTGGCAAGATGGCCTTTGTCACGACCAACATGGCAACCAATGTCATCACGACATTCGTCTCCCTCTCCTACCTCTTTCTTCTTTTTCTCTTTATCTTTATCTACAACAAGAATTGCAGCACCGTCGTCTTCATCGTCAATACTATTGGTAACTTGGGCTATCTAACTCTTCCCACTGTTTATTCTCTTACTTGTTTCGGTCTCTACCTCCACTTGTTTCACAACTTCTCTCAACGCTGCCTTTTCTCCCTTCAACTTTGTCTCATAACCCTGCAAAAATTGTTTTTTTGTGCTCAAGCACACTATAGGACTGTTGTCCTCCCTTTATTAATATGTACTGCTTGCCATCCTTTTCAATAGCACATAGGTGTTCACCCTACCATCATGCATTGCTTTCCTATCAAATTGCCAAGGCCTCCCCAAAAACACTTGGCAAGCGTCCATAGGCATAATATCACATAGGACTCATCCTTGTAAAGATCCAATTTTAAAATTCTCCTTGCACTGTTCGCTTACTAAGATCTGGTGTCCCTTTTGCAGCCAAGAGACCTTGTACAGATTGGGGTGTTCTGTCCTCTTCAACCCTGGTTTCTCTACCATCTCGGTGGATACTAAATTATCCATACTCCCACTGTCCACAATAACTTTGCAACATTTGCCTCCTAATTTGCAAATTGTCCTAAATAGACTCCTTTGCTCAGGTTCATGTGCTTCCTTAGCAGGATTTAACAATACCATTTCCATCATAAGGGATTCTCCATGTTTTGGCTCTTCCACATGCTTTGGGGAAACGACATTCTCTTCTTCTGCATGTGTAATATGATTTCTAACCTCCTTTGCTTTATTGCTACTTTGCAACACTGTTGGACATTCAAATGCCCGATGACCAACTGCTCCATATCTATAACACTTGCCATGGAATTCTCTACCCTTTCCTCTACCAAATCCACCTTGTCCTCTTGACGATTCACCCTTTTCCTAGGTACTTTGATTGAAATCACTTTGAGAAGTACTACCTTCTCAGTCTTGAATATGCTGCCCTCTACCACTATTTGAATGTTCTCTTCCTCTAGGGAACTGTCCTCTTCCTCTAGAATTATTTTATTAGTCTTCATGACAACTTCTCTTCTGCCTTTAAGGCATACTAGTAGGCTTCTTCTATCGTTCTCATCTTCATCATACTAACTTCATCTTGTATGGATAATCTTAGTCCATTTATGTATCTGGCCACCTCCTCATCATCTTCAATATGACTAACTCTTATGGTCAATTTATAAAACTCCTCCATATACTCTTACTTCCAACTTTTGCTTGAGGTTTTGGAATCTTCTAAACAATCCAATCTGATAATCCACAAGCAAAAACTTAGACTTTAGCTTGGACACAAACTTTTCCCAAGTTTGAATTTTTTCTTTCCCCTTTCGTTGCCTCTCAATTTGGACATGATCCCACCAAATCAAAGCATGTCCTTTCAGTCGTGTACAGGCAAACTTCGTCTTCTTGGGGTCTTCTCTTGATTCAAAACCAAAATATTTCTCCATCTCCGTGATCCAATCAATGAGTTCCTCAAGACTCAAACTTCCATTGTATTCAAGGGTTTCTAACTTTGGCTTCCTGCCCATGGTAGAAATTGCTTGAATTAATCGCTCCTTTGGATCTCCTTCTTGTCCATCATTGCGAGCTTCTGGTTGGCTAGCTTCCTCTTCACTGTCACTCACATGTTCCATTTTAACGCCCCTCCTTTGGGCACTTTTGATTGCATCAAGTTGAGTGGTAATTCCTCTTAGCATTTCAGCTATTTTTGTAGCTCGAGGGCCTCGCAGTCTTCTTCTTCCCCATTATGCCATCTTTCTACAACACAATTTGCAAACTCCCAAGTACGAAAACCGGTTCTGATACCAAAATGATGTAGATGGAAGCAGCGGTGGAATCATTTCTAAAGCCAAATGTGGACGATAGTCACTTTTAGTCGGAAACTTCCCTTAATAGCAAACCTTCATTTAGTCTACAAGAAGTCCATTCAAGGTGGCAGTGTTCGCTTCCATAGACAACTTTCTTTCATCTCTCAAACGACACACATGATGGGACAAAAATCTCCTTTTAGCAGCATCAGGCATGAAGACATTAGGCCTAACGACGTCTCTTTGGTCAACACAACTCCACCTAATACGGCAAACAACCACTTGTCTTCACTCTCAAACTTCGTCAAGCATGTTGACACCCACAATCTCTCATACGACAATTTCCCTTGAAGATAGTGTGTCTCCCAGACAATGGATTTTCCTGATGATTGGGTGTCTTTAGTCGGTAGGACGACAAGATATAATCTCCAGATGACAATGTTCAAACAATGCATTCCAGGACAGCTACCCTAGATGACAGGTTTCATGACGACACTTTTAGACTGCATGTTCCATGATGGCATCCAGTTGGACGACAATAACACTTCTCAAATGACTCCAATTGCCCCGACAACAGCTTCCTTGATGGCTTCTCTACAATGCACTTCCAAAATGACACCGAGCATGATGACACGTCTTAGACGACAAATCGGCACTTTTATGACGACAACTTATGGCAAGTTGCAAGACATCAAATGACAACTTCCACGTTAGCAAGACAGTGCTCAGCTAGACGGGTTCCTCTTGACGGTATTGCCATGACGTACCCCAAGACGGCTCTTGCTAGTTACCTTGCTAGGCATTTCTATTCATACGGTTCTCAGTATGTTGGCAATAGCCATGCCATGTGATGGCCATACCTAGACGGAAATTCCCTTCACTTACAACCCTGCACACACTAATCGAAGCAGTCTGCAACACACATAATTGACATAGCACAAAGCATAAATAATTTAAACATGCACAAAAGAGAAAATTAGAGGTGAATAGCAACTATTGTTGCATTAATGCCAAAATGGCTATATATCAAAATTTTACATCCCTTTTTTCTCTTCTGGATGCCTCTGCACCCTTTTATTTCACTCTCTCATGATGTTTCCTCTTCTTCTTCTCTTAGCTTTCTTCTTCGGCCTCTTGTTGATTTTCTTTTGCCTCTTGTTGATTTTCTTTCCTTCGGCCTCTTACCGATTTCCCTGTTTCGGCCTCTTGCCAATCTCTCTCTTCTTATTTCTCTATTTTTTTTGTTCTTCCTCTCGTTTGCCCTCTTTCTTTTCCTTTCCAAACCCCTTTTTAAAGGCTCTAAAAACAATTACTGAACAGTTTTACCAAACGATTTCATAACGGTCGTTTGACGATTTGTCTTCTAGCTTCCCACGGGGATGCTCCTACATCAATTAGCCCTCTGCTTTGAGAACAAAGCATTGTAAGATGGTGGAGATGTTATGTATTCTATCAACTGGTATTTATACATTTTAGGTTCTATATAATTGTACCCCCTACCATTATAGTCTTTATCTACGTATTATTAAATTTGTTTACTAATAACCATTATACATTTATAATAAAACTGTATGTAACTATGACACTACAAATACTTGCAAAGCATTCGTGAAGATTAAAAAAAGAAAACATTGATGGGAAGACCGTCACCAAACCATGTTTGAAGATAAGCATCAAAGCGTTAATAATTTGCAACTTCAAGCAACTCATTTATTCAAGTGTTCCAAATAAAGACAATTCAATCAATAACACATTAATGAATGTTGCTCAATACCAAAGCAACACTCTAATAACTTACCTAACTGATGTCAGAAATTACTCTGTTGATGTCAGAAGTCAAATGACAGTTACATGGCAGTCAACAAAACGGGCTTGGCTTCAGTGGCATCATAATTTGACTTTGCTGATGTCAAAACAAAATTCAAGAGGAAGATCTCTTGCCCATCCTCTAATCCCTTTCATTGGCAGTAAAAGAGATGATATTGTAACATTTGGTAGTAAATGAGGGTCAATTGCCCATAGTGATATATTTTCAATTGTATCTATAACACCTGGCATGATAATAGGTTGGTCCAATCAGCATGATAATTAACAAAAATATCAGCAACTATGTTTTCCTTTAAATTGAGTTAAAATTTTAACTATATCCTATGTAACAGCACGATGTCATCAATTGATGGTAGAGAGTTTCCATGACATTATTAGGTATCTGAAGTGCTTGCTTTCATCTGCCTTGTCTCAACACTTACGTTTTTTTTTTTGAAACACAGTTGAAGCCTGGGCTTAATAAACGCCATAAAACATATAAACATAAGAATTTCTTTCCATTCCAAAAGTCCCCTGTGAAAGAAAGGGAATATCATGGTTTTGTAAGGGTTTCTTTACCCAGAATGAGAGTAAACATTCAAGCATGTTGTACATACCAGAATCAAACCAGACATCCATTGTGTCCATGCCCTTCTTATACTTTTCAGCTTCACTGCGATATTTTTCTGGGAGAAGCTCCTCAATGCTCAAGTACCACCATGCATCACTGCCCCTCTGGGCAATAATAGCTGCAGACCAAATAAACAACATAACCAAATCAAGGTGGCTAAAGGAATGAAAGCTTTTGCATCCCTGTTTCATACTTCATTTGATGCAATATATCATAAAAGAAACAGAGAAAAAGCAGTTTAAATTGTTCATATTACTATATACATGGTCTTTAGCATTGAAAAGTCTAAAGTAACTCCCCTACACCCACATTTAAAATGTTGTATTCTTACACTTATAAATGAAGCAATAAGCAAAGAAAGAGACTTGTAGGCAGAAAGAATGCTCTAGAAAACAAAGAATAAAAGCATGGTAGACAAAAAGTGAGAGGGCAACTGGATTGGACATGAAAGTACATTCAGTCCTCTACCATTGGGTAGCAAACTCAGGTGCTACTCTTTCTGTTATCTAGAAAGAGATTTTCATTGTAATGATATTATATGGTGATATGCAATTTTGTAAATATAAGTATTACAAGCCGCATTTTTCCAACAACAAAAAAAAAGAGAGCAATCATAGTATGCATGATCCAATGAGGATCATAGATGAGACGGTAAAAGAACACTGAAACAAGCAGATGGTAAATATAATGTTGAGTGTTGAATAAGGGAGTCTGTTAGATTGCAAAAGAAGTTGGCCTCACTGGAAATGGGTTTCCATAGGTGAGAGAAATAAATGACAATTTAGAAGACAGTCTCTATTGGATCCTCATTTAATATATTGAACATTTAAGACCATAAATCAAAATTTCAACTTCAAAACTAAAGGCGGGGATGTCTTGAGGAGGAACCAACAAAAGAGCTTAATATAGTAAAAGACAAATGTCCTATACGTGGAATATTGGACACTTACCCTAGGCAAAGCCTAATGAGGAAATCTAGGACCCACTTTCCTTGTTGTATGCCAAGGTCTTGAGAAAAACTTCAACAGAACATTAACAAAGTGCTTAAGTTTCAGTTGAAGATATCATCAGTCACAGAGACTTGCAAAGGCATTTGAGAGGTTGTAAAGAGCACTCACATTGTTCATATTAGACAGGCCATGTGATATCTTGAGAGGTATGCATTCTTAAGAGTTTCCCAAAGGACTCACCAGCAAGTACAGGACGGTATAAGGTGCAGTGTATGTGATTGTGTTGTATAGGAAAAAGGGAATACATATAAAATTTTGAGTACAAAATGTAATCAAGTATGAAACTGGTGATGAGGGACATATTTATAATTTTGAAGAATTGTCAAGAAAGGGTACGAGTCAAGTAACACTTCATGCCACCTACCATATTGTCTATACATTGGCTTATATTTCAGAATGAATATCATTGCCTTCTTATACTCTCATACTATATCTTGTCTTTTCTTCCCTTTTAAATGGTATATATAGGTTTTGACCTGCCCACATACTCTATTCTTTGCTGGTAAATGTATACATCTTGGAGATTTACATTGAGGAAAAAGTTATAACACCAAACATGTAAGAATAGCATATGTCCTTGAAACTAATCAGCATATTAGAAAAGCAAACAAAAGAACCACCCTTACGAAATTGTAACACATGTACACCCAACAGAAGACAAGTAAGGCAATCAACAAGATCGAGAAGGAAATATCATCCTTGTGTCATCTAATCCAAGTACCAATATTTGAAGTGGACATTGCAGCAATCTCTACGTGGCTTGGACAATTAATAGTAGAAGAAGGTCCATTTGGGGAGTATCAAACAAGTTCAGCAGCCAAAGAAAAGAAGAGACTGGCTATTTACATATATAGCAAGAAGAAAATTTCTCTTGCACTTCTAGAACTGAAACAAAAGAGACATCATGGTATAATTATTAAGCAAACTTTTTAGAGGCAAAAGATGTAACATAAATACTATTTAATTCCTAAACCAAGCAAATTTAAAGGTGATTGAACATAAACCCCATTATGCATTGTTTTCATAAGGAATATTATTGGGATGCTAGTGACATTATGCAATTGCCTTAAGCAAAGGGTTAGATTGTAAACAAGAGCTTCACAAAGATACATTCAACAAACTTGATGTAAATAAGACAATGTGGAAAGAAATAAAAGATGAATTGAAGAATTTTTTTATGAAATTGCATAGTAATGAACAGATCATTAGCAAATTAGATAGTATTAAGCAGCACAAGGGAAATCAATCAATGGTATAAACAGACAATGGTAAAATTATTGCAAATGCTGAAAAACAATTATGGACAAATTGACACTGCAACACTTGGTCTAGGGATTGTATAATACATTCAAGAAAGGATTCAAAATTGTGTCAATAGGAAGTCACCATTGGAAACAGATTTTATAGCTTCAGCAGCAAAACAATATACAATTAGACAATTTAAAGGATGACCACAACTAGTACCCATATTAAAATGAGTGCCAAAATGTTCAATCCATTTATACAACAAAAGAAGGCCTCAAGAATTCACACATACTACAAATTTTACTGCTTGTGTTGTTGGCCAATCTTTGGAAGCCTACCTTGTTTAGGAGCACCAAAGAGTGGGTGCAAGCCTGTGACACTCGTCAGAGTACATGGAAGCCACTGAATAAAGTTCTAAGCCTCTTTTTTGTTGAAACCATACAGATAAGGCTCTCGGCTGACAACAAGAGGGCCGCCGCGTATTACTCCCAAATTTATTGGTATTTGACTCCTCCTGTACACCATTGCCCTGAGCTGATTTACGCCATCGCACAGAACTATCAACCAGCTTTCAGGCAAGTGCTGAATGCCGCTGGTCACAAGTTGTTCTCTATCTTGAAGGAGGACGTGCAGGCAGCCTTCGCACCGCAGCAGGGTCCACCCAAAGGCTACACAGTTCGCAACGTCATTCTGAGCGAACAAACGGAGAAATTTTACCTCGAACAACTACGTGCTGCAATTCCTCCGAGAGAATCTCAAAAGCGGGCTCCCTTCAAACAAGCTGTTGCCCCAAATGCCCCTACCCTTGGAAACCTTCAAGAACACAGATATTTTTTCCATCATCGCATGGGTGGCGGGTTTGTCAACCGACGCTTCGGTGCACCCTTGGCAGGTGTCCCTGGCCGAATGTATTTCCAGAGGGGAGTTTTATGCCCCCAATGCTTCGCGGCCAAACACCCACCCAGTCTTCTTCGACTGGGCAGAATGTGTAGCCCGAAACCTGCACACGCGGCTTACCACGATGAAGACTTCTGGAGCGGAACAGCACTTCAGTCCATGTTCTTTTCTGGTATGGCTTTTATAATTTTCCCCATGTTGCAGTTACACCAAGAGGCAAGGATGGAAATCCTCTGCCTATATACCAGTGGACTCGCCTCCTATTGAGGTCAGAGTCTTATTATTCTTTCAATCAACAATTCTTGGGACCCTCCATGCAATTGTTGACAGGGTCCAGCCCTCGGGTGCCCCTCAGTCTGAGAGACAAGGTGGTACAGGCAAAAAAGGGGGATATTTTTCAACTCACACAAGGGCTTGTGATATGCCTGTTTGGCTTTGTGGGAAAGCCCTTCCTGCTGCCTGTTTTCCCATCCGAGTACCAATTCGCGCTGGAGGTCGCTCGTCAGAGCGACGCAACCAATGAAATCTACGGCCATGGCCGGAAGTGGGCTCCTACCTGCGACTTCCCCTTTAGGATGGGGGTGATTGAAGTCTTCGCTTTGAAGCAGAACATTTTCCTAGAAGAAAAACTGGCTAATTTTGGCCTGCTTCAGATTCCTCAAAGGTGGTATTATGATCCCATAGGGGTGATGAAAAATCACATAAAATGTAAAAATTTTCATGTCTGCCCTCATCCCGAAATAATGGAGCAGAGAAACAATCCTAACGGGAGGGATCTAGAGTGGCATTTAGAAAAAATGAGAACATTACCTCCCTGGCATGACTTTTATCCCATGGAAGTAGAATTCAATCCTGATCAATACCCATTTCCAACCCCAGACTCCGCATTCTGGAAGAAGGCCAAGGATGATCTGAAGGAAGAATTGAAGAACTGGGATGAGGAACAATGGAGAGAATGGTGGATAATGAGAGTCCATCGCCGAAAGATGAATTCCTACGGACTCTTGACAACGGATAGGGACTTCACTATCGTCTACGAAACTAAGGTTGGATCTTGGAAGCCCATATCCTTTGCCGATTTCGTCCCTCCAGCTACCCCAGGATCGGGCGAAAGTCCAGGGAAGACTGACAGTGCCTCGGGAGTACTGAAGAAAGCTGAAGCTGCGCCAAGGGTATTAACGCAAGTACCATCTGAGGATACAAGTGCCGAAGAATCAGAGCAGCCATTGGAAAGGAAGAAGAGAAAAAAGCCAGAGCAAATACAAGAGCCTTCGACCTGTCCAAAGCGATCCCGTACAGGGCATCCGAGTCTGCCTGCCGAACAACCTGCACCAGTCTCGGCCGAAGCAAATGTACCACCAAATGCCGAGACGGTCCCAGACGTAAACATTATCAACGTGGAGGAACTCCTCCCATAGAAAGAGGATCCTGATGTAGAAGTCGTCGAGGTCGATGGTGCCGAGGCCCAAAAGGACCAAGAGCCGATCACGCAAGAAGTGACCATGGCCGCTTTGCCAGGAGGGCACACAGGTACGCACTCTCTCCCTTTTGCCTCGATCTCCGACACGTCCACCATGGTCTCGATTGAGGGTCATCATCAACCCTTTTCCCCTTTACAAGGCCAATCATCTCTCCAAGCATTGCCTGTTTCTCTGCCTAACCCCATTCCACCCGAATCATCCGGCCAAGACAACCTTGTTAAAACACCTTCGCCCGCCCACGCCTCCGGCCCTGCCATTCTCAGCCAGGGCGAAGTCAGTATCTCAGCACCGAGCCCCGAGGCCCAGATTCCCATCATACACGGTGCTGTCCCGCTAGCCGAGGCCCCCGCTACACCTGTTGCCGAACCTTCTGGTGAGGCATTCCCCGTCAACCCCTTATATTTGTTTACCCCTTCGGTTGGAGATCCAGCCTCATTTGAATCTGAACTATCCATAATAAAGGAACGTCCTCTAGCTGAAAAGCTACTTCAGGCCCGGCAAAACACAGAGAAGATGCTGAAGGAGGCTAGGAAGAAAAGAGGGCGCTCTACGGCCCAAGTCGAGAAATGTGCGATCTTTGACACCGGAGGCGGGAAAATTGCACAAAGTGAAGAAGGTCCCCGAGTCCGAAGCCTCCGGATGAAATGACCCCACAGATTATGATTATCGGGAGAAAACCAAAGACCTGGAGCACACGAACATAGACAATGAGTCTTTGTCTATGCATGTAGGGGTCGAGACCTTTCGAGTGCACGCAAACATTGCAAATCAGCGCAGATTCGAAGCAGAGAGCGCGAATATTAAGCTAGAGGAAGAGCTGGCAAGAGTCATAAAGGAGATCACCCAGAAAGCTAGAAGTCGACTCAAACTAGCTTTCGATGTACAAAGCGCCAAGTATCAAGACTTGCAGGTCCCCGCGATGAGTCGAACAACTAAGGACTGGTCTACAGCCCGAACCACAGTACGCGCTTTCTTCTCCAAGGTGCAAAAAATGCAAAAGGCAAAAGACCTCCTGGATATATTTGAGAACGAACAGCGCACATCAATGAGCTATTTTTAGGATCTCTCTTCCATGGGCTTCCCAAGTTTCACAGATGATGACGGGCATCTTTTATCCAAAAGAAGAGATTAAGCCAGCATGGCTGCAGTTTGAAGGCGACGTCTCGGAGATAGACGGATGGGCGGAGCCCATTACGTAAAGCGAGATCACGGACTATCTCCCGAGATACTCGCAAGATCGCGGCTTTGTCTAAATGACCTGTATACTAGAGCCTAACATGCAGACATCGGGCAAATCGATCGGTTCCGAGTATTGATCAAAGCACTACAAGATCTGGAACCTTTCTCGAAGAGTGCCTGGTCCCAGGTTCGCCGAACCGTGAAGAAAATTCGTGAGCGTCTTGCCCCTTCGCCGACACAGGAAGCCGCTCTAGAAGAGGTAGCTCCAAAGGAGGAAGCCGAAGATGAAGAGGGAGCCAAAGAAGAACGAGAACCAGCTGCAGAAGCACTCCCGGAAGAAGGAGAAGAAGGATCGGGGAGAGACTCTGGCCCAATGGATCAGAATTGAAGGGTTCTCCCACCGAGACGAGCTCGTTGCCCCGCGAGCCGCCAAGAATGTTGACAATTCTGTCACATTCCTTAAGGGGTAGAAAAAGAAAACAACTTTTGTACAGTATTGTGTTAAGTTTTTTGCTTTATTGTTTTTATTTTGAAAGTTGCAGCAATTTTGGCTTCCAATGCCACCCCTTTGTACATAAAATGGAAAAGAAAGAACTTCACTGGCAGACAGGCTAGAGAAAGGAGCTTCGCCAAAGGAGAATAAAACAGCTTCGCACCCGAAGCATTTCCCGCATTACTTCGGGTAAAAGTTTTGCGAAGTAGTTTTCGCCGAAGAAAAACACAAGCAAAGAAAATGAAACTACTTCGCGCCCGAAGCGCTTCCAGCAGTCACTTCGGGCGAAAGATGAACGAAGCGGCGTTCAAGAGAAAAGGGAGCTTCGCACCCGAAGCATTTTCAATACCGCTTCGGGTGGAGTTTCTGCGAAGCATTGCGCCGAAGAGGTATACAAAGAAGTCATCAAGAAAACTACTTCGCATCCGAAGTATTTCCATCAGTCACTTCGGCCAGGAAATCAGCGAACCATTTTACTTCGGCGAGAGTCATTGCGAAGCATTTGCTTCGGCTGAGCTTACACCCGAAGTGATGGAGGCCATAGAAAATGAAACATCTGCTTCGGCCGAAACCTTCCCGAATCACAGTGTTGTAAGAAGATCGCAGCGAAGCATTTCTCCGAGATCCCAGCGAAGTAATTTAATCAGCGAAGCGGCAAAGAAGAAGAGACTCATTTTGCGAAGTAAATATGTTTCGGCGCTCCCCGCCCCCGAAGCAGTTTTGCGAAGCTCAGTTTTGCGAAGTACATATCAAAGAGGAGTTTTTTGCTTCGGCCCAGAACCATTGCGAAGCGAAGTGGTGAATGAAGACTTAGCGAAGCGCTTCACGAGCACGCGTTCCAAGCCGGGTATTTTCCCAAGGCGATCAAGTGCCTCATAAATGCTATTTTTCGTGCCCAGCAAGCCCGCTGCTCATTTTTGGCAATCAGAAGCGAAGTATCAAGCCATGATGGAGAGTCCGGCGAGCATGACGGCCACTCGAGCATCGCACCCGGAGACCAAGGACGTCTAGACGGCTCATCAATGCACCTTTCCATGGTTGACCCGGTTGTAGTTGCCATTTTTGGTAACAGATTTGAAAGCTCGGTCGCAAGAGCCTCGGGGAGCCGATTCTCAGGGCTCGAGGGCGTACTCTTCTTCACTGTGTAATTATGATTCAGAGGCCCGGGTCCTCTATAAAAACCCAGGCATTGTAATAGAAAAGGTGGGGGGAACTATCTGCTAGAAAGCTGCTGTAACTTGATGTCCTACGATTAATACTAAGAGACTTTGAGCTTAATTCTTCTCTTTTATGCTGCCTTCTGTGCTTGATTCTTCTATCTCTCTTCGTTTGTATGTTGGATGTTGAACTCTGCGTCCGGTGTGCGATCGGGGACAGTGTCCTGAAACTCGTTCGGAAGGATACATAGGAGTAGAAAAGTGTTGTGTTGACTTTCTTTTATGCTGCCTGCCTTGCTTGATTCTTCTATCTCTCCTCGTTTGTAAACTGAGATGCTGAACTCTGCGTCCGGGGTGCGATCGGGGACAGTGTCCTGAAACTCGTTCGGTAGGATACATAGGAAGGTTAATATTACGTTTCTTTCGTTTTACTCTTGGTGTTCCTTGCTGCTATTCAAGTTGTCTGTTAGCGATCGTGCTTCCTGTTCTCTCCCACCTCAAATCATCAATCTCTCTCCCTTAACCCTTTTTATTTATTTCTCTAACCCTAACTCCTTTTATCTCTTTCCTGCACTCTTGTCTACAAACACCCAAGTAGTTTAGCATAGGATCCGGCCTTTCTCCAAAGATTGGCACGAGGGGCATCTCTTCCCCTCGGCCTTTCAATGTTGGTCCAGGTCTAGGGCGCATACTCGCATTCATTTACTCAAAATCCTTACCTAGGCGGATCTGATGACCAACACTTACTAAGCACATTCCATTGCAATTTATGTATATCCAGGAACCTATCATAACCAACAAAGTTTCTAGTGCTAAGACCAATCTCACAGACCTCACAGAAGCAAGAATGGCATAGTATTTAGTTCCACTTTCTCAAGTTTATTCTAAGATGATGGTCCAAAGCTTGAGCAAGGTCTGTGCCTCTTCTTACTGAAGTATGGGACAGACTCAAGCTAAACTTCTTTAACATATATGAAATCTCTCATTCAAAACCTAGGCAATATGTTATTCTCAAATTTGTTAATGAACATGTTTACCAACTGTTCAAAACTAGTGATCAAAATTGTGAATAAGGTACCTGTTGGTTACGAATCTAAAATGAGGAAAGGATTTTGTGTTAACGCGCCCAGATTCACCCACCAGCTTGAAAGGCCGGAAGGAAGGAATGCCTTCCGTGCCAATCTCCGGAGAAGGCCGGCTACCTGTGGGGTTTTATGGTTTGAGATGAGAGTGCAGGAAAGAGATAAAAATGCAGAAAGAATTTACAAATGTGATTGGAGTTGGGTTGGGGGAACTAACAGTACAGCAACACATCAATCACCACTACTTACTACATCATAAATACAAAGCATAGCCAAAAACTGCAAAATCTAAGTATACATTTTATATAAAGAAGTGTACGCACAGCTACAATGGCTCCCTAACAGACATTCCCTACAAGGAACTAACAGTACGGCAGCGCATCAATCACCACTACGGATAGTAACATGAATACAAAAAGCAACCAAGAGATGTCAGATCCAAGTATGTGTGTTATGCAGAGAATTTGTACGCACAGCTACAATGACTCCCTAACAGACATTCCCTACAAGGAACTAACAGTACGGCAGTGCATCAATCACCACTACGGACAGCAACATAAACACAACACACAAACTGAAGGAACTGCTACTAAATTTATTCTATGTATCCTCTAATCAATGAAGTCCAGGAGTACTTGGCCACCAAACGCTGGAGTTCAGAGTTCAGCACAACAGCGAGCCATGACACAAGAAATACCTCAATAATACCTGACCACCAAATGCTGAAGTGAATCAACAAGCCATGACACAGGAAACGTAAGGCATAGATGTTAAAGAGAGGCAGCATAAAAAATAAAAGAAGTAGAACAGATCCAGGCATATACTTTATATTGATAAGCAGAAGCACAGCTACAATGGTTCCCTAACAGACATTCCCCTTCCACCACTTACAATGAAAACATGGTGGGTATTTATAGCCCGAGTCCCTCCCATTACATTAATGGGCACAAAGTCCCGATCAAACATTAGCTGACAAAAGCAGCCGCAGACTCGCTGATGCTGACCTTTGTCGGACAGGACTGTACCTGCAGCATGGTCTCCCTAGAGGCTGTACAGGTACGTGGCAGCGCGTTTGGTAGAACTTCTCATCGGCAGGAATGCGGGCAGCTAAAGCAGGTAGAACCTTCAATCAGCTTTAAATGGGGCAACTGGCATAAGTAGTGCAGCCCATGCTTGTCCTTTTGCTCGGCACGTCTTGGCTCAGATCCCAAAGCTGGACACTTGTCGGATGATATTGTTTGACACGTGCTTGCCTTGAAAGGCAGTTTATCCAACTTCGCCCAGAATCTTAGCGCCATCGGCTTGCGCAGGCAGAAAACAGCGCAGTCGGGAAGGCCTTCATGCCTTGGGTGCATTTCTGAGTTTATTTCCCTACTGCGCACCTGTCAAGGGCGCACTCCGACTTCGCTGCGAAGTCGGGTTGCGCACAGGTGAAAGCTGATTTCTGCCGCCGTACGGACTTCGCCTTGGAAAGGGGGAGCAGTCCGACTTCGCCCCAGCACTTAGTCATTTTTTCCTACCAGCCTGCTACAAGGTGCACCCAAAAAGTAGGGCGTAGTCCGACTGCGCTACGAAGTCCGACTTCGCCCAAAACACTTGTTCTTCTGGCTGATTCTGTCGCACTGTGCACTTTGCACTCCTGCTGCGCTCCAACTGGAGGGCGCACTCCGACTTCACTGCGAAGTCGTACTGCGCCCTGGCACTTAGCCATTTTTCAGGGCAACTGCTGTCAAATTTGAGATCTGACTGAGGGGCTCAAAAGAAAGAGGGAAGAATGAGAATGTAGGGAAGAGAGAGAAAGGGAGAGAAGAGGAAAGGGAAAGAGAGGAAGAGGGGAAAGGAAGAGCAGCACTCTTACAAAACTGAAAACATTGCACCCCGTGCAAAATGTGGCAACATTTCTGGCGGCTCGTGGGGTGTCGAGCTCGCCTCGGCACAAAGAATCCATGCCTTCATCCATTGGGTGCAGAGGAACTTGCTTCCCCTGCTTTTTGCTGCTCTAGCCGTTCTCCTCGCGACAACTGTTCTTCAGATTCACTTCCGGCAGTCGCCTCCTCAGATTCGCCTTCCGAATGCTCTCCAGCACTGGCTTCTGCCTCGCAGATGCGGTTGTATGCGGCCTGGGCTTGGCCCCAGGCTTCTGCTTCGAATGGTCGGCGGTCAGCAACTTCTTCTAATGCAGCGACCGCGTGCAGGTCAATGGTGAGGTATCTTTTTCCCAGCTCCTGGAAGTAGGAGCTGATCCTGCAGCACTTGGACACCATCTGGGTGACCTGACTTTCTTGAATTGGCTCAGTCCAGCTATCAATTTCAGCTGTATCTGCTTCAAAGGACAGCCAATTCTTTTTCACCTGCTCATGGGTGAGAAATTCACCATTCTCAACATAGCCCGGGCACCCTAGTTCAGCGAGAGCGTGAAGGGGAGCCAGACAAATGTCTTTTTCATGTTCGAATGCATCCAGCATTCGTCTGGCAACCCTCACCTCTTCTGCTTTCTTAAAATATTTATGCAAGGTTACCCTTGCATCTGCCCATTCTGCAGCGAATGAGGACATGGGGGAGAATTGGAGGCCCTCGCGCTCATGCTCCTGAAGTTTTGTCGCCAGGTCCAGCCAGTGCTTCGCCTGGCGTTCGACCTCTACCACAGGCTTTCCCTGGGCAAAAACTTCTTGGATCCTGAGTGTGAAATCCAGGACCGACATAGCTTTACACATGTGGGGCTTGCATCCCCGCAGCAGATCAGCCCGCATCTCCTTAACTTTGCTCTTTGAAAAGACCGTCGCTTGAGATGCTTTCTCTGCAGATTGCGACTGCGCCTGCTTCAAAGACTCCTGGAGCTGAGAAATCTGCTCCAGGGCTGCCTGCTTTTCCGTTGCGACTTCTTGCTGAGAAGCGGCCAGCTGGGCTTTTAATTCATCTATTTCTCGCTGCGCCGCTTCCAGCTACTCAGTGGACCTAGACAGGTCCTCTTCAAGCTGTCTTGTTTTGTCCTGCAACCGAAAAAGCTCTTCCTGTTCCTCCAGATTCTTGACAAGGAGATTGTCCGCTTTACGGAGGATTCCCTAAATCTCGTATTGCGGGTGAATATCGTCAAAGCTCTTCTCCTTTGTCTAGAGCTCGTAGTCTGTCCTGGTCATTTCCCGGAGAGGCTTCTTCACTTTTGGAGTTATCTTTTCTGTCGTGAGCACTCTCCTCTCGAAGTCAAACTTGGTGCGCTTTACCGGGGCGGCTATCTCTTCAGGTCTCCTCCACTTCAGGTTTTGGAGGAAAGAGATAGGGTATTCTACGGCTCTCGTTGCCAGAGGCAAATCATCCGTGTTCTGGAGGTCGTCCATGAAGTCCGGTTCCCCCAGCCTAGGGTTCTGCTGTGACGTCTCTCCTGCGGACAGGGAAATTGGAGGAACTGGAAGGACTTTGGAAGGAGCGGCCGCTTTTGAGGGCGACCGGGAAGTGGAGGGCGGAGCGGTCGATGATGGAAGGGTTCCAAGTGGCTGAGGCAATGGATGCAGTGGTGAACGCGCGGCTTCAGCACTAACCACAGGTGAAGGGTTTGGGGTTTGACTCAGGGATAGGAAGGCGTTGGGGTCCTGAGCAAACTGGTTGAAAGAATGGGGGCCGCTAGAAGGATGTGGAGATGGGGAGGAAGATGCGGCCATGACTTGCTCGGATTGAGCGGTAGATGGAGTAGGAGTAGGGCTAGATGAGATCAAAGGGAGCGGGGCAGTGAACGTACCTGCGGGCTCCGCCTGAGCCGATGTTGGATGAATGTCTGCGGTTCTGGTTCCGGCGGCTGGCTCAGGACTATCCAGAGAAACAACCTCTGGAGCGGCTGAACGCGGCTGCGGCTCTGCGACTCGCTGCTGCACTGTCAGACTAGGTCGCCTGACTTTCTCAACTCTCGTCCTCTTTTTCTTTTCTGGAGCGATGGCTGGTTCGGAAGAAGGAGATGAAGCGAGTGCGACGGCGCTGATGTTCCCACGGTAAACTTGTACCGAGGTTTGACTTGCAGAAGGTCTGCCACGGCCGGTCCGCTCGCTGGTGGCGCTGGCGTCTTTTGTGCCTGAGGAGTCACCTCGGGCGTTGACTTGACTGATTTTTTTGCCTTTTCAGGCGCCACCTTGGAAGCCACAGGCTGCATTGGGTCCACTTGGATGTCTGCTGGGCCCGCACTGGCAGTTGCAAAAGTGTACAACTGTTGGGAGGAAGACCCCCCTTTATAACCCTCGAAGGGACCTCGGGGAACGTAATCTCGAAATGCGAAAGGCCGCCAGCTGTCAATGTGCTGGTCATATAGAGCTGAAAAGTCATCATCAACGGCCAGATTCCTCCTGATGGATTTATCGTGCTGCGTGCGGCACCTCATCTTCCAGCATTCAACAACTTTTTCTTTTGGCCAGTTAAGGCCTGCTAGCTTGGAGATGAATTTTTTAAATCCCGGAGAAGAGAACTTGTGGTCCGGGTTTCGCTCGGGGTCATATGCTACCTCCTCGCAGTAAAAATCCTGCCACGGAGGCCATGCTTCCATCGAGTCAATCTCCCAGTCGAGGTCAACATGGACCACATCGCATCTGTCTTCGATTATGTGCGCCCGGGGGCAAATATGGGCAAATTTTCCCCTTATCCCGTGTGGGTCATACTTCCAGCGCTGCGGCAGCAGAATCAGGCCAATGTCAAAAAGCTCTCGCTCGAGATAGACATGCTGTCCTATCTCTGATATCTCAACGTTCGCCCAAGAAAGAGGATATTGAAAGATATGGCCCTTTCTCTTTCCCTGGCCGAACTCCTCTTCAACGTAATCCATCTGCCGCGCAACCTCCATCCCAAACTGATGATCCGTGCACCAGTAGGGCAGCAGATGAGGTTTGTCCTTGAATCCATAGATTCTGACCACAATCCCCTGCGTCAGTCTAAAAACGTCCTCGAGCTTGTGATTCAACAAATAGTTCATCATTTCCTGCGGGGGGCGAGGGATCTCACCATCGCTGAAGACTGACATGACCAAGCCCAGAAAGTTGAAGTTGAACTTGTAGTAAGACCCTTTCCAGTATAGGTCATCCGTCCAGTCATAGACGGGCTGTGGTTCCCCCTTCTCATTTACCTTCTTCAGGTTAGGGATAGGCATCCGGGAGTGCAAATGATACAAACAAAGCCAAGCCAAGAAGGAACTAAATCGAAATTCAGTTGACTGCTTTTTCTGGAGCTTCACCAGGCTGGAGTGAATGGCGAATGCAAGCCAGTCCGCCCAGTCAAAGAAGATAGGGCGCTTCCCACTTCTCTGCGCTGCTGGTTCATAGGATTCTCTCGCATAGGAGACATTCTCGCGCAGCTTAGCTGGTACGGCTGTACCAACTCGTCAGAGTCGCAGCCAAGGACCCACGCCAGGATGGTGTATATGTATTTGCTCTGAAACCTCTCCAGGGGTATGGGGCCGGTTGGCCATTGTCCAGCTGCGAGCGGGGCATTCAGCTCTGAATTGAGGAAATCCCTCATCCTTTTTGTATGCGTAAAGCGCCTCGCTTGCTCGCCAAGATTTATCTTTCTGACAATCGTGCTGGAGTCATACTCCAACCCTAGGGCGAAGGCCGGCTGGACGCATCTCTTTGCGAAGTGCGAACAACGGTTTACCGCTAGAGCTGTAAATTTGTCGGGTAGCTAGTCTGTAATGTCTGACAATCAGGTCGACCAGCTCCGGGCATTGATGGACAGGAGGGCACAAGAACCGGAAAAGGTTCGACTTGTACGCCGCTCCGAAATGGTGAGAGGGAGAAACTTTGTCAGCCCAATTCTCCACATTTATCCGCAGTTTAGTAAGGCTCATGGAAAACGAGCCGTCCTTGTACCCCGACAGGTAATTAACCAGCAGTGGTGGGGCTTGCCCACTCTGTACTTTCTTTGGCCGAGATTTTGACTTTTGATCCTGCGGCGTCTCACTCCTGAAAACACTTGACTGCAGTAAATCCCCCAGTTCGCGCCCTTCGCTAGATTGCGCTGGCATTGGCAACTTTCCCTTGTCCATCCCTCCAAAACAGCAATAATTACGACTTTTGGACGTCTGCACCAGATTTTGCAATCACAGGAATAATCTGCACGATTTGGCATGTCTGGATGCATTAGACCCCCTTTTCTAGATAATGACAGCGTCATTAATGGTGCGCAGGAGGGGGTAGGTCGGCCAGCAAGTGAAGGCATTATGTTTTTTGGGTGGCCGCACAGGAGAATGTCTTGAAAGATGTACCCTGGTTGCCGCGCCATGCTTCTTTGATTGCGCTTTCCTTGGAGATTGCGCAATCATTAAATTTAACTTTGAACGCTGCGCCATGGCTGACGTCACTGCCGCAATCTGGGCACACTGCTCAAGGAAAAACCCTTTGGTGCGGAAACCCAACTCTTACTGTCGCAATGCGCCCTGGGCCCACGCTTGGAGCTTTGGAATTTTTTTTTTTTTTTTTTTTTAAACCATCCAAGCTGCGCCCAAGGAACAGGGCGCAATCGGACTTCGCCCCAAAATTGGGCGCGATCCGACTTCGCCCACGCAGTCGGACTTCGCCCCAAAATCGGGCGCAGTCCGAACTGCCACTTGCGTCAAGACTGTTGCCTTTCTTTTCCAACTGCGCCCGAGGATTGGGCGCAGTCCGACCTTTGCAATTTTTTTACGAGGCTTCGGGCCCACTTAGAATTATCCCTTTTGTGACGGGCCACTCGAGCTGCGCTCGGAAAATGGAGCGCGCTCGGACTTCGCCCAAAGTTCGGGCGAAGTTCGCACTTCGCGCGAAGTTCGGGCGCAGTTCGCACTTCGCGCGCGAGCCGGGTGTATTCGGACTTCGCGCGCGAAGTCGGACTTCGCTCCAAACTCGAGCGCAGTCCGAACACTTCTTCTTTGCAGCCTCTGCTTTCAAACCGCGCCCTTTGGCCGGTGCGCAGCCCGACTTCGCTGCGAAGTCGGGCAGCGCACTGCCACTTAGCCGTTTTTGCTTTCTCTTTTTCAGGCAGCTCCCTTTACGAACTTCGCTCCTTCTGAGGGGCGACAACAGACTTCACTGCGAAGTCTGTTTCTCTCCCTTTTGTCCTACTTGAGCTCAAACAAATGGAAAACTGAAAGCTGGAAAACTGTACATGCTGAAAAGTAAAATGCATAAGGGAAATTTTTACAAAGAAGGGCCCATTGGGCACCTTCAGCAGCGGTAAATTTTTAAGTGGAACCCGTTAACGGGGATAGGTAGGAGTTGACCCTCCATATCCCGAAGTACTTAAGCATTAAACTGGTTCACCCGGGCAATCTGATAAGGGCCCTCCCAGAGGGCATCAAACTTCCCGTGGTTGCCCGGCTTCGCCTTAAATGAGTCCCACTTCAGCACTAGGTCCCCGATTTTAAAAACTCGGGCAGTGGTGCCTTTCGCAAACCAGCCTTGAGTGGCTTCAATATGCTTGGTGAAGGCCTGGTATGCTTTTTCTCTGTCTTCTTCTAACTGCAGGAGTTGGCACAGTCTGTCATCCACCGGGTCTCCACTGCTCCTGTCTTCGTCCAACATCCATAGGGCAGGGATTTCGATGTGAGCTGGCATGACAGCCTCTTTACCGTAGACGAGGGCATAAGGGGACGTTCTGATGGACTTCTTGAATGAAACTCTGTCCGCCCACAGCGCCCGGTTCAGGAGTAAATGCCAAGTCCGCTTGTTTCTGTCAATGGTCCTTCTGATGATCTTCAGGAGGTTCTTGTTAGTAGACTCAAGCAAGGCCATTCCCTGCGGGTAGTAATTAGAAGACATTTTGTGATAAATGCCAAGTTTGCCAGTGTACTCCGTGAGTACAGCGCCTGCGAATCCCGGGCCATTGTCCGTCACAATTGACTCTGGAACCCCGAAGCGGGTAATCAAGCTTTCAAGGAACTTGATGACCGTTTCTTGGTCTGCGTTTTTGGTCGGGATCGCCTCTGCCCACCGTGTGAAGTAATCGGTGGCTGTAAGAATAAACTTGTGTCCGGCAAAGGAGCTAGGCGAAATCACCCCAATGAAGTCTAGACCCCATTGCTGGAACGGAGTCTCGGCTTTGATCGGTTGAAGGGGCAGGGGTGCTTTTCTGTTTTTGCCAGCAAACCTCTGGCATTGATCACACTTGGAACAGACCGCATAAGCGTCTGTAAATAGAGTGGGCCAATAGTA
This sequence comes from Wollemia nobilis, assembly GCA_028583015.1. Lineage (NCBI taxonomy): Eukaryota > Viridiplantae > Streptophyta > Pinopsida > Araucariales > Araucariaceae > Wollemia > Wollemia nobilis. The sequence goes on from JAQPPZ010000267.1 coordinate 1,791,216, forward strand.
CCTAGCTCTAATTATTTTTAAGGCCGTAGGCCTTGCAAAATGATGACCTCCAGGCATCCCGGAATGAAAATCTCCGAGGACCCTGGACTAGTCTGATTTCATGACGCACCGCAACAGGATGCCGTCAATATTTTTGAAGTAAAGCCCCTCGGGGCGAAGAGTGTACTTGAGTGCACCTAGCCGAAATCTCCTTCGTTGTGAGGCGTTCAAGTGATCTGGACATCTTCCGGTGCAGAAATATCTCACCAGTTCATCTGTCCAATCACTCTCCTTCGATAAGGAGTTGGCTAGGTAGATGCTTGTCCCTGTGTCCTCCCACTTACAGGCGGAGATGCCGGCTACAGCGCTTCGGGCCAGCTCCTGACATAAGGCTCGGCCCTTGATAAGCTTGGTGGGCCGCACTTCGATGTCGAAATCCTGGATTTTTGCAATCCATCCTGCTCTCTTGTGACCCGGCTCTCCTTGTATGATGAAGCTTCGAACGTCCGGGTGGATCACAAAGACAGTCGTTTTGCTCTGGGAGACAAAATGCCTGAACTTTCGGAGGGATTTCATGACAGCGTGAACTTGCCGCTCTATAAAGTTGTACTTTTCTTCATGTGGCTGAATCACTTGGCTCAGGAACGCTATGGGGCGCTCCTCGCCATCGTCTCCCTTTTGAGTTAGGACTGCGGCGTAACTTTCCGGTTCTCCCACCGCATAGAGGATGAAGTCCTTGGAGTAGTCCGGGTTTATCAACACCGGAGCTTGCGCAATTCGAGCCTTGATTTCCTCGAAGGCTTGCTCTCTCTCATCAGTCCATTCGTAAGTTGTATCTTTTTTCAGCAGTTCGGCCATAGGCCTGATCACTTGTGCGAAGTCCGGGATGAACTTCCACATGAGGTTAATCTGACCGAAGGACTGCAGCCCTTTTTTATCGATTGGCGCTAGCAAGCAAAGGAGGGCTTTTGCTCTGTCAGGGTCAATGGCGAGGCCTTTCTCGGAGATGACATGTCCTAGCAGCTTACCTTCTTTTACCGCGAAGACAGACTTCTTCGGGTTTATAGAAATGCCGAATTCTCGACACCTCTCAAATATTTGCCGCAGTTGGGAAACGTGATCCCCTCTTTGGTGAGAGAAAACAGTCATGTCATCAAGGTAGATGACAATGATCTTATTGAGCAGCTCTCGAAAGGCCAAGTCCATGGCCCTTTGGAATGTGGCACCAGCATTGGATAAGCCGAAAGGCATGCGTTGATAGGCGAACGTCCCCCATTTGGTGGTGAACGCCATTTTATGCTGGTCCTCATCCCTGACCCAAATCTGGTTGTAGCCGGAAAATCCATCTAGAAGTGAGAATCTCTGGGCTCCAAGAACGATGTGTAGAATTTGGTCAATTTGGGGAAGCGGATAGTGGTCCTTGAGGGAAGCCTGATTCAGGTTTCTGAAGTTGAGACAGAGACGAATGTCGCCATTCTTTTTCCTCACGAGCACCAAATTCGCGACCCAGGATGAATGTTTGATGGGGTAGATGATTTTGGCCTCCAGCATCTTCAAAAGCTCTGCTTTCATCATGGCCTCAATTTTTGGATTTACGGCCCTCTGCTTCTGTCGGAATGGCTTGGCGCCATCCTCTAGCTCAATGGTATGCTGGATTACATTTCTATCATACCCCTTCAAATCCTCGTAGCACCAGGCCACGATGTCGGGGAACTCTCGGCACAGTGATCTGATCTGCTCAAGTTCCTCCGAAGTGCAGTCTGTCCCGACCTTAATAGTTTTACCAGGTTCAAGTTCCAAATCGGCATACTGCTTCGGGTCTACTTTGATCCTTTGGGATATAGCTCTGTCATTCTGATCAAATAGACTCTCCAAAGTAATCAGTCCTTTTGGGACATGATTATTTTTTAACTGTATCAACCCCTCATATTGCTCGTCATCAGGGTCTCTACTCTCGATTGAACCAACTTCATTAACCAAAAATGTGACGATCTCCTCGTCACAATCGAACACCTGCCAGTGGGTGTCCTTATCAGGCACAGAAGGCCTATAAATAGTGCGAACCAGCTTCGGTTTCTGGACAACGTCATCAGCCGGAACGTACCGGCTCCAACGGAAGCCAGAATGTCAGCGTGTTTGTTTTTCTCACGCGATATCGCCTTGACATTCAACGAGTCAAACGACTCCATCAGGTCCCACACCCGGTTGCGGTACGCCTTGAGATAGTGCTTTTTAGAGGCGCACTTGTTCGTAACCTGGTGACACACCAGCTCTGAATCTCCAAAGATCTGCAGGTGCTTAATCCCCAGCCTCTCCACCTTTCACAAACCCAAGCACAGGGCTTCGTACTCCGCCGAGTTATTAGTGCAGCTCCAGGCCAACCTGTAGGTATAGTCCTTCTGGATCCCGGTCGGAGAAACCAGAAGCACCCCGGCACCGGCGCCATTTTTGCATCGCGCGCCGTCAAAGAAAAGCTTCCACGGCTTCTCGGGTGCAGGTCCCACTTCCTTTGCGGTTGACTTATCAAGCCTCTCGGGCCGTACAACGGTGTAACAACCTCGCTCTGTCTCAATTACGGCATTGAAATCCCGCAAAGAGAACTCATCTTCAAGCTGTAGCACTTCGAGGGCTTGTCCCGTCAGCTCTACCGTCACCAGTTCTTCCTCCGTCAGCTGGACCATGCAGTCCGACTCTTCTCTGGGTATCTTCTCTACTAGGAAGGTGGAAGGCTTCTCGTTAAAGATTTTCAGCCTCCTTCCTTTGAAGGGCACTTCCATGTGTGAGTAGTCTAGAGACAGTGACCCGCCCGGCCTTCGCAGTGAACTCTCGAGAGAGACACATGCCGAAGTAGGGAGCCAGGTCAACAACCACGACCTCTTGGATGACCACGAGAGAGCTTTATGCAGCCGGATAGGGATGTCCTTTATGACACCAACTGTCTTGACAGGGGTGCCGTCTAATTGCAGCACGCCTTGGCTGCTCCTTGTGTACTCCATCCCGATCTCATCGCAGACGGCTTTCAGCATAACAGTCGTGGAAGCGCCAGAGTCCACCATGCAGTTGTGCACTATATGCCCTTGCATCCGTAAAGACAGATAGAAGGGAGGCGGTCTGTTCTTCCCGCTGGTCGAGACTCGTCGGAGGTTGAACCGGGACAGCGGGCCGTATCCGCTTGCCGTTCTTCATGTTTTTCGGAGATTCCTGCAGCAGATCCACCCGGCCTCGGGAGCGGAAGAGTATCGTACATGCCGATTCTAGCGGGTGTTCTTTTCAACTCGTCTACTATCTCGTAGCCCGAGGTGCTAGCTCCTTCTCGCTTTTTTGCCGGCTCATACTTCGTCCGGTATCGCTGGGTGGCCTCAACTCTCTGTCTCTTGGTCAGAGACGGGTACCTCAGCTTCTCCTGTGCTTGTTCTTTGGTTTCAGCTGGAGGCTGAGGTACGGGAGCTTTAGCCGGAACTGGAGCTTTTGATATAGGAGGCTTGGCTGGAACAGGAGCTGCCTTTGCCGGAGGAGGCTTGGCAGAAGCTTTGTCTTTGGATGCCTTCTCCTGGGCTGTGTAGGGCCACAGCCGCTTGTATGGTGGCAGCCCACCAGGCTGCACCTTTTCTCTTCTGGCATATACCTGCAAAGGCCTAGCAGCATCTGCAGTTTTCTTTTCTTCCTTGGCGAGCAGCACTAGATTTTCCTCTGGGAGGGCAAAGTTGGCTTCGTCGTCCAAGATCATGTAGAGTTCATCGTCCTCTATGGCACTGTCGGCCAAAGTCTGGATGTAGTGCTGGTGCAGTGTGCAGTCTTCCTCCGAATGCGGGTCATTGCACGTAGTGCACCAGTTAACCTGGTAAGAAGGACCAGGTTGGTCTTCTATAGCAGCATTTCTCGGAGGCGGACGCCTCTGTAGCTGGTGCTCTGGGGGCTTGTCTTTTGTCAGCGCCGGGGGCGGATATGGCCTCCTAGGAGCGAGGTCCATCTGGGCCTGCTTCTTCTTCAGAGCGGTCATGTCATTGGACATGGCATGATAACTTGAGGCCAAAGCCCGTACCTCTTGGAGGATTGTATTCTGAATATTATTGTCAGGAGGTGGCAACTGTGCCGGTGGAGGCAATGTGGCTAATGGAGGAGGATTGGAATAAGGTGCGTACTAAGGGGGAGCAGGGAGTGCTGGAAAATGCGGAGCAGGAGGAGGCGGGTGAGGATAATGCATTTGCGGCGGGCCGTAAGGAGTTACGACCGGCGCCGGATTCCATTGCTGTTGGGGTTGTTGTCCTGATGTGGACGGCGCACCACCAGAAGCGGGAGGATACTGGGATCTGGGGAAATCGGGATGAATGGGTTCCTGCACCCTGGACGAGAGTCCGCCGATGGAAATGATATCGCCTTCAGCTTGCTGGGCAGCCTCGTACAGAGCAGGAAACTCGTCTATTCTGGCAATCTTCAACAGCAGGCATATGTCTGAGTTGAAGGATCTCAGGTAGTAGTGAGCAGAGATTCCAGCTGAAGGCCGAAGTTCGCGAGGTACCCGTTTCCAGGATCTCGCAAACCTGATGTTAAAGTCAGACACCTCCTCTTGAGGGTGTCTCTAGATACTTTGGAACTGATGCAGCAAAGAAGTGGGGTCAGCAGACTCGTTGCATCCTTTTACGAGCCTTCTGGCAAGCTGGGGCCACCCTGTGATAGATCCCTCTGGCAGCGATCTCCACCAGTAGAGAAGCTTTCCCCTTAGGGAAAGGGCCAGCAGACGGGTCTTCACACTCTCGTCAGTAATGGAGTGCAATGCGGCCAGGGCAAGGATGTCCTGGATGTGCTCATACGCCGTCTTGCCATAGTTGTCGTACGTAGGGATAGACTTTAAAGCAGCAAGGGGCACAGCTTGTCCGACCAGGGCCAGTGGCCCTATAGAGTCTACCGCCGGGAAGAGATCATCGTCATTCTGCTGCAGGGCAGCCATTTCTTCTTCTTCTCCTCCGTCGGTTGTATACTCAGTGTCGGTACCTTCCGAGGATGTAAATTCCTCTTCTTCCTCGACCTCTTCTATTTCGTACTCAGCTCCTCCGACTTCAGCTTCGGCTTCTTCTTGAATTTCAGCCTCGGCTTCGTCGACATGAGCTTGTTGATCAGCCAGCCTGACAATTTGGCCTCGAGCGTTGATGTCTAGTTCGTAAAAGTCAGGCGGGTTTCTCGGATCCCTTGCTCGCCACCTTCTCGTTTGCATGAAGGTGCTAGGACCGGTCTTTCGGACTCAGAGGATATGTTCGTGCAAAGTCGCCAGGTGTTCTGATTTTGAACAACAATGAAGCGAACACCGGTGCTTCGATTCTGTTTGGGGGTGGGAAACTTCCTTGGCCCACCGAGTGCTCAGAATGAACTGTCAGCCCGAGTGAACACGAGCCTGAGTTTTTTCAAATGTGGGACTCCGGGTCCCACCGGGCGTGCCAGAGAAACTGTTGCGCCAGGTGGAGACGGATTAGAAATTCACTCTTCAAACGTGGGACCTTGGTCCCACCGGGCGTGCCAGAGAAACTGTTGGTTACGAATCTGCCATGAGGAAAGGATTTTGTGTTAATGCGCCCAGATTCGCCCACCAGCTTGAAAGGCCGGAAGGAAGGAATGCCTTCCGTGCCAATCTCCGGAGAAGGTCGGCTACTTGTGGGGTTTTATGGTTTGCGATGAGAGTGCAGGAAAGAGATAAAAATGCGGAAAGAATTTACAAATGTGATTGGAGTTGGGTTGGGGGAACTAACAGTACAGCAACACATCAATCACCACTACTTACTGCATCATAAATACAAAGCATAGCCAGAACCGCAAAATCTAAGTATACATTTTATATAAAGAAGTGTACGCACAGCTACAATGGCTCCCTAACAGACATTCCCTACAAGGAACTAACAGTACGGCAGGGCATCAATCACCACTACGGACAGTAACATGAATACAAAAAGCAACCAAGAGATGTCAGATCCAAGTATGTGTGTTATGCAGAGAATTTGTACGCACAGCTACAATGACTCCCTAACAGACATTCCCTACAAGGAACTAACAGTACGGCAGTGCATCAATCACCACTACGGACAGCAACATAAACACAACACACAAACTGAAGGAACTGCTATTAAATTTATTCTATGTATCCTCTGATCAATGAAGTCCAGGAGTACTTGGCCACCAAACGCTGGAGTTCAGAGTTCAGCACAACAGCGAGCCATGACACAAGAAATACCTCAATAATACCTGACCACCAAATGCTGAAGTGAATCAACAAGCCATGACACAGGAAACGTAAGGCATAGATGTTACAGAGAGGCAGCATAAAAAATAAAAGTAGAACAGATCCAAGCATATACTTTATATTGATAAGCAGAAGCACAGCTACAATGGTTCCCTAATAGACATTCCCCTTCCACCATTACAATGAAAACATGGTGGGTATTTATAGCCCGAGTCCCTCCCGTTACATTAATGGGCACAAAGTCCCAGTCAAACATTAGCTGACAAAAGCAGCCGCGGAACCGTCGATGCTAACCTTTGTCGGACAGGACTGTACCTGCAACATGGTCTCCCTGGAGGCTGTACAGATACGTGGCAGCGCGTTTGGTAGAACTTCTCATCGGTAGGAATGCGGGCAGCTGAAGCAAGTAGAAACTTCGATCAGCTTTAAATGGGGCAGTTGGCATAAGTAGTGCAGCCCATGCTTGTCCTTTTGCTCGGCACGTCTTGGCTCAGATCCCAAAGCTGGACACTTGTCGGATGATGTTGTTTGACACGTGCTTGCCTTGAAAGGCAGTTTATCCAACTTCGCCCAGGATCTGAGCGCCATCGGGTTGCGCAGGCAAAAAACAGCGCAGTCGGGAAGGCCTTCATGCCTTGGGTGCATTTATGAGTTTATTTCCCTACTGCGCACCTGTCAAAGGGCGCACTCCGACTTCGCTGCGAAGTCGGGTTGCGCACAGGTGAAAGCTGATTTCTGCCGCCGTACGGACTTCGCCCTGGAAAGGGAGAGCAGTCCGACTTCGCTGCGAAGTCGGACTTCGCCCCAGCACTTAGTCATTTTTTCCTGCCAGCCTGCTACAAGGTGCGCCCAGAAAATAGGGCGCAGTCCGACTTCGCGCAGAACACTTGTTCTTCTGGCTGATTCTGTCGCACTGCGCACTTTGCACTCCTGCTGCGCTCCAACTGGAGGGCGCACTCCAACTTCGCTGCGAAGTCGGACTGTGCCCTGGCACTTAGCCATTTTTCAGGGCAACTGCTGTCAAATTTGAGATCTGACTGAGGGGCTCAAAAGAAAGAGGGAAGAATGAGAATGTAGGGAAGAGAGAGAAAGGGAGAGAAGAGGAAAGGGAAAGAGAGGAAGAGGGGAAAGGAAGAGCAGCACTCTTACAAAACTGAAAACATTGCACCCCGTGCAAAATGTGGCAACAGATACCAATGCTAAGCAACTGTTGGATGATATGACTAACCCCACAAATGACATTAGATCTTTGAGATGGTGTTTTCCTCAAGATGCAGCTAGTGGAAGTCCTTCCTCTTTCTACTCTTTAAACGTTAGAAATGAGAGGCATACTACCCTTTGGTGTGGAGGATCAGTTGTATGCCCCTCGCCTGCAATTCAGGCTGTCCAGATATGCATACATTAACAGATTCCTTTTTGCATCCGGAGGGCCCTTCACCTGGGAAACTAGGAACATAACTGGAGGACAATGCCCTTCCAAGATTTTTCAACCTTGCCCTCTCAGTTCAGGCCATTCTTCCATGGACATCATTAGGTCTTACATGGGCTTCTTCATGGTTAGTCATAACAATGTCAACCGTTCACCTGCACTACCTATCACCAGACCTAAATTTTAATTGTGGCCTCCATCAACTTGACCGTCCTCCTCTCCAAGCAATCCCTCACACATGAGGATTTGGTTGTTTTTGGAAAAAAAAAAACTCTTTTAACTTGTGGGGCAAAGGCGCAATTGTTAGACTTTTTACTCTTGACTGGACGAGATTTTCCATTTAAGCTTTGGTCAGCTGATGAATGGCAATGTTCATTTTTTGTAATATAAAACCCACAACAATATATGGATTTACTATTTTAATTTTGTACATATTGAACTTCTTAACTGCATAAATGAATAAGGGCATTCACTAACACATACAAATATTGCATGAAGTGCAACCTGATGGGAAAACAGTACAAAGTGTCATACACCCACACTTTTTGAACCATGTACCTCAAACATGTCATCAATCTTTCCAACCTTGGTTATGTTGGAACAAACAATGCAAGACTTGAGATGGAAGTTCAAAATTGCAATTCATTTACAAGGGATGTCAGAATGAATGCATCAGCGTATTGTTAAATATTTTAACAGTATCTCTAAACACATGGATTTCAATGAAAAGAAAACAATCACATTTATAAATCAAGCAAGAAGAGCAATTATAATGTAAAATTATGAAACATCAATAGATCAAACTCTCAAAAACTGTAAATTCGTAAACAAACAACGCCTACTATGTTTCTTCAAACAATATAAGCCCAGGAAAATAAACTATGTAGATATGTATACAGAACATAAGAATGCATCCATATCAGCATGATTAGTACTTACATTTGATGTGGGCTATAGTTTCTTCATCTATCAATGGTTTGCCAGACTCCACTTCATAGAAAACTGGAATAGGAACACCCCATGTTCTCTGACGCGAAATGCACCAATCAGACCGACCATCTGTCATGGATGTTATCCGGTTCTCAGCCTACAGACCATTTTTTGCAATAAATAAGTAATAACTAATTTTGCTTAACTCTGAATAATTCCATACCAATTGTAAGACGAAGCAAAAGGAAATCTTAGAAGTCTATACAATTTAATAAATAACTTAACTTCTAAACAAAGAACTTTTGAATTTTGAATAGAAATGTCTACACTTCCTAAGAAGTCTCAATAAAATCTCGCACAAGAAATCTTATGCAGATAGAAACTTTTCTAGACCTTTGACTTTGACCAAATGGAAACCCTGCAGTGTCTATAGTAAACTTTACTCTGAATTTTTTAATGCCTAAAGCTCCAAGCAACAAACCAGGCTGGTCATAAGCTTGATGAAATTTGGAAATGAGATTCAAAATCAAATACCAACACTTTGGGGTCATTTTTCGTGAGAAGAATGCCACCAATGAGGCCCTTTAGTGCCAAACCAAAGTGCAATATGAGAGGATCGCCAAGTTTAAATAATATGAATGACCCAACACATCTCTATGACCTCACCATCTCCAAGAAGTACTCTGACATGTAGAACAAGCAAATTGAGATGCTCACTCACCACAAGAATTTGAATAATGAAACAGCAACTCACTAACAATCATTTCAGAAGCAAGTGGAGGAGCAGAGGTATTGTGCATAAATAGAAAAAGGCAAGACGACGAATTGAGAGCCTCTTAGAGTTCGCAACTGCTAGTGAGCCCACAAATTGAGTGTCCTTGGTCGAGTCATGTTGACGCTAGCCAAGTATTCTTCTATCAAACCTACTATATTCTATGTTTCTTCTTCTTTGTCGAGTCATTGTCAAGTTTTGCCTTGATCCCAAGTTCAAATCAAAAGAAGGCTCATTGAGCTCGAGTCTTGATACCATGGTTGAGACATATGAGCATTTTACTTTTAGATGTCCTATCACCTATAAGATTCAAGAAAGACATCATTGTTTGTATTCAAGGTGGTCACTTGCCATCTTCTTTAAATAGCTTGACCAGAGATGCTTGCTTCAGGAGGAGATCACTCACAATCATCAAAACTTGTAAAGGGACTTGAGGACCACAAGGTTAATCACTTGCTTTTCGCTAATGTTCTCGTTGTTTGGGACACTAAACATTGAAATGTGTGTAATCTTCACTTTGGCCATAGGTGACATTTTGACGTTTGTGATATTTTATCACTTCTTGTAAAAGTCCTATGGACCCATCTTCACTTTGTAAACTGATCTATGATTAAATAACAAACCGATAAGATGTTGCATGTGACATTTTGGGATCCATGAAATGTATTATAAACATAGTTGAGAAAATATGCAAAATATCTGCAGAATCCCGATCTTTTGCCAATTTTTTAAATTGCCGATGCAACCGGCAAACTCTCGGCAATGCAAAGATTTTTTGAAAAAATCAGCATCACCGACTTTTTGCCGATTTTTTCAAAAAATCCTCAAAAAAATCTGCTATTTCTTTTTCTTTTTTCTTTTAGGCTGAAACCGATTTAAGGTTTTTTTATGCAAGCCCATTTTTCAGCTGTTAATGTTTGACCTTCGAAGTTTAAAGTTTAAACCTAAACCCGAAACCCTAATCTAGGGTTTCAAGTTTTTTTTTCCTCCTCTTTTTAAGAAAATATTGCTGCCTGATAACTATGTATGCAAGCCCATTTTTCAGCTTTTAATGTTTGAAACTTTGAACTTTGAAGTTTAAACCCTAAACTCTAGGCTAGGCCCTAGGGTTTTGTTTTTTTTCCTCCTCTTTTTAAGTAAATATTGTTGCCTAGTAACTATGTATGCAAGCCCATTTTTCAGCTCTTAATGTTTGAATTTGAAACTTTGAACTTTGAACTTGAAGTTTAAACCCTAAACCCTAGTCTAGGCCTTAGGGTTTTGGGTTTTTTTTCCCCTCCTCTTTTTAAGTAAATATTGCTGCCTGATAACTATGTATGCAAGCCCATTTTTCAGCTGTCAATGTTTCAATTTTAAACCCTAAACCCTAGCCTTTTGGTTTAAGGTTTAGGTTTTTTTTTTTCTTTTTTCAAGTGATTGTAACTTTGTTGTTACTTGTTTCCATGTGCAGGCATATAAAAAATGAAACCATTTTTTCCTTGTTCTTACTTGTAACTTTGTACCTTTTCATATTATAAGCAATACAAGATGTGTTTTGTCACTTTCATGTGTACTTAAAGCTTGAGCCTTGTATGATGTCTTCACATGAATTATTGCTTTTATTGCAACATTTGATTTGCATAATGTTAATTCATTGTAATATGCATCAAAAAAAACTTTTTTTCAATGAAAATTTTCGTTTTCTTCAGGTTTTTTTTTGGCCAATTCTTTGTTGATTCTTTCTCCGATTTTTTGCCGATACCCGATTTTCACCGATATTTAAAAATGTCGATTCCGATTTTCTCAACTATGATTATAAATCTCTCCACTCACAAATCATTTTAATCACCAAGTGTATCATTCTTTATTTGATTTCAATGAATATCTTGTGTTGCCTTTTTATAAGTTTCTTTAAATACATCTGTGACATGTTGATTCCATCCAATCCTCTCATGGAAGATCAATTACCATTCAACAAATAAACACATTCTTTCACCTTATCTTTGTTGCTGAGTGTAACAGGCCTTTGTTGGAAGCTACAACTCTTCAAAATGTTAATGACATGTGTGTGTCCTTTGCGTACGAGAGTGGCTACTAGGGCTTCCACCCCTCTTTTTGCATATAATAGGACAAGGTTGTGGTTCTTTGATGCAAAATTTCATCCACCCCTCGTGTACTCAAAAGTTGTAGACAAACACAACTTACCAGTTTCCTATCTTCGTCTATTGTGCCTCATCCATGGATGCTAGGAAAATCTTGAGGGGTCAAACACTATGTCCTCTCAAAATTATTCAACCAAGCCCCATAAGTCCTAGCAATTGTCCTAGAAGCATCGTTAAATCCTATGTTTGCCTTTTTGGGATGGTTTCTACTTTGCATCCCTCCACATATTAGCATTTGCGCTTGCATCTGCTTCAACTCTTTTCTATTTCTCTCTTTTAACTTGATTGTTGGCTCCCTCTTCTCATCATCATTAAATTTAGTAGTCCTATTTTTGGGTCTAGCCCTAGAGGCTGTAATTGTTGGCTTTTAAGCCTTACGACCACAAAATATCACAGGTCCCTTAATAAACAAGCCACAATATTATAGGTCGAAATATCAATAATGAAGAGTAGAATTATATAAATGAGCAATCAAATGTATATCTATGCCAATATAATAATGAAATAGCATTCACTTATAATATCAAATATGAATGTAAAATGGCCAAAATCATTCATGTACATGCATGAAGAATACTTACAATATGAATTGCTCAAAATCTGTATACAAGCTTTATTATCAATGCTTGCTCCTTTTCTCATGTTCGTGTTACATTGTATGGAGCTTCGTCTCCATAATATAGACATAGAAAGTGACTCTTCATGTACTTGACTATTGCTCTCCATATGACAGCTCCCATGACCTTTGGCTTATCATCTTGCCACTTGTATACTAGACTCTTCACTCTCTTCTTACATGCATACTTGACTCTATGACACTTGCACACTTCTACATGACACTTACACTTCTCCATGACACTTACTCTCCTACATGCACTCCTAATACAAGACACTTGTGCACATCCTCACTTAACATATTTGCACACTTATATACAAAACACTTGTGCACATTCTCTCAATACACACTTGCACTCAAACTTACATGACACTTGTGCATGTCTTGCACATTGACCCTTACATAAAGGGGAAATATAAATCACTCATCTAAACTATAGACTAAACCCTAATCTATTACATATTTACATTTCTACCATGAAGGTACCATGGGTGGACATTTGCATGTACCAAATAATATAATATTCTCCAATAGTAATGTAATGCCATATGGTTGTTCCTTTAGTGTTGCTTACCCTAGATTCTTTACTATAGTTTAACTTATTTTCTTGGTACTTTTCATTACTATGATGGATTGTAATAGCTCTATTTAACGAGTCCTATTGGCCTACTTGTCATCCTTGGACATCAATAGAATTATCTTATCTCATGGATACACTATGAAATTATTCATGGTGTGAAAGATGGTGTGAATCTCCATTACTCAATTCCTAAGACTGATTTGTCAGTTTTTTTGTGGCAATGAATCCATTAGGGATTCTTCACAAAGGTTGTTTTTGCAAAACAAGGATTTCATTCACCATCTATAAAGGCTTGATATCAGAAGTTAGAGGTAGAAGACAAAGTTGCTTGTAAGGTTATTAGCGCCTTCTTCTACTAGTCAATATTTCTTGTGTTCCAAATCTATATTTTTTTGGCCCTTATCTAGGGTTTTTCCAAGCATTAGGAAAATTTCTTCTGCTCATGCCATCTTGGACATGACAACAAAGCAAGAAGTCCTGTGAGTCATTTGAGACAGTCTATTGCAATGAGGACATGTAATTATATGCAAACAATAAAAAGCCTCCATTTGTATTGGTTGAACATGGAAATTGTCAAATGTGATTTGCAATCATGACCACAATTTAACAAATGGATGGGGAGGGTGTTACTCTCCCCAACCTCCAGATTTGGGCTGGTTCCCTACTAATCTAATTGCAAAACCTGAAAATCTAAGCTAAATGCATGAAAAGTAAATCAAATCTACTTTGTAAGAGAAAAGGGCAAGAGATAATAAGTAAGGATTGAAAAAGATTAAATACGGCCATTGTTGTAGTGAGATCAACGTTGGTACAATTAGCAATTCCAATAATCACAAAAAAAGTTTAGTTTAGTCAGATAATCAGCAATATCATGAAACAAGAACTAACAGAGGGAACAAGAGCAGAGCCACTAATTGCATGCATTCATGAATAAAGAGTTCATGAACACAGTTGATTCAAAATGTCATGCACAATTTTTTACTTTATTGATCTAAAAAGGTCAAATACAATTGATTTCCAAAGAGTAGCTCTAGTCTGTTGGGTCACCAAAAGACCCTTACAATGAGCATCAATCTCTTATTTATACTTGAAAATAAACCCTAGTCTCTTTTTGGACTTTCAATTCTATTTATGAACTTGAAGTTCAAAATTGCATGCAGACTCATCATCCTTATCCACAATGCCAAAATTAGTTGCATGGCCAAGAGCGAGATGCGCAAGAATGAAAGCGAGGCGCACAAGGCATAGCAAGTGAGATGCTCCTAGCAGAGTGAGCGGGGCACATTGGACTAATAGGGGCCCATTGCCAAAGCGAGGCACACTCCGCCTCAAGTTGGTCTATTTCTCATTCTCCGTCTCATTTTGCATGATGGATCTTTGTCTAGAGGTAATCATAGTAGTTAACTACTACAGTACTCCATGAGGATTTTGGAAAACAAATCTCTTGCATGATAGTTTCCTCTAGGATTTGGGAAAAAGGGATTTAATGGTGTTGATTCCAGGTTCCTCCAACTCCAAGCATAATAATTAAGCATCCTAGACAGAGGAGAAACAAGCAAATGTCTAAATTACAAGAAATAGCTCTATATGGTAGACCATTTAGAATTTTGGAAACAACATGATTTCATGGAATCTACTTGTAAAAAAAGATGTAGAAGGGTCTCAGTTTTGCACTTTATCTGATTTGGCCATTTTGGTCACCAAAAGTGTGGGTCAAGTTTTTGCATAAGAGGATAGTTAAGGAAATTTTGTTAATGTGCATAAATGACCAAAGCAGTTTAGTGGGAGTCAACATACAAAGAGACTAGTACAAAACAGTGTAGCTACCAAGAAAGTACTAATAAACTAAACTAGAGACTAGAGTGAACTTCACTAAAGCTAAGCTACAATACAACATCAAATCACATTTTCAATTTAGTACCAGAATATACTTGCATGGATAAAATATTCTATTCAATAAACCATATTCATCCTGTCTTACATTCTTTCGTCAATATACCCCACTACATGGGCACACATACAATCGATGTAGTAAGTTGTACGCTTAATATGATGCCTTATCAACTCATTAACTATTTTTTTTAATAAATGACTGCATCTAGTCAAGAGATGCCAAGTATTCAAATCACCAAGATCTATGTTGTGCACTTTAAGAGGATATCTGATGAGAAGCAATTTGCTTATGTGCAGCTGCAAAAATGGCAGTATAACAACACAGGACATAAGCAAGCTGGAAAACCCTATTTGAAGACGATTTGAAAAGGCAAACTTCTAGAGGCCATGCATACAAAAGTGTTTTCAACTCTTTTTTTGATTGCACATTAATTCAAGCTCTGCAAGTTGGTACAATTTATAACACCCCTTTTTAGCATCAAGAAGATCAAATTTTACAAGAACCATGATGCCTCCGATTTTAGTATCAAGAATCTTCTACCAAAAAACTAGGATCATTCAAAAGGAGTTCCACGAAATCCTTCTTCTAAAACTACATCAAAGAAGTTGAATAATGGTGGACAGAAGTTCTACAAAAACAACTCAAAGAAGTCTATTCATGGAATTTAATTAAAAAGGACACAAATTTGTCACTTGCCATGTTGGGATCCAGAAGCTTGATGAAATTGCATAGGACTCTAGATGTGGCACATGACTTCTTGAGGATCCACAAGATGACTTGAATATGCAAATTGCCATTAAGGGGGAAGTTCAATAATGTCTCCTTCCCATGATCGTGTTTACATTATGGGGGGTGGTGGAATGTATAGTTGGAAAACTCGCTACTCGCTACTCGCAATAAACTTGATAGCCCGATTTTGGAGATTTTATCAGCAACTCAAGAAAACTCGGCAAAAAATAAATAAATAAACTACAATTAAAGAGCTTGAAAGTTGATTTTATATTAGATATTCATAAAAATCCAACCAAATACATCCTAAAAATGCAACATTTCAAAATATGAAGCAATTTTACTGTTTTTTCTTTTCCCTTCCTTCCCCTCATAGTAGATGGTTGGCCTTGGCTCTAAACAAGTGGTCAAATTGGAGGCTTTTCTGGTATGGTATCATCATGGTATATCTCCTCCAATCCTTTTAAATGTTCTACTTCCCCTTCAAGTGCCCTAATGTCCTTTGTAGTAAACTCAATATCTCGGGACTCTCGACAATCCAATCACATATTGGATCTAACTCATCCAATTCAATTGCCTCATAGCATTCACTAGCCTCCACTTGTTAGTGTGAAACTGAAGATTGTATTGTACAAACACAAGGTCACTGAGGTGCTCCTCAATCAACCTACTGCGCTTCTTGTTGTGTACAACCTCAAATAGAGACCAATTGCACTCACACCTAGAAGCGCTACAAAGTTGACTCAAGATGCTTGACCTTGCTTTTTTAATGGAGGATGCAAACAAGCTCCCTCCTACGGCCTTATAAAGTTGCAACTCAACAGGGACAAGGCGAAGTTTGGCAAGGTTATCTATCATCCTCTCTATGCAAGTATAGAAACCCACCTAGACCTCTTCATCACCACTAAGACTACTAGTGTAAAATAATTTGGGGTTCAACAAGAACTCGTAGCATGAATAGGTCGATGGAGTTGCCTCGTCCATCTCTTATCATTGATGTGCCAAATTGGTTTATACTTGCACCGGTTACCACCATAATAGTGTTTAATGGCTTCTCTGGCTCTATCTATCGCCTCATATAGATAGCTCATTGCCAATTTTTCACCATCTACAAAGCAAATAACCCTTACCAAGGGTTCTATCACCTATAATTAAACAACAAAATACTGAAAATTTGGAAAAAGTAATACTAAAGTATAAAATAAAATTTTAAAATTTAAATAGCTGCAAGCTTACTGTAGTGGTAAGGGCTTTGGTCTCTCTTTGAGAGGTCCAAGGTTCAAACCCCACTCAGTATGAGGGGACCATGACCCTAATAAAAACAAGTGTAAACTCATTGAAAAATAAAAATAAAAAATTTAAATTTGAAGTCAACAAGCAAATTTCAATTACCTTGAGAATTTCTCGAATGCTCACCAAAAATGAATCATTACACACTTGCCTCCATATCTGCTACCCCTCCTATTTTGAATTAAAGAATGAGGCATACCATTCCTTACTTACAAACATCCGCTTCAAATCCGGTGATGGTATTAGAAGGCTCTGCAAGGTGATCAAATTGGAGGCAAATCGAGTGATCCCTAAGCAAAGAATGTCCCTCCCATAATTGTGCTCCCTCATCAGAATGAACAAGTATGTGTGATTATAGATAAACTATGTAACACTCTTTGCCTTTTCTACCATGGTTTTCACCGATGACATTTTGCCAATGTCCTTAAGCATGAGATCAATGCAGTGGACTGCACATGGGCTCCAAAAAATAGATGGGTACTTCTCGAGAAGTCTACCTGAAAATACATATGTTGTAGCATTGTCTGTCACTACTTGGACAATATTCTCCACTCCTATTTCTACCACAACCTCCTCCAACAAATTGAATAACAATTGTGCATTCTTCACCTCTCATGAGGCATTAACCAACATTAGAAAGACCATGGATCTACCCGAAGCCACCATGAAGTTCAAAGCATGTGGATTCTTGCATCCGTCCATCCATCAGAAAGGATGTTGCAACCCCTTGTCCTCCATGTGTTCCTTTGCTATTCTACAAGAGCACATGTTGATGACACTCTCCTCCAACAATGATCCACTTAAATCTTTTGTCGAAGGTGTCTTAACCCCTTTGCCAAACTTGTTCAATGCCCTCACTAGGGTATCCCAATAGGGGTTGTTTGCACAATTGAAGGAAATGTTGTAGTAAATACCAAAATTTGGCTATAGTTGTCCTTGCATTCTTTGCCTTGTTCCTCCCCCATGTAGTATTATGAATTGTGGTTTGTCTTGTGTTGGAGCCTTGTCCCACACTTCTCCCACTCTCAGTAGCACTACCTTGTCAAATGTGAGGGCTAAGAACAGATTATTTGGCCATGGCATCGACATCCTCTAGTTTGGCCTCATTCCCATAAAAAGAGTCCCAAGGCCCCACTCCATGTCCTACTGCAATTCTTGTTCTTTTATGCTCGATTTTTTTGTCCTCTTTGGTGTACAACCAAGCCTTCACCTCATTTCTATTCTAATCACCTGCTCTAAGATAAGGGTCCACATTGTGCTAGGGTTACCCAAGTAGATGGAATTTGAGTCGAAGGATGCATTCTCGCATGTCCTTGTTGCAGTGTTTACAAAACACTTGATTCAACAAGTTTCCCTTAACCCCATGCTTCCACATTGGATCTCTTCCTAGGCTTGGACTTGGGGTTGCAATTGAAGGAGTCGATTGGGTTGCACTTGAAGGAGGATCATTGCTGCCTACAACGGTTCCATGGACCTCACCCAAAGAATCCATCTATATTTCCAAATAGGAGGGGAAAAAATAAGTAATTAATCAGATGCCCTAGAGCCTAGCCTACATGCTTGAAAAAAACCAAAAAAAAAAGAAAAAACTAACAAACCACTAGTTTTTGGGGAAAAAAAAACTCTGACAATCAATAGAAATAATGTCAAATCTCCTTGAAACGGTGTCCAATATTTTATGGGATCCAGAAAACTAGTTTACGATTATTGTTTTCACCTCTTAGAAGAATTTCCACATAGTCAGAGAGAAGGAAAAATGAGCAAATGACAATAATTGGCTTTTTAAAAGCAATTTCTGTGTTTTTCCTCTGTTTTTGCATCCGCAGTTGATTTTCTGGCAGAAAATCAATGAGTTTTTTTGTTGGCACTGAGAAATTTAAGAAAAAATATAGTGCCAACAGCAATTTCTCACGAGTTTCGCAGGTTCCCGTAGATTTTTCTAACTATGGTGGAATGTGCCTAATCTTCATTTTGACCATGGCTGACATTTTGAAATTTGTTACATTTTTACATTTTGTAAAAGGCCTATGGGCCCATGTTTGCTTTGTAGAGTGATATATGTATTAACTAATGGGCCAATAATATATTAGCATGTCCTGGGACACATGAAATGTATCATGTAGAGTATTAATACCTCCACACAAAAAATCATTGTAATCATCGAGCATATCATTCCCTTTTTTATCCTTAGTGAATTATTGATGTCCATGGATACCACCCACATATCTCGTCTTATCTTTTCTTTTTTTATATATCTAGACAATGTTTTGACCCTGTTTGATCTCTTCTTAGATATATTGTGAAATTCTTCACTAAACACCTTATAGATGCTACACGTTCCCAAGCTGGTAAGGGGATGTCAATGATACCATATCACCCTCCATGAGTTATCAAGGTTTCTGCAGCCTCTTCTTCTCCCACAAGGCAAGGTATGCTCATTGTTTTCTAATGTCAAGTGTCAATGACTCCTCAATATAAAGAAGGCAGTCTAAACAAACCTGCATTACCAGTCTTTGGGCTTCTTCTGCAGGTTCATTGACCATGAATAATAAGAAAGTATACCAAAGTTGCTCTTTATGCCCTCCTATGATTACTGAGCCATAAACTCTGCACATATTTATACTTGTCCTTGCCATAAAAGCCTCAGACGTATTTGGGAAAGACATGTACCTGTTGTGATATAAAATAGCATGGGAAATCACCTAAAATATTGATCCACAAAAAGAGTCTCACAGCCAAGAAATAGAAAAACAGCCATTGAGGAGGGTTTCTTATGAAAAGCTAATAACGGTCTTAGAACATTCCAAGAAGGCAGTGTCTAATCCATACACACTAGAATAGAAAAGTATTTTACAGAAGCTGATAAGATGATTCTTCTCTTGTACTCTCCAGATAGATATTGACAAGCTCCATAAGAACCACAAGAGCATTTTTTAGTGTAAGTGATGTCAGAAAAAATTTGTGTGGGCACTTGACTGACTTCAACAGATTTTCACTTTAATATGAACAGGATAACATACCTACTTCAACCAAGTACCCATTTTTTGAACCATAGTTCCCTTTCATAGTCCACAAGTCCTTATAAATTTTACTTAATCTACTCATTCTTGTTTAACATCTTAGTTTTCAGTCATAATTGATTATGTCAGGTGCTTCCATGATTTACTGATTTCAAGCTTATTTTGCACACATGCAGCTACATACTCAGTCTTCTTAATTCCAAGAAGATAGCCTTGTTTTATTTTGTTGTTTGGCAATGGAATCAAACAAGGAAAATGTGTAAATTAGAAAGAGAAAGTTTAATACTCTACAGTACAAGAGATAATATTTTGTAGAAGTAGAATTTAAGAACTTGTAAATGACTACAAAGGAAAATTTAAAGAGAAAAAAATTTGCAGTTGCAAATGCTCACTTTAATTATTCATTATGATTTGACAAATAAAGATGCTGGAGACTTTTCAGCGTAATAAAGCAAAACTCCAAGCAAACTGCCAGGCTTAACTTTGAATCTCAGCTACATTTTTAGCTTCCTCAAAATGAAAATAACTCGGGAAAGATTTAAATAATTAATACTAAACCTGTAATAAACATTACTACTAACAAAAGTAATCTCGAGCTTTCCCAAGATCCTAAGTAACTTTCAATACAATTCCATCTTAATGATAATTTTATGATGCCCATGTACAATAAGAGGATGTTACAAACATAGGAGCGCATACATATGCATTTGTATATGTCGCATCTGTGCATGCTGTACCACTAACATGTCTAACCTTTAAAACTCTGAGGGAATATATAAAATGATCCAATAACTCACTCCTTCCAAAAAAACCCAGTAACAAATATGAATCATGAAATCCTGCAGGCAATACTCCATAAGTAGCAATTGCTTTGATAGCATAATTGAAACATGAGATGTTTCACAAAGTGAAAGGAAAGAAATGTGCCAAACAAAATACCACATTTATATACACAAAAAACATCAGGCTACAAAATTTTGTTTGAAGCATTAAAACCCTTTATAAGATTGAGAAAATGCAATGCAAAATCTCCTGTTATCACCTGTGAAGGAATCCATGTCACATTTCTAATAGCATCCAAGGCAGGTTCCTTGATATCCTTCATAGAGACAAACCACTGTTCTGTTGCTCTAAATATTGTTGGCTTCTTTGTCCTCCAATCATAAGGATATTTATGTTCTGCAGTCAAGACACAAGTATCGTGAGCAAATGCAAAGAAATCAAATGACCTTAAATAAAACAATTACATAAATTCTGACCTTAAACAATAACATTGTCCATGCCATTCAGAACCTTTAGATAGCATCCTAATAGAATTTACCTACATACTCCCACAGATACAATTGCCAGAGAGGAACGATCACATCATAGATCATTTTTTGTTTTTGTATTATGGGGATGCACACAAGGTGGAGAGTACAGTGTGAGATGTTGGAGAGTACAGTTTGAGATGTGGATACGTCCATATTGGATATGGCCATGCCAGAACAGTATACTGAGAATAAGCATGTGCCTTTGTGTGAATTAGTTCTGCAAATGTACCACCACTATCATTAGCAGGGTTACTGCAGATGGTGGAGCATTCACCAGTAGATTTGATATTGCATGCTGATTCAGTACTACAGGTAGTGGTGGATGAGGGCAATAGTTAGAGCAGGAGCATCAGAGAGAGCAATTTGTGTAGTCTAAGCTTGTGGTGGATGTGAAATAAGCTAACGGTGATTTTCATCCTCTTCCAAGGGAGGGCGCAAGAGCCCGGACAAGGCTGATTTGTTTTCTGAAATGTTGCAGCCACAGAAGAAGGTAATATATGAGTTTAAGTACACAGATGGCTCCGTGAAGAACCAGATCTGCAGTCCAGGAGAAGAAAATTGAAGTTTGTAACATTGCACTGATTAAAGATTACAAGATCCACAAACAGCAATGGCATTTGACAATGTACAGTTCTATGAGCACAGGTAGACTGAATGGTGGGCAATGATTTTAAATATTTAATTTTGAAATGATAAGCAAAATTGCTTTA
The DNA here is from genome assembly GCA_028583015.1 of Wollemia nobilis. Lineage (NCBI taxonomy): Eukaryota > Viridiplantae > Streptophyta > Pinopsida > Araucariales > Araucariaceae > Wollemia > Wollemia nobilis. Next base: position 1,812,848 of record JAQPPZ010000267.1, read on the forward strand.
TATATAGTAGCATACAAGGGAACAGCTCAAAAATTGTTCACTAGAATGACCCATTGATCCTGTGGAAAGACATGATAATACAATGGATACTTGAAGAGTTGTAGCAGCAAAGCTCTAACCAATCTACATATTTTTTGGAAACACTGAAATAAGCTAAATAATCAAGAAATAGATACAATGAGAACATTCAGCTCCTCTGAATCTTAAACACCGCACATTCCGGAATAACAGTATCAGAACATTATGCTATGAACTGTAATATAAGAATGCTGCCTCTCTTCCAGTAATCAGTGGATTGTTCCCTTTTCCCATTATGACAGACATGTTCTCATTCCAAGGGTCTAGCTAAATTGCAAATGCCACACAAATTGCTCTATCTGATGCTCCTGCTCTATGATTTGATTATAATGAGTAACCTTCACTACAGCCTCCTCTTTTCTCCCTCTCTCTCTATACATGTAAAAGAAAATAAAATGTTTACCTGTATTTTTGTACTTACACCTTATGATAAACACCACATGTCTACATATAACAACTCTAAAACTATGCATTAATGGTAGAATATGAGACTTGTATATGCTTTTCGACAAAAATAAAATGCATTTGGTGCATTGCACAACAATATGTTTTGCACTGAATTCACCAGCAGCTTAAGGTATCATCAAGGTTAAAGCCTTTATTCTTTATGAAATCCATGCAACTGCTCATCTCCACTTCAACATCAATGTTGCAAAATAAATCAATGTCTACATAAAAATTAGTTTATGGACCAGGGATATTCGGTGATATTTTCAATAATTGTGTCCTTTCATGAAGGGCACATTTCCTCTCTAATAATATTCAGCCTTAAAACAAGAATATATATTATATTTATATTAAGAGAATTTTCTTGATGGTATGAATGTTTAAGATATCCTTTTCGAACTTTGACATTGATTATCCAATTCTTTAGATACTTTAAGTTGACCTTAAGTCACTATCTCAGTCCATTGCTATTATGTACACATCCACATCACTCCTTATATAAGAAATGCATATGTAGATTGATCAATAACATTTGTGTGGTGGTTAGTCTGACATACTTTATAATTGTTACTCGTGGTTATTCGTTTCAAGATTTACCTGTTGATTTACCCATAATATTTCTTGTATTTATCTTAGTTCTTTTCTTTGTTGGGCTTTTTAGCCTGCTAGCTGGCAGTCATTATTTTCCTTCTTATAGTCCCTTGGGTCTTATTTTGGCCCACCGCAGACATTAATAATATTTCATTTTAATTCATATAACGGTCTCCCAATTACCTATTCAGTCATCCTTTCTACATACTATGTTCTAAAGAATATAGTCAGAAGTCTTGGAATACTTCATATGAATGATGATGATTACAACGACAGTATCCCTTCTTTATATAGCCATTTTCTAGTTCTACTTTGGGGAGTCGACTACTAAACCCTCATCCCACTCATTATTATAATATAATATAATAATATAATCAACCTTGGGTTATGTGTGGCCCATGCCAACTATCTATAATACCCTTATACAATATAATATCATATACCCATATACCTATTCCTATGTACCATAACACTTTGCAATGTGAATCTGTTCCTAGTAACAATCTCCCTTGGCTGACCAAAGCATGTTGCTTTTGTCTCAAATTTCCTTTTCACTTCAAATCAATCTTGTTTGTGTTTTAACTTTTATGTGTGCATGTGCACATATAAAGATGCATTTATGTGTTGTGTTTTTCTAGCATGCATATGCAGTGTCTCTTGTGCCTTCTGAACTTGCATATAATTATACAAGCAAAGTAGAACATTTGCAACAATGATTCTCTTGTCATGATAATAGCTTACCAACTCATGGGGTGGCTTTTAGGAAAACTATTTTTATTTAAAGAATGATACATTCAGAATAACTAACAGATAAAATAATGAGAACATAAAATTATATATATACAGACACACACACTACAGAAACTTGAAAAACAGAATGGCATATTAACTAATATGACTGACTAGGATATTTTGTAGAATGATATTAAAGGCACTCTAGATAAAAGTAAGGACCTGGTACTAACAGGTAACAGGAATTATCACATCAAAATCCATTAGATGCATAATAATCCAGAGTGGCATATCTCCCATTATACAATGGGACAGAAAAAATGACTAGCCTAAATTATCAAATTTTAAAACAAAATGAAAACTCATATTCCAATCTGAATAAAGATATAAGCATACTGTAAGCTTCTTCCATAATAAGCAATGAGCGTTCGTCTAAGCTTTTCACAACAGCAACATTTCCATCAGTCAAGACATCCAAACCAGCAAACTCCCTGGCTTCTTCTGTAAACTTGCCATTATCATCTACAGGAGACAGAACAGGAAGATGATTATCCATTCCTGTCTTATAATCTTCCTGCCCATGCCCTGGGGCAGTATGAACCAACCCCGTTCCTGAATCTGTCGTAATGTAACCTTCCCCCAAAACAACTGGACACTCCCTACTTTCTAGAGGATGGACATACCTGCAATAAAAACATCACTTGTCACAATTTTCATTGCTCCAAAGACCATTTTGCTACAACTGACTACAATGTCATCAAAATGGCAGAACAGCTAACTGGCCAACAGACTTGCAGATCAAAATGTAAGCTTATGGTAAATAATATCTCCATTCTCCTTGCATATTTTAGGATGAACTAGTTAAAAAATATAAGCAGCTATTTCTACCAAAAATTGGGATGAACATCGAGGAATATTGTCAAGAAGCGACTAACAATAAACCTCCAAGGATTACTCTCGACATCAATAAAGTAAGAACGTAGTTATGTATCATGTCTATATTTTGCATATCAATGAAAATGTTGGGACAAAAACTAAACATAAATGAATAATGCAGTGGGTGCAAATGTAGAACCATCCGAGTGGGACTGCACACAAAAAATAAATAATTAAACATAAAAGAGAATGATGTCATGGCACATAATTGCCAAAGTAATGACTCATCTTATCTGGACAACTGTCAGCAGGGCAGTGTTGACATCATCGGTTAGTTACTTCCAGAGTTTGTCAGATACTGAACCCAGGGATGGATCGAGAAGATGGTCATACAAAAATCAAACTTTGTGGAGCACATGCATCACACAAAAGTTGCACTGACCAACAAGGATACAAACCCTCCATTGCCATCGGGAACCTTGTTTGCAGCAGGACAGCTGAGAGACAGAGACAAGAGCACCCATGGAAAACTCAAACAGCACCTAAAGAGGGATATATGCACCCAATCATTTGGAAGAGAAGTAACAGGTGAAGTCCGTCCTTAGCGACTAAGAACGAAGGCTCAGAAAAGCAGGTTGACAACACGAAGAAAAATTTGGATCCACTCTGATGGTGACCCATACTTGGATCTCTATCTGGAGAGTTCTAAATATTCATCATTGGTTGACATCATTTCTTTAGGTGATTCCAATGCCCTCAATAGAACCCACCAGGCACCTTTTCATTATCTCACAGAGGACAAGTTCTTTCTCTTCAAACTAGACCCCCCCATGGATCTTGCATTCAACAGGATCTTTGCAGATGAGAAACATCATGTTTCCACTTATGGAAAATGCTAGATTCAGTTGTGTGAGTCACATGACCTCTTGGTTCTCCATGGGATTCTTCAGTTCCCTAACTACTCCAGATTCACATGTTTTCCGCATGAGGGAGATGCATGTGTGGTTGACTAAGACACTATCTTGTTTTCTGATATTCAAGATTTCAGGTTTTAATCAGCTTCACTTAGCTTATCATGCAATGCTGACTTTCTGCATGGATTCATCCTCTTTTACCTCTCTATCCTATCCTCCCCAATCGCCCAGTCTTACCAGCCATCCCATGATTAATTTGATCCTTTGTTTTGTCGATGTTTATGTTCCTCATCTCCCCCAAAATACTATCTTAATTCCACCACAGTGGCAACCAAACATGAATGTTTGTCTAGCATGCTATTTGACGCAACCCACGACACCTTTCCTCACACTTACCTCAACCAAAGCCCATCTATTCCTTCCCTATGAATTGATGCTATGATGAAGAATGTATGCCCATGCATCAAAAGCTCCATTTTGATCTTATCCATAAGCCTATAGCTATATCTTCCATCTGAAGGAAATATAAGTCCATCATTCACATAAGAAATGACAGTTTCTTGCCACTACATGTTGAGAACTTCTAGATGCTCTTCATCACTTTTCAAAAGCCTTTTGGTTCACTCTTCCTCTGTGAAAACCCCTCCCACATGCATTGACATCCAGTCCTAGGTCTCCATGCTATTTCTTCATATAATATTCTAGGGCAGCCCACCATTCATATCTCTTCCTCCTCCACCCCCATAATGTCACCTTTTCTCTTATAGGGGTCATCAAAGGAGCTACACATAAATTAGGCACTAGCAAGCCTGCTGATTTTGAGAGATTCAGGCTGAGTTACGGAAATATTGTGCTGAGGCTATTGGCTATCCACTGCAGAATTATTCAGTGAGGATGTTTGTTTTGGCTTCCCTTCCTCCTGCTCACAGCATATTATCCACCCCATCCACAAATATGGGGACTATTCAGATCTAAATAACTATAAACTATCATGATTGGATACACATTTGCTAAGCTTTATGCCACAGTTTTGAAAATGAAACTTTCAAAACTAATAGACCAGGACAAGCTTAGAGCAAGAGGTCAGGCTGGTTTCACAAGTGATCAGCAGAGTTTTGATCATTTTTTCACTCTCAGGGCTATTATTGAGGAGGCTTGTCAATGGTCTTCCAAAGTCTCTTGTTTTTTGTAGAATTTAGAAAGGCCTTTGACACTGTTCCCAAGCATCTTTTGTTTCAAAGACTACATGACATCAGCATCCTGAACCTCTTTAACAATGCCATCAAGTGACTATATAAGGTAGTTGTTGATCATTTCAGACAGCTTTTGGTTTCTCACAAAATGTCCAGAGTACCCTTGGCATCAAACAAAGATGTCTCTTTCCCCATCACTCTTTGGCATCTACGTTGACAAGATTGAAGAATATATTTGTCAAAATACACATGCTGATGATGGTTGTCTTCTACATAATGTCTTGAAAGCTATATTGCTTTTCGTTGATGATGTAGTTCTTCTTGCTCAAACTCCTAAGGGCCTACAAAATACATTGGACGCTTTTCCTCACCTCTATGGCTTAAAGTTTAAACAGCTGATAGTCAAACTTAGCAAGAATAAGGTGATGATTTTCAGCAAATCAAAGATTACCCTTTTTAAGTTTCAGTTCTCCCATAAGGGTAAGTCAATTGGGATCACCATTGCTTGCAAATATGTGGGGGTTCAGTTTACCAATCTTTCCCTTAACCTTTTATAAAGTGTAAGCTGCTGTACTGTTTGAAACTTGGCAAATTTTTCATTTTGAAACAAGGAACTTCTCTTCATGATTGCTTAAGCCTGCTGCATAGTTTATGAAATAAAAGGATGTTAATCACATATCATCCATTTGATCATAAACAAAATTAACTGCTCCTTTATGACTGTTCATATGATGTGCTGCATGGAATCCAATGGCAAGTTAAGTATACTGCACTTCTATTTATTGTTATAATAATTTAAGGAAGAATTTATTTCTTTTATTGTGGCTGAATTGGAAATGTTATGACATGTGAAGCCAAGACATTCCAATAGTAGATAGCTGAACTGGAAACTGAAATGATTGTTAAACCAGCTGATTCTATAGCAAGCAGCTGAGCAAGAACCTGATATAACTGGTTAAAAAAAACAGTTTCAGTAGTGAATGGTTGTTATGAACAAGTAGATGCCGCCTTAGCAAAGCTTATCTTTGAATAAATGACAAAACCAATAAAAGTTGAACCTATGGCATTACCACTGGTCAAGTAGGACATGGAAGGTGGAAATGTAACAGGTAACTCCACTGGTCATAATATGACATGGAAAGCGGCAAGTTAAGAACGGTTCATCCAGTGTAGACTTCATAAATGGTAAAGTAAAATAATTTTCATAAACCATAGGAAGGGTTTAGTATGCAAACTCTGGAACCTTGATGAATGAGTATCACTTAACCAGCAAAAACAGAAGTATTGAAAATGAAAAGACGTTCATTAATCTTGGTTAAAAGAAACCATTTGTTTTATTAACAAGAAACAAAAATGAAGAAGTATTATTTCCATAAATACCATAGAATCTGAGTATATTACAGTCACTTCAGCTAGTTGCACAAGCCTTGTGGCTTAGGAAGGTATTGGAGGAGATTTGTGAGAAGCAATGTCATCCTACAGTTATTTTTTGTGATAATATGCGTACAATTCAATTGTCAAAGAATCCCATCCATCATAGCAGGACTAAACACTTCGATTTGAGGTACCATTTTATTAGGGGTATGGTACAAAAGAAAAAAAAAGACTTTCAATTCACCAACATTTAGTGTCATTCGGATTCACAGATGCCTGATTTGGAGTGTATAAATACCTGTGTCCCACAAAGTTTAAAGGATGGGGATAGCACAAGACAGCAAGACATGTTTTCGAGATAGCAGGACATGTCTTTGAGATGGCCCCATAAGCCCAAAACATGTCCCCATGGAACATATTAAATACAGTAGTATGCAACCATCCATGTTATTGTGCCTGTGTACTCTTTTGATTTGTACCATAGTAGATAAAATCAGAATCGAATCAGAATCAGGCTGGAGAAAAAATCTGGAATTGGAAAAAATAGGGAAAAAAATTGACCAAAAAAGAACCGAAGAAAACACAATTTTTCATTAAAAAAAAAATTTTTTTCATGCATATCACAATGAATTAACATTACGCAAATCAAATATTAATAATGTAAGTGATACAAGTTTAATGCTAGGACCCCATCCTAACATTATTATGTAATTCTCATATTATTATGTAATGACCCCTTTCCAATATGGGGACCCCATTCTAATGATATTTTGTAATGGTATGTGGCATTTGAGGTGCCTAGACAAGTGGGGCCATTTCATGTAACTATTAATGTTATAAAGAATGTAACTGTTTGTTTGGTAGAAGATTCTAGCTTGGCTGGCACTTTGTATGTAAGCCAACTCTTGAGCATTAGGTTAAGGTTCCATGAAGTGTATCTTTAAAAGACAAGGGGGCATAAACGAATGTATCTTTTTGCATATTGAATGAAAGTATTTAAGGAGCTGCCCATGATTCTGTATTGTGATTTGTGAGATTTATATATATATATATTTCTGCATTTACATTTCGTACTACAATATTATGTTCTTCATGAATTACTATTTTTATTGCAATATTTATGTGAATGTGCTTATTTTAATTAGAGGGTTCCTAAAAAGTGGTATCAAAGCACTTTCCAAGGTCATGTTCCGCTACAACTGCAACGGTTTTTGCCCTGTCATTTCAACTATTAGGTATAAATTTTTCGTGTCTTCATTTTTCCACTTGTTTTCCTATATATAAAAAAAAAATCCAGCCATTTTTTTTTTATTTCTGTTTAATAGGATAGAAACCTTGTGTCAGGGGTTTTAAAATATTACAAAGGAGCTATTGTTATTGGCTAAGCTAGATTGCTTGTAAAGTGTCTAGTGAAGTGAGGGGTGATCAGGTTCCAATACCCAAGCCTCAAACAGCACCCATATATGGAATTGAGCTCACACTTATCTTCGGGTATATTGAGAGACTCCCCTAGGATTATAAGAAATCTTTAGCCCTAGGAATATTTTCAACCATATATTTTTCATAGTGCATCGAACATAGCATTCGGGAAGATCACCCTCCCATACTATCAAAGAGGTGGGTAGTGTGCTCAAGGGTATGCATGGAATCCTCCTTGAGTAGTGGCTTGAAATATTGGTTCGAGCACTATCGTTCGTCACTACGGTATAGCAGAGGGCTATGGGCAGTACATACACCCTGGCTTAGAGTACCCTATTTCTGATTATCCTGAATGTCAAAAAACCCACCATAAAAAGTTGAGCATACTGAGGAGACTACACTATCATCGAATTAACTGAACAAAAACAAGCGACAGAAAAACTGGTGGTGAGAATAACAATCACGACAAGGTCTATCAATAACAATCAACTATCAGTCAGTAACAGTCCAAACAAGGTCTCCTAGTAACAATTAGGTATCAGTCAGAATAGTCCACACAAAGTTGGTTGTGCAATTACCAGTTATGCAGTCAGTAACAAATAAGACAGGGTCAAACATAACAGTTATCAGTAATGGACATTGCAGAGCTTGCTTAAGGGGTGTCCGACAAAAGTCAATTTTCTGAGCGAACCAAGACTCCAAAAGAAAAACAGACAACACTTCCCTAGAAAAAATTCTAGGGTGCCAAAAAATGTGGTTGTAGGATATAGCTCATTGCGATTGTCTCATCGACTTGATCGTTTTGGTATATAGCCTCCAAGCACATTTTCTAGGGTGTCGAAAAACGTCACTATGAGACCTAACCTATTGTATCTGTTTTTTCAAGCTAGTCATTTTGATATATAGCACCCAAACACTTTTTTTGGCCCATTACTAAAAATAGTAACTCCTGAAACAACACTATCATTTTAGTAAGTCGGTGAGAGTGGTCCAAATCATACAAATGTGGCTAGAGGGACTGGAGGAGCACAAAAGGAGTTAGAATAAAGCCACTATATCATTTTGGTATATAGCCTCCATGCACATTTTCTAGGGTGTCAAAAAACGTCACTGAGACCTAGCTTATTGTATCTATTTTTTCGAGCTGATCATTTTGATACATAGCACCCAAACACTTCTTCTGGCCCATTACTAAAAATAGTAACTCCTAAAACAACACTTCTATTTTTAGTAAGTCAGTGGGAGTGGTCCAAATCATACAAATATGGCTAGAGGGACTAGAGGAGCACAGAAGGAGTTAGAACAAAGCCACTATATGGAGCAATTAAATCACACTTAATAACCTACAAGGCCAAATGTCCCACATTGGACAAGAAGTTAAGTAGATGAGAGATCAAATGCAAGTTATAAGAACTAACCAAATTAAAACCAAAACTAAACTTGAAGAAAAATTTCTAGAGGTTGAAGAGCGATTAAGGGAAGGCCCAAAGGTGTTTGAGCATCTTAACATTGAAAGACCAAGTGGCAGTTCAGACAATAAGGAGAAAGGAGACAATAAAGAGAAAGAAGCCTATCATTCTATTATTGACACAAATACCCCAATTAAGATAACTAAATTAGACTTCCCTAAGTTTAATGGAAAGGACGTTGATGGTTAGTTGTGTAGAGCAGATCAGTTTTTCAAACTTCATAATGTACCTCGATATTTGTGGGTCACCATGGCATCTTTTAACTTTGAATCTGAGGCCCTACAATAGTATCAATGGTTACAAAACATGACTTCGGACCCTTCTTGGGAAGATTTTGAGTCCCAATTACTCACTCATTTTGGTCCTAGTGAGTATGAGGACTTTACAGGAGCCTTAACCAAATTGAGGCAAACCTCTAATATCCGAAAATATCAGACTAAATTTGAGAAATTGGCTAATAGGATAAAGGGGTTGAATGAAGGGTTTTTTCAAAGTTGTTTTATCAGTGGATTGAAAGATGATATCATAGCAGAAGTAAAAATGTTCAAACCCTAGTCTATGATGCAAGCCATAGGATTGGTGAGATTAGGGAAAGAACTAATTATTGCTCAAAGGAGGTCATCCAAATTTCCACAGGCCAAACCCACATTTCCATCCAAGTTTACATCAAATACTAGCAATAAATCTCCACCAATCAAGCGATTGACTAGGGAGGAAATGGATGCTCATCGAGCATAAGGCCTATGTTATAATTGTGATGAAAAATATTCACCAGGGCATAAATGTGTGCAATAGAAGTTTTTGTTGGATGTGGATGAGGCAATAACCATCGAATATTCTAAGAATGAAGAGGATTGTCATGATGAGAAACATATAGAACAACTTGACGTTCAAGAAGAATCCCAACCGGAAATTTCGGTGCGTGCCTTCAAAGGAATATCAACTCCCCAAAGCATGAAGGTGATAAGACACATCAAAGGGCAACATGTCATAATTCTCATTGATTCTAGAAGCACCCATAATTTCATTGACCCAAGGGGGGCCAAACAAGGAAATTGCTATATTAATTCTTGTAACTCCTTTGAAGTCATGATCGCCAATTGAGGAACTTTGCCTTGTAAGGAGAAGCATAGAAATGTTAAAATACAGATAGGGGAATATAATCTCAAGGCAAACATGTTTGCCCTTCCCCTAGGTGGGTGTGATGTTGTTTTGGGGGCTTAGTGTTGAGTCCAGTATTATGGGATTTTTTTGAATTGTGGATGAAATTCAGCCAACAGGAGACAGAGTACACATTACAGGGTTTGAAAGCTGGGACAACTCAAATTGTGACGTCTTATAGGATGAAAACATTATTGGAAAATTCAACCCATGGAGTTGTGGCCCAACTATTTGCTATACAAGACTTAGATAGCAGAGACAAAGACCAACCTGAGGAATTACATTTGCTATTGCAAAAACATACCACAGTTTTTGGGGAACCCAACGGACTACCCCCTTGTCGTACTCATGATCATGCAATTCAGCTTATTCCTAGTAGTCTTCTTCCAAATGTTCGCCCTTACAAATATGCATATGCCCAAAAATCAGAAATCGAGAAAATGGTATAGGAGCTTCTTGCTAAAAGGGTTATTCATCCTAGCGTCAGTCCCTGTTCTTCCCCACTGTTGTTGGTATGGAAAAAGGATCGGTCTTGGCGTTGTGTGTGGATTTCAGGGAACTAAATGAAATAAGGTTAAAGATAAATTTCCCATTCCAATAATTGATGAGTTATTGGATGAATTGCATGGAGCACAATATTTCTCAAAGTTGGATTTGCGATTAGGATACTATCAAATCTGAATCAAGGAAGATGACATTCCTAAAACTGCTTTTAGGACTCATGAAGGGCACTATGAATTCTTGGTTATGCCATTTGGTTTGACCAATGCACCCTTCATTTTTCAGAGTTTGATGAATTCCATTTTTCAGCCCTTTCTTCGCAAATTTATTCTAGTCTTCTTTGATGACATCCGACTTTATAGTCGCTCTTGGGAGGAGCACTTACAAGTTACAACATTTGGATCAGACTTTGCAACTTTTGTTTGACAATCAGCTTTATGCCAAGAGGTCTAAGTGTCCCATCGGATTGCAAGAAATAGAGTATTTGGGTCACATTGTCACCAAAGGAGTTAAAGTCGACCCTACAAAGATAGAGGCTGATCAAGCATGGCTGAAGCCTCACACCCTTAAGGGACTTTGGGGAATTTTGGGTCTCACAAGGTATTACTGTAAATTTGGAAAAATCTATGGAAAGATCACGACTCCTTTAACAGCTATGTTGAAGAAGAATTCCTTTATGTGGTCAAAACCAGCAAAGAACGCTTTCAAGGAATTAAAGCAAGCTATGACAACCACCCCAATGTTAGCAATGCCTAATTTTTCTAAACCTTTTGTAATTAAAAGTGATGCTTCGGGCAATAGAATTGGGGCAGTTTTGATGCAAGAAGGACAACCCTTGGCTTTCACCAATAGAGCCCTTTCAAGCCGCAATTTGGGCAAATCCACTTATGAAAAGGACATGTTAGCCATTTTACATGTGGTTAATCATTGGAGGCCGTATCTCATTGGGCGTCATTTTTCAATTAAAACAGACCATCAAAGTCTCAAGTATTTCTTGGAACAAAAGGTAGCCACACCGAACAACAAAAATGGGTCTCCAAATTGATGGGCTATGATTATGAAAACACATATAAAAAGGCATGGAGAATATAGTGGTTGATGCATTGTCACAACACTTTGAATATCATAGTATGCTAAACGCTATATCTTCCCCAATCCCTCAATGGATTAATAATCTCATAGAAGAAGTGGCCAAGTATTTTGGCTTGCAACATTTGATCACCAAACTTCAAGCAGAGCCTAACTAATGCCCTGGATACAGGTGGGATGATCACAACTTGAAACATCATGACAGACTGGTTATTCCCCCAAAATCTCAAATGCAAGATTTTGTTTTGTAGTAAATGCATGCCTCAACAACAGCAGGACATTATGAATTTCTCAAAACTTATGAAAGGACTAAGCATACTTTCTTTTGGAAGGGAATGAGAAGGGATGTTTAGACTTTTGTGGCTGAATGTGATAGGTGCCAACAAATGAAAGGAGAAATGGTGTGTTCTCTTGGAACCCTTCAACCCTTACCTATTCCAGAACAAGTATGGGAAAATATTTCTATGGATTTTATTGAAGGGTTACCTAAATCAGGAGGAAAATCAGTTATTTTGGTGGTAATGGATCATCTTACAAAGTATGCTCATTTCTGTTCCTTGCCCCATCCCTACACAGTTTCCATAGTTGCCCAAATCTTTTTAGAGTCCATCTTTCACCTTCATGGAATGCCCAAATCGATTGTGTTAGATAGGGACCCTACTTTTACGAGTCATTTTTGGCAAGAATTGTTTAAGTTGCAGGGCACTCAGCTCAAAGTGAGTTCGGCCTATCATCCTTAGACTGATGGCAAAAACCAAAATTGTTAATAAGTGCTTGGAAACTTATCTTCGTTGCTTTGTATCCGAACATCCTACACAATGGGCTAGATGGCTTCCTTTGGTCGAGTGGTGGTATAATACTTCATATCACACCGCGACCAAGGTGACACCCTTTGAAGTTGTCTATGGTCTTCCTCCACCCACACCCTCTTCATACATTCCAAGGAGTTCCAAGGTTCACGTTGTTGACACCACTCTCAACCAGCATGTTATCGTCCTCAGACAACTTAAGATGAATCTTGAATTGGCCCAGAACCATATGCGTCAGCAAGCTAATCAACATCGTTCTGAACACAACTTTGAAGTGGGGGATATGGTTTTTCTCCACCTGCAACCCTACAAACAATCATCACTCCAGCTCCGCCGATGCCAAAAACTTACCGCCAAATACTATAGACCTTACCAGGTATTACAGAGTATTGATTTAGTAGCCTGCAAATTGGCCCTTCTAGCCACGTCCAAAATACATCCCATCTTTCGTGTCTCTTCTCTCAAGAAGGTTGTGGGCAATAAGGTACAGGTTCAATCCACTTTACCAAAACTAGATGAAGAAGGTTTTGTCATGCTCGAGCCTGAACAAATTTTGGACTGACGACCACGCACCCTTTGCAACCATATCATCACCGAGGTTCTTGTTCAATGGCATGGGTTACAACCTGAAGATGCCACCTAGGAGTCTCTCTAGCAGCTACAACAATAGTTCCCTCATCTCTAGCTTTCAAGACAAAGCTTTTTGAAGGGGAAGAGCATGTGAGGACCTCAACCTAACATTATTCTATAATTCTCATATTATTATGTAATGACCCTTTCCAACGTGGGGACCCCATTCTAATGATATTTTATAATATTTTGTAATGGTATGTGGCATTTGAGGCACCTAGACAAGTGGGGCCATTTCATGTAACCGTTATAAAGAATGTAATTGTTTGTTTGGTAGAAGATTCTAGCTCGAGTGGCACTTTGCATGTAAGCCAACTCTTGAGTGTTAGGTTAGGGTTGCATGAAGTGTATCTTTAAAAGACAAGGGACCATAAATGAATGTATCTTTTTGCATATTGAATGAAAATATTGGAGGAGGTTGCCCCCTCGAAGAGGCCAGCAAATCTATATTCTCATTTGTGAGATATATATATTTCTGCATTTACATTTCATATTCAAATACTTTGTTCTTCATGAATAACTGTTTTTATTGCAATATTTATGTAAATGTGCTTATTTTAATTAGAGGGTTCCTAACATTTAAAGCCTTAAACTACACATGAAAGTGACAAAACACATCTTAAATAAAGAAATTTTAATGCGTCCAAAATTCAAATATTCTTGTATTGCTTATAATATAAAAAAGGTGCAAATTAAAAAATGTGTCATAAATCATAACAAATACAATGTCTCGAGATCTTTGAATGCTTTCGCCCTTTGCCCTAGCAGAAGCTCTAGTCTCTCTTTGTTGTTGTGTCCACGCCTCATTTTGTGCCTTGGCTGCAAACATCCGTCAACTCGTCTGTCGAGGGTCAAGGGCGTGGGAGCCCCCTTGCAGGGTCAAGAGGCAGCAGCCTTCACGCGTACCCTAAACCTCAACAGCAAAACCATTAATACCTTCACTACCTGTTGGTCAAGAATCTGCCTTAGGTATGGAATGTTTCATCCATGCGCCCTAGACCCGACCAACATTGAAAGGCCGAAAGGAAGAAATGCCTTCCATGCCAATCTCCAGAGAGGGTTGGTTCCCTTACTACTTTAACTTGGGGATTTGAGATTAAGGAACAGGAAAGAGATTAGAAATGACTGAAAGGGATGGGAAATATGTCCTCAAGCCAGATGAACAGGGGTGATGAACAAACAACACGATAACTTAATTGCACTCTGAATCAATAGCACTTCACACAAGGAACGTAACAGAAATTAAAACCAGATGTCTTATATGTGCAATTTCCAGAGTTCTTCCAATGTTCACCCTCTATCTGAAGCTAAATCCAGACATAGAATTATAGCCCACAGACAAAGTAGAGAATTTGATAGAAATATAAGATAGAAAATATACACATAAGGAGAAATCCAGAATTAGAGCCAAGGGTTCTTTGTATTCATAGCAAAATTCAGGTACAACAAATCTCTAGCAAAACATCCATCGTCTTACATTGGAAATGCTAGTTTTTATAGAGGATTCCACCTCTGAAACATAAATGCTCACCCACAAAACATCGCGGTGGCAGCAAAGATCGGATTTCAGCACTCATCAAAAAGTAATGAGGTGTGGCCTAAATTCGATGACTCATGGAGAAGTGGTTGCATGGCTTCAATGCGATGGTGTGATTCGCCAGTAGCACCGCCTCCTAACTTGTTGGAACTGCCTTAAAGGAAGATCGGATTCTGAAATCCGAGAAAATCAAATTTGGAAGCTTCTCTGACGGACTGCACTTAAATGGGTGAGGGCGCGCCTTCCTTCACCGTTGAGAATCATTTCTGGGTAATCCTGGCTAAGGCAGGTGAGTTTGATTGGAAACAGGCGCTTCACGGATGTAGGTCCCTACTTGGTTTCGCCCATGCAAGCTCCGAAAAGGGCTTGCGCTCCAGAACTAAGGCGAAACCACTTTGCCGTCTTGGGAGTGACGCCGGCGTGAGAAAAGTCAAAGGCGCTTTCTCCCTTGGCAGGCCCGAAACTGACTTGCGCTGGAAAACTAGGGCGAAACACTTCGGGCCCCCCCTGGCATCTTTTCTTTGAAACTGAGTTGCGCCTTCGTGGAAAAGTCAAAGGCTATCAAATTCCAAAAAGGGATTGCGCTCGAAAATTGGAGCGAAACACTCCGGGCCCCACTTGCAACATCTTCTGAAATTGGGATGTTACTTGTGGAAAAGTCAAAGGCGCTTTCGCCTTTTCAAACTCCGAAATCAAGTTGCGCTGGCAAAGTGGGGCGAAATCACTTGGGCCCCACTTACGTTTTTCTGTTTGGAGTGGAGTTGCACAGATTTTTAGGAGGTGCTTTTGCCCAAAAGAACTCCGAATTGATGTTGCGCTCCTGAGTTGGGGCAAAATCACTTGGGTCCCACTCAGTTTCGGCCAGCTTGTAGCCCGAAATGGGCTTGCACTCCAAGTTAAGGTGAAAACGTTTGGGCCCCACACCGTTAAAAACAGGTATGTACTGACTTTGAGAGAGGTCAAAGGTGATTGCACCCCTCCTTGCTCCGAAATTGGTTTGCACTTTCATATAGGAGCGAAAAGTACTGGGCCCCACACTGTTTAAAGCATATTTGGCACTGATTTTTAGAACAGAATGAAGGCATTTTCGCCTAAGTTAGCCCCAAAACGACATTGCGCTCTCCAGCTAGGGCGAAAACACTTGGGCCCCACTTAGCACCTTTTCCTTTGAAACTGAGTTTCGCCCAATAAAGGCCCAAAACTACCTTGCGCTCTCACACAGAGGCGAAAAGGCATGGGTTTCGCTGTTTTTTGGCCCGAAATGGGCCTGCGCTCTACTTTTGCCCCAAAATCAATTTGCGCTTGCCAACTTGGCGTGAAACTACTTCTCACCCTCGAAAAGACAAGGAATTTACTTGGAATCTGCCGCAAGAAGTCGGAGGAAGACCTTGCATTATGAGCGCATAGGAAGAACTGCACGCTTCCTTGAGCGCAGCCAACAAAATTTGACAGTAAAACGCAGAAAACAAGGGACGCATTCTGAAGAAAGAACAGAGTTTCAGGGAAGAAGAAATTACTACATAGCAAAATTTTACAAAGGAAACCAATGTGGCAGGGATGCCAACACTACCAGTAACTGAATTTTTCAATATACAAGTATATCATTTGTGGTTTTAAATATTACTCCTATATACAAGCGTATTGAGCAATAAGTTTGGATTGATAGTTCAACATCTTTTTATGGAGAATTTCATCAGTTAATAATGTATAGCATTGTCGTTGGTGGTTGTTGCTAGCTGTCGGATTCCTTCAAACCGCAATTTGCTTGCTGTTAGGATGCCCTAGCGTGTTTGGGTTGGTGTGGTAGCAGGTAGGCAGACTCCTTCCTTTGCAACAGGTAAAATGAAAGACAATTGGAAAAAAATGCACTTTTTGGTTAAATCGGTCGCAACCTCTACGCATGCAGCTATGGTCGATATTTTGGAAAAAATTGTCAATCGCCAAATCGGCGATTCAAGACAATTTGACTTAGGCTGGCCAAAAAATAGCGATAAATCGCGACTCAATGATTTAAATTGCAATTTTCACTACTATGATTTGTACTATTCAGATATAAATATTTTTGGTGTCTCTCGACAACACCTCATATGTTTTCATACTTTTTGTTGCAATGATCTTTTGTTTGCTTTGCTGTGGAGTTTGCTTTCAATCCATATTCAGAATACATAATAACTCTATCTCGAAACTTATACTCACATTTGATGCATTGCAAAATTAATTTGGTATGTATTAGTCCTGATTCAAGGAAGCTATATTCCCGATACCTATGACATTCATATTTTCATGTAATTTTATGTTCTTCCAGGAAGTTAAATCTTTTCTGGGAACTCTTGCAACAGGGAAAAAAAATCAAATCAAAAAAGGATTTCTTAACCAGTCTGAATATTTTCATTGATGCTTTGGGGTGGTTGTTTTTGAAGAAAGGAGACATGAAGTAAACCTAGTCCCTGTCTTGTATAATATCTTTACACTAAATAATACAGCGGATAATTATGACATATATTATAAGTTTATCATTAAAAGGTGTTTTGAGTGGGCATTACACTATTAAGTTATACCTCCTTAATGTTATACATTCATCAATCATCTGCGCAAAATGGCATCCACTGATATTTCTTTTATCCATTGGCATCATAAGATACGCATTGGTCCTTTATAATGCCTCAATAACAAAGGACTTTTATGTTTCAAACATGAAAACTCTGGAACCATAACTAAGAAATCTTGTAGCTAATCCAAGCATGAACCTAAATGATGGATAAAACTGAGATGATAAGCCACACAATGTTCAACATACTTGGAAATTAAGCCCATAATTTCGTTTTCAAAGAAAATTTATGGGTGAAATTAGCTGCAAGATACACCCTTGCTGCTCCTGGAAATCCCAAGGGAAAAAAAGCATGCACAACAACCATTCAAAATTTTATTCATCTATCAAAATGTTTATAACAGTTTTCTTTCATTCTAAACCTTTCTAATTCATTCTCAGTTTTGGGAAATAAACCTGCAATGTTCAAGGTCTGACCCAGAAAATGTTCCCTTCACTTCAAGTTCAACCCCCCACTTCAACTGTAAAGTGGGAACAAGATCTGCTGCCACTACAAGATACGGAATACTTTCCCCACTTTTCAAGGCTGAAAGGAGCTTGCTTTGATCTGTTCCAGACATTCCAACACTATCTTTTGGTCTATTTGTAGATGGCTGTACCTTGACCACTGCATAACGGAGCTGGCCATTGACTGCAACAGCTGAAGACAATAACATAAAGGTAAGTTTGTGAAAAAACTTGGGCATTCTGAAATAGGATGGCATTGATAATAATACAATTTAGCAGTTACCACCTTCAAAATATCAGACTATGGGCTACAGACAAAAAAAAAACACAAAATATACAAAAAAAGAAATATTAATTATATGTTCTCATACACATGAAATATTAATTAAACAAAAATGCACAAGAAGGTCCTTAATACACATGATGCTAGAAAATATAGAATGCAACAGTATCAAGCACCAAGCACCATGCCAGTAGTTATGTCGCATATTATTCCCAGTGTTTTACCAACGGATAAATATCATACTGCCAACAAAAATAAGTGTAGGGTTTAGATATTATACAGATTTTTGGGTAACTTACTATTTAATTCAATTGCTAAAACAACATACTGATTATTAATGAGCAATGTTCTCCACAGATATCCATGTTTGTTTGGTTTTAATTTTGGCATAAACCTATGTGTGAGATTTTGTGTTGACATTTCGTAAGAGCTTGTGAAATACAAATCCGCGTCCTTTACATATGACCAAGTGTTTTTTCTTTGTAATTAAATAAATTTATTAATCATAAAGTTAATATACAAAGTGGCATGGAATAATATGCTGTATCTGATAATGATACTGCTAAATTTTCAAGACCCCCTGGTACAAATACAGCAGGATATGACATCATAGGAAGCATACAGCTTTTATCCATTAAAATAAAATATAAGCTGTGAATAGGATATTTTCATTAACAGAAAAAAATTTCATTGCTTTTTTTTACATTTACAAGTAGTTTTCATTAAATTGTTTTTTCTTTTTCATCCAAAGCATTGTGAATGAACAGAAAATGGGAAGCAATCGTATGACCACAACCCACATGCAAATCCCTGCATTGTGATGGACACTCCTGCAAGGCAATCAGTGATAATGCAGTTTGTTGTTATACCACTATAATATCATTCATTAAAATAGCTATAATAGGGATGGAGCCTGTTTCAACCACATATAACCAATATAGCTGCAAGCTTCTGCAGTGGTAAGGGCTTTGGCGCCTCTTTGAGAGGTCCAAGGTTCAAACCCCACTCAGTATGAGGGGACCAGGACCCCTCATAAAAACCTGTATAATCTCACTTAAAAAAAAAACATATATAACCAATTTAATTATTGAAAAAATGTATGTTCTTTTTCTAATTACATGCCATAGATACAACTCTATATGTGCCTCATTATATGTGCCTCGTTACAATAGTCATTTATTTGTGGAATTGCCGTATCATATTTAATATGTGGGTACGCCTATCTAGGCAGGAGGATTGTTGCATACTGTAACTCTGATAATGACTAATAAATAAAGGTCAGTAATCAGACACTAAAAAAGTCAATCATTTTTGTTGAGACATCCAAGTTCAGAAGTCAATCATTGATTCCCATACATAAGCAATATACTAAAAGAATAGTTCCCTAATTCCATAGATGACAACTTCCATAGATGGTTGTCAATTTCTCTTCTGTCCTGCTCTTGTGATGCAATATAAACTTCACAATAACTGTCCTCTTCCTTTCATTATATTTGGGGTACCAGATTGATTTTAACTCTGAGACCTTGGAGCTATGGGAAATGAGGATGAACTAGACAAAATGAGAAGTATGGAAGAACAAAGTGCAACGATAATTGAAAAATGAAAAGATATGAGAAAATCAAGACAAAGGGAAAGTGAGACAACCAAGACAAAGTCCAAAAAAAGAGCACAGCCACTAAGGCAAACATGCAGTCACTTGTTCACTATTTCCAACAAAGATCTAAACCTGGGAAACAACCAAATTAAATGAAACCTCTTTTTGAACAAGAAATACAAATATTTTCCAAGACGCCCTATTCAAAGCATAAGAATTTTGAATTTCTGCAAACTTGACTTCAAGAAACACTTAGACGTGACAAGATGAACCTGATATCAACAGGATATATCTTAATGAGAATCTGGTGCCAAATTGTCAATTGAGAAATTAAAGAAAGGAGGGAACTCTTGTAACAGGGAAAAAGTCAAATCAACAAGGATTTGATAGCCAGTTTGAAGATTTCCATTTATGATTTGAGGGCACAATTCTTCAAGAAAGGAGGCATGAAGTAAACCTAAGTCTCTATCTTATATAATATCTTTATACTATATTATAACAATATATAATTATAATATAAGAATGTCAAATCCCCCCTTACCAGTCTTGTTCTAAACCTCTGAATAATTGAAAGTGCTTGTTCTGGAAGAAAATAATTTAGGAAAAGCCACCTGCACCAGATAACTTAATCAACACAACAGATATTATTTTATAAGAGAAACATTTAATATCTTCTGTTAATTTCCTGCCTAGGAAGACAATATTGTTGTCTGTCATGAGAAGAGCAGAAGATGTCATTTTCCATGCCACATCGAGCTGTCATGCTGAAACCCAATTTCAAGTGCTTAAGTTACTCTTTTCCTGAATTTCTGTCCAAGCAACCAAGCAGAGTTCCAGCAGAAGCTTGAGAAACAAAATTTAAAGTATTCATTCCTACTTTGGCAGCCAAAGTCTTGTTCTCAGTCATCCACAGAGATGATCATCTTTTAGAAGTCAGAAATTTTTACAAATATCATTAGTACATCATGCATAAAATTTATGAAGATTACAATATTGTCAAGAGGGAGGTCACGTAAAATAGTCATAGGACTCTCAAAGAGGAGAGCCAAGTTTGATTCTTGAAAACATGTGAAAGTTAAAAGTTGATGGTTGACTCCTGCCAAAAACAATAATAATGATAATTCTAGGTGTTGCCTTCACCAATGAACTAGGCCAGGTCCAAGTCTTGGCAGTATTTGGCAGTTAAGCCAAAGGTGCCCTGGCTTATGGAGGTTTACCAATCAAGCTTGTATGTATCATAGTAATCCTAGAGACGAACAATATTTCAGTTCTTAAATCACTGCACAAACACCATATTATAAATAGGTCATATGGATGTAAAATGGACCCCACCATATTACATCATCACCATGTTATCATGGTATTTCAGCAAACCATGTAGTTGTGTGAGAATCACAGTTCTGGCAATTATGCACATATCGCCTGGCAAGATTTGAACTTGGGTCTCCACATTGAAAGTCCATGATTTGAGCAGTTGAGCTCATGTCATTTGATTAAATGTTAGGGTTCACATATTGGATTGGAATGTTCACCTATAATGTGAAGCTCTTCACTCCCCCAGAACCTGCTCGAAACCCCATGGGCAGGTGAGAACACCTGTGAAGACTAAAAAGCATCAAGTTTTTGTTTCTTCCTTTTTTCTTTTTAAAATTCAAAAGTCAAAATCTTTTTCTAAAGAATTTTGAAAAAGAGGGTCCAAGAAGAAAGGAAAGCATTATCTTATTATCATCCTTATCTCAATGCCAGACATGGAAAACTTCAATGTGTTCATTGTAATAAGGGATATCTTAAAACTCATTTATAAACAGGAAAATCAACTATTTTGCTTTCAAATCCAGGTGTGAAATTGAATGAGCAGATACACCCTGAGTCTCAAGAGTACGAATTTTTTAAATTATGTGATAGCCGAACAAAAATCAAAATTCACAAGATCAAATAAATCAAACTGAGGCTTGACCTACAAATTGACGCAGGCTTTCTATGGGGCATGTGTTTGATAAGATACACAAGGCAAAAATTGAAAAATTGGTATCCATTCCGCCAAAAACGCCCAGGACTCGGACCTGGCCTACCACCTTTGACATACTCAAGAAGCAAACAAACACACAAAACCAATTTAAAAATAAGTACATAAATAAGTAAATAACAACAAATATAATAAAATAAAATAAAAAACATGCTCTTTGAGTGTGTCAAAAACAAAAGCACAACCAAACACGCACAATAAGATAAAAGAAACCACAGCACGAACCACATAGAAAAACACAAGAACCACATAACAAAACACAAACAAGACAAAAACAACAGAACACTACAAAGACATAACCCAAAAAAAAACATGAAAAATAAACACAACCCATCTGTCCTCAATGTTTGAACCTACTGCTATCCCCCCAATTATTTATAACAATAATTTTCAACATAAGGATATTACATCCAATGTAATCAATCATCCATAACAATGAGTTGACGTTCTTTGACCTAATCACCAAATAAAATATCAGTACGATTAAAGTTTATGTGCTTTCCAAAACTTTTTTGTCAACGGTCCTAGTAAAACAATTTTGCAGTCAATTTTGTCTGTAATCGTTTGCTTGCCCTTCTATGAACCAAAGGTTAAGTGCAATACCTCAGTCATGACTGTCAGTCTTTTTGATATTTTGTGAAATTTTATACTCATTATACAAAGCTGGTTAGTTTAATTTCTGAACTTAAAACATCGACTTTCTCTGACTATGACATATAGAAAAAAACAATTATGAAAATTCTGAACTATAATGTGTTTTGGACCAGTTTTGACATATCTGAAACATGTCCTACCAATTTTCATCTCAAGGAACAAATACATGAGTTCAAATATATGAAAACATTGGCATTTATGAAATCATCCTACCCACGAGACTAGAGTACACAGAATAAAATGAAATGAAATATTATTAATGTCCTCGGTGGGCCAAAATAAGACCCAAGGGACTATAAGAAGGACAATAATGACTGCCAGCTAGCGGGCTAAAAAAAGCCCAACAAAGAAAAGAACTAAGATAAATACAAGACGAAACCCGACAACCGGGCCAAAGAGAAAAGGAGAAAGAAAAGGGGGACCAGAGGGGGGGAGGGCTGCAGTCCGAAAGAGAGTACACGCCAAGAAGAACGGAGAGAGAGGGAGGGGGAGGGAGCAACCCAGGAGGGGCAAGCTCTAAGAACCCTTCAAAAACTAATCTCTCCTAACAGTCGAGGCCGAAGTATCGGAGTTGAAGAAGTCCATGATATGTCTCTGTCCATCGCTGGTTCGGAACCCTGACAAGCTGTGGGTGCGCTGTCTAGTGACCCTGCTCCTGTCCGAACTGGATGATGTGGGGCGTTTCCGTCCGGAGTCACCTGAGCCGTCAGAGCGGGTGAAGTATGTTGTGATGAGCCGATGTTGAGGAGGGTGAGATCCATCTGGAGGAGAACTTTTATGTCGTCGAAGTTGAGTTATCTCCCTAAGAAAGAGTGCAAGACACCGTTGGTCCGGGTATCTGAAGAAGGTAGAAACAGATCGAGAGTTGTCCCTGAAAAGGCAGTGGAATCTACCCCGGATCTCATAATAAATGGGACAACAAAAGATAAAGTGATGAAGGGTTTCAACTTCACCCAATGAGCAAAACAAGCAAATCCGCTCCTCCGTCGGAAGATGGTGGTCTGACTCAATCCGGAGTTGGTGAGAACACACCCTGAGTTGCCCAATAGTGATCCGAAGACTATGCATTGTGTGCTTTTGAAGGTATTGTGGAGGAACTATTCTGCCCTCTTGTATCTGTAGGAAGTGCTCATGGTAGAAAGACAACTTGGGGGAAAGAGGGGCAACAGGAGAGATCCATGTGCATCTGGTGTACTGGAGACTAACATCCTTTCGGATCTCGTGGAGCATCTTCTCCTTACTAAGTCGAGAGGGGGGAGAACACCCAAAGAATAAGGGGGGAGCCTGTCCATCCGTATCTGAATGCTGGCCAGGAGGGCAGAAACCTGAAAATACCAGCTCCTTCGGCCTCCCCGAGAACTCGGAGAGAGTTCCATTGAGGAGCGAAGGGCGAGGTAAGGGTACCGCCTGCAACCCGCAGGGGTATCTCCTAATGTACGGATCTTGTGAAGATAACCGATAATCAAGAAGATAATCTCAAGCTGGAGAGGAGAAGCCCCAAACTCTGCCAAAATAATAGAGCGGAGGGTTGTGCCCTTGCAACGAATGAATCGTCGAAGAAAGAGTGTCTGGACTTGTTCAACCCGTGACCACTCAGTCGGGCCAAGACTAGGACCCCAAACCACTGACCCATAAGTAATAGTTGGCTTGACCAAGGCGTCAAAGATCCTCATCTTCACAAGTATATCTTGAAAATGTGCTTTGAAGCAATTCCTCTCTAGCAAAGATAGAGCTGCATACCCCTTACACACTCGGGCCTGGGCGGCGGGTTTCATACCAAAAGTGGGACCGGTGAAAAGAACCCCCAAGTACACATAAGAGGTGGTGATCTCGACCTCCCGACCTTGGAAAAAGAAGTGGAGATGGGATAGGGCCTCTTTGGTAGTATTGAATACCATAACCTTGGTCTTAGAAAGATTCACCGTCAACTGTCTCGAGTCACAAAAAGCGGCAAGAGTGTCCAGATGACGCTGAAGCCCCTCAGGAGATGAGGCCAAAAGAACATCATCAACAAAGAGGAGAATAGAAATCAGCACATAATGAAGAAGGCAACCATCCTCTGGGTGAGCGTTCTCCTTAATAAAAGTCTCAAGCTCGTCGATAAAGATCCCAAAAAGTGTCGGGGAAAGGGGGCACCCCTGTTTCACTCCTATGGTGCTAAGAATATTGGCTGAAAGCCCTTGAGGGGAGCGAAACCGACCTTTCACAGTCTCATATAATCGTGTAACCGCTGTCAAAAGCTGCCCAGAGATGCCAACTGACCGAAGTCGCTCAAGAAGTAAATGCCGAGGCACCATGTCGAAAGCTTTCTTGAAGTCTACAAAGCAACAATAAACCTTTGAGGACCTGGAACGCGCCTCCTCAATAATAGCTCTGAGGACTAGAATGTGATCTGTGGTCTGGTGATCTTGTCGAAAACCAGCTTGGCCAAGGGCCCTGAAACCCTCCTCCAACCTTCGGGAGAGAAGCACATCCAATGTTGTGGCATAGAGCTTGGCAAAGATATGCCCAATCATGATGGTCCTGTAGTTATTAGGTTCATGAGGATCACCTGCCTTATGAATGGGGTGAATGATATGCTGAGTCCAAGAATCAGGAAACCCAGAACAGACAGAGAGATTAAAGAGATCCGTGAGGGGCCCAACAAGAGGGTCAATACCATGCTTCAGAAATTCCGCCTGTAACCCATCCAAATCTGCTGCTTTGCTCGTACAAAGTTTCCTGATAGCCTGCTTGACAAGACCAGTAGAAAAGAGGTGACACGAAGAGGGAGGGGAGGGAACAATAATGGGAGGCTGATTTGGGATGGTATAGAGGGAAGAGGCATGAATGGTCCAAGTGGAAAGATCGATCCCATGAATAATCCGGTCACGGGGGAGGATAAGGCGCCAGAAGGATTTAGGAGACTGCTGAAGGGAGTGGATAAGATCAAGTCGATGCCGAGAGAGGAAGAGACGCTTCTTCTTTCGAAGAAGCATCCGGTAGTCTTTGTGAGAAATGGCATAGAGCTGGGAAGGATTCCGAATGGCATATTTCAACCTTCGGTGGGCAGACTTACATTCCTCATCATACCAGATGTTCATGGGGCAATGACCAGGGGGCGAGGACGGGGGGAGGACGAGTGGGGGGACGAGGACGGGGGAGGACGAGTAGTGTGTGGGTACGAGTCCAAAGCAGCCTTCCAAATAGTTTGGACCAAGCAAGCAGAACGATCGGAAACATCGGGAAGAGAGGACACCCTGGGGAGAACCTGATGCAACCGGTCCATGTAGGTAAAGGAATAATAATAGTCAAAGTCCATAATGACTCGAGGGGCAGAAGGGGAGGGAGGAGGGGGAGGAATAACAGGAAGGGAAACAACGGATAACGTAAGAGAAAGAACTGAATGATCGGTAAGGGGGGAGGGTGATCAGAGATGTTGAACCGGGAAATGAATGGAATGAGGGTGGTAGAGGAAATAGCATAGTCGACGACACTGGCTCCACCACTATGAGGAAAGCAAGTAAACCCACCGGAATCCGGGAAACAAGATATGCCATTGAGAAGAACTAGCCTGTTGGATTCACCCAACTCAATAAGATGCTTACCGTAAGCAGTAACCTGTGTGTCACTGGAGGTTCGAGCAAAACCAAGGTCCTCAGGATCCAATTCTCGAGTTTCATCGGTTGTGAGGTCATGAAGAGAAACCTGCATAGGTCCGGTCCGAGAATTGAAATCTCCCAACAAAAGTATCTCCCTTGAAGCCGAGTATCTAGTAATGTCCTCATAGAGATCTTGGAAAGGGTCCCCGTCCGTGTGAATAGCAAAATTGGACGTGGTGGGAGGAAAGTAACAGGTGGCAATGTAGATATCCCAAAGAGGTGGGTGACGATGGATTTTAATCCATAAAAACCTGGAGTGGGGGTCAGTCGAAACCAGGGAAACTGAACCCTGGAGACTGTCCCTGATAAGAGCAGCAACACCTCCTGAACCTCGAACCCCCCCAGAGCGTCGAGTGAGTTGCCGACAACTGGACCACCAGAAGTAACCAGAGATAACTGGTAGGGCCCGCTCAGGACTCTCGTGCATCTCACAAATAAGAATGACGTCATGTCTGCCAATCACATCAAAAAGGGACCCTGGGGCAGACCACATCATACCATTGCAGTTCCAACAAGCTATAGCTAGCTTATCTACCACCTCCCTTCCGTGTCGATGGAGTCATTTGTTAGGCAAGGGTTTGGACCACCCAAGTGGGGGAGAGTCCCTAATCACTGCACGCAAATTACATATAACTGCCCACTTGTTGGCTTTCTTGGCTGCCCTGGTTTTCTTCAATTCTTCAACTTGAAGTCGCATAAGGTCCTCATCAAGGTAAATCTTGTCGTGAAGAGTAAATAATTTCTGTTTGGCCCTCAATGCCTTCATACACTCTTCTGCATTTTTGAAGCAAATGACCAATGTGGAATCGGGAGAGAACCATGCTCTCTCGAGAGTAACATCTGTTAACTCAAGAGTGTTGTGAATGAAGGCATTTCCAGGTTGAAGCGGATCAGTAGGTTTGGGCACCCCACGAACCCTGAGATTGAGCGCTTTCGCATTACGGATCCTTTCTTCTTCAAATTTAGCCTAGACAACCAACTCAACTATGGGAGGCGGGTTCTTCTTTCTAGCTACAACCTGAACCCAAGATTGTTGGTCGGCTATTTTTTGACTTTGTGCAATTGACGCTTCCTTGAGATGTTCCTGTTCAGCAAGAAAAACCTGTTCATCTCGAATTTTTAGAATTTCGGTGTAAATTCGCAGAATTCTGAGGAGGCTATTCAGTATGTGCAGTCTGCAATTGAGTAATGATGGCTTGCCCTAGCTGTGTAGAAAATATCCGTGCCCTAGCTGCGCAGAAAATCCAAGCCCTAGCTACGTAGGAAAAAATCCATGCCCTAGCTGTGTAGAATATCCGTGCCCTAGCTGCGTCCAGAAGAATACTTGCCCTAGTCAGAAAAATCCATGCCATAGCTGCGTCCAGGAAAATCCGTGCCCTAGCTCCAGAAAAATCCGTGCCCTAGCTGTGTAAGAAAAATCCGTACCCTAGCTGCGTCAGAAAAATCTGTGCCCTAGATCCAGAAAAATCCGTGCCTTAGCTGCGCCAAAAAAATCCGTGCCCTATCTCCAAAAAAATCGTACCCTAGCTGCGTCAGAAAAAAACAGTGCCCTAGCTCCAGAAAAATCCTTGCCCTAGCTACGTCAGAAAATCCGTGCCCTAGCTGCATCAGAAAAATCCGTGCCCTAGCTCCAGAAAAATCCGTGCCCTAGCTCCAGAAAGATCCGTGCCCTAGAACATGAGTGATTTTCCTTGTGGAAGTAGGGCTCTTCATTTTTCAGAAAAATTACAAAAAGGTGGTGATATTAATGAGGATCTGTCAAAGATACATATCATGAACAGTATAGAAAATGCAGACATCGAAAAGATTAACAATGTACTCCTTGTAAGTATGACAATAACCTAATTCATATGAAGCTTGGTAGAAACTCAACGATTATTCAACAAATCGAAGGCATATAAACATCCAAAAAAAATCTTCAAGACAAATTAGAATAAGGATCTGTCAAAGATACATATCATGAACAGTATAGAAAATGCAGACATCAAAAAGTTTAACAATGTACTCCTTGTAAGTATGACAATAGAGGGTTTAGCTCCTCCATAAAGAATTTTTCTTGAAATGCTTGAGATTGCAGAAAACATGGATTATATCAATTTATTGAGTTGGAAACATTTCCAAACAAACATGACAACAAAATTCCTAAGGAAAAATACTTCACTAATGATGCTTTCTCAGCCACTTCAAGCAAGGATTCCTCAGACAGCAACGTCAAAGACACATTTCACTGCACTGGATGAAATGCAGAGGCAGAAGCAAAAATTAAATACGCAACAAAGAACACAGTCATTTGACAGACAATGGACCATCACCACACAGTGGCTGGATTTGAAACAGGGATTTTCATCCAAAGGTCATGTCAAACATGATAAAAGATCTGTCACTTGTTATAGATACAGAAAAACTAGGCACTTTGCATCTGAAAATTGAACTACAGAAGACGAATTGCCAACATGCTTAGCATATTGTGCCGAGACTTGTCAAGATTCAGACTATTGTTATGCTTTTATAAGCCTTGTAAGAAATGAAGATACGTTAAATGTGCAGATACTTGAAACTGGTGCCACTCAACATGCCATATCACTGAGAATTTTTCTGGATTCTCAAAGGAACAGCACATGACACAATTGTTGAGATAGTGTTAATCTTCACTTGAGGCCACAGCCGACTTCATATCATGATTATTGTATTTTCTCTATAGGCCTATGTTCACCTTTCAAGTGTTAGAAAAATATCAAATTACAAGCAAGCAAAAAACAATAACACAGATTTTTATGTGGAAACCCTGCAGTGTGCAGGTAAAACCACGAGGCAATGGCAGCTTCGTTATTTTATTGATTTCAGCAAACTTTTATGTTCACGAACAATTACATGCAAGGGGTCGTTGCCCTTTTATAGAAAAACAAAGGAAGACTCCAAAAACTATTTGTTATGTGTTGGGCGTGTCGAGGGGGCTTGCAAGGGATTCGGGGGCGGAGCCCCCGATCCAAAATTTTGGCCATTCTTACAACCGTACTTCAGGAGAGGAAACGAACAGTTTTTGGAGCTTTCCTTTGGGAGAGGAAACGAACAGTTTTTGGAGTCTTCCTTTGGGAGAGGAAACAAACAGTTTTTGGAGTCTTCCTTTGTTTTTCTATAAAAGGGGAACAACCCCTTGCATGTAACTGTTAGTGAATGTAAAGTTTGCCGAAATCAATAAAATAATGAAGCTGCCATTGCCCCGTGCTTTTACCTGCACACTACAGGGTTTCCACGTAAAATTTGTGTTACTGTTTTTCTATGTTATTATTTTGCTTACTCGTAATTTAATATTTGTTTTTCTAGCACCCAGAGCACTGAGTGAGTTGCCAACAACTAGACCACCAAAAGTAACCTGAGATATCTGGTAGGGCCTGCTCAGGACTCTCATGCGTATCACATATAAGAATGATGTCCTATTTGCCATTCACATCAGAAAGGGACCCTGGGGTAGACCACATCATACCATTGAAGTTCCAGCAAGCTACAGCTAGCTTATCTGCCACCCCCCTTCCGTGTTGATGGAGTCATCTGCTAGGCAAGGGTTTGGACCACCCAGGTAGGGGAGAGTCCCTAATCACTGCACGTAAATTACGAATAACTGGCCATTTGTTGGCTTTCCTGGCCGCGGCTACTTGTTCCCTTGCTCTCTTCAATTCTTCAACCTGGAGTCGCATAAGGTCCTCATCAAGGTATATCTTGTCCTAAAGAGTAAATAATTTCCATTTGGCCCTCAACGCCTTCATACGCTCTTCTGCATCAATATAGTTCTCAACAACATTTTTATTGAACTTGATCATGTGGCCGAATATTTTCCCATGCAACCCACTCCCTCACTCGCTACAGTTTTCACCTATCTTATCTATCATTAAGCTACTTTGAGAAATTCAAGCTCATTGTCATGACCCTTTTTGAAGAAATAGGGTCATGTAAATATTTTTGGTAAATATTATTATATCATGTGTGGTGTGAGAGAAATAATTATTTTTATTATTATTATTATGTGTGGTGTGAGAGAAAATAATTATTATTATTATTAAAATACATTTTATATATGCAACTTCAATGTGGGCCCAACTCAACGAAGGATTATAACATGAGGCTTATATATACATGAGCGCTCATATTTCTCATTATGTTTTGATGTTTTATGAAAATTGAGTGAGGGCAAAACCCTTCTCTTCTTCTGTGGCTTTCGAGAGGTGCTCAAAGTTTGCGGGGGATTCCAATCCGAGTAGTTGGGAGGTGCTCAACTATTGTGGTTGAGGAGTAAATCCATCCAGGGTTTACCTTTTGTGCTTCGAGAGGGCTTCCAGTATTATTCAGATCTAATTCTCTATCTAGGAGGAGTTCCCTCTTCTTGAGGGTTTGGTGATACCGTGGAAGTTTTAGGAGAATCTATTCAGCATTGTAAGTAGTTATATTGCATTGTTTGTGGGTTATTCGGTGTTTGTAAGTCTTGTGATTGCAACGTCCAACATTGGGGCAGGTTTTATACATATTGCGGTGGCAGATTTCAAGGTTGAATTGCAGAATTTCAGTCTAGAAAAGGAGACGTCCCATATTGGAGGTTATTTATCAGCATTATGAGCGTTATTTGGGTAGAGTAAATCATCAATAGCCACACGTCCCATCTGGCAGCATTCTCAGCATATATTTTGTGTTGAAAAAGGGTTTCTAAGACCCCAGTTTGGCAGCATCCCATTGTGCATGCATCTTCAGCAGATTTTGGATGTTAATTTGAAGCAATTCAGTGTGCCAGGTTCCAACGTCCCATATTTGGCTTGTTTGATTGTAATTTTGTGAGGAATAATAATCAGAATTGTGGTTGTGAGTTTATTACAAATTTTATAAGTATTTGCATGGTGGATCTAGTCATTATTATTGTAATTCCAGTTTTGGGTCTTTGAAGAAAAATAATTAAAATTCACAAAAATATTTCATTTGCTCAAATATTGTAAGAATCGTGTTGTGTGTTTCTATTTTTCTATTTCGGCTCATTACAGTGGTATCAGAGCCATGATCTTGCCAGCCTGTGGATTGATTCAGTAATTTTCAGAGATTCGGAAGTTAGGGTTTTGTTGTCGTTTTCAGATCTAGGGTTTTTGAGGACTTAATTGCAGATTATGGGGAATGATAAATTTCTTGACATGATATTTCAAGTCGATAAAGGGAAAATGGATACACTATTGGATAAGTTGTCTCAATTACTGGCAAAGTTGGATCAAGGTAGGAGTTCTCCACCAGTTCAGAGTGAAAATTCAGAAATGGATGCCCTAGTTTCAGAAAAAGAGGAATTGTGTGAAGAGAATTCAGAAAATTATTTTTCAATTGCAAAAATAGCTGCTGATGATGATATGCATCCATTGGATGATTTATGGTTTGAGTCTGAATCTGCCCTATCTTCAATCTACGGGATAGAAGAGTGCAATGTTGTTGATTTTGAACATTATGCCAAGAAAAATAAAACAAAATTACTACTGCATGGAGCTGATCTGGATCAGAATTATTCCTGCAGTGAATATGGGACAAGTCCTGAAGAGAAAGTTTCATCAGTTCCAAATTTGAAAGAATATGCCTTGTCTCAAGAGCAATGCAAAGAACATGTCATGGAAGTAACTGATTTAGATCGTGGAGAAAAACCAGAAATTGTTGGCCGAGAATTTCCCTTGCCACATGAGGTATGTAGGGAAAATATTTTTCATAAAATTGATGACAATGAAAGAATTGTTACCAATGATAATTTTGATGGATGTTGGATAAATTTGCTAGCTATGCCTATGAATGTTCACAGCAGTTTCAGTTTCTTTGATCTGGAAAGTGAGCATGAGTCTCACAGTGAGCAAATTCTTTCAAAAGAAAGATTTCAGTCTTTGAATGCATGGGATCCAGGCATCACTAGAAAGAATGAAGGGTATTGCATTCATGAGATTTGTGATGAAGTAAACTCTGAAGGTGATTATCTTCATGTGTTTTATCCCCAGTCTTTAGAAACCAGAGCTGAGCTTTCAGAACTATTGAGTGATGATCAACAGTTGTTTAGATCTCATGGTGAAGAAGCAAATTTTGCTCTAACAATTGACACTTATCTTGCTTCACAGCTTCTATATTGCACCTGCCTTCTAAATAAAACTACTATGTATCAGTTGCCTAAGTGGGTCTCAACAATCTTACCTAAATCAGCACTGTTTAGAGTTTATGATGAAGAACTGATTAAGGAAGAGGATGATAATGCACAGTTGGAGACATCTTGGATAGCAGTTGAAGACAGTATTGAAGGCAAAATATTGACAACTTGGTTAGAAACAAAGGGGACAGCATTTCAGATGTTCCTTGAACCCATTCTTCAATGCAAAACAGGAGCAGTCCTTACAACAAAAAAAAAGACTGTTGTTGTGGTGCATAAAACTGTTTTTGGATCTCTAGAGGCTGTGATTCACATCGAATCTGAATTTATACTGTTTACTGCTATTTTTTCCACTTGTAGTTGTTCATGCATGGTTAATTTTCTTGAATTTGCTAGGCATGTTGGACAGATGAGGTGCATTATATTTGTTGAGAGGGTGATAACTGCTATGTTTTCAGGACATATGGATTGCTTCTCATATTTGCACTTTAATTATTTGGCTGCATCTGCCTCAGGGAAAAATAGTCAAACCCGTCATCAACAGGACCAAATCATTCATCAATTTCGTGAAGGAATGGTAACAGGAATTGTTGCTACTAATGTTCTAGAAGAAGGTTTAGATGTCCTTGGATGCTATTTAATTATTTGTTTTGATATGCCAGTAACACTGCGGAATTATATACAATCTTGTGGGTGTGGGCAAATGCAACGTTCTGACTATCTTATACTCACAAGAAGAGGCGATGAGTTGGAAAAAAGACGACTTGAGAAGGTCATTGCTAGGGGAGAAATAATAAGAGAGTGTGCCTTGAACAAAGATCTTGTTTCTTCAAATTCTTACAGAGAAGACCTACAGCAAGAAGATATGTATTGTGTGGAATCTATAGGAGCGATTGTCACATTAAATTCTTCTTTGCCATTAATCTACTATTATTGCTCTCAACCGCCAAAGGATAGGTATTACAAACCAAGGTCTTATTTCCGTATAAAAAATGAAGATGGCATCTGCATCCTAGAGCTCCTGATGAAATCTCTTGTCTTACATGTGAAGGCTCATGGAAATGTTTCTTTATTGAGGAAGTTAGTCTGTCTTAAAGCTTGCAAGGAACCTCATGCAGCTAGAGCTTTGACAGATAATCTTTTGCCTGTTGAAGAAGAGGAACAAGTATATGAAGAAGATCAACATGAAATTGAAGAAAGCAATTTTGGATTGTATCCAAAACCTAGAAATGTGGTACCCCTTGTTTGTCATGCTATTCCTCCAAGTGTGGTTAACATGAGACAGTGTTTGGAAATGGATACTGGTGCTGTTACAGTCCAAATTAGAGCAGATGGCATTTACAAATTGGATAACAATCAGGTTGATATTGCAAGGAAATTTCAAGAAATTATATTCAGTATTTTGAGAGAGAGAATTTTGGACAGCATAGTCAATTTACTTGATTTAGATCACCCCGTTTCAATATCAAATTCACATATCATGTACCTGTTGTTGCCAATGAAAACCACTGGTATACTTGAAGCATTAAAGTCAACCATGATAAATTGGACATGCATCACTACGGTTGTATTTCAAATTTTCTCACCATCTGAAAGGGGTATTCAAAGAACACCTGGTGGACATTTTCCTCTAGGCTTGTTACAAAATTCAATTATAATAACCATACACAACAGACAAGCTTATTGTATGTCACATGTCTCAAAGGATTCAAACTCAAGAAGCTTTTTTTGTGCAAATGGAGGTAGAGAAAAAGAACTTTCTACATACGCAGATTACTTCAAAAGCAAGTATGGTACCATGATAGAAGCTGCCCAAACCTCAGAAAATGGAGGTGTCTTTCCAAAGCCAAAGATTAAGATCAGGCCAACACTTTACAACCAACTTGTTGACAGTTTTTGGTGGAACAGCAGCAAAGTATTTTTAGCAAATCATTGGGGAGCTATGAAAGCAACCATAACAACCCTTGCAATTAGCACATCATTGGATGTTGTTCACACTATGGGGATTGCTTCTTTTGCCATTTGTTGGGCTGCATATGCTGATATATTGACTGCTGTGGGTGAAAGGACTATTATAGTCTTTCCTAGTGATGTTTTGAAAGTTGTTTCTACCTTGTCATGGATTGTAATGGATGGTGAGTGGACTGTCATTCAGTATGAGGAAGAAAGGGACATTGCTTGGATTGTTGTTGGTTCTTTTGAGACTGTTTTGATGGCTGTGAATGACACTTTAGAGACCCTTGGGAATCTTTGGACAACAATTATGATTGGTTTTGAACAACCAACCAGCCCTTCCTCCATGAGAAGTTCAGATCTAATCCTGATTGGTATTTGCTTTGACCTTCCATGGGTTAAAACATTAGCTACTTTGATCATCCTAAACATTAATGGGAAGAAAGTACAGTTTGGGCATGGTAGGTTTTTCATCAAAACTGCTTGGAGACTGATTTGGGACCCTGGAATTACAGTTGGTTATGATTTGGATCAGTTTGGAAATGTTGAGGTTATGCTCATATTGCTTGAGGACAAGCAATGTGAGAGGGGGAGATTTGTCATGACCCTTTTTGAAGAAATAGGGTCATGTAAATATTTTTGGTAAATATTATTATATCATGTGTGGTGTGAGAGAAATAATTATTTTTATTATTATTATTATGTGTGGTGTGAGAGAAAATAATAATAATTATTATTAAAATACATTTTATATATGCAACTTCAATGTGGGCCCAACTCAACGAAGGATTATAACATGAGGCTTATATATACATGAGCGCTCATATTTCTCATTATGTTTTGATGTTTTATGAAAATTGAGTGAGGGCAAAACCCTTCTCTTCTTCTGTGGCTTTCGAGAGGTGCTCAAAGTTTGCAGGGGATTCCAATCCAGTAGTTGGGAGGTGCTCAACTATTGTGGTTGAGGAGTAAATCCATCCAGGGTTTACCTTTTGTGCTTCAGAGGGCTTCCAGTATTATTCAGATCTAATTCTCTATCTAGGAGGAGTTCCCTCTTCTTGAGGGTTTGGTGATACCGTGGAAGTTTTAGGAGAATTTATTCAGCATTGTCAGCAGTTATATTGCATTGTTTGTGGGTTATTCAGTGTTTGTAAGTCTTGTGATTGCAACATCCAGCATTGGGGCAGATTTTATACATATTCAGTGGCAGATTTCAAGGTTGAATTGCAGAATTTCAGTCTAGAAAAGGAGACGTCCCATATTGGAGGTTATTTATCAGCATTCTGAGCGTTATTTGGGCAGAGTAAATCATCAATAGCCACACGTCCCATCTGGCAGCATTCTCAGCATATATTTTGTGTTGAAAAAGGGTTTCTAAGACCCCAGTTTGGCAGCATCCCATTGTGCATGCATCTTCAGCAGATTTTGGATGTTAATTTGAAGCAATTCAGTGTGCCAGGTTCCAACGTCCCATATTTGGCTTGTTTGATTGTAATTTTGTGAGGAATAATAATCAGAATTGTGGTTGTGAGTTTATTACAAATTTTATAAGTATTTGCATGGTGGATCTAGTCATTATTATTGTAATTCCAGTTTTGGGTCTTTGAAGAAAAATAATTAAAATTCACAAAAATATTTCATTTGCTCAAATATTGTAAGAATCGTGTTGTGTGTTTCTATTTTTCTATTTCGGCTCATTACACTCATCCAAAAGAGGATTCCAAGCATAAGATAAAAGAAATAAGAGAAGCCAAAGCCTAATAGACAAAAACGATCCCACAAAAGATACAAGAAGCCTACATGTGGGTTTTGTAAGGAGGAGGATTAGAAAGCTGAATTTTGCAAGGTTAACATCGAGATGCTTGAGGAAGCTACAAAGAAAGCTGAAGGTGATGCGTCATTCTTCACTGCCCAAGGAGAGGATGATAATGAATGTGAAACCCTCCAAGCTTATGTTGCAGTTCATTCAACCTATTGGTCATCTTCATCTTTTGAGGAGTGGATTGCAAATTTTGGAGTATCAAAGCACACAACCAAGCATTGCCATCTTTTGTTTGGCTATAGAGGGAAGCATAACAGAGAGTGAGTGACAGCTCAAGATGATTCGTCCTTGCAAGTATCAGAATGTGGTGATGTGACTGTTGGATCTTCTACTTTTGAAGAAGGTTTCCGTGTTCCAGATGTTGGCACCAATATTTCCTCCCTTTATTGCGTTACTCATGCTAACAAAATAGTGGAATTTTTGCTAGATTTTCAAATAAACATCTTAAACCACATCAGCCAGATTTTCAAGGAAGGTATCACTTAAGCATACAAATGAAATAAATATTTTACACATGGGAGTGTCTTTGTCTCTTGAGCACAACAAACAATAGCAGATTTTCGAATTCAGTAAGATAAAAAAGAATGGAGAACAGTATCACGTTATTTGCTGAATGTGTCATCCTTATTTAACATTTTATTTTATAAGACACTTCAAAAAAATGGAAATAAAATTAAAAAAAAAAATTTGGTCCTATAAACTGTAATTTTTTAACCTCTCAAACAAATTGCCTTTCTATCCCATTTTGTCTTTGAAAGGAAACAAGTATTCTTACCAGCATTTCCAGGGATTGTCCATGGTGTTGTTGTCCAGATAACCAAACCCACATTGGGAAGAAACTCTTTCACCTTAGAAGCAGTCTCTGGCACAGTAACGACTTTGAAAACAGCATAAACACTTTTTGATATGTGACCCTCTGGATACTAGAAAGCACATGTTAAAGAATCAGACATTAGGGAACACCAATGAAAGAGAAACTACTTACTGCAGGAAAGAAAAATAAAAATTACTAATTTTCTCCAGTACATATATACATGATTTGTGATATCCTTGGACATAAGAGTCCACAATTCTAATGAACGCAACAATCATTTTCTTTCACAATAAATGAAGGCAGAGATCATAGTATCCTTAAAACAATTTTTAAAGAGACTCATATTTTTACACACCATCATGAAACAGATTTTTCTCAAGAAAAAGAACAAAAAACATTACGACAAAAGATAGTCGAATATAAATCTAGCTCAACCGATTAAATTCCTCGACTTTCAAGGAGGTGACCCAGTTCAAATCTCGCCAAGAGATAATGCATAATAGACAAGCTGTTGCAATACCACTATGTGGTGATGATGTGATAAGGGTGGGGCCCATTTCGATTCCATATAACCAATTTTTAAAATAGTGGAATTTCACCTTAGTTTTAAATGTCTTATGGTGCTTAACTTGTGCCCATGACATCTATGAATTTCCCCTTAGCACATACTCATAGTTGCTACTCCATATTTAAGACTGAGAAACAACAGCCATGAGACAATGTCAGAAAAAATTCCAATAGGATTGGAAAAACCAAAATCCAAAGGACATTCTGTAATAAGCATTAACTATGTTGTGTAGCAGGTGTCAGAAAACTTATTTCTTAAATTTTCTTAAAAATACCCAAACAATTAAAAATCATTACAATTAACCCCATTACAATTACAATTAATATGATTATCTGAAACACATGTTCTATGAGCCCTTATATTTATGGAGGATACCACATACTTTATGTCTTGTGAGATTTTTATAATGATAAATTTTATCAGTAAATGTATTTTGCTGCAAGCTTTTTGTGAAACATGTTTTTCATTGAAAAGAACAATGTATGTTGACTTCATTATCCAGATTGTTTCACAAAGAATAATATATCGTAAAGAATAAAATAACATGGAACCATTCACACACACAGGACAAATATAATAAATC
The DNA here is from genome assembly GCA_028583015.1 of Wollemia nobilis. Classification (NCBI taxonomy): domain Eukaryota; kingdom Viridiplantae; phylum Streptophyta; class Pinopsida; order Araucariales; family Araucariaceae; genus Wollemia; species Wollemia nobilis. Next base: position 1,850,809 of record JAQPPZ010000267.1, read on the forward strand.
TAAAAGGGAAACTTTATGCATAAAGAGAATCTTTACAAGGAATCTCTAAGAAGAGATGTGCAACGATGCAGACTAGTATTTGACAATCAAACGATATGTTTTTATGCAAATATGTAAAGGACATATCAAAACACAACTTTGGGAGCTGAAGTGGTTTGTCTTAAAATGGTTACTAACAGGTTTGAAATCACTATTCCATAATTGTGTTGAGTTGGACCACTATGCATATATTGACATTTGACAATTTTGTACCAAAATCGACTCATAATTTCAAAATGCAATTTTGAAGCCCTCTAGATCATTTTTAGGGGCTAAAAAATATGGGAATGTCATTCGTCCTACTCAATATGAATAAGACGATATAATTTTATTAATGTTGACAAATAGCCAATGTAGGCAAATAGGACTCGTCAAAAGCAGCTGTTACAATGTGTCATGGCTCTCCTAGAGAATTCTCTGTGGGAGACATAGTTTTCTTAGGAGTTAGACCCATGAAAAGTGTCATCAAGTCAACTAGGTTGGATGCTCGTTTTGTTGGGCCTTTTGAGATCATTGATAGAATAAGTCCAATAGCCTATAAACTTGCCTTACCGCCCAACCTATCAAAGATCCACAATACTTCCCGTGTATCCCTGCTTAAAAAATATGTTGCTGATCCTACTCATGTTTGGAATGTCTCAAAATTGCAGATGGCAGACCCCTCAATCATTGAAGTGAACCTGGTTACGATTTTAGGGTTTCGTTCAAGATTATGAGGAAACGAACCCTAGAACAGTGCAAGGTCCAATGGGACCACTATTCTGAACAATGTGCTACTTGGAAAAATGTTCAGGATATGAGAAAACAGTTTCCATATTTATTTGAATGAAATATATATACTTTATATTGCAAGAAACACAGAGGACTATGTTTAGTCCAAGGGGGGAGTATGTCATGGCCCTCCTTGGCAGGACTCATTATTGATATTGATTATGTATTGATGTGTGGTTTTTCAATGCTTAATCTTAGTTGTATTATCAATATGAGTAGTTATTTGCATTTGATATTTTGATTATACTATGCTAGAATATGGTACTACTGATAATGTGTATGGTTGCAGGACCAGGTACTCTCGTGGGTAGAATGATGAAGGTTTAACCACCAGCAACGAGAGACAAAATAAAAAGGGAAATGATGGTCAGGAAATATTCTATGACAGCTCCAAGGTAAAATGTTACCCTCATGTAGATGCATTTCATAATTATGTGAATATGTGTGTGTGTGTGTGTGTGTATTATACCACCGGCTAGGAGATTACTCGAGCAAAGGAGCAATCCTTAGCAGTCAGTTGATGTTGTGAAAAGCATCGCAAATCTTGTTGCTCTAAGGACCAAGGTGGTAAAATATACTTGTTTGATGAATATTTTCCATGGATGTGCATTGTGTTTTATGTTTGGCATGGTTATTCATCAAAAAGGATATTAATATATCATAAAAAGGTATTATTAATATTTGAAAGTTAAGATTTTGATTAGATTTATTAATTAGATAACAAATTTAATCATTATACTTTCTTGATAATTATGTTTCAATTTAACTTTGGGAAAAAGAAATTAATGTTGAAACATAAATGATTATTCATATGGTATGAATAATAAAAGGAATTATTTAAATGACGGCTTGTCATGGTATTACCATTATGAAATGGAAGGCATTAAGGGCAAAGGTGGTGGAAGTTTTTCCCCGGATGCAAAACAAAACAAGAGGGACAACTGTTCCCAACCGCCCAAACAAAGTTTAAAAGAAAAGAAGAAAAGGAAAATGGCGGGGAGGAAATAAAAAAAAGAGGCAGCCAGAGAAAAAACAAGAACGCAGAGCTATTTAACGGAGAAGGAAAGCAGAAGGAGAACGTGGGAAAAACCGTGCTAGCCTTTACCAAGTAACACTGTAAATTATTCCAATGCTGAAAAGTATAATAGTTTCTCCTTACAAGCATCCTTGGTTGGATTAAATCATATGTGAATAAATGAAACAAGGCTGTAGGGAAACCATCAGACGTAGACATGCACCAGTATGTAGTATGTCTTTCACTTACTGGAATGTTGCAGCCTGGAAATCGACGTAGTATAAAAGCATTGCCCTTATGGTTGTTTAGAAGAGATCAATGCAGACTTTCTTATGTTAAAGCGGTCGGTTTAGAGGCTACTGTGTTATAAAAACGACGTCTGCACCCGGTAGCAATCCTTCCTTAAACCTAAGGTGGTTTAAACCTGTGATCAAGTAGATGTTTTTACTATTGTTGGGTTGCAGCTTTATTTGTTTTTAAATAAAAGGAAAGGGTTGAAATAAATGTATAGCAAAGCAGTGTAATGCATGTATACTCTATTGCAGTCCTCCTGAGTTTGCATGGTATTCAGAATGTAAGGCATGCCCTACTGTTGCTGAGTTCATTTATTGGATCCTTTTGTTGGACCAGGATATTTTCCTTTTAAGAAGTAAAATCGGCTGGTTGACTGTATAGATTATGAATGGACGTCCCATTCAATGGCTGCCTCCCTGCGTGTACTTAGGAGTTTAATGCTTTGCAAAATGGTGTGCTATGTCTATATGTCTTTGTGTTTAAAGTGAGTTCGAGATATAAGACACCGGCTTGAAGAATCACCCACCTGTATTTCTATAACCAAGAACGGGTATGGTTTTATTTTATTTTCATGCAAGGAATTAGATGACTGTTTTATCCTGCGTTATCTGGTTGACGCTTATGAAATCGAGAACTGCGTGTTTAAACGTTTCCTAAACGTTATTGATGTTTATTTAGTGCTCCTAAATATGATTCTTCTGAGTCCACCCTGTTTGGAGAAAACAAGCTCCTCTTTGCCACATTCCTTTCTTTTAAAAGCTTTAAAATGATTTTATTTAGTTGTTGCCTTTCATAAAATAAAGGAATATTAGAATGCATAAGCAGTTTTGTTTAAGGTAGAGATATCTGGACATTGGTAGAAGAAGCACCTGATTTGTGAAGGTTTATTTACATTGGAATATTGTATGGGAAAGGATTGTATTTTTTTATTAAAAAAAATGTTGCGATATAGTTGATGGATAATTTCTATTCTTGAATATAAGATTTATAAGATTTTATTTTAATGTAATATATGGGTATTTTAAAAAAATAAATTGAGAATATCTTTTAGTTATCCGAGCTTTATGTAGACAAGGGAAACTAAAAAAAAAGGGTATTATGGGATGCCCTCGTAAAATGCATTATTTTGCTATGATGAAAAAAAATTAGGGAATTGCATGTATATTACTTTTCCTAAGAACTATGTGGGTAGCGGAAAGTAGTATGGGATCCTCTCATGCATGAATTACTTGTTATTTATATGGTGCATTTGCATTATTGAAGAAGCATATAGGAATACAAACATTTATATATGAGCTGTTCTGATTCCTTACTTCGTCATCATTATGCTCTAGAGAGAAGGAATGTCTAGATTTGAAGAGAAGGGAAAGGAAGGTTTCTTTTTTTATATTGTACCTTGGAATTTGTAACGAGCTCTTGTATAGAAGTTTTCTATTTCGGATAATTGTCATTTGTGAGTTATGTGTTATGAATGGCATATTGTCAATTGTGGATATTGAGGAGAACTCATGTTTATTATTAAGTTTAACTACTTGATTTGGATAATATGTAGTTATTTATGAGTTTTAAATTATAGTGTTCCTCTTGTATATCCCTTAGTTTGTTGTTTTAAAGGAAATGGAATAATTGTGGATAAAGCATTTACCTCGTTATAGTGTGGTGTCCAAATATAATATGCGATGGAATTAATTGATTAGTCATATCTTAGTAATGTATGTTATGATGCTTTTCTTTTCCTTCATGAAAGAGTTATGTTTTATTTGAAAATGATTTGGGTAGAAAAGGGTATCTCGGGAGGGTATAAGGGTATAAACCTAGTAACCGTGATTAGATACCTTAAATAAGAATAAAATCCCAAATTCTTGAAGGTGTGGTGAGGCAACTTTTCAGGTTACTATGGATGACACCTTGAATGGGTAGGCTCGGGTGTACCCAAAACATAGAATATTTTGGGGAGTCCTAAGCAAGAAGGCCTATCTTGTCCACTTGAGAGTTATCTGCAACGACAAATATCTCAAATGTGGTTATGCCTTGATAATAAAAATATTATTAGGACTTGTTTGTGAACCTTACCTAACAAAATAAAATAAAATCTCTCTAGGTTGGGTTAGGTTGGTTTGGATTGGGTTGTTACAGCTGGTATCAAAGCTCTAGGTCATAGGACTAGAAGCTTCTATGGAGAGAACCTAGGATTGTCCTGACTTGATGTGTAACTTTAGGGAGACTACTTACTCTAGGGACCTTAACGTGAGCTGGGATACAACAGGTATTGCACATAAATGGGACCAGTTCAAACCAAGGAATAAAAAACCTAGAAAGTGTAGTCTCTGATTAGGATGGCACCTTGCATGGAGCAAATGTGACCATGGACATTATCAGGTGAATGACAATGCTCTATGTTAGTTAATGGGGATGATGAAGCTAACTAGAAGTTAGAAGTACAATTGGAGGAAAAATTGCAACCTAACTCAACTCTTTTGTGGCCAAGAAGAATGGCACCTAAGCTAAAGAGAGGAAGAAGGGGATCTTCTCAGACTCCAAGACAAGCTAGGCAGGGTAGTGTTGAAGCTAGACCCCAAGCAAAAAGTTCCTGGAATTCCAATAGAGAGGTGGAGAACCTCACCACCGTAGTTTCATTACTACAGGAATAGGTGGAACAATAGAAACAAATGCTAGAAACCCTAATTAATAGAGATTCGAACAATAGAAATTCTAAGCATAGACAGGAGGAGGATCCTGCTACAGAGGACCAAGAAGGCAGAGCTCGCATAGAGGCAAAGCTAGCCAAGGACCCATAAAATATCAAGGTATCTAAGTTCACTGGTAAAGGAGGAGGCGATTCACCCGAGTCTTGGCTGAATGAATTGGAAACGTACTTTTTCATGAAGAATTATTCTTCAGTGACCCAAACAGTATGGGCTACCCTCCATTTACAGGATGCAGCTTTAGAATGGTGGAATACATTCAAGGTTGGCAAAAATATCCAGGCAGTGAATCTTTAGTGGAACAGTTTTGTCCAAGCTTTTAAGAAAATATTCTTGTCGGACAAATTCTATGTAGAGAAATTTGAGGAAATGTCTACACTCCATCAGGGAACCATGACTGTGGAGATATACTATCAAAACTTTGTCAAGCTTTTGAAGTATGTACCAGAATATGAGGCCAATGAGCATTTAAAGGTACATAAGTTCATCTTAGGAGTGGATCCTAAGATCAGACTAGCGATAAATGTGCTCAAACCCAAGACCCTGCCAAAATCTTACAATCTGGCTCAACAAGAAGAAGCCAATCTGCAAACAAAGAAAACCTTCTTCAACTATGTTGGGTTGACAAAAGAAGATACGCAAGAACTCAGAAAAAGGAAGTGTCGAATTCATAAATGGGATCAGAAGCAAAATAAAAGGAACAAAGGAAACCCAAAGTTCGAGAAGAACGGCGGGAAGCAAGGGAATTTCAAGAAAAATTTCCAAAAAAGGAATAATAATTCTAATCCTCGACCACAAAGGCAAACAGAACCAGCACAAACAAAGGGAACAAAGGAACAAAGGCAGGAAAGAACCCAAGCACCCAAAGGAGGTTGCTACAATTGTGGAGATCCGCATTATGCAAATAGATGTCCCCAACGGCAAGAATCAAGTAATAGGGTCGAGGAACAACCCCATAGAATTTACGTAGCGACCGAAATCAGAACTTGGATGGGCAAGTCACTCCAATGTTATTAAATGGTAAGATATTTAATAAAAATATTAAAGTCCTAATTGATAGTGGAGCTACATATAGTTTCATTTCCACTAATATAATCAAGGATATGCCAAAAAGACCTATATTTTTGGCACAAGGGTGGAAATTTGAGTATGGGTTTGGACAAACCTACTTAGTGGATTAGTGTTTGCCCACAACCGAGATCACCCTACCCAATGGCTCTACCATTTGGCATTTATATGTAGCACCACTACATGCCTTTGACATCATCTTAGGAATGGATTGGTTAAAGGCTCATGGAGCCCTAATCAATTTCCAAGATAGATGGATGGATTATACAAACAAGGATAAGAAGAGATTAAGGATTTATAGTAAGCAAGGGTCTTTTCGACCTTAGTTGTCGGCAATGCAACATAAGAAAGCTCTTAAGAAAGGTGGAATGGTATATGTTGTTAAGATAAACAACAAAACAGGAGATGATGGGGAAGAGGAAATGTTTAAAAAACATCCCATCTTACATGAATTTAGGGATTTATTTCCTAAAGATCTTCCAAGCCTTCCACCTAAGCATGAATTTGATTTCACCATTGAACTGATGCCTGAAGCTGAACCTATTAATAGAAATCCTTACATTATGAATCATATTGAGTTACAAGAGTTAAAGGTGCAACTTCAAGGGTTGTTGGATAAAGGTTTGATTAAACCTAGTGCGTCACCATGGGGCCAACCTATACTTTTTGTTAAGAAAAAGGATGGCTCCTTGAGATTATGCATAGATTATAGGATGCTAAATGAAGTGACCATCAAGAATAGGTATCCTTTGCCTAGAATTGAGGATCTTTTTGATCAATTAAGGGATGCAACCATATTCTCTAAAATTGACTTGAAATCTGCATATCATCAATTGAGGATTCGTGAGGAGGATACTCACAAGACAGCTTTTAAGACCAGATACAGGCATTATGAATTCATAGTGTTGCCATTTGGATTGACAAATGCTGCAGCAGCTTTTATGAATCTGATGAACAGTGTGTTTAGGAAGTATCTGGATTAGTTTGTGTTGATATTTTTAGATGATATCTTGATATATTCCCGCAGTAGGGAAGAGCATGATAGACATTTGAGAATAGTGCTAGAGGTGCTAAGAAAGAATCAACTTTATGGGAACTTATCCAAATGTGACTTTTATGTCCCTCAAGTACAATATTTGGGGCATATCATATCTATAGAGGGGATTGTTGTAGATCCAAAGAAAATTGAAGCCATTTTGAGTTGGCCAACACCCACTAATGTGTCCAAAGTGTGGAGCTTCATGGGCATCACTAGATACTATAGGTGTTTTGTGAAGGATTATTCAAAAATTGCCTATTCTATCACTAACCTTCAGAAGAAGGGAAAAGAGTTCAAATGGATGGATAAGTGTGAAGCCGCCTTTAAAATGCTTAAGAAAAAGCTTACTATAGCACCTATCCTTAAAATTCCAGAACTGCAAAATAATTTCACAATGTGTACTGATGCTTCATTAGAAGGTTTGGGAGGGGTATTATCCCAAGATGAAGTTGTTGTAGCATATGAGTCTAGAAAACTCAAGAAACATGAGGTAAATTATGCTACGCATGATCTAGAGTTAGTAGCAATTGTGCACACTCTCAAGATCTGGTGACATTATCTATTAGGAAAACCTTTTGAGTTAAGGACTGACCATCAAAGTTTGAGGTACATCTTTAGTCAACCTATGCTAAATGCAAGACAGAGATGGTTGAGGTTGAGGGAATTACTAGCAGAATATGACTTTGGTATTGAATATATCAAAGGAAAAGAGAATAAGGTCACAGATGCCTCAAGTAGGAGAAGGCACATAGCAACATTGACCCAAAGTCATGTAGACTTGATGGACCAAGTCAAGAAAAATGCAATTACAGGATTAGTATTGCATTGAAATTTGGGTTAAAACAAAGAGAAATCCTAAGGAAAATAAGGATTTCAGCATAAAATATGGTCTTTTATGTTTCAAGGATAGGGTGGTTATACCCAAAATCGGTGATTTAAGGAGGCTAATTATGCAAGGGCATAGATATCCTTACTCTACTCACCTTGGAGGGGCAAAAATGAGAGAGAACATGAAAAAGACCTTTTATTGGTCAAGAATGAAAAAGGATATCACTGATTTTATTGCTAGATGCTTAGAATGTCATAAATTTAAAGCTGAACATAGACATCTAGTAGGAAAATTATACCCACATGATATACCGATGCAGAAATGGTAGGTTATATCTATGGATTTCATTGTGGGTTTACCTAAGACTAGGTATCAACATGATGCAATTCTTGTGGTAGTCGATAAATTGACTAAGGTTGCACATTTTATACCAAGGAACATCAAGGATGATGCACTGGTGGTGGCAAATAGGTTTGCCAAAGAAATTTAGGTTACATGGGTTTCTAAAGTGATCATTTTAGACCAAGATTCCAGATTCACATTGGAATTTTGGTAGGCTCTTCATCGTGTAGTGGGCACAAAGCTGAATATTAGTTTTGTATACCATCCAAAAATAGATGGGCAAACAAAGAGGGTGAACCAAGTATTGGAATACATGCTTCACATGTACTGCATGGACCAAAAGTCTCGGTGGGAGGACTTTTTGCATTTAGTGGAATTTACATATAATAATGGGTATCATGCATCCTTGGGAATGGCCCCATTTGAAGCCTTATATGGTAGAAAATGCAAAACACCTCTATCATGGTACAATCCGGAAGATCGAGTGGTGATTGGACTGGACACTGTTAAAGATATGGAGGAATAGCTTAGAGCGATTCGACAGAGGCTTAAGGAAGCAACCGATCGTCAAAAGAGCTATGCTGATCTGAAAAGATCACCTAGAGAATTCTCTGTGGGAGATAGAGTTTTCTTAAGAGTTAGACCCATGAAAAGTGCCATCAAGTCAACTAAGTTGGATCCTCATTTTGTTGGGCCATTTGAGATCATTGATAGGATAAGTCCAGTAGCCTATAAACTTGCCTTACCGCCCAACCTGTCAAAGATCCATGATACTTTCCACGTATCCCTGCTTAGAAAATATGTTGTTGATCCTACTCATGTTTGGAATGTCTCAAAATTGCAAATGGCAGACCCCTCAATCATTGAAGTGAGACCAATCAAGATTTTAGGGTTTTGTCCAAGGTTATGAGGAAATGAACACTAGAACAGCGCAAGGTCCAGTGGGACCACTATTCTGAACAATGTGTTACTTGGGAAAATGTTGAGGATATGAGAAAACAGTTTCCATATTTTTTGAAAGAAATATATATACTTTATATTGCAGGAAACACAGAGGACTGTGTTTAGTCCAAGGGGGGGAGTATGTCATGGCCCTCCTTGGCAGGACTCATTATTGATATTGATTATGTATTGATGTGTGGTTTTTCAATGCTTAATCTTAGTTGTATTATCAATATGAGTGGTTATTTGCATTTGATATTTTGATTATACTATGCTAGAATATGGTATTGTTGATGATGTGTATGGTTGCAGGACCAGGTACTCTTGTGGGTGGAATGATGAAGTTTAACCACCAGGAATGAGAGACCAAATAAAAAGGGAAATGATGGTCAGATGAAATATTCTATGACAACTCTAGGGTAAAATGTTAGCCTCATATAGATGCATTTCATAATTATGTGAATATGTGTGTGTGTGTATATATATATTATACCACCGGTTAGGAGATTTTTTGAGCAAAGAAGCAATCCTTAGCAATCGAGTGATGTTGTGAAAAGCATCGCAAATCTTGTTGCTCAAGGACCAAGGTGGTAAAATATACTTGTTTGATGAAAGTTCTCCATGGATGTGCAATATGTTTTATGTTTGGCATGGTTATTCATCATAAAGGATATTGATATATCATAAAAGGCTATTATTAAACTTTGAAAGTTAAGATTTTGATTAGACTTATTAATTAGATAACAATTTAATCATTATACTTTCTTGATAGTTATGTTTCAATTTAGTCAAATGATTGAATTTTAGTCACCCTCTTTTGTTGTTCAGCCGTTAATGTTTTCTATCAGAGTAGATATTTATCATGGTCAATCTAAACTGAAAACTTGCTACCGATTAGATATTGCCTCCATTTTGCTTGTGTGGTTTAAGCTTCCAACTCTCATATGCAATTGGGTGACCATCTTGCATGAGCATAGCTCCAAGACCCACTCCAAAAGCATCACATTCAATGATAAATGGTTTGGAAAAATTAGGAGTTGTTAGACAGGAGCCTGAGGATGACACTTTCTTCAATTTTAGAAAGCCTTGATCAACTTTTGGAGGCCATTCAAATGAATCTCTTTTTAAAATATCTAATAATGGAGCTGCAATATGTGCTTAATGTTAAATCAACAATAGTATCCTACTAAACCAAGGAATCCTTTGATTTTGGACATGGTTTTAGGTTTAGGCCATTCCATTATTGATTTAATTTTTGCAAGATCAACTTTAACACCATCTTTTGATATGATATGGCCCAAATATTCAAGTTTTGTCTTTCCAAAACTACATTTAGATTTTTTTCATAAAATTTATTATCTTGCAAGATTACTAGCACCTCGTCCACATGCTTGAGATGATCCTTCCAATTTTGGCTAAAGATAAGAATATCATCAAAGAATACTAGGACAAACTTTCATAGATAAGGGTGGAAGATTTTATTCATGGTAGCTTGAAAGGTAGCAGGTGCATTAGTTAATCCAAATGGCATCACCTTGAACTCATAGTGGCCTTCATGAGTTCTAAATGTTGTTTTTGGAATTCGTATTTGGTAATATCTTGATCTTAGGTCTAATTTAGTGAAATACTTAGCACCATGTAGTTCATCTAGCATTTCATCAATAAATGGAATAGGAAATCGTTTCTTGATTGTAATATTATTCAGACCTCTAAAACCAATACATAGGCGATAATATCCATCGTTCTTTTTAACTGGTATGACCGGTGCTGAGTATGGGATCTTACTAGGTATGATAACACCTAATTTTAATAGTTCTTGGACCAAACATTCAATTTTAGTTTTATGGTGATGTGGATAACAATACGGTTTGATATTAACTGGAGGTGTATCTGGTTTGATTTCAATAACATGCTCAATATCTCGTTTGGGAGGTATTCCTAAAGGTAGATCCTAGAATACCATAGCATATTTATTGATGATTTGATTCATTTCATTATCTCATACATCTTCTATGGGTATAGGGTCAATGGTAAAACATCGAGCAATAATTGTGGATGATCCTTTTCTAATCATCTTTTCCATTTTGTATGAAGACACTAACCATGATGGAGGAGCATGGAATCCTTTTAAGGTGTACTTTTGGCCTTGCCATTTGAATTTGAAAATTCATTTTTCGAGACTGCATTTGAAAAATCCTAGGGGAGTTAACCATTCTGCTCCAAGTACTACATCCAACCCTCCTAATGGCATAGCATAGAAGCTATTTTGGTATTTGTGATCATTCATACTTAGCTCCATCTTGTGGCATTTTGACTAGCAAGTTACGTGATTACCTCCTAGAATTGCCACGTGAATCCTTTTGTTGGATAAGCAAATACATTGAGCCGCTTAGCAGTTGGTTAAATCAATAAAATTATGCGTACTACCTGAGTCAATTAAGACCATAACTGGTTGGTTTTTAATATACCCTTGTATTTTGAAGGTTTGTGGGTATTGGATTCCTGTTAATGCAACTATGGAGATTATAGGCTCATTTGGTTCCAGCAAAGGTTCTCTTTCTGCCTCAGATACATCCTCACTACAAATACTGCTCGCATCCCAATTTTCCTCTTTAGGGTCCCTTCACAGTTATAAAGTTTTTTTTTACCTTTACAGTTTGGTGGTTTAGGGGGCTCTTTCTTCCCTTTTTCAATTGATATTTCTCGTAATTAGGATTTTGTTGATGCGAAGGTTTATAACTTGTTGATTCTATTGCATTTTCATTTCTTACATAATAGCCAGCTTGAAACCATGTGTTTCAATTCTTTTTGAAGACCTTTTTTTAGTACTTTTGAGCTAACATGATAGCTAGAGGTAGGGTCAAATCATCCCTAACTTGAAATTCATCTTTTATATCAGGTTTCAATCCACCCATATAACATTGAACTAACTAACTATTTGTTATGTTAGTTACTAATGTTGTTAATGACTCAAATTCAAAGGTGTATTCATCTATTGACCTTTGTTGTTTTATTCACGTCAATTGATTAAAATAATCAGACTCTAGTGGTTCAAATCGTTTATAAAAATCTGCAAGGAATCCTACCCATGTTTGTGTAAGCCATTGTATCTTTTCATGCCACCAATTAGACCTCTTTTGTGTTTTTCCTTTGAAATGGAGGGACGTTGCTTGAATAGCATTTTCCTTATTGCTGTCAGGATTTCATTCAAGGTATCTTTTAAATTTTTAATGCTTATATCCCATTTGATAGATTCATGTAGATTTTTGCCATTGAATTTTGGCACATTGATTCGAGCATTTGTTTTGAATGATCTATTCTACATGCTATAATGTTGAATCAATTGTTGTGGAATATAAATAATTACGCTTTTAGGAATATAGTTAGGATCTAGTCTTGACGTTTGTGTAACCGGAGAGCTTAGCACTTCTGAGGATGTGCTTTTAGTGACCAATGCCTAGATGTTGGCTTCAATATTTTTGATACCTTCTTCTATCTTGTTGAATCTTTCATATATTTGTTACATACTTGACCCCATATCTTATTTTATTTGATTTATGTTATTTTGCAGAATACCATGTGCCTTTTTAACTTTGTTTTGCAATTGATTATGCACTAACCGTAATGACTCCACCATTGCTTGCAATTGGGTGTTGTTCATTCTCGAAAATTTTATAAGTTATACATACTCCAATAATTCTTGTTTCAGTCCTTGCTAACTTTAAAACTTCTTATTGACGTCCAAAAAATAATAATAATGAATGAAATCATGCTTGTATTTATTTATTACTTATTTTTTATTATATAATATCAATTATATAATTTATATATAATATATTTTTATGCTATATTATATAAATTATTAGGAGGAGGACGTGTGGTGGGGGAAGTTACTTTTATTTTTTTATTTTTTATTTTTGTTGTTGTTGGGGGAAGAAGGGGGTTGGCATTACGTTGAGGGTAGGTGAGGGGGAAGGGATTATGTTAGGGGGTGGGGTGAGATGTAGGGCGTGAGAGTTTTGGCACATGAAGGGAGGGCATACTTTTTCTTTTTCTATTTTTCCTTTTTTTCCCCATATTACACACACATAGTGTATTACAAACTGATATTACAAATTACCTAGGTCTCCCTTTCTTTTTTTAAAAAACGGGGTTTTTAAGAACGGGAAGAGAGGAGGATGAGGAGCACAGAGGAGGGGAGGTAGTGCCAGAGTGCCATGATAGGGGTGGGGTGAGATGTAGGGCGTGAGAGTTTTGGCACATGAAGGGAGGGCATACTTTTCTTTTTTCTATTTTTCCTTTTTTTTTTGCTCCACCCATATTACATCATCACCACATAGTGGTATTACAACAAAGCTTGGATATTATCTGCGTATCACTTAGGAAAATTTGAACCTAGGTCTCCTCCTTTTCTTTTTTTAAATAAAAACTTGTGGTGGGTTTTTAAGAACGTGGAGAGGAGAGGAGGATGAGGGAGGTCACATGTAGGGTGAGGGGGCAGGTAAGTGCCATGAGTGTTTTCCATTTTTTTGTAAAAAAAATTATATATACATGTGGGGTTAGAGAGGGAAATGGGAGCAAGGCACCTGACGTTTTCAGAGCAGCTGGTGATGTGTGGCTTGCAGCAGGTTGTTGCTTTGTTATTGTGGGTGTGCAGATATGGAACTGATGGCCATTGTCTCCACAAGTGAAAAAAAATTTGACAATGGAAGAAAGCTCTGATACCACTTGTGGTGGATGTGCTCGGAAATTTATAGTACAAATTGTAATATATTGAATAACTATGGGAGATTGATGATGACTTGCTAAGAGTGAGTACCCAAGTTATACATCGCATATGTGCCCTTACGTTTAGACACGACGATTCATAAAAAATTATTATCCTTGGAAGCTTGACTAATTGGTAAAAGCAAAAGTCTTTGACTGGTTTAAAGGTCCTTAAACCTCATATCAGAGAAGATCCCATAAAAATATAAACCAGGTATGCTCTATAGTAGAACTCTGTAAACAGCAGTTCTAAGCCCTAGGACTGACTGGCACATCCTCCAAACAATTTTGAATGTAACTGAGCAATTTTGTCTAAGTGTTGACATCAGACGTCCAGTTTGTAAGTCAGACGTCCAGTCTTGCAAGTCACCAGACGTCCAGTTTTGTCAGACGTCTGGGCTGACTGTCAGACGTCCGGATCGGTCGTCGACGTCTAGTCTAACCGCTGCACGTCTGGGCTAGTGGCCTGACGGCTAGTTAGCATAGGTTAGACGTCTGATTAGTTATTTGTTAAGAGAATTGGTTTTGGAATTGGTTGGGGAAGTTGGGGAAGTTGGTTGGGATAACCAACTTCCAACCCTATAAATACCCCCTTTTCAAACATTTGTAAATCATCAGAGACAGACAGAGAGAGAGAGCACAGACTTTGTCTGAGATCACCATTGTATGTTGTAATCGTGATTGAAACATAATACAAAGACTGTTATTCTGATCCATATTCTGTGTATGCATTGAGTGTTGAGTTGAGTTACAAGTTGCTGCCATTAATGGAGTTGTTGCAGGTTTGAAGCATTAATGGCTATGTTGCAGGTTTCCGATCGGTGAATTATTGTTGCGAGGTTTGTTGTTGAGTATTGACGAACAGTGCTTGGAGCAGAAGCGGTTATGGCGGTTGAGCGTTCACTGAGGCCTGACGTCTAGCCGGACGTCTGGTCACCACCAGACGGCTAGCCGTCAGCCCCTTCACCCGACGTCCAACCATAACCTGACGTCTGGCTCCCAGACGTCTAGACCAGACGTCTGACATAGTCCCAGACGTCTGCACCTGTCTATCCAACGTCTGGACCCTTGATAGCCAGAGTTAGCCTATCAATTAGACCATTTGTTACCTTGCCTAACCCTGATACTAACTGTCATCACCCGTATCGGGAATGTACCCACCCCTGTCTACATTTGGCGTCGTTGCCTAATCAAAAAACCCGGAGAGTCTAGGCAAAGTGATTGAGGGAGTTAGGTGAATGACTGATTTCAGGGAACAAAGCAAAGTAGTAAGACGAAGCGCACGACTGGCGAACCTACGAGCAAACGAGGCCCCAGAGGTGTCTCACCCGGAGATAGAACAAGTATGGAACGCTGAAGACGAGGAAAATGTACACATAGAAACCTTGTTGGTGACTGCAGAGGACGAGGAAGAACAAATAGCAGAAAGAGCACCCATAGTTGACGATTGGACGGTAACACCCCAACCGACGGAAGAGGAGTGGCCAGAGGATACTGTAGGAGAGAACCTGGTATCAAGGCACCAACGCGGAGGTTCGTGGGGAGGAAGACCGGAGCCACGTTTGGTATATTTGCGAAGAAGGTCGCGAAGCAGAGACCAAGTGGGAACGCAAACAAGGCTATTTGAGGAGGATTTCGCACCACCAACAACTGATAGACAACCACAAAGAACTCAACACACAACAATACCTGTATACCAGAACACTATGGCAGGAAATCAGGCCAATAGAACTATACAGCAAAAATGCCCACCTTTCTCAGGTGAAGGGAAAGAAGACCCAGCCCGACATGTGGGAACTTGCACTACCATTTGGGGA
Source organism: Wollemia nobilis (assembly GCA_028583015.1). NCBI lineage: Eukaryota > Viridiplantae > Streptophyta > Pinopsida > Araucariales > Araucariaceae > Wollemia > Wollemia nobilis. Next base: position 1,866,437 of record JAQPPZ010000267.1, read on the forward strand.
GCAAATGGGGTGAATCAAGACACACAATGGTTGCAATTGTTTCCAGCAACATTGCGAGGCATGGCGATAGACTGGTATTTGAAAAGACAGAGTATACAAGCATTTGCACAATGGGAAGACCTCAAAGAAGCATTCGTAGAAGAATTCCGACCAATGAGGGATGACACTGACATAATCAATGAAATTTGCTGCACGAAGCAGAGAACAGACGAAGATGTCAAGAGCTTCAATAGAAGATTGAAACAACTGACGGACAAAATGGAAATGACACCTGCCGACGGTATGGTTAAGCGGTGGTTTCTGGATGGACTACTTCCAAGATGGAGGAAGAAGATGAAGGCAGTACCATCCTCAACATATGAAGAAGCACTGGAGAAGGCGAAGAACTTCGAAAGTGAAGGGAAGCAGACAACCGCCGGAATTGGAGGTCACTTAAAACATACCGAAGAATCGGACAGTGATGATGAAGACAAGGTGCAGAGCACAATCCACACATTTCGGAAAGAAATGGAGAAAATATTGAAGGAAGCCAAAAATGAAAATCGAAAAGACAGGAAGGAAATTTGGTGCTCGGATTGCAAGAAGGAAGGGCATTCCAATATCGACTGTCCGAAGAAAGCTTACTGTAACATATGTGAGATTGCAGGTCATCCAGTGGTTGAGTGTCCATTCAATCTTAAGAACAAGCGACATCAAACTTTGGCCATACAACAAGAAGAACAGCCAAACCCAGGAAGGAATGGACAAGCTGCAACAAGTGGTGGATACAGGAATAACCGGCGGGGAGGAAGACAAGGAGGCCAGAGCCGATTGCAATATGACGCTGAGGGCCGACCAGTTATTCAATGTCGGAACTGTCAAGAATGGGGCCATTTCGCAAAGAATTGCCCCAAGCCACAGAATGCAGGAAACAACAATCGTGGAAAGAATACCACGCAGATGTGCAAATGGTGTGGTCCAGGCAACCACACGGAAGCTAATTGCCCGAACAAGGCAAGTACCAGTGGAACACAGAATATAAACCTGATTGGCATAGGAGAGGTGGAGGAACTAAAGAATGAAGTCCTGGCTGTAACAAGAGCACAGACCAGGAAGATGGAGGAGTACCCGAATCCTGCCAAGGAGAAGGCACGATGGCAGGAAGCCCAAGAGATGATAAACACAGAATTAGCCAAGGAAAAACGAGATCAACTAATTCTGGAGAAAGTGTTGAAACGACCGGAGATCGCGCAGAAGGCAACAGTGGAAGGCTTGGTAACGGAGGTACTGAACACGAAGGTGGAGATGAAAGTCGCCAACCTGTTTAGCATCGTACCGGAGCTGTATGCTACGATCGGAGAAGTCATCAAGAAGAAGGATGAACCTCGACAGGTAGCAACTATCAAGCATGACCAGTTCATCGATCCAACAATCCTGATGATTGAAGCAGGGAAGAGGCCAGCTATCGTTCAAATAGAAGTTTTGGACCATAGGCTGAATCAGGTAATTGTTGACGGAGGATCGAGTGTGAACGTAATGCCAGAAAAGACTTGGCGGATAATTGGGCAACCCGCCTTACGATCTCCGACCTTTAAGTTATATGGAGCTGACCAGTATGGAATCGAGACATTGGGTGTTTTAATGAACCAGAAGATACGCATAGCAGATCAAGACTTTGTGTTAGATTTTGTCATTATTGCTATGCAGAAGTCCGCATACGATGCACTTCTAGGACGAGGATGGCTGAGAGCAGCCAAAGTTAACCATAATTGGGAGAAGGAAAGATTATCTTTCAAACAAGGGCAACACAAGTATATCATTAATCCGAAGAATCATACGGTGAGCCAGGATATAGCAACTTCAGATGATTCGGGGTCCTCCTCATCAGATGGTGAGGCAGGATATGAACCCGACGAGGAAGGAGTGTTGGAACTTGATAACTGCACGGAGGACGAATATGACCAAGACAAGGGTCTATTACATTGGCAGATGGAAGATTACGAAGTTTTCCCTCCCCAATGTCTGTGCATGGAAGCGAAAATAGAGACCGAAAGGGATGAGGCGCAAGATCCTGGAAAAGAAATTAGTAACAAAAGAATGAAAGCAACAGATAAGGACAAGGAACGAGAGAAGTGGACATTTCCCAAGAACTTTGCAGAATTTACGATGGGGGAAGCAGTCATTGAGGATAAGCCAGCCCACCCCATCGCAGATACTAAAAGCAAGCAGATGAGCCTGAGGCAATCAAATATGAAGGTCTAAAGATGGTTCGGGTAAACTTGGGAGAAGAGGGTGAAGAGAAAATGATCAAATGTGGAGATGATTGGGATCCAGTCCTCAAAGCAGCAGCAATTAAGATTTTTATGGACTACAAGGATGTTTTTGCTTGGACGTATAGAGACTTGAAGGGAGTACCACCCGAGCTTTGCGTACACAAGATTTCTCTAATAGAGGGCGCACAACCAGTAAGAAGGCGTCCTTACAGGATGAATCCCAAATATGCAAGCGAAGGTGAATGCCGAAATCGAAAAGATGCTAGATGCAAGCATTATATTCAAGGTTACGACAAGCGAGTGGGTTTCACCAATCGTGATCACTCTAAAACGGGAAGTAGATAAAATCCGAATCTGTGTGGATTTTAGAAGTTTGAATGCCGTAACTATAAAAGATCCCTTCCCAATCCCATTCACAGACTCCATACTCGAAGAAGTAGCTGGCCACGAGATCTATTCATTTTTGGATGGATTCTCGGGGTATAATCAGATCAGCATAGCGGAAGAAGATAAGTTGAAGACTACTTTCGTGGTAGAGAACGGAATATATGCATACAATCGCATGCCATTTGGCCTATGCAATGCGCCCGCTACTTTTCAAAGGATCATCTTATATATCTTTGATAAAATGTCCACAGGGAATTTTAAAGCCTTTTTAGATGATTGGTCACTGTATGGAAAGACGCAGGAACATCTAAAAGCTCTGGAAGAATGCATGGGTTTATGCAGAAAGCACGAATCGCACTGAACCCAAATAAATGTGTCCTGTTGGTGCCATACGGGAAGCTGCTAGGGCACATAGTATGCCAAGAAGGATTGAAACCGGACCCAGACAAAATACGGGTAGTGTTACTAATGGAGGAGCCACATGACGTGAGCTCAGTTAAAACTTTCCTGGGAACTGTCGGATACTACAGGAGGTTTATCCGAAATTATGCATTGACATCTCATCCACTAGACGCGCTTACAAGGAAGAGTGTCCCATTCAGATGGACAGAGGAGCACCAGGTGGCCTTTGAAGGATTGAAAGGACACTTGGTGAAAGCACCTATCCTGGTTTACCCTAACTGGGAGAAAGAATTCCATGTGCATGTAGACGCCTCAAACTTTGCGATTGGATGTGCGTTAGCACAGGAAGGTCAATTTGGATTGGATCAGCCCATATACTTTGCAAGTAGGCTATTGTCAAGAGCCGAAAAGAATTATAGTACGACGGAGCGAGAAGCATTGGGAATGGTGTATTCGGTGCAGAAGTTCGGACACTATCTGTTGGCGAACCCTTTTGCTTTCTATGTAGATCACCAGGCTCTGTTATACTTAATCAATAAACCAACAATCTATGGGCGAGTGAGTCGATGGCTCGTCACCCTGCAGGAATTCGTGTTTAGAGTGGTAGTCAGACCAGGGAAGAAACACGTAATAGCGGATCAGTTGTCAAGGATTCGCTCAGGGGAACCTGCAGAGGGAGGAATACCGGATGAATTTCCCGATGCACAGTTGTTTATGATTAATGCTATACCGGGGTGGTATAAGCATATCGGGGAATATCTGTCGACAGGGAAGTTGCCAGACGAGTTGACGGCAGCGGAGCGACGAAAGGTAATTACGAAGTCCGCACCCTTCACCTTGATTGCAAGACTGCTGTATAAGATGGGGGAGGATCAGATACTTCGACGATGTATAATGGAAGATGAAGTACAACAGACCCTGAGGGAGACACACGAGGGACTGGCAGGAGGACACATGGGACCGGATGCGACGGCAAGGAAAGTGTTGTTGGCAGGTCTGTGGTGGCCCACCCTCTTTCACGATGCTAAACAGTTTGTGACAACATGTGATACGTGCCAAAGAACAGGGAAACCGTTGAAAAGAGACTTCATGCCACTACATCCGTCGCAGCCTCAAGAACTGTTCGAAAGATGGGGGCTGGACTTTGTAGGTCCTCTAAAGACAAGTCGAAGGAGGAGATGCCGATACATCGTAGTTGCAACGGAGTACCTCACAAAATGGGTCGAAGCAAGGGCTTTACCAGACAACTCGGCAAGAAGCACGGCTCGCTTTTTGTACGAACAAGTAATTACAAGGTTTGGGATACCTCTACAGCTGACAAGTGACAGAGGCGGCCATTTTGTGAATGCAATTATAAAGAATCTAACGGAGGAGTTCAGGATCTTCCACTCACTATCAAGTCCGTACTACCCGAGAGCAAACGGGCAGGCAGAGGCGACGAATAAGGTCCTGGTGTCCATCATGTACAAGACATGTGGAGTAGAGGGAGCCGACTGGGAGGAAAGACTACCAGCAGTTCTATGGGCATATAGAACAACTTTTAAGCCAACCACAAATAACACACCTTTTCAACTGATGTACGGGCAGGAAGCAGTGGTACCAGTTGAATTCCTTGTACCAAGTTTGAGAGTAGCAATCGACAACCGGTTGAGTGAAGAAGAAAGCGTCCAGGAGCGACTGACAGCCTTGGTACAATTGGATGAGAAACGGGTGATGGCTCAATGGGCAACGGAGGTAGCGCAGAAGAGAAGGAAGTTCTCGGCATGATAAACACCTTCGGAAGATGGACTTGAAGGCTGGTGGACTAGTTCTCAAATACAACGGTAAGAGAGAACTCAAGCCAGGGAAATTAAAAACCCTGTGGCTTGGACCCTTCCAGGTGGATGAAATACTAGAAAACGGGGCAGTTAGACTAAGGAAATTGGATGGAACATTATGCCCCGAGGTAATCAATGGTTCCAAGTTGAAGGTATACAAGCCACGTGCGGAAGTCAACATGATTAACTCGGAACAAACGGGAACTTCCGAACGGAAGAAGAAGATTCGGGCACACAACCTTCCGGAAATAACGAGCAGGGTAGCGTTGTTCGAGGGGAGGAAACGCATAACCTGGATTGGTTGTTTGGGAGTGAGGAAGAGCAATCAATGGAACTCTCAAGTAACAACGAAGGGGACCGACTCCAAGTCATGACGGAGGTCGCTCAACAGGAGGTTCTGGAAGAAGATGAAGAAGACAGAGTTAGATTGATGCAGCGAATGAGAATGGAAACACATCGGCTGCAAGAGGAATATGAAACTCTGAGACAGTACAACAATCAGCTACGGGAACAGGTGATCCAGGAGTTGGACACAACCATGCACAGGGTAAATGAAAGGCATGAAGCTCGCCTAGCAGAGTGGGCAGAGCTGAATCAAGGGGAACCGAGAAACAATGCAACAGGGAACCCTTCGGAAAGCAGTTTATTCTCCTTGGAAGAAGAACAGGAAGTCGTGACAAGTCCAAGGGAACATAGAAGGGGAAAAGCAAAAGTAACTGCTGCACTTTCTAGGAGTTCTTCTTAGCCTCGCTAAAAATTGTATTAAATCCGGAAGAATCCTCAAGTAGAGAAGTAGCAAACTTTCAAGAAACAAGAGATTCTCCAGAAAGACCCAGGAGATGGGAAGCAGGACAAAGCTCGACTGCTAAATATCACATAAGTAGGGGGGAAGTGGCAGCAATAATATGGAAGGATATAGAAACGGTACCTGAAAAAGCAAGAACTGGAGGGCGGTTGGAAGACTCCAGCAACGACGATAATCTACCGCGGAACCCAGATATCCCAGTTGCCAGCCCTAACCCAGACAATAGAAGGCAAAGGGAGGAAGATCGCAGTCGGCAAGCGGGTGTCAGATTCTTGGAAACTGCGCAGATAATTGAAGACGATACTTCACTAAGTTCACAAGATGAATACAATGGAGGATTGAATGAGGATGGCATACCCGAAATACCACCGACTCGTGCATGGAGAACACCTTATGCTGGAGCCATGAGACGCCCAACTGAACGGGAAGAGGTAGCTAGGTATCGGATGGCTGCACTAGATTTGCGACAACATAGAAGAGAAGTACGAAGATTGCAGCAGAGGGTTCAAGAAACTTCAGTCTGGCCACTCAATACGGGAGGAGATGGAAATGACTCAAGTACCGACTCAGTCTTTTCAGAAGAGTACCGGGAGAATTTGGCTCATTGTACCATGCAACGACAATTTGAGCAAAGCAGATGGAGACGAAGACTGATGAGAGCCGATAGGAGACTGAGGATCTTGCAACAACTAACACCTGAGCCAGGAGCACAACCTATAAACGAGGCCCGTAGCAGAGATAATTTAGGTACCTTCGGGAGACCGCAAGGAACCCCGAGAGTACCTGACCAAGGGAGGAGCGTGGTTGACCTCCGTCCCGGTAGCTTGAGAGGAAGAAATTCCCCTCTCGCTACCAATAGGTCGACTGGTTCTCAGCTTGGACCGCGAGGCCCATCTGAGAACTTAGTCCAAGTCAACCCATCACTTCGTGCTCCTGAGAATAGACCGAGAGGTCCATCTCAGCGAGCTCGTAGGAACCTGAGACGTCGTCAGGAACGACTGAGGGACCGACCGAATCTCGGGCAGCTGGGAGTACAGCGGCCCAACATTAGGGAGATTCGATCGGAAAGAGGCCGAGGACGCGGTAACCAGGTCCGCGGAAGGAGAGATTGGGATAGAAACCCCAATCTAGAACGCAGGAATCAAGCACGGCGCAGGCAATGACTGAGGTCGAGGACGAGGCCTGAGAAATAGACGACCCCACCAAAATAGGGAGCAGCAGAGAAGACAACAGCCCAGGTCGCATGAGCTTGATCAACAGATACAGGAAGGGATAATATATAATTATATGGACGATTGTTTAATAATGCGGCGGAATAACGGAACGACTGAACGGATTCCATGGGTGCCTGCTCACCCCGAACGTCCGAATCCTGGAAGCAGACACCGAGCAGGTGTAGCAGAACCTAGTCATCAGGGGATTGCTGAACCGGGAGAGGCAAATATACAAAGGGTGGAGGATTGGATAGAACAGATTCGCCAGATAGCAGCAAGAAACCAACAAGAGGCTGATAATAATGATGGGCGACAGGTAAATAACCACCAAGTTGAAGAGTTGGAAGTACGACAACAACCGGGGGAAGTCCGACAACCGGACTGGCGTGTGATTCCACGAAGAAGAGAAAGACGCCAACATCAGCCATACCCGAAAACTGCTCCAAGTCAAAATAATACAAGAAGACGTCAGAGGACGGAAGAATTTTATAGTGAAAGTTCGGAAGATTTTGATGGTTCGGAAGAACAGAGTCGTCAAGGGCAAAGGGAGACGTCAGACGGCTGGGAACTGCGTATTGGCATGGCCATACGGTTCACCCGGCAGCGTTAAACAATAGACGTCTAGCCAAATTTTGAAAAAAAAATCAGAAAATAAAATAAAAATTAGAAAAAGTCAAAAGTCAACATAAAAAGTCAAAAAGGAAAAAGACGAAATAGAGAAAAAGACGAAAAAGGGAAAAAGACAAAATAAGGACACCTAGACGTCCAGGAAGGCCGACGTGTCGCGCATGCATGCAAACAGGTAGTTGGAGCGGTTGAGAAACGGTTGGGAGAAAAACTATATAAGGAGGAGAAGCTTCATTCTTCTCACATCGCTTTCAAGTGACAAGGAAGAGCACGAAAAGGAGCAGAGCGCGCGGCAGAAGAAGCAGGAGTACGCAGGCAGTGTGCAGACGGCTAGGGCAGAGGACGACGGCTGTTGACGGCTGACGGCAGGTGGAAAGAGGAGGTTGCTCAGACGGCTGGACACCCAGACGGGTTGGATCTGACGTCCAGCCGGCCAGACGTCTACACTTGACGTCGGACGTCTGCATCTGACGTCCAGACTGCCAGACGGCTGCACCAGACGTCTAGCAGGACCTGACGTCCAGACTGCCAGACGGTTGCACCAAACGTCTAGCCAGACCCGACGGCTGGACAGGGCAGACGGCTACAGAGCCAGACGTCTGCAGGAAAGAGACGCCCGTCGCAGCTGACGTCTGTTGAACCAGACGGCTTGGATACCTGACGTCTAGGGCCATTAGGTGTAACAAGGGAAACATGAGAACATCGCAGCATAAAGGCGGAAAGACTTCTGCACGGAGTGAACCTGCACCGGACTCAGTGGTAGCCAAGCGGTTACGGCACCAGCAGGAGGTTGCAATGAGAAGTCAGATCAGAAGTACGGAAGCTGGACAGTCGAGGGGGAGAAAAGAAGCAGCGGAAGTGGCAACCCGCCGAGGTAATGAGATTCACCCAAGCGGAAAAGCACCAATTCCAGTAGAGGAGATGACCTGGGTCTGTCCGTCAGGAGAGTTTTGCCGGCAGTGGTGGGCAGATGTACCCAGGGATCATCCGGTGAAATCTAAGATTAAGGAAGCGGGGGTGCATTTTATTTTGCAGGCTCCTCACTTTGACCGGGAGATTTTTAAGGAGTATCTAGTGCAGATGTTGGAGACTTATGATGAGAGAAAGCACAGCAGTCTGGTAGAGATAGACGGTACAACACTAGAAGTCGAATTCACTCCCGAAGCTTTCCAGCACACTTTCGGACTTCCTTTGAAGGGTCAACCAGTGTTGAATGAAAGAGATCCGAAGAAGACGACGGAGCTGATTATGAGTGTCACCAATCTGACAAAGGAAGAAGTAGATGCGATGCTCCGCGTTCACGGCGGAAGAGGAGTCAAGCAGACACAACTCCGGAATGAAGGATATGAAGTGATAATGAACGTGATCATGTCTAGGCTGTCAGGAGAGCAGCGAAGCTCAGATCTGCCAATTTGGCTGATCCCGTATTTACAAGGAGTAGAGCGGGGAGAACAGTATGATTGGGCAACGTATCTGTCCAACCGGATACAACCATTTCTGTTAAGAACAACAAAGAATTTCTCGATGACGTTCCATGCAATTGGACTGATTCTGGATGCGGCAGCAAGCGCAGAAATTTCTATTCCAGACTTTGAGGCTTCCAGGGACGTCCCACCAAAAGGACCATCCATCTGTAGGTGGATAGAGTCGCAGACAGCCAAGAAGACGCCAGCAAAGAAGGCAAGGGTAAAGCAGATTTCCCACAAACCACGTCAGGAGAAGCTGGAGGATAAGGGAGCCACACCGACTCGGGAGTCGGAAATACAGAAACAAAAACAGGCCCAATCTCCAGATGAACCCAGACAAAAGAAGGGGCGATTCGATGTGCCTCCACAGAATCTCTCGCAAGAAGCATTACAAAAGATAGCGAAGAATCTGGAAGTAGCTCGTAATCGGGAACTGCAGCCGAGAGAAGAACCTGAGTTTTCCGCAGCAGCTACAAGGCAGGATCCGACAGCTGGGACAAGTACAACTAACCCATTTGGAATAGAGGAGAGGATTGTTGCAGAAGAGCACATAGGTCGTATGGGTTCACCTGATGTATCTGACAAACCAATGGCAAGACCAACCATATTGGCTGATACGTTGAGCACATTTTCTATTGAGGAAATGTTTGCTACAACAGAAAAGATAGCAGCAGCCAGGAAAGCTGCAGGAATCAGTGGTAGCTCTGGAGTAGAAGAGGGACTTCAGCCAGCAGTTACAGAACAATGGGAGAAAGGAACAGAAGAGCCCACAAAGGAGACACCAACAACGATTCCGGGTGTAGATATTACCAAGGATGGAAAAGAACAGTCACCGGAATGGGTAGACCTGGAGAAAAATGAAGAACAGGACAAAGAGGACAGTGAAACCTTGGGACAGGCTACAGGAAGCCCATCTGTTCGCCAGAAAGACAAAGGCAAAGCAAAAGTCTGGGAGGCTGAACAAATTGATGCTTGGTCCCAGGAGATTCTCCTAAGGTTACCGAATTTTATGGATCCCTCCGACGAGATGGATGAAAATGCAGCACTCTGTTTCCAGAAACTGGCACAAGTAATGCAGAGTCTGAGTTTGCAGTTCAGCAGCGCCTGTATGGGCCAATGGAAGAAATGGCAAGGCATGGTGGAAGAGGAACTTGACCGATTGGTTCAGTGGGCAGTTCAGGGACCTTGGCGAAGAGATATTTCCAAAATTTACGCAAGGCAACCCTGGTCACTACCTACAGCCCGAGTGCAAACAATGGAAGATGTGGCAGAATTGCCAGACAGGACACCGAGTCTCTATTGTGAGACCAAACAGATTTATGTTTGCGGCCACAGCAAGAATCCTCCACGGACTACGGAGCACGGCACGCAGGTGGAAGTAGTGCCAGAACTATTGTCGATGTATACACAGCTGAATTTTCTCGCACACTTGTTACAGTGGCTGGGCGAGGGAATCAAACACATCAGTACAGCTAAGGACATCATGGAGCAAGAAGTTACACAGGCTCTGTTGGAGAAGGATAGACTCTTAGCTGAAGGCATGCAACGCATGGAAAAAGTCCACGAAGGGATGAAGGAGGTAAATGCAAGTTTACAAGCTGAGTTGGTAGACAGGGATCTGAAATTACAAGCAGCAGCGGAGGAGATAGACCAACTCAAGAATCAGAAAGAACTGTTGGTTAAACAGGCAGCCTCATTTGCAGTCAGTAGAAGTCAGCAAGAGCGAGCTTGGGCTCAAGAAAAAGAACTGCTGAACAGAAATGCAGCCTTGGAGGAAGAACTGCGGAAGGCAAAACAACAATCAGGGGCACCAACAGCTTCCCTTTCAAAGGAATTGTTGAAGGATATGTTCCGCAACAGGGAAACAGAACTTCTGACAAACCTGAAGAAGACCGAAGAGCGAGCAAATACCTTGGAAGTCGAATGGGCAAAATATTATAACTATGCCAAAAGACTCAAGGAAGAACGGGACCAACACCGTCAAAGGCTTCAGGACTACGAACAAGCACAGAGGGCTGCTACACCAACAGAAGTACAACAAACTGAGGCTGGAGCTTCAGCATCGGAGCGGAGAAGGTCGCTGAGGACATCGACTTCTTCGAAGGGGAGGATAGATGTAGACAACAGTTCTAAGCCCTAGGACTGACTGGCACATCCTCCAAACAATTTTGAATGTAACTAAGCAATTTTGTCTAAGTGTTGACATCAGACGTCCAGTTTGTAAGTCAAACGTCCAGTCTTGCAAGTCACCAGACGTCCAGTTTTGTCGACGTCTGGGCTGACTGTCAGACGTCTGGCCGTCTGCGACGTCTGGGCTGGCCGTCAGACGTCTAGTCTAACTGCCAGACGTTTGGGCTAGTGGCCTGACGGCTAGTTAGCATAGGTTAGACGTCTGATTAGTTATTTGTTAAGAGAATTGGTTTTGGAATTGGTTGGGGAAGTTGGGGAAGTTGGTTGGGATAACCAACTTCCAGCCCTATAAATACCCCCTTTTCAAACATTTGTAGATCATCAGAGACAAGCAGAGAGAGAGCACAGACTTTGTCTGAGATCACCATTGTATGCTGTAATCGTGATTGAAACATAATACAAAGACTGTTATTCTGATCCATATTTTGTGTATGCATTGAGTGTTGAGTTGAGTTACAGGTTGCTGCCATTAATGGAGTTGTTGCAGGTTTGAAGCATTAATGGCTATGTTGCAGGTTTCCGACTGGTGAATTATTGTTGCAGGTTTGTTGTTGCGTATTGACGAACAGGTGCTGGAGCAGAAGCGGTTATGGCGGTTGAGCGTTCACTGAGGCCTGACGTCTAGCCGGACGTCTGGTCACCACCAGACGGCTAGCCGTCAGCCCCTTCACCCGACGTCCAGCCATAACCTGACGTCTGGCTCCCAGACGTCTAGACCAGACGTCTGACATAGTCCCAGACGTCTGCACCTGTCTATCCAACGTCTGGACCCTTGACAGCCAGAGTTAGCCTATCAATTAGACCATTTGTTACCTTGCCTAACCCTGATACTAACTGTCATCACCCGTATCGGGAATGTACCCACCCCTGTCTACAAACTCACTATTCTTTGTATCATGTTCTAACACTGGAGTGGAAACAACGCTTCTTAATCAAGAACGAATCAGAACAAAAAAGACATCTGAATAATTTAAATTTTCCCCTCATTAGTTTGGCCATTTGATGAGTTCATACTACCATTAATGTCAACATGCATCACTGATGTTAGATATAGCCAATTTGTAGGGTCCTTTGCAACCTCTATATTATACTCAAAGCTCTTTTACTACTGGTCTTCTAGTTACATTTTCATCAAATGCTATGAATACTAAACATGATGCTTTGATCTGTTTCATACCAAAAGACCTACAAACCTAAACACGTACATTTAGGGTTCAGATATTGGAAATTATACATCAAACAAGAAGAAACATGTATAAGGAAAACATAGGGCATACCTCCAACTCAGCCTCAGCAAGTGCCGTGCATGACGAAGGGCTCCAATGAACTGGTTTCCGGCCTCTATATATATGACCTAGAATAATCATTCGTCCAAAAACTTCAATCTGGTCAAAATATAAGGCCACCAAAATAGTCAGACTCATCGATATTTTTTTATACATCATGCATAACTATTCAACTGCATTAATACTTTTCCTAGTTTTCCAGGGTGCGTACTCACTTTATTCACATGTGAAACAAATAACAATCATTTCTCCAGAAATTAACACAGATATTTCATATGCAAAATTCATCATGCAGAACCAGATAATGCTGAACTGGATACACAAGGATAAATTGATGATAACTCATCTAAGGTTCTTGACCAAAAGTATGAACGAGCTAGATTGCATTTAGAATTGTTATTAGCCATGAAAGAAGAAGCAGTCTAGAAATATTGAAAAACTGAAGTTGGGATAGAAGGACCAATTTATTATATAATTGTAATAACACACATGCCGCTTGCTGACACTGATTTTACATTGGCAATAATCAAAACAATTAGAATATACACAAAATTGTAAGCATTATGAAGGCCATTTCTAATGACTCAAGTATATGATATAGAATGTAGTTTAATTTGTGACTATTGGCTCAGGTCCCTTTATACTGCTGCAGCAGCAAGAAAGCTAACACAAGTATTATGAGTACAAATACAAGGCTGCTCAGCTGGTTTTATGCCGTTGAAGCAGCAGGAAAGCAACTCGACTATTATGGGTATAGCTACATGACTGCTCAGATGCTTTTATGCTGTGGCAGAAGTAGGAAACATCACTCAACTACTACGGGTGGAGCTACAAGGCTTTTTTGATGCTGCTGCAGCAACAGGAAAACTAACCCTACAATTATGCATACATTTAAAAGGTTTCTGTTTGATGTTCTTATCTTTCTTACAATCACAGATTGGATTCCACTGGTGTCCTTTTTTGGAGAAGCTATGATGAATTTGTTGAGGATATAAAAACCTTTACAGTTCAGAGTTATTGGCAAAGGGAGATGGAATATCTTAGGATCCAGCAATTTCCATGCCTAAAGAGAATATTTTTCTCACCTACAGTGTCTAAGAGTCAATGACCTGGATAACCTAAAGGCCTGATAGAAATGTCAGTCACAAAGCAAATGTCTTTTTGAAAGACTGACCCAGTTTCAACTTACATAATGTCTAACTCAGCAGATGGTCCTACGGAACAGTGATCAACGCTCTTCCAAAGGCTTAAAGAAAGCAAGCATCCTAAATGGTACAAACAGTAACCTTGGTACACATATTACAAATTAATTCAGTACAAGCAAAAAATAAAAACATTACACCCATAACAACATAACAAAACATGTGGCTGGGTAAAGAAGTGCCATTTGAATACAAGTCATTCAGATAAGAAAGAGTATAACATTGAGCAAAGCAAATTTAATAATTATGAACCTAATTGCAAATAGCAAAATTAAGTGAGTGGAAAACTTAGATGTTATTTTCTCTAGACTTGTCTATATCCATAATTAATAAATACGCTACATCTTGAATAAAGAGAATCATCAACCAAAGTCTAATGTGCTCAAGAAACATCCTTAATGTGATGTTATAAGTTGTAATATGTTTATGCGGAGTGTAGTGGAATCATCATACCTATCATGACTCCATCTTATATATACTCTGGGGTGATAATTTTGTAGACATCTGATTATCACACAAGCTTGCATACACTGTAGAAGGTGCACATTGCATTTACAAATAATATAGTTTAGGAACCTACATTTCTTTTCTTTTCTTTTTTATTAGGTAAATAAAGGGGTGGGTTTTTTGAACAGGATCCCCAAAATCTGTTTACAGTAAAGTTTCATACATCCACATAAAAACAACAAATCCCCAGCAATACTTCAGCAAAACCAAAGCATAATAAGTTATATACATTTATCATACCACAACAAAACCCCAGTGAAACCCCAGCAAAACTAAAGCATACCTAGTCAGAACAGTACAAAAGAAACCCAGAAATTAGCAAAATTACATCTTCTTCTTTTTAAAGAAGGTTCTGAAAACCACACACTACATTTTCTCCTCGACAGTTGGGTTGGGTGGCAGCACCTCATACTTCAGGCTTGCTACTTCCCTCATGGGAGAGAAGTTGAAGCACCTTAATCATTTCACTATCCTTTCCATCCCCTGGTGGCCTGCAAACTGAATAATTCTCACTAACACAGAGTTTAACAGTCCGGTATACCTCTGCTTCAGTTTTGTTGTGGTTTTGGAAGATGCGTCAGTTCCTCTCCTTCCATACAGCCCAACATAGGAACCTACATTTCTGAATGCTGTTGTTTCGATTCCATTGTTGTCCATTTGCATTCATAACTTGGTACTCATGATAGACATGGCCATGCAGCCACAATTATGATAAACATGAAAATGGAGAAAATTCTAAGCTGATAGCCGGGAAGTTGATGAATCAACATCTAGAAAGAACAAGCTGACACATGATTTCATTTTTCTCTACAGCATAGTGGTGAAATGTTACAGTGAACAAAGAAGCAAAGAACAAACAAATGATTCCACAAGCTGTTGATAATATTCTAGTATGGAATGAAACTGTGTAGAAATAGATGGTACTTCTACCAAAAATTCCAAATAGGAGGTGTATTCAATTGGAAGGAGAATAGAGGGGTAGTGCGACCGTGAGAATGGCTCCATGTAAAGGATTGGATGCAAGAAGATGAGGAAGAAGAGTCACACCAACAACAAAAAATAACTTTCATGTTCTTAGATCAAAAGGAATGAATTGTAGAGTATAAACAAGCAGAGATTGAGAAGAATACAAGAATGATAAAAATTGACCAAATTTCTATATCTAGCAAATTTAATTGGAGGGAAGAGAGTAAGAAGATATTATTGACAATTGCCTCAACAAAAAGTTTGCAGGGCAAAAAGACTTAAAAAAAAGCGTTAAGATAAGATAAGATAATACTATTAATATCCAAAATGGCTAAAGTAGGCCAATGTGACTCATTGAAAAGAGCTATTACAAATTACAACGCATTGTGGTACCCACAAAGTACAACGAAAATAAGCTAAACTAGTGTAAAGAATCTAGAGTAAACTACTTTAAAGTGGAACAACTGTATGGAATAAAATTACAGCCTCGAGGTTTACCCAAAATGGATAAACCAAAACATGCTAAAAGAAATGATTAAGAGAGATCTAGAAGTTGAGGTACAACAGAGATAGAAAGGAGCTCCAATGGATCCAAGTGCCACTATTAATCTGTAGTGGGATGTAAAGTAGAAGCACAATCGTTGTCGTCACCAACTATCCAAAAAGGACCAACACAAGATCTATGACGCTCCCAAGAGAATGGCTAGAATAAGACAGCCTCATTGGATTATCTTGGAAGGACATGGGGTTTGATCTCTCAAGACTCTTCTAGCATCCATGGTTGTGGAACCAATAGAAGAGGACAAGAAACTAGTAAGCTACGCCTATCTACAACTCCTCGATATGTGAGAGGTGGCTGAAACTCGACGTCAAAGAACTACAATCTTGTCCTATCGTAAGCAATAAGAAAGAACTGAAGCCCTAGTAGCCACTCTTGTATGCAAAGAAGGGCACATAGATCTGTAACTAATATTTTGGTTAGTTGTAGCTTCCAATAAGCGCTTATTACTCTCCACTGCAAAGGTAGGGTGAAAGAATGAGGTGAATAGTCAAGTAGTAGTCTGTCTCCCCTGTAATAACCGACCCCAAAGAGTCATAGCTTCCCTAAGGTAAAGAGCCAAGCATATTTGGTCAAGATAACTGAAAAACATGGCAAGTGAACCATCTAAGTCTCTATACAAGCAATAGTACCTCCCTCGAATCTCATAACAAACAGGATACCTAAAGATGAAATGTTCTTCAGTCTCTACCTCTCAAATAGAGAAAAGACAACATACCTTATCCTCTCGAGGAATATTGTGGTCTGTCTCCACTCGTAACTGATGTGAGCATACTTTGAGTTGACCAAGAGGAATCCTAAGGCTGTGTGTCCAATGTCGCTCAATATAATTAGGACGAGTAATAATGCCATTCTTAATCCTCATGAGATGCTTATTGTAGACAGCCAACTTAGCATACATGGTTGTGGAACCAATTGAAGAGGAGAAGAAACAAGTTGTGCCTATCTACAACTCCTTGGTATGTGAGAGGTGGCCAAAACCCAACATCGAAGAATTGCAATCTTCTCCTATCATAAGCAAGAAGAAAGAATTGAAGCCCTAGTAGTAACTCTTGTATGCAGACAAGGGCATGCAGATCTGTTATTAACATTGAGGATAGTTGTAGCTTCAAATGAATGCTTTGTACTCTTGACTACAGAGATGGAATGAAAGAATGAGATGATTAGTCAAGTAGTAGTCTGAAAGTTTCCTTGAGGTATAGACCCAAGCATCATCAGTTAAGAAAGCTGAAAAAAGTGGCAAGCGAACCACCTGAGTCTCTACACAAGCAATAGTACCTCCCTCAAATCTCATAATAAATGGGACACCTGAAGATGAAATGTTATTTAGTCTCCGCCGCTCGAATAGAGCAAAGACGATATACCCTAACCTTTCAAGGAATATGTCCATCTCCACTCACAATCGATGTGAGCACACTTTGAGCTGACCAAGAGGAATCCTAAGGTTGTGTGTCAAATGTTGTTGGACATAATCAAGATGAGTAATAATGTCATTCTCAATCCTCATGAAATGTTTAGTGTAGAAGGCCAACTTAGGACTAAGAGGTTGAGATGGAGCAACCCAAGTGATCTAAATATATTGTTGATAAAAATCATCTATAACTGCTTGATTAATTACCAGTGTAACAGGGTTCGCGCACTTGGTTGGCCAGGTGTGCGAACCCGTTCCCGCTCCTGTACCGGGTGCTTGGGTGCGGGGTCGAGTGTGGTTGGGCCGAACCCCCAGCCAAACTCTATCAGGAAAGGTGCGGTTATGCCTAAACCTATAAGACAGGGTGCGGCTAGGCCGAAACCTGTCAGACAAGGTGCGGCTGGGCCGAACCCCATGGCCAGTGGGGGTTCGGTTGGCCGCACTCAACCCATTTTGGGCATAAACATGAAAAAAAAAAAACATTTTTTTTTATTTTTATTTTTTTAATTTAGGTGGGCCCAGCCATACCCAGCCCATATGGGCCAAAAAAAAAACAATTTGAAAAAATAAAACTACAAGCCACGATGTTCGGCCAGCCGCACCTAGCCCAAAAGGTTGACAAAAAAAATTAAAAATGCCCAAGTGAAGAGTAGCAGCGTCAAGGGTCGCCTGCCCAACGAGGTTCCATGACCATGTTCACATCTCTCTCTACGAGAGAACAAAGCTCGAGAACAGCCTGGTCTATAACCGTTGGGTGTGATGAGTGGAGGCAACAAAAGAGAGCCTCGTTGCCCGCCGGTGATTGCAAAGAAAGGTGCGCAGGAGTCGTCTTGAGCTTTTCGAAGATGGCAATCACTGCAAAGCATTGCATTGAAGGTTGGGGATTCTCCAGCCTTTCCACCAGCAATGCGTACGACAAGTCCACCATTTCTATGATTGGATACCCACGACAAACATTCACCATCAATTGTCTTTCACTTCATGTTGGCTTTGTCGTTGCACTGTTGTGTTGCGTTCCAATGGAAATACCTGCTCGATGCTTCTACGAATGGTATTCGTATGTTTTACTATTTAGGAGTTGTACTGTCAATGTTGCCTTCTGTCCTTCGTAGCAAAGGTAAAAGAGAAGCTTATGGTTTTTTTTTATTTTCAAAAAGTATTCCTTAGTCCCCAACAGAGATGGTTAAAAATTTTATTTAATTGTTATTGTGAAATAACGATGATGTTGAAAAAAATTATTTAAAAAGATAAAGTAAAATATATAAAAAATTATGTTAGTATTTTATTTAAATAAAAATTTATACATTATTATCAAATTAATTGAATTGGTTAAATTTTTTGATGTGTATGATTTATTTAATTTATGATTTATTTTATATTTTTAATTTTTTCGATAAAAAAATACATATATATATATATTAATTAAAAAATAGCCACACCCACACCCACACCTGATGAACCCTATTTTTGGTGGGGGGCCGCACCTGCACCTGCACCCATGTACCCGGAAACCTTGTTAATTACCCTCTTCTCAGGAAGAAGGCAAGTAGGAGCATTTAAAGACTATCTGAATGGAGGTGATTGATTTAGAGAGATACCAACTGACTGAAGAAGACAAATAACTTTTAAGTACCATCCACGACGATGACCAAAAGAGCTCCTAGAGGTAATGCATTCTAGGAAGCCAAGCACCAAATATGGGTATCTCTCTCAGCCTGAGGTGCAGTCACTCGAAGATTAACTTATAGTTGCATGCTTCTTATAAAGTGACTTGAATTGCGAGTGAATAAAAGTACAAGAACCAAAAGTAACAATAATAATTGGACAACGAACAGACTAATAAGTCTCCCTTAATAGCTCTACCAAGAGGATATGGTGCTTGTAATTAAAGAAATGAAACAGAACACAAAAGAGGAGGTATTAATGTGGAATAAAATTACATCATATGACCATGCCACTGGAAATAAACAAAGCAGCTAAATGAAGAAACTATCATTTACAGGGACAAGCAAATACAAATTAGCCAAATAATAATTTTCTCGACGTCTATAGAGTGATTGATCATGGAGTGAGCACCATTTTAATTTAGAAATAAAGAAATATTGCTATGCTATTGACACAAAGTCAAAAATCAAGGAAGCTACCGGTAGCCATTATCAAAATCCACCGCAAGGAAATTGACAATAGTGGCAACAAGGAGGAAGAAGTCACACCACTTATTACATGAATGATTGGTCTATGATTTTATGTAAACCACTCAATATGTAGGGCCCCTTTGCAAGAGATTTCTCAAATCACAAAACAACTGCTTTCTTGATGTGTAAATGGCACAGACCAAGGGACCAATGACAAAAATTTCCCCAAACATCAAACAATGAATTAAACAAAAACAACAATTGTTGTCACATAGGGACAAGCAAGGACAGAGAAGCAATCTAACCCTGGTACAAAGAAGTAGAGAATGATAGAAGACGAAAATCAGAATGTCAAGCATGAAAAGTCAGAAGTCAAAACCGTATAGACAACACCTTCACGTGCAAACATGTTCCAAAGCAAGATTAGCTTTTGGGTTCAGCGTGCAAAGTGGCAATGGCTGAACGTTGCAGAGGAGGCACTAGAAACTGAAGTCCCTACTTAAATCATTATTTTGTTTAGGTCTATATCAAATCAGCATTTTGGATTGGCACAATTACGTGTGTTAAGAAAGGATAAAGGGTTTGCTTTAACAACCTTGAATACTAAATGGTAATATGTATGGGAATTGTGGACAAAGTATTAGCCAAAGTCATAGATGATAAGCCTTAATGGCTACTGTTTTACCAAAGGACACTTAGTGAAGATCTAACAAGCCCAAATCACAGACAATGAAATTGAAAGTACGTATTGCCAACCAATATGGGGTTCAAAATCTAAGAGTCCTAATCCATTGACCAGCTTAGGTACTCGTTGGATTTCCCTCTGCCACCACATGCCTTCTTCCCCCAATGAGATGTGATTAATCATTTTGTTTACAAGGACATATACCAGCAATATATTCAGGTCACTTGTTCAACACAACAATCCTTCAGCCCTAAATTAACCTTCTTGTGTTGAACACTTAAAATAACTGATGCCATCATCATTCAACCAGACTATCTTTGACATAATTGGTCTCATTGCTTAAATATCCCATTTGGCCCACTGAGAGTCACTCTCACTAGGTCAGTTATACGACTAAAAATCATATTGCTTGAAATGATAAGATTCATCATGTTTGCTCTATCTAGGAGACAACAAATGAGAACCACTTCATCATTAAATGCCCCTTTTACCGACAGATCTGGAGCAAGTGTTGCCTATTCCATGACTCAAGGGTAATCCAAACCAAGTTGGTCAATTGCATCCTTCTTTCATACTATATCAGATATAGAAGTTGCCAAGCATCCTTCAAGTATGCCAATTCTTGGTATCTAAAGTGAAAGGCCTGTGGGACACACTTCGCTACTAATTGTTGATATGATATTTCCTTGGTAGAAACAAAATACGACACATTATATATAAAAACAAACAAAGCTACACAAGGAAAGAACTTACGGATTCATGTGGATGCACTGCACACACAACATGTATCATTCACAACCTAGTTATCTACAATACATCATAGTCCGATCAATCATATAACACACAAAGACTTGCCTCGACCAGCATCGGCCAACATCATACCTCCACAAGCACCTTTACCTCTACCTAATGATTGACATCCCTCTTGGAAATGCTAGATGTGTTCATATAGGTACTATGAAATTTGGTAGTTGGTTGGCGATTGCCTAATTACCACCAAACTACTCGTATACATGAAACATTAAAATACTAGATAACACTACATAATAAGTATCACAGCCACATGTCACCATGTACACATATGATGACTTTATTTACACTCATCACCAATATAGCAATGTGGTGCATGCATCCATTCGCTCATTTGCTGATGTGCCCATACACTCATTCAATGTAGTGTGTTGTATTCTACTTCTACATTATTTCTCCAGCTGTCAACATAGGTAGCATGAATCCTCTCAATCAAGACCTCAAACAAGGTACTTTAATTCTATGTTTATATTCCATAAATTTAAAAAACAACACTCTTGTCGATGACAATTAAACAAGTGACAAAGTAGAAATGGTCAACTTCCCCAAAAAGGAATAGAAAAATCATATTAAAATGGTCAAACATGTACACCAAACTGCAAACTGCTTGACAAGCAAACACACATGCAATTGTTGACGGGCATAAATATCCAATATTCCTCAAGTAAAAAAGACATATTAGGGCTTCTTCCTAATAGAATAGATGATGTAAGTGTAGACAAGAAGAACATTAGATTAGATAAAGAGCTTAAACAAATTGAAGAGGAAGTAAAAGATAAAATTAAAATGCTGAAAAATATTATGGATCCTATTAAGGAAGAACAATAAATACAAGACTAAGCCTAAATTTGACGATTGTTGGAAACGAGGAAGAAGACAAAGAGGATATCTCTGAAGTGAGTAGTGAATTCTTTCAAACACTATGCATATTCAAAAACCAAAAATACTGAATAATTTTTGCATTGAAAAAATAAGGGGGATAGACCGTGCCATATATTTGTGAAGTTTCTAAATGCAACCTCACTGGCTAAAGCATTAAATCCTAGGCATCCTCTCTTAAAGGAGAAAATATTTGGTTAAATGAAGATCTAACCACAGACAATATATCAAAGAGATGGAGGAATGAGCGAAGAGTAAAAAAGTAAGAGAAGTCGGACATGTTGAATTTCTAAGACAACAAAATTGTGATAATTGATAATCAAGCCAAGAAATACAAGCAACATCAGAAAAAGAGACCACGAGGATCTGTGCATGGAACATCAATAATCTATATTTAGATAAGATGGAAGACTTGCATACTTTTTCAAATAAACAAGGTGTATTCCTTGCCTTAAAATCTTGGGAATGTAAAGGTAGAGAAATACTGATGTTTGGATTTTATAAGCAATCAGTTTGGAACTCAAAGGACAATGTTAGAAGTAGGCCTTTTGGTGGCATGGCTTGTTATATTTGCAATTGCTGAAAGTAAATGATATCATCAAATTTGATATTAACAAACAATATTTGAACAAAGACAAAAATAAGATTTATATAGAAGCTTGCTACTTTGCTCCTCTTCAATCTACAAAATGCCTCTCTCAAAGATCCATTTGTATTTTTGAAGAAGCTTGCTACTTTGGTCCTTTTCAATCTACAAAATGCCTCCCTCAAAGATCCATTTGTATTTTTGGCAAAAGATATTTTAGAATTTTAGTTTCACAATCAGGAGAAGTCATTTTAGTTTGAGATTCCAATAGAAGGACAAATTATTGTCAAGTAAGCATATAATCAAATTGTATTAACTCAACTGACTCAACCAGTTATATTCCTCAACTTTTAAGGAGGTGACCCAGGTTCAAATCTTGCCAAGCGATACATGCATAATTGTCAAACTGTTGTAATACCACTATGTGGTCATGATGTAATATGAGTGTGGCTGTTTCAATCCCATATAACCAATTAAAAGAAAAAGGGAAGTATATAGAGAGTAGACATCTGTTATGGATGAAAGAACTTGATAAAGAGGATATTAAAGGTAAGGGTCGGTCAAATATTTCATCTTATATGGGGACATTACAATAATAGGAAAGTAACTATTATAATTATGCAGATGCTTCAGTCTTTTTAACTATAATGCTACTTCGCCTTTCAAAGGGAGAGGAGGATGTACATGTTAAATTCTGCAGGGATCTAGCGTAGTTGACCAAATCAAATGAAGCATCTGGAAAATGAAATTAAATTTCTAAAATCTCCTGGCCTATTTTCTTCTCAGAAGAAGAAGAACAGGTATTAATGTGGAACGAAATTCTCGGTTAATGAGGGGGTTAAACATGAGGCTAAAAAATTAGCAACTGAAATTTAAAGCCAAGTGCAGAGACTAAAACACCAAAAAGCTAAGATTTTTTGCACTAAGGTTAAAGAATGAATTCAGGAATATATCATGGCCTGCAAATCCAGAAGAAGAAAGCAAAATCCTAGCAAAACTTTTACCACAAATGAATGAAGAATGTATTAGTATGAGTTAAAGAAAACCCAAGCAAAGGCCATGCAATGGATATTTGATGGTGGATGCAAACTAAATAAAAAAAATTACTATATACAGATGAGAGAGCACATTGGATGAAAGTACCAACAACTCTTGTGGAAGGGAAAAAAGAGCAAGAGAAAAAAATTAATACCTAATCCTTGATAAAATTTGGAAGCAGTTAAACTCATGAAGCATGCAATTGGGGGAGATAAAAGAAAAAAATAACTGCATATGTCCGTGAACACTATGATAATAGAATGTGGAGGAAATGATCACAGGGTGATTTTTCCTATTAGTGAATTGGAAGTTATTTCAAAAGATGATATGGAGGCAGGTATTAAGCATCTTGTTAATGGAAAGGCACATGATCTGCATGGTTTTACAGCTGAAAAGATAAAATAGGGAGATCCAACTTTAGTTGATATTCTAAATAATACATACAAGTACAACAAATCAATATGGAATAGGCTTCCACCAGGCTAGTAAGTTGGCAAGATCTTACCTACCTACAGGAATGGAGGCATGACAATTTATGAAACAACATGATTATCATGGTGAGTAACCTCTCTGCCAAGCTATTTGGTACCATTATGAAAACAAACAAGCAAATAGGAAGAAGATAAAAGTTAGATCTCCTTCTTGATCTGGTTTTCAACCTGAACTTTCAACAGTTGACCATCTGATTACTCTTAGAGCTATTGCTGAGAAAAACACAAGAACTATGCTTTGTGAATCTTGCTAAGGCTTTTGATACATTATCAAGAATAAAACTATCAAAAACAATGAAAACACTCGAAAGTCCCAACTGGGTAGAGGCAAGCAACACTACACTTCTATGAAAAGATTCTAGTAGTATTAACAATACCAATAAAATAATAACAATTGAAACAAGAAAGCCTCCATCAATAGTAACACTGGTGTAAAACGTGGCTGCCCTATCTTATCATATTATTTGTTTTATTTATAGATAAATTATAAGAATGGATTAGAAAGGATGTGGAAGGAGGAGTGCACATTGCAGTGTACGTTTTATTAGAACTGATTTACACAGATAATGCCATGCTAGAACTGATTTATGCAGATAATGTCATCCTACTAGAAAAGAATAAAGATAGTTTACAAAGATATCTGATAGCTGTAGACAAATTTTGTAGCTACTTTGAAATGAAAGATAATGTAAGCAAAGCAAATTTTATGGTAATAGGTTCTCCTGATAAAGATTTCATTATCAAGTTTAAGCCTTTAAGGGTGATAAATTGAAGGTGTTTTTCTTTTTAAAAGTACTTGGGACCTGAATTTGATTCTAGTTTAACCCTCCTTATCTCTTTCTTTCACATCAATCATCTCTTCCTTCACCATTATAACTTTCCTTCCCATTGTAGATCAAAGGATTTCACAAAAAAGCAGAGAATTTCAACATTTCCCCCACAAACAGGATAGAAATGAGAGCACTTTTGAAATGAATCAAGAACACTGGACTATATCTGCCTGCAAGAAGGATAACTATGATTCCTCCACTGTCCTCAATATTTCCTAGCAGCACCAGTAATAGCAAACAATTTGGCTCATGAGGAGTAAATAGAGCAATGTTAAGGCAATAAAACTTTGCATCTATTAATATGATTGCAAGTACTTACTACTTATGCACCCTGAACTTTTGGTTTGTCCTTTGCTTCTGTTGTGCATTCCCTTTAATACGCCTTGTACAGTGTTCCATCCTTTATTATCTCTTTAAAGTTTATAGTCAAGGTTAACCCTATACAAATCTATCAAGAACAGGAACACCTTAGGCATTTCGAAGTTAAGCTTTTATTTGTCACATTCAAAAGGCATGGATATGGCCACTTCTATTATTTACCTATAAGAAGCCTCTATAAAAATTGGATAATAATAATGACGTACAGCCAACCATCTTTTCTCTGGATGCCCAGAAAGCAGGTTCTTGGAATGAATTAAGTGCTGTCGCCATATTAGATAGACAGTCACAAAGACTCTACAATTCTTTCCAAAACAACGCTGTTACTAAAGCTTCAGCTAAATGAAACTGTAGTTCCCAGGAACTAATGATTTCGAAACGCTGTTTCCCACTTGATAGAATATCCTTAAAGCAGTCTTGCAATATTGTATTGTTATATTCCTAATTGTCTATACATGTGTCAAAAAAGGAACATGGGGTTTAGCCCTGCATGAGTGGGGAAGGGAGAGCACATCCCCGTCGCATCCCCCACCTCTATCCGCACAGGGATGCATCTCTATGGGTGTGTAGGCCTTGGGATGCATCCCTATGGAATGCAGAGAAACATCCAACACTATTAACAAGAAAGTTTGGACCATTTAAAGTCCCCAAAGAGTAGATAAAGGTATTTACAGATTGCATCTGCCTCCAACCATGAAAATGTGTCTTTTGTATGAAATTTTCATTCAAATTTTAGTTAAAGCCCTCTTTAGATCTCACCTGAATGAGAATATAAGCATAAAAACTAAAAGTAAGGAATCTGAGAAACAAAGAACTATATGAGAAATAGTCAAACCAGAGTTATGAAAATCCCGATTTAATCCGATCCTATCCTATTTTTTTCCGATTCAACAGGGTTGTCGATTCAAATAGCATCGGAATCCCAATTTTTGAAAAAAAACGCTGATTGTTTTGCCGATTCCCGATTCTTTTTCCATGTCGATTCCAATCCGACTCCGATATTCAAGTTTCTGCCCTCCTGGCCAGCATTCAGATACAGATAGACAGGCTCCCCCCTTATTCTTTGGGTGTTCTCCCCCCTCTCGGCTTAGTAAGGAGAGGATGCTCCACGAGATCCGAAAGGATGTTAGTCTCGAGTACACCAGATGCACTTGGATCTATCCTGTTGCCCCTCTTCCCCCCAAGATATCTTTCTACCATGAGCACTTCTTACAGATACAGGAGGTCAAAATAGTTCCTCCACAATACCTTCACCAGCACACAATGCATAGTCTTCGGATCACTATTGGGCAACTCAAGGTGTGTTCTCACCAACTCCGGATTGAGTCAAATCACCATCTTCCGACAAAGGAGCGAATTTGTTTGTTTTGCCCCTTGGGTGAAGTTGAAACCCTTCATCACTTTATTTTTTGTTGTCCCATTTATTTTGAGATCCGAGGTAGATTCCATTGCCTTTTCAGGGACAACTCTCGATCTGTTTCTACCTTCTTTAGATACCCGGACCAACGGTGTCTCGCACTCTTTCTTAGGGAAATAACTCAGCTTCAACGACATAAAAGTTCTCCTCCAGATGGATCTCATCCTCCTCAACATCGGCTCATCACAACATACTTCACTAGCTCCTTTGGACCAGGTGACTCTGATCAAAAATGCCCCACATCATTCAGTTCAGACAGAAGCAGGTCACTAGACAGCGCACCCTCAATCTGTCAAGGTTCCGAACTAACGCTAGTCAGAGACATATGGACTTCTTCAGCTCCAATACTTCGGCCTCGACTGTTAGGAGAGAATAGTCTTTGGGTGGTTCTTGGATTTTGCCCCTCCTAGGCTGCTCCCTCCCCCCTCCTCTCTCTCCATTCTTCTTGGCGTGCACTCCTCTCTTTTAGACTGCAACCCTCCCCCTCTGCTCTCCCTTTTCTTTTCCCTTTCTCTTTGGCCCGGTTGTTGGGTTTCATCTTGTATTTATCTTAGTTCTTTTCTTTGTTGGGATTTTTAGCCTGCTAGCTAGCAGTTATTATTGTCCTTCTTATAGTCCCTTGGGTCTTATTTTGGCCCATCGCGGACATTAATAATATTTCATTTCATTTCAACTATGAGTCAAATAAACCATTTGGGGATCTGGAAATCAGCAAATTTTGCAAGATAATCAGGTCTAATTGAGGAAAATGGGTTTTCCAAAGGAAGAGGGATATCATTGGTTATGTAGGATTTAAGTGAACAACTCCCTTGTGAATGTCAATTATCATCAATGCCATAGAAAATCAAGAGATAACACTTTATGTTTGTCTCCTTCTAGAGTTTTTCCTCTGCAAGTCTGATTACCCTTGTAGTCTTCCTACAAGTCCAAGCACAAAATCTATGAGTAATCCACAAAGAAATTGGCTACTGCAAACCTCCAATCTTGACAAGAGTTGCATCCATTTTGATCAAAATTATGAATACTGCTTCGCTATGCTAATATGTCCTTATGTCCCTCTGTGCAAATGCTGGAGCTATCAAAATGTAATTTTCCAAAAAGGCCATCAAAAAGAAATAGATTTGGATTTTCAAGGAACTTCTCAAATTTATAGGAAGCAAGTTCAAAGCTATGATGATATTGCCTTTAGGTGTGGAGGCTTCCACAAATATGGCCAGATACCATTGTCCTGCCAAAAGAGATGGCCTAGACGAAGAAAGAATCCTTTCAGCAAAAATCTGCTCAAGAACGATTTCAAAATGTTAAGGGGAAAAGAAAAGAATCAGCATTGTTGAAAAAGAATACCAAAGTTATCCTAGGATTTAGGAACCAATAACGAGCTAGGATTAAATTCAATCGCGAATAGAGGATAATAATCCTTGTTCACTTGCCCATAAGGTTTAGAGCAATTGGTAGAGAATGAAAGTCTCACACCCTTAACCAAGGTTCAAAACTCATATGTGAACTTAACATTTTTGGTCCAAGGGATTCGAGACAATTGGTTGAGAATAAAGAGCTTCATAACCTAGACCAAGGTTACAATCCCATGGGTGAACCTTAACATTTAATATCAAATGGTATTAGCTGAACCGGTTAAATTCCTCAACTTTCAAGGAGGAGACTAAGGTTCAAATCTTGCCAAGCAATACATGCATAATTGCCAAGTTGTTGTAATACCACTATGTGGTCATGATGTAATACAAGTGGGGCCCATTTCAATCCCATATAACCCATTAAAAAAAAGAAAAAGAAAACCTTTTTTGCTTATTAAAAATGACAAACTATTAAATAAGGCCAAGAGTTTCCTGACCCATCTATAAGTCCAATTTGAAAACAACACCTTCAATAGTTTCTCTAATCAATGATTATAATTACTCTTCATAGTTCCAGGCAAATGAGGAAGAGAAGTTCCAGCAGAAGGTGGTTCATTCATCAATAAGATAAGATAAATCTATTAGTGTCCACAGACGACCAAAGTAGGTCAATGGGACTCAATGTAAAACAGACATTGTTATAAAGTACTGTAATTACTAAGAAAGTATTAATAAACTAAACAAGAGACTGAAGTGAACTTCACTAAAGTTAAACAATTGTACATCTGGTCACATCCTCAAAGGGTATTTCTCGATGTTTGCACGCAGGCACCAAGCATGACTTCCAACATGCAAAGCTTTCTTCAGTATTTTATCCTATTGCAGATTGTATAACATCAAACATTTGAGATGAATTCAGGAACAAAGATGCCATTATTCAAAATTTCTTCACCTCACCCAAATGTTACACCTGGCTTTGGGGTAACCTCACAGCCCTCAATCCTCTCACTACATACCTATGGGGATATTTCATTCTGCTAACATGTTTGACAGGATTGTTTTATCCTTAGATATCTTAAGCTTAATTCCTTATTATCATTTTTTCCCTTTATGCACTTTAATGTGATTTCATATACATGAGAGTCAATCTCATTGCCAGTCTAGTGGGGCCCATTCAGCCTGCTGGTCTTTAATGCATTTCTTTTATTAATATTCTCGAGTTTCATGATTGTTGTGCCAATACCCGGGGATGAGGATGGGAGGTGTTCAATCCTGCTGTTGGTCGCCATATGGGTAGCATGATCTGAATCATAATTCATAATGTATGACAGCTCACAACTGCAGGTTCAATTCTACTGTTGGCTGCCACATAGGTAGTTTAATCATCATATAGGACAGCTCACAACTGCTGACCTCCGTATTGCCCATGGTCCTGTTGGTTGCCCGAGGTAGTATCTTTGTAGTGGTCACCAAATTACTCTTTGAATTGATAGTACTCGTGATGGAACATGCCCTGCCGGCCACCACAACCAGGAATGATTTACTAGTTGCCCAGATATTTAATTTTTGAACATTTATTGGTCACCTGAGATTCTGAGAACAACCCGATCTATCTATGGCAGTTGTATTATAAGGTCTTCCAGTAGCCAGAAAAGAACAACAATTGCCAACCTCCATAATTGGTTTGCTAGTT
The DNA here is from genome assembly GCA_028583015.1 of Wollemia nobilis. NCBI lineage: Eukaryota > Viridiplantae > Streptophyta > Pinopsida > Araucariales > Araucariaceae > Wollemia > Wollemia nobilis. The sequence continues at coordinate 1,895,822 of JAQPPZ010000267.1, forward strand.
GTGAATGGTAACTGATGGCTTCTTCAAACCATCATGGTTTCTTGTTTACTGGTCGTTGTCGAGAATGAGTTACTCGCTGCTAAACAAGTTATGGTGGTTGTGAATTTGGTATTGTTCATATTTAGCATGGTAACCTGTTGTGAAATACGTGGCCCAACTCCAAGGGCTTTCGGAAAATGTTGGCTCCATGCAAGTTGCTTGTCATGGTTCTTTCCCCTGAATCGCATATCTCGTTGGCCTCTCATGTCTTATTTATCATGGAGGTCTTCAGTGTTTTATTATCTGTCTGAGTCCTACTCTCAGTATTGCATTATTAGAATTATCAGAACCAACTAAATGAAATGAAGTTCACTTTGTTCAATTTATGAACCCCTCCTTGAATCTTCAGCCAGCTTCTCAGTCACAAATTTACACTTGGATACACATCTCTCACAATGGTTGCCAATGATTCTGGCTGCACTTTCAGAACATGCCTACAATATGTGCCTCTTTGACTACCAAGTCCTCTATGGATCTGAGAGTTGGGGCCCAAGTCTAGGGTGTGCTAATTGGGCTTGTATTGAGAGGGTCCAGAGTCCAGACTATATTGCTCCAACAACCTATTCAATGTAAGAGAACATTTCTGCCATGTATTGTTCAGACTGAATTTCGAACTCATCCTCCTCACCTAAAGAGCATCTTCAGAATTAGTTTTCATCTGCATCACCTTAGATCCACAGGTGATCACATCCAAGCCACAAATTGATATCCATTCTTAGCACATTGCTCCTTAGAATGACTTTCCTCCAGAAGCACTTCTGGTAATAATTGGCAATGATATTCTAAGACAAAAACACTCTTTTAGTTAGTTGGCATCTCTAGAGGTTGGCTGCCTCCTTTCAAATACTCCTTGAATGCTCCTCCCCTCTTCTTTCTGGAAAGAAGGTGATTTACAAAACGGTATTTCTTTTTTATTTATAAGGTGATTAATATATGGAGGTCACTTGGATCACCCTGCCCTAGCCTCATAGTCCTAAGTTACCTTCTACACTTAGAATTTCATGACAATTGAGGATGGCATTACTGCTTGCTCATCTTATAACTCATGACATTGAACACATGTACTCAAGATCCCTCTTGGTCAGTTTAGAGACAACTAATATTCAAGAAAGATCCTACTGCCTTTTATGAGACTCAGGTAGATTGCTTGCCACTTTTTTCCATGATCCTAACCCAAGATGATTGGCCTGATACCTTTAGGAACCTATCACTATTTGGCATTAGATGTTATAGGAGAGACCAACTACCACTCGACTCATCACTTCCTCCTTTCACTCTATCTCTCCTGTCGAGAGTAATAAGCTATGTTCCATGAAGTATACATGACAAAAACAACATTAAAGAGAGGGACATGGTTATGACATGCTACGACATGTTTTGGGGATGTCTACGTGGCTTTCTAAAGCATCAAGATGCATCTCCGAAATGACTCCATGTTAGGAAAAACTCCAAGATTTACCTGCAAGAGGAAGCACAATAACAAAAATATAGAACACGGAAACAGTAACACAAGTGACACAGAGATTTACGTGGAAACCTGCAATGTGCAGGAAAAACCTCACAAAATTTACATTCATGTCTCTTTTATTATTTTCAGCAAAATTTACATTCACGTCTTTCAACATTTTCAACAACCTCACAACATATGCAAGGGGACAAGTCCCTTTTATAGAGCAGATGGAAGACTCCAAAATTGTTCGTTTCCTCTTCCAACGGAAGCCTCCAAAACCTGTTCGTTTCAGCTCCCAAAGATTGTTCGTCTTCCGCATTCCTGTCGTCTACCTAGATGTCTGCTTGGCTTGACGTCAGGCTAGATGTCTACCAGCCTAGACATCTGGCACAGCCCAAACGTCTGCCAGCCTAGACGTCTGCCAGCCCAAACGTCAGGCCCAAACGTCTGCCAGCCTCGACGTCTGCCAGCCCGAACGTCTGGCCTAGACGTCTAGCAGATCAGACGTCTGGCCTGTTGCCTAGACGTCTGACCCAAACGTCTAGCAAGTCAGACGTCTAGCTGACTTGCATGCTGCATACTGTATTCATACCTAACATTCTCCCACTTGAAGTCAATATTCAGGAATTCTTCTGCTCAAAAATTTTTATCCAGTGCCATTTGCCCAATGCTGCCCTTGTTACTTTTTCAGCAAGCCCAGAGAAGTTTTGTACCACTCAAACTTCTCTACCTTGATCGGCTTTGTAAGCATATCTGTAGGATTCACTTCGGTGTCGATTTTCTCGCAACAGGATCCTACCTTCTTCCACCACATTTCTGATAAAGTGGTACTTGACATCAATGTGTTTCGTGCGATCATGGAATGTTGGATTCTTTACTAACTGAATAGCACTCTGGCTATCACAATGCAACGTAATTTTCTCCTGCATTACCTTGAAGTTACTCAACAATCGCTCTAGCCAAATTGCCTCTTTGCTGGCATGAGTTGCGGCAATGTATTCTGCTTCGAGTGGTTGATAAGGCCACAACATACCGCAACTTAGAAGCCCAACTCACCGCTCCTCCAGACAAGGGTGAAGGTATATCCTGTAGTGGATTTTCTCCCATCTCTATCTCCACCATAATCAGAATCCACAAAACCCGTAACTTGCAAATCTACCAATCCAAAGTAAATGGCAACATCTCGAAGTGGCTCTTAAATATCCGAATATCCACTTCACCGCATTCCAATGCTCCTTACCGGGATTTGCCATGTACCGGCTGACTACTCCCCTTTGTTTGGGCAATATCCGGTCTGGTGCTCACCATGGCATACATGAGGCTTCCTACTGCTGATGAATACGGTACACGAGACATGCTTGTCTTCTTTGCTTCCGTTTTAGGACACTGGTTGGAAGACAACTTTAAGTGTGGAAGAAGTGGGGTACTAACTGGTTTAGCATTCTGCATATTGAAGCGTTGCAGAATCTTTTCCACATATGACTTTTGACTTAACCAGATCTTTCTTCCTTTTCTGTCCTTGTGTATCTTCATCCCTAAAATTTGGTTTGCAGCTCCTAAATCCTTCATTTCAAATGTCCTAGCCAACTGAGCCTTAAGATCAATGATTTTCTTCATGTTGGAGCCTGCAACCAACATATCATCAACATACAACAGAAAAATAATAAAACTGCCATCGTCAAACCTCTTGTAGTATGCACAATGGTCAACTTCACTCCTGCTGAAACCTTGGCTCTTCATGAAGGTGTCAAATTTCCTGTACCACATCCTTGGCGCTTGTTTCAACCCGTACAGTGATTTCTTCAGTCTGCAAACCAAATGCTCTTTGCCTCTTTCTTCATAGCCCTCAGGCTGATCCATATATATCTCTTCTTCGAGATCACCATGCAAGAAAGCAGTCTTTACATAAAGCTACTCCGGTTCCAAATCCTATGCAACTACAAGTGCAAGTATAACTCTAATAGTAGTCATTTTTACAACTGGAGAGAAAATTTTATTAAAGTCAACACCTGATTTCGCACATAGCCCTTTGCAACCAAGCGAGCTTTATAGCGTTCCAACAGCCCATCGTTGTTCTTCTTCACTTTGTACACCCACTTGTTTCCAACAGTCTTTCTTCCAGGTGGGAGATCCACAAGTTCCCAAGTTTTATTCTTTCGAAGTGCCTCGATTTCCTCCTCCATGGATTTCCTCCACTTTCCTGCATTCTCAGACTCTCTAGCTTCCTGAAATGAACTAGGTTCACCATCATCAGTTAACAAAGCAAAAGAGGACTGATACACATGAGAATACCTTTCCGGACACTTTTGTGGACGTGTAGATCTTCTAACCCAATTATCTATCGGTTCTGGCTCTTGGTCTTGTGACCGTCGTGGCTGTTCTACTTCCTGTTCTTCTTGTTGTTCTACATGCTGATCAAAAACTTCAGCATGTTCATCTTCACTAAATTCTACTTCAACAAGTACAACATTAGGATTTTGTTGTACCTCCTTCCTTTGCATGGATTTTTCATCAAAAATTACATCCCGGCTAATAATTCCTTGTGGGCAGTAGGATCCCACAGTCTATACCCCTTCACTATATCTCCATAGCCGAGAAAAACACATTTGCTTGACTTCGGGTCAAGCTTGGACCTTTTTCTTTGGGTACATGGGCAAACGCGTCACAGCCAAAAGTGCGCAAATGAGAGTAATCAACTGGCTTACAACACCAAACCTCCTCCGGAATCTATCCATCCAATGCAGTTGTAGGTGACCTGTTAATAAGATAAACAGCTGTATTAACAGCCTCTGCCATAACATTTTCTCCAACATGGCTGCGCTAAGCATGCTTTTTGCACGTTCCATGATTGTGCGATTCATCCGCTCAGCCACACTATTTTGTTGTGGAGTGTATGGTACAATATTATGGTGCTTAATACCTTCCTGCATACAAAATTTATCAAATTCCTTGGAGCAATATTCACCCCCATTATCTGACCTGAGACACAAAATTGACTTGCCCAAACTCTTTTCTACCCGTGCTTTGAACTCCTTAAATTTCTGCAAAGTTTACGACTTCTTCTTCAGAAAGTAAACCCACACTCTCCTAGAATAATCATCTATAAAAGTCAGAAAATAGATGGTGCCATTCAATGACTGAGTGGGGACAGGTCCAAATTTATCGGAATGTATAAGTTGCAGAAAATCAGAACTCTTACCAAGAGTTGCAGTAAACCGAACCCTCTTCTGTTTACCAAAAATACAGTGCTCACATAAGTCTAAATTGCAAGACTTAATCCCAGAAAGCATACCTCTGTCATGCAGAATTTTCAGGCCTTTTTCACTCATATGGCCTAGGCGTTGATGCCATAGCATTACTGAATCCTGAACGGAAGTTGTTGTTGCTGCATGGTTTGTCACCGTATCACCGCATAAACGGTATAAAGTCCCATAAGATTCTCCCTTTGCTACTACAAGAGCTCCTCTGGTAATCTTGTATTAGTTGTTACAGAAGGTGACAGAATATCCTAGCTTATCCATCATTTTGATTGAGAGCAAATTCTTCCTCAAATCGGGCACATGTCGCACATCACATAACATCCTTTCTCTACCATCGTCCAGCCTGATCCTTATATCCCCTCTTCCCACAATTTCTATAGGATGATCATCACCCAAATAGACCTTTCCACCATAGTATGGCTGATATTTGTCAAACCACTCTCTGTGGGGAGAAGTGTGGAAGGATGCACCTGAGTGCAAAACCCAGGTATATAAAATCGATCTATCTATATCGATACGGAAGGCTTCACATGTTGTCGTCTCTCCCGAATCTGCTGCACTAGATTCAGCTGATGGCTGATTTTGCTTTTCACCATTCTTTAATTGCCAACAGTCCTTCTTGGAGTGTCTTGGCTTCCCACAATGCCAGAACTTCCCTTTCTGCTTATGTCCTTTAGACTTGGATCTGGACTGCTTTCTACCTTGTTTACTCCCCTCGAAAGATCGACCTCTCACAGATAGGGCTTCATTGATTGAGGGTTCCAGAGACATTTTTCGCCTCAACTCTTCTGCCAACAAAGCGGCTACCACATCATCAAATTTGAGAGTTCCTGATGATGAATTACTGATGGTCATTCTGAACCAACAAATCCTCCACCTTCATCTTCCATAAAGCGAAGTTCTTGCCATCAAATTTCTCAATCTCGAACTTGGTTACACCTTTTGTCATTGTTGCAGCTCCCACTCGCACAAAACCTTGGCTCTGATACCAGATGTTAGGAAAAAAACCAAGATTTATCACCTGCAAGAGGAAGCACAATAACAAAAATATAGAACACGGAAACAGGAACACAAGTGACACAGAGATTTACGTGGAAACCTGCAATGTGCAGGAAAAACCACGGGGCAATGGCAACTTCTCTTTTATTATTTTCAGCAAAATTTACATTCACGTCTTTCAACGTTTTCAACAACCTCACAACATATGCAATGGGACAAGTCCCTTTTATAGAGCAGAAGGAAGACTCCAAAACTGTTCGTTTCCTCTTCCAACGGAAGCCTCCAAAACCTGTTCGTTTCAGCTCCCAAAGACTGTTCGTCTTCCGCATTCCTGTCGTCTACCTAGACGTCTGCTTGGCTTGACGTCAGGCTGGACGTCTACCAGCCCTAGACGTCTGCCAGCCCAGACGTCAGGCCCAGATGTCTGCCAACAGCCCAGACGTCTGGCCTGTTGCCTAGACGTCTGACCTAGACGTCTAGCAGGTCAAACGTCTAGCTGACCTGCTTGTTGCATACTGTCTTCATACCTAACACTCCAAAGCCTAGAATGTGTCCCCATGCAGAGACTACCTAAACTAATCACCTCCTCCTTTTGCCCTATCCTTTCCGTCAACAGAAATAAGCATTCTTCTCATGCTGCAAGTTGCAACTCTCCAAAATGCCAATGATAGATCTATGCATCTTTGCCTGCATTTTGGAGCACCCATCAACAACACCTTTTTCCTTTTGCATGTGGTAAGGTGGGACCATGGCTCTCCGACGTAGGATATCAATTACCCTTCATTTGCCTACGAGGTGCAAACAGACACAGCTTACCAACTTTCTTCCCTCTTCTACTAGTTTCTCATGGCAATGGATGCTAGGAGCGTTTTGGGAAGTTGGACTATATGCCCTCCAACATTATCTAAACAGATCTCCTTATCCCTAGTCATTCTCTTGGAGCAACACTAGATCTTGTGTTGGCTATTTTGGCATGGACATGACCAAAGCTCCACTTATACTTCTACCACACATTCCACAACTTCACTTGGATCCTTTTGAGCTCCTCTCTATTTCTTGCTTCTCCCTTGACTGTAAGTTCTCTTATCTCCTCATCATTGTTTGAAACATGTTAGGGTTTACCACATTTTGGGTCCATCTCTTGAGAATGTGATCAAATATTGTATAATAGTTTAGTGAAGTCAACTCTAGTCTCTAGTTCAGTTTACAAATGCTTTCTTGGTAATGGCAGTGCTTTGTAGCTGATTTTTTTTGTTCAGTCCCATTGACCCACTTGGGTCATGTGTAGACATTAATAGATTTATTTTATCTTCTTATCATATTCCTTGTATCATACTGGACTCTTTACCATATACGTCAGTCTTTAGCTACTTTTTGTTTAATGCCAGCTTTTCTCTAAACAAGGAAGAATGGGAACTATATGAGTCCCAATTGTGCCATGCATGTACTTTGCTTGCATTGCGTGCATACTATATAAGATACACATACCCACATGATGCCATCTATATAAAGACATATTCTGCTCATTCTAAGTCAAAATTCATAATTTGTATACTTGATCCAAAACTCAGCATTTTGACTGTTCCGAAACTCAAAATTTCAAGTTAAGAAAGATCAAGGAGTGCAATTCAAAAATAACAGTGTAATAAACCAGAACACAAAATATATATATCTTTTTTAATAAGTAGAACACAAAAATATTTAAGCAAACTAGCTTAATGATTTTATTGCTCAGAAAACAGAGTACAATGCAAGCAATCTCTGAGAAGAGATGTGAGGCTATAACATTGCATCCATTACTCATGCTCTATACAGTCAAAGGGTGCATCTCTCTTCATATAATAATTGGTGTGTTGAAAACCTATTAAAAAAAATAATTGGTGTATTGAAAATGCACCATATTGAAAGGTCACCCATATTGAAATGTGGCAGTTCACCTTCCATGAGTTAGAAGGCCACCCATATGGAAATGCCGTGATTCACCTTCCATGAGTTACGAAGTGCATATTAAATGAAAATTACATACATATGACTTGTCCTTTTGTGTTTTGTCTTCTACTAATGTGTCAACATAGCTAGAGATGCATTTTGGCTATGAAAATCTAAAAATAGAAAATTACTATTTTACTCGGTATTTTGTTTTGCATTTTTTAGGGCCTTCGGAGCATTTTTTCTGCAATGTTGTTGGCAAATGTCTGCAAAAGAGTTGCCTGCTGAAATTGTCCTTTCCAATCTTTCCAGCACTTCTTGAATAGATCAAAATGGAGTCCCCAGCACAAAGTTATGCCCCGAACAGTGTGGTTAGGATTAAAATAAATAAATTTTCAGGCATTTTCAGGCATAAAGCCATGCCCCAAAAGGACACATACCTGGATCAATACTTCCTATTTTTGTATTCTTTCACTCAACCTTTGCAGTCGAGAGGAATAAGCATTAATTTGAAGCTACAACTATCCAAAATGTTCAAAACTGTGAGCCCTTGTCTGCATACAAAAGTGGCTACTAGGGCTTCATTTCTTTGTTCTTGCTTCAAGACAGGACTGCAGTTCTTTGATGTTAGGTCATGGCCACCCCTCCCATACTAAGCAGTTGTAGACAAACGCAGATTGTCAGTTTCTTGACCTCTTCTATTGGTACCACAACCATGGCTGCTAGAAAAGTCTTGAGAAGTCAAACTCCATGTCCTCCCAAGATTATCCAACCAGGCCCTCTTAGTCCTGGCCCTTCTATTGGAAGCATCATTGGACCTTATATTGGCCCCTTTGAGATAGTCGATGATGACAATGACTATGCATCTACCGTACATCCCATATAGATTAATGTTGATGCTTGGATCCATTGGAGCTCATTTCTATCTTTGTTGTATCTCAACTTCTAGCTCTCTATTAATCATTACTTTTAGCATGTTAGAGGTCATCCATTTTGGGTAACCCTCGAGGCTGTAATTTTATGCTATACAGATGTTCCACTCCAGAGTCGTTTACTCTAGATTCTTTAGTTTAGCTTATTTTCATAGTACTTTTTGGTCACTACAATGCATTGTAAATTGTAACAGATCTTTACAATAAGTCCCATTTGCTTACTTTAGCCATTTGTGGACATTAATGAAATTATCTTATCTTTGATCACTATTTCTAGTTCCCGCCAAGCTAGTTTGACCAAGTGTAATATTTCAGTCCCATTAAAGTTTTAAACAAATTTGGTCATCCATGGATGTTTTTAAAAAATAAAAATAAAAACATTTTCTATTTCAAATCATAATTAAAATCAAACTGATAATCACATCTTTTGAATGCTTTGTCCTTCATGGAAATATCAATTGTAATACTTCTCTAAGATCTGATGGCTGCATTCTAACAAGACTAATCCCAAAGTGTAACATCTTGAAGAACAGATCTCAATCCGTGTCCCCCCTACACTCTTCTTGGCAGGTTCAACAACCACATGTTTCTTATCATTCTAAAAATTTTTAGCAATCTTAAACTATTGTCTACAAGGAATCTCATACTAAATTTGACTGTCTTACTACCACCCTTTGCTTAGCGTCAATCAGGTTTACTAATGTAAAAGATGAAAAAAGACAACCTCTGTTTTTGTCAATAAGAATACACACATTCAAATACAATAGGCTAGGCATAGAATCTGGTGCAGATAGAAAAGAGACTCCCTGGTGGTTGGGAATTGTATCCCCTACAAAATTTAATTATCAATCCAAAGTGAGAATGGCTACACACACACATATATATAAGGTTAGTATATGAATGACTGCAATAATTAGATGTAACTATTCACAATAACTAATCGTATGATTATAAAATTATCATTAATATAACACAGTGTTTGAGACAAGTAGAAATGGTATTACCTTGCAAATTGGTAACATTTTGTGCCATACAGTTGTTCTACTTTAGAGTAGTTTACACTAGATTCTTCGCTCTAGTTTAGATTATTTTCATAGTACTTTTTGGTTACTACAATGCACTGTAATTTGGAAAAGCTTTTTTCAACGAGTCCCATTGGCCTACTTTGGCCATCTGTAGACATTAATAAAATTATCTTTTCTTCAGTACATTTTTAAAATATGTTTCTACTAAAACAAGCAGACTAATTCACCAGATCCTTTTACCCAAGGAACAGTGACCCTGATGTCGTTGCACTGCATCTCTAAGCATAAAAAGTCTCACCTAAAGAAGTAATGCCTCACATCCATGGCTCCATTATCAACAATCATGACTGTTGACTAAACATTTGAAGCCAAAATCCATAACCCTAAAACTTGATCTCACACAATAGCCAGCACTCTTCATGTAAATTGCAGTCTCTACACTACTTAAATTATAAAATCTATAGCAGAAATCCACATAGAATGCAATGTGCATGATATACTATGTAAAAATTCATCATTAGATAACACTGACAACATACGTCTCATTCACCAAAATATACAAAACATAAAATCATATGAAAGTTCAATTAACTACCTGTGCAGCTTCATATTCTGGTGCAAGTGTGAGATAAGGATTATCCCAGTCTCCCCAAATTCCATATCTCTAAACAAATAGAAAATAAAATAAGAACCATCTAGCAAAGTTCATAGACAATACAAATGTTAAAACCCTTAAAAATACATTTTATATTATCTATCAATCATAATATCATTGCTATATACATCTCTGAAAGAGAGACCCAACCTCATTTATGAGTTCTTTCTTACCAATCATGGTATTAAAACAAAAAGGATTTGTCATCTTATGGACCACCTAAACTAATAAACCCATATAACTTAGATTGATGTTCACAAAAATACAAGTCGGATAAGCAAGCATAGGCACACACCTTAAACGATTTCCGCTGACGATCAACAGTTTTCTTTGCAAATTCAGCAGCTTTCTTTCTTAGTTTCAATGGTGTGAGATCTTTCATTGCCTCACGGTCCATGGACTGGAGAACTGAAACAGTAAAGTGACATCAAAATAGGAATACTGGGGTGCCTCATCAACAAAAAACTGTAAGATTTAAAACCTGTCTCTCCCAACAAACACTTTGAAACCATCCCAAAGAAAGATTGACAGACAAGAAAAAGGGGGGAGATAACTGTTTACAAATGTTTATAATTATCAATTAAATTGTAGTCTCTATCAGAAGGTTCGGGTTCAGGTTCAGGTTTGAGTTCAGCAACGTTCAAATTTGGCATAAAGTTCAAGATAAATTAAAAATGCAAATATATTTGTATTTTCATTGATTTAAATAATAATACAATAAGAAGGCTAAACCTAACATGAAGACAAATATGAAAACATGTCTCACTTTCTTCCCATATAAAAATATAAAAATCATCATAAAATTGACATAAATATGTTTAATAACATGTAATATTTTTTTGTATGTAATTTCTAAATAGGGACTTAGGCTCATAAGCATAGCGTGGAAACTACAATCAAGTGCCTAAAACCCTAATTCCAATTCTTAAAATTAATAATTAAAATCATAGTTACAAAAATCGCAATTTGAATCAACAATACACGATTTTTTCCAAATGCCAAGTCGACTCGCCTCGAATCGCCGATTCGCTGATAGTTTGCCAAATTTTCCTGTTCTTCCTGATTTTTCCTGATTTATTCATATATTTTGGATTTTTCAGATTGTTTTTATTTTTTCTAATTTTTTTGGTTTTTTTTTTTGCCAATTTTTTCCCGATTCCTGATTCTTTCTCCAGCCCAATTCTGAGCTGATTCCAATTTTCTCTACTATGACTAAAATAAATATATATTTAAGAAAAAATCAATTCATTTAAATTAAGGGGAAAAAAATCCTATTCCTTAAAAGTTAGAACTAAAGAGAAATCTATTAATCAAAATAAAACTACACAAATAGGTTGCTTCACATAGGTAACAGTGGTGAGAACTGAAATATGATGGGCTTATAAGGCATTACATATACTAAATTTGCCAATTTGAAATGAGCATTGGGCTGAGATTCGCCAACTTGATGCGTGAGCATCTTCCCTCTCTTTGGTATGAACACAGCTTAAAGTACCTGTGTGTTTTGCAAAGTCCCCAATCATTTAAAAAAATTACTACTACTATGCAAGAAAATCCCATGAAACCCTCTCTTGTTAAAAAATAAAATAAAATAAATTAACTTAGATATATATAAACCTTTAAAAACACTACAGCTGAAGTTGTAGAACTAAAGAGAGCGAAGAGCGAAAAAAAACGTACTCCATATGTCTAGGCCCATAGTTGAGAATCAAGACTCCCAACGCTCACAGGACCCCAGTCTCACAGGTGGCTTCAGGACCCCTCACTCAACAATCAGCACAATTGCCTCCGTTTATTCTGCACAGGACCTGTCATTACACAGCTCAGCACAGATGACTCCCAGAAAACAGACAGTGTAAAACTGCCCTGCTGGCACTCAGCCCGTCTTTGGCCCCTCTGTACAGTCTTTATAGAGCCCCTTTTTACAGTCTAGGGCCTTTTTGTAGTCTCATGAAGCCATCTTCTTCCATCTAGGGCCACCTGCAGATTTGGAATCACTCTCTGCTAGAGAAAGAAAATGCATAGACACCATATGCATTTTAGGGTTTTGTAGGTGCACATGACTCCTATGTCTTATCCTGTTTACACAACCTGAGTAGCCTAATGGTGGAGACTTTGGAACTTTGAATAAAGGTCTAAGGTTCAAATCCTGCGGGGGGTAGCATTGTACACCATGCTTCAATAATTGTGTTAGGAGGTGAAGTCAATATCTAGATCTCCAATGTTCTTCAGCAGTGAGGTGTATGGTGGTGCAGTTCTAGATCCATCCCCATGCACTGTTTGAATGTGCCGGGTGCGTCGAGGGGGGTCCCCCCTGCCCGGGGGTTTGGGGCGGATCCCCTGACCCGAAATTTTTTGCTGTCCGTATAACCGTACGTTGTGAGAGGAAGCGAACAGTTTTCTGGAAGAGGAAGCAAACAGTTTTTTGGAGTCTTCCTTTTTCGGAAAGGAAATGAACAGTTTTTGGAGTCTTCCTTTGTTTTTCTATAAAAGGGGAATGACCCCTTGCATGTAAAAGTTGATTGAATGTAAAAGTTTGCCGAAATCAATAAAAGATCAAGCTGCCATTGCCCCATGGTTTTTCCATGTAAAATCTGTGTTACTGTTTTTCTGCGCTATTGTGTTTTCTACTTGCACGTAATTTGATATTTTCTACCAAATTGGAGTATGGTTAGACAACCATATATTGGGTAAAACAAGGGTTGTCTCATATGGCCCATGGTCTCACAGACGTTAAAAACTACTTTACCCTTTATCCTTTACCCTACAATGTTCAGTTTTGACAATTTCAAAAGTCATGCTAAATTCAATTGATCCGTGTTATTATCTAGGATAGAGCGTTTTCATCCTCGATGAATTTAGATGGCTGACATCAACAAATATGTTCAGGCCTACATTGGGTGGAAACAAATAATGTACCCAATACAACAAATTTTTAAGACCCCTTGATATAGACACAGTTGGCTGCAACAATATAAAAGGCATATATATATATATATATATATATATATTAAAAATAAAAACATCTAAATATAAGTTTTAAATAGGACAGTTTCATTAATTAAGCGGACTTTCATTGCTTTTCAATATTTAAAAGTTATTTATTAAAAAATTGTACGTACTCATTTTAATCTCATGTCATGGATACAGTTCTAGACATGCCCAGCACATATCGAAAATATTAGATATAGACCAAATATCGGCATATATTTGGATACATCAAGATATGATATTCGTGTATCCAGAGACATTTAGATTCAACATCAGAAAGTATCATACCCATATCCGTACCCGTTATGCAGATACAAGCATAGTTGAGAAAATCGGAATCGGATCAGAATCGGCATGGAAAAGAATCGGGAAAAATCGGGAATCGGCAAAAAATCAGCATTTTTTCAATGAAAAAACCAAAGAAAATGCAATTTTTCATTGAAAAAAAGCTTTGTTATGCATATCAGAAATTTTCGGGAAAAAATTGGCTAGCCTATGAATCGGGAAAAATCGGATCGAATCGGGATTTTTTGCAGATTTTCTCAACTATGGATACAAGTATCCAGGCAGGAAAAGTGTCGGATAAAGCAACTCTGGTTCAGGAGTTCACCGAACTAGCTGATTTCCACACTTCATTCTTGACATTCAGTGAATTCTCTGACACAGTGTAGTCTTGACTGTATGCATCTAAAGGTCTCTTACTACCAATATTTTCACATGTATAATAAATCAAACCACAATATGTAGCAATTGGAAAAGTTAATTAAGTATCAACAATGGATAACATTGTCTCCTCAGAGGCAAGATGCTGTGGACCTAAGTAACATTAAGGCACTCCAATCAACCAAATTACTATAAGAACAATTAATACAATATTAATTATAATATGCATGACTTATGATTTATAACTTGAAGTCATCTTTACCCCCTTATACTCATCTTTTGGTTTTGCACCTATCTATTGAACGTGTTCCACTCTTGAAGGAATAATAAAGGCATCCAACACCTGCTGCTCACAAAATGGCACTATGATAAGTACTGTACTGTCAATAACAATGATAACATCAAACCCGTAAAGAACTTTACTATGAATGTTGTCATCAGGATACATCATCTTCCTTGCATCAAATTTTCTGCCTAACTCTAGAAATGAGACCATTGAATATGACTCACCCACTTGAAATATTATGCTTATATGATTTGTCTCTTTTGAAACTGGTAACTCCATTGAAAATGAATAGTGCACTTTAGTTTTTCGACCAATACCTATCACATTCCTGCATATCCTTGCGCCCTTCACAATTTTGCTTCTCAGTTGGCTGACAAACTATGCACCACACATTCAGAATAATGTTGAAAATGCACACCTATGTTTTCAGACTTCATTTCTTTGAAGACTATTCCTTTGTCTATGGTGTTCAAATGGTAACAAATACAATTTATAGGGATTTGTTACAATGACATCAAATAGGTCTCATCTCACTAGGTGAGATATGATTAATATTTGAAATGAATTCTTCCACAAGACTACAGTTGATTTAAGAAGGAATAGCCATATGCTATAGCCTTCCATAGTCCAAGGAACAAGCGACATAACTTAAATAGATCACATATATTCGCAATCCCCTTCTGAGGGGTGATATGTATTCTAAGAACAGACCTTTGTCTGGAAGAAACGCATTGTCCACCTCCTTCCTAAAAGATGTTGCCTTTAAAGCATCATCCACATCTCCTTCCTAAGAGATGTTGCCTTTAAAGCATCATCCACTCCTACTCACATTGCATTCATGAAATGAAATCTCAAAATAACTGCCAACACCTCTCTCTATCTCATTTCACCTACTCCTTCCAAGGTCAGGAGGTCGAGATCACCACCTCGTATGTGTACTTGGGGGTTATTTTCACCGGTCCCACTTTTAGTATGAAACCCGCCGCCCAGGCCCGGGGGTGTAAGGGATATGCAGCTCTATCTTTGCTAGAGAGGAATTGCTTCAAAGCACATTTTCAGGATATACCTGTGAAGATGAGGATTTTTTATGCCTTGGTCAAGCCAACTATTACTTATGGGTCAGTGGTTTGGGGTCCTAGCCTTGGCCCAACTGAGTGGTCACGGGTTGAACAAGTCTAGACATTCTTTCTTCGACGATTCATTCGTTGCAAGGGCAAAGTCCCCCGCTCTATTATTATGGCAGAGTTTGGGGCTTCTCCTCTCCAGCTTGAGATTATCTTCCTGATTATCGGTTATCTTCGCAGGATCCGTACTTTCGGAGATACCCCTGAGGGTTGCATGCAGTACCCTTACCTCACCCTTCGCTCCTCAATGGAACTCTCTCCGAGTTCTCGGGGAGGCCAGAGGAGCTGGTATTTTCAAGTTTATGCTCTCTTGGCTAGCATTTAGATACGGATAGACAGGCTCCCGCCTTATTCTTTGGGGGTCTCCCCCCCTCTCAGCTTAGTAAGGAGAAGATGCTCCATGAGATTCGGAAGGATGTTAGTCTCTAGTACACTAGATGCACATGGATCTCTCCCGTTGCCCCTCTTTCCCCCAAGCTGTCTTTCTACCATGAGCACTTCTTACAGATTCAGGAGGGCATAATAGTTCCTCCACAATACCTTAAGCAGCACATAATGCATAGTCTTCGGATCACTATTGGGCAACTCAGGGTGTGTTCTCACCAACTTCGGATTGAGTCAGATCACCATCTTTCGACGATGGAGCGGATTTGCTTGTTTTGCTCCTTGGGTGAAGTTGAAACCCTTCATCACTTTATTTTTTGTTGTCCCATTTATTATGAGATCCGAGGTAGGTTCCATTGCCTTTTCAAGGACAACTCTCGATCTATTTCTACCTTCTTCAGATACCCAGACCAGCGTTGTCTTGCACTCTTTCTTAGGAGATAACTCAGCTTCGACGACAAAAAAGTTCTCCAAATGGATCTCATCCTCCTCAACATCGGCTCATCACAACATACTTCACCAACTCCGACGGACCAAGTGACTTCAATCGGAAACGCCCCACATCATCCAGTTCGGACAGAAGCAAGGTCACTAGACAGCGCACCAACAGTTTGTCAGGGTTCCGAACTAGCAATGGGAAAAGACATATCATGGACTTCTTCAGCTCCGGTACTTCGGCCTTGACTGTTAGGAGAGATTAGTTTCTGGAGGGTTCTTGGAGCTTGCCCCCCTTGGGCTGCTCCCTCCCCCCTCCTCTCTCTCCGTTCTTCTTGGTGTGCACTCCTCTTTGTTGGATTGCAGCCCTCCCCCCTCTGCTCTCCCTTTTCTTTTCTTTTCCCTTTCTCTTTGGCCCGTTTGTCTGGTTTCATCTTGTATTTATCTTAGTTCTTTTCTTTTTTGGGATTTTTAGCCTGCTAGTTGGCAGTCATTATTGTCCTTCTTATAGTCCCTTGGGTCTTGTTTTGGCCCACAGAGGACATTAATAATATTTCATTTCATTTCTCTTCTATTTGAAACCTGCACTTGGCTACAAGAATCTCAGACATTACATTTCAAAGTGGATTATCAAACCAAAACTGGTTATGTCATAAGCCCATTTGTCATGTCCTTCAGTGAACCAAGAAGGTTCCTTTTGGTACCATGCAAGTGTTCAAATTTGGAAGGATCTAGTAGTGTTTTTTGAAACTTTGGTTTTCCTCAATTCACAACTTTGCAGACTGTTGTCAAATGGCATGAGCTCAACCAGTAAAATAACTCGACTTTCAAGGAGGAGACCCAGGTTCGAATCTTGCCAAGCAATACATGCATAATTGCCAGAAATGCTGTTGCAATACCACTATGTGGTCACAATTTAATAAGGGTGAGACACGTTTCAAATCCCATATAACCAATTTAAAGAAATAAAAATAAAAATAAATATTTTGCACACTGTCAGTTACTTAGTTTCATAAAATATATGGAAGATTATTTAATTTAATCCCCCTTCCACTGTGGTGGTGGTATCTCATTCCCTCATCTCTGTGATTCTTACATATTTTCCTTTAACATTCAGCTCACAACCATGTGAAGAAAAACTGATTGCTCCTCAAACTGAATAGGCATTTTGATGCAAACCTCTAACAACTTCCAATGGATATATTCTTAGCTGAATAGGAAAACATAAACACCAACTAATGCTAGGCCTTCCGTGGTTTTCTCCAAACAACATAAGTAGTGGCCTCTGCTGGAACTCCACTGCATTGTATCATTTAAGGCTGCGCTTCCAAAAAAATAGCATTATCTCCTAGTATTTTAATAAACACCAATCACTCCATATAAGAATTTTCCTTTCCATTTAAACTCAGACAACATCCTTGAATCTTCAGGAAAACCATTCTCTTCATCCAAGGGTTATGTACCTCATTATCAGAAAAGACCTTCAATATTCCTTCAAGTTTCAAATAAAGCTTCTCATCTACTTATTAATGCTTAATGACGTCTACAAGGTGGTGTCTTTACTCAAATATGAAAACATTTATTTGTATAACTTAGAAAATATCTTCATTGATGGCAAATACTAACTCAATGCTGCCAATTTAAAAATTTATGTAAAAATGCATCTAACATAATCAGATGAAGATGAAATGAAACATATAGCAGTACAACATGGCAAGAATACTTCCAGAAAAATTTCATGGCCTCATATGGCACCATATCTTCTTGAAAACCATATAAGCATAGGGTGCACAACTGCCAGGTCCTTTCTCCCAGATGTAAGCAGACAAATTGGCACATTACTGAACATCATGCCTGCATGAGAACATGAATGCATGAAGGCAAGGTATTTACAACCACTTCTGTTGTATGTGTGTTGTCCTCACATGGTATTTTCATGCGTATATGTGGTGAATACAAGTGTTTGTGATTGAATATAAGTGTTTGTGATAAATATTGTGTAATGTGGAACGGGATATATTTTAATGCTTCACATATATGGGTAGTTTGGTGAGGTGGATATGGAGATGTTTTACAAGCTACGATATTGGTCAATTTTGGTCAAGATTGTGTGTGTTGTACACTTGACCAAACCATAATATTTTTTACAACTAGGTTGTAGAGGACACATGCTGTATGCAATATATTCTCATGTATTTGTAAGTTATTCCCATTGTTCATCCTTAATTATATATAATGAAATTATATTACGGTGTATTGCATTCTATTTCTTTGTTTGGGAGTCCTACTGTTTCTTGCATCCATCATTTTTTATCTCTGATCACTGCCAGTTCCAAAATATTTGGACTTTATTCCAATGGGATCTTTCGAAACCAATTAGTTTGCTTCTATCAGCACATATGCTGTACCCCTCTGCTTTCACCATATGCAAATATTCAAGAATACACAAAAGAAAGTAAGACTTAGCATAGAGATATAATGACCCCTTATCAGCCACTTCTTAATTATTAAGAAAAAAAAAATCTTCCAAAGTCTATACCAACTGATAAACTCAATCACCAAGACGCAGACAAATATTAAAATACACCCATTTTCTAATATAAGAATCAATACCATTCAAATTGTATGCCCAATTGTAAATACTATATGTTGGCTTCAATATGGCTAGGACATCAAAGTGTTCCCAACTCTCAATAAATCAAACAAAAATTGGCAATAAATTCCAATGAGATAAAATGAGTATGACTTGCCTTTCAGCTCAATAGGCAGGCCATGACAATCCCAACCAGGCACATAGTGCACCTTATAATCTTCAAGAAGCTACAGAAAAAAACAGAAAAAATCTGGAGTTATGTAAAGCATTTAGTAACAAGAATTTTATTAAGCAAAGAACATCATAAAACCTATCGGCAACTGCTGCCACAAATCATAATTTTAACTACTTTGTATAATAGAAAAAAAAAGTCAAAAGCTCACAATGTTAACCAAGTGTTTCAGATACTATCTATCATCTCAACAGTCTTTTACCACAAGAACAAGAGTAAGAGTAAAAAATTTGTTCAGAATATATCTGGCTGGAATTTTTCCAAATAAAAAGAAAGAAGAAATCCTGAATGCTAGATAGCATGACATTCTTACAAGAGGCAAAACAATCATGCAATGTATTCTGCAGACATTTACACTGCTGTAATTCAAATAACCTAGAGTATCCCGATGCTATCAAATCAAAACCATTTTGGCTCATGCCTGTACCCCTACTGAGTACACAGGTACAGATGCAAAATGCAACCCTTCCCACAGCCGGGGTGCACCCCATGCTTGGCTCACTCTTGCTCCGGGCATCATCAGTTTTCATTCTTGAATTCAATTTCATGTTTTAATATGGTTTCTGATGATCTTATATTCAATTTTACTGTATTATTACCACATATACAATTTTCATTGTCTGGATCTTACATAAGCCAGCAACTTTCCACCCATGTACCCCTGTACCCTTACACCTGCATAACCCAATTTTGAGGATCCACACCAGGTGCTTTGTATCTGCACATTGTGCACCCTTGCACCCATGCATGTATACAACCATGATATATCATGGTAAGCTGTAAGAGGACAATATCAAATGGCATTAGCTCAACCAGTTAGATTCCTCAATAGTCAAGGAGGAGACCCATGTTCGAATCTTGCAAAGTGATACATGGATAATATCTAAGCTTTGTTGTAATAACACTGTGGTGATGATGCCCGTTTGAATCCCATATAAACAATTGGAAAAAAAAAAACAATAATTTTAAAAAATATGTTGTAAGAGGATAATGAGGAAAACTGTGTTAAACAATGATAAAAGGTCATTGAATCCCTAGACAGATATCAACCTTTAAACAAATATGATATTATCAAGAAGATAGGATGATGCGGGTTTGAGAGGTCCTAGATAAGCCAGAGCTAGCCAGGAAAATTTTCAAAAATTAACTATGTTAACTAGACATCCATACTCCAAAAACCTAAAAGTCCTCTAGCAAAATTAAAAATTTACTATAATATGTTTATTATTCATTTGCATTGGTATCAACATGGTAGTGAGACTATCAAGTGACATTAGCTCAACCAGTTAGATTCCTCAACATTTAAGGAGGAGACCAAGGTTCAAATCTCGCCAAGCAATACATTGATAATGTTCAAGCTTTAGTGTAATACCACTATGTGGTGATGATGTAAAATGGGTGGGGCCCGTTACAATCCCATATAACCAATTGAAAACAAACATGGTAGTAAGACTCGAACTCAGCAAAAACTCATCAAGGGCATTTTTCACTTGCTGATTCCAAAAAGACTTTGACCAAAAACTTCAGAAATGAGTAAAGTCTATAAGAATGTGATCTGGACCAAAAAATATTTTAAGAAATATAATTCATCTCACATCTAGTTAACAGTTCCTGCTCTGAAAAACATCAAAAATGAGTGAGAGAGAATTTTCATTTTTATAATTGCTTCTGACAAGTTTTTATCTAAGTTTCTAGCAAGTTTTTCCAAGGCCATTTTTTTTTCAATTTTTTTAAGGCTTACAAATCAAGCAGCAAATACACATTTGGCTTGACTTCATTTATTACTGGACAAGATTTTGAGCTTCATAACTATGAATATTACCATCATTTAGTTAATAATAAATATTAGCAACCCTCTTCCTTGTTCTAGAACTTTAAATTTTCCTAACCCTAGATAATTGCTGCCCTATATTTCTAAATAAAATCAGATCTGAGATGAATTTATTTTAAACATACAACAGTCACACAGATGGCTGGAAAAATAAACAGAATGAACAGCGGAAAATATACTACAGAACCTGCATATTTTATATAATGGAGGAGGTTACAGTTACAGCAGGACAGCCTGCTCTCTTGCTGCCTTTCTGGCCAGCAAATCACTCTTCACCTCTGCACAATAGCCTTGCAGTTCTCCTTCAGCAATCTGTTCACCTTCTTTTCTTTCTGTGTGTAAAACACTCTTGACCTTCTCCTTTTATCCTTGAAAAGGTAACCCTAATCTCTCTAACCCTAAGATTAGATCTCATCTCATCTTGAGATGTATGGTTAAAAATAGAAAATCACTTAAGTGAATTACAAAATAGAATCACTTAAGTGAATTTCAAAATAGAAAATCACTTAAGTGACTTAAGTGAATTTCAAAATACTTGCTAACACATCACATGACTGTCTCAATTCACTAAGTTCTCACTCATTTATTGATAAAGGCCATAATTGTCTAATTTTTGAAAGGATGTAGTCGTAGATAACAGTGCTGAAACTCACCCCACAGCCAGAGGCAGTGTCAGTCCACAACCCAGGTCACCTCAAGCGAGCCTTTTTTTATTTA
Source organism: Wollemia nobilis (assembly GCA_028583015.1). NCBI lineage: Eukaryota > Viridiplantae > Streptophyta > Pinopsida > Araucariales > Araucariaceae > Wollemia > Wollemia nobilis. Next base: position 1,917,367 of record JAQPPZ010000267.1, read on the forward strand.
CCCAACTGGATTATCCACGTCCCCACCTAACTTGCAAGTCCAGCTGCTTAAACTTGCCAAGTCCCAAGAAAAACATCAATGACCCCTATTTTTCTTTTTTCTTTTTTTAAATTGCCAATTGCAACAGCAAAATATGGAACAATGGGAAGGCAAGATGGAGACGTATCTTTGCTTTCCCTATCCTAGATATTCTGAAAATATTTGGAATCATGCCGCTGTTTCCGTTGTCATCCAAGGAAATTTGAAAAGCCTTGACATTTTATCTGGCAATTTAGTGTTTTATTTTGGCCAACTCTTTTCTTATGCTGGGATCTATTGGATGAGACCTATGTTTACCTAGTTCCATTGTACTCTGAGGTGATTTCAAAACCCTTGATACCTTCCTTTTGCAATTTCAGAATTTTTAATCTTAGCTCACTCCTTTGATGGGGTGGAATTCACTACACAAGATATGTATTTTGCGCTTGTTTTCTCTCTTCAAATGATACTTGCAGTTGGATAAAAGCTAATAGGAAGGTAACCTTAAGCAACAAAATGCATTATTGCAAGTAATTATCAGTTTGTCATATAAATATTAGCTGAATAGTTGTATGGTCTGACTAATTCTAAGCAATACAGGCATTTGAAAATTTATTATGTTTGGTATCAATGTTGGCACAAGCTTAATGAGTTTTTGTTTCCCCTTCTCTCCTCAATGGTGTTACTAAGCCACATGTTTATCATTATTGTTAATCCATCAATGATCATTTAGAGGCAACACATCAACTACAAGCACACATCAACAAAGAGAGGCTAGGTCTTCTGCTAGGGCAAGGGGCAAAGGAATTGCAAGACATTAGATAGTGGGCCTATTGAGGCATTTTGACACATTTTGTAATTTGTACATTTTCATATTATAAGCAATACAAGATGTGTTTTGTCACTTTCATGTGTAGTTAAAGCTTGAGCCTTGTATGATGTCATGACATGAATCACTGCTTTTATTGCAATATTTGATTTGCATAATGTTAATTCCTTGTAATATGCATGAAAATAGTTTTTTTTCAATGTTCTCAGGTTTTTTTTTTGCTGATTCCGATTTTTTCCGAGTCAATCATTTGCCGATTCCGTGGTGATTCCGATTCTCTCAACTATGGTAAAAACCATAAAGCTTATAAGTTGGTTGATGTTAAGACGAATACAGCATGTCTTGGCTGTGATGTGGTAGTTGATGGAAGCACAGGGCTGTTCCAAAAAAAATCAGATGTAAAAGTTGCTGAAAATGAAGAAGATATGGCCAAAAAAATGGTTTTAGTGGATGGGTTAAGTCAACAAGAGGTAGGAATCACCTCTCAGCCTGACTCCCATGAATTTTCCAGCCAAGACAATGCTAGAAATAGTTCAAATCAGTAGGAAACCAGCATTGTTTTGCAGTCACCGGAGAGAAAGAAAAGACCAAAGTGGTGGTACAGCACCTATAATGATGCTCATTGGGATGAGCTACTTGATGTAATCCAAGAAGGTAGACCAAAAAGAGATAGGGTATCTGGTTCAATGAATTATAATGATGATGCTCATTGGGATGAGCTGGCTAGTATAAGTCAGGAAGGTAGACCAAAAAGAGGTAAGGCATCTAGTACAATAAATTATGCTTTGATGACTAACCTCCAAAACTCTTTTGAGCCTCAGGATTACAAAGAAGACAAGGCAGCCCAAAATGAAAAAAGGCTATGCAAGCCAAACATGATACTTTGATAAAGAATCAAACATGGACTCTCACAGAGATACCTCCAAGGAAGACACACATTGGCTGCAAATGGGTCTATAAAGTCTAAGTATGAGGCAGGTGGAAGACTTGACAAGCATAAAGCAAGGCTGGTTGCAAAGGGCTGTGCTTAGAAGGAAAGCATTGACTATGAGGAGATATTTGCTCCTACTGCAAAAAAGGGTACAATCCACTTGGTTCTAGCCATGGCAACACAGTTTGGCTGGAAACTACATCAAACTGATATGAAGAGTGCCTTCCTCAATGGTGATATAGAGGAAGAAGTATACATGTACCAATAGCAGGGATTTCAGTTCCAGGAAAGGAACATTTGGTATCCAAATTGAAGAAAGCTCTTTATGGGCTGAAGCAGGCTCCCAAGGCATGGTATATCAAAATTGACAGGTATTTGGGAGAACACGGGTTTAGAAGGTGTCCTTATGACCCCAATCTCTACGTCAAAAGCAAGAATGGTGACGTGGTGATTCTAGTGATATATGTTGAAGACATCATCATTACCAGTAGCAAGGCAAAAGCAATTGCAAAGGTAAAATCAAAACTATGTTTAGTTTTTGATATGACAGATTTAGGCCTCCTACATTATTGCTTAGTTGTAAAAGTTTGGCAAACAGATAATCATATTTTTGTTTCAGAAACAAAATATGTCAAAAGTTTGTTAGACAAGTTCAGGATGACAGATTGTAAAATCTCATCTACACCTATGGAAAAAGGGCTGAAAGTTTCAGGCAAGACTGATTCAAAGGCAGTCAATGAATTAGTCTACAGGCAACTACTGGGCAGCTTGAGCCTTGATCTATCTTACTGCCACTAGACCTGGACTTGAGCTATGCAGTCAGCTATATGCAAGCTCCAAAAATAGAACACTGGACAGTAGCAAAGAGTGTGCTACAGTATGTAAAGGGAACATTGGACTTTGGCATTTTATATGCGAAAAGCAAGGAGCCTCATTTGTGTGGCTATTCAGACTCACATTGTGTAGGATCCGTGGATGACAAGAAGTCTACAATAGGTTATCTGTTTAGTCTTGGTACAAGGACAACTTTTTGGATCAGCAAGAAACAACATGCAGTTTCACTTTCCTCAACAGAAGCAGAATACAGAGCAGTAGTAAAAGGGGCATGTAAAGCAATTTGGCTTAGAAGAATGCTTGCATATTTGCAAGTCCATCAAGATAAGTCCACGGTTCTTTGTGATAAATAAGGAGTTCTCAAGCTGGCAGAGAACCCTGTCTTCCATGAGTGGATGAAACATACTGAGGTGCATTGTCATTTCATTCGAGAACTTGTAGAAGATGGACAAGTTGAGTTATTGAGCTGACATAGTACTTAACTCAGGACCAGAATGCAGACATTTTCACCAAGTCCCTTGGCCCATATAAATTTGTAAAATTCAGAGACAAACTTGGCATAGTTTCAAGAATGACCACTAAGGGAGGATGTCAGAGTTATTTAGTTCATAATGGTCAACCAGACTATAGACTCAGGCATATTACTAAAGTCACTAGTTGACTTAGTCTAATTCATGGTTTATTGTTATATTAATAACTTAAAGTATATTTGAGTCATTTTACGGTTTATGCACTTAGGGTTTATGTCATTCCTATACTATAAAGGGCATGAGTGTAGGGTGTGTTGATTGGGTTCATATTGAGAGGGTCCTAAAATTACATCAAATATTGAAGTTTGCACTTGCAAAAATCTTCATTGTGTGTCAAAATTTGGCTTCTTCACAATTGATTCTATATATCTGACAGGCTATCTTATCAACTCTGTTTTGGCATGTTGGTGGAAACTTTGATACTTTCAGAAAACAGAGGTTTAAGCACTCATCCTTCTCCTCCTCCGTCCGGAAGACAGCATCAATCTTTTCAGTCATATTATACTACTCTTTGTTACTGAATAACTATTGCGTGTTTATAGCAGAGAAGATCCTCTTCTACATTTGACTACCTTCATTCTGAAAATTGTTAGTTTCTTCTGTGAGATGGCATCTCCTCTTCTCTCTGATAGATTTGACTAGACTGTTGTATATGCCTAACAATAATGAAAATACAAGTGTTCACAGGAGGAAGAAATTAGTAAATTGTATTTAAAGTTGAAAGATTGTCCATTCCTTTCAGTGTTCATAAATATGGATTTCAAAAACTACTGGGAAAAGAACTGAGGCGCATAAAGGTAACTTTTCCGGTCTTGGCATAGCCAGCACGCCAAATTGGTTTATGAGACCCCCTTGTGTATTTTACCAAATATTTAAAGTTTCATTCTTTCAAATTTTATATCATTTTGAGTTTCAACACTTTGACTAGCACATGATATATTGGGCTGGCCAAGTACATAACCTGCTAACTTACCTTTTTATGGGTTATATGGGATTGAAACAAGTCTCACCCATATTACATCATGACCTTATAATGATATTACAACAGCTTGGCAATCATGCATATATCGCTTGGCAAGATTCGAACCTAGATATCCTTATTGAAAACCAAGGAATTTAACCACTTAAGCTAATGCCATTTGATTTTTTTTTTTTTTTTTTTTTTTTTTTTTTGGACTGGCTATATGGTATTGAAACGGGCCCCACCCGTATTATGTTTTGACCACAGTGGTATTGCAATAGCTTGGCAATTATGCATGTATTCCTTGGCAAGATTTGAACCTGCATCTCCTCCTTGGAAGTCGAAGAATTTAAGCGGTCGACATTATGCCACTTGATCATAACCTAATAACTTATTAATAACCATTTATTGAAAATAACTATTCTAATTACAACGTAGAAACATGAGCATTAATAAGTCTAACAGATATCCATCACCTGTGGAACAATCCAAAACATTAAAAAGAAAAGAAGAAAAAAGAAATGAAGATCTGGGATCTTTTTGGTAGCATATTATAATTGTAATTATAATATGCTTAACTCAAACAAAGAATCCAATGCAACAAATGTATTAGCAGTCAGTTCAGCTTTATCTGTTCTGTTCATTGTCAAATCACACACCGTATTAATTTCAGTTCAAGATTCCCAGAAACTACGAGGGCTTACACAAGAATGACATACACAAACATCAATACAATTTTTTTCAAATAAAAACAATAAAATATCACCTTATACCGGTTGATAAAATCTTTAAGTATCTTGTTCAAGGCATGGCCAATATGCAAATCCCCATTAGCATATGGAGGGCCATCATGAAGAGTGAAATTTTCCTGCCAAGAATATGTCAAATACTTTTAAGTTTTGTTCAAAAGCTCTAGGACTTTGCAAACAGAGTTCAATAGAACAATTCTCTCTATATATCAACAATGATGGAAAGCATATGATAAATTGAGCATAGACTCCAATTACGTATAACATAACAACCCAAAATAAAATAAACCTAAAATTTCAGCTGGAATAGTTTCAATAAGTTTCTCAAGCAAATCAAGAATAAACCTTTATTATTATTATTATTATTAAAGTAGGGTTTTGAAAGGGTCGCCCTTTCCCTTTTACATCGATTTAGTCACATTGAGCTATTTGGTGCCGCTGAGATTTGAACCTTAGTGTGGGCTACATCAACTATTTATCCCAACCATTGAACCAAGGACCCGTTGGCAGATCAAGAATATGCAGCCATAATTCAAAATGAAAACTAAAATAAGGTACTTTGATGTAACAATAATTCAAAATGACAACTAAAATATCCTCCAACAAAGGACAAAATAAAATCCCCTATAAGTATCTCAGCAAAAGGAGAAAGTACAGATAATACATAGCAGTGACCTCTTAATTATATCCCAAAGGTTCAAGACGGTCCAAAAAACTACAAATAATAATGAAAAGAATTCATATTATTTATTTATTTATTTTTATTTGGTTATATAGGAATGAATGAGCCTTATCTGTTTTACATCAAGATTGCATTACCATATTATTTCAATGAACCACGGATTACAACAAATCATATTATCATGGCACCCATGGGAACTAAGCCTTTGTGAGCTCTTTGCAAGCCAAAGGTTCTTAACAGTGGAACTTCAACCCCACAGGCAAGAATTCATTTTATCTTTGAATAACCTTCAGATGCTTTATTATCTAAAGACTGAATCCAAGTTGAGTTTCAATTTTAAATAAGAATAACAACAAACTTTAACTAAACCTTTGATGCAATAAAATGAGGATCTAAAACAATGTTACACCATTATTCAGGGTGAAGTGATGCTGAAGGAACAAATTTCTGCAAATTGATTATCAGATCTATGGTGTACATGTATGATGTATCAATAGAATAGTAAACTTGTTTGAAAAACAAATCATGAAAATGTGTATACTCTCCCTTCAGTTTCTTGGGATATTTGTACAATTCTAAGAAAGGAAGAAGCTTAAGCATTCTTGATATCAGAGTTCAAGAAGAGGTGTTGGTCGGGAAAAGGATTTTGAGAACAATATAGAGAAAGGTACTCTGGAAGATTTTACTTCATCATGGGATTACTTCTGCCTGCTGAACTCAAGGGATTAAGGGGCCCTTTCAAAGTTTTTAATATCATTAACAACCCTCAAGCATTCATGCTGTTTGGATTAACTTCCCTAAAGAGAATTGCTAAAGCATGGCAATCAGTCACTACCTTGCTATAGTGGCAGTTCAAAGGTCCAAGGGATTCACAAAACCTTTCCGCTTGTCCCACTTGGAATTTCCACTCTGCTGAAGTTACCCGCTTCTGTGAGGAAAAGGCTAACAATGGATTTCATTGCAAGAAACAGAGCTCGAATTAAATCCTCCAGATAAAATAGCTTTCTTAGATCTTGACAAAATCTTATCTAACACATACCATTCAGATCAAAAATGCAAGGAATAGCTCTCCATGGAAAGGATAGGAAATGATTAAAGGGAAAGAAAAAAAGGAATCTTCCACTATAAGGCGAAGGACTTGTATGAATAAGTAAGATGCTTCCTGATCCAAAAGAGCATTGACAATGGCATTGTTAAGAAATTTGAAAGTCAAGATCACCCTTCAAACAAAAAAAAATTGTGGTTTGCTCATTGTACATCATAGATTGCTATTAATAGTCCATCTTCAAAAATTCAGAATCTCAAATCCCAATTCCCCTGTTTGAAGAAAGAAGGAAACAATTATTTATGTATTTTTGAAGTGTTACTGCTCGAGAATTCTGCTCTTGGTTCAAGGCACAATTATCCATAATCTTTTCTTCAGCACTCCTCTGGAAAGAAGTGTTGGTTGAGGACACCTAACTGATAACATACACATACAAAATACTATGGCATATGTTTCATCTCACTGCCCTTTTCTTATTTGGGAAGATGTGTTGCCAAGTAATGTTTCACGTGACACCTCTCCACTAAGGCTATGTAAGTTTAAGATATTGAGGCAAGGATTTGGTAGTTCTGGTCCAAGTACAATTGAAATGAACAAGTAATTGATATTTTTTTTTTATATCAACGGGAGCAAAATGGCAGGTGCTTTATCTCCTTTCTTATTTAGGAGAACACATCGAATGTAATCCTACTATTTAGCACATGTAATTCTTTCTCAATTAAATACCTACAAGGGATACGCAGCTCTCTCTGTATAGGATACATATCCCTCTCAGTCTTGGAACGCTAATATTTCCAGCAGCACTTCCAAGACATACCTACAAACATACACTTATTTGATTGCATCATCAAACCCACAAACCGTTATGAATCTGAGATTTGGGGTCCAAGTCTAGGGTGTGTTGATTGGGCTCACATTAAGAAGGTTCAGACTATTTTGCTTCAGCAATTTATCCGATGTAAAAGAACAGTTCCCCAATGTATTGTTCAGGCTGAGTTTGACACTCATCTTCTTCAACTTGAGAGCATCTTCAAAATCATTTTTCAGCTTCATTGCCTTAGATCCATGGGTGACTACACCCCAAGCCAAAAGAGATACCCATATTTAGCACTTCGCTCCTTAGAACGCATTACCTCTAGGACCTCTCTTGGTCGTCATCATGGATCGTCCTTAGAAGTTATTTCTCTTCTTCAATCTATTGGCATCTCCATAGATCAGTTATCTCCATTCCAATATTCTTTAAATACTCCTCTTCGCCTTCCTAATAAGAGGGTAATTAATCAAGCAGTCCGAGATGATGTTTATCAACAATATATTCGTATCACTTGGGTCGCTCCATCTCAGCCTCTTAGTCCTAAGTTGGCCTTCTACACTACACATTTCATGAGGATTGAGAATGGGAATATTACCCATTTAACTATGTCAAACAACATTTGACACACAACCTTAGGATTCCTCTTGGTTAGCTCTGAGTATGCTCACATCAGTCGTAGGTGGAGACAAACCACCATATTCCTTGAGAGGATAGGGAATGTTGCCTTTGTTCTATTTTGTCCTTTTTATTATGAGATTCGAAGGAGATACTATGGCTTGTATAGAGGCTCAGGTGGATTGCTTGCCACTTTTTTCGTCTATCCTTACCAAAGATGCTTTGCTCTTCAACTCAAGGAAGCTATCACTCTTTGGCATAAGTTGTTATAAGGGAATTAGACTACTACTCAACTAATCACCTCATTCTTTCACTCTATATCTGTAGTCAAGAGTAATAAGCACTCATTTGAAGCTACAACTATCCAAAATGTTAATGACAGATCTATGCGCCCTTGTTTGCATACAAGAGTGGCTACTAGGGATTCAGTTCTTTCTTCTTGCTTACAACAGGATAGAACTCCAGTTCTTTGACGTCTAGTTTTGACCACCCCTCACATACCGACTTGTAGACAAATGCAACTTACCAGTTTCTTGTCCTCTTTCATTGGTTCCACAACCATGGATGCTAGAAGAGTCTTTAAGGGTCAAACTCCATGTCCTCCTAGGATTATCCAGCCATGCCCTCTTAGTCCTAGCCATTCTCCTAGGAGCATCATTAGATCCTGTGTTGGCCCTTTTAGGTTAGTTGGTGATGATGACGACTATGCGTCTACTTTACATCCCACTCTAGATTAATGTTGGAGTTGGATCCACTAAAGCCCCTTTCTATCTCTATTATACCTCAACTTCTAGCTCTCTCTTAATCATTACTATTAGCATGTTAGGTTTTATCCATCTTGGGTAACCCCCAAGCCTGTAATTTCATGCCATACAGTTGTTCCAATTTAGAGTAGTTTACACTAGATTCATTCCTCTAGTGTAGCTTATTTTTATAGTCCTTTTTGGTTACAACAATACATTGTAATTTGTAACAGCTCTTTTGAATGAGTCCCTTGGCCTACTTCAGTCAGTTGTGGACATTAATAGAATCGTTTTATCTTATCTACAACATGCATACCTTACCAACTATCATAACGAAAGTGAGATTTACATGGTGAAAGGATGAAGCATAGCCACTTGGGCTTTTGTATTTATTTTCATAGATATATATCCTTTGCACATGTGGATGTGAATCCTCTAGAAGCTTTCTTATCTATTTTCTCAAAGAATCTTTAGTGTATATCGTCTTTTTCTTAGAAGACTTCTTGTATATCTTTAATACTCTTTTTGTTTAGTTGCCAAAGTCACTATTATGTATTTGAATTTTTTCTATTGCAATCATATTATTTGTCATCAAAGATTAAATGGCCACTACATCTCATCACCTAAAGGGGTTCCATATTTTTCCCTAACTAGACCTAATTCTCTTAGGCTTTAAAGTTAGGTTCGGATCTAATCAAAAGACCTCAAGAAGGAGGAGTCTTTTGTTTAACAAAAAAGTGGTATTCACATAGGAGAGGAGAGACAACTTGGACTAATTTCTTTATTGATTGTAAGTAGAACAAATATATGTTGTTTTTTCTATAAGAAGTTTATTTCCAGATCTGCTTTAGTGTATATTTCAGAATCTATAAGAAAAATTATGTTACAATTCTTTCCTGATTTCATTGCAGATTTTCAATTTCAGAATTTCCAAGTTTTTATCAATTTAGGAGAGTTCAGATTTCAGATCTACTTATCTTTATAACAATGGTATCAAAGCCACCGATCCTCCCAGCATATCCAGAAGGTATGATGAAGAACAGGGAAAGCAAGTTGGCGCATGCAAACTAATGGATGAGCCCATACATAACAGCATACGACCAATAAAGGAAACTTTAAGGAAGATGTCTCAAGTGATTCAAGAACCCATCACATTGCACAAACCTTCTTTGTATGAAGCTAAATCACATCAGTGTTCAACCTCACCTCCTTCATCTCCCCACCAAAACCTACAAAGGCCACTCCATGATCCATCTCCTATTACACATTGGAACCGACAATGGAGAGGAAGACTTCAATGGCAATCCCATCAAAAAGGCTTTGAACAGTTTATATGGCTAATTATGTAGATTTCTGCAATGTATAATTTCAATGCCTATAGGGCAATGAAAATCAATACTCAAAAATGAGACCATACCAGGACAGAATCACAACCTTGAATGCCAAAGGTCAATATTCCACATTATGATGGTATATGATGAAAATTCTTCAGGAACTATGGTTGCATGAATTGGAAGTGTATTTCCAAATGCACCCCATGAATGACATGGATAAAATTCAGTTTGCTTTGCTTCATCTTGAGGGACATGCAAATGAATGTTGGCATAATTGTGATATGCAACATGGTGATCATGATGAATTATTTACATGGCAAGAATTTATTAAGCTGATTACTGTTGTTTTCAGCAAAAAGATGGCTGATGAGAAACTTTTATAAGTTTGTAATCTATGTCAAAGATAACAAGAGTTCATGGATGAATATGGTACAATGTTCTGGAAACTATGCGTGCAAGTCTGAGGTATGTTCACCACCCATCGGGTGTACTTGTTTATTGATGGACAAAAGGAGGAACTGAGAGGTCACATGAAAGCTCTACAACTGACAGATCTCAATGAAGCCATCTCACAAGCACAAGCTTACGAAAAAACACTCAACATCAGGAGCAACAAGGAAGCCCTCTTTGCTGCTACAAAAGTACAAAATAGTCCTTCAACTGAAACCATATCAAAACGAGCTGAAATGTTCTACATACAGCAACCTTAACCCAAATAAGGCAGCTTGAGAATAGCTCCATAAGCAAGGAGGTTCTTTCTCATAACAGAAGCCATGGTCACAAGACCATAAATAGCTAGTAAAAGCCAGATTCAATTGATTGAGTGGTTGATGATTCCCCACATTTTGATAGTAAAAAAAGAATCAGTGGATGCCAATATAACATTATTGAAAGATGTACTCAAAAGGGACAATCCAACCAGCCCACAGCATCACAAGCTGCTATGAGAGCCATATTGCTAATTCCACCCTATCCAAACAAATGTTAAATTTTTTTATCAATTCTTGAAATACTCATAACTTCTTAGATTCAAAATCATATCCTGCTTTGGGTTTAGCAAGTACAGCATGTCTTCCCTTTGACATTAGTATCACTGATGGTTCCCAAATCTCATGTCATGCATGCATTAAAGGACTCAACCTTCACATGGGAACTTATTGTGTAGAATCTGATTCTTATATTGTGCCATTAGTGGTGCTGACATAATTTAGGAATCGTGCAGTTAAGACAGCATGGCAATATTAACATGAATTTTTAGGAGCTGTCTATGAAGTTTAAACAAGGCTCAACACAGCACCAAATTCATAGTTCAAACTTCTAAAAGCTAACCTGATTTCAGCGCAGAAAATGCAGAAAGAGATCAGAAAAAGGTCCATTAGTTATGTGCTCATTCCAACACATAAGTTGGGAACATTCAAATATAGAAGGCAGACTTGAAATAAGCCCAAATATTGCAAAGGGGAAAAAGAAAAATTTTGTTGGAAGAGACTAACGAAAGGACAGCTAAGAGAAGATATGGTAAGTATAGCTAAGAGACTAAAGCAAGTGCAGTTGAAAAATAAAGCAAGTGCAGTTGAAGAATAAAGCAAGTACAGCTGGAAAAATATAGCAAGTTCAGCAAAAGAATAAAGCAAGTGCAAGAAAGAAAATATAGCAAGTACTGCTGGAGGGATAAATCAAATGGGGGAACGACGCAAGAATAGAAAAAAAGTACTACCTCATGTATAAATGTGAAAGGCATCATGAACAACAAGACTTTTGCCAAATGAAAAATTGGTGTTTGCACAGAAGAGGAGAGAAGCATGTTTATCTTATTATATCGAGAGTGACTCACCTGCAAAAGTTTGTCATTTTGTTTGCTGATTGTAAGCAGAATAGGTTTCTATTGTTTTTTACCTATAAGAAGTTTATTTCCAGATCTGCTTTAGTGTATATTTCAGAACCTATAAGAAAAATTATGTTCCAATATTTTCCTGATTTCGGTCCAGATTTTAGATTGCAGATTTGTGAGTTTTTATCAGTTTAAGTTTGTTTAAATTGCAGGTCTGCTTAGGTTCATATCAGATAATGATCTAGTAAAGAATTTAACGCTCCAGTTTGTATCCATACCCCATTATTTCTACTCAGAATCCTGTTCAATATCTGCTTCTCATCCCATAGTTTCTGTATTTCGGGTTCACGTACTACTGAATTTGCTCTCAGGCTGAAGCTTGTCTGGGGGAGGTCCACAGTATTCTTATACTGATTATCATCTTGACTTTTTCCTGTAACCAACAATAACAAAGATTTGATTATCACAACTGCATGCAATAAAACTTGAAGCTGATAATTTTTTAATTGCAATAAATCACATATTGTAGTGCAATTTAACAAAGAATCGCAAATTACATTAAACGCATTGGTTTATGTCCTCTAAGTTATAGCCCAATGGGTTTGGGGCAGACAGTACAAAGCAAGGAATTTCACACTTTAAGCCAAGGTTCCAATCCCACAGGTAACTCTAACATTTTGCTCATGGGGTCAAAGTCCAACTGGGAAGAATATTTGGCTTGCAAAGAGCCTACCAGGATTGAATTCCCATGGGTACAGTGATAATATGGTATGTTGTATTACCACTATGTCGTTTGTTCAAAGAATGCAATGCACTCATGATATAATACAAGTAGACATGTTTCAATCCCATATAACTAATTTTAAACAAATGTCATGTAAGTTATAGCTAAATCAGTTTCCACATAGCATTAAGGTTAACAAGACATCTCAAATTCCCAAGAAAAGCATAAAGGATAGTGTTTCCACATGGACTACAAATACTGATTGTAGCTAAGTTTATATCTCGTCCATAACTGCGGGTTATTTCCCATCCGTTGATGCAGTTTAATTGGCCGATAATTGTTTAATCCAACTTTTGATGGATTAAGTAGTGATTACTCACTATGGAAGAAAACAAATTATTTTCTACATCATGTCTTGATAGCTATATTGCTTTTTGCAGATGATGATGTTCTTTCCCATACTCCTAAGGGCCTGCAAAGACAGTTGGATGTTGTTGCTCGCTTTTGTGACTTAAAATATCTGGCAGTCAATCTTAGCAAGGCTATCGTGATGATCTTCAACAAATCAAAGAGTACCCAATCTAAATTTCAGTCCTTCTATAAGCGAAAGTCGATTGAGATCACCATTGCTTACACCTACTTGAAGGTACAGTTTACAGGTCCTTCCCTTAATCTTCGACTACCTTCACAGTCATGCATTTGCAGAGATACGCATTTCTATCAGTCTTGGATCACCACTGTTTCCAGCAGCACTTCCAAGACATACCTACAAAGATACACCTCTTTGATTGCATCATCAAACCCACATTCCTTTATGATTTTGAGATTTAGAGTCCGAGTTTAGGGCGTATTGATTAGGTTCATATTGAGAGGGTTCAGGCTATTTAGTTTCAGCGATTTATTTGATATAAAAGAACAATTCCCCAATGTATTGTTCAGGCTGAGTTTCACACTCATCCTCTTCGCCTTGAGAGCATTTTAAGAATTTTCTTTTAGCTTCATCGCCTTAGATCCATGGATGACTGCACCCCAGGTCAAAAGAGATACCCATATTTAGCACTTTGCTCCTTAGAATACATTATCTCTAGGAGCTCTCTTGGTCATCATCATGGATGGTACTTAGAAGTTATTTCTCTTCTTCAGTCAATTGACATCTCCATAGATCAGTTATCTCTATTCAAATATTCTTTAAATACTCTCCCAACCTTCTTCCTAATAATAGGGGTAATTATTCTAGAAGTCAAAGATGATGTTTATCAACAATATATTCAGATCACTTCGGTTGCTACATCTCAACCTCTTAGTCTTAAGTTGGCCTTCTATATTAAACATTTCATAAGGATTGAGAATAGCATTATTACTCATCCTAATTATGTCCAATGACATTGGACACAGCCTTAGGATTCCTCTTGGTCAGCTCAGAGTATGTTCACATCAATTGCAGGTAGAGACGGACAACCATATACCTCGAGAGGGTAGGGTATGCCGTATTTGCTCTATTTGGGAGGTGGATATTGAAGAACATTTCATCTTCAATTGTCTTGTTTATTAGGAGAATCAAGAAAGGTACTATTGCTTATATAGATATTCACATGGATCGCTTGCCATTTTTTTCAGCTATCTTGACCAAAGATGCTTGGCTCTATACCTCAGGGAAGTTACCACTCTTCAGCATCAGTTATTACAAGGGAAATGGTCTATTACTCTACTAATCACCTCATTCTTTTACTCTATCTCCACAATCGAGAGTAATAATTTTAAGCTACAACTATCCAAAATGTTAATGACAAATTTGTGCACCCTTATCTACATACAAGAGTGGAAGCAGCTACCAAGGCTTCAGTTCTAGCTTTCTTCTTGCTTGCAACAGAGCAGGACTGCAATTCTTCAGCATCGGCATCGGATTTTTGGCCACCCCTCACATACTGAAGAGTTGTAGATAGACATAGCTTACCATTTCTTGTCCTCTTCTATTGGTTCCATGGTCATGGATGCAAGAAGAGTCTTAAGGGGTCAAACTCTATCTCCTCCCAGGATTATCCAACCAGGCCCTCTTAGTCCTAGCCATTCTCCTAGGAGCATCATTAGATCCTGTGTCAGCCCTTTGTGGATAGTTGGTAATGACGATGATTGTGTTTCTACTTTACATCCCACTATAGATTAATGTTGGTGCTTGGGTCCACTGGAGCTCCTTTCTATCTATTGCACCTCAACTTCTAGCTCTCTCTTAATCATTACTCTTAACATGTTAGGGTTTATTCATTTTGGGTAATCCTTGATGCTGTAATTTTATGCTATAAATTGTTCCACTTTAGAGTAGTTTAAACTAGATCCTTTAGTTTAACCTATTTTCGTAGTACTTTCTGGTTACTACAGTGCATTGTAATTTGTAACAGCTCTTTTCACCGAGTCCCATTGACCTCCTTTGTTCATTTGTGGACATTCATAAAAGTATCTAATCTTATCTAGTCAGTTGTTTACAAACCTTTTAGAGCCAATTTGTTGCAAAAATCAAGCCATTAGACAAAAGTCTCATGATGAAGCAAGAATTGAAATAAGCAAGAAATGTCCAAATATATATCATCACAATGAGCGGCTAATATTCCTATGTTGTTACTGGAATTCAATACTGAATGTTCAACTTTTGTTTTTGCTGAAGTAACATTTAGTGCTATGATTATTCTGCTAGAACCGCTGGTCATGAAATTGTGTTATATCCTCCTAATTATAGTTTTAAAGGCCAAAACATATGCAGATAAGATGAAGAAACAATCATAAAAGTTAGCAAGAATGCAAACCTCTTCAAGAGCTAAAAATATGTAAACATACAAGATCCAGCATATATCATGCGAAGAGACCTAGCTCCGGAGGCAGGCTATATTGTCATTAAATCTCCCATGAATACCTTGTTCAGTGATCCGGCCCAGCCATTTATATCCCCCACTATTTGATGACTAATTTAAACTAGAAATGAAATTGAATTTAGCATCCTGGAACTCTCACTTATAAGACCTTTTTCAACACCTTTGTTGATGACTCGGTACCATAGATCTCTGTTAACTTATGGAGGTAGTACCAAAACAGATCATGCATTCTTTTCTATTTGTGGACAAGGTATTAACAGTTAGTGTATAGGACCAGACGACTCCTGTAGAGCTTAGCTGCATCTATACCAGGCATAACTACACCAAGAAATAAGAAATTTGAAAGCAACTGCAGACCCAAAAGAAAGGACTGAACTTGCAAAGGTATCCAGAAACAAAGAAATTATTTCTGCAAAATATGTTTGTGTTATTATTCATAATATGTAAATATGTAAGGCTTGAAGATATAACCACTTTTAAACTACCAAGCAGGCCCCCTGTCAAATAAGCATCCCCTTTTAAGTTTTGCATCATAGCAGTTCCACACACCTAGGACAAGAACTCAACATTATAACAAAAAAATCCATTATATAACAAATAAAGATATGTTGTGCCCAAGAAAACAAGCAGCCCTACCCCCTGGAAAGCTTTGTCATCAAATCTAGATAAGACAAGATAAGATAAGATAATGCTTAATGTCCACAGATGGCCAAAGGAGGCCAATGGGACTAATTGAAAATAGCTGTTACAAATTACAATGCCTTGTAGTAACCACAAAACATTATGAAAACGGCTAAACTAGAGGACCCTACAATTGATATGCAGAAGAAATGTTGGCAGGAGGCTAAAATTACAATAAGCATAAATGTTGCAATATTCCTCCAATACGCCTAGTATAATAGCTCAAGATACAAAAATATTCCCCCCAATTTTCATCCTCACCATTAAACCTACCCTTTGGCCTCAAACATATTGCAACAATAAGTGTATGAAAATGGATATAGAGACTGCTCTCGCAAAAATAATGTTTGGTATGGTGCTGAAATCATGAAATTCTAATTGAAAAGCTACAAAAATCAAAAACCACTATTATGCAACCATAAGCATTCCAACTCAATTAAGCCCCACCCATTGCCGTATATTAATGACTTCAAAAGGGTGTTCAACCAGAAAAGATTTTCTTTTACTTTTCTAGATAAGTTGCCTCAAGCGCTTGTATATTTGGTGTCTGGATGCCCAAAATAGGACTGGTACTTCCATGAACCATGCCCAAAATAGGACTGGTACTTTCATTTGCATACCTTCTTGTACCCATGGTTATTACTCTCTGCAAAACTGTGATACCAAGACCTTCCAGAGGAGTATTAAAGAAAGTGACTACCAGATAGAAGGATGAGGATTGTCAGCCCAAGGGTTTGGACTTCTTTCACTTATTACATTTTGATATGACTTCTTCTTGCTCTTCTTCTCCATTAGGAGGTTGAAGGTTGTCTCTTGTATCAATTTTTTCTTCTGTTGTTACATCTTCTTCCACCTCCGAAGCTTATTCAAGTGTAACAGCTCATTTTTCCTTTCGTGACACTTCTTTGAGTTTGACAGCTTCCTCTACTACCTCTATATTTTTAGTTGTTGATCCTCTTGAATCATGAAAACCCACATTCGTTGGTACCAAAATCATGACACAACACAAGAAGCCTCCTATTCCACCTCTTGTAGAAGATGCATCTCTTTCTAGCATTCTAACATTTCCCTTAAAAGAGCAGGAGATTGTTATAAAGCGTCAGAATTAACAAAACCACCAATACAATTTACAGCCCCACTTTCAGCAAAATAAGTTTCCAATCAATTGGACTTTAGATGAAACCAACAGATTGAAAACCTATGAAGAATAAAAGAGTAGTTTTTGGCCCCACATTCCACGACATAAAATTCCAATCAAATGGACTTCAGATGAAACCAAATGGTAGAAACCTATAAAAAAAGAGACTTGCAACATTTTAACCTAAACAAACTTGCACCCGACTGGCATGACCCATACAAGCTTTGAACTCGGGATGATTGTATTGGGCACAAGAAAGACCATTGCTCAGACTAGAAATGATGAATGGAAAAACTAATTTTTGGCAAAAATTTTAATCATAATTATGCAAGCAAATAAAAGAATGGAGTATGAAATCAAGCAAGCCCAAGCATGCGCCTAACAACTAAACTTGTAAATGGAACCAAAAGCTTGAATTTTGCCTTTATTGCCTTCAGCTGGATATGCTATGCTTGCTGCAAGGCGCTGGCTAGGACAACTAAGGCCTTGGGGACCAACAGGTGAAAATAGCAACTTAGACTTATATGGTTCTGCTTGTTTTTGTGAGACAGCAGCACCAATTTTCGATCCCAAAAGCCATGTTCACCTTCAATTTCACCTTCAAACTTGACTAGGCCTATCACATTTTGAGTATTCAATTCAAACTTTATTTGCTTAGTAAGACTATGGGAGGGTTCATTGCTTTTTGGGAGCTTTAAAGGTGGTTATGGAGTTTGGTTACCCTACCCCAACCACCTTTTTACCCTTTTGAAACCTTTTTAAGTGACATTCATTCTTTTCCTTTAATTAGCCCTACAACTTGGGTATATTCCATTTCTAAATCTGCAATACTTTTATTGCATGGAGGTTCCTCATAGCTCTCATGGCAACTTGGCTATGCAGGCTTCCTTTAAAATCTCCTTGAGGAAGAAACTTATATCCAATTCTTAGAGTTTGGTAATATTCTCACCTTATACAACTTCAAATTGGACCCATTAATCAATACCTTACATTGTGTGCCGCTAGAATTTTCTAGTTGGACTGAATCATCATCCAAGACTTAATGAATTTTTAAGGGACAAAGCAACAACTTTTTTAGTTCACCCGACCTGATCTCCCATCTTTCATTAAATGTTGATACTAATGACTCAAGGAGTCAGGTATAAAATTCATCTTCTAAAATGCCTATCAGTGCAATACCTATGCCACCTCTATATAATCTATGTCATCCATTCTATAGAGATTGACCTCACATCAAGCTTGTTCAAATTAAGCAATCTTCGTTTCAAGATTTCATGACCTCCCAAGTTCTTTTCCATGGCTGTTCTCAGACTTAGCACTAGAAACTCCATTGGTTACAACAGCCTTCTGGCCACAGACTGAAATGAAGTGTGCCTAGTAATCACCCTGTGGAATGTCCTGTAAGCCCATAATAGTATTGCCAACTGCTCCTCCCCATTTGTGCTTGCAGTTCTGCAAGATTTCTGGATCACAGATGTAATAATTTTATTCAACGACTTGATCTGTCATTTGCTTGTCAGATAATAAAATTGGGAAATAAAGAAAATATCTTATGGTCTCTTTCATCAACTGGCCATTTGCATCAATAGTGATGTGCTCCAGTATTCCATAATTTGTGTCAATCTAATTACAGAGAAACTTGATAGTGCATCTGCCAAAGATATCAAAAAATGTCCATGGTTTGGCCCACTTAGTCAAACTCTATTATTAAGTTCTATTTAGTCATGCACTTGTGGAGTTCACTTGGATTCTTGGAAGGGCCAATAAAATCTAATGCCTTCTTTCAAACTATTCATGTGCTTGCAACTAAAAAAAAGAGGCATGAAGTCCTTCTTCAATGGTTTCCATGTTCTCTCACAAGTATCACAAGGTTGCACCCACTTTTTGGCATCCTTCAAAAATGTAAGCTCCCAGCTTCAGCCAACAACACAAGAAGCAAAATTTGAGGTGTGAAGCTTCCTTCTGCTGTATGTGATGATTGTAGATTTATATTTGAAATGTATTTAGATATGTGAATCATAGGACATGTATGTGGGGTCATAATGCCATGGAAATCACAGCGAATCTTCTCATAGAGGCCACAAAGGTGGAGCCACAGTGAATTCTTTAAATACAAAAAAATAATGAGGGAGTTACAAAGCATCTTGTCATAATGAAGGACATACATGCATCCACTACCTCTTCTGGAAAAGAAATAATTTATAAAAAGGCTATAAGGCTTAGAAGAAAGGGCCATCTCTTGGAAAATTTGTTCTACAGGTAGTCTATGACAGACTGATTTGATTAGCCAAGTGCAGCACCTATACTGCTCTTGGAGACTTTAGGCCTGAGTTGGCACCCATAGCTTCCCAAAAAAGTGTCTTTATTTTATGTACTGTATGGAAATGCATTTTGCAATGCAATAAAGTTGTATTTAATTTCAAATGTAAGTTTACCTCAGATTTCAGATCTCAACTTAGTCCAGTTTTCAGATTACAGTTTAAATTTTGATTTATTTGATTTGTTGTCCAATGCTATAGATCCATTTACAGAAACTTAAGATTTCCATCTTAAAAAACAAGTTATTTGAACTTTAGTTCAGTTTTCAGCTCCTTCATTCAGTCATATCAGCAGAGACATAATGATAGTACAAGAAATTTGAATTTGATTGTTTACACTTCAGAATTTCAAATTTCAAGTGGCAAATTTCTATATATAACAGCAGAATACCCACAAGTTTCCAGACTGTGAACATGACATTGTATAAACGTATCAAACATCGTCACACTGATTTTGATGATGGTACATTATCGTCCTTTTCTTCAACTTCTATCTGTACATGGTTTTGCAGATCAACCCCCAACATGTGTTTGTAAGTCAATTGTTAACTTATTGTCGACACTGTTTTTAATCCTTTCTGGAGTGTGGTACACAATCCCTGGGCAAAGTGTTGCAATTTCAATTCATCCACTAATGGTTTCTTCAGCATTTACATTAAGTTCACAATTCCCCATTTAAAATCCTTCAGTGATACTCCTTTTGTTGCATAATGCTGGCTAATTCATTAACGATCTACACATCAGTATGCCATTTCTTAAATTCTTTTAATTCCTTTCATGTTTTTCTTTTATCACCATCAAGATTGTCAAATCACACAACCACATATCCCTCCAAACTACAGGTGAAGAATCATACACATGCTTATCATCCATCATATATTAGCTTTGCAATAATATTGCCAAATAAGAACATATATAATGGGACTTGCATTTCTATTGCGCTGAATTTCCTTGGTTTAAGAATAAGAAAATGTTTATGTTCCATTGTTTGCCTTTTTATCTGCTCACTCATTAAAGTATCAGGTCACCTTTGCATCAGTTCTACAAGCACAAGATAAACTTTCTTCTCCCTATATATATGACCAATCAGCATCTTCTCTCCTCCAGCTGCTGAACTTGTTTTATACCTTGCAAATTGCCCTCCTTCTCCCACTGCTCACTGTCCCAGACTACCACAGTGTCTGCTACTGTAATTGAAGCAAAGATCAAAAAACTGAAAAAAAACATCTTTTTTCAGTATTTGGGAACCGTAAAAGGATCAATACACCCAAATTTAATAACACTAATCAACCAAAGAGACGACTTAAAACAAATATGGATGCACTTTGAGCTCCTGCCTTATTGTATATACAAATTTCATTCACAGAATTTCCTACAACAGAGAATCCTGAAATTGAATGTAATTATTAGCAAATGCCAGATAAGATGCCCTGTGTGAATGAAGGTCGAAATTTTTTACCTAATCGTGTATCTAACATGTTCATGAATCTCTTCCAATATATTAACAGAATTTTCTACCAAAAAAATATTGAAATTGATTGCAAATTTTCAACAAATGCAAGATAAGATGCCCTAGGTGGAGCAAGGTTCAACTTAATTCATTAACTGGGTATATATCATGTTTATGAATCTCTTATTTTACACATTCAAATGATTGTAGTGTACTGCTAGACTTCAGATATTTGCTTGATTAAATGGGTATCTAGCACATTGGTAAGGCATCCAAAGAATGTAGTGCAATGCTCATGGAGCATATTAGCTTGTGTCAAAGTTCAGGTCTTTACCTGATTAACTGGGCATCTAGCATGGTTATAAATATCCTTCTTACGCATCCAAAGGATCGTGGTGTAATCCTAATTGGACCATCCCAAGTTCAAATCTTTATTTGATTAATTGGGTGTCTAGCCTGTTAACAAAACTCTTTTTCAGGCATCGAAAGGATTGTTATTTAGTGCTAAAGGGGTGCATTAAGTGCTACCTCAAGTTGACACCAACGTTGTAATTTAAATATTTAACTCTGTGTGCAGCAATAAAGCAGAAATGTCCTTAGTGCAAATTACCCATTTAATTAAACCATAAAAAATAAAATTACTTGTTTAATTTAAAAAAAATTATTCATTTATCAAATAGCATGAGCTCAAATGATCAAAGGCATGGGCTCCCAGTGTGAAGACCATGTTCAAATCTTGGCAGATGATAGATATGAATTGTCAGCTATAATACCATAGTGTGGTTTGTTGAAAAAAGGTAATGAGTGAGTCATGAAGTAATATGGGTGGTACTATCTCAATTCCATATACCCAATAAAAAAAATGCTTATTGGATATCAAATGGAATGAGCTCAAGTGGTTAAAAATGTGGGCTTCCAAGCCAGGCACTATAAGTAATACTACTATGTGGATCGTGGAAATATGGTCATAATGGTCATGATGTAATATGAGTCGGACAGTTTCAATTGCCTATAGAGATTGGAATAGAAGGTCTTTAACGTCCATGTGGCCAAAAGTAGCATATGGGACAGTGACATTACAAATAACCATGACTGCCGACCACAAAATCTGACCCAATCATTTTTTTTTTTCTACCTACAATGTTGATCTTTTGCTACTGATTTAATGATGAATTTTTTCCTCTACTTTCTCCTCTTCAAACAAAACAAATCTCGCATCAATTAAAAAGTATGCATTTAATGTCCAAGGCATGGAACAACTAGTAAATGGGATGTATGAGCTCAACTCGAGTATAAATCCCTACATTAGATGGACTACAGTTTGTTATAATAGTGCAATAATAAGTCTGTTGAAATACCATAATGTAAAAAGGATGGACCTGTTTTAACTTTATATACTCAATTTATAATAGTTTTAAAAAGTATATTATATGTTTCCTTTCAGTTTTTTAAACAACTGAACTGTAACCATTAATTTTCATGCCAGTAACTTCCCATAAATGATCAGAGTTAGTTGCAAGAAATGGCCAGGATTACTGAAATCATGTCTTTTAACTGTACTCTAAACCGAAAGTTTAAATTTAATGGTAAACCTTAAAATTTAATTAAATGCCAAAAACTTTATTATTTAATCAAATGTGAAAAACCTTATTATTTAATCAAATGGAGGGAGTTCACTTGGTTTAAATACATCAGTTTTCAAAACAGAAATCCAGATTCAAATTTACTTGGTTACTTGGTTAAATACATTACTTGGATTCAAATTTAAATGCTTATTGCCAAAATGTTATTGTAATAACATTGATATATAATACTAATTAGTCTCAAACCTATTTCAATCTCATATTTGAAAAAAATAAAAAATAAAAATGTGGCAAGATAAATTCATTAACACACCAATCATTACCTGACATAGCTCTGACACTGACGTTGACTTGCAGATTGGGTGCGCCATGTCTGGTCTTCCATGACCTCAAACTGAAGCTGCAACTCCTTGCCGATTTCACTTGCACTGCCATTGGCATGGGCATGGCCATGGGGCGTATCAGCATAGCCCAATGGACTTGCTCTGAGCATGCCAATCTTAATCTGAATCCCCCTGAAGCCATGATTTGATTTTGTCAATTCAAAATTATTAAGAAAAATAATAACCACTGATTATTATTTGGTTCAAGTCGTCAGGTTGGGGAATTCTGAAATAACCGCTTTAAGTGCCATTTATCCAAACTTCCACATGTAAGGCCTTTTGGTTCACAAGTTTTCATTGGGTTTAGGGGGGACTAGTTGAATAAGTAGTCATGGGAAAACATAGTTTTGGGTCACATGGTACTGGGGATAAACATAGAGTTGCAGTGCCATTTATCCAAACTTCCACATGTAAGGGCTTTGGTTCACAAGTTTTAATTGGGTTTAGGAAGGACTAGTTGAATAAGTAGTCATGGGAAAACATTTCCTTTATCTATTTCTGTGTCGAAACATTCGGTAGATTGAATTCTTTTAGGTTGGAATAGGTTTTAATTCAGTGTTGAGGAATTGAAAGGTAGGTGGCGTTCAAAACGCTTTGACACCAAAGAAAAACTAATGATCATGAGCTTTTGACGGAGTGTTAGATGGACAGCGTTTTCTTTAAAGAAGTTAAAGATATGAGTCGATGGAGTGTTGAGTAAATGGTATTTTTTTAAAAGAGATTAAAGATATAAGGTTTTTTATATTTTTTTTTTGTTTTTATATATTTGTATAATATATTTAAAATATAAAATGAAAGGTTAAATATAAATGGATAGTTTTAATATTTTAATTAATTATATAAGATTGAAATGGGTTTTATTTTTATTATATTATGATTATTTAATGGTATTATAATAATTAGGTAACATTAAACTTAAATTTGGTGAAAAGATTATTGAGCTCTGGCGTTTTGGCGGGAATCCTTCTGCACTGTCGACGGCCGTGGCTCTAGGGTTTCAGGTCGGAATCCTCCTCCAGCGTGTTTGGGGTCTGCTGCAGGCCTCTGGTCTAGGATCTTTCGGTGTCCCGGGAGGGCCCAATGGGGTCTCTTCCTGGTTCTCGCGAGGGAAAAAAGACATCTTATGCGGAGATTCTTCGAGAAAATCCTGCGTCTTCCTCTGCTGAAGCTCAACGCAGTGCCTTCCATCTGCTAGCCAAGAATGCGGGCAAGGGCTCTCCTGGGCACAGAATCAATGGTTGTCTCTCGCAATCTGCATCAAGACCGAAAATAGTCATCGAACCAGAGTTGGTTGAAGACACGATAAACTACCGGACCACTCATGATCTGATTTGCAAGTTCATGGGCATTCGACCCACCCTGCACTTTTTGCATTCCTGGGTGAGACAAAACTGGGAGCCAATCGGTGAGTACTCCTTATGGCCCATTAGCAATGGGTATTTCATTATTAGTTTTTCTTCCCTAATGGATAGAAACAGAGCATTTGAATCAGAGAAGAGGAGCCATGGTCCGGCAGGGTTATTTGTCCAGCCGTGGAGAGCGGGTTTCGACCCTCGCATTGAACCCACGAGCTGTCCCGGTTTGGATCCAGCTGTATGCTCTCCCGATGGAGTTTTGGGGTGAGCGGATTCTTGAATTGATAGGCAACTCTCTAGGTAGATTTTTGGGAGTTTCTAAGGATACCATTGAAGGAAATACTGCCGTTTATGCAAGAATATGTGTAGAATTGGATATTAGTCAACCGCTACCAGCTGAGATGGAATTGGAGCTAGCAGGACAATCTTGGGTACAACAGTTAGACTATGAAGCCCTACCTTTTCGTTGTAGAGTCTGTCATTTGCATGGCCATTTGGCAAGGTTCTGTCCAAATATCTTGAACACCAATGCGGATGCTACACAGGGAATGTCAAATCGCTCCCGAGGAGGTAAGTCCACTTCGGCCAAGGAACCACCTGTCATTCCCACTGGGTCTGAGGGCCAGAATGATGGCTTTGAACAACAGAAGAGGAGAAGAAACAAAAAGAGAAATGGTAAGGAGCAAGCTCTCCCCAAGCCAACAAATCGGTATGAAATCTTCAAATCTCTTGTGGATCAAGAAGACCAACCTATGGAAGGTGCAGATGGGATCCTTGAGGATAATATTATCCTTACTCATGCTCCTCCCTCCTCAACCCCTGTCCTTGAACAGGTGATTGACTCCTCTGAGACTTTGCACCATGAAAACCTTGGGACTCTGGTTATCCACTCCCCAGCCCAGCCCGTTATTAAAGATGTTTCCATGGGAATTGCAGAAAAGCTCAGAGAAAGACCAGCTCTTGGAATTTCCCAGGTGGAGAAGAGGTCGAAAAACAGTAATTCCCAAGGGGTGGGCAGGGAAATCCAATAAGGATCTAATTGCGGTGCAAGGGGATAAGCTAATCAATGGAGGATTGGCAAGAACAATTGATTCGTATTGCTCCCAAGGTTTCCAATGATTATACAATCTTGGAATGTGAGGGGTTTAAACAGTAGAACCCATCAATCTGTTGTTCAAAGACTTTTAGAAAGAAGTAAAACAGGACTTTTCGCTCATTCGAGAAACAAAAATGTCTCTAGACCTCATGAGTAAAATTGTCAGCCGAATCTGGAGGGGTGCTGGCCATATGGCGATGCTTGCTCTTGGTGCCTCGGGAGGGATTGCTACTCTTTGGAATCCTTTGGCGTGGATAGCAGTAGATCATATAGCCTGGAGAGGGGTCCTAACATCTCTTTTCAAGAATATAGTTACAGCTGAACAAGTCTTAATTACAAATTTCTATGGGGCTCAGAATACCGAAGGTCAGCGGTTTCAATGGAAAGCTGTTCAAAACATGAGGTCCTCCCGGGAAGATCTTGATTGGATTTTAGCTGGGGACTTCAATGCTAAATTATCCGCTAGAGATCAGGAAGGTGGCATCCCTGTTCTGGATACAGGGGATAGGCTGTTTATTGCCCACGTCCAGGCCTTTAACCTTGTTGACATCAAAGGCCCTGGTACAAACTTTACCTGGACTAATAAGAGAAGAGAGCCATACAGTAGGAGGGTTAAGCTTGACAGGTTTTTGGTCTCGGAGGAAGCTTATGTTAGATGGAATATCAAATTCCAGGATCTTGGAGGGCCCAGTTTCTGATCACTCTCCCATTTTCTTGGAGGGAGGGACTATGTCAGGAAAGTATTACAAACCTTTTAAATTTGAAAATTTTTGGTTGCAAAAAGAGGACCTACGAAGGAAAATTCCACGGTGGTGGGAAGAAGGCCGTCCCCCTTTTGGAACAGCTATGTTCAAAATTCACAAACAGACTTCTCTATGTTAAGAGTAAAGCTGAAGCAGTGGAAGCAAACTAACAAATCTGATTTCCGGCTCCAACGGGCCCCCTTGCTTGGACGGATGGAATGAGGTGCAAAAACAATTCGAGAGAAGGAATTATTTACGAGCATCTTAAATTTGAGGATGACGCCTTACGCAAAGCGATTGAGGACATTGATAATCAAGAAGAGATCTCTTGGAGACAGAGAGCTAGAAATACTTGGCTATTAGAAGGAGACGAAATACTAAATTTTTCCATCGCTCTGCCTGTGCTAGAAGGCAATTGAATAACATGGAGTTCCTCCAAGATGAGTTTGGAAACTCTTTTGACACTCTTCTTGATATGCATTCCCTATCTATGGAGTACTTCTCAAACCTCTTCAAGGAAAGTATGCAGCATGATGTGGAAGCTCAAAATGTAGTCATTGAGGGAATTCCCTCTATTATTTCTCATGAAGAGAATCAATCCCTTCTTAAGCCCATTGATCATGATGAACTCAAGAAGGTGGTCTTTGGGATGTGCACAGGTAAGTCGCCTGGTCCGGACGGTTTCCCTATTGAGTTCTTTCAGGCCTTCTGGGACATCTTGGAGGAGGACGTGTTGGCTGTCATTGAGGAATCCCGAATTAACAAAAGAATGCTCAAGGCTCTAAATCACACCTTTATCACTTTAATTCCGAAAGGAGAGGGGGGGCTCACATTTCTGATTTCAGACCTATTGCTTTATGTAATGTGATCTACAAAATTATTTCTAAACTTATGGCTGAAAGACTAAAACCCCTTCTTCAAAATTTAATTTCCCCTGAGCAAGGGGGTTTTGTTGAAGGAAGACAGATCTTGGATGGAGTGATCTTGGCTCAGGAGGCTATCCATTCTATGCATAATTCGGGTAACAAGGGAATGTTCATCAAATTGGATATGTCTAAGGCTTATGACGAGTAGAGTGGGGTTTCTTGGTCAAGATGTTGGCAGCCTTTGGTTTTTCTCGGGACTGGATTGTCTGGGTCATGAGTTGTATCTCTACGCCTTCATACTCTGTTTTAATTAAGGGGCTTCCCTCGCCACCTTTTGGAGCCTCTCGGGGTCTCCGTCAAGGAGATCCCTGCTCTCCTTATCTCTTTCTTATCTTGGTTGAAGGTCTAGGCAGACTCCTCCTGAGAAGAAGACGTCAAGGACAGATTACAGGAATTAAAATCGGAGCCGAAGTTTTGACTCATTTACAGTTTGTGGATGATACGGCCCTGGTGGGGGTTGCCAGCCTCAGAGAAGCAAGAGGAATCAAAGATATTCTTAACGTCTACCTTCGGGCTTCTAATCAAGCCATCAATGATTCAAAATCAAAAGTGGTCTTCTTCAACCTTGATCAAAGGTCGCAAGAGAGAGTTATGGAGATTCTGGGTTTCACTCGGACCTCCCTTCCTGTTGTTTATTTGGGGGTTCCTCTGCATTTCAAAAAACTGACAGCTGATTTTTGGAAGGACTTGCTAGATGGCATCAAAGAGAGAATGAATCATTGGTCTCATAGATGGTTAAGCTATGGGGGCCGACTAACTTTTCTGAAGTATGTTATTCAGGCTATGCCTATTTACAAATTCTCAATTCTGGCCGCCCCTCCCTCAATCTGGAAAGAGTTGGACAAAGCGGCTAGAAGTTTTCTTTGGGAAGGTGCCAATGGAGAGAGGAAATGGGCCTTGGTTGGTTGGGATAAGGTCACCCAGCCCAAGGAAAAAGGTGGGCTGGGATTGAGAAGTTCCAAGTTTAACAATCGGGCCCTGGCTGGGAAACTGTATTGGAGGTGGATTTCCCAGCCTTCGTCCCTCTGCAGCAGAATCCTTTCTAGCAAATACTTAGGTCTTGTTCCTCCCAACGACTTGGGCCGCTATCCTCTGGAAGGCAATGGTTCTCTTGTGTGGCAGGCGCTCAAGCTTGGATCTTGCATTATCAAAGATCAATTGTTCTGGAAAGTTGGGAGAGGGGAGAAGGCCCGGTTATGGACTGACTCTTGGGATCAGCATCCTCCTATTCTTGCAGTGTTTCCTGATCTGCTTCCGCTAAAAACAGCTCTTGAAGACAAAGGTTGGATTCATATTCAGACCTACTTCACTACCAGCCATTTGGGGGAGTATAAGGTTAAAAAATTTAAGCGGCTGGGTGAATGGCCTATTCCAATCCCTCCGGAGCAGGCCCCAACTCTGGAAAAACTTTTGGCTGAAAGGTTTCTATCTGGGAGAGATGAGGAGGATGAGCTTGCTTGGGGCTTCGGGAACCTTGGGGTTTATTCTGTGAAGGAGGGCTATGCTTCGATCCTACCTGAGCCCCCCCCACACTCTTTTCCTGTTCATGAATGGAGGAAGATTTGGCATCCCAAGGGCTGGCCGAAAGTGAACTTCTTTGCTTGGCAACTGATGCATAATGGTATCTTGACCTTTGACAACCTTAGAATTAGAGGCATCATTGGTCCTTCCCAGTGTGTTTTATGTTATAGGAATGAGAAAACTGTGAACCATCTTCTGTTTGATTGCTCTTTCACACGGCAGATTTGGCACCGTTGGTTTTCCCACTTTAAACTTCAGATGCTTGGAGATTTGTCCCGGACCAATTTATGGGAAAGCTGGAAGAGAGGTAGATTTATTTCTAAAGCTCTTCGTACTGGTTGGGAGCTCGGTTTCCTTTTTATTTGGTGGCAGGTTTGGTTGGAAAGAAATGCTCGTATTTTTCGTGAAACCTTCTCTTCGGTGGAGGGGATTTGGCAGGTCATCTGGAGCAAAGTTGTGGAAACCGTTGCCATCTATCTTTGAGAAGGAAAACCAATCAGTTTCTAAGCCTTTGAGTGGGAGAGGTGCTGATCTTGAGAGACAGGTAAGAAGTTGTTGGAAACCTCCCCCGAAAGGTGGGTCAAAATCAATACTGATGGAGCTGCTAAAGGTAATCCGGGCAATGCTGGCAGTGGTGTTATTTGCCGCGATCATCTTTGGGACTTGTGCTATATTGGGAATTGCAAGGTCTGGGATATGCCACAAACAATGAAGTTGAGGCCTTTGCTATTAAATCTGCTTCCATCTGGGTCGTCAAGCATGGTCACAGAAAGATAATCATTGAGTCTGATTCCCAAATCTTGGTTGGTGCTCTTGATTGCCTAAGGAACTTTGCCTTAAAAGCTTGGAGGCTCCGGATTTTGGTTGCCCAAATTCTAGAGCTTTGGAAGGAAATTGAGGATGTGATTCCTGTTTATGCTAGTAGATCTCTCAATAAAGCGGCCGATTTCCTTGCTAAGTTGGGTGCTGAGAGAGAGGTTGGGATTCATCTACATAGCAATTTGTCTATGGAGAATGCCGAGATCAGACAAGGCCTTGAAAAATTTCTGAAATAATGTGCAAATTTTTTTTTGCTAAGGGTCCTTTCTGTCGCGATTTCGCGACATGTTGTCCTGTCGCGGCCGTTTGCTGGTTACTGTCGCGATATCGCGACAGGTTGAGCCTCTGCAGTCTCCGATTGGTTTTTGTCGCGATATCGCGACATGTCGCGTTATCGCGGGTCGCGATTCCGCGACATGTTGCGATATCGCGACATGTCGCGTTATCGCGTGACGCGATCCCGCGTCTTGTCGCGATATCGCGACATGTCGCATTTTCGCGCCTCGCGATTCCGCGACACGTTGCGATATCGCGACAGGTCCCGCTTTCCAGGTTCGATTGGTGTTTTTACCGTGCTCTCATTCCCTTCTTGAAGTTGAATAGCAATGTAAATATTTCGTCGTGTTTTCGCGACAAGTTTGAGTTTTGGAAGCTGCATGGTTTTTCTGTCGCGATTTCGCTACACTTTTGGCACCTAGACGGCTGGGTGGTCTCTGGCGTATTTCTTGCGCGATTTCGTGGCATGTTTGGCTCCTTTGCGACTGGGTGGTTTTCCGTCGCGATATCGCGACCTTCATGAGGCTTGATTGTTGTTTTCTGTTTCTGTCGCGCTGTCGCGACGCTTTCTGCGGGTGGCTGTCGAGGGCCCTTCCTGTCGCGATTTCGCGACATGTCGCGATTTCGTGACATGTCGCGTTATCGCGCCTGTTGGTGCCAAAGTGGCCGTGACGGGTTTTCCTGTCGCGATTTCGTGACATGTCGCGTTTTCGCGACTTGTTGTTGTTTCGTGCCTTCCGTTCTCTGTGCCTTGCGGTTCCTAGCTTTGCCTTTGTGCGCCTTCCTTGCTGTTTTGCTTGTGGTTCTGGCTCGGGATGTGTTCTCTCCCGCTTGTATCTGGTTCTTGTTTTAATACAAGTTTTCATTTTTTCAAAAAAAAAAAACATTAAACTTAAATTTTTAATATAGAAATTAAGAAATTTAAGTACTTGGACTCATGTTATTCGATTTTTAATTAATAGTTTTTGAAATTTAATATAAATAATTATAATACATAAGTTAAAATTGAGGGTTGCCCCCTAAGGGGCTTAGCAAATGGTTTGGTGCTTTAACGATCAACAAGGTTGGAGGTTAAAGGAATGTAGAAGGTTGGAGGTTGAAAGAGTGTGGAAGAATGAAATTATAAGTTATCTTTGGAGTGTCAAGGCTAAAGGAGCATGGAAGGTTGGGTTGGTTGAAGGAGCATGGAAGGCTAGGTTAGTTGAAGGAGCTATAGTGAAAGGTTGGGATGTTGGGTGGAAGGTTGGGATGGTTGAAGGAATGTGGAAGGCTGATAAGGTTAAAGGAGCATGGAAGGCTTGGGTTGGTTGAAGGAGCTACAACGAAAGCTAGGATGTTGAGTGGAAGGTTGGGAAGGTTGAAGGAGCATGGAAGGTTGCTTACAATGAGAAAAATGAAATTGCAAAGTGCGAAGGATTAGGGTTTTTTCTTGAAAAATATTTCATCTTTTAGGAGCCATATCTTTGCGAAGATTTATTTGATTCAATTGATTCTTAGACCAACTTGTGCAGAATTTGGATAGCTTGAAAATGAGTGGTCATATGCAAAAATCCAAGTAACATTGAAGGAGATACGACTCTATGAAGTCAACCATTCAAAACAAGGGTAGTGACAATTTTTCAAGTCGCGAAAAATGAAATTGCAAAGTGCGAAGGATTAGGGTTTTTTCCTGAAAACATATCATCTTTTAGGAGTCATATCTTCGTGAAGAGTTATCCGATTTCGCTGATTCTTTGATCAAATTGTGCAGAATTTGAATAACTTTAAAATGAGTGGTCATATGCAAAAATCTGAGCAATATTAAGGAAGATAAGACAGTATGAAGTCAACCATTCAAAACAAGGGTAGTGACAATTTTTCAAGTCACAAAAAATGAAATTGCAAATATTTGCCAACTAGGGTTCAAACAATGGGAAGAGCAATGAAGGGCTATGACTTCAGTGAGGAAGGAAACTAGCAATTCAGATTTGGTAAAGCGGACTATGATAGTGCAATGTTTTGGAAATATTACTCTACTAAGATGCAAGGCATAGATAGTAGAGGTGAAGTTTTGGCATTGTGAAGGTTGTTATAGAAAAATGTCAAGAAAGATGCTAAATTCTGGAGTAATTGTATTCATATAGAAATTTGAAAAGATCTAGAAAATAAAAATCAAGAATTTAGATATTTTTATGTAAAATGATGTAGGTTTCTAACTATAGCATCTCAATTGAGATGAGAAGTGTATCTATTTGTAAACTCTCAAGCTCTAAAGAAAATATATGTGATTTTTCAAGGGTGGGGGACCTGAGTACAACCTCTTATTATCCAGCCAAAAAATTATAAATAATAATAATATTATAATTTTTATAAGGAATGTTATGAATAAGGATGAATCAAGAGAGTAGAGGTGTAAGCAAGAAGTAGGAAGCAAAAGCAAAGTGTGAGCAAGGAGCAAGTGCCAACTTTTCTTGTTCAACATCTTAGAAGAATTTTAAAAATTAAAGGATGTGTGAAGAAAAAATAGTTAACATAGCATGGAAGTTATTTTTAAAAGTCCTTATGGGAAGTAAGGATGTTCTAGTTGGAAGTATCAATGCCCTAGTTAGTTAGCAACAAGAGAAAGAGTGAATTTATGGCAAACCCTATCCAAGTAATAGATACTACACCAAAAGTGATTATAAAGGATAAGACGGTCAGGCATGATATAATGGTTCTGAAAAGTAGAGTATTAATATATAAGTTCCATGGATATTGGTCTAGTTTTTCTAAGATTCAAAATTGTATCAAGTGGAAGTGGGAATTGAATTCAAATTACTCCATGACTTTTCTTCCTAAAGGATTTTTCCTTGTTATCTTTTCTCGTTCAAAAATAAGGAATAAAATAATGGTGGTACTTGGTTTAGGGGTAAAGATGCATCATATTTAAGACCAAGGAGTAAGAAATTTTCTATGGAGATAAGTATTATTAAAAGGCTACTTATGTGGACTAGGTTTTTTGGACTTCAACTCATCAATAAGGAGGTTTAGAAGAATATTAACAATACTCTAGGCAAGTTCGTCCAAGAGGGAGAAACTACTAAGGAGAGATGGCATATTGTATACTCTCGAATATGTGTTACCATGGATATTTCAAAACCTTTACCACCCCTCATTATTAAATTTGAATCTAGAATATGGGATCAGCAAGTGGATTATGAAAATATTGCATTCTAATGTTATAGTTGTCATGAGATCAATCACATGGAAAGAGATTTCAAAGTGAAAATGATGAAGAAAGGGAAAACTCTGGGCATCAGGAAAGCTTCAATATATCAGAAGAGAAGTTTGGTAAAATCAAGGATTTTTCACTCTTGAGAAAGTGGCAAGAAAAAACTCTTTGCATCATCACATGGCAAAGGCCATAATAGTTCACTTGAATCAACAATTAGAAGAAAAAATGACACAAGATCTAAGAAGTACATTATCCAAGTTCAAATACAAAAAGAGTTAAAGGTGTGAAGGAAGATAGGGAGGCAATTTTTAAAGCAACAAAAGATGAGGAAGCAAGATTTAAAGCAAATAAGGTGAAGGAGATCAAGGTTAATCTAGGTCAATCATCTTCATTTTTCTCAAGTAGCATAAAGTCTTCTCCTTGAAATGAAAATGAAAGTAATATATAGTGTATTCGTTACACATCAGGGTCTCAAGAGCAACATAATAAAGAAATGCATATGGAGGATACCTAGGGAGATTTATGGTTTCTAAGGTAGCATAAGAAAGTAATGACTATGGAGGATCATTTTTGCACTTAAAGCATGTACAAAGAGAAAGAAACTCAAAGGGATATCAATTTAGAAGATGGGTGATTGGCTAGTAGTTTCTTCTATGGGAGCTTCAAGAAATATTGTAACAATATGGAACAAACACAAATAGGATAGTCAAATGTTAGAAGCAAAAGTAATTGTGTTGCTGGACTATTTTGCAAAAAAAAGGAAAACATCAAAGTTGGTATTATAAATTTAAATGCTCCAACTATAGTTACTCCTCATGAAAGATGTTGGAAGGACCTTAGCATATTTTTATCAAACATAATGATGATTCATAATTGTGATCTATGGATTCTTGGGGATGACTTCAACATAGTTTTATGTCCTCTAGAAAATAAGGATGGTACTCTAGGATGGTCTAAATCAACACAAGTTTTTGCTTCATTAATCAATTCAAATAGCCTTTCGGATCTTAATCCTTCAATATACATGGGATGATAGACTCATTGGGCAAACTCATACAATAGAAAGATTTGATATATTCTTGTCATCCAACACATGGTTACAAATACAGTATACAATCTCTTCAAATATTTTATTGCAAGTTGGATCAGATCACAAACCCATTTTAACTTATGATTTACCCATAATGTCATCCAAATCCATTTCACTTCCAGTCTATGTGACTCAAAGACCTTGATTTCTTTTATATGGTTGTATTATGATGGCATGAAGCAAATTTTGGAGGATTATGCATGTACAAATTTGTTCAAAAGATAAAATCTTTAAAGGATCAAATGAAGATTTGGAATGCCAAGTCTATTGGCAACATTTTTAAAGAAAAAAATAAATTAAATCCAAGCTCAAAAATTTACAAGAGATAGTAGAAATCAATAAAATGGATCAAAGATTCTTATGTAAAAAAAAAAACTTTCTAATTATCATAATGCATTAAAATTGAGAATTTATTGCCTCCAAAAATCTAGGGAGAAATGCACTGATGAATGATATAGTTCATGATACAACAAAATCAAATTTTTCTTTTCATCGCGTCAAAAATATTTTAACTCTGGATGGAAGAAGTGTTTGTTGAAATTCACAATAGTTTCTACAAATGAACATAAGCAATCCATCTGCTCAAATCTTATACAAAAATTGTAAAGAAGGAACAAAAGAGAAAAATAGACAAAGATTAAGGGCACCCATATGCACCATAAATAATCATTATTCGTAGATAAATTTGTACACACTTCTATAATCAAATGAATGTGAGAGGTGTATTTATAGCAATACAAAAACTCCAATCATATCATAAATTTTAACCCAAGTTGGTATAACAAAAGGACTTTAAGTTAAGTACAAGTTATAAAGAGGGTTCAACCATAACAAATATTATACATAAAATACTATAAATAATTAATACATCACATTATGTCAACTCTTGACCATGAATCATATTATAATTTCAACACCCCCCGTAATATGAACCAAAGGGGCCAAGGAGAGAAGACATTAGTAACAATATCACCTTATAATGGATGCTTTAGTGGACCCCTACATCTTGAGGTAGATTCATCTAGATCCTCCCATCATCTAAAAGTTGCTACTGCAAAAATATTTCTTGGGCAAAAGTCTCCTTAGGTTGGAATATAGTGACCACTACCATTATTACTCCTTTAAAAATCCACAAAACACTTTCGCTAGGACATCAAATAAAGAAGAATAATGAAAATCATCAACTTCTTTAAAGATAAGTTCTTTCAATCTATCAAGTGGCATTAGCTAAACCGATTAGATTCCTCAACATTTAAGGAGGAGACCAAGGTTCAAATCTTACCAAGAAATACATGCATAATATCCAAGCTTTGTTGTAATACCAATATATGGTGATGATGTAATACGAGTGCGGGTCATTTCAATCCCATATAACCAACTTAAAATAAATAAAAATAAATAAATAAATAAAAATTAAGTTCGTTCAATATTCCCTTATCGTATAAGGTATGTTTTGAAGGTACAAATTTCCCATTCATGACATGCATTACCCTATTTGAAGACTTCCTCTTGCTTGTGGGCCACCTAATTTCAATAACCAAAAAAGGCTTTACATGGACTTGCTTAAAAGAAGAGTTGTGACAAACTTCCAAGAGTACATAGACAAAGAACAAAAGAAGGTAGAAATCATAAAAGATTAGATCTTCATGAATAAGCTAATTAAATCGCTTAAAGAAAGAAGAGGGATTGACTAAAGTACATCTTGAATATTTTTTCTAGAAGACTTTAAAAATCTTGAAATCTATTGTAATTGTCACAAATCGATCTATATCTCACAAAAAATCAGTCCAAAGATTTTGATTGCATACAAAATAGTAAATCCACCCTTTCAAATTAAGGCAATAGGGCTTGAGGACTATTCCACATAATTCATCCCTAAGCATTAAAGCAGGTCCATATATTGGTGTCACCAATTCAAAAAGCTCAAAAAACCATGTGATTTGAAAAATAGGCTTAAAATGCTTTTGTATGCAAAAATTATGACCTTTGAAAGTTTTGCTCTAATAATCTCTAAATAGCAAAAAATTAAATCCTCCAACCTTAGAAAATTTGTAGTGACTTTTAATTTGCCACTTGGTAGCAGCTCATTCGCTGGTGATAGCCGCTAATATTGTGCCACTTGGTCACCTTTGACTGGTTGAAACTATGCCACATGTCAAAGTTTATTTGGTTGAGTTGGTATATTATTGACAAATGGTTTTTAAATGGTCGAAAAGATTGCCATGATAGTTTCCACATCAGTGTAGTAAATACACCATCTATCCTTCTTTGTAAAATGCATGAGCAATGATAAAGAGGTTTGAATTTGGATCACCCTTAAGCTGGGCACATTGCACTAGCCAACCTAGTAGGCATGTAGATGTGAGGGAAAAGCATATTCCCTCCACTATGATGTATTCCAATTTGTAGCAAACAAGCAAAATAGTGAGCCTATGGTTCAAACATCTAACCTTCCTATCCTAAAATCTTTGCCAACCATTATGCCAACTCACACGTTGGTCTTTTGGAAGCCTATTCCCTTGTAGATGACACAATTCTCCCCTATAAAAAGAAAAAAGCATCGCGCCTTGATCCCATAACCAGCTCTCACTAAACCATAGTGCATACCACCATGCCATGCTTCTAGGTAGAATGGAGGAAGTGATTTTAGATGATGCCTTGTTATTTTTATTGCTTTCAAAAAATTATCTTTTATTTCAAGCAAAAATGATGCTCACCTAGATTCAAGCTTAGGCTTCCTGCAACTAAGTAACCTAAGATGCACTCCCCTAGCTGCAATGGTAGCCTTTCACATAAAATGAGGGTGTGCTTCCTCTCTATGAAGAGGCCTTTTCACACTTTAGATCATGACAATGCCAGGTCAAAATTGAAGTGCATGAAAAAAAACCATTTCGAATTAAAACATTTGTCATTTTGCTTGAATTGAATTTTGAATGATAACTCCCTTAAATGGTGTTTTTTGAATAACAAAGGTTCATAGTGTCTAAAATATTATTTTAGAAAAAGAAACATAGTTTCTCTTTAAAGCACTCGAAATAGATCAAAATAAGGATAAAAACTTTTTTTAACTTCTTTGTCCTAGGCTTTGAAAGAAATATCAAAGGCTCCAAAGAACATTTTTGTATGACAAAGTGAGGCAGCTCCATACTTGCTCTAGTACCACATTGGAATTCATAATAATTTCAAAAAATGAATAGAAGCAATACATTGACTCAAATCTTATATAGAAAGCATTAAGGAATGAAAGAGAAAAAGAGACATAAAGATTGAGGGTGCCCGTATGCACCATAAATAATAACTATCTATAGATAAAATTGCACACACTCTAATAATCAAATAAGGAGTGTGAAGGGGTATTTATAGAAATACCAAAACCCTAATTACATTATAAAGTTTAACCTAAGATGACATAACAAGAGGGCTTTAGGTTAATTACAAGTTATAAAGAGAGTTTAACCATAACAATGTTAACCATGACTCATAGGACTTACATAATAAAATATTTAAAATAATTAATACATCATATAGTGAAATGCCACTTAGGCTTATCCAATACATCACACAATGTCAACTCTTGACCATGAACTAGATTATAATTTCAACTATGTTGAGGAAGAAGATATAAGGAGGGGAAAATTTAATTATTTCAAAAATATTTTGCTAGATATTGGGCAAGATGAGGTATAAGATAAATTTTTGTAAAATATTCCATCAATTATCACATAGGGACAAAATGAAAGCTTTATAAAGAAGATATCTATGGAGGAGCTACATGAAATAGTTTTCTCTTTCCATCCTAACAAGGCACCTACATTGATGGATTTCTTGTGATTTTCTTTTAAAATTTTTAGGATTTATTGAAGAGTGCGATATGTTGGTTGCGATTGAAGAGGCTAAAAACAGAAAGGCTAAAGCAAGTGAAGTCAATGCCACTTTTATTACTTTGGTTCCCAAGAAATGTGAGACAAAAAAAATTGATGATTTTTGTCCAATAAGCCTTTGTAATATGATTTATAAGATCATCTAAAAAATTATGGCAAACAGGTTGAAAGCTATTATAATTGTGTTATCTTAGAGGAACAAGGCAATTTTCTTTGTGGTAAACAAATTCTTGATGGTGTAATCATTGCACATAAGGTCATGCATTTTCTTCATTCTATGAAAAAACCAAACATACTTATGAAATTAGATATGAATAAAACATATGATAGGGTTTCCTATAGTTTTCTACATGATATTCTCAAATGGTTTGGTTTTGATTACAGTTGGTGTGAATGGATTTAATGTTGTTGTAGCACTTAAAAATATCTTATTTTAAATAATAGTTTTCCTATTGGTTACTTAAGTCATCTTGTGGACTTGGCCAAGGCAATCTACTATATTCTTATCTTGCAAAGGCATTACGAAGAACTTTCTCAAAGGTAAAATGGAAGGAAAAGTCAAAGGTATTTAGGTTCTAAAAAGTGATCCCTTCAAATCTCACCTCTAATTTGTTCATGATACATTTCTTTTGGTCCATACCTTAGTCAGTGAGGCCATGGATTTTAAATAAATACATCATGTTATTGGATAGTTGATTAATAGTACAAAATCTAGTATTTTTCATTAACACTACCCTAGATTTACAATGAATTATTATGGATAGTTTAGGGTTTAATTAAAAAAAATTCAACCTACTTGGGTACTGCTTTGTCTCATAAAAGAAATAAAAATGATCTTTGGATATTTTGTTTAGATAGAATGAAAGTCTTTTTGGCAGGTTGGAAAGTTAAGTTTTTAAACCATGGTAAGAAGGCGATAACTTGTAAAGACTGCATTGCATTCCATTCATATTTATATGACATCACTTTCAAGATTACCAATATGTATAGCATCAAAAAATAAAAAAATTCAAAGAGAATTTTTGTAAAATGGATGCAAGGAACAAAATATCATCCCTCTTTGTAAGTAGGATAGGGTTTGCAAGGGAAAGAATATTGGAGGAGCAGGCTTGCAAAATTACAGGTTTAAAAGTTTTGGCCTTAGGGGCAAAGCTTGGGTGGAGATTAATTAGAGATAAAGGAAAGAATTAGACAAAAATGTTATTTCAAAAATATATAGGTTCTCTTGATAGAATGAAATTATTTAGGAAAAGAACCCTATTCAAAGGATCGCCAACATGGAACTTCATATTAGATAGTTTACAATTGATCAAGAAATATATTAGATGGTCAATCAATGAAGGGAATTATGCAAATTTTTGGTTTGATGCTTAGTTGAAGCTTTATCCTCTTATCTCTAATTCAAAATGGCAACCATTAACTTGGGCATGCCTAGATTGTAAATGTCAAAATATCCAAAATTATATTAATATAAGCAACAACTCTATATCATGGATTTCTAGTAGTGACCTGGTTGAAGGAGAGGAACTTAAACAAATTACAAATGAATTTCAAAAGATGTTTTAAGGGTTTTTTTTGTTGATTTTCTCATGAAAGGATGAGTTGGTTTTCAATCTATCAAAATATGGTGGACACTTAATCAAGTTAGGATACGAGGATTTGGAGCAATCAAAGTTTCCTACTCCTAAAAAGTTTCCTTGGAAGAATGCTTGGTCATCAGAGGCTCTCCCTAAGGCCTCGACATTCCTTTGATTAGCAGTTCAAAATAATATTCTTATAGGAGAGATTCTACAAGGAAGAGGATATCATGGACTTTTTAGATGTGCCTTGTGTGAGAAGAATTTAGAAACAATGGACCATTTACTTCTTTATTGTTTCGTTGCTCACACCATTTGGGGTTGCTTTTTAAAAAAAATATATATATATTGGGTAGCTTTGTCAACATTAAAAGAGTTGATGAAATGTTGGATTAATTATTTCAATGCTAAAGCATTATGTATTATATGAAGTATTGGTCCTAGTATTACTTGCCAGAATTTATGGTTTAAAAGCCCAAGTTTGATTTCATGTTATTTCTTCTTATGTAGAATGCTTATAGATATGGTGCTCATCATGGGAAAAATAGATGTTAACAACATAGTTATAGTATTTTAACATACATTGTGTAAGGAAGTTATCACATCATGTAAAATTATTAGGGTAGATATTCAAGTGTTGCACTTAAATAGGTGATTTATAGCTAGTTATCGATACCAACCACATCTCGTTTGTTGTACAAATTCATAATTTTATTAATGACACTTTGTCCAGCATCTTGCTCATCCAAAATGTGGTATTAGAGCTCTCATCATTATCGAAGCATGTGATCGAATAGAATATCTTGTTTTGAGAGAAGAGCTTGAAGATGTGTTATTGTATGGAGAAAATAATGGAGAAC
Source organism: Wollemia nobilis (assembly GCA_028583015.1). Lineage (NCBI taxonomy): Eukaryota > Viridiplantae > Streptophyta > Pinopsida > Araucariales > Araucariaceae > Wollemia > Wollemia nobilis. Next base: position 1,957,761 of record JAQPPZ010000267.1, read on the forward strand.
AAAGCAGACACTTATTATGAAGTGGACGATTGATTTGAAAGCACCATAGATGTTTAGTCTTATTGGATTGAAAGAGATATCCAATAAAAAGGAGTAAGAGTTTTACATTCATGTTTTTCTATTATGTAGACGAAACATGATACTATCCAAATTGACCAACACTAGGCTATCTAGATTAGTGGAAGTGATGCAAAAAAAGGATGTCTAAGCCTTAATTTGGATCATCATCTAGCATGGGCAATTTGAAGAGCCAAGGTCATCCTATGCAGGCTATCATATAATTGTGGGTCATCTAAGACCACTATCACATGAAGGTCGTGCATAATATTTAAACTAGTTATTGGATGAGTTGTCCAATGGATAAAGTTTCACCCTAAGTTGCCTAAATTAAAGACAAGTACCTGGTCATTTGATCGAATGGAATGATGATGGAAAAACACATGGAATTGTCAAGCATAAATGAAGGTATTTTAGAATGTAAATCTTAAAAAGAGCAAAGAGATAATTTATATTTTGATCAATGAAAGAAGACTTGTAGTTTATGGAGGATGTGTTGGAGTAAAGAAGATGTTGATATACTATCCATGAAGAACAAAAGTCGTTCAATTAAAAATGTTTGGTCAAGTTGGAGATATCCATGCAAGCCCAGTTTTGGAGATAACCTAAGTTATTAACAAAGGACAACATGAAAGAAGTATGTGTTGAACTATAGGAATATACATAAGAGATCCACGTATGAAGGTGAAAGACATTGTGGTCTGTGTAATAAAGTTGTTTCTAAAGGAGACACTATGGGAGAAAATGCACATGTTTCTTTTTTTATTATTTACTAAACTTCACTCAAACTAGCCATTAGATGCCATCAAGTGAGGTTTTTATGATGTTTAAACAAGAGATATTTTGGAGCGAAATGCATGCTCAATAGACATGAAGAGGCATAAAGGAAACACATTCACATCTAACTAAAAGGATTATGTGAGTCATGGTTGCCTAAATAAATATAAAGTGAAGGTGTCATTGGATGTGTCATTAGTTTCTTAATAAGAGGAGACACACGAGAACTATTTCTAGGACATCATTTTGGCTTTAGGGAGTGACATGATTAATCATTTATGTAGAGAAATGATAGTGATCATCGATTTTTGCTAGCCATTGAAGGAATGTGGAATGTTTTTTAAAAACCCTAACATTTGTAGACATCTAAACCATTTATTAGATCAATGGTAGAGATTCCATGCAAGATCGACTGCATGTAATTTTGGAAGGAACAAAATGCATGTTTATCCTACAACAATGGCAAAACATTCATTAGAAGTGTTCATATTATGTTTTCTTTGAAGGTAATTTTGATGCCTAGTGGTGGACATCAATGTTAGTGTTCGATGTGTAGTCTATGTCATGAGTCTCAATGTGTTAGTTGATGAGTAGTGTTGATTTGAGCAATTCAGCCTTGATGTGATAAGTAATGTGTCATTCATAAATTTTATTTTTGAAGGCCACACTTTAATATCCCACATTACTAGGGAAGAAAGAGCACATATTTTTTAATACTCTGATATATTGTAGAAATATTTTGAGAATATTGTTTTGGAGGTTTTGTTTGGAAGGAAAAGCATCAATCCTTCTAACTGATTTTTGTTAAATGAGATCTTGTTGTTGTATTGTGACTAAAGGCATTGATTATTTTATGAGTATAAGCACATATATACTCTTTGGAAAGTAAATTTTCAGCCTACTGCAACCATCCTATTAAAGAAATATGACAATGGCCTTTAAAGACCACATCTTAACAAAATTGTTAGCTTAAGAACATATTATGATTGACACAATTATAATCTATTTTTAGGACCAAATTAGACTACATAGTCTATTGGAGATAATTCTTCATTCAAGAGAAGTTGAGACCCTATATTTTTTTGATAATAGAGCGTGTCCTTGTTTGCATATGCTCTAGTAAATAGTTGTGTGTCCTTATTCACAAGCAAATTTTTGTGCCTACAATTGGTTGAATATGTACTTAAGTACAAGGGTTCGTAGATAGATGAGTGTGTCTTTGTTTACAACTATGTAGATGGATAGCATGTGTGTTCATATCCACTTCAGATTAAAATCTTGGATAGTTGTTTTATCCCTATCCTTGATTGAGTCTAATGTGATCAATCTTTTTGAGGTGAGCAGTTGAGTTTGTCCTTGTTCATGATGATGAAAACTATGGACTAATATATGTGTCCTAGTCCATGATATTTTTGAGCTATGCAAGTTATTGATTCCTTCCTCTATTTGAAATATGATATAATAAGGTGAAAATGTTATGAATTTATTACATCATGTAAGTTAGTTAAGGTATACATCCATATAGGTGGTTGATAGTTAATTATCTAAACTAACCACCTTACCTTCATTGTATAAAATCACATTTTTACTAATGAAACTTTATCCAGAATTCAAGAGTCATTTGCAATAATGGCAATAGAACAAAGTATCTACTTTGATATAGGGTAAAATGTGTTAGCTTTTGATGGGTATATAATAAAGGAAGTGCAACCACAAGACGTAAAATAAGCAAGCTATGATAACTATATGATAATGACAATATCATATGCAGAAAAACTATTAGATAAACTTTTGCAATAACTCAAAAATATGTCATTAATGAATGCTCACGAAAATAGTACAATGCAATATAATGGAGAACATGAACACTTCATAAACTATTTTGAATAGGGTTACATTATACTCCACTACTAATCTATACTATGCGCTCTCTATATTCTCTACTACCCCTTTCACTCTCTATAAGGCCTATATATAGGAATATAAGTTCCTTGGGCCTTACTCTACCTATGACTCTTCAACTACCTTTCCTATGACTCATGTACAAGTGGACTCCTTGTACATTTACATCATTGCACATTGACACTTGTGCATTTATTACATTGTTGGAAGTAACTACTTAACTTTACTCTAAAGTAAAATCCTACTCTAGTTATGTACCCAAGGTGGTACATTGACATGTACCAAATAATGTAATATACTCTAACATCCCCTTGTATTACATTATTTGGGTATTGAATATTTTATTCTTCAATATGGATCTTTATCTTTTGGATATTATTTAACTTGATATGGTTCTCCTTTTTTTTCAATTTTAGTATTAGAATTGGTCTTTGTACTTTCTTCACTATACTCTTTGTTTGTATCCTGATGAGTATTTGTTGGTCACGAATCCGCCTAGTCATATAAAATGCGCCCTAGACCCGACCAACATTGAAAGGCCGAGAGAAAGAGAAGTCTCCCGGGCCAATCTCCAGAGAGGGCTGGCTCCCAAACTAATCTAAAACTGATTTCAAGGTAAGGGTTAGAAATAACAGAAAGAGATGGAAATATGGCTGAAGTCGATAGTTGATAGGGAGAACAACCTCAGATAGCAAATAACCTCAACAAGATCCTGAAGATAAGCAGCAACTAATTCTTAGAATGCACATACAGAAATTGGATCAAACATTGACCATAAGTTTGCCTTCAATTATACTTCAAATGTTCAAATGAAAACATAGCCAAATTTAGAACAACAGAATTCAACTTATATTTTAACACTGGACTAAGCAGAAGTGAATCACACAGAAAGCATCACATGAACAACAGTTTGGATCACCAACTCAAAAGACACTAAGAACAGAGCAAAATGCACTTAGGATTTCTGCTTCAATTTTTGCAAAAAGGTCCTCCTCCCTTTTCTTGAGATATACATTAGTATTTATAGAGGCCTTCCCTCTCCCTTTCGCATCACAACATTTAAAACATAAAACAGATTTTGAAGAGGAGATCCACAAAATATGCACTTGAAAAGAGAAACAATCCCCCTCGAAGAAATCACATTCCCTACTTTTATGGATCAAAACTGAAAATCGAACGAAAACAAGGGACCAGATTTCTTCATTAAATGACTATTCTCGGAGCATGCTTGAAGTGTTAGGAGATCATGAACAAGAGCTTTTAATACTGGAGGCATCTTTAATTTTGGTGGCTTCGAGAACAAACTGATTTAACACGTTCTCCCATCTTGCGCACATAGGTAAACAACAAAACATTTAATCTTGGAGCCTCTCTGACCTTGATCTCAAAATCAGTTGGAGAGCTTTTAAAACATTACTTTGTTCGATCCTTATCTTCTCCTCACGTTCTCCTATGCAATTTGAAGAAAAATGTGGACAGAACTTTATTGGGCCTTTGTTGTTGCTTCTGTCGCAAAAATGTGACATGTCGCGAAATCGTGACATTTTCAACTTACTGCTTTCTCCTATTGCCACCAGTCATGAAAATGTGACATGTCATGAAATCATGACAATTTCTCTCGCTTTACCTTCTCTTACCTTTCTGAAAACATGACAAGTCAAATCACCCTCTTGTTTCTTTTCCCCATGACATGTCATGAAATCGTGACATTCTCCTTTCATTTGGCTTTTTCGCTCCTTCCATGAAATGTAACATGTCATCAAAATCGTGACATCTTCCTCTTGGCATTGTCCTTTCGCTTTCTCACCATGAAAACATGACATGTCACGAAATCATGACAATTTTCTCCTTCTAGCTCCTTTTCTGCTTTATACCCACGAAAACGTGACATGTCATGAAATCATGACATTTTCTCACTTTTTTTTTTTCTTTCTACAACAAGTCACGAAATCATGACATGTATCTATCTTCCCCTTTGTTTTTTCTTGCACTCTGTGAAAATGTGACATGTCACAAAATCATGACATGTTTCTCCACCTTGTCATTCTTCACATGTCACAAATCTGACATGTTTCTCCTTTTCCTTCTCGTTTTAGTCTCAAAACTGACATGTCACGAAATCGTGATGTCCTTCTCCGTTTAGCTTTTTCTCCACGACATGTCACGAAATCGTGACACTTTCTCTTCATCTTTCTTTACTGAAAATTGACATGTCGCGAAATCATGACAATTCCTACCATCTTGCTCCTTCCTTCACCTTTCCTTTCAAAAATTTGACATGTCACGATATCATGACATTTTTCCTTGGCGCTCCCCTTTGCTTGTATGTCACGAAATCGTGACATTTTCCTATCACTTTGCTTTGTTGCCACACAAGTCACAAAAATGTGACATGTCGCGATATCGCGACAACTTTCACGTTACTACTTCCTTTGTTTTTTCTAGTGCGAAAACATGACAGGTCATGAAAATGTGACATGTCGCGATATCGCGACATTTTCTATGCTTAGCTATTTTCTGCATCGGACACCGTGAAAATGACAGGTCGCGATATCGTGACATGTCGCGATATCGCGACATCTTACACTTACTTTGCTTTAACACAAAACTTGTAGAGATTTTTGTATTTTACTTATTATCCCTTTCGAGGTGCTTGGAGGGACAAACAGAGGAGTGAGTATCTCTACAATTTGTGCATTATTTTGCATGAACAAAAACAAAAACAATGTGGCAAAAATGCCAACATTCTTGGCGGCTCTCGGGGTATACAGTTCTGTTGTATGCATGAACCCTAGGCCTTTATCCATTGGGCAACAGAGTCAAGAAGCTGGAGGAGCAGAAGAAGTGAGTGTTGGTTGATGCTGGACATTTCTATGGGCTACTGCAACAAGCTCTTGTTGGCGCTCGACACTTAAAATAGGACTTTCAACAGAAATTTGTGGAATAGCAGAACTTCCCTTATTCCTTTAACTACTGCATTTTGCCTAGCTCGGTTGAGCTGGGTAATCACCAGGTGCTGTGCAAGGATCTCCATGGCAGTAGTGAGAAGCACCTGAGTTGCAAAAATGGGAATGAATGGAGTGATGACCGGCAGATGTGCAGGTCGTGGAACGAGAATGGTGAATGATGGATTGGTGGAAGATGGAGGAGTAGAAGTGGTAGATACAACAACTGAAGAGGGTGCTACTGTGCTACCAGTTGCTGGGATTCTATGAAAATAGATAATGAAATGGAAGTGGATGGGATGGAGAAAGTGGTGGGAACTGTGGAGAAGTGGTCAAAAGACAAAGGATTAGAAGAAAGGGGAAGTGAAGAAAAGGGAACATTAGAGAGGGGAGTAGAAACAACAGTAGTGGCTTGATTATGTACAATGGAAGAAGGAGTGAGAGAGGAAGGGAATGAAAATAAGGAAGTGGAAGGAAGTAGATGAAAGCCACTACCTACTGGGAAAGAAAAGAAAAAGAGAGAGAAATAAACATACCTGCGGGCTCGTGTGCAAAAGGAGCCGAAGTTGACAAAATTTTTTTTCTCTTTTTTTTTTTTTATTTTTTTTTTTTATGTACAAGGTAACACTGTGTTTTCACATCATGAAATGTAGGCTTTCAAATGAAAGTCATTCACTGAGATAGGAAGTGGATTACCTTCCAAGTCTTCAAGATAAAATGAATTTGCTGAACTTGTACTGGCAATCTGGAATGGACCCTCCCACAGAGCATCAAATTTTTGGTGCATCCCTGGCTTGGCCTTCTTTTCATTCCACTTTAAGACTAAGTCACCCACTTTGAATGTGCGGTCAGTAGAACCTTTGTGAAACCATTTTGAAACCACCTGTGAATGCTTAGCAAACTCATCATAGGCCAAGGAACGTTGCTCTTCCAACTACAACAACTGAGCCAATCGTATGTTCATGGGATCCATATTTTCTTCATCATCCAGAATTCCTTCAATTGCTGCAAGGCAGGCAGTTCTAAATGAATAGGCAATCTTGCCTCTTTCCCATATACCAGGGCATATGGTGAAGTCTTGATAGACTTCTTGATTGAAATTCTATCTGCCCATAATGCCTGATTCAGCAGAAGGTGCCAAGATCTCTTATTATCCCCCAAGGATCTCTTTAAAATCCTTAGCAAGTTCTTGTTTGTAGATTTCGCCAAGCCATTACCCTGAGGGTAATAATTAGAGGATGTCTTCAAAAAAATACCATACTTGTTTGCAAATTCACCTAGCTTGGCTCCAATGAATGGAGTTTCGTTGTCTGTGATAATGGCATCAGGAATGCCAAAACGCGTGATCAATCCTTCAATGAAAGTGATTACCACATCCTGATTTGTAGCCTTGGTTGGAATGGCCTCAGACCATCTTGTAAAATAATCAGTAGCCGTCAAGATGTACCTGTGTTCGGTTGAAGAGTTTGGATCAATGATCCCAATAAAGTCCAGCCCCCACTGCTGAAAAGGTGCTTCAACTTGAATTGGATGTAGGGGCAATGGTGCATTTTTGATCCGTCCCGTATACCTTTGGCATTTGTCGCAAGCTTGAGCAATCTTGAAAGTATCCATGAACAAAGTTGGCCAATAGTAACCAGCCCGAATAATATTTAAGGCCATAGGCCTACCAGCGTAATGTCCTCCCGACATGCCAGAATGAAACTCCTCCAGGAGTCTAGCTTTCTCGGGTTCCTTAACGCACCTTAGGAGAACTCCATCAATATTTTTGAAGAACAATCCCTCGGGAAACAATACATACCTAAGAGCTTGTAGGTGAAACCTTCTCCATTGCGAAGCATTTAATTGTGGGGGACATCTACCCATTGAAAAATACTCAACAAGGTCGTCTGCCCAATCTTGGCCTTCTGCAAAGATGTTCACTAGATTCCTCTCTTCAGCAGGATCGTCCACTTGATGATCAACTATCTCAGAGGCCGCAGTTTTTGCTAATTGCTGGCATAAGGCCTTACCCCGCACCAACTTGGTTGGATGGATCTCAACATCGAACTCTTGAATTTTAGTGACCCAACCAACACGCTTATCACCCATCTCGCCCTGAATGATGAAGTTCCTTACATCGGGGTGGATGACATAGATGATCGTCTTGCTCTGAGATACGAAGTGCTTGAACTTTTTGAGAGACTTCATGATAGCATAGACCTGCTTCTCAATGAAATTGTATCTCTCCTCATGGGGTAAGATAACCTGGCTAAGGAAAGCAATGGGTCTTTCATCCCCATCATCTCCTTTCTGTGTAAGCACTGCAACATAGCTTTCATCCTCTCCAACTGCATACAGAATGAAGTCCTTAGAATAATCTGGATTGATCAACACAGGGGCTTGTGCAATTCTATATTTAATCTCCTAAAATGCATCCTTCCTCTGAGTTGTCCACTTGAACCTCGCATCTTTCTTTAATAGCTCAATCATGGGCTTGACTACTCGAGCAAAGTCAAAAATAAATTTTTTGACAAAATTGATTTTCCCGAAGAAAGATTGCAACTCTTTCTTATTGGCAGGGAGTGATAGTTTCTTCAAAGCTTCAGCTCTCGATGGATCAATTGCCAAACCATTCTCTGAGATGACATGTCCCAAGAGCTTACCTTCCTTTACTACAAAAATGGACTTCTTTGGGTTGATGGAAATGCCAAACTCTCGACATTTCTCAAATATCTGCCTCAAATGAGAACAGTGTTCTTCTCGTTTGTGCGAAAAGATAGTCATATCATCGAGATAGATGACAATGATCTTATTTAAAAGCTCCCCAAATGCGATGTCCATGGCCCTTTGAAACGTAGCCCCAGCATTGGACAATCCGAAGGGCATGCGCTGATAGGCAAAGGTACCCCACTTGGTTGTGAATGCGGTTTTGTGCTGATCCTCATCCCTGACCCAAATTTGATTGTATCCAGAGAATCCATCTAGCAATGAAAAGCGTTGAGCCCCAGCAACAACGTGAAGGATCTGATCAATGCGAGGCAATGGGTAGTGATCCTTCAAGGATGCTCGGTTCAAGTTTCGAAAATCCACACACAATCGTATATCTCCATTTTTCTTATGGATCGAAACCAAATTAGCAACCCAAGTCGAGTGCTTAATCGGATATATAATCTGGGCCTACAACATCTTTGCAAGTTTGGCCTTCATGAGGGCTTCAATCTTTGGGTTCATCGGTCTCTGCTTCTGCCTGAAGGGTTTGACTCCTTCTTCCAGCTCGATAGTGTGTTGAATGATCTCTTTATCATATCCCCTCAGATCCTCGTAGCTCCAGGCCACGATGTCAGAAAACTCTTGACACAATTGTCTGATCTCTTGCAATTCAACGGGAGTAGAATCAGTCCCAATTTTGATGACCTTATCAGCCTCCAACTGAAGCTCCATGTATTCTTTCTCATCGACCTCGATCCGATGCTTCTTGGACCGATCATTCTGATCAAACAAGCTTTCTAGAGTAATGAGGCCTTTAGGAATGTGGTTATTCCACAACTGAATCAGGCCTTCAGTTTCTTCATGCTCCAAGGTCCTTCCCTTGATGGTGGCAGCTTCTTGAACCAAAAAGTTAACAATTTGCTCATCGCTATCGAAGACTTGCCAAAAGGTGTCCTTGTCTGGGATAGAGGGCCTATACACCATTCTCACTATTTTTGGCCTTCTCACCACCTGCTCGATTGGTGAAAAATTTGCTCCCAAGGAAGCCAGCAAGTCAACATGTCTATTTTGTTCTCGTGGGATGAAATGCATGCTGAGAGCAGAGAATGATTCGAACAGGTCCCAGACCTTGTTGCGATAGTTCTTGAGATAGTGGTGCTTGGACACACACTTATTGGTCACCTGATTGATAATCAACTCGGAGTCACCAAAGATTTGCAACTGTCGTGCTCCAAGTTTCTCAGCCTTCTTGAGGCCTAGGCATAAAGCCTCATATTCTGCTGCATTATTTGTGCAGCTCCAGGTCAAACGATATGAATAGGATCATTGAATCCCAGAAGGTAATACTAGAACAATCCCAGCTCCAGTGCCATTTCTACATCGTGCTCCATCAAAATAGAGCTTCCAGAGTTGGTCTTGACTTTCATCATTCTTTTCTTGAGCCTTTTCAGGCTTGAAAATGGAGTAACACCCCAAGTCAGTTTCCATCATGGCGTTGAAATTGGCCATGGAAAATTCATTTTCTGGGCGGAGCTCTTCCAAAGCTTCTTCCATTAAGTCAAGCTCACCAAATTCTTCAGACATCATGTGCACTGAATTTGCTAATCTGTCCATTTCATCTATTCTCTCCACATGAAATGTGGAAGGCTTTTCATTGAAAATCTTCACCTTTTTACCTTTATGGATCACCTCCAAATGAGTAAAATCCAAAGAAAGGTAACCCCCGAGTTTAGCCGTGAACTCTCGGGAGAGACACATACCAAAACATGGCTCTAGGTCCACTACTATGATCTCCTGGATCATAGTAATCTGAGGCATGGTGTGCAGGGAGATAGGAACATCCTTAATTACGCCCATCGTCTTTACTGAGGTACCATCTAGCTGCAAAACTCCCATGCTAGTCCTTGTATATTCCATGCCTATGACATCACATACCGCCTTAGGCATGACAGTAGTAGCTGCTCCTGAGTCAATGAGGCAATTATGCACCACATGTCCCTCCATTCTCAATGAAAGATAAAAAGGTGGTGGTCTATTTTTTCTTGTGACTGAAGAGGTCAGAGTTTGAGACATAACTACCTGGGCTGGAGCCTTCCCCTTACTTTGTGTGGTCTTCAGGGATTCCTGTAAGAGATTTACCTATCCAGGCAGCTGCAAGGTGTCATACAGACTTACTTTAGCTGGTATCCTTTTGAGTTCTTCGACGATGTTGTACTCCATCGAGATCGGCTCTCTCCCTCCACTAGCAGATTCAAATCTGCTTCTATATTGTTGGGTGGCCTCCACTCACTATCGTTTAGTCAATGATGGATACCGCAACGTCTCTCTAGCTTGTTCCTTTGTTTTCGCTTGCGGTTGGGAGGTAGAAGCCTTAGCTTGCAACCTCTCTTTTGCTTGTGGTGGAAGCGAATCCTTCGACAAAATAGGTGGGTCTTGTTGTGGGGCTGGAGGATCATGAGTCTTTGTAGGTATTTGTTGCTTTGTTGCTTGTGCAGGAGGCACTTTCAATGGCTCCATCTTAGCCGGATCTACCAACATTGGTTTCTTGCCACTGCGTGTCAAGACTGCCATGTATTCCTCAAGAGACATCACGAAATTATGATCCACCTCTCGAATCATGTTTACACGGCTCCCCGTAAGAACTTGTAAATAATTTTGGTGGACCATGCAAGTGGACTCATCATGTGGATCATTGCATGAAGAACACCAGTAAGATGGCTCATGTGAAACTTCAGAGGGGCCAGCTTCTTCACTTACCAGGATCGCTGAGTTCCTCTCAGGTACTTTCTCTATAACCTTGCTAGGAGCAACTTGCTCTCTAGTTACCATCGAAACAAATCTTCATGGCTGATAGTTCCTTTCCGCCTCTCTCCGCTCCATAGATGTCATCTTGTTAGTGAGGGATCTCATGGCCGACTGAATTTCTTGCAAAACAACCAATTGAGGATCTGGGCTTGAGGACACAGGCGGTGCCGGTAGAGGTAATGGAACTGGTGGAGAAGGTAATGCAGGAGTTGGAAGTGGAGAGGTTAACTATGGAATGGGAATCATAGGTACCGAAGGTGTGGGAGGATTCCATGAAGATGAAGGGTACATGGATGGAGCAGTGTAAGATGTGGAGGCTGCACCTGTATGCTGGTATTGCGGAAGCTCGAGAAAAATGGGCATAGTCATTTTTGGAGGCAATTTCCCAATGGCAATCAGATCAGCCTCAGCCTTCTGTGCCTGGGAATATAGTGCAAGAAAGGTTTGAACATTGGACATCCTAATGTTCATACTAATATCTGAGTGGAAAGCCCTAAGAAAGTAAAATGTCGCTTGGTCATTAGTAGGGCGGAGACCATCAAGAACTCTCTGCCAAGTTCGGGCAAACCTAACATTGAAATCCACTATCTCCTCTTGAGGATGCCTCTTGATATTAGTAAATTGATGCAACAAAGAAAATGGGTCCGCTTGCTCATTGAACCCTTGGATCAGCATCTCTGCTAATTGATCCCATGAATTTATGGAGTTGGGAGACAAGGATCTATACCAGCACAATAACTTACCTCGGAGTGACAGCACGAGCAATTTGATCATGACATCTTCATCTATGATATTATGAATTGTAGCCAAGGATGCCACATCTAAAACATGCTCATACATGGTCTTTCCAGTCCCATCATATGTAGGCAAAGCCTTTAATGCTGCAGCAGGAACTGGATTTTGAAAAGGCAGGTCCAATGCTCCCGAATGGTTCCAAGCAGGAAATTGACGTGGAGGAGGTTGTTGACCAGCCATTTGCACTGCAAGATTTGGATCTACTAGCAAGCTCGTAGCAGTACTGGGAGGAGTCAGAGATGGCACAAACTGACCCACCGCCTACGAAGAGATAGCAAATGATGGGTTCACAGGACTTACCAATCTTGAGCGCTCCCTCCAGTTTTGAACATCGATCTCGAAGAATTCGACTGGGTCTTCTGATTCTTTGGCACTTGATCTCATGATCATGAAGCAAATATTTTCACCAACTTCACGATTGGAGATTTCTAGGTACTATACAGTCGCCTTCAGCAGAGTCACCAGATGAACTTACAATCTCCGCTTTGAGGTCAAGACAGTTCATCAAAATCTTGATTCCTTCGGGTGTCAAAATATGGGACTTGTGAGTCCCATCGGGCATGCCAAAAACTGTTGGTCATGAATCTGCCTAGTCATATAAAATGCGCCCTAGACCCGGCCAACATTGAAAGGCCGAGAGAAAGAGAAGTCTCCCGGGCCAATCTCCAGAGAGGGTTGGCTCCCAAACTAATCTAAAACTGATTTCAAGGTAAGGGTTAGAAATAATAGAAAGAGATGGAAATATGGCTGAAGTCAATAGTTGATAGGGAGAACAACCTCAGATAGCAAATAACCTCAACTAGATCCTGAAGATAAGCAACAACTAATTCTTAGAATGCACATACAAAAATTGGATCAAACATTGACCATAAGTTTACCTTCAATTATACTTCAAATGTTCAAATGAAAACATAGCCAAATTCAGAACAACAGAATTCAACTTATATTTTAACACTGGACTAAGCAGAAGTGAATCACATAGAAAGCATCACATGAACAACAGTTTGGATCACCAACTCAAAAGACTCTAAGAACAGAGCAAAATGCACTTAGGATTTCTGCTTCAATTTTTGCAAAAAGGTCCTCCTCCTTTTCTTGAGATATACATTAGTATTTATAGAGGCCTTCCCTCTCCCTTTCGCATCACAACATTTAAAACATAAAACAGATTTTGAAGAGGAGATCCACAAAATATGCACTTGAAAAGAGAAACAATCCCCCTTGGAGAAATCACATTCCCTGCTTTTATGGATCAAAACTGAAAATCGAACGAAAACAAGGGACCAGATTTCTCCATTAAATGACCATTCTTGGGGCATGCTTGAAGTGTTAGGAGATCATGAACAAGAGCTTTTAATACTGGAGGCATCTTTAATTTTGGTGGCTTCGAGAACAAACTGATTTAACACGTTCTCCCATCTTGCGCACATAGGTAAACAACAAAACATTTAATCTTGGAGCCTCTCTGACCTCGATCTCAAAATCAGTTGGAGAGCTTTTAAAACATTACTTTGTTCGATCCTTATCTTCTCCTCACGTTCTCCTATGCAATATGAAGAAAAATGTGGACAAAACTTTATTGGGCCTTTGTTGTTGCTTCTGTCATGAAAATGTGACATGTCACGAAATCGTGACATTTTCAACTTATTGCTTTCTCTTATTGCCACCAGTCACGAAAATGTGACATGTCACGAAATCATGACATCTTCTCTTATTAGCTTTCTCTTTACATGACAAGTCACGAAATCGTGACATCTCTTTCTTCTTGTCCCTATGTTCAAATCATGACATTCTCCTTTCATTTGGCTTCTTTTCGTTCCTTGTGAAAATGTAACATGTCACGAAATCATGACATCTTCCTCTTGGCGCTGTCCTTTTCGCTTTCTCACCACGAAATTGTGACATGTCGTGAAATCGTGACAATTTTCTCCTTGTCCTTTTCTACTTTATACTCGCGAAATCGTGACATTTTCTTTTATATTTCTTTTTTGTTCTTTCATCTACAACAAGTCATGAAATCGTGACATGTATTTATCTTCCCCTTTGTTTCCGCTTTTGCCCCGAAAATGTGACATGTCACGAAATCATGACATGTTTCTCCCACCTTGGTCATTCTTGCTTTTGCCCCGAAAAACATGACATGTCACGAAATCGTGACATGTTTCTCCATTTTGCCCTTTCGTCACTTTTAGTCACGAAAACGTGACGTGTCATGAAATCGTGACGTCCTTCTCCATTTGGCTTTGTCTCCACGACATGTCACGAAATCGTGACATGTTCCTTCTTTTCCTTTCTTTATGTCACAAATCGACATTTTTCTTCTTGTACTTTCCTTTGAAAATTTGACATGTCGTGAAATCGTGACATTTCGTACCATCTTGCTCCTTCCTCGCTTTCCACACAAAACATGACATGTCATGATATCACGACAATTTTCCTTCCTTGCTCCCCTTTTCTTGTATGTCACGAAATCATGACATTTTCTTATCACTTTGCTTTGTTGCCACTGCAAGTCGCGAAAATGCGACATGTCGCGAAATCGCGACAACTTTGCCGTTACTGCTTCCTTTGCTGTTTTCTAGCGCGAAAACGTGACAGGTCGCGAAAATGTGACATGTCGCGATATCGCGACATTTTCTATGCTTAGCTATTTTCTGCATCGGACGCCGCGAAAACGTGACAGGTCGCGATATCGCGACATGTCGCGATATCGCGACATCTTACACTTACTTTGCTTTAACACAAAACTTGTAGAGATTTTTGTATTTTATTTATTATCCCTTTCGAGGTGCTTGGAGGGACAAACAGAGGAGTGAGTATCTCTACAATTTGTGCATTCTTTTGTATGAACAACAACAAAACAATGTGGCAAAAATGCCAACAGTATTTTTGTCTTGTTTTCTTCTGTCATGCTTTCTTTTCCTTCTTCTTCTTCTTCGTTTTTACATTTTTACTAGAGGAATATATGCTTCATGATGGGTTAGTCTATCATCACAATAATATTGACTAGGATTGCTAGTTTATTTTATGTTTTGAACAAGTTCAAAAATAATTAATAATAGATATATCATCAAACATTCTTCCTGATGTGAATACAACTACTTTTTGTGTATTCCACCAGGCTCTGAAGAGGACTTCATGAAGATAACTAATTAATGTTGCAAAATTTATTTCTTTTTCTTCTTTCAGGAATAATGAAAATCTTTCTTTTTCACTAGTGGACAAATACTTGTATCCTTGAAAAGTATCTATTAATTTTTTAGAATAAAATTCCACTTCATGAAATAAGTCCTCATTATTGAATGCATTCCTCACTATTTCATCCATTTTTCTTTTTAATTATTCTATGAGGTAGAATTCCTTAGAGCTCCTTAGAGTTTTAACAGACTTGAGGACCTTGTATCTCTTTTTTTGAATTATAGGCTAAATCAAATATTGTAGTGTAGAATTATTTTAGCTCTTTAGTATTTTGAGAATACTTTTGATAGATCCTTTGTAGTAGTCTACCTTATGTCTCCCTAGTATATGATCAACTAGTAGAGCACTTGAGAATATTTTAGATAGAACCTTTGTGGTAGTCTACCTTATGACTCCCTAGTTTTAAGTATATGCTCAACCTTGCTAAGAATTGTTTCAATTTTATGAGTTTTGTAAAATACCTTCTATTTGGCAAGTGTTTGAATGTGTTATGAAACTTGATAGTATGCTTAGCTTTCTTAGTTTAAGTTGAATTCCTTTTGTCTCCCTAATGTTCAACTTCCATTTCTTGCCTTATGTCTCCATATTGATTAGTAAGTAGAAAGCTAAAGAGCAATGATGATGCACCTTCAAGTTATAATAAGGTTCTTTTTCCGTCAAGACCTTTAGTTGGATTAATGTCTCAAAAATTAATGTAAGAGACTAATGTAGAATGCTATTTCCAACTTTCAAGCCATTAATGGTTTTGCTCCTTTAATCCTTCACTTTTCAATGGTTTAATTTTCTAAATTTAAATTGTCTAAAGTTTGAAGTAGTACTCCTTATATCTCCCTAATTTGGAAATTTAGAAATTGATAATATTTGCAATATAATAGTGTTTTGATTTTCCAAGTAGAAACTCTTATATCTCCTATGATATTAATTGCAAATATTAAAAATACTTGTATTTCAACTAAAGTTATTTGAAATACTATTTAAGGATATAAACTTCTTTGATTTGCTTTCAAATTTACTAAGGTTGATTTTGCTTGTATCTTCAACGTAAATGATAAATGGACTCAACCTTATGTTATACACCTTATCACTCCTTAATGAAAGTAAATTTAATCTAAGTGAGACTTTACCTTTATAAGGTTGAATGCATGAGATAAATGACATTATGTCTCCTTTATTATGGGTGTTGTATTTCCTTGACAGTAAATGTATGAAAGTGATGACAACGAGTTTAGTAGACGCCTTCTATTTTAATCTTTAATGCGCCTTTGTCTCCTCTTCTAATTATTGATTACGTGCCTTGAATTCTCGCTCAATTATACCTTGAATTCTCTTTGAATTGTGCCTTGAATTATCTCTGAATCGTGCCTTGAATTCTCTCTGTGCTCGTTTTCAGGTTGGTCACTTTAATAAGTTCTTTGTTTATTCTTGATGCTATGGACAAGTGGTGTATATGTTACTCAGGTAGCTAGTGATGGTTATAATCTTGATGAGCATTATTTAGATGCCTCTAATGCTCAATTCCTCCTTGAATGGTATGCAATGATGAATATACCTTGTAACCTTTGAAATATATCTTCAACGCTTAAGCGTTACTCCTATTTTGAACATCTCTTATCTACGCAGGCATTATAAAGAATGTATGGAAACCTTGTTTAAATGTCCAAGTGGCACAAGATGCCTTGGCTATAAGTTTCAAGTGGTGCTCTACTCTCATGCATGTAAGACTCCTCAATATATCTTATTTCTTATCTATTTCTTGCCAACAAATACCCTTTGTATCTTGTTCTTCAACACTTTATTTCCAAGTGAATGGTTAGCTCCAGTTATGAATATTATAGGGCGCTTCAATGGAGGTTCTATGGTGCTCCAATGGTGGATTTAGTGCTTCAAATATCTCTGCACTCAGTTGGTGGTTCACCCAAGACAAGACTTGGGTAAAGCACCTTTGATTTCTCCTTTCTACTTTGTGTTGTAGTGTGTTGTCCCTTTTACATTGGTATGCAATGAATGATAAAATCTTTACGAAGATCCTTAGTGTTATATTGATATCCAATAGATGATATCCTTCTTACGTGGACCCTTTTATGCTACAGGTTAATGTTGTTGTAGGTGCTAGATATAGTGACGAAAATGGTGTCCTTAGACACCTCAAACCTTGGCTGATGTGAGCCCTTCATTGACTCTCTTCCTTGCTTGAAGTTACCACCTTTACCCTGCTGAGATAGCCACTTAGTAGACGTGTCTTGATGGCTAATGTAGCGTCTTTGTGAAACTCTAGTTTTATCCTCTTTTTCCACATAGATAGGAAGATTATGGTGCAATAATCTAATGCAAATATTTTGCAATAGTTTGAATATAATACCTTGAATTTTTACCTATATTTGAGATCTTGCAAGCTTTCTTTCTTCTTGATGAGGTGGCTACTTTGCACTACTCCTTGGATGCAAGTGATGATTTGATGTTGTCTTATTTACTAGACAACTCTCTCATTTGCTTGGTTAACTTAGTAACAATGAATCCAAGCTCTTAATCATGCAACTAATATGCCTTTTGAAAGGTTTAACTTTGCACTAATTTTCAACCTTCACTATAATACTTAGTGCACTTTTAATAACCTTTAAGGAAAACTAATATAGTGCAATAACAATATCTCCTTATTACTCCTGTAAATGAACTCTTAAAGTCACTTGAAATATGCACTATAATCTATAAAAAACTTAACTCACGAATAAAGTCTTCTTTGGTTCAACTTAGACAATAGGAAGATGATATTTTATCTCTTTCAAAATATATCTAACTCTTATTTTAATGTTTAGGTATTAACCTTAAAAGAAATTATCTTTTGCACTCCCTTGAAGACTTAAAAAATGAACCCTTCTCCTTGCAATTTTTAAACTCTAATATGGTGATTAATGAAACTTAATAATGAAACGAATAACTAAAGTTCAACTAATGAACCTTTTGTACAAAAATTTCTTACTTTACCGATCTGTAGATGATGGATGTCTTGGTAATTTGATTCACCAAGTTGTTTTCCTTTACTAGATGTACTTGCAACTCTTCTTGGTTGTTCTAAACAACTCTCTAACTCACCAATTTTCAGCTTTGTAACACCTAACTTGCTACTTGAATCTGTAGTTTTGTGCCTTCAACTCTCCCTCAGGATGTATCTTAGAAATATGAACTTAGTAGCTATTGATGTTGCCCAAGTTGCTGCTTTCTTGCTAACCTAAAATATAAAAAATTTATATTGCAAAGTGGTCAATCTCTCCACTAAAATGTTGTCCTTGAATCTAAAAAAAATTGTAGGGAAATCCTCCAAATTGTAGCTAAGATTTTCTCTCAAGAATCCTTTAGTATTTTGTTATAAAAACAACAAACCCCTATCTCTAAAATAACCTTCAAGCCTTTAATGGCAATCCCCAAATCTCTTAGATTTGGTGGATTCTCTATCTCTTTTCTCCTTCAGCCTTCTTATCAAATTTTGACTTCAATCTAGGCCTTCTTCTCAAGAATATGAAAGTCTTGAGGTCTTCACTCGTCTCTATGAAATTTGGCAAGCTTCTTGCCAAATACTTCTCCCTTGGGCTTGTTGATGGATGGTGATACTTGTCCCAAGTTATTTACTATAAGGAACTTCTCCTAGGTGGTAAATTTCTTCAATGAGTTATTTTAGGAACTCCTTCAATGGCCTTCTCCAAATCTCCTTCAACGAGGCTCACAAAGCCTTTTCCTTGTTTCTCCTTGAAATCTCTTATCTAAGGTCTTCACTCTCACAACTTATCTGGTCTTCCCAATGAGAAATTTTCTTCAACCTTCTACTGTGGAAGTTTGGCAATGAGATCTCCCTTTCAGATATTTGGAATCTATTGCTTCAAGAATAGGATTTTTGCTAGTCCTTCTTTATATCTTCCAAAATTGGAAGTTCTTCAATGGGATCTTCTGTGGGTCTCTTCAATTTCTTTAGGTTGAAGTCTTCAATCTGCTATCTGTAATCTTCAATGGAGATCACCAACCTCCAATATTATCCTAGACTCTTCTCTAGAGTCTCTTCTCCCTTGAATTTGCAATAAGGCTCCTATGGCCTTTTCTTCTTCTACACTCTACAACTTTAAAATCTCTAGTAATGGGGCCTTTTCTACAGGTCTTCAAATATTTGCTCTTTCATTTTTTGCTTTTGGTGCTGGATTGATTCTAAAGAAGACATTCTTCCTAGATATTTTGTAGGAAGCTTCCTCTTGTGGAGTTTCGAAAACCGCCCCAAACTTATTGGGGACCCACTTTTCATGTTTTGGTTTCTTTGGTTTATAAGAATAGTGGTTGTTTTACTGTTTTATTTTAATGATTGTGTTTGCTTTGGTTATTTGATATTTAAATGATTAACTAATCTAGGCATTAATGCTTCTAGATTAATTAAAATTCTTTTGATAAATAGATTTTAAGGTTCTTCATACTATCTAATGTGATGAAATATGTTTAAAAAAGAAAGGCCCGACCAAATCATTACCTAAAACCATGAGAGAATGCAAAAGGTACAAAGAAATTGAGATAGAAAATAATATGCTATTATCTACCTAATATAATTGCATTAATTATATTAGGTACATAATAGTAATATTATTATGATTATATTATAATGTTCTAAAATGTTATTATTATAATAATATTATTATATTGTATATAATAATATTATTATAATATACTTTACAAAGGATGTGATAATAATATTTAGGGTAAGGTCTATTTATATTGTGTTTCATTGCAGGAGAATGAGATGGTGGCTATTTCAAAAATCTTCGAAAGCAATGGTGGCCATTCCAAAACGTTCGATGAAGCATGAGACATCGTGAAGTAACGTCGATGAGGGAGAAGCGGCCTAAGGATAGCTTCTAAGGCAAATACTAGTTTGACTTACAACAACATTTAAGACACCAAATTTGATAGTAAAACGCTTGGTGGACAGAGGTATGTCGTAGAAAAAGGATAGAGAGGCATTATTAGGGCAACCCATTTTATGGAGTTAAAGGCCTATCTCGGAAGCGTGGAGAGTTTAGTTGCATCGGTTGCATTATGCTGGTGTAATGACTGCTTGTATTGACAGTGTCGTGGCTGCATAAGGATGGCAACGCCATGGCAACATAAATGGATGGCAACATCGTGATTGTGTAAGGATGGCAACACCATGGCAACGCAAATGGATGGCAGTGCCATGGCAACGTAAATGGATGGCAGCATTGTGGCTACGTAAGGATGGTAGCGTCATGGCAACGTAAATGGAGGGTAGCACCATGGCTGTGTAAGGATGGCAGCGCCATGGCAACGTAAATGTATGGTAGCATCATGGCTGTGTAAGGATGGTAGCACCATGGCAATGTAAATGGAGGGCAGCACCATGGCTGCGTAAGGATGGCAACGCCATGGATATAGGAGTTGCGCAACGCCATGGCTGCGTAGCTATTGTATGGCATCATTTGGTTATATGAAAAACAAAGTGCCCAGGATGGGTAATGTCATCCCAATCCTTGGGAACGTTGGTATGGTTTTGGAGAGATACCATAGGGTCTTGGTTCCGAAGGACAACAACAAAATTTTGCTGAATAAAATTGGCCTACATTAGTTTAATTTATGTGAATGTAGTTGGATTACATTCAATTTTTTAAAGAGGTTTAAAGTCATAGGCATTATAAGGTGTAGTTAAATGTTGTTATCCTTATGGTTTAATGGATGCAAGGGGGTGTTCTCGGATAGAATGCTTATGTGATAAGAAAAGGGGAGACATAAGGAGTCATGCAAGGCTATGTTTTTCAGTTTTATTATTGTTTTAAAAAAATGTTTAGAAGTATTATTTTTTTGTTGTTTTAAATCACAAAAAATGATGATGGGTTATTTTTATATCCATTCATTATTTTGATTGTGAGAGAAGCTGAAGCGAAAGGACTTCTAAGCATTATTTATACCTTGTTATAGGGCTGGAAATGATGTAACATTTCGAGAAGCAATAAGAAAGAGCATTTTTAAATTTTGAAAGAGTAGCAACCTTTTGTGAGCAAAATCAAAAGGAGGATTTTTATCATAAAACTAATGTTTTTTAGAGTCTTATCATTTCTGCATTTTAGTGACTTCTAGCCATTGTATTATGCCATGAAATGGGTTGCAATAGGCGAAGGTCAAGATGATGCAGTTTCTTTATTTGTTCCTTTGAGTCTTGCACTTGATTTAATGGTATTGTGCTTATGTTGTAGGTACATTAATTCAGGTTGTTTTATGATTACCTCATAACTTGGGGTTTTGCAGGGAGGAGCTAGCTAAACTAACTCAGAATTTGACTTTTTCAGCTAACCAAATTTGCATCTTTATTTATTTATTTATTTCAAGTTCATCCTATTTCAAGCATGCAATCATTTCATTCTTGTCCATCCAGAATTTTAGTTTCATTTATTTCTATTCTGGTCCTTTTCCAAAAAAAATTCTAATTTCCTTTTAGTTTCATTTCTATTCTGGTCCATTTCTAGAATTGTTAAGCTTTCAAGTTATTTCTATTCTGGTCCTTTTCTAGAATTTTTGCACCTCCAAGCTTCATTAATCTAAACGTTCAGATAAAAAAACATGGTTTAGGAGGGATACTACCCACAATGTCACATTAAGTTAAGATAAGAAATGAGATCTAACTTTTCTAACATTGCTAACATGCTAACTTATACTAACCACTATTAGGGTAGTGGCATCAACATAAGGAAGATAAAATGAACCCACTATCTAAAATCTACTTCAGCTTAAAGGCACGGGCATTAAAATGAGGTGGACAATTCCACATTTTATCATTTGAAACATTTTAATGAAGATAAAACACTTTACTAACAGGGATTCAGGGTAGCACTAATAAAAAAAACCCTAAAAAGAACTGTTTTTATTTTACACTTGCTTTTAGTTAGATATTTCAATCATTAAGCATTGTTTAGAACCAACAAAGGCCCATTTTTTATGATCACATGCAATACTAAATTATTTCTAGCATCATTAAAATCTTTTAGATATTTTACCAGAACCTTGGAGAAGTTGAATGTTTGTCATTTAGTTTCCTTTCAAGAGAGAGTTTTCTATTCAATACTTTGCATGTGGTGGTATTTTGCAATTGGGTAAAATATACACTCAACATTTTTGGCGCTAGAAGGAGGGCCTTCTTTTATGCTTTGTGATTTAGTTTTTTGCTAATGCTAACGTGGTCAGTTTTGGTTTAATAGTATTGTGTTTGTAGGGACAACATTTTACTCTTGAATAGTTTGTGATAAGCCTTAATAGAATAGATTTGAGTTTTCCCAAGCTGGACCCACCTAGACGCATTGCTACTAGGTCTAAAACCACTAAGGAAACCATTTTTCAAAGTATTTCTCCCAAAACTAGGAAACCGAGGTACAAAATCCAGGAGATTAAAATCTCGTCTGAACTTTCTGATACGTTAGGTTTAGAGATGCTTTGTAAATATTTGGAAATGCTAGATATCAGACCTCTGAATCTAAATAACTTCAGTGGATGTGCACCCATTAGTTCCATCATAAGAGCTACATCAAGTGTACCCATCTTTGTCATCCCGAGTGTATCAACTGCTTTAGTAGGGTCATTATCTTTGGTTAATATGGCCCAACAATAGCAGCAACAACAACTAGTTCCCTGGTTTGGTACCCAACATTATCCGTTAAGTATACCTAGGGATGCCCATGACATACCTAGGCACCTTGTGAGTTCTATCCCTAAGTTTGTCCATGATGGTCCCATTTCAGCTGAAGAGCACGTTCAAATTTACAAGGACCATATGATTAGGCAGGGAGTCAGTCATGAAGACATCGCTTGTCGACTCTTCCCTAATAGCTTTGACCAAATGGCTCATGAATTCCTGTAGGGTACATTACATATTGGGCCCAGTTAAAAGCTGCCTTTGTTAATCAATTTAGGTCATTGCTAGATCCTACCATTATATATAACCAATTCATGTCATACAAGAGGTATCCTAATGAACCTGTCAGAACATTTAATGCCAGATTCCAAAAGCTTTACACAAATGTGACTCATCACTTTGCAATAGATGCTACCGTGGCATTGCAATTATACCTCGTAGCCTTAGATCCGATGATAACCATGTTTACCAAGAGAAATCCTCAAGTTACAACACTGGCCTTAGCCTATGTTGAAGCCATGACTATTGAGCAACAAATGACATTGCAAGATGGCACTATGCCTTAATTTCCCATGTTAGGGCAATATGGCCCTTACAATCAATTTGCCATGATGAATCAAGCTGTGACACCTCAGATGCCCATGATGAATTTTTTGCCATATCATCAGTCATACCCATTCGCTCTCATGCTTCCATATTTTTTGACATACCCTAATGATGCTATTCCACCCACTCCAAAAACGATGGCTGCTAATTAGATAATCTTGCTAGGATTTGAGGCGAGTAGTACTCAAGCCTCAAATACCTATACCATGGTTGCATCTCTTTAGGCCAAGGGTCCATGGTGGCCTAATCCAGAGGTTGCTAATGTCAAAAATATCAGTGGATATGGGGTTGTCATGCCCCAACCATAAGGACCCAATTTTGAGTTGGAATAGCTCAAGAGAATGACCATCAAACAGGGCAATGACATCATTCGATTATAGAAATAAGTTTCCTAAAATCACATGCCCAATAGAAACCACGGCCATAGGAGAGCAGGACCGTACAATACACAACCTAATAATGGGCGCGTACCCAATATGATAGCCAATCAGGCTGATGCGTTAGGATATTATGATGAGTCAGAGTCATGTGATGAGAAAATGCATCACTTTTTCCATAGAAAGTTAGACTCTTTGGTGTCTGAAGTCATTCATTATTTAGAAAATGATGAGATGGAGGAAGATATGAATGTGTTAGAAGAGGATGAGGATGAAGCTTTGGAAGCCCAGGTCGCTAAACATTTTGGGAAAGCTAATCACAAGTATTTTACTAGGAGTTATAAGGATACCAAAACCTCCTCTACTCCCCCAAACAACCCTTTAGTTCCTCATTATACAAAAGGTGATGTGAATCCACCAACTTCATTTTTGGAAGCATCTAGGATAATGCCAAAAGTGTCAAATCTTGGAACATCCACTTATGACTTGGAAGAAGATATGAAAAGGACCAAGGCAAATATCTCAATGTATGAGGTCTCTCTATTATTGAGATAGGATAAAATCATGGGGAAGAGATTAAATTCCCTTAGTCAAATTCATGAGGTTAAATCTGTAGAACCCCAACTTGCTATGATGAAAGAGAAACCAGAGGTACCTCCTTTTCTCATAACTGTTAGGATCACAGGCAAGAATTTACACAACTCTTTGATTGATTCTGGTGCCTCAGCCAACATCATGCCTCTTGAGATAAGCCAAAAACTAGGACTTAAGCCTGTTCATTCGAATAGCAAAGTGGTCCAATTAGATAGATCTATGGTGGATGTAATAGGTGTTGTAAAATATGTCCTAGTTCAGATCAACTCAGAGCCTAGGGTCCAACATTACACGAATATCCTTGTGCTAAATATTACTGCCAAGTATGGCATGGTGTTGGGCAGGGATTGGAGCAGAAATCTCAATGGTTATGTGGTGACTGATTCCTCCCATATGTGGTTGCCATGGAGAGGAGTTGCAAACCAAATCCGGGTAGACAGAGAGCCCAGAATTAGGGAAATGATTATATAATATAATAAACCCAATGAGATTTAGTTTACTGAAATAAAATTAGGGGTTTACAATTTTGACATAGAGGACATAGTCGAAGGGTCCCAAAACGATAATATTTACCATTGTACTTTGGAAGAAAACAAGAGGGTGTGGACCCTAAAGTTTGATGGGTCCAAATAAAAACAAGGTGCGGGAGATGGGGTAGAGCTCACATGTCCTGGTAGTAAGCCTTTGCTTGCTACCTACAAATTAAAGTTCCCGGCCACCAATAATGTGGCGGAGTATGAAGCCCTAATTTTTGGACTTCAGTTGGCCCTAAGAGAAAATGTAAAATACCCTAAGGTATTGGGAGACTCAGAGTTAGTATTCAAATAGGTCAAGGAGCAATATACCTGTAGAGATAAGAGGTTGAACCTCTACAAAACCAGAGTAAGGGAATTAATTAATGAGTTTGATGCTTTCAATATTTCCCTCATCTCAAGAAAAAATAATAAAATGGCTGATTCGTTAGTCTGTAGCGGCCAAGCATGCTTTTCGCCTGCCGACCATAAAAAATGTAAAAAAATTTCCATTGGGTTAGTGCCTTGCCCCTCCATACCAGAAAATGTCACGAAATTACAAGTCTTTGATAGTGATATACACATTTTTAGTTTTGTCACTAATTTTGGTATATTTGAAAATCAGGTTCAAGATGAAGAAGAGAGGAGGAAAGTAGAAGTAGGAACAACCGAAGTATGGAACGAGATACCAAATTATAGGAACTCTCTAGAAAAGTTATTTGATATTGGATATCAAAAGAAAAAATAAATAAAAATACCATCCCCCAAGGAATCATGCAATTCAGTCAATTTGGGAGTGCAGTAGATCCACGTGAAGTGTTCATTGCAAAGGCATGCACACAATGAGAGAAGGAATCAATAGCTCAGGTTTTAGGAGAATACATTGATTGCATAGCTTGGAGCTATGAAGAGCTGGAAACTTATGACCCGAATGTAATCATGCATACTGTTCCTCTAAAGCCTGATTCCAAGCCTTTTAGACAAAGGAAAAGAACGGTTAACCCAATTCTAGAGCCCCTGATAGAGAAGGAAGTGAAGAGGTTACTGGAAGCCAAAATCATCTTCCCTATTAGGCATTCCATATGGGTGGCTAATATTTTCCCTGTTAGGAATAAGAGTGGAGAGATTCGGTTGTGCATAGATTTTAGAAATCTGAACAAAGCTTGCCAAAAAGACAATTACCCATTACCCACCATTGACGAGATACTCCAAAAGGTAAATGGATCTGAAATGATGTCATTATTGGATGGATACTCAGAATATAATCAAATTATCATACATCCAAATGACAGGATGAAAACGACCTTCACCACGAAGTGGGGAACATTTGCCTACTAGAGGATTTCGTTTGGTTTGTTGAACGCTGGAGCCACTTTCCAAAGAGCCATGGATTTTGCATTCAAGGGGATTAGTGGTAAGTGCATTATTGTCTATGTGGTTGATATTCCTGTCTTCTCCAAGAAGATGGAAGATCATGTTAGAGACTTGAGGAAAGTGCTCCAAAGGTGCAGGGAACATGAAATTTCCATAAATCCAAAAAAGTGCAGCTTTGGGGTAACAGAGGGTAAACTGTTAGGATATGTCATTTCGAAATATGGGATTACTATAGAACCAGAGCGGATAGCCTCTATCCAGGATATTCCTCATCCCAATAGAAAAAATGAGCTTAGGTCCTTTTTCGGTAAGATTAACTTTGTGAGAAAATTCATTTTAGGTTTTGCTAAAATCGCCAAGCCCCTAAATGACATGCTGACAAAATATGTTCAGATAAAGTGGACCAGTGAGAATAGGGATGCCTTCAAAAGCATCAAGGATGCTATTTACAAAGCCCTTGTTCTCATTAGTCCAGACTATGCTAAACCTTTTTATATTTACACATTTGCTTTAGATCATTCTTTTGCAAGTGTGTTAACTCAAAAAAGTGAATACAACATTGAAAATGCTATAGCCTTTCTGAGTTCTCCTTTGAAGGACACAAAACTGAGGTATTCTATCTTAGACAAGCAAATGTATGCCTTATTTAAAATTGTAAAAAAAATTAGGCATTACATTGTGCATAGTAAAGTTTTTACTATAGTTCCTGATCCGGCAGTAAAGTCCATGTTCTTACAGAGTGAGCTAGGTGAAAGAAGGGGGAAATGGCTTTCCACCCTTCAATAATTTGACTTAGAGATAAAGCCCATGAAGATAGTGTGTGGACAAGGTTTGGTCAAGGCTATCACAAAAATTGACCCTTTAATAACGTGCCAAAACTATGAGGTTAATGATATCACTACAGAGGAATGGTACGTAGATATTGTATATTTTTTGTTGCATGGTAAGTGCCCTTCTCATTTGAATTCCACTCAGCGTAGGGCACTGCATTTAAAATCAACTAGATTTTTGATTAAATTTGGTGTGTTGTACAGGAAGAATCACGAAGGAATTTTCCTTCCTTGCATTACTCAAGAGGAAGCAACCCAAGTACTCAAAGACTTCCATGGTAAGTATGGAACTAGACATGAGTCAGCAAACGTGACAGCACACCAAATTATTAGAGCTGGTTATTATTGGCCCCACTTGTTTAAAGACGCACATGCACATGTAAGAACATGTCACATATGCCAAGTGGTAGCCAACAGAGAGTGAAATGCAGTAATGTTGTTGTAGTCAATGGTAGAGACGAGACCATTTGCACAATGGGAATTAGACTTTGTTGGGGTGATAAATCCTAACTCGTTTGATTCCCATAAGTTCATCCTCACCGCTACTGATTACTACACAAGGTGGACAGAGGCTATACCTACTAAGAATGCCACCTCCGAGGTTGTGATTAGATTTCTAGAGGAAAACATAGTCACTCGTTTTGGAATGCCTAACTCAATAGGAAGTGACTGTAAGTCTAAGATTCAATTAACCTTAGATTAACATTAGGCCAAGGTAATAATAATTAACATGAATAAATTAAAGCCAAAAACATTCATTAAATAACCAGTTGATAAATACATTAACATAAACCTTATATAGGTTTAGAACTTGCGTAATAATAGGAAAGGGAAGGTGGAGGAAGATCGGGGAGTTTAGAGAGAACGGAGGAGTAGGAGGTGGAGTGGGAGGTGGTAGTGAGCGTGGGGAGAGGAAGGGAGTGGAGTGATAAGGGAAAATGGATGACAGGAAAGGAGGAAGCTGAATGGAGGGATAAGGAGAAAATGAAGGAAAGGGAGAAGGAAAAATCATGTCGACCATCCGACAAAATTAGCCGACAAAAGGTAAGTGTGTTCACACTGTGCTTAGAAAAACTAGATTTTTCTAAGCCTGATTCAAGCTAAGTCCTATTCACACTTGCAACATTCTCCCCCTTAAAGTTGAGAGAACTGACTATACAGTATCTCAGCTTTACAAATTGAGCTTTAGCCAGTGCCTTGGCGAATATGTCAGCGACGTTCTCCAAAGTGTGGCAATAGTGAAGCTCAACAATATCAGTTTCCACGATATCTCGGATGAAGTGGTACTTCATATCAAAATGCTTGGATCTACTATGGTGGACAGGATTGTATGACAACTGAATGGCACTGATGTTGTCACCGAATATTTGAGTTGGACCACTTTGCTGCTCGCCAATCTCTTCTAATACCTTTCGAAGCCATAGAGCTTGAGTACTAGCATGAGTCACCGCTATATACTCAGCTTCTATTGAAGATAGTGCTACTACTGTCTGCTTCTTGGAACTCCAAGTTATTAGGCCCGAACCAAGAATAAAACAGTTACTCGATGTGGATTTTCTATCATAAATATTGCTGCCCCAATCACTATCACTAAAGCCTTCAAGTTTGATAGTATCACTTTTGTAGTACTGGATTCCAAAATCCAATGTACCCTTCACATATCTCAAAATCCTTTTAGCTGCCTGCAAATGCAGCTTCGGATGGATTAGACATAAATCTAGAAACAAGAATACAACATACTGAATGTCTGGTCTGGTGTTGGCAAGAAACATCAAACTCCCAACAATGCTTCTGAAAGTGGTCACATCAACTTTCGGTGCTCCATCATCCTTACTTAATTGGATCCCATGTCCAATTAGAGTTGCAACTGATTTGCATTGCTCCATAGCAAAATTTTGAATCATATCTCGAGCATACTTAAGTTGACAGATGAAGATCCCCGAACTGCCCCGATGTACTTCCATTCCAAGAAAGTATTTCATCAAGCCAAGATCCTTCATCTCAAATTCCTGCATCATGGAGTGCTTGAACTCCATGTTAACTTTTTCATTACTACCCATAAAAATGAGATCATCTACATATAAACAAACTATGAAGATGTCATTTCCTTGATTGAGGTAGTAGAGCGTGGGTTCATTTTTACTTCTGATGAACCCATAATATTTAAAGTACCCATCAATGCGTGAGTACCAAGTTCTCAGTGCTTGCTTGAGGCCATAAAGAGCCTTCTTCAGTTTGTAAACAAGATGTTCCTTGTCTTTCTCTTCAAATCCTCGTGGTTGCTCAACATACACTTCTTCTATCAAGTAACCATTTAGAAATGCACTTTTTACATCCATGTGTTGGACTGTCCATCCCTTGTGTGCAGCTAAGGCAAGAACTGTTCTGATAGTCTCTTGTCTGGCTACAGGAGCAAAAGTATCTTCATAATCAATTCCATATTTTTGAGTAAATCCCTTTGCAACTAATCTCGCCTTGTGCCTCTCAATGCTACCATCAACATTAAAATTGGTCTTGGAGACCCACTTACATCCAACACGTTTCTTTCCTTTAGGAAGCTTCACCAGCTCCCAAGTGTCGTTGTTTTTTATAGAGGTGATCTCCTCTTTCATGGCATCTTAAATCTTTTGAGTACAAGCCTTCTCATAACTAGAAGGTTCAAGCTGTGTATTAGTTAACAAAGCCTAGTTAACTAAATCTCCCCTAGGTTCCTGTTGGGAAACATCATCACCATACAAGTGCATATTTTCTAATCTTTGTAGAACATAATTCATTTCACTAGATTGATTCCTAGTGTATCTTTTTGAAAAATTCTTATCCAACATCTGATATGATGGATGATTCCCAGAGAGTTCTCTTACCTCTGGATGGAGAATCAATGTCCACGGGTGAGGAACTTACTGATCTCTACGAAGAATGACTTGGTGAAGAAGTTGAATCAGAAGATGAACCTGGATTTCTGGGAGGATACTGCTTACTTTTCTATGGTGTCTGCTATTGCACCTGCTGAGAACCTACATCACTAGATTCATCATCACTGAAAATCTAAGGCTTACCCCATTCTCCCCCTTCATCAAAAATCACATCCCTGGAAAGCACAAACTTTCTAGTCCGGGGATTGTAGAGTCTGTAAGCTTTTGTATTCTCATAATATCCTACAAAGATGCATGCCTGACTCTTTGGATCGAGATTATTTCTAAGCTCATCAGGAATGTGAGAATATGCCAGGGAGCCAAACACTCTAAAATACTTAACATTTGGCTTTTTACCATACCAAGCTTGGTAAGGTGTCTGTCCTTCCAAACTTGAAGTAGGACTTCTGTTCAAGATATGTATGCTGGTCCCGGTCGCATCTCGCATAATATGAATTAGTCAAATGCTTCATCTCGAAGCATAGACCTTGCCATCTCCATAATGGTGCGATTCTTCCTCTATGCGACACCATTCTGCTATGGAGTGTAGGCAGCTGTGAACTGCCTCTTAATGCCATGTTGCTTACAAAAATTTAAGAACTCATTAGAGGAGTATTCTCATCCTCTATCTGATCTAAGACATTTTACAAAATATCTACTCTCACTTTCAACTCTTGTTTTGAAATCGACAAAGCATTCAAAGGCTTCATCCTTATATTTCAAAAAATATATCCAGCACATTCTAGTAAAATCATCAATGAAGAGTAGGAAGTAAGAGTTGTTACCAAGACTCTTGGTCTGCATCGGACCACAGATGTTTGTATGCATTAGCTGGAGTGGATAGCTGGCCCGCCATGCTTGTCCATGAGGAAATTTTGATCTGGCATGCTTCCCAAGAGCACACCCTTCACAAACTTCCTTACTATCCTGAACCTTAGGAAGTCCGGTTACCATCGCTTGTGAAGTTAGCATTTTCAAACTAGCTGAATTCAAATGACCATAGCTCAAGTGCCATAGGACACTTGGATTGGAAATAACAACATTTGGTAACTTATCTCCCCCTGGCTGGCCAAACTTTAAAGGAAACAATTTATTCTTTGACATTGGCACTTGTGTAATGATTCTCTTACTGTTATTTTTATCAAAAATAGTGCATTTACCCTCATCAAAAAGCAACTTGTAGTTCTTTTCTAACATTTGACCAACACTTAAAAGATTGTGTTGAAGATGGGGTGTGTAATAGATATCACTTACATGTTTGACGCCTTCTTTAGTTGGAACTGCCATTGCTCCAATGCCTTCAACCGCCAATGATTTATCATCTCCCAATTTGATGCTCGGATTTGTATGAGGATTTTAGAGTAGCAAAGAGCCCTTCTTTGCCACTCATATGGTTTGAACACCCAGTGTCCAAGATCCATGTATCATTCTTGTTCTGATCTGCCTGACCATAAGAGAGAAAACTATTTGTGGCCTCTTCCTCTTCTCCAAAATTTCCAAACCGATCGTCTCGGTCGCTACTAGTTCCTTGTGAAGTCTTCGTCCAACAGTCACGAGCATAATGGCCAAGTTTGCCACAATTGTAGCAAGATTGTTTTGACTTATCTCCTCCTTTGCCTCTACCTGATTTTTTTCCTCTATTTTGCTGTCATCCTTTATTCTCATTGTTCACCTCTGTTTGGGAGTTCCACCTCTCTGATTATTTTTGCCTCTACCTCTATTTTGTCCTCTGCCATGGCCTCTACCTCTGCCTTCTTGTGAAGCAAAGGCTTTATCATCTCCTCCGTAACTTGTGGAAGGAGTTTGTTGTAACCTCTCTTCATGTGAGAGAAGTGAGCCAATTAGGGATTCAAAAGACAGAGAAGTTAGGTCTTTGGATTCTTCTATAATTATGGCAACTAAATTCCACTTAGGAAGAAGTGTCCTCAACACTTTCTTCACTATAACTTTAGGCTTTACATCTTCTCCTAAAGTGACCATCTTATCTACTATTGCTTTCACACGCACGCAGTAATCACCAACCTTTTCACTCTCTTACATTTTAAGAGTCTCAAACTCTCGTTTCAAGGTTTGTAGTTTAACTTGTTTGACTTGGTCACTACCCCTATAACTTTCTTTTAAAGCATTCCAAGCAGATTCAGCAGTTATAAAAGAAGCTATTCTAGGGAAAATACTTCTATCAAGGGCGGCTTGGATATGATAAAGGGCAAAAGAATTATTCTTCTGTGCTTCCTTTCTAGCCCTTTTATGAGCCACATTCAAAGCTACCCATTCAGCAGCAGGAGGTTCAGTATATCCCTCTTCAATCACATCCCAAAGACCTTTGCCTATCAAAAGAGTTTTCATTTTAATTGACCAATACTTGTAATCACCACCATTGAACTTAGGGATTGGTAGACTAGTATTGGAAGCCATATTAGAAAGCAAACTTTATTGCAACTTCAAACAAGTAGTACAAAGAAGTACAAAATAGATCACTGATTTACTGATTTAAATCAAATCTAGCTTTCTTAATATGCTCACTGATTTGGCGTTCTTCTCGAGGATCACCCAAAATTGGAAAGGTGAAATTGTCTGCTTCGTCGTCACTAATTATAATGACTTTAGGTGCTACTGCTGGTTCATAACTTTGTTTGAGAACTTTTCGTTCTTCAATTGCAGGTTTCACCTCCACTGTTTCTTCTTCCTTTTCTTCTTCTGCTTCTTCTGGTTCTGAATCAGGAGAGCATGGTGTATAGCTCTCACTTGTTTCTACTTTAGGCACTGCAGGTGTATAACTGTCACTTGACTATCCTTCGGTACTATTTCAACCATCTCGGATTCAACTATCCTTTGCCCGAAGATATTATCTTCAAAATCGCCTCGTAGCGTAATTTGGTTTTCTCAGATGAGCAATCACTTGATTCTCTAATTGGCAAAACACTGTATGAAGTCCATACCGCTGGACTTTCCCGTCAAAGGAATCAGGAGTTTCTCTTCTCAAAAGAGAGAGTAATGCATTATAGCATCTGGTTGACCGGATCATCTACCCAGAATCACACCGTATGAACTGGGTTACAACTTAGTATGATGCCAAAAAAAAACTTTTTATATCAAATGATCTTTGCACCCTTTTATTTATTTTTTTTAAATTTCTAAAATTTGTTTTAATAAAGACTTTTTTTTTTTTTTTTTAAATTAACAATTTCCTATATAGATTTTTAATTATTATTTTTAAATGAAATGGATATTTAAAAAACAATAATAAAAAACTATATATAGAAATTATAATTATTTTTAAAAAAACTTAAAAAAAAAAACAAATAATAAAACTTTAATTAAAAAAAAATTAACCTTTTTTTTTTGAAACCCCACTGGGATTCGAACTGGTAACCTCCGCTGTCTACTCGGTGATCTTAGCCGTTGCACCATGCAGCTTCGGGTGGTACCAAAGAACAAAGACAACTATTAGACCTATAGAAAATCGCGAGGTCACAAAAAAAACAAAAAAATTTACCCCGACGGGATTCGACCCCGGGTCTCTGCTCTGCAAGAAAGGGAACTTCGCCGCTAGGCCACGCTAGTCGGACGGTACAAAGGGGAAGGAGGTGATTCTTAAAGACGATGACGTAATACAAGTTGAAAAAAAAAATTCAGTTTTTTTAATCCCACATGCAGTGGGCAACTAGCTTTGCAAGGCTTTATCAAAGCCTGCAAATTGTTAATGATCTTTGCACCCATTTATTTTTTTAAAAAAAATTTCTAAAATTTGTTTTTATAAAAACTTTTTTTTTTTTTAAATTAACAATTTCCTATATAGATTTTTAATTATTATTTTTAAATGAAATGGATATTTAAAAAACAATAATCAAAAACTATATATAGAAATTATAATTCTTTTTAAAAAAACTTAAAAAAAAAACAAATAATAAAAATTTAATTAAAAAAAAATTAACCTTTTTTTTTTTAAACCCCACTGGGATTCGAACTGGTAACCTCCGTTGTCTACCCGGTGATCTTAGCCGCTGCAACATGCAGCTTCGGGTGGTAGCAAAGAACAAAGACAACTATTAGACCTATAGAAAATCGCGAGGTCACAAAAAAAACAAAAAATTTTACCCCGGCGGGATTTGACCCCGGGTCTCTGCTCTGCAAGAAAGGGAACTTCGCCGCTAGGCCACGCTAGTCGGACGGTACAAAGGGGAAGGAGGTGATTCTTAAAGACGATGGCGTAATACAGGTTGAAAAAAAAATTTAGTTTTTTAATCCCACATGCAGTGGGCAACTAGCTTTGCAAGGCTTTATCAAAGCCTGCAAACACAGTTAGGTCGATTGCCTTCGAGCAATCGATTCGCCAACCTTTTGCCCGTTTTATGACCAATAAAACACCACCACGTGGCACACATCGGAGCTCACATCCATGTCAGCCAGCCACGTCTGCAGTCGTCCATGTCAACCAGCCACGTCAACCTCGATCCACGTGCTGCTAGCTCTGCCGCCATGTCAGCCTGTTGTCAGCTCTGTCACCACATCAGCCTACTATCAGCACCATCACCACGTTAGCCACAGCCACTCCTCAGGATCTGTGCGACAGCCACTCTACCGCTCCTCAAGATTCGTGCGACAGCCACTTTGTCGCTCCTTGGGATTTGTGCAACAACTTCTTCGCCGCTCCTCAAGATCCGTGCGCTTCGGCTTCCATGCCTTACCTCGGCCCTCGGGATCCGTGCCCCCCTTAGCTCTGATACTAATGTAAGTCTAAGATTCAATTAACCTTAGATTAACATTAGGCCAAGGTAATAATAATTAACACGAATAAATTAAATCCGAAAACATTCATTAAATAACCAGTAGATAAATACATTAACATAAAACTTATATAGGTTTATAACTTGCATAATAATAGGAAAGGGAAGGTGGAGGAAGATCGAGGAGTTTAGAGAGAACGAAGGAGTAGGAGGTGGAGTGGGAGGTGGCAGCGAGCGTGGGGAGAGGAAGGGAGTGGAGTGATAAGGGAAAATGGATGGCAGGAAAGGAGGAAGTTGAATGGAGGGATAAGGAGAAAATGAAGGAAAGGGAGAAGGAAAAATCATGCCGACCATCCGACAAAATTAGCCGACAAAAGGTAAGTGTGTTCACACTGTGCTTAGAAAAACTAGATTTTTCTAAGCCTGATTCAAGATAAGTCCTATTCACACTTGCAACAGTGACAACGGTTTTGCCTTTTTCTCTTTAGAATTTACAAAGTGGGCATACGAAAATAAGGTGAGTCTAAAATTCTCTTCCAATTATTACCCCCAAGGCAATGGTTTGGCAAAATCATCAAATAAAAATTTATTATGCATAATCAAAAAATTACTTGAAAAGAACCCTAGAGATTGGCATAGTAAGTTAAAATTTACCCTTTGGGCAGATAGTACCAGAAGCAAGGAGTCAATTGGGACATTTCCTTATCACTTAGTCTATGAGCAAGACCCTATTTTTCCTACTAATCTGAAATTGCAAACTTTACATTTTATAAAAGACTATGTTGGGACTGATGATAAACTTGAAATTAGATTAACTCAATTAATGCATCTTGATGAGAAAAGGGAGGAAGCCATCCTTCATTTCAGCAAACATCAAGACATAATCAAAAGGTGGTTTGATAAACGGTCCAAAATTAAGGTCTTTAAAGTTTCAGATTTGGTTTTGTTGTGGGATAAAAGACATGAAAAAAAAAAGAACATGAAAAGTTTGATTGCTTGTGGTTGGGACCCTATCTAATATCCGAAATCCTAGGTGAAAATAGTTTCAGATTAAAAACCTTGGATGGAAAATATTTGGCCTTACCCATCAATGACATTCATTTAAAGCATTATTTTTAGGCCTAAGGGTAGAGTCATTGTATTATATGTACACTAATATGCTTGCTTAATTGTTTGTCTTATCAGTTTTATTTCCTGTTTATTTGATCTTGTTTCTTTGATTTCAGAAGTCTTTAGTATGTCAAAGTGGTCCAGTTTTGGATTTTATTGTAGGAGTAAGAGGTCAGCCTATGTGTATACGAATGTCAACCAAGACTAAAAGGATGCAAAAAAATGGAATCATATGGCAAAAGGCTTGAACATGTGAAATATTGTTTGCAACTCATGAAGCATGAAGTTGTTGATCTTACATATCATCCACCCATGTCTCAAAGGCACATTCTTAATACATAAACATCATATGCTAAACCCAAACACTAAAAGTGATGTCCAATTATCTTGGGATCAAAGGCACAAAGAACACTAAGAAGATCTTAGGTTTGGAAGTTGTTTTCGAAGTTACCGTAGGTCTATCACATTTCTATCCATGTCCAACATCTTGGGTAAAATAATATGAAACCATACTTGGATGGGGATGTGAGGTGAAAAGATAATTTTGGTCTATCCCGCCCTGCACATAGTCCATAAAACAGTGGTTTTTACCACTTTTGCAATACTTGAAAGCCCAAAATCAGAGTAGTAAGGATAGGGTCAAATTCTCATCATGCTTAGGTTGAGAATCCGATTCCCCAAAGCTTTGATTTTATCTCCATCACACCATGGATCATTGGGTTGTAAGTATCGTACTACATGTCCCTTAGAAGGATGGGTAGTCATCCCAAGATTCAAGAAATCCAAAGTAAAATGTTCACCACTCCATTTCCATCACACCATTGACTATTGGGTTGTAAGGATCATACTACATGTCCCTCAGAAGGATGGTTAGTCATCCCAAGATTCAAGACGTCAAGAGAAAAATAATGGACTATGGAGTTAACCTCCATCGGGGCTATAGATGCTTGACTGGTAGTGAAGTACACTTAAGCCTGGTGACATGACTCCCATAAGGTTAAGATTTATGGCCACCATGAGGATAGATTAGTCTGATGACCTCATCCATAATCGGTTTAATTATTTTGGTCAAAGATGAGAGCAGTAAAGGATAGGGCTATATTCTCATCACACCTTGGTTGAGAATCCAATTCCCCAAAGCTCTAAGGTACACTTGCACACATTGGTCCTTGATGATGACGGCTCATAACCAAGCCCTAGATCTAGTCAATGAATTCATCGCATACACATTTGATCCTAAGATGGTTAGACATTTTTGAGGTGTTTGCTCAAGCCACCATATAATGTGTTACCCATGCTATAAATATTTTTTTCAAAGCCCTCCATATCCATTGCAATACTTCTTGTCAGGTAAATTGGTGATGCAATGTAGAAAAGTTGCAAAAAATAAGGTGTGGAGTGCTTCACACGCACAAAGCTAATACTGCATGATTCTGATATTTTGCTATTCTTATGAGTCTATTGACATTATTCATGCATTTTTTGACACTTGTTGTTTTCTGGTTTGGAGTGTGTTTTCATATTTTCTTTTTGGGTTCTCACCGAAATGCTCAGGAGCATTTCCCAATAGAGTCACCATTTGTTGTGGAGTTTCCACAACCACCCCAAACTTATTGGGGATCCACTTGTCATGTTTTGGTTTCTTTGGTTTATAAGAATAGTGATTGTTTTACTGTTTTATTTTAATTATTGTGTTTGCTTTGGTTATTTGATATTTAAATGATTAATTAATCTAGGCATTAATGCTTCTAGATTAATTAAAATTCTTTTGATAAATAGAGTTTAAGGTTCTTCATACTGTCTAATGTGATGAAATTTGTTTAACAAAGCAAGGCCCGACCAAACCATTACCTAAAACCATGAGGGAATACAAAAGGCACAAAGAAATTGAGATAGAAAATAATATGCTATTATCTACCTAATATAATTGCATTAATTATATTAGGTACATAATAGTAATATTATTATGATTATATTATAATGTTCTAAAATATTATTATTATAATAATATTATTATATTGTATATAATAATATTATTATAATATACTTTACAAAGGATGTGATAATAATATTTAGGGTAAGGTCTAATTATATTGTGTTTCATTGTAGGAGAATTAGATGGTGGCTATTTCGAAAATCTTCGAAAGCAACGGTGGCCATTCTAAAACATTCGATGCAACATGAGACGTCATGAAGTAACGTCGGTGAGGGAGAAGCGATCCAAGGATAGCCTCTAAGGCAAATACTAGTTTGACTTCCAACAACATTTAAGACACCAAATTTGACAGTGAAACACTTGATGGACAGAGGCATGTCATTGAACAAGGATAGAGAGGCGTTATTAGGGCAACCCATAACCCTAATTGATGGAGTTAAAGGCCTATCTCGAAAGCATGGAGAGTTTAGTTGCATCGGTTGTATTATGTTGGTGTAATGAATGTGTATTGACAATGTTGTGGTTGCATAAGGATGGTAGCACCATCGCAACGTAAATGGATGGCAGTGTCGTGACTGCGTAAGGATGGTAGCGCCATGGCAACATAAATGGATGGCAGCGTCATGGTTGCGTAAGGATGGCAGCGCCATGACAACATAAATGGAGGGCAACGCCATGGCTGCATAAGGATGGCAACATAAATGGATGGTAGCATTGTGGCTACGTATGGATGGCAACGCCATGGAGGGTAGCACTGTGGCTGCATAAGGATGACAATGCCATGGATGTGGGAGTTGCGTAGCACCATGGCTGTATAGCTAGTGTATGGCATCATTTGGTTATATGAAAACCAAAGTGCCCATGATGGGTAATGCCATCCCAATCCTTGGGCACATTGGTATGGTTTTGGAGAGACACCATAGGGTCTTGGTTTCGAAGGGCAACAACAAAATTTTGCTGAATAAAATTGGCCTACATTAGTTTAATTTATGTGAATATAGTTGGATTACATTCAATGTTTTAAAGAGGTTTAAAGTCGTAGGTGTTATAAGGTGTAGTTAAATGTTGTTATCCTTAGGTTTAATGGATGCAAGGGGGTGTTCTCAGGTAGAATGCTTATATGATAAACTAACTTAGAATTTGACTTTTTCAGCTAAACTAACTAACTTAGAATTTGACTTTTTCAGCTAACAAAATTTGCATCTTTATTTATTTATTTCTTTCAAGTTCATCCTATTTCAAGCATGCAATCATTCCATTCTTGTCCATCCAGAATTTTAGTTTTGTTTATTTCCATTTCTGCTAATTTCCTTTTAGTTTCATTTCTATTCTGGTCCATTTCCAAAATTGTTAAGCTTTCAAGTTGTTTCCATTCTGGTCCTTTTCCAGAATTTCTGCACATCCAAGCTTCATTAATCTAAACGTTCAGATAAAAAAGATATGGTTTATGAGGGATACTAACCCACAATGTCACATTAAGTTAAGAGAAGAAATGAGAGCTAACTTTTCTAACATTGCTAACATGCTAACTTCTACTAAAAACTATTAGGGTAGTGGCATCAACATAAGGAATATAAAATGAACCCACTATCTAAAATCTACTTTGTCTCAAAAGCACGGGCATTAAAATGAGGTGGACAATTCCACATTTTATCATTTGAAACCTTTTAATGAAGATAAAATACTTTACTAATAGGGATTTAGGGTATAACTAATAAAAAAACCCTAAAAATAACTTTTTATTTTACACTTGCTTTTAGTTAGATCTTTCAATCATTAAGAATTGTTTAGAAACAACAAAGGCCCCTTGTTTATGGTCACATGCATTACTGAATTATTTCTGGCATCATTAAAATATTTTAGATATTTTACCAGAACCTTGGAGAATTTGAATGTTTGTCATTTATTTTCTTTTCAAGAGAGAGTTTTCTATTCAATACTATGTATGTGGTGGTATTTTGCAATTGGGCAAAATATACACTCAACACTTCCCAAGTTTATTTGAATCCCTATTTCCTACAAAAAAGTATTAGGACTGTAATGGAAGAAACTCTAAATCTAGAGATTATCAATCTTTACTAGTTTATTTGTCAATCTAGTGGAATCAACAATGAGCCCTAGTCTTCACGAGTTTTTCTACAACCCTGTGGAAAGACTCTAGCTAAATGCAATCTCAAAATTTTTGGAAATGAGATTTTCTATCTATTCTCAATCTCTCTTGTGGCTCTCGCACTAGATCATATTGATTTACCATGGCTCTGATACCACTATTAGCTTTTTAGGGGTATATAAAAAAAGAAATGCAACCACAAGATGTAAAATAAACAAGTTATGATAACTATATGATAATGGCACTATAATATGTAGGCAAACTATAAGATAAAATTTTGCAATTATTCAAAAACATGTCATTAATGAATTCTCACGAAAATAGTACAATGCAATATAATGGATGACATGAACACTCCATAAACTATTTTGAAGAGGGCTACATTGTACTCCACTACTAATCTATACTATTCACTCTCTATATTCTCTACTATCCCTCACTCTCTATAAGGCCTATATATAGGAAGATAAGTTCCTTGGGCCTTACTTTACCTATGAATCTTCAACTACCTTTCCTATGACTCATGTACAAGTGGACTCCTTGTACATTTACATCATTGCACATTAACACTTGTGCATTTATTACATTTTTGGAAGTAACTACTTAACTTTACTCTAAAGTAAACTCCTACTCTAGTTATGTACCCAATGTGGTACATTGACATGTACCAAATAATGTAATATACTCTAACAAAATGGAAATGTCTAGAAACTAGGTTTACTAAAACTAATATTGTTGGGGTTTCTAAAGAAAATCCTAAAAAACTATTGGAGGTGGTGTTTTCCAAAATAATAAAGGTAACCTTCTTCTCACTTATTTAGAATCATATAAAACTTCAACTAACAGCCATGCAAAGGCTAGGGCAATTTTTACAAGGATTAAAATTGCTATTAGAAAATGATAGAAATATATTTCAATTGAGGGGTTTCACAAATTATCATTAATGCTATCAATAAAAATGGATATGTAAATTAGATAAAAAAATATTATTATTGATGTTTATAATCTATTATTGGAGGCAATTTCTTATAAATGTGAGCATATCTATGGATAAGGAAATCAAGTACTAGATAATTTAGCTAATTGGGATGTTGATTTTCATATTGGTGAAATTCAAATTTTATAAGGCAACTGGTTAAGTGAGATTTTATCTCTTAATGAAATTATGTTAAGGAGTTGATTTTGGAAATATAGCACTTTGGGTAAGATAAAGAATATATTTGATAGAAAAAAAATAAAAAATATATATGATAAAAAGGCATGTTGGATATGGTTTAATTGACCTATGTTGGACATTTTGAGTCCCTAAGCTAGAATGTTGTCATTGATGTCAAAATGTTATTTGATGCCAAAAGGATCTATGATGGCATGCACTATGTTTTATGAAAGTGCAAGGAAGGGTTTTTGTGAAAACCAAGGCAGGAAAAATAAAAGGTTTTATTTAAAACCATGGACGACATATTTGAAATGGGTTTTTCTTAAAACACAAGTTGAATATTCGTTTCATTGAAAAAGGTGCCCCGGTGATGGAGATATTTAATTTTAAATATTTAGTTAAAATTTTAATTTTAATTTTAAAATTAAATTAAAAGAATATTCGTTGATGTCATAAAGGAAGGTTCAAAAGCATCGATGTTTCCAATCTAAGGGAAGGCATATATATATGCCATTAATTTTTTTGAAGAAGATTATCCTTGCTCGATTAAGATTAACGATTTGTTTTTGCAAAGGAAGAGCTCGTGTTATTTTTCGTTTTGTGAAGCAACGAATATTGAAAGCTAACCGTGTCCATTTTCCAAAGCATGTTGGGCAATGTGGCCTAGTGGTAGCTTGGTTTGTGCAAAGGTGTTGGTGGCAAGAAGGTTAAGTGTTCGATTCCCGCAAGTGTCGTTTTGGCTTTGTTGAGGTGCTCAAGGTGCATTTATTTTTTGCTTGGCGAAAGGAGATAAGAACAAGAAGTGAGTGGCACTTATTTCTTCACGATGAGCCCATAGCTTGTGGGACATCTTGGTCACGGCTAGGGCATTCGTGTTGGATAGGACGGGGGTTCGATTCCCCTCGAGGCAGGTATTGAGGTTTTTATTTATTTTGTTATTGCCTAAGGTGGAGTGATAAGGGGTAAAGGTGATTTGATAGTTGATGTATTGAATAACCTTAGGAATAAGGTTATAGTGGCTGTTTGAGTTGTGGAGTTAAATTTTTAATTGTGATTTTTGAAATTATTAGGAGTAATAAGGGTTATTGATAAAGTTCTTTTAGTGAAAGTTATTTTTGAGTAAGGGTTTTCTTTAAAAAGAACTTTGGTGGATGTTAAAATAAAGTAGGAGTAATAAGGTGTTATTTGGAAATTATTTTATTGTTGTGTTATTACTCAAGATATCTAACCCTTGTTGAGATTGGAAAATGAAAAAGTGTTGAGTGTGGCAGATTTAGTGGACAACTCATAAGGCATCAAAAAGGTATGAGTAACATTCTCCATTGATTTTATTTGGATGGTTGATTTTTGAAATATCATTGGAGTGAAAAGGATTGAATGTGGTTTCCTATTCAAAAATAGTTGGTTTAATGCTTCAAGGTTTTCTGGTTTAAAAGTTGTGATTAAAACCTTGTTTTATAAGCATTGTTGTTGGAGTGAGTTGCTGTGCAAAGAACTTGAACTTGAGTTGAAAAGAACATGAGTATCATTGTTATGTAAGAGTGGTTGTTGAGTATTGTTGAAGACATTTTTAGTTGGTTGATTCATTCTTGGACTAGGGTTTGTGAGAAAGAGTTGTTCCTTATGGTGATTGGTTGAGTAGAGTTGTTTGAGCCTAGTCAAGTGATTGTGTGAAGTGGTTGTTCAAGTTCCATAAACAAACTATTCTATATTCTGATTTGAATTGAGTTGAGAAAGAAATTGGATTTGAGTATAGAACATATTGAGTCTCTAACAATTCTCTTTATGCTTATATGACATTGTTGAGTTGAGATTGATTTGAGTTGAGATTGGGATTTGAGTATAGAACATATTGAGTCTCTAACAATTCTCTTTATGCTTCTATGAGATTGTTGAGTTGATATTGGGATTTGAGTATAGAACATATTGAGTCTCTAATAATTCTCTTTATGCTTCTATGAGATTGAGTTGAGATTTTATTGAGCTGATTTGAGGTAAGTCTTTGAGAAGGCTTGTGGATTGATTTTGATTAAGCTTTTGTGAAAGCTTGCTATGCAGATTTGAGCAAGTCCTAGAGAGGACTTATTGAGCATATTTGGACAAATTCAGAGTGAGCTTATTGAACAAATTTGGACAAGTTTTGAGTGATCTTGTTGAGCAGATTTGAGCATGTTTTGAGTGAACCTATTGAGCAGATTTGAGCAGGTTCTGAGTGAACCTATTAAGCAGATTTAAGCAGGTTCTGAGTGAGCCTATTGAGAAGATTTAAGCAGGTTCTAATTGAGCCTATTGAGCATATTTGAATTGGTTTTGAGTGAACCTATTGATAGAGCTTTGGATGTGACAGAGTATAGAGGACAGAGTCTCAGTGGATAGAGATAAAACAACCAGGACAATTGAAGATAAATCTGAGTGAGGAGTCTTCAAGTGGAGAGAGATCCACAAGTCAGTGCAACAGAGAGACAAAATCTTCTAAAATATCATTAGCCAGAGCAAAAGGGGAAAGAGTTCTCCTATGGAAGAGATCCACCAACTTGAGATTTAGGGGATCAACATCTCCTTTGGAAAAAGGTCCATAAACATTGTAATT
The DNA here is from genome assembly GCA_028583015.1 of Wollemia nobilis. Taxonomy (NCBI): domain Eukaryota; kingdom Viridiplantae; phylum Streptophyta; class Pinopsida; order Araucariales; family Araucariaceae; genus Wollemia; species Wollemia nobilis. Next base: position 2,001,434 of record JAQPPZ010000267.1, read on the forward strand.
GGGAAAGATTCCCAAGAGATTGATTGAGAAAGTTTTAGTAAAATATTTTCTTCATGGAGTAGCCCGCATTGGGTGAACCATGTAAATTGTTGTGTCACTTTTGTGGATGGTGTTTTCTGCATTGATTTGATTACTGCTATTGATACTGCTATCTATACACTGCATAATATTGAATTGAAAAGAAAAGTAAAAATGGTCTTATACTGTTCACCCCCTCTTAGTATAAGCTTGTGTTCTTCAACCTAACAACAAATTTAATATGACAGTTTAATGGGAGTGGCCCTAATAGAATCCATATAGATATATATTCAATAATAATAAGTATTAATATTTATCAATGTCATTATTTTGATTGAATAAGTTCCTCAAATTTCAAGGATAAGATCTAAGTTTAAATCTTGCCAAGTGACACGTATATTTTTCAAATTGTTATAATACCACTATGCGGTCATGATTTAATAGATAAGGAACTCGTTTCAATCTCCTATAACCATTTTTTAAAAATAATTTTAAAATAAATAATACAGTTGAAACGGTTCTCATTTATGTTTGTTCTTAAAAAATAAAAATAAAACTTTATATAGATTTTTTTTTAAATTTCCCTAAAACTTAAAAAAAAAATCCTTTTAAATTCCTTAAGTTTTTAACTTTTAGGGAGGAGAATCGGTTCAAATCTTGTAAAAGGATATATAATTGTCAAGTTGTTATGTGGTCTTGATGTCATACATATGGAACCTATTTTAATCCCATATAACTAATTAAAAAAAAAAAGTTTTTAGAGGTCAATCATTAAGTATCAATTACGTGAATTTTATAGTTTTAAGATCCAATGGCATTAGTTCAACCTGTTATATTTCTCAACTTTCAAGGAGAAGACCCACACTTTAATCTTATCAAGTAATACATACATAATTGTTAATTTGTTGTAATACCACCATGTGGTCATGATTTAATGTGGGTGGAATCTATATTAACCTTTTATAACCAATTTAAAAAGAATTATAATTTTAATATTTTAAAAAATAAAATAAAAATAGTAATAAGTATAATTTTTTTTAAATATATGTTGTGAGAAGGGAAAAATATGGAAGATGTCTCAAAGGATCTCTTCATGATGCTTTACTACTCTCTTATCTTCTTGCTTCGAGACTAGGGGTAGTTTGTGTGCATTTTGTGTTTAAAAAATTAGTTTAAAAACACCTATGTTTCTCCTAAGATACTTCTTTATCTAAGTTTAACCCTAATCTAACCCTAATGTAATAAACAAATGCAAAAAACAAGGCCTAAAGATAGAATGACTCTTTCTTTTTATTTGGAAGAAAATAATGGTTTCTCTTTAAGATACAAGGGTGTAATAAAATGCAACAAACAAGTCCTAAGTGCAACTATATGTTTTTTTTAATTAAATGTTAAAGCTGAAAAATTATGTTGATCCCCTATATGATTAATACTGAACTAGTTCTTTCTTCTCCTTTTGTCTATTTTACTAATAAACAAAAAATAAAACCTAGTTTAAGTAGACATTAAATATAATCTAAACCTTAAATGCTTAAATGAGAAAGTTATGGGACATAAAAACCTCTTTCTACCATAGAGGTAGAAGTGCTTCTAGTCTACAAAAGCACCATCAACACTTTTACTTATCGATGGTGCTTTCATTTAATTTGTAAGATAGATAGGATTAGTGATAGAGGGGCCTTTCTGAGTTGACAAAGGAGGTTGGTATTTCTTGAAGAGCAATTAGGCCCCTATTTAGAGATATAAAAATACTAAAAATGATAACTACATAAATTAAAATTTCAATGGAAAAAGTGCCATTGGGTAGCGATAATGTCATTGTTGCTTTTGCACAATGCTTGCACTTTTACTCTATTTAAACTAGAGAGTAATAGTGCCACCGACCTATAGTCTAAATGTGCTTCTGCTTTTGAGAGAAGAGTAGCATGATTAGATACAAGCTAAGTTAAGAATATGATGACTAGGATGAAGGGCTATGAATAGATAATATAGAGACCTTGTTAAACAACAAGAAAATAAAGATTTTATTTACTTGAAATAAATATTAATTGATTAAATGAGATTCTAACTATGTGATATGTATGATATAATATTAGCTTCAAATGAAACAAGACAAAATATTAAAGCTACAAGATTAGAAGAGTGTCAAAAAAAGTACAGGGAAAAGAGCACAACTCAAGATACAAGGTTGTATCCCCCTTTGATTGTGAAAGCTTATTGAAAACTTGCTAGCTTGCTTGTTCTTCACACTTGAGTGCTTGGGCTTGAAGGCTTGATAATTGATTGAAAGTTTGATGCTTGAGAAGAGCTGGTAGACTCGATGATTGCTTGGAGAATGTTTGGGTGCTTACAAAAATAAGAGCTTGGTTGTTTGCAAATATGGTCTTCACAATATTATGGTATAATATTTCCATCCAAAATGACAAATTCCTAAGATCCTAGAGAGACATTGCCATAATTTTGCTATCTCAAAAACTATCTATGAAATGGTTATCTCAAGTGCTAGCTTATTGGAAGTCATGGCTCCTTGGGGGAAAAATTTCATTAAAAATGACAAGATTGGATATGATATGAATTTGAAAGGGATCAAGAAGCCATTAATGGAGGAAGATGGAAAAATAAAAATTCTTGGATTTGGGATTTCTACAGGAGTTGTAGGTTATATTTTGGAAATTTGGTTCTCTAATGGCAGGAGGCTTGAGAGGGATAAAAAGTCAAACTTTTTTATTTTGTTGTATGACTATCAAAAGCATTGAAGGGCGATGATGCTTTCATGGTCATGACTATTGGAGGTTAAAAACTAGTGAGAAAAGATCAAAATTAAAAAAAAATTGGCAAAAGAATCTCTAGGTTGTGAAAGTGTTGCTAACACTATCGCTTATATCCTCACACTTTCACTCTTAGAGCAATAAACACTCAAAATTTAATCTCTAGGAAGGTTGATTATATTTGGATGATTGATGAAGGTATTGGCAAGCTTGAATATTAGCCCTATGCACAAAATTTGAGCATAATAGAGGCATCAAAAACTAACATATATACCCCAATTTTGAGATAGGAAGTTTTTTTATTGCTTACGGTTGATGATGCTAGATGAATGATGCCATAACTATTTGCTTATAAGTGATATTAAAAGTTATGTTTTAGTCAATATTAAATGTTATCATGCCTCAATATGCCCCCTCAAGTTTTGGAAGAAAATTAAAGTTGGACTAAGAAAACTCGACTTAACTATGATCCACACTAGAAAAGTGATGAGAAACTAAGCATAAACTTAAAAAAATAGGTTGGGAGGTTTAGGGAATAAAATGGTTAGGGGATAAAAATAAATTATTTATTACCTCACAAAGGAGAGAAAAGTATCTCTAGAGCCTTATTTCTTAAATAGACTTCAATGGCATATCTATTGATACCAACATCAAGGGAATGTGGTATGAGCACCAAATGTAGGCAAGGGAGCAATAGCATTGGTAAACCATAAAAATTTGATTTTGCATTTAATTTTTGTCTTGAGAAATATATTATAAGGAATCAATGATGCTCAATCATAATAACAATGTTATGTCATGAGATGGCACTATTTCTTGGTGGTGCTTTTGAACTACAGTGGTGCTTTCATGTCTAGGTAAAATTGGATTGATTATAGCATTTTTTTATGTTGATGTTAATGTTAGTTAAACTGATATAGTGCTTTGGTTGTGTTGGATGCATGTGCAACAAGGGACCTTGGACTGGAGGGAGAGGCAACCTCATGCACTAGAGGCAATCTAGGGATTCCTATATGTGGGAAGTGGGAGGCCTCAACCTCTTAATCTCTTCCAATCCTTTATATTAAAAATTCATTTATGTACTCGATCTAATATTTTCTCATTTTTTAAGAGATTATGCACTTCTAGAACTAGTAAGGCTATACCGCCTAGCCCTCCTACCAAAGGTGGAGTTTGAATAAGAACTCTTGATAGCACTAGTAAAGCATTGGTATTAGAATAAAAATGCCTTCCTTCTCCTAACAAGGGAGATGATAGTCACCCTTGAGGATGTCTAAAGGATCTTAATTGTTCCCATAAAGGAGGATGAGGTGTATATGGGATGGTATGAAAGGTAAGATATAGGGTTGATTATAGGATATGCATCCTTTCATTGATCAAATCTAACATTAGCATCAATATTATGTATATAAGGGGTCAACTAGATTAGCAGGTCACTCTTCTCTATGTCTTTGTCAATGGTGTCCTACTCAATGATATGAGCAAGAGAGTAGTCCATCGAGGATGGGGAGTGGTGGTGGCAGATATGAAATACCAGTAGGTGGTCTTCACATGAGACCCAATGGTGCTAGCATGATTATACTAAACACTCTATTGGATGGCCTATAGAGGTAGGAGAAATTTAACATGTTGCATGCTACTCAAAGTGTATGTCTAGGAACACATTACCATTATAAGACCACTAAGGTTAACAGGGTAGGTGGACAACTTAGAGGCACCTAAAACATACCAATGGGGTCGACACTTTGAGGTTGAGTTAGGGAGGCCATAGAGGGGTCTCTAAGAATGACATGTAAGTGATTGATGATTTTTAGATAGGGTAGATCGCCTAGTGTCCATATAGCAATCATCTTGGATGGTAAGAGGATGCTTACCATATATATTATGTAGGTAGGTGAGATGGCTGGTGGGACCATGGGGGAAGAGAGAGTTCCACCATTTTGACTAGATGGCCTACTAGTTTAGTGCCAAACAGGGGATATCAATGTAGTTAGTACGGTATAGGTCATTCACACAAGAGATAGGGTTTAGAGGACCACCAAACTAGACACATATGTTAAGATCGATCCCAATGATCCCATGATACCAGATCCTAGGCAATATGATCCTAGAGTGGCAAAAAACTACATATTATGGTACTAGATATTTTGGACTACGAGGGTCATAGTTCCAAGGATGCAACCATAGAGGCTAAGGTAGTTTGTTTCAAGATGGGTGCACCACTACAAGGAGGTACACAAGCTTAAAGAGGTATAAAGGTAGATAGTGGTAATAACAATAAGACCATAAGCATTATCACCTCTACTAGTGTTATCCATGTTAGGGAGTACAAATAGCAAGGCAGGACCACCTTGATCAATAGGTGAGGTAGTGTCATGGAAATTCCAACTAAAGTTTATTTTTATTGCAAATAATTTATAGGTAGAAACATGCCCAATTTACAATCTATAAACTCTTTGCCATATCTTCAATAGAGGCCATAATTGTGAATAGGATGAAGCTGCCAAAGATACACCTAAATAGCATACAACTAACTTAACTTAGCATAACCCAAATTAACATAGAACATGCCAATTATCTAATCTATATAGAGAAACTAATTTATCCTTTAGAAGTGCACATGAGAATACCTCACATTTACAATTATTGATAAACACATAATAGTCTAATCCTAAGTGAATAATAATAATCTAAGCCTAATCCTGTCTAGAAAGAAGAGGGGTCATGTGATTTATTCCTCATTATGCCTCCCCATAATAAAAGCATTGGAATCCAATGCTTTCAAAAGAGAAGGGAAGTCATGAGATATCTACTAAGAAGAAGTCCAACAAGCCTGATGTGGATATTGGTAGTGGATATCCACTAGACATGAAGTGGATGATCAGTGGTGGGTCTATCAAGTCTTCGTATCGTAGACTTGATTAGAATCTAATAGTGGATGAGTATCAGGAACCACATCGACAAGATGACTGATGGTAGGTTTGGTCTCCAATGTAGAATCATGGTATAACTTCAAAAGATATATATTTATGATATCATGAATTATAAGGTGTGCATGAAGGTCAAGCTGAAAAGTATTCTTGGACACCTGCTGAAGGATGGTATAAGGCCCATAGTGAAGTGGTTTGATTTTGCTATGTAGCTTCTTTGAAAAACATTGCTTATCCAAGTACAACCAAACTTTATCACCAACCTAAAAATGATGAGGAATTCTATGTCTATCCATGGTCTTGTTTCTACTATTGTTGTGTCTTTTGTAAAATTTGAATCACCTTGGATTGAAGATTCTATAAATGTTTAATATAAGAGTGTGCATTGTCTTTCTTTCTAAACATGAGTGGTGGTTGAATAATACAAAGACAAGGTAAACTCATAAGGAGCCAATAATTGAAAATCTAGACAAACCTCAAAAGAAGAATACCCTATAGAAGAATGTGCTATTGTGTTGTATGCATACTCTATATGAGAGAGACTCAAGTCCCACCTTGCTAGTGAAGAATGGTTATAGATTCATAAATTCTACACAAGTGCATAGTTCACCAAATTGGTCTATCCCTCTGATTAAGGATGATAAGCAATGGAAAAATTAAGGGAGACCCCTAAAAGTTTCCATAAAGAATGCAAAAAGTGACCCAAAACATGCATCATGGTCAGAAAAAATGTTGGTTGGAAGATTGAAGGATTGTCATATGTAGTCAAAGAAATTTTGGGCTAAGTTGGGCACAAAATAAGTCTTGTGACATGGAAAAAAACTTAGCCATTTTTCTAAATCTATCATAAAAAAAAAATACACAATCATGTTACCTTGCTATCATGAAAAATTGCTAAGTCCATAGAAATGCTTTTCCAGGATGAGAAGGAATAGGAAAAGGAATTCCTAAGCCTAGATTTCGGTCAACAAGCTTGCAACGACAAGAAACAACACAATGTTGTAGGAATCTCAAAACATCTCTATATATATGTGGTAAATAGAAGAAGTGTTTCAAGTGATGAAGTATCTTTTGTTTGCCAAAGTGGCCACCATAGAGTTTGGAGTGAGAAGAGACACCCTATGCTCATGAGGTACACAAACCTTATCCAATTTGTAGAGCAACCCATCCTTGATATGAAAATATTGGAAAGGATGCAAATTGGAAGAGGTAGGATGGCACAATTGTTGGTACATCTTCCCAAAATCAAAATCATGAGAATACTGAGATGGCCAATCTTGAAACCCCAAATGTGAAGTGGTCATAATTGTTAAGGCATGAGTGGCAGGAGGCCAACTCAAATAATCTACCACATAATTGCTCTTCCCATTTTTGTACTTAATGACCAAATGGAATTGTTGTAGATATGATGCCCACTTCACATGTCTTGCTTCTTCAATTTTATTTTGAGATTGAAGAAACTTGAATGGCATATGATAAGTGCATACAATTGTTTCTCTCCAAGAGTTAGTGTCTCTAGTATTTGATGGCTTGAACTAATGCATACAACTCCTTGTTGTATGTAGAATAATTCTTCTTAGCAATAAAAGGAGTTTGAGAATGGTAAGCCACTAGATGACCATTTTGTTTGAGGATAACACCTAAGGCAACTTGAGATGCATCCATATCAATATTGAATGGTTGAGAGAGATTAGGTAAAGCAAGCACATGTCTTGTACATAGTTTATTTTTTAATACTTCAAAGACAACTTTCTGCTTCTTCCCCCATTGAAAGAGAATCTTGGCTTTGGTTAATTGGTGCAAAGAAGTTGCAATAGTAGAATAATGAGGGATAAACTTGTGATAGAAATTTGCAAGTCCTATAAAAATATTCAACTTGGTGAGAGTAGGAGGAGGTAAATTAAGTAGAATATCTACTTTAGATAGATCAATTTGAATTCCACACTCACTAATCATAAATCCAAGATAGGTAATGGAAGTTTGGCTAAAATGTCACTTAGAGAGGTTGGAATACAAGCTATTCTTAAGGGTGTGAATTTGCTTGAGATGCTCAATATGGTCCTCCCAAGTGGAAAATAATACAAGTATATCATTGAGATAGATGATTATAAACTTCTCAAGAACTTCTCAGATTACCTCATTCATCAATCTCATGAAGGTTGCATGAGCACTTATAAGACCAAAAGGTATTACCAACCATTCAAAAAGGCCCATTTTGGTCTTAAAGGTGGTCCTCCATGTGTCTTCTGCTTGGATGCACACTTGGTGATAACCAATTTTAAGATAAATATGGGAAAATAATTTGGCACCTTGGAGCTGATCCAAGAGATCATCAATGTGGGGTAGTGGATATCTATTCTTTATAGAAATTTTGTTCAAAGCCTTGAAATCTATACACAACCACCAAGTTCCATATTTTTTAAGCACCAACAAAATTGGAGATGCACAAGGAGATGTACTTGGTTTTATAAAATTTGTAGACAACAAATCTTCAATTTTCCTTTTGATCTCTTCATTTTGAAAAACAAATAAATGATACAATAAGATTGATTTCAATACTATGATTAATAATATGAATTGGAAGAAATGACTTGAGATCCTTAACAATTTATCCAATGAAGCATATTGATGATGAAGTGTTGTTGGTGAATGATCATGCTATGGACAAATGAATATGAGTGCAATCTCTCGTGCTTGCTTAATTGCTTTTGTTACTTGCTTGCAACTTAAAACTAAATTTTGTGTATGCTTGGTGCATTTTATGAGATATGCCTTATCATTTTGCTACAATGTGTATATTTTATGATAGGCATCATATACTACTTTCCTATCATATTGGTAAGGTTGACCAAGCAAGAGACCACAACAATCCATAGGTGTCACATCACAAGTGACCCTATCCACAAATATAGAACTAAAGCAAAAATTATGGTGCAATTGAATAATTTTGGAGCTTGTACCACTATCCTTCCATCCTAAAGAATAAGGATGAATATGAGGCTTCATTAGTAAATCCAATTTATCTATTATGGATCTCATAATTATATTTTTCTATGAGCCATTGTCGATAATACATGTTGTTGAAAAATTATGAGTTAGATGTGCTCTAGTGACAAATAAAGAGTCAAGAGCACTCACATATAAATTTTGGCTCATCAAGGTGAAATTATTTAGTCTACTTTTGAATTCATCATATAGCCTTAATGGGACTTGGTCCTTTGTCCTCCACTTGAGACCTCACAATTACGCTCTACTTTTTTTACCTTAAAGCATTCAAAATTTTCATGTCCTTTTTTCTTACAATAATTATAAAACTTCTTAGAAGAAGAAGAAGAAGAAGAAGGATAAGGAGAGAAAGAAGAAGAAGTTGTTTTTGGTTTGAATACCTTATATTATGAACAAGAATTTGTACCCTTTGATGATCTTGCAGAAGAAGAAGAAGTAGAGGAAGAAGGTTGAAGTCCTTTCAATTGTGTCGTAAAATTCTCCTCCGCAATTTGAGCATGATTGAAAGTAAGGTCCAAGGTTGCGAGGGGGACATACTTTAACTTTTGATACAGATGCTCCAAAATCCCACTCTTGAATTTGATAATGAGGGTATTTGCATAATTATTCATGCCAAGGAGTATGTGAAACCTATTGAAGTGAATGATATAGTCCTAAAACATGTTAGCTCCTTGTCAAAACTAAAACCACTTAATGATAAAATCATGTTCATAATTTGAAGGATAGAAACTTTGTTTTAATGCTTTAACATAATTATCCCAAGTGGTTAGAGTATTTTTCCCTTCTCTATATTCCACTAAAATTTGCAAATGGAACTTTTTCATCATTAGGAGTTTGGCTATAGGAAAACCATGTTTCCATATCCAAAATTCAATTGTTCAATATGTCAGGATCCCTTGATCCATAATACAATGAGACCTCACACTTGGCTTTGGAGCATGGGTGGTTGTATATTTTGACATCAAGAGGAACAACTTGAACATTTATATCATTTACTTTTTCAGCAAGGGCACTTACAATTTGGTGTCCAAATCCATATTTTAGCGGGTATAAACCAAGAGCAAGGGAATGAAATGACCAAAGTGGTACTAAGACAAGACTAATTGACTACCTCGATTTCAAATTAATTCCCTTAAAGTGGCTTCTTACTAAATTCAAAGCCAATAAAATCTTTAGATTGCACCTAATTCCAACCTTCAAAAGGTGTAAAAAATAACCAATTTGTGGAAAAAACCCTATTGTTTTTGGGTTTATAACAAATAATTTGGTGGAGTAAAAGTGCTTTTGAAACAAATAATTAAAATATTCAATAAACTGATTAAAATTATTCTCATTTAGAAAATAGTAATTAAACTAAACTTAATTAATAAAAGAACATTATCCAAGAGGGGATGAAAGGGCGTATAGGGAGATGTAAGAATATGTTAGGGACACAAAATATGGGTGACACGTGTTGCAATTTTAGATTAGTTCTTAGCATGCAAGAGAAGAAACGTGTTAAAGTTTGGGCTAGGTCTATTTTTTCTACAATTTGCATGTTATTTAGCCTTGAAGTCAATCTATGGTACACCCACACGCCTTAGGAGGAAACCAAACATATCTCCATGCCTGTGGAAATCTACCTCAGTATCATGGAAATAATCTTTAAACTGTATGATAGGATGGAAGGACATGTGATATTGGATGTAGTGAGAGGAAAATCTCAGCTAGAATATCATTATATGATATGGAAAATCACCACCTTGTTTATTCATTTATATATGTGGAATGTTAAATACAGTGGAAGGGGTGAAACATCTTGTATAGCCTGTATTTGGAGTGTGCAAAGGTGCAAAATAGGTGACCAACTAAACCAAGCAAAGATGGTTAACAGACGCCTTTTGCATGCTTAGTTTCCTTCCTTCTTGTAGGAGGTGTTTTGTTACTCAGTTATGAGGTGGTGCTTTTAGTTTGTTGCTACTGTATGTTTGTAGTTGTGACAGAATGTTTTGAGTGACTATGAATTAGAATGTTTTAAGCTATTTTGGTTCATAGCTGTTTTGATTTGCATAAATGTTTTTTTGGTAGGTTGCAACTCTAAGATTAATGTAAAATCTTTTACTTGTAAAATATTTGGGGACCTTTCAACACCCCTTCTCCAACCATAATAAAATAATAATAATAATAACATTAATGAATCAAATGTTTGATTAATTCAAACTAAATTAAATTAATATAATTTAATTAACTAAATATAAGAATTTTATTTTAATTAAATTAAAGAATTTAATAATTATTAATCGTTTACCTTAGAATATATAAAATCCCTACTAATTTTTTTGTTTTCAAAGTTTACCTACGAGGAAAATTCAGGTGACAACAAAATTGCTAGATTTGTGCATCTAGTCTCTACAAAATGAACACCTTGGTGTCGAAAAAATAAACCATTGCCTGCCTTGATTCATAAAGAATGAAAAATAGGTTTCACATCATTATCGAGAAGTCTCACACCTCATCAAAACGAAAACACAAACTTTGTCATCACTAGGAACATAGAAGACCTACCAAAAAATCAAATGGTGAACGATAAAAAATATCAACCTGCCTGAGAACTAGTTTACCTTGCCAAATTCAATCTCCATGTCAAAAAACCAAAAAACCTTACAGTTAAGAATTTTTATCACCGAAATTCATGTCTTTACTATGTTAACAAGCATATTTTTATTGGAAAATTTAAATCATCTTTGATTTCATGTTGCATTGAGTGATGACTCCTTATGGGGTGATCTCGATAAATTTCATGTTATCGAAGCTGGACAATGGGCTTGACGGTGGGCTGAAATCATAAAAAAGTGACATCACTAGTGGTTACATGTGATGAGCCTCACATCGCTTGTTGACAACGATACTATATCTTCAAGTGAAATTGGGCATGATGACAATACCTCCTATAATTAGACAAATTCGAACTTGAATTCAAAAGATGGCAATTTTGTTTTCACTGCTCGATGTCAAGCATAACACCAAAAGGCATTAAGAATAATGATACTCGAATGTGATGGTAGAAATTCACTGCTAGGCGATGGAATGTTGCCTATAATGTGACACCTATGTTACATAAAAAATGATTTAATAGTTATCATCAAAAGCAACCAAAAACTCAGCTACAAGTGACGAACACTTAAAAACAACCGCTATAAACCAATCGAAACACAACCAACTTCTTCTTGAATAATAAACAACACAAACCAAAAATAACAATAACATTTTCTTCAACTACACTTTGAGCTTCAATATCCTATAAGGTGCATACAAATATTATCTTGTTCCAACAAATTACTCATAAAAACATGCAGGATTGATTCTTTCCTAATATACAAATATTAGTTGCTTATATACATAGACATTTTTCCAATGGCACTTTAGTTAGATTTGCCTAGAGGACTTGATTGGATTTGATATTTTCCCAATGGTACTTTAGTTAGCCTTGCTTAGAGGACTCAATTAGCTTTGATATTTGCCTAGAGGTACTTTAGTTAGCTTTTCCTAGAGGATTTGGTTAGCTTGCATAATACAAAGATATATACAAACATAAAAATAAAATATTTATCTTTAAGCAAATGTTTAAATGACTTATGCCTTACCCATAAGAATTTTAATTTAGCCTTACTCATAGGACATTTTATTTAGCATTGCCTATAATACTTTTGGTTAAGACTTACCTTTAAACAAATGCTTAAAGGACTTTGGTTTTTCCTTTAAGAAATTGCTTAAATTAATTTTGCTTAGACTATTTTGCCTCATAGAAAAGTGTCATATAGGACTTAATATCAATTGGTGTAGCAATAAATGATACCTCCAATAGGACAAACAATTTTATTGTTTACCATTTAGCCCCACTCATGGTGGTGCATGGCAAACAAATGATGATGGGATTGATCTAGTTATCAACACCTATGAACTTCATAGTACTCATCATGTAATGATTGATGAGATAAGAATTTGATTTGATTTTACCATAAACACCTATGAACATCATAGTATTCTTAATACAATGATTGATTTTATAGTTTTGAAGAATTAATCGATAAGTTTTGAGACAAACCAAATTGATATTGATAGAAATATTAATGATAGAGATAGAAGGTTGATTGAACCTTGATTTGGTTCACAAAGTTGAAACTATGAGGATCTGCTCACATTAGTCACATAGTGCATTAAAAATGAACTATATTGACTAAGATTATCATTTACATGTCATCATGAATCCCCGATTTGAGATGCAATAGGTAGTCCAAACAAATACAAGCATGTGCATGTAGGCAGATACAAAGTCAAGCAAAATGCAAGCAAGTAATGATAGGCAACTGAAATAAATAGGCAATTGATGTAGACTCAAATGTAATACCTTTTAAGATGCATTATGTTCATATATTTTTCAAGTTCTTTGCTATCAAGTGTGACAAGGTAGTAAGCACTTGAACCAAACTTGATGTCTATGATGAATGGACCTATTCAATTGAGATCATTTTTTCTTGTGATCTCAATTTTGGCATTGGTGTTTTTTTTATTCTCTTTAAGAATAGGATCACCTACTTCAAATGAGTAGGATTGTACCTTCTTGCTATAAACATGTTTAATCCCTTAATGGTAGACCTATAGGTTATTTAGGACATGGATATGCTTTCTATCAAGCAATTCCAAATATCTAAGATAGGAGAGATAATATTCATCATCAATAGATGAGTCATAAAAAAATGTGTAAGGTAGACACCTTTATATAAAAAGGAAATATGACCTCAATTCCCTAAACAAAAGCATAGGTTATTGCCTTATTGGGAGTTCAAACACTAGTATGATAGGCCTGCAAGGCATGATACAACTCAAGATGCTAAAATGTAACCAATATTCTTGACAAGCTTCTTAAGTATCTTGACTAGATTATTGTTAGAAGCTTCAACTTAGCCACTACCTCTAGGATAGTAAGGTTTTGATCATTTGTGTTGAATCTTGTATTTAGCACAATTTGTTTGGACATCCTTATTCTTAAAGGGTGTTCTATTATTAGACATTAGCACAAAAGACATACCATGATGACTAAGGATTTGATTAAGAATAAACTTGGAGATATGGACTCTACTGGTTGAGGCTAGAGGTATGGTTTTGATCCATTTAATAAAGTACTCTATAACCATGATGATGAACTTGTGCCCATAAAATGATATTGGGTTGGTCTTTTTAACGATAATTAGGTCTAATATGGAAAAAAATAAGGAGAAGTCAAGGGTTGAAAAGTTTGGGATGAAACATAAATAATATTTCCATGCTTTTGACACTTATCACATCTCCTAACATAGCCACAAGAGTGATTTTATTCAAAATTGAGGAGCTCTTAGTGAAAATTGAAGAAAAACATACAACACACAGGAAAAATCCTAGACAAAAATGTTTCTCTAAGAGGACCCACTGGGGGTACCTCAAGATCCTCTCTTAGATAGACATATTTCATTTGTAGATTTGTTAAAGGAAAAACCTCAAATAGAGACTGAAGAAGCATGACAAATAGTGTTGAAAATACTCTTTGCATTTGCTAGAAAAAGACCAATGAGTAAGGAGGTACCTTAAAGAGTCAATAGATGCTTGCCATAGTATGAATCAAGACCAAAGATCATCATTAAGAATAGTAGAAGAAATGGTCCTTTTTAGAGTATTCATGGGTTCAAAAAATTGGGAGCCTCTTGGTGAGTATTCCTTGTGGTTTATTAGTAATGAATATTTCATTTTTAGCTTTTCCTCTCTAACCGACAAAAGTAGGGAATTTGCAACTAAAAAGAGGAGCCCAAACAAACAAGATCATGTTTCCAACCCTAGAGAGTGGGATTTGATCCCCAAAATTAACCTACTACTATCCTAATTTAGGTCCAATTGTATGCAATCCCAATGGAGTTATAGAGTGAGCAGGTCTTAGAAATCATAAGTAACTTCCTAAGAAGGTATTTGGGTGTCTTTAGAGTCACAATGGAAGTAAAAACAACTACCTATGCTATATTATGCATTGAAATGGATCTTATTTAGTCAATTTTGGAAGAGGTGGAATTCAAACTTACAAGACTATCTTAGATTCAACAACTAGATTATGAGGTACTACCCTTTAGGTGTAGAGTTTACCACAAACATGGGTACTTGTTCCAGTATTGCCCCACTATGATCATAAAAATAGAGACCCCTTTGACAATGCTAGATCTTCCTAAGGAGAATAAGTCTATGGTAACCAAAGGAGTAACCAAAAAATCTTAAGGAGGAGAAGCAAGGGGAGATGGTTTTAAAGAACCCAAAAAAAGGAGACAAGAAAAAACATGACAAGGAGTAAACTTAGACCAAGCCCTAAAATAGGTACGGTATATTAAAGACGTTAATGAAAAAATAATAATAACTCATGCAAGGTATAAATAGTAATAACAAGAGTAATATCACTCATGTTTAGACCCCTTTTTAGCTGATATCTTAGAGCAAGTGATAAAATATAGTGAGTTGCCATAGACAAAGATGGCAAGGGCATGAATAGTGTATGACCAAGAGAAGTCCATAGTAAAGGATGGCATAATAGGTGTCGCATAAAATAATAGAGAGAAGCCAAATCTGAGGGCCATCTAGGTGGAGAAGAGATTGAAAAATATCAATTCTCAAGGATTGTGTAGAAAATCAAACAAGGAATTGATAACATATCAAGGAGACAAGTTGGTCAATGGGTGATTGATGATGACAATAGAATATTGGTCTCAAAGGAATATTAGGGGTTTAAATAGAAAAATCTATCAATATATTATTTAAAAAATCTTATAGAAAAATCAAATAGATTTTTTGCTTATCTAGGAGACCAAAATATCATTGGATCTCATGTACAAAATAATAAATAAATTTTGGAGGGGTGTTGGCCACATGGAAGTGGCTTCCCAAGGGGTCTTGGGGGATATTTACCTTTTGCATCTCTCTTTAATGTATGGCAATATATCATATATCTTGGAGTGGATTCCTCACATCCCATTTTAGGAATAATGTGGTAGTTGAGTAGGTCTTAATCAAAAATTTCTATGGGACTCAAAACCTAGATGGGTATATTTATTAATTTAGAGTGGTGCATAATATGAGAGTCTCAAGGGAGGAGTTATACTAGATTTTTACTAGGGATTTTAATGATAAACTATCATATAGATCTCAGGAATGAGGAATTCTAGTTTTGGACTCACTAGATTAGCTCATGATTACCCAGGTCCATGCTTTGCACTAGGTGAATATTCAGTGCCCTGCAACCAACTATACTTGGACTAACAAGAGGAGGGATCCACATAGTAGGAATGTGAAGTTATATAATTTTATGGTTTCAAATGAGGTATTTATGAAATGGAATTTAAAATTTTAGATTTCATAGGGATTAGTTTCTGATCACTTCCCCATTCTATTGGGGGGATTAGGATGGGGCAACATCAAAAACTATTTAGATTTGAAGACTTTGGGTTATGAAAGGAGGAACTTTGAAAGAATATCCTACAATGGTAGGAACAAGGATGTCTATAGTATGGGACAACAATGTTTAGATTTCACAAGCAACTTCACTATGTCAAGGATCAACTAAAATTGTGGAGGAGATATAACAAGTCAAACTTCTAGGTCTAAAGAGTTCCATTGGTGGCCAAATGGGATGAGGTGTAGAAACTATTTTGGAAGGGAATAATTATGGAACAACTCAAATAAGATGATGATGAGTTGCATAAAATGGTAGAGGGAATTAACAACCAAGAGGAGATCTATTGGAAATAGAGAGCAAGAACCACTTGGTTATTGAAAGGGGATAAAAACACCAAAATTTCCATTGGGTTTCTTGTGTTAGGAGGCATATGAACAAGATGGAAGCTCTCTAGTATGAGGATGGGCTCTCCTTTGATATGATCCTAGGTTTGCATTCCATTAAATGATTTTTTTCTAAATTGTTTAAGGAAGGTCCAATGTAAGATGAATAGGCTCAAAAAGAAACTAGTCCCTACTTAATCCAATTAATAAAGAGAATCTTAAGAAGGTAGTCTTTAAAATTAGTACAAAAAAAATTACAAGTCTAAATGGCTTTCCAATTGGGTTTTTTAGACCTTTTGGGATAGCTTTGAGGATGATGTAATTGTTGTCATAAAGGAGTCTAAAAGTAGTAAAAAAATACTTCAAGCATTAAATCAAACCTTCATTGACTTAATTTTGAAAGGGAAGGAGGGGTGCATATTTCAAACTATAGACTTATCACCTCATGCAATTCCATTTATAAAATAATCATGAAGGTAAGGTATGAGTGGCAAAAACCTCTCCTAGAGAACAAAATATAGGATCGGGAGAAGGAGACACTTTTAGGGAAGAGACTTCTAAAAGAAACTACCTAGACTCCATGGTTAAAGGCTCCTTGACTTGATAAATGATGGTTGTAGCTTGTTTGACATCTAACTCTAAGTGGATAAGGGATGTAGTCACAACCATATCATTGGCATGGTGATTACTAGACCTAGGGATAACTTCAATGATGATTTTGTTGAAAGCAACCACTAGTTTACTAATGATATCTTTGTATTGCTTAAGTTTTTTATATTTTATTTGATAACCCCATTGACTTTGTTGACTATAAGCTAGGAATATCCAAATATGGGGAGGATTCTAAATTGTAAAGCTAACTCTATGCAAAGCCCTAGGAAAAAGGAATTGTATTTAGTGGTAATGTTGATATAGGAAAATATAAGCTTAAAGTACAAAGAGATAAGTTGCTATTAAGGAGTAATCAATATGACTCCTTCCCTTGCTTCTTTGACATAAAATGCCATCAAAGTATAGGGTCTAAGAATTAAGTTGATGTGATTCTAAGCTAAAGACTAACTCATTTGAGAAGTCTATGACTAAGGAATGTCTAGCTTCTAAGGGCACAAATACTAGTTGGTCAGTAAATGACTTAAACTTTCCCAAAATTTTGGCTAACAACTTCAAGATCGAGTTTGTCAATTGAGATGAATACTTCGCATTTCAACCTAAGAGGTGAGGCTTAGACATGACATATCACAAACGATTGACCCTCATTATGACAAAGGGTCTATGGATAAATATATAGTATCTATGTTTCTAGAAATTGAACACTATGACCAGGAAAAACTTATCTAAAGGGGTATACCAGACTTTGTAATTGACCAAAGTATTTCTAAGATAGAAAATGACTCGCTTTCTATGTTGGTTGTCGTACTATAGAAACATAAATTCTAAGGCATGGCCTACTGCTACTACATATATCAACAAGGGTCCTAGAAGTATTAGGAGTGATATAGGAGGAGACAAGAGGTAGGATTTGAGAACATCAAAGGTTGCTTGACAATTAGTGCCCCAATAAAATATCTCATTGTTCCTTAAAATCTTGGTGAAATTTTGATACTTCTTAGTGATTTGGAAAATGAATATTTGAATGGATTGGATCTCACCTTGGAGAATCTTGAGCCAGGTTAAAGTTTGAGGGGGTGGAATATTGACTATAATAGATATCTTGCCAAGATCAACTTTGATGTCACATTGAGATAAAGTGAATCCCAATAGTTTTTTCATGTAAACCTAAAGATGTATTTATAAGGATTAAGGCATACCTTGTACTCTTACAACTACTTGAAGATATGCCTTAGATCTCAAACATGATCTTATTAGATTAAGGATGACCCAGAAGTTCAACGAAATAGTCTTCCATGATGTCATACATCATATTGTGAAAGATATATATCACGACTCGTTGGTAGGTAGTTCCGACATTTTTTGATCCAAAAGGCATGAATTGATAATATAAGGTTCCACATGAGGTGTTAATAGCTATTTTATCTTGGTATTAAAAGCATTTTAAATTTGATTATATCTTAAGAATCCATCCATTAGAGACAACATTCCACATATTTTAGTGAAATTGATGATCATGTCAAAGCTAGGCAAAGGGAAGTCATCCTTGAAACATGATTTATTGATGTCCCAATAGTATATGCACACTATTATACTACCTATTTTCTTTCTAACAGGGACAACATTATAAATCCAATCAAAAGAGTCTATAGCTTTGATGAATTTGACATCAATACAACTTTTATAATTTTTGCTTTAAAAGTTTTCATCAAAAGTGACAACTAGGTGATGGAAAACTAGCAAAGAACCAAGACCTAGCATATCACTGTAGGATCAAGTAAAGATGTCACTAAAATATATCAAAATTTTAGTGTATTCCTCATGCTTGGTTAGGTTCACGACTTTACTTAACTTAAGGATCTTAGGATCATCAAGAGTCCTTATATCAATATCCATAGTTTCCTCAATCAGAATAGAGACTTGTCTTCAAATCGTAGGGGATTTGAAAACACTCCTAAGCTCTCAGGATCAATAGTATCTAGGTATGGTTGATTATGATCAATGGGCTACGAGATAGCAATATTCATAATTTGGAAAAAAGTTCCACTAAAATAGAAGTTATTTTGGTCTAAATAGCTTGAGGGACCATCTTAAGGAGGATCATTCGAGATATCCTCTCTCTAACAATCATCTTTATTAGTAATTAAACTTGGGATAGGGTGGGGTTAGGAGATTTACATTGACAAACTATGTATTTTGAAAAGAGCTAGGGTCTATAAGGAGATCCTCCTCATTCCAATCTAGCATATTTAAAGAAACAATGTCATCATAGGATACACTATAGGGAAGACATTCTTCATCTTCACTAGAAAAAGAAGAGGAGGGAAAAGGTTGACTATTATTAGGGATATACCAAATTCCATAGCATCCCATCTAGTGATGTAGAACTAGACACACATAAGCTAGAGAATTACAAATTTCAAGTTAATAACGAGGAAAACCAAAATGAGAATTTCATTAGAAAAATAGGCTATAAATAACCAAAATTACATGCTCAAAGATGGCCACAAAGATAGCCAACTGGTGGCTTGAATATCTTTAAACAACCACGTACAAAGGTGCAAGTCCACCTAGGCTAATTAGGTGGAAGGCCATGAGAATGATTAAATGGTCATACACATTATTAATAAAAGGTGTTTTTTAATATATATTTACATTATTTATATTATTATATTTTATTTTAAAAATATATTATTTAATATTTTGATTCCCTATTATTCCTTCCCATCATATGAGCGTTGGACTCCAATGCATATAAAACATAGAACAAAAGGGAGAAGGAATATGTGGAACAAAAAAACATCTAAAATTGTAAGAGCAGCCCCAAAAAAAGGTGCAAGAACCATAACAGAACCATAACAAGAACAATCGATACTAGGGCAAGAAGAGCATCAATAGCAATAGGAGCGGTAGTAACACATGCTGCAATAGGAGCAAGAATCGAATGAACAACTAAAGCTGGTGGTGTGGCTGAAATATATGAAGCAGAGCAGCAACAAGAACCAAAATTGAACTAGGCTTACCAAGAACAAATGGGACCGAAACAAGTTCTTGATGAGTATTTACTTGCACAAAAGCATATTGAGTGGAAAAGAGGGTTTTGCGTGGAGATGGTACGATGGTGGTCAATTGAACACTAATGCGGTCCTACTGGCTAAAGGATAGAAAATTTAAAGGTCCTACTAGCTAAAGGACAGAAAATGTATTCCTAAAAAAGGAAAACAAATGTAATTTTATAACTTTTCAAAGTCTCAAGTCCTAGAATGCTTGTCTCCAAGTGTGGGGTCGTCTCTATCAAGCAACACATATTATGTGGAAGACCTCTGACTACCACCAGCTGGTGTAGGCTCGGGATATAATCATCAGACTGCTATTATTTTAGCACAAGCTGCGATGTGAATA
The DNA here is from genome assembly GCA_028583015.1 of Wollemia nobilis. Classification (NCBI taxonomy): domain Eukaryota; kingdom Viridiplantae; phylum Streptophyta; class Pinopsida; order Araucariales; family Araucariaceae; genus Wollemia; species Wollemia nobilis. Next base: position 2,021,994 of record JAQPPZ010000267.1, read on the forward strand.
TCCTCAAGTTGGGCCACACTTTCAAGATTTTATGTGGCACGATCAATTCAGTACAAGTCAGGATGAGTTAATAAATTCCTTTCAGAAGAGGATCTCCAAAGGACATAAATTTGTAACACGAGCAAAATATAATGTGTTCTAAGGAACTGATCAATGTCATATTTGACCTTCGAATAGCCATATTCAACAAATCATCCACACAACTTCTACTTTTATCTCAACTCTCACTATTTTTATCACTATTTTCAGTAACTGGTTAGTCTAAGGTTTAAACCATATTATAGGAATTGCTTTCAATAAATCTATCCATCTTATTTTTGTTGACCCAATGTGAAGTTGGAACCCGTCCCTCAGTCGTACTACTCATTCTTGTTAACCCAATATGAGATGGGTCCCTCGGTCATACTACTCATTCTTGTTAACCCAATATGAGATGGGAATCCATTGCTTAGGATTTGTATTGGGTTTCAGATATATTACTACTTTTGCAAAGGGTTGACTTCCTCCAAGATTTGAACCTAGGTTTTTTTTTTTTAAGTACCAACCACATTTGCACTTACCAATCCACATAACCTACTTCAAAAACAAACTTGTTGTTTTAGTTGAATGTCAAACCTTCCATGTGCAAACAATCCAAGCGCCAGGTTCTGGGATGATTATTCCTGAATAACTTGATAGGTATTCCTATATTAAAATTTTGTTTCACTTTAATACCTCTTCTTTTACTCAGATGGCTAGTAATTATTTGAGCTAACAGAATAGGAGATAGTGGCCAAAGGATCGACCGAGGTTTTCTGAAAACTATTGATCGATATTGGTCTTTCTACTTCAGGTTGGACATGGCAAAGTGGGACAGAAATAGACTATCCACAACTGACTATGGACAAATCTCAGTGTCAATTAGAATTCATGCTCATATGGATAAAATCATGCCTAGCGACGATTAAACTAGACAGGTCCAAGGGACATATAACAACTAGCGAATAGTATTACATTGACTATTGCAGCCGATGGAAAATGTGAACTGTAGTGTTTTATTTTTTTGGTTACTTTACGACACTATTTTGAATAACTAAATAAATTGGTCATAATCACATTATTTTGAATAATTTTATTGTAAGAGTTGTTTTTAACAAACCTATTATTGTTGATCGGGCGTAAAGGGACCACTTTGTATGTTCTGACGCACACTCAAAAACAAGCTGCTTCGAAATTTGAACCTGAGTGTCTTCTTAGTAAGTGTTTAATCAAACAAATACTTACTAATCCATTTAGCTCTCAAGGACAATGTAAATTGAAATATGACTAAACTAGACTAACCTTATCAAAGAGAGACCTAAAGACTCATTACACAGATAGGCAAACAGACCTTGGAGCGAATAGCTATGACACCAAATATGATATGGAACCAGAAACAAGCTAGAGAATTACAAATACAAGGCTAATTACGGGGAAAACTAGAATGAGAATTTCATTAGGCTATAAATAACCAAAATTACATGCTCAAAGGTGGCCACGAAGATAGCTAGCTGGTGGCTTAAATGTCTTTAAATGACCATGTACAAAAGTGCAAGTCCACCTAGGTTAATTACATGGAAGGCCACGAGAATGATTAAGTGGCCATACACCTTTTTAATAAAAAGGTGTTTTTTATTAAAAAGGTGTTTTTTAATATATATTTATATTATTATATTTATTTATAAAAGGTATTATTTAATATTTTGAGTCTCTATCATCTAGGCTTTGGTGTGTAGTTCTTTGATGCTTTACTAATATAGGACTAATTATTTACTTTGGTATCCTATGCTAGAAAGTGTCTTGTTTGGAATGGGATACGAGTTGAATAAGAAGCATGAAGCATATTATCATTTAATTAGGAAAGGGTTATTGTTATGGATTTTTTAATTTTTAATGATATATACACAAATAAAGGAGCAACTTTTGATTTACATTATTTTATCTTTGTTACTAGAAGGTAAGCCTAAGGTTTGAGGAGATAAAGGAAGCTTAGCTAGGTCCAAAAAAGATTGATTATTATCTTGATTATTAATGTTAATGTTGGTTAGATTAGAGGTTTGACCTTCAAATTTATTGTTAGGTGGATTACTTAAGGTGAGAGACCTTAATGCATCAATAATTGAAAGTTGAGAAGAAGAAGGAGATGGTTCAAGAGATGAGTCAAGATAAGGGTAAAGACGAAATTTCAAGTTCTCAACCTCGATCACCTAGACATAAGCAAAGAGCTTAGGGTTGGATTATATATCTTGCCCCTATATTCATATTAAAAATATTGTTGAAGAGTTGAAGGAATGGCCTACATATTGTGAACCCATAACCACCAAAAAATAATGTTGTAAGTTAAGTCACATGACATGACATAGAAGAGAGAGTGTTGAGAATGCAGGATTTGGATCTAAGTGGCAAGAATTTAGTGTCATTAGCCTCATTCTCCCCAATATCAAACGCCTTGATAACAAGATTGAATTTCTCTAAATCCTACTTGGTTAGCCTAAAATGACTGATAAATCTTAGGCTATAAATGTTGAGAACAGAGTCATTATCGACTATGATTCACTTGATGAATTTGTCGTTGATATGTCCTATAATGTATAATGGGAGATATCTAGCCATAGAGGATTGAGGGATATAATCCTTATGGAATAATACAATTGCATTGTTATCCCCAATGGAACCCACCATAGAAGTTGGATCATTTAGGTTGAGGTCTCGAGTGAACAACTTGTTCACTCAAAATTTTGAGTAAGATGTCCCTATGGGTCTAAGAGGTCTGAAGAAGTTTGAGAAGGAAGATTTTAACTGGGCTAATTGCAAGATGGAGGAGCAAATAAAAAATACCCTTAGTTTAGATCTTTATTATATTATTAATGGTGGTCCTTTAGGGGGAGAATTTAATTTTTATGAAGGACCAAAGATGGTCTAGTAGGTTGATTAAAAGATGATGAATCTTTGTGTTGTTGTTTGGTTATAACATAAATGTGATCAAAAGAATGGATTGTCCCAACCATTCTTTGGTTTTGAGGTGGGATTTTATTGGAGTGAATATTATTTATTGTGTTTTGATTCTAATTATAATTAGGTAGCATATTTAAAAAAATTTCAAGGTCTTGATTAGAAGAAGATTGAGCTTCAAAGAACAACTTGACCTTAGTCAATTAGGTCTTGTATTAGGTTTCTAAGGCTCATGAATTTATTGGTCACATGAATATTAATGCAACGGAAGGACCATGGCTCATTGGGGTAAACCAAGAAGCTTGCTCCTTCTAGGGATCTAAAGGATTGGCAAGTGAAATCTCCATAATTTTAACTTTCAAGAGTTTATATAGGATGGTTAAAGGGGGATTGTCAAGTCAGGAGTACTTCTGCCTAACTTTCGGTTGTTGTGGCTTCCTTAAGATATATATTTTGAATGTTTTTCATAGCATTAACATTATTTATTTGGTTAGATTTTGTATCTCCATCACTTACAATGTTGTTGTTTTTGTATTGCCTCTTTGGTTGAGAAGAAGACTTATCTTCCTCCTCAAAGGATTTGAATTTTGATTGTTCTCTTAGGAAGGTCTCTACTTTCTTAACCATGTCAATGGCATCTTCAAAATAATATTTATTGATTGTATTCAAATAGAAATCCAAATGCTCATTAAGGTTATTTATAAATATGTATAGAATATATCTAGGAGGAGGGACATATTGGACCCTACCCACCAGGGCTTGCAATATTATTGATAAGTTAGCAAAGTTCTCATATTTAGATTGCTTGAGTTGGTATAGGTCACTAATCGTAATATTTTCCTCATTGTAGACATTTATTTTTGATAAACATCTTGAATTTTTTTCCAAATCTCTTAAGGGAAGACCTTGGGATTTGGTAATACAATTCCAAGGTGAGGTCACTAAGGCTTTTAGAAAAGATATTGAGTAGCAATGTTTCATCATAAGAAATATCACTACAAGCAATTTTGAACTAGCTAAGGTGGTTAATGGGATCTTCCTTCCCTTTCTACATTTAAAACTTGAAATTTTTAAAGTTAGGAGGGAAAGGATGACTAGATATAAAAGAATATAAGGGTTAGTTGCATAAGTCATCATAGTAGTACTTGTGACTAGAAGAAGACCCTTGAATTGTGGTCATTTGTTGTTTTGATAGATATAGTTGAGAGGTTAAAGTTTGAAGCTTGGAAAAAATAGGTTTTGATGACATAAAATGCATGGGATGAGAGATAAAATAAACTTGATAATTAACGTAAGGAGGAGTATGATACACTTGGGTGTGTGATGTTAAGATTGACATTGTATGATTTACTTCTAAGGTATTTGAGATGAAATAATTAGAATACAAACAATGAGAGGTTATAGAATTATGATTTTGAGTGAAACCTATACTTATGCTTATGTGATTAGAATGTATGTTATTGACACGAGGATTAGAAATTGGGACACTTGATGGCACATCCTAAATAGAAATGTAGTTTGTGCCTATTTGTTAAGACATAAGACAACTTACATTACCCTATAATAGTTATGAAAGTGAAGATAAAGACGAATGATATCCTAAGGAGAGAAGGTTTACATCTTGGAATCCACATAAGTGGTGATGATAGAATCAATTAATTTATAAGTTTATGCACTAAATTTTCATTTAAACATTCAAAGGATAAATCCATTTGATTTAGAGGTAAAGGTGTTTATATAGGCTATTAGGGATGATCCATGACTGAATATTTTTCTATATAGATTCCTAGGTTTTCATGAGCTTCCTTAATGATTCCATAACATTCCTATGCTTTTGCAAGAGATAATCCATGTGAGTTACAAATTATAAAATCACTCTTCCTTGCTCATCATGGATAGGTTTTAGAGAACCTGAAGGTGTAGAAAACTCTTCTTCTTTCTTGAAGTTAGTGTTCTCAAAGGTGGGTGGGTCATCGTGACTTTCCTTCAAAGAATTAGGGTTAATGGCTAATTTTTGAGTAATATTGCATATTAGGTAGCGTATCCTAGCCATGGGTTGGAAGAAAAGGTTTAATTAATTATGTTTGAAGTTCATAGAGTCAATTAAAAATAAATAAATGTTTTAGAAACCTTATATCACCTTCCCTCAATATATCATATTTGGCTTATAAACCTTAAGGGATTCCATATATATCGATGGTCAATATATACCCAACTCCTCTTTATATACCCATTGATATATGAGAGAAACACAATACATGAGTTATCAATAATATGTAGAAGTGACTACTTTTATACATGGCCAATATGGTATGTAAGATGTAATAGTATACCTCCTTATGACTTCCACTAGCCCATTGTAATATACACCTTACTAGGCATAAGTGCATGCAAGACTTTATGTGGATGGATAGCGACCTAGGCTCACTATATACCTAATATAGTCTAGTAAATCATACAATAGTTACTCATAGGACCATAAATGCCTTTAGTAGGACTAGCAATTGATTATCTTCTTATTATATAGATTTAATGTGATCTAATCTAAACAAACAAGATTAAATGGAGTTACCATTGCTCATGGAGCTAGACCTATCTCTCATCTTCAATTTGTGGATGACTCTACCCTTTTAGGTAAAGCTACAGTTAAGGAAGCTTCTAATTTTAAGCAAATCATTAGCTATTTTTCTAAGGCTACTGGGCAATTGATCAATGAAGACAAATCTAAAGTTATTTTCTTTCACTGCTCTGCTAGACAGGAAGCCATGGTCTTGGATAAATTAAGATATAAGAAGACCTCTCTTCCAATCACTTATTTAGGTATTCCCATAAATATTCAAAGGCAGAAAAATAAATATTGGAATTGGTTGTTGGACAAAGTCAAGAAGAAAATTGGAAAGTGGACCAACAAGTGGCTTTCTTCTAGGGGGTAGAATCACCTTGGTAAAATCAATCCTTCAAGCTATTTCTATTTATGTTTCTTCCATTTTGAATATCCCAAAGGTTGTTCTTCGAGAATTGGATCAAATCAGTCATCGTTTCCTTTGGAGTGGTACTAAGGAGAAAAGAAAATGGGCCTTGGTGAAATGGGATACTTTGTCTTCCTAAGAGTGAAGGGGGGTTAGGATTCCGGTCTTCAATTAATAACAACAAAGCTTTAGTTGCTAAATTATATTGGAGGATGTTGCATAACCCCAATGCTCTTTGGGCCAATAATCTTTGTGCTAAATATGTTGAGAACAAAAGTCCCGAAGACCTTGTTCGCTATCAACTTCCTACCAAAGGTTCTCCCATTTTAGCAGTTCTTAAGACTCGGTGAAGATTTGATAAAGAAAATATTATTTTGGATCATTCATAATGGTCAACATGCAAATTTTTGGACAGATTCTTGGGATGGTCACAAGCCTTTGATAACTCGGTTTCTCGATTGGAGGCCTTGGATGGAGGAGCTTCACCGAGCTAATTGGATAAAGGTGGCTAATTACTATCGGTACCATACTAGTAATTCAAAGGTTGGTAGATATTGGATCCCTATTGAGGACTGGCCTATTCAAATCCCGAAAGGCAAAGACAAGATATCCAAGGCATCCTTCATATGAGATCCCTCTCTTGGTCCCATGAAAAAGATTGTTTTGGATGGAACGACACTACTAAGGGTGAGTATTCAATTGCTCAAGGTTATTTGACCTTATGCCATAATAATCCCAACCATTCTTCTAACATATTTTCTCAATTGTGGGCTCAAAAGCTCTGGCCTAAGGTGAGGTTCTTTAATTGGCTTTTATTGCATCGTAGGGTGCTTACTGGTGAGCAACTTATGAAGCATGGTTTTCATGGCCCTTTTAGATGTGAAATGTGTGAAGAGAATGTAGAAAATATCAACCATATTTTTATTGAGTGTACTTTAGCCTCTGAGCTATGGAGGAGAATGGCAACTTTACTTGGCTTACAATGGTCCAATTTTTTCACTTTTGAACAACTTTGGAGGGATTGGCCTAATCAAGAGGGTGTTGATCATTTTATTAGACAGTTAGTTTGGATGGGTTCTACCATTCTTCTTTGGAATATTTGGAATGAAAGGAACAACCGAATTTTTAATCAAGATAGGAAGGATATTCACTATATTTGGCAAAAGACCATAGCCAACTTAGTTGAATCAGTCCATCATCTCCTTAATCACCCCCAAAACTCCCACCAAAGATGGGATCAAGTGATGCAAATATTGAAGATTAAACCTTCTAAGGGCAACCAACTTAAAGGGAATGTGAGTATTAGTAAGATGGATAGGACTAGAAATTGGCAACCTCCTCCTAAGGATTTTGGAAAAGTCAATACCGATGGAGCCTCTAGAGGGAACCCCGGAAAAGCCAATGTGGGAGGAATTGGTAGACTTTCAGATGGCTCCCTGGTTTTTACTTTTGCTGAGAATTTGGGTATTCTTTCCAATAACCTTGCTGAGGGGTATGGTATCCTTAGAGGCCTTCAGGAGGCTACTAAGGTTGGATGGGAAAAGGTGTTAGTTGAGTCTGACTCTCAACTTATGATTAATCTCTTGAAGACTCCTTCTAAGAATCATAAGGTGGATTGGAGAATAAAAAGAATTATTGAGAAGATTCAGTTAATCCAGATGGGATTTTTGAAAGTTGATTACAATCATGTGGTCGGAGATCAAAACAAGAGTGCTTGATGCTTTAGCTAATTGGGCTTTGGACAAAGGTGATCTTACTTGTTATGGCCACCCTCCTATATGGTGGGCTTCTCAAATTAGGGAAGCTCTTCTTTCTATCATTTCTTTGGATGGCTCCGAGTTCTGAAGGTACCTAGTTTCTTCTTGTTTTTTTTTTGTTTCTCTTTGGTTCATTCAGTTTTTTTAGTTCCCTAGCTCATTCTATTCTTTATTTTTGTTTCCTCTATTGATTCTTGCATTAATAGTCTTCTGGTCTAGATAGGTCATTGTTTTGTTCATTTTTTTTCTTTTGTCTTCTTTGTTTTTTTGTTTAGTTTTTTAAGGTGGGTGGGTTCTTTTGTTTTGTTTTGTTTTTGTGTTCTTTGTGTTGTTTTTTGTTGTTCTTGTGTTTTTGTTGTTTTGTTTTTTTTTTTATGTTTATTGTTATTGTTCTTGTGTTTTTTTCGTTCTTGTTCTTGGGTTTCTCTTTGTTTGTGTTATTTCATTTTTTTATGTGTGAGTGTTTTCTATGTTTTTTGTTTTTGTTTATTGTCTGTTGTTGGTTTTTTTTATTTTTATTTTATTTATTTTATTTTTTAGGTTTTGGTTGTGTTTATTTTTCATGTTTTTTTGGGTTATGTCTTTGTAGTGTTCTGTTGTTTTTGTCTTGTTTGTGTTTTGTTATGTGGTTCTTGTGTTTTTCTATGTGGTTTGTGTTGTGGTTTCTTTTATCTTATTGTGCGTGTTTGGTTGTGCTTTTGGTTTTGACACACTCAAGGAGTTTGTTTTTTATTTTATTTTATTATTTTTGTTGTTATTTTCTTTTTTTAATTTGGTTTTGTGTGTTTGTTTGCTCCTTGAGTATGTCAAAGGTGGTAGGCCAGGTCCGAGTCCTGGGCGTTTTTGGTGGAATGGATACCCCTGCCTCCTTGGGTCTTACCCGAAAGTGGCATCCCTTTTGGGATGTTTTCCACAAATAAAAAAAAGCATTGCTTGTAGTGATATTTCTTGGTCTGAGTTTGCTTTCTTCCCAATACTAAGTTATACATGCCATTCTTTTTTCTTTTTTTGTTTTCCCCCATACCTCTGCTAGTTTCTTGGTTCGAGTTTGCTTACTTCCCAATATTTTTTTATTTGTGGAAAACATCCCAAAAGGGATGCCACTTTCGGTAAGACCCAAGGAGGCAGGGGTATCCATTCCGCCAAAAATGCCCAGGACTCGGACCTGGCCTACCACCTTTGACATACTCAAGGAGCAAACAAACACACAAAACCAAATTAAAAAAAGTAAATAACAACAAAAATAATAAAATAAAATAAAAACATGCTCCTTGAGTGTGTCAAAACCAAAAGCACAACCAAACACGCACAATAAGATAAAAGAAACCACAACACAAACCACATAGAAAAACACAAGAACCACATAACAAAACACAAACAAGACAAAAACAACAGAACACTACAAAGACATAACCCAAAAAAACATGAAAAATAAACACAACCAAAACCTAAAAAAAAAATAAAAAAAATAAAAATAAAAACAACCAACAATAGACAATAAACAAAAACAAAAAACATAGAAAACACTCACACATAAAAAAATGAAATAACACAAACAAAGAGAAACCCAAGAACAAGAACGAAAAAAACACAAGAACAATAACAAAAAACATAAAAAAAACAAAACAACAAAAACACAAGAACAACAAAAACAACACAAAGAACACAAAAACAAAACAAAACAAAAGAACCCACCCACCTTAAAAAACTAAACAAAAAAACAAAGAAGACAAAAGAAAAAAAAAATGAACAAAACAATGACCTATCTAGACCAGAAGACTATTAATGCAAGAATCAACAGAGGAAACAAAATAAAGAATAGAATGAGCTAGGGAACTAAAAAAACTGAATGAACCAAAGAGAAACAAAAAAAAAACAAGAAGAAACTAGGTACCTTCATAACTGGAGCCATCCAAAGAAATGATAGAAAGAAGAGCTTCCCTAATTTGAGAAGCCCACCATATAGGAGGGTGGCCATAACAAGTAAGATCACCTTTGTCCAAAGCCCAATTAGCTAAAGCATCAACACTCTTGTTTTGATCTCTGACCACATGATTGTAATCAACTTTCAAAAATCCCATCTGGATTAACCGAATCTTCTCAATAATTCTTTTTATTCTCCAATCCACCTTATGATTCTTAGAAGGAGTCTTCAAGAGATTAATCATAAGTTGAGAGTCGACTCAACTAACACCTTTTCCCATCCAACCTTAGTAGCCTCCTGAAGGCCTCTAAGGATACCATACCCCTCAGCAAGGTTATTGGAAAGAATACCCAAATTCTCAGCAAAAGTAAAAACCAGGGAGCCATCTGAAAGTCTACCAATTCCTCCCACACTCGCTTTTCCAGGGTTCCCTCTAGAGGCTCCATCAGTATTGACTTTTCCAAAATCCTTAGGAGGAGGTTGCCAATTTCTAGTCCTATCCATCTTACTAATACTCACATTCCCTTTAAGTTGGTTGCCCTTAGAAGGTTTAATCTTCAATCTTTGCATCACTTGATCCCATATTTGGTGGGAGTTTTGGGGGTGATTAAGGAGTTGATGGACTCGATTCAACTAAGTTGGCTATGGTCTTTTGCCAAATATAGTGAATATCCTTCCTATCTTGATTAAAAATTTGGTTGTTCCTTTCATTCCAAATATTCCAAAGAAGAATGGTAGAACCCATCCAAACTAACTGCCTAATAAAATGATCAACACCCTCTTGATTAGGCCAATCCCTCCAAAGTTGTTCAAAAGTGAAAAAATTGGACCACTGTAAGCCAAGTAAAGTTGCCATTCTCCTCCATAGCTCAGAGGCTAAAGTACACTCAATAAAAATATGGTTGATATTTTCTACATTCTCTTCACACATTTCACATCTAAAAGGGCCATGAAAACCACGCTTCATAAGTTGCTCACCAAGAAGCACCCTACGATGCAATAAAAGCCAATTAAAGAACCTCACCTTAGGCCAGAGCTTTTGAGCCCACAATTGAGAAAATATGTCAGAAGAATGGTTGGGATTATTATGGCATAAGGTCAAATAACCTTGAGCAACCGAATACTCACCCTTAGTAGTGTTGTTCCATCCAAAACAATCTTTTTCATGGGACCAAGAGAGGGATCTCATATGAAGGATGCCTTGGATATCTTGTCTTTGCCTTTCTGGGATTTGAATAGGCCAGTCCTCAATAGGGATCCAATATCTACCAACCTTTGAATTACCAAGTATGGTACCGACAGTAATTAGCCACCTTTATCCAATTAGCTCGATGAAGCTCCTCCATCCAAGGCCTCCAATCGAGAAACTGAGTTATCAAAGGCTTGTGACCATCCCAAGAATCTGTCCAAAAATTTGCATGTTGACCATTATGAATGATCCAAAATAATTTTTTCTTTATCAAATCCTCACCAGTCTTAAGAACTCGCTAAAATGGGAGAACCTTTGGTAGGAAGTTGATAGCGAACAAGGTCTTCAGGACTTTTGTTCTCAAGATATTTAGCACGAAGATTGTTGGCCCAAAGAGCATTGGGGTTATGCAACATCCTCCAATATAATTTAGCAGCTAAAGCTTTGTTGTTATTAATTGAAGACCGGAATCCTAACCCCCCTTCACTCTTAGGAAGACATAAAGTATCCCATTTCACCAAGGCCCATTTTCTTTTCTCCTTAGTACCACTCCAAAGGAAACGATGACTCGATTTGATCCAATTCTCGAAGAACAACCTTTGGGATATTCAAAATGGAAGAAACATAAATAGGAATAGCTTGAAGGACTGATTTTACCAAGGTGATTCTACCCCCGTAAGAAAGCCACTTGTTGGTCCACTTTCCAATTTTCTTCTTGACTTTGTCCAACAACCAATTCCAATATTTATTTTTTTGCCTTTGAATATTTATGGGAATACCTAAATAAGTGATTGGAAGAGAGGTCTTCTTATATCTTAATTTATCCAAGACCATGGATTCCTCTCTAGCAGAGCAGTGAAAGAAAATAACTTTAGATTTGTCTTCATTGATCAACCGCCCGAGAGCCTTAGAAAAATAGCTAATGATTTGCTTAATATTAGAAGCTTCCTTAATTGTAGCTTTACCTAAAAGGGTAGAGTCATCCACAAATTGAAGATGAGAGATAGGTCTAGCTCCATGAGCAATGGTAACTCCCTCAAGGGTTTTGTTTTCCCTCTTTTTGGTTATAGTCCTACCCAAGCATTCAACAAGAATGATGAATAAATAAGGGGATAGCGGGTCACCTTGCCTAATACCTCCGAAAGCTGGGAAAGACTAAGAAGGCCTGCCATTGATAAGAACTAAGTAGGAAACCGAAGAGATACATCCCATAATCCAATCCATCCAATCCTTAGAGAAACCAAATTGCCTCAAAACTTTGATAAGGAAGTGCCAATCCACTCTGTCATAAGCTTTGGATAAGTCTAACCGGATGAACATAGAAGGAGAATTTTGCATATCCATGGAATGGATGGCTTCCTGAGCAAGAACTATCTCATCTACTATTTGACGTCCTTCCACATATCCCCCTTGCTCTGGGGAAATAATCTTATGCAAAAGAGGCTTCAACCTTTCTCCCATGATTTTAGTAATAATTTTGAGAAGAACATTACATAAAGCAATAGGTCTAAAAGCTGAGATATGATCAACCTCTTGAGCTTTTGGAACAAGAGTAATATAAGTTTTATTGATAACCTTCAAAATTTCTTTGGATTTCCTGGCTTCTTCCACCACCTCTAATAAATCAACATGAAGGATATCCCATAACTCTTGGTAGAACTCAATAGGAAAACCATCAAGACCTCGGGTTTTCCCTTTTTGCATTTTAAAAACTACTTGTTGAAGCTCATTGATAGTAACAGGAGCAATCAAAATAGAGTTCTCCTCAGAAGTGATAAGAGAAGGGATTGCTTGAAGAACATTTTGTTGTGAAGCTGAGTCAAGAGGAGTAGCAACAAAAAGATTGGAAAAGTAATCAACAACAATAGAGTTCATGCCATCCCAAGTATAAACAACATCTCCAGAATCTGATTTTAAGGAAGAAATAAAGTTGTGAGATCTTCGAGCTAGAAGAGATTTGTGGAAGAAATTTGTGTTTCGATCTCCTTCTTTGAGCCATTGAATTCTAGATTTTTGCTTCCATAAGATTTCTTCTCTTTTTTCCCATTCCTCTAACCGAGTTGTGAGTTTAATTTCATCTCGCACTTCTCTTCTCTCGTGAGGCCATCTAAATGGATTTTCTTATTCAAATTTTCAAGATGAGCAATAACTTCATGTTTTTTTTTATGAACATCCCCAAACTCTTTCCAGTTCCAAGTCTTGATTTTGGATTTAATGTATTGCAATCTTTTGGCAAAATAGAACATCTTAGTCCCATGCCTAGGTTTACCTTCCTTCCACCATTGTTGCACACGAGGTCTCAAGGAAATGTCTCTAAGCCACATTAATTGAAAATGAAAAGGAGAGAAACTCACATTGGTTTTCCACATTTCCACCATGACCGGCCAATGATCCGAACCAACATTATTAAGAGTCTTCACTTTAGGAATGTGACCATGGATTAAGAAATTTTTAGAGAGCAAAAACCTATCCAATCTCTCCATTATACAAGCTAAGCCTTGCCTTCTCGTTAGACCAAGTCATAAGGCCATTATCTCAGTTGGATATCCACAAGATGGAGGTTTGCAATATATTCGCTCATGAGGTCAGTACTTTTGTCCAAATTTCTATTTCCCCCCTTTTCTCATCCAGAGAGAGGATGGTATTGAAATCTCCTCCGATCAAGATCCAAGCTTTAGGAAAATGAGAGATAATATGAGTAATATCCTTCCACTGTCTTCTTTTTTCCTCCAAAGAAGTCGGGGCATAAGCAGTAATGCAGAGCATAATCTGGTTGGAATGTCTACTTTGAATAGCTATAGCCAACAAACCCCAACTGCCAACCATATGGTGAATAACTACCTCTTTTGGGTCCCAAAGACAAGCAATGCCACCCGAAGTCCCTTGGGAACCGAGGTAAACCACTTTTCCAGCCGGCCAAATTTTACCGGCAATTAAGTCCATATCCTCCATTGACATCTTTGTTTCTTGAAGGAAAACAAGATGTGGATGATTTATCCGAATCATTCTTCTAATTTCATTTTGTTTTGAAAGACTCCCTTTGAGTCCTCTAATATTCCAAGTGATGATCTTCATTAATACCAGGGCTAAAAATGTTGGGAAGGGCATTAATCTTACCTTCCTCTACAAGCTTTTCACCTTCTTTTACCATATGATATTGATTGGTCTTGCGACCTACTTTTTGATTAGAATCCATCTTCAATTTTTTTTTCCCTGTTTCTTGACTTATTCCAATTGAATCTGAGATGGCTTCTAACCTTGAAGAATGCTCATACACAACCAAAATTTTACTAGATGGTTCAATGGAGTCTATATTGGGACTTGCATTATTTGAAGTTTTGACATTTGAAATATTGTTTTTCTTGTGTAAATTTTCTCCTTTTTTTTCTCGTTGAAAACCTTTGATTTGTTGGTTTGTCTCTCGAGTTCTTTCCTTCATATTTAAATTGTGTTTCTAAGATTTCAGTTTCCATTATTTCCTCTTCCTCACTTGGGACATCATTTGTGGAAAGGATTTCAAACATATTAGCAAATGACTTTGATTGATCCTTCATTACCGGTTTTTTTTTAGTGTTCTTCTTCTTAGGTATTTGGAAACTCGTTGAGTTTATATCTTCTTTCTTTTGATCAAGAATTTTATTTGGGCAAGCACTCGCCAAATGACCATATTCATGGCAAATTCTACAACGAAAAGGAATGTTCTCATAGTCCACTACTTGCTCCCAAGTGTCTTCCCCAAATTGTAATGTGATCTTTTTAGGTAGGGGTTTGTCAAAATCCATTAAAACACAAATTCGAGCATAAATAATATGTTCAAAATTTTGAGTACAATCAACAGTCATCATAAAAGTTCCTAAAGAGTTTCCAATTGAAGAAAAAATAGTAGGATTCCAAAATTCAATAGGGAGGCCAAAGAGTCTAACCCACACGGGAGCTATAGAAGGCATCTCTTCTTCGGCTTTAAATTTAGTATGCCAGGGCTTCATGAAAAGCCCCGCCCTTCCAAAAAACCAAGGACCCCCTTGAAAAGTTTTCTCTCTATCTTCATTATTAGCAAATAAAACAAGAAAATAACCATTTGGATAAATAGAGATTTGTAACTCACCTTTAGTTTTCCAACTTTTTGCAGCCTAGACTTTGAAAGTAGATAGACTCGGACGAAAACCCACGAACCGACAAATTAGTCCTCTTTTTTCCAAATCTTCAATGCCAGTCTGAATGTTACCCATATCAAGCTTAACAATAGGAGTTCCATCAACCGCTTTAAGACATCCTGACTCTATTTTCCTGGGATCAATCTTAGGCATTCTTAGAGGTTTATGAGAAGCCCTAATATTGATATTAGCATTGGGCCGAGGCTGTCCACCACGAAGGGCATCCCTAAAATTCATTTTTGGGACCGAGTCTTCAAAATTCTTACCCTTGATAGGGGTTTTCATAGTAGAATTATTTTGTGGGTGCACCTTAGCACCAGATTCACTTGAGATATGAGCCATTTTTTGATCAACTGCTTGAAACTTATTTCGTGGTCTCTTTAATCCTTGCCCTAGACGCCGTGGAAAGGTATGGTTTTCACTTTTCTTTTGTGCAAGCAAATTGGAAGCCGTTGTCACTCAAGTTCACAGTATGATCTGTTGAAAGACAAATTTCTAACCCATCTTGTATCCCCTGCAACATTTCCTGCTAAAATATTGAGCATAAACCACAAAAATATTGGCCGCTAGGGCCCGAAGGCCCTAAAAACCAACCTCTGGAGCCGCTTGCACTCAACCCGGATGAAACCCTCGCATAGCCGCTTGCCAAATATATCGTTCACACATAGGGATGCGCTAGGATCTGTGTTGCTCCAAATGATATGAAAATTGGTGGAGACGTTCTAGGGTTTTTCAGGCATCTACCCTCAAAATTTTAGCTCAATCCGAGTTCGGATGAGTGAGATATGGCCAAAACGAGTTCGGCAGTTTGGGCAGTCCTGCGAAAAACGTCTAGAGTGCAATCACTTCAAAATTATCAGAGTACTTATCATACTCCATATTTGGGTTTAGGGAAAGTCGGTTAAATTAACTGATTGATAAAAGGGAGTAGCAAGCTTGAAGATTAATCTTATATGTAAAATTGAATTTCTACAAAGGTATTTTTAAATAGTTTTTTATATAAAGTTTATAAAATTTTTAAGTAAATAATACATTTAAAAAAATTATTTATTTTAACTGTCTTTATTAGGATGGTTTTATAAATATTTATATTATCATAGTTTCTCTTTTCATATATTATGGTTTGATTTATTATTGAAGTGTTCATAAAAAGCATTATGGCATTCCGATAAATGATATTATCATGGCATCTTACAAGAAGAGTTACATTGTTACATTAAATCAAATTACCACATCTTGCCTTTTTATGGCAATTTCATAGTAAGAGTTGTGAAACTACATCATTACGATAGTTCAGTTTCATAGTAAGGGTTGTGAAACTACATGGTTATGATAGTTCAATAAATTATATTATCTTAGATCATTTTGTCACATTAGTATCAAATTTAATGTGTAGATGTGAATTTATGAATCTTGAGCGACCACTGATCTTCCTCTCACATCGAATCAACAACAAAGATATGGAATAGACTTGATAGAAGCAACCCCTGTAGTTTAAAACATGCACTTAATAGTTACTCAAAATAATGTAGCTGTAACCAACTCCCCTATAGATAAAAAAATTATGGTATCTTATATATTATTGCTCCACTAGTCCTAAACTTGTTATATGACTTCATTTTATAGTTTTAATGAATAAAAACAATAATTTAAATGTCAAGGGTGATGTACTTGTTTATTGAAGTTGGGGTAGGTGGTGATTACAATTTAAACTAATATCTTAGTCCCCTATGTGAAACTTAATTTTAGTTCAAGGTATTATAATGCAATAATATATAAGATATAATTATAAAACAAAATGGACTTTTAAACTTTACATTTTGATTCTTGCATAAATTAATTTATAATAATTGGTTTATTGTAATACAATGATAATGATAATGGTTGTCAAAATAAATATAATATTGGTTAAGACCATTTCAACCATATTCAACCAATTAAAAAATCAAGGTCACATAATATCATTATAAATTTTTATAATCAATTTTTTTTTCTTGATAATAAGGGGTTGTACTTAGGTCCCCCTGTAGAGGGGGAAAACTACCCTATCGCATACAATTCCCAAAAGTTGGATCTACAAGAGAGGAGCCTTTAGGGTGAACCACAGGGGCTATGTTGTTCTATACACTCGGTGCTAGGGAGGAAGGGTTCACCAGGAAGGGTTTAAGGACTCGCTCCAAATCCATTGGTTTTCAAGAATGTTGATGTATGATATTCAATACAAGCACCTAGGTTTGGCCTTTCTATATCTATGCTATAAAAGATAAAGGACAATGAATAGTACAGAATGTAGGAATACAAGAGCTAACCCTAGAATGATTATTTCTTTTAATGCTCTTCTAACCTAGGCTTTTAAATAAACAATATTTAAGCGAGGGTCCAAGAAGAGATGCACAAACAAAATTAACCCTAAGTGCACACTATATGCTATTTATCTTTGAAATGCCTAAAAAATAATTTAATATATTTTTATTAAATCAGATCTAGGGTTTACAACAGAAATATAAAGCACTCAACAAATAGCCTAAAGACCAATCAAAACACTAATCTTATTTGGTGGTTTTATCCTTGCTTTTATCCCTTTGTACAACGCTATCAACAATCCCTGTTCCTACGATCTAACTTGATAAACACTTGAAAAATATGATTAGCGTTAGGGGGCCTTCTTAGGCCGATGTACAATAGTGCTTAGAGGTGCAGCAGTTAAGCCCCCTAGGTCATTTTAGTTGACCTTTGATAAATAGAAGCAAATATTTATCTTTGGAGAAAAATAAACATAATACAATGCAGCAGAATAGAATGATGAAAACATAGAACATAATGTACCACTATGCTCTACATGTAGTCTAGAATGCAATGATGAAAATTGGGACAATAAATTACCCCCAAATTTAACTTAGGTGAAATCGCACCCGTTAACAGGCGACCATGATAACGTAAGGTGAAATCACACCCCGTTAACAAGCGACCGTGATAACGCAATACGAAATCGCACCCCATAGAAGGTCGGGCACGATTTAGTAGAAACTATGCAAAAATTAAAAGATAAGTGTAGAAGCTCAATTACGTCACTCATAAAATCAAAATATGCATACATAAGAGCGAATTCACCTAGAAAAGAGCATAGAAGCAAAACAGAAGGGTTGAGACCTCCTGGAGGGTTGATCTCTCCTTAGGGCTCCAACATAAATCCACCAAGATCGAGCAACAACAATCAACAATCCAATGTAGTAGAAAACAAAGCTTCAATAGTTCATACTTCACACTTGTGAGTTAGATTTCTTGTAGGAGAAGAAGAAAACCTCAAGAGAATAGAACTTGAATAAGAAAATTTTATTGCTTGGTGAGAAATGAACTTGCTTGATGGATATACTTGGTGGCTTGATTTCATTGATACTTTGGGAGAAAATGAATTTCAAAACCTCCTTATATAGTGGATTTGAAAGAAGAATGGGCGAAAAAAACCAAGCATAGTCGATCTTAAAAGATCAACTCCGAAAATTAGGATTTTCTTAAGAGAAAACCCTAAAATGCAAAATCATGCTCCATAAAAGACGAATCGCAACATCTCACCAACTAGAACCCCTTGTGATTTTAATGCCTTTTGGAGGGTCAAACAAAGTCAAAATGGATCATATCATATACCATAGAAAACCTCTTTTGAATCCCGATCTAATGATATAGGATACAAGAGGGATGGATAAGAATTGGTAGGGGAAAATTGGCTCAAAGATGACCCTACTTTTCTAAGGAGAAAACAAGGGATCTAGGGAAAATTACTCACCTAATGGGTCAATTTTCTGTGTCTACATTTTGCCACCTCTTTGATATATTTAAGACCAAGTAAATACATCAAATTAAATATGTAGACTCCTATGGGAAAAAAGACAACAAACATAGAGAAGGGGTGGTGTAAAAGGGGTATCACGAAGGACACACTAGACTTTTGCACACAAGACGAGACATTACTAACATTAATGTCTCTATGGCTAAGGTTCCCCCTCGAGTTTCGAAAGGAAAGGAAATTCCTTAAGAAACTCAAAAAATACAAAGAAAAAATAAAACACAAAAACATGGAGAACAAAGCAAGCAAATAAACAATAGGGCAAAGATCACTCGGTACAACATGAATCTAATGTAGCTAGCATGAAATGCATGGATGAATAGAAGAAAGAGAAATAAAGAAGAAGGGAAGAGGAAAGAAGAAGAAGAATCCAAACATCAACCATAGAAAGCTAGAGAAGTTGATCAAATAACCTTGAATGAAGGGTGTTATACCCAAATGAAAGGTCCAAATGTGGAGTGAAAACTTGCTATAGGTGTAGTCCTCGCTAATATGGATAGATGGGCAAAATATAGAGTGTAACCCACTATGGGTGATTGCTCAAATGATTAAATAATGGAGAATAACCCACTATGGATGATTGCTTGGTAGTGACTATTGTGGGGAAATTACTCGCTAGGATGTATACCGAGGCTTGCTAAAATGGCTAAGGAGCTTATCCTATAATGGGGTGTTGAGCTCGCTGAGTCAAAAGAAGCGTAATCCAATAGGGGTGATAAGTTATTGTTGATCTAAATGATGTATTAGCAAGTACCAATCCAGTTGAGCATACCACAATGTGAGTGTGTGCATGTGTTAGAAGAAAGGAGAGGAAGAAAAATGAGGAGCATTAAACTGTGTGTGTACCCCCAGCTTGAATTTTCAACTATTGAAAATCAAGAGGGAGGAAATGTGCAAACAAAGGAGAGAAGAATGTATATCCTTATCTGAACAAAGAAAATAAAGGATAAATAAGAATCATGCAAAAGACCAGGACATACCAAAAAAGAAGGGATGGCCTTCATTGCATGGATCCAAGGATGAAAATGCATGGGCCCTAGATTGGGGCTTCGATAGGCATCATAACCCTAATAAGGGATGAAAATGCATGGGCCCTAGATTGGGGCTTCAATAGAGAAAATGAAGATAAGAAGAGAATAAGGGATGAAAATGCATGGGCCCTAGATTGGGGCTTCGATAGAGAAAATGAAGATAAGAAGAGAATAAGGGATGAAAATGCATGGGCCCTAGATTGGGGCTTCGATAGGCATCATAACCCTAATGAAAGTGCAATGTATGTGAGTTACAACCTAACTAGGTATCATCACATGTCATTATCGCGAATCTCCATAAGCTATATGAACAAGCAACCATGAACACGCAACCATGCAATTATGACAAGAAGAAGTGCAAGAAAAAGAATGTCAGGAAATCATGCAAAGTATGATAGACAATCATGCAATATGAGCAAGCAAACAAGTATGATGAAATGAGAATGCAAATGCATGCCTATTTAATGATTGATTTTTTATATATATTAAACAAGCAATCAGAATGATAGTTAACACACATTTTTAATTGTGCCTCCTATCTTAAAAAAGAACAGGCATTCAAGGGACTGCTTTATCAAAGAAAAATCTATAAGGCAAGCCATATCGATGATTATAATCATGGAGAGGCTCCTTCATAGCTCTTTCTTTGGTAGCCATAGCATGATAATCTATACATTCTCGAACAAAACCATCATTCTTAGCATAAGGAGGAGAAATCCCTAAATTTGCAAGATCTCTATAAGAAGCAAAATATTTACCATTAGAACACATAAAATTTATCATATTACAAAATAAACATCCTCATTACTCTGCTCCAAACATTGATGAGATATATCCAGAATTAGGTTCTTGAAGAAACTAATTGTCTTGATCCCATGATGAATTGATTAGAGGTTCCTCACTCACTTTTAGATTGTTGAATTGCTCATATTTTTGAGATGAGGAACTTGGAGAAACAAATGATGAAACTTAAGGATAAACATTGAGATCAAAATGAGCTTGTTCAACCATTAAACAATATTCAAATGGATGAGGGTCGCTTGGAATGGTGACAAGTTGATCTTTAAATTTGAACTTCAAACACTGATGAAGAGTAGAAGGGATGGCCTTCATTGCATGGATCCAAGGATGTACGAGAAGCAAATTAAAATATGTAGGACAAGGTACCACATAGAACAATGTATCTAAAATTTTGGGCCCAACTTTAAGGGGGAGAGATACAATGCCACAAGCTTCTTGGGACTCGTTGTTGAATGTTTTGATGATTGCATCGGATTTAGTTAAATCTTCCTCCTTTAATACAAACTTTTGGATAAAATGATATGTGCATAAATAGAGGGAAGAAATATTATCAATAATAACCCTTTTGATAAAGGTTTCCCCAATAAATGCAGTAATGTAGAGAGAAGAATCCCTACGTAGGTCTTAGGAAGAAATATCATCATCCGAGAATGTGATGTGATGTGTCCCAAGAGAGCTTACAACATTGGCCATATCACTAGGGGAAATATCTGGAGGGACATATTGTTTTTTTAGAACATTTATCAGGGCTTCTACACGAGTAGGAGAATTTTGCAAAAGTTCTAAGAGGGAAGTATTTGCTGAAAAACTCATCTCTTGTTGAGATCGCTAGATTTGTTGATTCTACACCTGTTGATCTGAAGTAGCTATTATCATACCAACTATATGGTTATCATAATGATGTGGTACATTTTTACAAGATACTTGATTAACTGCCTATTGTCCTTGCTTAGGTGCATTCTGGCTGGTAGTGGATCTTTATTGACTATTTAAAGATTAAGAATTTCTTACATCAAGACGTCCTACATCAACTAAATCTTGAACCACATGTTTTAACTTTCTACAAGAATTTGTCCAATGTCCTACTTTGTGATATGCACAATGCTAACCTACCTTATACTAATGAGCTTTAGTATTTGGTTGTCTTATGGGAGGTAACTCAAATGCTTTGGCTTCTAAAATTTGCTTTAAGACTTCTTCCATAGGTATTCCAAGTCTTGTAAAATTTCTTTGTGGAGGTTTTTGAAGTATTATCTTTTGTAGGTTATTAACAACATTATTAATAGGCCTACTATTTGTTACACCATCACCTACCACATTTTTATTCTCATACTGTGACTTAATGGTTTTATCTTCTTTCACTTTGAGTTGTCCTCTTCTGATAAGAGCTTGTTCCACTCTGCTTGCTAACTCATTTGCTTGATCAAAAGATGTTATAGTAGTAGTCTCTAATGCATAAGATATTTGTTCTTGCAAATTGCCAATAAATATCTCAAGCATATATTTGGGAGGTAAAGTATATCTCAAGTGTCCCACTAGACTTCTCCAACAAGCCAAAAATTCTAAAAAACTTTCCTCTTTATCTTGTTTCAAATTACAAACATCCTTTATGGTCACATCCTTTTCAATATAAGCACTAAATTGTTGAACAAATAACTCTGTTGTTTCTTCAAAATTCCTCAGAGAATAATCAAGCAATCGATAATACCATTCTAATGTAATGCCAACAATACTCTTAAGAAACATCTTTAGCAATAACATATCATCATAGATGAGATCATGGCAAGTTGTCCTAAATCTTCTTAGATGCTCAATCAGGTTTTTTGTTCCTTTATATATAGGCAAAACTAGCATGGAAAGATGCTTAGGATAAGGCCTAACAACAACCATAGGGTCTAGGGGTTGATTGCACATCTCTTTATAACTGTAAGTAAAACTAGAAGGCTGAATCATCTCCACTTTCGAAACCAATTGTTTTACCATATTTGCCAAATTTTGAACTCCCCCAGATTCCCTAAGGGAGGGGTATAGGTAGGTTGTTGAAAAGGCACTTGGCTTAAGTTGGAGGTATCGATACTATTGTGATATGTGATACTTTGCTGGAGAGAATAGCTTATAATTGGTGGAATAGAATAATGACTATTGAGATTAGTAGATTGGAGAGGAAATTGAAAACAATCTTGAGTGGCATAACTGGTTGAGGGAACTTATGGACTCCTTCCAACATTGGTGGTTACAGTAGTGGCATAGGTCAGTTGATGGACAAGATTACCATGATTCAAATATTCAGACAAAGGGTTATCATGTACATGCCTAGGAGGGACAATTGGAAGAGGAGTCTCACCTCTTTCGAGTTGAGGTTCCTATTCCATAGCCTTCATAAAAGCCTCCTTGTGGTGTTTCATGAAATCCAAAATATGATCAAAAGATTTAAAATGGTACCCACCATTAGGATCAAGGTTTGTTTCAGTTTCAATATTGGCTTGCTCTCTTGAATCCAAGTTAGGATTCTCTCTATCAATTTGATCATCTTTTGAGGGAACATAATTAGATTCAAGAAGCTTTCGCTGACTTCTAAGGAATGGATTTATTAGAAGAAGTGAAAGGATAGAAGAGAAACTAACGGAAAACACACAAGACAGTTTTTTATATAGAGAAAAGGAGGTGTTCACGTCGAGTTCACTAAATATGTAGAGGGGGAAAACTTCCCTACCGCGTATAATTCTTAAAAGCTGGATTCACAAGAGAGGAGCCTTTAGGGTGAACCACATAGGCTATGTTGTTCTCTACACTCGGTGCTAGGGGGATGGTTAATTAGGGATGGTTTAAGGACTCGCTCCAAGTCCTCTGGTTTTCAAGAATGTTTGATGTATGAGATTCAAGACAAGCACTTAGGTTTGGCCTTTCTAGATCTATGCTATAAAAGATAAAGGACAACGAAAAATACAAAATCCAGGAATACAAGAGTTAACCCTAGAATGATTCTTTCTTTGAATGCTCTTCCAGCAAGACATAGTTATTGCTCTTTTATAAAATTTTGGATGAAAACCCTGCTTACATGGCATAAAAAACGATGTAACTTTTTTATTTGCTTATAAATAATACAATTTTTTTTTTAATAAAATAAAAAATAATAAAAACATTATTGAAATATCTAATTTTATTATATAATATTTTTACATTTTTTTAAGTATAACTATATGGTTTTTTTATTTTTTATTTTTATAAAAGAATCGATAACACCTTTGTCGAATATGAGAAAGACATTGAATCACCGCTCCTATAAACTTTATCCCGTTAAGTCAAACAAAGTCTACAGGACTTCAATCATCCCCAAATAATCGGGAACAACAACTGCTACTTACCAACCTATTTCCTTCTAAAAACACTATGGTTTAAACTTAGATCTCCTTAAAAAAACTCAAAAGCATGACCACAACTATGACTTGGCATAACTATATAAGATATATATTTTTGGATACATAAGAGAGTTGATTACATCCAAATGTAGAGTTCAAACCATAGGGTGACATCCAAATGTAGAGTTCAAACCATAGGCTGACGTGAGCCACCAGTCATTGCTCACAACAAGCCTATACCACCTTGTTGTTGATGACCTGATGTGAGCCACCAATCATTGCTCTCAACAAGCCTATACCACCTCGTTGTTGATGACCTGACGTAAGCCACCAGCCATTGCTCGCAACAAGCCTATACCACCTCGTTGTTGATGACTTAACATGAGCCACCGTCACTTGAGTTTTTTAGTGTCGTTGATCTGAAATGCAAGATCAGACTACTACCTTTACAAAAAAAACATACCCTAAGATTTCAAAGTTTAAAACATGAATCTCAGAAAACAGAGAATTACCAATCCACGTGAAGGCATAATTATATAATATTACTTCATGTTAAGTCATCAACAACGAGGTGGTATAGGCTTGTTGCGAGCAATGGCTGGTGGCTTACGTCACTTGAGTTTTTTTAGTGTCATTGATCTGAAATGCAAGATCACACTACTACCTTTACGAAAAAAAACATACCCTAAGATTTCAAAGTTTAAAACATGAATCTTAGAAAACAGAGAATTACCAATCCAGGTGGTATAGGCTTGTTGCGAGCAATGGCTGGTGGCTTACGTCACTTGAGTTTTTTAGTGTCATTGATCTGAAATGCAAGATCAGACTACTACCTTTACAAAAAAAACATACCCTAAAATTTCAAAGTTTAAAACATGAATCTTAGAAAACAGAGAATTACCAATCCACGTGAAGGCATAATTATATAATATTACTTACTAGTCATGGCACATAACACACTATATTCCTCGTCAAGTTCACACCTAACAATAAAAAGCCAAAAGAAAATATTCAAACAATCGAATCCCTAACCCCAAAGCAAACCCTAATTCCATGGACTAAAAAAAATTCAAACGAAGAAACCCTAGCCCCAAAGGAAACCCTAATTCCATGGATTAAAAAAAGCCCCAGCCGCCAGAGACTATACATAGAGAGATCTAGCGATTATAAATATGAATCTAGAGATCGGGTGCACGGGCGAACAATGCATGTGCAGAATTTTTAGTCTCCTTATTCTTTTAGTTCTTTGCTTCAATTGTATGGTGAGTGACGGGGATGGGAAGCTTCTGGCTGGAGCTCGTCCTCACGGCTTGGAGCGGCTTTACATGTGCAGTAGGTTCCATCGTGAACGTCACAGAGCAAATCTCTGTTCGTTGACGGCGATTTCTTCTCTAATGGGAAAAATTCGTCTCCGAGCGGAGGAATGTTATATTCTATCGCCCTAGGTAACTGCGGCGTCGCCGCCATGATCCCTTGGGATAGGCCATAACATTCACAATTCAAATTATTATTATATATTACATATTTTCAATTTTAAAATTTGAGCTGTTAGGGTTTCTAAGGTTAACAGGAAAAACACATGTTAACGGTGTTTTTGATTTAGAAAGGCTTTGGTAAATATTACATTTTCTATTTTATAATTTCTAGGATTTTATGTTACTGCTGTTGGGTTTGCTTTTGTTCTTATTTGCCTCTTGGATTTATTTGTTTCCTCATGTTTGTGTGAGTCGAAAACTCCAGGATACAGCCTTCAGCTATGATAATTGTTTTCACTATTGTGAATTATTCTACTTCTTTGAAAGCAAAGTATATCATGTCTTAAATCTGAATGCTCTAAAATAATAGTTTAACTGGTTTCCTATATGCTTAAGATATATAATTTACTTAATTGAATTTAAAACTTAATTTTTTTAATTGGTTATACAGAATTGAGATTGATTTTATTTGTTTTACATCATTATCATTATTATAACAAAATTAAATATTATTTATCTATGTATAATTTGATAAGGATTTACTATGTATCATTTGATAAGGTTTTACCTGATTTCATCTTTAAAATTATAAGAAAATCTCATATTATTTACCTATCATTTGATACTATTAAAACCTAATTGTTCCAGGGGGACAAGCAACGGTTTGAGCTTTGGCTCTTTTTGGGAGGTTGTAATCTCATATTATTTACCTATCATTTGATAGGATTAAAACCTAATTGTTTCAGAGGGACAAAGCTTTGGCTCTTTTTGGGAGGTTGTAATCTCATATTATTTACCTATCATTTGATAGGATTAAAACCTAATTGTTTCAGAGGGACAAAACAACGGTGTGAGCTTTGGCTCTTCTTAGGGAGGTGGGGAGGCTCTTCTTGGGGAGGCCCAAGGTGGCCTGAGTGAATGTGGTTTGAGCTTTGGCTCTTCTTAGGGAGGTGGGGAGGCTCTTCTTGAGGAGGCCCAAGGTGCCTTGAGTGAATGTGTTAGGGGTGGGTTTGTGTTCATCAACAAAAATTAAAACCTAATTTCATCTTTGAATGAAATCTTTGAATGAAATCTTAAAATGTTGCTAACAATCTAAAACTTAATAATTATAAATAACCAACCATTTAACAATTATAATTAAATTTAAAATTGATAATCCAAAACTTAATAATTATAAATAATTATTTAATAATTATAATTGAATTTAAATTTAATAATAAGAATTGAAATCAGAAGATTATTTTTTTGCTTGATAAGAAGGGGTTCTATTGGGTCCCCCACCCTTAATAAATTACATCTCTTTTATTTAGAGTTTGAGAGCTTACAACCCTTAACAAATTACATCTTTTTTATTTAAAGCCTGAGAGCTTACAAATACACTTCTCATCTCAATTGAGATGTTATAGTTAAAAACTCACATCATTTTACATAAAACTTCACAATGCCAAAAATTCACCTCTATTATATATGCTTTGCATCTTAGTAGAGTAAACTGCACTAACATAGTTTGTTTTACCAAATTGCTAGTTTCCTTCTTGAAACACAAGTGCAACAACAAAAATTATAATAAATAGTCTAAATGAACACACATTATTACAAAATAAAATAGATATTATCAATGGAAAATATTAAAAAATAAAATAGATATTATCAATGAAAAATATTAAAGTAAATCTTAATCATTAAATGATTTAGGCAATCAACAATTTTTGTGGCTTCAACTAAACTTTCTACTTCCTATAACCATGGAAAAGAGATGTTAACTTCATGATCTTCAACCTGTAAATGATTTATTGGCTAGCTTATCTGTACATTTGTTTCCTTCTCTTAATATGTGTAAACATGATTTTTTCAAACTCTTTAGCAAGATCTTGAATTTTCACAATTATATCTTGTATGTTCCATGGAGCCTTTGCTTTCCTCAAAATTGCATTTATTACTATGAGAGAATCACCATCCATCCAAAATTTATCCCATTTCATTTGTTTACATATTTTTAACCATTCTAAAGTTGCCTAAGCTTCAGCTTCATTATTTGTCTTAGATCCACAATTGAAAGCATAATGAGACAAAATCTCACATAATGAGACAAAATCTCTCTTCTATTATTTCTAATTATTCCTCCTCCTGGTGGTCCTGGGTTTTCTTTAGATGCTCAATCAAAATTCAACTTAACCCACATCACATCTCGTGGTTTCCACTTTATATTCTTAACCTTATTTTTGCTTCTCTTGTACCCAATGTCATAATTCCATTTAATGACTTGACTCCATCTATCAAGACTATCTCCTTCCAAAATAGGGATAGGATGAGTTGATAGGGTTGGTTTAGACTCCTCTATGGCTAAACATATCTTTTTTTTTTCATTAACTCTAAATTGCTTTCCTTCCCTTTAAAAATTCTTCTATTCCTTTCTAGCCATATAGTCCAAAGTATTGTATCTTTTGAAATATCCCATATTGTTTGTAAAGCCTCACTTTTATAAGTGCTTTGCCATTGCTTTAACCAATCTTCAATTTTGCTATTCATCACCATGCATTTACCAAACATATTAAGAATCCATTGCCATAGATTCCAGACAATTGAGCAATGTCCTAAGAGATGAATGCTTGGGCTATCCCAAATATCTCTCCATATTCTAGTGATATTATTATTATGTTGCCATTGCTTTAACCAATCTTCAATTTTGCTATTCATCACCATGCATTTACCAAACATATTAAGAATCCATTGCCATAGATTCCAGACAATTGAGCAATGTCCAAATATCTCTCCATATTCTAGTGATATTATTATTATGTTGGTGTTGAATATTATATCCACTTCTTGTTGTATTTTCTCCTGAGCTATTCAACTCCCAAATCAATTTATCCTTGGCACTCCTCGAAATAATACAGTTGTTATCTTTCTACTCAATTGCCTCCTAGCATCAATGTCTTGTATACTCCTAAAAAAATCTTTTTTCCATTTGTATCTTCCTTCTTGATCCTTGTACAAAATGTTTGAAACCCTATCACCGTATTTGTCTTGAAGCAATCTCATCCATGGTTTCAAAACTGGATCTAAATTGAGTGGTTTTTTATCACACCAAGTATCTATCCAAATAGATTTTTTTTTTCCAGTTCCCACCACCCATCTTAAACCTTTTATCATAAGATCAATAGATTTTTTTAAACCATTCCAAAGAGCAGAACCATTTGGAAGAGAGAGAGTAGTAAATATTAAACTTGGGTCATTGGGATCAACATACTTAGAAGAATTTTTGCCCATTGTCTTTGACTCTCTTTGTACAATCTCCAAATAACTTTTCCCCTAAGAGCTAAGTTTGCATCTATAAGAGCTCTTAAACCAAGACCTCCCCTAGTTTTATCATCACACAACTTGCTCCATTTCACCAAAGAAAATTTCCTTTTATCATGTAAACCTGACCATAAAAATGATCGTATAATAAATATTAAACTTTTTTCAAAATATTTTGGCATAGAATACAAAGACATATAATAACTTGGAATGGCTTGTAATACTAACTTAATTAACTGCACTATTCCTGCTAAAGATAACCATCTACCTATAACTAGATTCCATAAATCTATCCTCATTCTCCCCTCAAATAAAGGCATCCCTAGATAAGTAGTTGGCAAATTTGCCTCCTCCATTTGAAGCAACCTACAAATTCTTGCTTTGATATTAGCAAAAGTGTTAAGAAAGTAAATTTTGGATTTAGTCCTATTGATTTTTTGCCTTGAAGCTCTTTCGTACTCTTTTAAACAATTATTCAAAGCTTTGGCCTCATTTATACTTGCCCTTCCAAAAAAGGGTTGTATCATCTACAAACTGTTGATGGGTGATGTTATTGATGTTATTACTAACCTTAAGTCCACTTATAAACCCATCTTTGTAAGCCTTCTTTAAGTTCCTACTCAAAACTTCTACCATAATAATGAACAAATAAGGAGATAAATGATCTCCTTGTCTAAGGCCTCTCTTAGCTTTAAAAGAATCTGTCACTAACCCATTGACCAACACTGAATAAGAAACTGTAGAGACACAAGATTTAATCCATCTAACCCATTTCTTCTCAAAACCAAACTTATCTAAAACTGCAAAAAGAAAATTCCATTTAACCCTATCATAGGCTTTACTCATATCAAGTTTTAAGATCATAGTTTTCTCTTTTCTTGAAGTTGCTGAATGTATAACTTCATGAGCTACTATAATACCATCCAAAATTTGTCTCCCTTTCACAAAACCTCCTTGCTCTTCTGAAATGATTTTTTCTAACAATGACCTTAATCTATTTGTCATCACTTTGGAAATAATATTATTAGCCATATTACATAGGCTTATGGGTCTAAAAGAATCAAACAATTCAACATCCTTATTTTTTGGAAGTAGGGTAAGATAAGTTGCATTTATTTTATAAGGAATGTATTGTTTTACCCTAGACTGCCACCAATAAAAAATCCTTCACTATATCCCAATTATGTTGGTAAAAAGCTACAGAGAGCCCATCTGGACCAGGGGATTTATCCTTATTAAAAGAGAAAATAGCTAAATGAACTTCTTCTAGAGTAATAGGCTCCATCGGTTTCCTATTGTCTTCATTTGTTATAACTGAAGGAACATCTTGAAGAAGTTTATCATTAAGAACTTCGGTCTCCTCTGAACCTAGAATATTTTGAAAAAAAGACAACCTCTTTTCTAATTTCACTCTGATCTTCAATCCAAACCCCTTTTATAGATTTAATTCTACCAATTCTAGAAGATCTCTGTACTATAGCCATCCTATGAAAAAACTTTGTATTTTTATCTTCTTCTTTTAACCAAGTCTGTCTTGATTTTGATCTCCATAATTTCTCTTCCTTACTCGAAATATTATGATATTCACTAAACAACTCCCTTTCCTATGAGCTTGTATTATTTTCATCACTTTTTTGGAGTTTTGAAAGTTTATCTTTTAGTTCTTTCTTATCAAAAATATTTCCAAAGGTGTTCTTGTTTCATTATTTTAATCTAGATGTCATAGCTTTAAATTGGTTTGGAAGAGCATACAACCCACCATTACCTAAAGAATTCCATGTTTGAGCTATCATATCAACAATTGAGGATGGTCTTCCCACATCTGCTCATATTTCAAATAAGATATATTTTTGAATTCACTGACCACCATTTTAACTCTTATTGGCCAATGATCTGAACCAATCCTAGTTAAGGTATTAATTTTAGCACAAGTTCCTTCATCTAGCCAATGATATGAGAGAATGCATCTATCTAATTTTTCTGCTATTAGGTTCTAGCCTCTCTTATTGTTGGTCCAAGTATAGTTGTCTTCTTCAAACTCAACTTCCCAAAGATTGTTGTTTTGAATAAAAGCTGAGAAATCTCTCATACTTTGGGTCAATTTTCGAATTCCCCCTAATTTTTCATTCAGCTTGGTAATGGCATTAAAATCTCCAATGATCATGAAATGGGTTTCTTGATATTTACTTCTCCACTCCACTCCAAACTTCTAATCTACCTGACTGAGTTGTAGGACCATACCCATTGATAAGGATGAAGCACAAAGTAGCAAGTGACTAAAGAGGCTATCCAATGCCTAGTTTTATGAATGGTTACACAAGAGGTTCTAGAAAGATTCCAACAAGTTAGAATTTCCCCTGCTGCTCCTTCAGAATCCATAGCATCCCATTCACATCTTGCCCAAACTATTTTCATAGTTTTTGAAACTTCTTTTGTCATTTTAGTTTCCTGAATACAAAGAATATCAAGTTTATTAATTAAACATAGGTCCCTAATACACCTATGCTTTGAGGGGGCATTAGCACCCATATATTCCATGAGATGACAATCATGTCTTATTAGGGCTTTTGGCCCCTCTTGCGTATTACCAATATTATTTTGTTGTTTGGTAAAGAGAAGTTCAACCAACTTAGTTTGTGTTCCTTTCTCTATGTTAGCTCTTGCTTCCCTAGATCTTGCTTGATGATTTGAGGGTTTTCTTCTTTTTGCCTTGCCTATATCAAGAGTAGGTCTTATGATAATATGGCGTGATCTATTGCAATTTATGTGTTGTTTCTCCAGGAACATGACAACGTCCCTGGTATCTTGTTGTAGAGGTAAATATCACTTTTGGACACCTAGTGACCACATTTTCCCAGTTGGAAAAGAGAGGGAGAAACAAATAAAAATAAAAATGGTGAATAAAAATGGCCTCCACCAGATACATATCTCATCACATCATGAACTGCATTTTAAAAAAGATAAACAATCCAGTCCTGGCCTGATTTGCATTGATTTTATGTACTATTTCGACTGCTATAAAATTAGAGCTTTATCTGCAACATTTTCTTACTGGTCTTTGCGGTAGATCAACTCGCTTGGTCGATCTCTTGTCTACTTCGATCTTCTTCGTTCTACCACATATTTTTCAGACTATTTCCCTTTGCCTTTAAATTGAAAATGGGAAACAAATGTAGCCCTTGTTTTTCTTCAAAGGATGAGAAGAGGAGGTATTAATGTGGAACGAAATTCCTCATGAGAATATGCTACTGGAAATAAACAGCTTGTATAAAGACAACATCGCATGAACAAGTTAGAAAGCAAGAGGGCCCACTACCCCACACATACAACTTGTATAAAGACAACATCACATGAACAAGTTAGAAAGCAAGAGGACCCACTACCCCACACATGCCGTGACTCGAAAAAAGATGAGAAGACCCCCGACGTTGGGGTTGAGAATACCTCCAATGTTGAGGTTGAGAATACCCCTGGCGTTGAGAATACCCTTGATGTTGGGGTTGAGAATACCCCTGATACTGGGGTTGTTGAGAATACCCCTGATGTTGGCGTTGAGAATACCCCGATGTTGGCGTTCCATCCGAGGTAGTTGAAGATGAGAATACCCTCGATGTTGCCGTTTTATCAGAGGTGGTTAAAGATACAAGCGACATCCAGGAGTTGATCTCATTCATTCAGCAAAGTCTAGATGCCCTTACAGTTGACGCTACTACTAGCAGGGTGAGTGCAATTTACCTCCACTTTCTTCTTTATTGTAGCCTTACATTTAATACGAATTCCACAAGACTTAAATCTTCTTATTCTGCAGTCCCAACAGGACCCTAGCACGTCTCAACAAAACGCTGGAACGTCCCAGGAACCGGTTGTTGCTTCACCTAAAATGAAATCTTGCTGAAGCGAGTTCAGAAAGATACTTCAGACGTACCTAATCACTCTTAAATCCTAGTTGGATTTCAATTTGAAGAAAAGCAACTACCTATACTTAATTATTTATTTATTTATTTTTTATTTAGACCTTTTAGTAACAAAATAAAGTTAGCTCAGGTGGATGTAGTTGTTTTTTTCTCATAATTCCAGAGGTAGTTTAGACTCAAGCTCGGTGACAAAACTCGCAAATTAATTATTGATATATTAAAAGAATCTGTCAAAATACACTAGTTGGGAGTAGGCCTTTCAGTACTGGGATATGCATTAGAACAGATTGATCAAGTTTTTGCGAACAGAGAACAATGTGTAAAACTCCTCTGCTATATGTTGACCTTGCCAAGCATGTCGGAAACTTAAACGAGGAGCTACCAGAAAACAGAAAAAAGTTTGAAGACGTAGTGGACTTCATTGTTCAAGGATGTCTTATGTGTGTTTCGCAGATGAGAAATCAGTCTCTTCAGGTAACAGTAGATGAAATTCGGTATCGAATGTACTGCCCAACAAAAAATGTGAATTGTTAATTGCTTTTTTTTCCCTTCTCTTTAAAAACTGATAATTGATTAATAAAATAGCAATTGTTTGACGGTGCAGGTTCATTTCTGCTTCAGTGGATGCTGAAGAAATAAAAGATTTTGAGTCTCAGTTAGGCCAACAATATCAGGATCTTATTATGGAAGCCGTCATTGGCCTTTTGAATAGAACGGCTCATTTTCTTCCCCCAACACAGGGACGATATCCGGATGCAGGTGTGAATTTATATATTCTGTTGCTTTGATTTTTCCTTTTTAACATGTATCTGCAGATTTTGCAGATCAAATTTTGGGGGAAAGAAAGCCACTTTATGTAAATCATTTAACTGTGGTTATGTTTGATTTGGCAGTGGGCATTCAAGAGGCACGGGAAACTGTCACTCGCCTTCTCCAAGTGGAGGAGAATGATCAAACTAGGAGAGCGGTTGTCATTTACGGGTTTGGTGGACTAGGCAAGACAACTCTTGCAACAGCTGTATTCAACAAACTCAAACTTAAGCCCAACAACTATAAATTTTGCAAGCTGCTTATGGACGAAGTATGTTCCAACGAACACATCAAGCTACTGCAACAGCAGCTTTTCTATGACTTGTTTGAGCAAAATATTGTGCTCAGAGATTATATGGAGGGCCAGGACCGGTTAGCAGATGCTTTTTCAAGAGCGCCTACTCTGTCTGTGTTTGTGTTCATTGACAACGCCTTAAAAAAAGATGACCTGGCTAAGCTTCTGCCACGAAATCTGTCATGCCTTCCAAAACAAACTAGAATTTTGTTAACCCTTAGAAAGTTAGATGAAAGTTCCATGCTTTTGCAGCCAGGCATCATTCAAAGGCATGAATATAGGGTAGAATGTCTTGATAATGCAGCGTCAAAACAAATTTTGTGTAAGAAAGTTCTAGGTAATGCCCATGCCACGTTTCAGCCAGGTGTAGATATAGACGGTTTGGTGAAAATTTGTGGTGGCATCCCTTTGGTTCTAGATCTAGTTGGCTCCAGATTGTCAGAGCATGTTAACGACGTCTCAGTTTGTAATGAAATTATTGATTCTTTAAGGGAATCGCTGATTGAAGGAGAAGGGGATGAAATAAGTGAGAAGTAGTAGATGTTGTATATAATACTTTGAACGAAAATTGCAAAGAGGCGTTCCTGGACATTGCTTGCTTCTTTTACAATTCGGAACGCAGGCTTGTCTCTTCTGTTGTTGGAGAACTACAACTTAAAACCCTAGTAAATGCAGCTCTTGTAAAGATATCCCATGACCCCCTACGCCGCCGTTCAATAAGTCTTTGGGGGTCGAAATGTGGGAGGAATTTTTACGAGAAGGCCTTTTAGAAGTTCATGATATAGTTAGAGCGCGAGCGAGGAAGTTATCACAAAGACAATCAAATAGAAGAATCATGGATGTGGAATCCTTGGCTGAAGCTGTGCAAGATCCTCAGGTATGTTACGTTCCACCATGGTGTCTTGTTTAATTACTAGTATAATTTTTTGTAATTTTCTCTATACGTTTTAACTTCAAGGGTTAGGGGAAAAACTACAATCCTGAACGAAAAAAAATTAATGTCCGTTATTTTAGCTGTTCTTTACTTAACGTCCGTGGATCTAACTTGCACATTGCAAAAATGTAAATACTTTGTGCAGAACCTCCAAAAAGTAAAAGGAATTTTCATCACACACCCAGCGCCCGAAGTCCAAATTGATGCAGGGCACCTGGACTTGATGCATGCTTCTTTGAGAACCCTCTACATTGAAGGAAATGTCAAAATAAATGGGAAATGTCGGAAAGACTTTAAAAACCTAAGGTGCGGATCTCGCTAAACTCAAACACTTGCGGCTGTTAAGGACCGCATTCATGGACAAATCTACTGAGGCAAGTGTTCTACTTCTGTTGTGTTTGAAGGAATTTTCAATCGCAAATTCCGATTCGCGTCGCGTCAAGAAACGCTTCGCAAAATTTCGGCTTCGGGAGGAACTTCGGCGGAAGAGCTCCCGAAGTAACTTCTTCGGGGAATAAAGTCCCGAAGTAAAACTATTTCGGCGAACAAGGTTCGGGGAAAATTCTCCCGAAGTAACTACTTCGGGGAATATCTTGCCGAAGTAAAATTACTTCGGGAAGCACTGCCGAAAACTACTTCGGGGAAGTAGTTCCCGAAGTAAACACTTCGGGGGAGAAACTGTCGAAGTAAAACTACTTCGGGGAAGATCTCAACGAAGCAACTGCTTCGCTCAGTTTGGCTCCGAAGTGAAATTACTTCGCCGAATTTAGTGCCGAAGTGATTTCTTCGGGCAGGAAAGCTGCGAAACTCTGCAGCTTACCGCAATGTGCTTCGGCACAGACAAACTAGATCCCTTCTGGATCGAACGGGTGTTTTGCCACTTCGAGGCAAACCCTAGCTGAGGAATATCGACGGACAAGATGATACACAGAGACCCGAATAGCGAAATAAATATATTATATATTCACTTTAGAGCCGGATTACAAAGCTTCCTTCTGAAGCTAATACAAACTTCTGCAAGATCGAAATCTGCTGCTCCACACTCCGGCTGCAAGCGGCTGTTGGTTACACCTTTCTGCTACTCTGCTGGTGCAAACTCTTGCTGCAGCGGCTCCTTTGTGCTCGCCGTTCCTCTACTCTTCCACACTCTTTCTCTTAACTTCTCTCTATTCCCCTCCTTGCAAAATGACAAAATGGCCTGGTATTTATAGGCGGGGGATGAGGACAAAAGGCGGGATAAATCCACCAACCGACTGACAAGAATTAAATGCCGAAATGGCTTTCTGACAAATCGCCGAACACTCCAGCTACTCGCACGCTTGGACAATTAATGTCCCGATCTGCGCGCCTGATTTTTGCTTCGGCTGATTTCCGCTTCGGGGGGCAATTTGATTTTACTTCGCGCTGAAGCATTTTTCGAAGGCGTTTCGGAAGTGCTTCGCGTCGAAGCATTTTCCAAAGCCTTTTCGAAAGTGCTTCGCGCCAAAGCATTTTTCGAAGCCGTTTCAGAAGTGCTTCGCGCCGAAGCGCTTACGGGTCTCTCTGCCTTGGAAGGGTTGTCAATATGGTGGTTTCAGAAACTAGAGTCTTCCGATGAGCTTCAGTGAACTTCAGAAGTTGGCATTTCTGAAGGTGAATGTTTGTCCCAAATTGTCGAGCTTTTCAAAAAATTTCGGCCAACTCACTGAAGAAATTAAATCCTTTGAACGCCCCAGGTCACTAGCGCTAGCAACGATATCGGGTAAACTTCACGGACGACGGCGATATGGGGAACAAACTGATGTGCCAGAAAGCGCTATTAAGAAAAGCGAAATGAAGAGAAAAACAGCGCTCGCCAGCGAGATAGGGACCAAAGAAAATGTGCCGCAAATCGCTAGAATCTTGATGGAGGTATTAAATTGGTTTTGGGAGCGATGGTGGGAACAGGACAAACATTAAAATTTACCCTAAGTCGCTTGATCTCCAAATCGCTAAACAGGCATGAAAAATGCGTTGGACGATGTTGAGATTTAGTGATTTCGAGATTTGACAAAAGAACGAAATAGAAGAGGACAAGATAGAAGATACCCTAAATCGCTCTTCCCATGAGCGCTAAGGAGAAAAATGAGGATTAGCGAGCGAAAGGTGGAAATTAGAATAAGACGGTTTCATAGGGGACAAACCACTAAAGGACGAATGCATGTAAGACAAAGTAAATTTCCTTTTAGTGGTAAAGTCTAAAAATGCCGAAGATCGCTATTAAAATCAACAAATCCTGTAATCGCTCAACATGGTGAGCGATAGAGAGAAAAATATACACCGGCGAGCGATAAAGGGAAATAGACAAAGTTTTATTTATGCACGAGAAACTTACAGATCTTTCACCATTAAAGGCTTACAAACTTCTGCAACTAAATGCAGGATAAACAAAAACAAGGGAGAGTCCGAAGCTGTTGTTCGGCTCTGTCAAAATTCTGCTCCTCTGCAATTCTCGCTACCGGTGTTTGCCCCAAACTTGCATTGTTGTGCACTACTGTGATCTCACCCTCCGATCTACCTATTCTGAAAACACAAACTATCTTTTTATAGCCTACGAAAGGGAGGATAAGGATTGCCTTCTGACAGGCTTATCTTCTGACACGCTTAGGGTTTCTGACAGCCGAAGTAGGGTTACTGACCAATCGCTGAATTGCAACAACTAAAATAAATGCGGCGATCGGATTTGTGGTTGTCCGTGTTGTCAGACGTCAAGTCACTCCTGACAGAGTGATCCCTAGATCGCTATCGCTGATGTGTTTTCCATGGCTTTGGTGCTTGTTTTGAGCGATAGCGAGATGGGGGTCAGGTTTAATAATTTCAACACCCTCCTTTAAACCTGATCCTACAAGCCCTTTGACCCCTAACTGCTCACGCAGTCTACTGAAGTCCTCCTTCAAAGGCTTGGTAAAAATGTCAGCTACCTGCTCCTTGGATCTGCAGAACTGCAGCTGAACCTCGCTTGACTTCACCAGCTCTCTGATGAAGTGATACCGAATGTCGATATGCTTCGTCCGCCCATGGAACACTGGATCCTTCGACAGTGCAATGGCGGAATTGTTGTCACAGAACACGGTTGTCGCGCCTTGCGAAGGATGGTTCAGTTCTCCTAGAACCCTTCGCAGCCAGACTGCCTGGCATGCGGCTGAAGTGGCGGTGACATATTCTGCTTCAGTAGTGGACAACGCAATGATCGGTTGCTTCTTGGACGCCCATGACACTGCACCTGATCCAAGATGAAATGCATAACCGGAAGTGCTCTTTCGATCATCTATGCTGCCACCCAGTCACTATCTGTGTAGCCTATCAGCTCCAACTGGTCTTGCCTGGCATAGAATATGCCATGGTTCCTCGTCCCGTTGACATAGCGCAAGATGCGCTTGCCTGCTTGCCAATGCGGATCCTTTGGAGTCTCCATAAACCGACTGATGAGACTGACTCCAAACATCAAATCTGGTCGAGTTGCAGTCAAGTACATCAGACTGCCAACTAGCCGCTTGAACAAAGTTGGATCGATGCTTCTCCTAGAGTCCAACTTGCTCAACTTTAATCCCGTGGCAACAGGTGTGATGGCAGGTTTGTTGTCCTCCATCTTGAACCGCTTCAGGACATCCTTCGCATACTTGCCCTGAGAAATGAAGATGCCATCTGCTGATTGGTCAACTTCAATGCCGAGAAAATACTTCATCAGCCCTAAGTCCGTCATCTCGAACTCCTTCTTCATGGTTGTTCTAAACTGGTCAAACAGGACATTGTTGTTGCCAGTGTAAATCAAATCATCCACATAGAGGTAGACGATTATGAGCTCCCCTGCTTCATTTGTCTTCAGGTATAGGGTATGCTCATATGGGCATTTGACAAACCCATTTTCTTGAAAATAGTCATCAATCCGATTGTACCATGCCCTGGGTGCCTGCTTCAACCCATACAGGGCCTTCTTCAGCTTGAGGACCTTGCCCTCCTGTCCTTCGATCTCGTAACCGGGTGGCTGGTCTATGTAGACCTCTTCCTCCAACACTCCATTGAGGAAGGCTGACTTGACGTCCATCTGGAACACCTTCCAACCCTGTTGGGCTACCAATGCCAGGATCATCCTGACTGTGTCAAGTCGGGCTACAGGGGCATACACTTCATGGTAGTCGATGCCTGACTTCTGCTTGTAGCCCTTTGCCACCAATCTGGCCTTATGCCGATCAACTTCACCTTGGGCGTTGAACTTGGTCTTATACACCCACTTGACCCCAATGGTCTTCTTCCCTACTGGGAGATCCGCTAGTTGCCATGTATCATTCTTCTCAATGGCTTCAATCTCCTCATCCATCGCCTTTACCCATTTCTGATTCTGACTTGCCTCTTCAAACTCAACTGGATCACACTCAGTAAAGAAGGCGAAGTCAGAATATTCTTCATCTTCATGATGATGGGTTGCCTCGTAGATGTCTTGCAAGCTCCTCATCTTCGCTGGAGTCCTCAAATTTTGAATCCTGCTTGCAATTGGAGGCGACCGGGATGGTGAGGTTGTGCTACTGTTGGCACCGTTGCTACTGCTGGAGGCTGCAGGTGGTTGCACATTGTTCTTCTCCAAGTCAACAACCTCAACAACTATTGGCTCAGGCTGGCCAGTGTTGGACTTCCAGTTCCAGGCTTCATCTTCCAGGAACTTCACATCGTGGCTGATGATGAGCTTCTTCATCACAGGATTGTATAGCCGATATGCCTTTGCTTCCTCACTGTATCCTATGAAGATACACTTCTCCGCTCTATCATCCAGCTTCTTCCTCTTCTCTTCTGGAACATGTGCATATGCAATGCACCCGAACACACGCAAATGAGCCACACATGGCTTCTGACCGCTCCAGGCCTCCTGAGGAATCTTGTCCTTCACGCTTTTGGTGGGACACCTATTTAGCAGATAGACTGCACAGGTCACAGCCTCTACCCAAAATTCATGTGGTAATCCCTTTGCCTTCATCATGTTGCGTGCCATCTCCATGATGGTTCTGTTCTTTCTCTCAGCTACACCGTTCTACTGCGGTGTGTATCTGGCAGAGAGTTGCCTCCGAATTCCATTCGCCTTGCAAAAATTTTGGAATTCGTTGGAGATGTACTCTCCTCCACCATCGGTTCTTAGGGTTTTGACCTGGTAGCCGCTCTGTTTCTCCACTAGAGCCTTGAACTCCTTGAACTTGCCAAAAGCCTCCGACTTTTGCTTAATGGCATAGATCCAGGTCTTCCGACTGAAATCATCAATGAAGGTCAAAAAGTACTTGTTGCCGACAAATGTGGTGGTCTGCATCGGACCACAAATGTCTGAGTGCACCAGCTCCAATGGTTGTGATGCTCTCCAAGACTGACCGAAAGGGAATGAATCCCTGTGTTGCTTGCCGACTAAGCAGCCTTCACAAACTTGATTTGACTGCTCAATAAGGGGTAAACCCTTCACCATCTGCTTCTTGTGTAGCAGATTCAGGCCACTGAAACTCAGGTGACCAAACCTGAGATGCCACAGCCAGGTAGCATCCTTCACGACTGCACTCAGGGACATCAGAGACTCATTCTGAATCTGCAGCGAAAACATCTTATTTTTCGTCATGGACAACATTGCAATCTGCCCATGCACTTTGTCTCTGATGGTGCAGGTTTCATCTTTGAACTGGATAGTGTGTCCCTTCTGCACGAGTTGTCCCACACTTAGCAGGTTGTGCTTCAACCCAGGCACATAGTATACATCATAGATTTGCTTCCTTTCATCGTGCCTGGTGCGGATGAGGATCTTGCCTTTCCCCATCACGGGAACCTTGTTGTTGTTCCCCATATTCACCTCGGACTGGACTGTTTCATCCAGTTGGGAGAACATCTCCTTGTTCCCCGTCATGTGATTGTTGCACCCACTGTCCAAATACCAGATATTCTTCTGGCACTCCTCAATGTTGCAAGTCAGCAACACGTTTCCTCCTACCGTATTTCTGGTTTCATCCGTGTAATGGGCTTGTTGTTGGTTCTCCTTGGCCATCCTCTTTCTGCACTGTGAGATATAATGGCCGTATTTCTTGCAATAATAACATTGGACCTTGGACATGTCCTTTTTTTGGTCGGACCCACCTTGTTGGTTCTTCGGTCCGCCTCTTCCACCTTGCTGATGGAAATTGCAATTGGTCTCTCCCTCGCTAGGGTTTGACCGTCCTCCTTTTCCTTTCCCACGCCTGCCTCTGCCTCTTCCTCCTTGAGAACTAGAGGCACCATGGTGGGAATCTTGCCTGCCACTGTCTCGAAATGAGACTTGCGCCTTAAAAGCCTACTCCAGAGAGGACTGAGATGAGCGGCTCAGCCTCTGCTCATGTGTCTGCAACGAACCCATGAGCTCATCCACCGAGAGGGTCGTCAGATCCCTCGACTCCTCGATTGCTATCACAACGGAGTCAAACTTAGCAGGCAGGCTTCTGAGAATCTTCTCCATGATTCTCTGGCTCTGCATGATTTCTCCATTCAACCGCATCTGGTTGATTACGTCTATCATCCGGGTGAAGAAGTCACCCATGGACTCCGTCTCGTTCATCTGTAGGTTCTCGAACTCCCTCCTTAGCATCTGCAGTTTCACGAGCTTCACTTTGTTGGTGCCCTGATATGAGCTGGCCAAAATCTCCCAGGCCTGCTTTGCCTTGGTGGCCGATGCGATCCGTGGGAAGATGGTCTCTTCGACCACTTGCATGATATAAAATAGGGCCTTCTGGTCCTTCTTGGTGTTCTCCTTCAACAGGTCCCTGTCAACTTGGGAGAGGGCGACTAATGCTGCTGCATCCACCGGTTTAGGGTAGCCATTCTCAACCAGGTCCCACAACTCCTGAGATCCAAACAGGATCTTCATCTGGATGCTCCAGTAGTCGTAGTTCTTGCCATTGAACCGCGGGATCTGCAACTGCAAGTTGTTGCTGCCGGAAGCCATGCTTCAAAACTCCACAGGATGACAAGTCTGCTCTGATACCAATTTGAAGAAATTAAATCCCTTGAACGCCCTAGATCGCTAGCGCTAGCAGCGATATCAGGCAAACTTCATGGACGACGGCGATATGGGGAACAAACTGATGTGCCCAAAAGCACTATTAAGAACAGTGAAATGAAGAGAAAAACAGTGCTCGCCAGCGAGATAGGGACCAAAGGAAATGTGCCGCAAATCGCTAGAATCTTCAGCGATGGAGGGATTAAATTGGTTTTGGGAGTGACGGCGGGAATAAGACAAACAATAAAATTTACCCTAAGTCGCTTGATCTCCAAATCGCTAAACAAACATGAAAAATGCGTTGGATGATGTTGAGATTTAGCGATTTCAAGATTTGACAAAAGGACGAAATAGAAGAGGACAAGATAGAAGATACCCTAAATCGCTCTTCCCATGAGCGCTAAGGAGAAAAATGAGGATTAGCGAGCGAAATGTGGAAATTAGAATAAGACAATTTCATAGAGGACAAACCACTAAAGGACGAATGCATGTAAGACAAAGTAAATTTCCTTTTAGTGGTAAAGTCTAAAAATGCCGAAGATCGCTATTAAAATCAACAAATCCCGTAATCGCTCAACATGGTGAGCGATAGAGAGAAAAATATACACCGGCGAGCGATAGAGGGAAATAAAACGAAGTTTTATTTATGCAAGAGAAACTTACAGATCTTTCACCATTAAAGGCTTACAAACTTCTACAACTAAATGCAAGATAAACAAAAACAAGGGAGAGTCCGAAGCTGTTGTTCGGCTCTGTCAGAATTCTGCTCCTCTGCAATTCTCGCTACCGGCGTTTGCCCCAAACTTGCACTGTTGTGCACTACTGTGATCTCACCCTCCGATCTACCTATTTTGAAAACACAAACTGTCTTTTTATAGCCTGCGGAAGGGAGGATAAGGATTGCCTTCTGACAGGCTTATCTTCTGACACGCTTAGGGTTTCTGACAGCCGAAGTAGGGTTACTGACCAATCGCCGAATTGCAACAACTGAAATAAATGCGACGATCGGATTTGCGGCTGTCCGTGTTGTCAGACGTCAAGTCACTCCTGACAGAGTGATCCCTAGATCATTGTCGCTGATGTGTTTTCCATGGCTTTGGTGCTTGTTTCGAGCGATAGCGAGATGGGGTCAGGTTTAATAATTTCAACACTCACGTCGTTAAAAACTCTGCATTTAGAGAACTGTAAGGGGCTTTTTACATTGCCAGAAATATTTGGCAATTTATCTAGTTTGAAAGAACTATATTTAGAGGGGTGTTCCGAGCTAGTGAGTCTTCGAGAGTCATTCGGCAATCTATCTAGTTTGGAAAAACTATCTTTAGAGGGGTGTTCCAAGCTAGTGAGTCTTCCAGAGTCATTCGGCAATCCATCTAGTTTGGAAAAAGTGGGTCTTCCAGTCATTCGGCAATCCATCTAGTTTGGAAAAACTATCTTTACAGGGGTGTTCCAAGCTAGTGAGTCTTCCAGAGTCATTCGGCAATTTATCTAGTTTGAAAGAACTATCTTTACAGGGGTGTTCCGAGCTAGTGAGTCTTCGAGAGTCATTCGGCAATTTATCTAGTTTGGAAGAACTATCTTTATAGGGGTGTTTCAAGCTAGTGAGTCTTCCATAGTCATTCAGCAATCTAAGCTATTTGAAAAGATTGGATGTGTGCGGTTGTCGCGAGTTAGCCCGTCTTCCTAGTAACTTTGGACAGCTTAAGTTGTTGGAAGAACTGAGGATAAACAATTGTCGCCGACTCGAGAGACTTTCGAGCGACTTTGGATGTTTGACTTCATTGAGGGAGCTACGAGCAACAGGTTGCTCTGATTTGAAAGAAGAGGCGATGGACGTCCTGGTCGAGATGAAGAGCTTGGAGGAACTATACATCGGTGAAAGCCCCATGTTGATAAAGCGATGGAAAGACATACGACGACCTAGCAGCGGGTAATAGATATAAAGAAATTTGGTTGTCATGTTTATTTAACTTTTGGAAGATATTATTATCTAACGTGTCGTCTTCTTTGTTCATCGTGGCATGGCAGGAAATTCCGTATCCTTGACATCTTCAAGGACGAGGAGCATGAAGGGGCGTACAAAGACATGATATGATATTGTATTCTGAAGAGAGCAAATTAGACAGAGTTTGATGCCAACTTCTGAAATTTTAAACACATATAAGCTTTTGGTCAAAATCTTTATAAATTTTTAATTTTAATTTAAAGTTATTAACATTAACTGCCACATAATATAATTTGAAAATTTAATTATGTAAATAAAATTAAAATATATATTTAGTTAATATTTGTTAATTATTATATTTTGTTTTATAATTATATATTATTTTATGAAAGTTTGGATGATTAATGATTTTTACTTATTTAATTTTATTTTAAAATTTGAATATTAAAATAATTCTAATACAACATTAAAGTCGCCATTAATGGTTTTTATTTATTTATTTTTATTTTTTAATCTTAATACTAAAATAGTTTTAATAGAACATTAAGTCGCGAATGTTTAGAGGGGATGTTTTTTATTAGATAAATTGAAAAATTAAATAAAAAGCAAGGTATTTTTTATATAAATTAAAAATTGTTTTTGAAAAATGATGTAACTTAGGTTGCATTTATTGAATAATTTAAAAATTAATAAAACAAGAATGTAAAGATTAAATTATTTTTTATATAAATTAAAATTATTATTCAAAAAAATTATAAAAGAGAATTTAAATAAGCAATATCATTGTTTTTAATGCCCATAAATTCTCTTTTAACGTGGACGCCCTGGTAGTTTATTGTCAGCCTCTTCGAAACATATCTCGTTTTTATGGAGTTCGTTGCAGCATTTGGGATATGTACATTTTTCAGCATTATGTGCCTGTGATCACTCCGTAATCTGTGTTTGTACTTAATGATGGTTGAGGGGCTTCAAGCAGCCAAGGACATAT
The DNA here is from genome assembly GCA_028583015.1 of Wollemia nobilis. Classification (NCBI taxonomy): domain Eukaryota; kingdom Viridiplantae; phylum Streptophyta; class Pinopsida; order Araucariales; family Araucariaceae; genus Wollemia; species Wollemia nobilis. The sequence continues at coordinate 2,066,662 of JAQPPZ010000267.1, forward strand.
ATTTCTCCTTCTTTTCCAATTACTCATGTTTCAGGCTAGGGTGAAGAGCACTTTGATGGGTGGAGAACCACCCACTTTAAATGGATAAGGCCATATCTGCCACAGACCCCCTTCTTTAAAAACCTTTCTGGCTGTAGAATGTTTCTAGTTTGTTTTTTATGGCCATGGTGCTTATGTGGTCCAGTTTTTTTTCATCCACTATTAAGATAAAATAGTGGCAATCGGAGTATAATTTTTTTTCCACCTACAATTTTTTTTTTTTTCTTTTTGGTGTAAAGAACTTTTATTTTTTAAATTAAAATGATATTTTATAAAAAAAAAATAAATTAATTAAAAAGAGTTTGATTGAACTTCTATAACTTTAAATACGAACAAGCTTTTGGTCAAAATTTTTAAAAATATATTTTACAATAATTTTTTAGATTTTAATTTAAAATTAATAAAATTAAATATTATATAATATAGTTTGAAAATATAATTATAAAATTAAAAATTATTTTTAATTAATTTTTGTTAATTGTTATATTTTGTTTTATAATTATAAGTTATTATCAGCTATGGTTTTTATTTTTTTAAATCTTAGTACTAGAATAGCTCTAATAAAAAATTAAGTCCCAACTTTTCAAAATGTGTTTTTTTATTAGATAAATTAAGAATTTTAAATATGAAGAATGAAAAGAAAAAGGTAATTTTTATGTAAATTAAAATTGTTTTTGAAGAGTGATAAAACTTTGGACGCATTTATTAGATAAATTTAAAATTTTAAAAATATGAAAGTGCATTTTTACATAAGATAAAATTATTATTGAAAAATGATATAAAAGAGAAACTAAATAAACAATGTTATTTTTTCCATGTCCATTAATTATAATTATGACATAATTATGAATGTCATTGTTTTTATATCCATCAATTATAATTATTATAATTATAATTATGAATGTTAAAAGATGCTCTAGAAGGAAATAAGGAAATAGAGTAGAAAATAATAACTGCAAAGTGATCTTATCTTTATTTTGTATAATTTATTTTGATTATTTAAAATAATTAGAAGGATTATGTAGAAAATTAATAATAATTGAAGAGATCTTGGGTGATAACTGATTAAATTTTCATTAAATATGTAATTTTGTAAAGCTATATGTGACTTCTATTAGGGTCAATTTCATAAAAATATTAAAATGTTATATGTTAGGTAAATCAAACTATATCTAGCTTGTCTTATATATATATATATATATATATATATATATATATATATGTGATACAAGCTCACTCACATACACACATACACCATGCTCCATCGTGGTTTGAACCTAGGTCTCCCAAAAGAGAGCCCAAAGCTCTAACCACTAGGTTGTCCCATTGAAATTTTATTTGTTTTTTCTGTTAAATATATTCATCATCTTCCTTAAAATGCTATGTTTCACAATTGGCTTCTTGACATCATTTTTATTAAAAGATTAAATCTCACTTGGTGAGTTATTTTTTAAGATTTAAATTTTACCAAGACAAAGATCAACTTTGCAATTGAATAAATTATTTGTTGTTCAATTTAAATTTTACCAAGACAAAGATCAACTTTGCAATTGAATAAATTATTTGTTTTTCAATTTCCTTCTTTATAGATGTGCTCAAATTTCCAAGAGATTACTACTAATAATACATGATGAACATCGACAATATTATTATCTTTTATCTAATTTCTACATTAATTTTTGTTAATAACATTAATGATTATTTGTGAATCCATCACAATTAAAATATATTTTCATCCCCTAGCCTGTACATAGTTGTTAGTTGAATTTTTAGATGATTCCGAGTAAGAGGAGAATTTTATTTTTGTTATTTTGAAAAACAACACCTCCACTAGATTTTTCTAGATTTCCTTTGGAAGTACCATCAAATTTAATTTTGATAAACCTAATTCCTAGATATTTTCATTCTACCATAGATTGAAACAAATACTTTGTTTTAATGTCAATATCTTTTTTTAATAGGGTAAAATATGTATTTTTTAAAATACCCAAACCTATTTACAATCACTCTATATAGACTTGTCAAACAAAAAGCCTTATCTCTAAATACTATAGGATATTCAAAACATCAAACTACCTTGTTTCAAAACTCTAAAATTTACATTTATTATCAGTCTCTTTACATGCATATATTTAAAGAGTTCTAATAAAATGGAACCCACAGTAGACAAGTCCATAGATCTCCAAAAAATAGAACCCTTAGCATACAAAACCATAAATATTCAAAAAATGGGACCCTATGCAGACAAATCTATATATCTCTAAAAAATGGAACCCTTAGTAGAAAAATCCCACAAAAACATAAATCAACAAATTTATCACTCAAAACATCACAATGCTTCCAAAAAGTCATAAATTCACACATCTCTAGAAAATGAGACCCTTAGTAGATAAGTCCACACATCTCTAGAAAATGAGACCCTTAGTAGACAAGTCTACATATCTCCAAAAAAATTGTAACCCTTAGTAGACAAGTCCATAGATCTCTAGAAGATGGAACTTTCAATAGAAAAATCCATAGATATTAAAAAAAAGGAACCCTCAATAAAAAAAATCCACAAATCTCCAAAAAATGGATTCCTCAATAAACAAATCCACAGATATTCAAAAAATAGAATCCTTAGCAGATAAATCACTCAAAAATCTCAGTCGACGGATTTCTTAACTTATTATAGCTAAAATTCGATAAATCCCATTGTAGACAAGTCCACAATCTCCAAAAAACAATTTACTATGGACATTTTAAAAAATGGAACTTCTACCCATTGACTTGACTTCCTAAATTTCCTCCCTTCTTTACCACTAAATAGTGTACATCTAGCCTGATCCAATCTAGTAGTTTATCTTTTATCTTTCTCTTTGAAAACTTTCCAATTGGCTAGCCAGTTGGCCACCCTATTTCCTTCTCTATACACATGTACCGCTTCAAATTATTCTAGTGAGTTTAGGGATTTTAAATTTCTTGGTTACTATGTATACTACTCTTCAGCTCATCACCAACCTTTTATTGATGTAATTAACAATATTCATTGAGTCTCCCTCAATTATTAATCTCTTAGCCCCCAACTAAACTTTCATCTTTACTCCTACCAAGATTGTTATAGCTTCAACTTGATGACTAGTCATAATTTCCAAGTACTCACTCATAGCTCCAATCACCATTCTCTCACTATCCCTTAGAACTAGTCCTCCAACCTTCCCTGAATTACCTTTATAATCCCCATAAAAATTTAATTTTAGCCATCCTTGTTTGGGTGGTTACCACTTGGTCATGCTCCTCAAGCCTCCTTAAGGATTGTCATTCACCCCAACTAGACTTAGGTTCCAATGTTCACTTAATTTAGCCTCCTCCAATGACTCTAGACTCTCATGCACTTTTAATGCTTTAACATTCTCCACTATGGCCACTATGATGTGTTCTTTATTCTTGGTTGTAGATCTCTTCTCCTCTTTAAAAATCCTTCTATTTCTCTCCAACCAAACTATTCATGCATAATAAAAGGGAATTAGATTCTAAATTTGATTTAATATTAGGATTTAAATGGCTTCTTTTACTTTTTTATCCATCCTACCATGTTAGGAGACATTCCCCACACCATCACTATCGTATTTATTGTGTTATACAATATTTTTTTTATTATACTAGAGGAATCGATAACTCGTTACAATTTTCTATACCTCTTCATGGGTTCGACTCTTGCTCCTTGTCACCACTATAACCTTCAATTGCATCAGGATAAATATTTTACGTAGCCTATGATGTTGATGCAACACGCCCACCGGTACTACGAGGCTCAAGTAATTGGAACCCTAGTCTTCGTGCTCCTATAGAAGCATTTTGACTGTTGAACCAAGCCCTCAAACCCATTATATCATATAATATTTTGAGGGAGTAATTATATTCTAGTAAAATTTGGCTCACTAATTTCTCATGAGCTTCACAAAGGTAACATTTGTTAGGAAATTGAAAACCCATATTATGCAAGTTATCTACTATTAAAATATTATTTTGAACTTCCAACTACAGGAAAATTGTTAACTTTGGAATTATTTTTCTTCCCCATAATAAATCCCATTGAAAGCCCCTCTCAGGAGTAGCAAGTGAAATATAGTAGACTAATTTAACAATGAACAACCCTTCCTAGGTATCTCTCCATACTATTGTATCCTCAATCAAATTTGGCCTTGTATAATATACCCTTAGTTTAGTTGTTAGTTTTTGTAGGTATTCCTCATACTAATTATGGATTCTCAGCTTCTTCGATCTTATCTCTCCTCCTTCTATAGCCAAATAATCACTCACCATATTCCCATAATTTTATTCCATGTCTACTCGAATACTTGTTAACTTACCATCCTTCAATAATAGGTACTTCTCCAATTAGGTGTCTTTCCATAACATCTCCCTACCCTTTACTATATGGTTCCATAATATAGATCCCCAACAGGGCTCGAATATGGTATAACATTCTTACCCATAAGGCATGACCCTTTTTAACTAGCCTTTGTCTTACCTTTGCTGCCAAAGCCTTGTTTATATCTCTTATTCTTCTAAGTCTAAGTCCTCCACTTAATATATCATTGCATACTCTCTCCCAAGATAGAAGTAGAATTTTTCTTTTCTCCTCTAGTCTTAACCATAAGAAATTTCTTTGAATACTTTCTACTATATTAGCTACTTTACATAGGATTTTAAACACTAATAATAAATATGCATGGATTTCTTGGAGAGTACTCTTAAGAAGCTATAACTTACCTTCCTAACTCAATAAATTTCCTTTCCAACTAGTTAATTTACTCTAGACCTTGTCAATCATTACATTTCATATTTGATCCTTGCATGTCCCTATGAACATTGGCATTCCCAAGTAAACATAAAGGAGATTTGAAAAACTACACCCAAGCTCTCTACTATTCTAATAGGAGCTAATATAGAGCTAAAATGTGTGTGTGTATTTTGACCTGCTATGGGTGGTTGCTCCCTTATTGACTGTTGTGAGGCAATTACCTGCTAGGATGTATGTCGAGGTCTACTAAAAATGACCAAGGAGCTTATACTGTAATGGGATGTTGATCATGTTGAGTCAAAAGAGAGTGTGACCCGATAAAAGATCATGAATAATGCAATACCCGCTAGGATGTATAAATATACCATGTGGGTGTAATCTGTATAAAATTAGTATGCAAGTGCTATCCCAGATTGGGACTTTGAGAAATATTTTGTGCAACAATATTTTTTAGCACAGAAGGATTCAAAAAAGGAGAAGAAGCGATCATAGGAAGAAAATAAGAAGGAAGGAAGAATCCCTAGGGAGATCTTGCTAGGCATCAAAGTCCTAGTGAGAAGTGTAATGCATGTGAGATATGTCCTAACTAGGTATCATCACATGCCATTGTTGCAAGATCCCCAAAAATCTATATGAGCAAGCGGTCATGAACAATCAATCATGCATTTGTGACAGGAAAACATGCAATGTGTTAGGTTATATGTCAAGCAACCATGCAAGGATGACAAGCAATAATGCAATATGAGCAAGCAGGTGAATGCAATGGAAAATAAAAATGCAACTATGTGAAATAAATATATATATATATATATATATATATATATATATATATATTATGGATAGTTAAAATCAATGCAAAATCTAAATGTACCATACATCTTATCAACATAAATAGGTCCGCTATGAGGTGTTGGATCAAATACATCTTCAAAGTCATGGAGAAGCTCTTTTAAAGCTCTTCGTTCAACATATATGTCACGATAATCACAATATTTTTTAATAGCACCATTATTTTTAGCATAAAATATATTATACAAAGATTCATCATTTTCTTGCATAAAAACAATGTTATTGTTAGAATGAACAAATCCAACCATATTACAAGACATTATTTTTGGAGGAAAAGAAAAATTAACACCTTTATTATCATTTATTGATAACTTTTGGTATTCCATATATTTTGCATAAGTCATAATATGTCATCATACTCAAAATGTAGAGGTTGACTCTTATTAGGTATAAAACCTATATTACATCTCCTAGGCCAAATCTCAACATCTAAGGGTTCTTGAATACCCTTATGTTGTTGTTCCAATAATTTACCTACATATCCCATACTAGACAGGATCTTCTTAGGAAGGGGATAGTCATTAGTGAGATAGCATTGAGTGAAATAACACTCATTAAGATATGGGTTGCTATCATGGAGCTTTTCTTCAGAAGCCATACCTCTAAATACAAAATCGCACATGCCAATGTGTATAACATCACCCTTCTTATGAGGCAAGCCCATAGTTCAAGATGAATGTGGTAGCTTGGGTAGATCCAGAAGAGGCTCTTGAAGAAACTTATATCATGATCTAAGGAGAAATAATGAGTTTTATGTTCCTCACTCACTTTTAAACTTTGAAGATGCTCAAAAAATTGAGATGAGGAACATGGAGAAATTGTTAAATAAATAGAAGGACAAGAATAAGAATCTATTTGAGCTAACTCTATATTTGAACATAATTCAAATGGTCGAGGGTCACCCAGAATGGTGACAACTTGATTATTGAATTCAAACTTGAGACACTGATGAAAAGTAGAAGAGAAAACCTTCTTTGCATGGATCCAAGGTCACCCAAGAAGGATATTAAAAGATGCAAGACAATGTACCACATAAAAAAAAAGTATCCAATATTCTTGACCCCACTTTTAAGGAGAGATATGACACCACAGGCCTCTTGAGACTCATTGTTGAAAGCTTTAATGATGATATCAGTTTTTGTTAAATCTTCCTCTTTTAATCTAAATTTTTGAAAGAATTGATATGTACACAAATTGAGGGATGAACCATTATCAATCAAAACTCACTTGATAAGGGTATCCCCAATAAGTGTGGTGATGTAAAGTGAAGAATCTCCATGTAATTTTGAGGAATGTTTATCATCATCTGAGAATGAGAAATGATGTATCCCAAAACAATCTACGGTATCAACTATGGCATCAGGAGGGATGTCTGGGAAAACAGATTGTTGTTGTAAAAATTTTATTAAAGCATTTCTATGATTAGGAGAAGTCTGAAATTTTTCTAACACTGATATTTTTACTGACGTACGAGCTAACTACTTCTGAAGATCAAATGAAACATGTGATTGTGGTCCCAACACTATAGGTGGAATTCTTGTAGCTGAATCTCTTCTCTGATTCTTCTTTAAAACTATACTGGACTGAGATATTGAACTATGTCCTTGTTGATGTTGCTGATTTTGAGCCTATTTCCTTGTAGTTACTCAACCCTACCAACCACATTACTATGGTGTAAGGAATCATCTTGATGAGCCACATGATTGGCTATTTTTTTTATCATGATTTGGCATGGGATCCTTAAATATCCCCATGTCTTGATTTTTTTTGGAACTTGTTGAGTAGGAGTTTAATTACTTATTGATTGGATATTTTCTAAATCAATGTATCTTGCATCAGTCAAAACTTGAACCACATGCATCATCTTCTTGCAAGTGTTTGTCCAATATCCTTCTACTCTATGGTAAGTGCAATATTGATTTACCTTATACCGATGAGTTGTAGTATATGGTTGTCTTATTGGGGGTAATTCAATTACCTTAGCATCCAATAGTTGTTTTAAAATTGCTTCCATAGGCATATTAAGTCTTGTGAAGTTCCTTTTAGGAGGCTTTTGAAGTACAATCTTTTGTAGGCTATTAGTGATATTGTTAATAGGCCTACTATCACTATTACCTCCTATATGCTTATTCTTATGTTGAGACTTAACTAACTTATCTTATTTAACCTCAAGTTGGCCTCTTCTAATGAGATCTTGTTCCACTTTTCTTGCTAATTTGATTTCTTGATCTTGATATGTGACAGTAGTAGTTTCTAGAGCATAAGATAATTGTTCTTGGAAATTACCAATGAATATATCAATCATATCTTTTTAATACACGAGTTGTCTTAATCAGCCAACTAAACTTCTCCAATGAGCTAGAAATTTTTAAAACCTTTCTTCTTTACTTTGTTTTAAATCATATAGATCTCTCATAGTCAATTACTTTTCAATGTAAGCACTAAACTGATGAACAAACATCTTTGCAGTCTTCTTAAAACTCTTCAAAGAATAGTTGGGAAACTGATAATAACACTCTAATGCCACTCCAGTAAGACTCTTTGGATATATTTTCAATAATATCATATCATCATAAAAAATATTGACAAGCTATCCTAAATCCTCTTAAATTCTCTATTGGATCTTCAGTCGCTTTATATATTGGTAATATTGGTATAGAAAAATGCTTAGGATAAGGTCTAGTAGCAATAGTAGGATATAATGGCTGACTACACATTTCTTTAAAACTATATGTAAACCCTAAAGGCTAAATCATATACATCCTTGAAACCAACTAATTCACTATACTTTCCAAATTCTGCATCTCTGAATTACTATGTATGTTTCTTAGACTTTCCAAAGGAGGAAAGTATGCATGTTGAAACCATGATGTTTGATTTAAGTTTTGGATCCTTTGGTTGTATGTGGCACTTTGTAGATAATTAACATTTATTGGAATAGAAGCAATGGTGTTGATATTAGAGGATGAAGGAGGAAATTGAGAACAAATTTTTAGGTTATTACTTAGAGAGACTTGCAGATTCCCTCCAAAATTGGTAGTATTATTAGTGGCACAAATCACTTGGTTATTTAAATTGTTTTGATAAATGGATTGAGATATAGGAATATCATGTTTAAACAAAGAAGACCTATTGGGAGGGGAAGGAGTAGCATCCTCTTTTTAAAGATGAGCTTATCATTCTACATATTCCAATAGTTTTTCCTTGTGAGCCTTCATGAATTCCCAAATGTGATCAAATGATGAAAAGACATAACTACCATTAGGTCTAGTAAAAGGATCAGGATTGGTTTTAGTTTCCATGTCTACCTCTTCTTGCTCTTCTGGATATACATTAGGGTCTTCCCTATCAATCTAATCATCTTCCAAAGGAACATAATCAGACTCTAGTTGTTTCCTTTGGCTTCTAAGGAAAGGAGCCATTAGAAGCAATGAAAAACAACTAGGGAAAACACTAACAAAAAAATTTTAATTACTTCAAGATTTTTCATATAGGATTAATGATATTTCTTAAAGTTTTAAAGAAAAATGAGGTGTTCACATCGACTTCACCAAATATGTAGAGGGGAAAAACTACCCTACCGTGTACTATTTCTAAACAAAAGTTTGGATCCACAAGGAGAGAACCTTTTGTGGGGTGAACCATGGGGGTATGTTGTGCTCTACACTCGATGCTAGGGGGATGGGTTCACTAGGAATAATTTAAGAACTCGTTCCAAGTCTTCTGGATATTCAAGATTATTTTATATATTCGATTTTTAAGAAAAATACCTAAGTTTGGTCTTTCTAGTTCTAAACTAGGAAAGATAAATGACAATGCAAAAAATATAGTATAATAGCTGAATGCAAAATGCAAGCATACAAGAGCTAGCCTAATATGGTTCTTTATTTTGGATGCTCACAAACCTAGGGTTTATTCCAAAAAAACTTTAAAGCATAAATATTCAAAATGAATGCACATAAATTATCCCTAGATGTAAACTAAATGCTTTTCACTTTCAGATGTCTAAGAATTAAATTTAGATCATATTAGAAAACCAACAAGATAAATCAGAACACTTAGCTTTAATCGATGGTTGATCCTAGATTTTGATGCCTCTTATCCAATGATATCAAAAATACCTGTTTCTGCAAGATAATATAAGAAACACTAAAAATAATGATCATAATTAGGGGGCCTACTTAGGCCACTGTGTAATAGTCCTCAAAGGTACAGTAGTCAAGCCCCCCTAGGTCCCTTAGATGACCTTGTAATACAGAATTAAAAATTGACCTTTGGAGAATTAATCATAAAACAAATATGTAGAAATGATAAAAATAGAAATAGAATATGCCAGTATGCTCAGTATGCAGTAATGAAGCTAACCAAACTGTTAGAAAGCAAAATTTACCCTAGATTGATCTCATGGAAAATCATACCTCGTAGTAAGTGGGTGCGATAATGCTTCGACAAAGTCACGCTCCATCAGAAGGGGACATGATTTTGCTTTTACATATAAAACCCTAAATTAGGGTTAGCAAAGTTACACCTCGACAAAACCGGGTGTGATTTCACTTTGAACACATGAAAAATAAAAGCGCTTGCACAAAACATAATTAAATGCAAAATCATAGAGAGCAAAACCTAAATGGAGAATGCAGAAGCAATAGAAGAAGGCTAAGTATACAAACTAGTACTATTTCCCTCTAAGCCATAATTTTCATCCACCAAGTTAAGCAGCAATTCAATCCACACAATAGGAAATCAAAATCTAAAATTCGCACTTCGAGTTAGCTTGCAGAAGACACAGAAAGTAGAGCAAAATAAAATAAGTAAGCGAGTGTTAGAAGACAAATATTGCATGAGCATTAGTAAGTCTGTGATCGTGATATTTTTTTCTCCTCTATCTCTAAAGAGTGAGATTGCACCTCCTTTTATAGATGATCAAGGCAGACACAAGTAAACTCAAAATCAACACAAAAAGTGGGCCAAGAAGAAAATTAAATTAAAAATAAATAAAAATAGTGAAATTGTGCCCCATCCTAACGGGGCATGATATCGCTTCCACAAAGTCACACCTCATGAAAATGGGGCACAATTTTACTAAAAAGCAAAAGAAAATAAAAGGGAAGGGTAAAGAGGCCTTCCCTTGCCCTTGGCAAGGATTGGGGACCTTTTAGGGGTTACAAGGAAGATTACCCATTGAAAGTGGGTCAATTTTTCATGGCTACACATATATGTTTTCATCAAATTCACCATGTAGAAAAGTTATCCTTACATCCATCTGTTCTATTTCAAAATTAAAAGCAACAAAAATATCCAACATAATTCTAATTGATGTTAGTTTAACCAAAAGAGAAAAAATCTCACCAAAATCAATTTCCTCAGCTTGAAAAAATCCTTTTACTACCACACGAGTTGTGTACTTCTCCAAATTTCCTTCTACATTGTACTTTTTCTTGAATAACCAGTTACAAGAAATAGTTTTCTACCAAGGGGTAATTTCACCAAGTCCCATGTCTTATTTTTATCCAAGGACTCCATTTCTTCTTCCATAGCTCTTTTCTAATACTTATTCTCACTTGACTGAAGTGTCTCCTTTACAGTCTTGGGTTCTTCATCAATAAATACTAAAATTAAATACAAAATAAAATTTTGAAGGGTTATACCTTTATGGGAGTCTTCTCACTCAATCTTATCTCCTCAAAATTAGAGTTCTAGGTTCTACATATTTAGCTTTCTCCTCACCTTCCTCTAAATATTCCTCTTTAGGCTCTCTCTGTAATTCAAGTTCTACCACAGGTTCTTCCTCCTGTTCCAATTTTGCCTAAACTATTTTTGGTTCTTTTCTTGGTTGTATTTCTTTTTTTAGAACCCTTTTGTTTCTCTAAAGATTACATTATGTCTATAATTAATCTTCTGTGTTTCTATATTCCACAACTTATATCCTTTCACATTAGTACTATAACCTAGAAATATATATTTCTCATATTTATATTCTAGCTTAGTCCTTTTCTCTTTTGGTACATACATATAAGCTTCGCAACCAAAAACTCTTATATGACTAAGAGAGGGTTTCTTACCAGTCCACACTTCTTGTGGATTTTTTTCCACCAAAGCTAAGGTAGGAGATCTATTGATGAGGTAGCAAGCAGTTAACACAACTTATATCCATAATTTCTTTTCTAACCTTGCATTGCTTAACAAGCTTCTGGTCTTATCCATCTTTGTTATATTCATCCATTCTATAACTCCATTATGTTTTGGAGTATATGGAGTTGTTTTATACCTTTATATTCCATAGTCCTTGCAAAATTGCTCAAATTCATTAGAGCAATACTCACCACCATTATTACTTCTCAAAACCTTTATGTTTTTCTCTATTTGATTTTTTACAAGAGCCTTGAACTATTTAAATTTATTGAAAACATCATATTTGTATCGTGAAAAGTATACCTAGATATTTCTTGAGAAGTCATCTATAAATGTAATAAAATAGATAGATTTACCTAATGATGGTACTTTTGTAGGTCTAAACACATCACTATGAACTAGATGTAAAATTCCTTCAAATCTTGTAGCACTACTCGAAAACTTAACTTTGGTTTGCTTTCCAAAAACACGGTGCTCACAAAAATAAAAATTTAATGGGCAATTAGAAATTCCTTCAACCATACCTTTCATTTTCAATGCTCGAAGATCTTTATCGCCAATGTACCCCATGTGTTTATTCCACAATATTATCTTCACTACAGGAATATTTGGAGCCTCTTCTACCATATTAATTTCCTCTACAACTGAAGGATTATTGCAATCAATACTTACAGTACTAGCCTCAAGTTTGAATAAAGTTCTTGTACAAACTCCCCTTGCCAACACTAACCATCCACAAACCATCTTGCAGTTATCCTTATTTTTTTCGTAGTCACACCCGTGTCATTCATCTTACTAATATATATTATATTCCTTGTCAAACTTGGAATATACAACACACCAATAAGGGCTTTAACTCTTACATATTTTAACCTCAGTTTGATTCTTCCTCAACCTATTATTTTCTATGTCAAATTGTCTCCCAAGAAGACTTCACCTCCATTTATCTTTTCATATTTACAAAACCCTTCCCTATGAGGATTCATATGAAAAGAAGCACCTGTTTCAATCAACCATGAGTCATGGTGTTCACTTGAGCATATTGCAACTACAAAAAGGTCCCCTAAATCTTCATTTGTGATCTTCGTTTCTACAAATATTCCTTCATAAACCTTTTTAGATATGTAGTCTCTTTTATAATGCCATGTTTTACTACACTTCCAACATTTCATTTTGTTAGGAACAATAGATTTTCCTCTAGATTTTGATATCTTTTCTCTTGATTTATTTATGCTTCTTTCTTGAGAACTACCTCTCACAACCAATCCATCCTTTTGATGATAATCCTCAAAATATTTTCATCTCATTTCCTCATATAGCAATATTCCTACTATATCCTCTACTTTCAATGTAGTTGTAGACACCAAATCCTAGCCACTTATCCTTCATCCTAGTCAGTCTACCACCCACTTGTCCACCATACCCCTTTCCTACCATTCAATTGGCCACTCCATGCCTTTCTCGCCATCCAATGGCCCACTTTAGCCCTTTCCTACCATTTTCTGACCCCATTTGACTTATTTTATATTATTTATGTTTAAATATAATATTTTATATTATATTTTAATATATTTATTATAAAATATATTTTTATAATCCCAATTAACCTCAGCCATTAGATCTAATCTAATCTCAGCCATCCATCTTCATTAATCTATGTCACACTTAAAGTATAATCTCAACCTTTGGATTTGATTTAATATTAGCCACACGATCAAAAGTGTTAAGCTAAAACCCTAAGAAAACCCTAGGCTTGATTATAAATAAGAGCATTCTCAATGCTCAACCCCTAGAAAAATTACTGGAAGATCTACTTGATAAATTACTGAAGGAATCTTGAAGAAGTTTGAGGCCATTGCACCTTGAAGAGTTATCAATCATAAAAGCCATAGCTCTCCTTAGGATTTCCCATTCTAGAATCCCCAGCTATATTCTATCACCATCACCATATCCCATCCACCGCATCCTTCGCATCATCATGATCTACTTTTGTAGATCAAACCCTAACCCATAGGTGCCTTCTAGAGCTTGCCAGGCTCATTGTAGAGCCTATTAAGCACCCACCAGAGCATGCCAAGTGTCTTCTAAAGCCTACCATATTCCAAAGGCTTGATATAGAGCCTACCAAGCACCCGCCAGAGCCTACCATCATCATCAACGCGAACCAGAGCTTGTCGCATCAAATCATCAGGTGTCATTAGGGCACCCTGCCACCAAATATACAACGAAGCAATGGATCAACATCAACAAAAATAAGGTAAATATGTATTTTGTTATTATCTGGTGTTATTTCATTTTACACATTTAGTTTACATAGATCTAGGGTTTTTAATCTGCATTTCTAAGGGTTCACACTGTGAAACCCTCATTTTGTTTACTAACAACCTTATTGTTTGTTGTGTGTGTAGGGTTAGATAGCATCAATCAAGAGATCATTGGACAACTGTTGAAGCTAGAGTGGCCCAAAATCGGATATCACAAAGCCCACTCACTCTGTTGGGAGCAAAGCACATTGAAGACACTCATTTCTATATAGCTAGGGTTTTGAAGAACCCTAGCACTTGTAATTATTGTATCAAAAATAATTATGTTGGACAAAATAATTGTAACAAGGAGTTTCTCAGCTCCCCCCTCCGTTATTGAATAAAATATCATTTTGTGCAATTATTATCTTTCTAGAATTATTTATTTTATATCTGCTTTAGTGTCATGTTTTTGTCTCTTCAAATGGTGATCACGGTGGGACCCCACAAGGGTTCTACATTTTGATTTGATTTACTTTGCTAATATTATTTTGTTGTATTTTATAGGGTTTTTTGGAGCGAAAAATCATTCAAATTTATTGATTAGGGTTTCTAGAAGATTCTATAACAGTTGTAGATGGTGCATAGGTGCTCTACAACACATGTTGATCATCACAAGTGCCATATCATGCCTGCACAAGCACCCAACTATACCTAGTAGTAAGTTGAAGTAGAATGTAGGCTTCTTAGTAAGTCCCATAGCCCCTATTTCAAAATTTTGACTTATGTATTCTATTTTTCTGCATGATTTTTTATATTCTGAATATAAAATGAATACAAACTAAGTAATATGGAAAATAAATCATTGTAGAGTGCATTTAGGGTATTTTGTGCATGCATTCATCACACATTTTGAAATTTTCTATTTTAAAAATAATTACAAATTTGACTCCTACATATTCTTGTCTGCATTTGAAATTGAAAAGCATCCTTTAGAATTTGCATTTCTTAGAAGTTAAAGATTTCTTATTTTGCATATCTAAATAGGAACAATATTTGAATGCAAAAAGTACTCCTACCCTTGGGTGGCACCTTTGGAAGAGAGGTGGACGAACCCTCTAGTTGCTATCTAGGCAGGGGGTTTTAAGCGGTGTACTTCACACTCTTTAGAAGAAATTTGCATTCATATGTTGGATTCTGATTTAGATGTATAAAATTTGTTATCTTTAACCTTGTTTGATAACAATAGAAAATAGAAAACTTTAAAATTAATCACACACTGCACGTATCACATAAAATAGTAGTGGCTGGATTTCATCACCAACCATTGCTTGAGACTTGGTGACGGTGGCAGTCATTTCCATCCACCAGTCTCTACCCTAGACACCATAGGTTTACCCCTGAGCAAACTTGTTGGAGGTCATTACCAACAAGAATCTCATTGCCCTTGCCAAGCCATAGTTTTTACCTTTATTTTGCATTAAGTAAGATTAGAACATCAAAACACACAAACCTATCACTTTAAAAAGAATACACATTAATGAATGAGATAATCAATGAATGAGGTAAGCCACACAAGGTAAAAAACTTAGCATTGATTGTTTCTGCCATTTTAAATTTTGTACAAGTTTCAATTTTGGTGATCACTTTGATAGTTCTAAGTTTGGATTTAGTTACTTTATGGTATTAACACGAAATCAGAAGAAAGTAATAAATCAAAATAACTTAATGGAAAATACATCCAATTCACCCACTACTTCGATGGCAAACCCTTATCCATACCTACCACAAGTAGGATCCCTTCCACATAATATTGAGTAGCATACCACCCACATAGACATGGACAAGGTAGAGGCTATCTACAAGTCTTCTAACTATGTCCTTGAGCCCCTTAGTCAAGACTGTGTTGAACAACCAGAATTGGCTACAGCCTGCCCATCCACCACTACCCAAGGATATCATAATTCTACCTATGAATATGGTATACCTTCTTCTTCTAGCCCAACCCAAAACACAAGTATTTTTAACACTTACCCTTCATCTAGCCATATCCAAGCCTATTCCAATCCCTTGTATGAGGAGTATGTGAATGTTGCCTCACAAGTGCCGACCTCCCAAGTTGCCACATCAAGTGCAACTTGTGCCATACCCATTTCTTCTAATCCATCTGCATCACTTCCTTCATCCTCCAATATAGTCGTAGCCATGTCAATTTCTACCATGTCTGAACAAGAGCTTCAATATATATCAGGTTACATGAACAAATTGCTCTTACAGTATAGAAAGGCTAAGCAACAAGTTTAGGTAGACCCTATGATCCATGTGGTTCCAACCCAACCCATCATAGCCAACAAAAATCCAACATGGGTACCCTAATCTTCAATGGTTTCCATCCCCAATCCTCCACAAATTCATACCCCAACCCAATCCATCATAGCCAACCAAAATCCAACATGGGTACCCCAATCTTTGATGGTTTTCATCCCCAATCCTCCACCAATTCATACCCCAACCCAACCAATTACCATTTCTTCTAGCCAACCTCCCAACCAATTCTTCCAACATCCTCCTCATCAATCATCTCCTTCTTTCAATCACCAATATTCACCCCATGTCCAAACCAATCCATTCCACCAAAATAGGCTAATCACTCCACAACATTTTTCTTCCAGTCCATCTCCCAATCATCAGGTAATCCAAGGCTTCCACATTTCTAGGGAAGATCCTAGGATACAAGCCATGCAAAAATAGATTGATCAGCTTATACAGAACACCCTTGGCATGTCAAGCTAGAAATTGACCTTAAGTCAACTGATCCACCAACCAATTCATCCTTCGGTACCATCACCGCCATATATGGAAGACTTCACATTATCGAAGTTTGATAAATATAGGGGAACCAAGGACCCTAAGGAGCATGTGAGCTCATTTGTTCATGCATATTTTTGGATTCAAACCGATGATGCCCTCATGCTCTAAACTTTTCCTCAAACACTAGGGGGAGATGCCATAGAGTGGTTCAATCAGTTGCCAACACATAGCATTTACACTTTTACTCAACTGATGGATCTATTCTTGGACCGTTTTGCCCTAAACATTAGAAAGAAGGTCTCATTATCAGATATTTATTATTTAAAACAATGGGATGATGAGCCTATTTATGATTTTAGAAACCATTGGAGGGTAGTCATAACCAAATTACCATTCTCCCTACCAATGGATGAAATTATCAAATTATTCACCAAGAGTTGCTTAAAACCCATCTCTTGGATGCTTCAACTTAATACTTATCGCACATTTGAAGAAGCTTTAGCACAAGCTAGTGTCATTGAGGAAATAAAAATCCAAGAGGGCATCATTAAGCCTAAGAATAAAGAATGGCAAAACAAGGGCCAATATCGAAGTAATCAATCTAGCCAAAATAAATCATCACAAGCCTCTATGGCTAATACACCCAATCAAGTTAATCAAGTGGTGGTGAGCCAGCCCGTAATGGATCAACAACTTGTGCAACAACCAATTGCTTATCATGTGGTCCCATCAGTAACACAAGCACCCACGGTGCAAAACATAGTGCCAACTATGGAACAACCTCCCTACTGCCAATACACCCGACCTCAATGTCAATACACTCCCTTAGTAGAGTCATATTCTTCCCTTTTTCGAAGGTTGTACGAAACAAACAAGTTAGCCTTGCCTGAATTCAAGCCCGATGACCCTACCAAACGTCCCAAGAATTACAGAGAACACCTATTTTACCCATATCATAGGCAAAATGGTCACAACATCAACTCTTGCCATATTTTTAAGAACATCGTCCAAGACCTTATAGATTTGGGGGCCATCAATGTGGGTAATCCTTTAGCTCCGCAAAACCAAAATTTGGGAATTTTTTAGACACCTCTTCCCAACCATGGAGAGGCCCAAACTAATGTAGGAGGTAACAACCATCAAACACCTCCTAACCAAGTCAACCATGTCCAACAATACCAAAATTTTGTAGGAGTGGTCCATGTAGTCACAAGAGGGCAAAGGCAAAATCAATAGAATGCCCAACAACCTTCAAATACACCACCCATCCAAACATCTCCAAATCCATCCCCACAAATCCATCTATCCAATCCGCCAAATCAGCCAATCCATCGCCCTATAAGGCCAATGGTAACCTTAAGTAGTCGGTTGACTACTAGCTTGAAAATGGCATCAGCTAAATTGTCTGTATATGAGCTTATCCAACAATCCCCTAGGCATAGATAATCTTTAATGGAGATCCTCAAGTCTATTGAGTTAGAATCCCAAGACTCTAATGCCTTCAATAGTTTTTTAGGGAGTGTTAGGACATGCATGGAGCCATCCATCACCTTTTATGACTTTGAAATAAAGTCGATAACCTCAGAATCCATGGATCCTCCATTGCATATCATGGCCTTGATAGATAATAAGCCATTCAAAAGATTCCTAATAGATACCATCTCATCCATTAACATCATCACTACCGCTACCCTTCACCACCTCAAGCTACCACCTTCCCACATTTCCAAGTCATCATTCACCCTCAAAGCATTTAACGATGCTTTGTGTACCACAATTGGCACTATTGTTTTTCCCATTGAAGTAGGGGCTAGAACGTTGCACATAATGTTTCATATATTGGAAGGAACCATGGCGTACAATGTACTCATTGGTAGACCTTGGATGAGGGAAATGAAATGTGTTCCTTCAATTCTCCATCAATGCTTGAAATATGTTCATGATGGACAAGTCCATTGCATCCCCACAGATGTAGAACCTTTTAAGTATTG
The DNA here is from genome assembly GCA_028583015.1 of Wollemia nobilis. NCBI lineage: Eukaryota > Viridiplantae > Streptophyta > Pinopsida > Araucariales > Araucariaceae > Wollemia > Wollemia nobilis. The sequence goes on from JAQPPZ010000267.1 coordinate 2,085,513, forward strand.
CAATTTCATTTCAAATCCTTATGAATCCATGTTGCCTTCCACCCATTTATTTTTATCCCCATATTCGTCTAATCCACCTTATTCCTCTTCTAATCCATCTTCTTCTAATCCATCCACATATTCTTCCAAAGCTCCTATTCTTGAGGAGTTACCCATCATCGATACCCCTAAATCATCTATTTCTTCTTGTACATGTGGTCAAGGTCAATCCACTTTCACCACATCATCCACATCAACCATTCCTTCTTCTACAACTACTTCTTCTTCATCTTTGCCTCATCCACCTTCTTCTAATTCCAAGCCATCACCCAATCCTTCTCCATCAGTCGATGTTTCACAAGTTGAAATTTCAGATTGTGAAATATTTAACTCTCCACCAACATCCACAACCAACTCCAATCCTGAGCCATCCATACCCACATCATCCACCACCTCATCCCAAGTTGAGGTCCACATCACTAGTCCTGGTATTGGTGAATACATGGTCCAATATGTTACCATTACCCCTTTAGCCATTCCCACAACCAAGGATTTCGGTCACCCATGTGACCATCCTTTAACCATAGGTGTTGTATATGACATGGGCTCCACTCCAAATAGTATCAACTTTGTTTATGGAGGGTTGGATTCCTCAATTGGGGTAAACCCACCCGAAGAACCTAAAGAACCAAGATGTGCCAACATACACAATATGGCAGGATTTCCATCCCGTTACTTTCACATAGTCAATTGGCAAGGTCAAGGTCTAGGTTCCCATGAACAAGGGATACATGACATAGTTGATCTTCCATATCGAGGAGCACATGATCATTCAGGCTTAGGGTACACCCCACTTTCCACAACCACTTCCCTTGAGCAAGCTTTTCAAAGGCTTAGCCTCGAGGACGAAGACAAAGCCCCCCTACCATGTTCCTCAACCGCTTCTCTTGAACAAGCTCTTCAAGAGCTTAGATTCAATGAAGAAGAAGACTCCCTCAATTTTTCCTACCCACTCCCAGATTTCGATGATGAAATTTATGAAGATTATGAACTTATGTCCAATGCTTCTGATGATTCTGAAGAGGAATTTCCGCCCATTGTTCCCCTTACCCAACAAGATGAGTTTTACCTCAGAATGTTCCCCATCCATCAACCCATATTTCGCTTGATTCTTCCACAAGAACAAGCTGACCCACCTGGTGAACCACCTCCCACATGAGTTCCATTGAGCCATTTAGCCAATGCAAAATTTGTAACATATGTACATAAACAAAAATTAAAAAATATTCAAAAAAAAAACAAAATAATTGTTCTTTTATTTCATGTACATAGAATTTAATTTCATGTTTATTGCTGCTATCCAAGGTTAACAAGACTCAACATCGGTTCAAATCCAATCATCCCACCTGTCTATTTGTCCAAGCCATCACACCTTTCTTCCTATAAGTCAATATGAATCCTATTGACTTATTCACCCCACTCCGCAATCCATACAATTCGGCTAAGCCAATTCCAATTGACATAAGCCTTATTGATATGGACCGGATTTCCTCCCCACCCTCCTTTTTGGAATTCATCCTATCCGAGGAATTGTTAAAGGCTTTGGCCAACTACATTCCTCCTTCCCCTCCACCTTCACCTCCATATTCCACCAAGGATCCCGAGGTTTTTTAGGTAGAGTTAGATAGTGATAAGCAGGAAGAGTTGGATGACATATTAGATGACATTAATCTGATCCCAACACCACATCAACTTGAGGAAGGTTCACATATGTCTATTGAATATACCATCGAAGTGAACCTTAGTTCAGATCCTGACAATCCCCAAATTGTCAAGCTTGGAAAAATTTTATCATCCGATGAACAAGAGCAATTCATCGCTCTCCTCAAGAAGAAGAAATATGTGTTTGCATGGTCCTACAAGGATATGCCTGGCCTTGACCCTAGTCTTGTGGTCCACAACCTCACCTTACATCCTGATGCCAAACCGGTCAAACAAAAGCTTAGGAGGATGCATCCTACCATGGCCCTCATAGTCAAAGAAGAACTTCAAAAGCTTCTAGATGTCAATTTCATTGTTCCTATTGACTATCCTGAGTGGCTTTCAAACATGGTACCCATTCGCAAGCCTAATGGGGTGATACGCATTTGCAACAATTTTTGAGACCTCAATAAAGCATGTCCTAAGGATGAATTTCCTCTTCCAAACATAGATACTCTTGTTGATACCTACGCTGGCCATGAAATGCTCTCCCTCATGGATGGTTTTTTAGGATACAACCAAATTCGAATAAATCTTGATGACCAACACAAAACAGGATTCACGACACTTGGGGGAACATTTTTCTTCAAGGTTATGCCCTTTGGTCTCAAAAATATAGGAGCTACCTATCAAAGAGCCATGACTTACATATTCCATGATTACATGCATAAGATTATTGAAGACTATGTGGATGATCTTTTGGCTAAATCTAAAACTTGACAAGAGCACATTGGTGTGTTGGAAAATATTTTTGACCGACTTCTAGAGCATAAGGTGAGGTTAAATCCCAAAAAGTGTGTCTTTGGTGTTACCTCAGGTAAAATTTTAGGATTCATTATCTCCAAACGAGGCATTGAAGTGGACCCAAACAAATTCAAGGCCATAATGGAAATACCTTCCCCAATGAACATTAAGGAATTGCGTAGTTTACAAGGAAATATTCAATCAATCAAATATTTTATTACATAACTTTATGATAAATGGAGGTCATTCAACTACCTCCTACAAAAGGGGGTGTCATTTGTATGGATATATGAATGTCAAAAAGCCTTTGATGACATCAAGAGATACCTAAATTCTCCACCAATCTTAGCTCCTCCTCATATGAGGGTCCCTTTCTATATTTATGTCTCAACAACGGACTCTGCTTTAGGGACAATACTTGCATAGAAAATGAACAAAATCAAGAGCAAGCTATTTATTACATTAGTCGAACATTGGTGAGTTATGAAACCCAATACGCTTATGTAGAAAAATTGTGCTTAGCAATGGTTTTTGCCACTAAGAAACTTTGACATTATATGCTTAGCCATACAACTTATGTCATAGCTAGAGAAAATTCTCTATGTTATATGATGTCTCACACTTACAATAACACTCATACCGCTAAATGGATAATTCTCCTTATAGAATTTGATCTCAAATTTATCATCCAAAAATCCATTAAAGGTCAGGTTATAGTCGATCAACTTGCGGAAGTTCCACTACCTAGTGATCATCCTTTGATTATAGAGCTCCCAGATGATTCGGTATTTTTTGTCACTGAATTAGAAGAAGATGTCATTTCGGAGGAAGACGTCGATATCACCTTATTATTTGATGGATCTAAGTGCGAGAAAGGTCAAGGTGCTGGAGTTGTATTTCATACACCTCAAGGGATACCCATCCCTTTATCATTCAAGCTAGACTTTTCATGTACAAATAACACCATAGAGTACAAAATATTAATCTTAGGTCTTCAATATACTATAGATATGGGTATCAATAATATCAGGATATTTGGAGATTCTCAACTGATTGTAAAATAGGTAACCAGAGAATACCAATGCAAAGAACCTACCATTAAGCTTTATCATGAAGTAGCAATGAAATTGCTCGTAACTTTTGAATGGTATAAAATCGAAAACTTGCCTCGTTCACCTAATAGATTTGCAGATGTAATGACCTCCCTTGGATCATTAATTCCAAAATAAAACTTAGGAGAGGTACAACCCCTAATAATATCAACAATCTCTAAAGTAGCCATTGTTCATATTGATCCTAAGGATGAAAAAGACATTTGCTTTATCCATTCAAAGCCATATGAGTCTTGTTCAAGTCAAATAGCGGCCTTTCTAAAATTTGGAACACTCCCATATGATATGTCTCGATTTGTAAAACACTCTTTCAAGCAAAAAGTAGTATGTTTTGTTCTTTTGGGGGACGTGTTGTATAAATGTGGTTATGATGAAATCCTTCTTCATTGTCTCAAAAATAGTGAGGCCCAAAGAGCCATAGTTGAAGCACATGATGGTACTTACGATGGTCATTTTAGTGGGATGGCCATTGCAAAGTGTCTTTTATGCATGGGTTACTATTGGCCCACAATGGAACACGACTGTTGCAACTATGTCAAAAATTGTAAGCAATGTCAAGCACATGCCAATTTAACTCATACTCCATCACAAGCTTTATAGCCTATATAAAGCCTTTGGCCCTTTTCACAATGGGGCCTAGGTCTAATTGGAAAAATTTCACCTCCTTCCTCAAGAAAACATACATTCATCATTACGGCCATTGAATACTTCACAAAGTGGGTCAAGGCCATTCCTCTAACCATTACAACAGGACCTCGAATTATGGAATTCATATAATATATCATTTTGGTATTCCCTATAGATTCATTTCTTATAATGGCAAGTATTTCAAAAACAAGGATGTTCGAGCACTTTACAATAAATATAATATCCAACATAGTTTCTCGAATCATTATTATCCACAAGAAATGGACAAGCCAAAGCTACCAATAAGACCTTGATTGCTTTTCTCAAGAAGCTTGTTAACGAAAATCATAGAGACTAACATACACAAATCCCTTTGGTACTATGGGATTATCGAACAAGCATCCGAATGCCAATAGGAGCAACACCATTTTCCTTGGTCTATGGAGTTGAAGCTATCATGCCTCTTGAGCTCGAGATTCCCTCCTTATGAATTTCTTTGTAGGAATTCATAGATGATGACACCGCTAGACAAGCACATCTTGACCAACTCACTCTTCTTGATGAGAGGTGAGTCAATTCACTAGAGCACTTACGAGTTTATAAAGACCTCCTAAAGAGTGCTTACAACGCCAAATTCCATCTTCATAAATTTCAAGTAGGAGATCTTGTACTTAAAGAGAACCAACAAAAAACCAATGCTTTGCCACACCTTCATGACAAATTCACGGCTAATTGGTTAGGTCCTTACATAATTTTCCAAAAAGTGGGTAATGGTACATATAGACTTGCTGATTTAGAGGGTGTAGAGGAACCCAAACCACTTAATGTTATCCATTTAAAGGCATTTTATTGTTAATATGATGTTTATATGTATGTATATACATGGCTAAAAACAAAAAAAAAACAAATCATTCACATAGGCATTGCATACATATTGCATTTACATATAGGCATTTTTACATAAATTGCATTCATACATACTGCATTTGCATTCATTCCACATACATTCCATAGCATTTTACATCCAACATGCATCCATTCATTTTCCAAATTGCATTCATCCCATCCAATGTTCAATGGTCTTTTATAGTGGTGATGATATGGCCAAATCAAAAAGTCAAGTTTCCACAATTGGGGGTACCTATTTGGGACATTTATGCAATCTCCTCCAATATCATAAGCCAGAAATCCCATTTGTCCAACGCCACAAAACCCCAAATTTTCACTCACTCAACCACTACTAGTGTGTCTAGCAAACCTCCAAAAACATGTCCAATTTTCTTTAGGACCAAAAACACTTTTTCACATTATAAAATCTTGAGTTTTATCCATTGATTCCAAAAAAAAACTTGCACCAACCACACTCCTTCGCATCTTAATTTTTTTTTGAGTCAAATAGGGATAACACCATACTTGGGTAACATCTTGAAGTGAAAAGGGTATTACTCACTTGTCCTATCATGCAACATAGTCCAAAATAAAAAACAGTGGTTTTCACCACTATCACAATTGCTCTCCAAATATAAACACAAAAATATAGAGTAGTAAGGATAGGGTCACATTCTCATCACACTTTGGTTGAGAATCCGATTCCCCAAAGCTCTACCCAAAGTTAATAATTTCCATGCACACACCATAGATCCCTAAAGTTGTAAGGATCATACTACATTTCCCTTAGAAAGTTATGTAGTCATCCCCAAGTCCTAAAGATCAGATCATTAGACTATGGAGTGAGTCTCCATCGAGGCTATAGATGCTTGACTAGAAGTGGAGTAAGCTCATGGGTGACATGTCTCTCTTCCAAATATAGAGACCTCTGACCGCATATACGAACAAGCTAGCTTCGTGGTCCTCTCCATAGCAGGTTTTGCCTATTTTACTCATAATGGGTTAATGAACTTCACGTGCACACACACTGGTTCTTGGTTTCCTAGGATCATTTTCATGCTCAATATTTTGTACATGAACTTCACTTGCACACACCTTGGTCCTAAATAAAGTTAGACAACCTTTAGTGAGTTTGGTTGATAGCACTAGTCTGTTTGAGTCTTTGAAAATATTTCAGTATTCCATATCAACATCCATATATTCTTCCATATCAACATCTATATCTTCTTCCATATCAACATCCATATCTTCTTCCATGTCAGCATCCATGTCTCCATCATGGATCAACCCGCATAATGCAATCAAGTTTGGTGCCCTTGATTGCCACACATTGAACAAAAAATGGCCAACAAAATTCTAAACTAAAAATGATAATTAGAACATCATGCATTCATCTCATATAGTTTACATTCATATACATGCCATTTCACTTGCATTACTCATCGATAACACTATGCATACACATCATGGTTTGCTTGCATTAATCATCCATAAAATATCCATAAGACATGCATAAACACCATTTTCATAAAACATGCATTGCATATACAAAAGTGCATCTAAGCACTAAGATAATGTTTGTGAGAGGGCCCCTAAGACCTAGTAGGAGCTCTATACCTAGAGCTAGATGTTGTGTGCCTTGATGACTCAGTCCTAGAGGATGATGGAGGATCTAGAAAAGGAATGTGATTAGCCATGCACAAATCCTCCAAGGAGTGTGCATAGGCCTCGCTAGCATGTAGTCATCATATTTGAATGTGATGATGACACTCTCTCACAAAAATCTCTGCTCGAAGCCTCGTAATCATCTCTTGATCACCATCCCCATATATCGATCACTCTGCCTCCATTTGAGCTATAGTAGCTAGAGCCTCCACATCACATTTGGTACTTCACATTTTGAGTGAAACCCTGCCAAGAACAATTTGCACAAAAGTAGTCATTGATGGCCTAGTTCGTGAGGATTAAAACATGAACACAAATCAAATTTCATCATTCACAATATCCTTAACACCTTTGAGATATGCACTAGATAGGTTAACATATCACTAGCAGTACATCCAAGGTTCATTACTTTTTTTTTCCTTTTTGCATTATCATTTTGCATGTCAATGATGTCGACAAGACATAATTCTTCAACAACATCGATTCACCCCAAATTTGGGATATCCACAATTTGATTCTGATTTTCCCACAATGTAATACATCTTACATGATCATCACATGATAAAACCCCATTTCCACCGTTGGGGCAAAAATGATATCACATTCTACAATCGCATGGTATTTTACACCAACCCCCTTTCCACAATTACATCATTCATATTGTCTACAATTACATGGTATTTTACACAAACCCCCTTTCCACCGTTGGGGTAAAAACAGTATCACATTTTACATCATTCATATTGTCTACAATCGCATGGTATTTACACCAACCCCCTTTCCACCATTGGGGCAAAAAATGGTATCACATTTTACATCATTCATATCGTCTACAATCACATCGCATTTTACATCATTCATATCATAATTTTACATCATTAACATCGTATTTATCATGCATCATTTACACAAAACCCTTCATCCATAAGGGGCAAACGTAAACACATCATATCACATTTTACACCAATCCCCCTCGCACCATTGAGGCAAAAACAGTATCATATCATTCATCATTTGCATAATTTTTTTTTTATTTGTCTTGTGAGATCCATCCGTAACTCATTCGCCAATTGAGGGGGTAAGCTATGCAAATTCCAAAATTCTTTATTCTTTTATCTTCAACATTGATTGCTAAAAAATCCAACAAGAGAGAGAATTTGCTTCTGCACCCAAATCCCAACAATGTATCTCATATTTTTTCACCATATTGTGTTTCATGCAATATGGTACAAAAAGGGGCATCTGTTGACACCAAATCCTAGCCACTTATCCTTCATATTAGTCAATCTACCACCCGCGTGTCCACCATCCAACTTTTCTGCCATTCAATTGGCCACTCCATGCCTTTCCCGTCATCCAATGGCCTATTGTAGCCCTTTCCCACCATTTTCCTACCCCATTTGACTTATTTTATATTATTTATGTTTAAATATGATATTTTGTATTATATTTAAATATATTTATTATAAAAAATATATTTATAAGCCCAATTAACCTCAACCATTAGATCCAATCTAATCTCAGCCATCCATATTCATTAATTTGTGTCACACTTAAAGTATAATCTCAGCATTTGTATTTGATTTAATATTAGCCACAGAAATCAAAAGTGTTAGGGAAAAACCCTATGAAAACCCTAGGCTTGATTATAAATAAGAGAATTCTCAATGCTCAACCCCTGGAAAAATTATTGGAGAAATACTTTACGAATTACTTAAGGAATCCTTAAGAAGTTTGAGGCCATTGCACCCTGAAGAGTTATCAACCATCAAATCCATAGCTCTCCTTAGGATTTCCCATTCCAGCAACTTTCCCTAGCCATATTCTATCATCGTCACCATATCCCACTTGTCGCATCCTTCGCATCATCGTGATATGCTTATGTAGATCAAACCCTAACCTATAGGCACCTTTCAAAGCTTTCCAAGCTTGTTGCAGAGCCTTCCAAGCACCTGTCAGAGCCTTCCAAGTGCCCACCAGAGCCTTTCATATTCTGCAAGCTCGATCTAGATCCTGCCAAGCACCCACCAGAGCCTATCGTCATCATCAACATGAACTAGATCTTGCCGCATCAAATCATCAGGTGTCATTAGGGCATCCTGTCATCAAATCTGCAATGAAGCAATGGATCAACATCAACAAAAGCAAGGTAAATTTGTATTTTGTTATTATCTGGTGTTATTTCATTTTACACATTCAGTTTACATAGATCTAGGGTTTTTAATCTATATTTTTGAGGGTTCACACTGTGGAACCCTCATTTTATTTACTAACAACCTTATTGTTTGTTGTGTGTGTAGGGTTAGATAGCATCAATCAAGAAATTTTGGACAGCTTTTGAAGCTAGAGTGGCCCTAGAATCGGATATCACAAAGCCCACTCACTCTATTGGGAGAAAAGCACATTGAAGACACTCATTTCTATATAGCTAGGGTTTCAGAGAACCCTAGCACTTGTAATTACTGTATCAAAAATAATTTTGTTGGACAAAATTGTTGTAACAAGGAGTTTCTCAACTCCCCCCTATTATTGAATAAAATATCATTTTGTGCAATTACTATCTTTTTGGAATTATTTATTTTATATCTACTTTAGTGTCGTGTTTTTGTCTCTTCAATAGTAGTATTGGAGATAGTTATAACTAGGTTATCCCAGGAGTTAGGTAATGAAAAAATTAAAGTAATACACTTTTTATTTTCATCCATTTGTATATCTACAAATTTTAATCGACTTACCATAGTGTTAAAAGCATTTAGATGTTTAGTCACAAATTCATCATAATTCATCCAAATAGAATAAAACTTCTTTCAAAGAAAGAGTTTATTACCAGTAACTTTGTTTGATACAATGCTCCCAGCTTTTCCCATAACAACTTTTTCATGGCCTCTGTCGATACATTCAATAATACTAAATTAGATAAGCACAATCTGATAGAGATCCTTGCCTTCCTATAGATCTTTAGCTATTCCTCATCTATCGTTTCTATTGGTTCTACTCGCAATACTATGACCTACTAATCTTTATCCACCAACAAATCCTCTATCTTGAGTTTCTATAACTCAAAATTCTATCCATTAAATTTTTTATCTCTACCCGTGTGCTTCCTTCTATTTTCTTCACCCAGATTCTTTGATGCACTGCTCCCACTCAAGAATCAATGTATCCCAAGGTTGAAACCCTTATTCCTCAAAAAAGCTAAAACCTAGCTCTAATACCAAATGAAGAGAAATATACCCCAATAAACAAATTCTAAAAAAAATAGTAATTGCATAATCAAAGAAAAAATAGAGCACATTACACAAGAATTTATCCTGGGAAACCCTTTTGAAAAAATCCCCAGCAAGAATATTTTCTTATTGTATAAACTTGATCATTTTTAATACAATAATATCCTTTCGCTTACGATTACATTTCTTGCAAATTCATTTTCAAACCCTCATGCAAGTGTTGCTTTATATACCAACAACACAAGAAGGGGTTTTACAATACCATGGGAACAAAATCATGGGCTAACATTATATTAACCCAAAAAAACCCATATGGATCTAAAAAAAATACTAAACCCCTAAAAAATTCCCTCTGGGGCTAACGCCCCCGTACCCCCGCTTAGAGCCCAACCTGACCCTGAATCTCGATGAGAAATTTTTATAGAGTGTAAAGTCCTTTCATAGTTAACTCCTCCTAAATAACATGGAAAATATTCAACATAATTCCAACAAGGCTAAGTTATTTTCAAATATTGATCTTAAAATTGGGTATCACTAGGCCAAGGTATAAGTAGAAGACATATGGAAGATAACATTTAAGACTAAGTTGGGCCTATTTGAATGGTTTGGTATGCCCTTTGGTCTTAAAAATGCACCAACAAAATTCATGAGACTAATGAATGAGGTGTTCAAGAACAACCTAGACAAAATTTGTGATTATTTACTTCAATGATATTCTAGTATACTCCCCTACTTGGAAGGCTCATTTAAATCACGTAGAGCAAGTTCTAAAAACCCTTCAGGAAAACTAATTATATATCAACCTTTCAAAATGATTTTTTGCTCAATCCTACATCTCTTATCTTGGATTTATCATTAATGATCAATCAAGTGGATCCTATAAAGGTCAAAGTCCTTTTCCATTGGCCAACTCATTCTACTATCACTAAGTTAAGGATTTTTCTTGGACTTGTGAATTTCTTTTGCAAGTTTATCCCTATATTTTCCACTATTGCAACACAATTGTATCATTTGACTAAATCCAAAGCTATGTTTCAATGAATAAATTATCATGCTCATGCCATTAATACATTGAAATACAAATTATGTACAACCCCTATCCTAGTCCTTCCTAATCATTCTCAACCTTTTGATATAAAAATAGATACCTCATAGTATTGAAGCAAAATGGTCATCCAATGGTCTATCATTATATGAAATTCTTAGCTACCAAATATAATTATTCCACCTATGACAAAGAGTTATATGCCTTATAACAAGTCATCAAGTACTAGAGATATTATCTTCTTGGAAAGGAGACTATCATACATACAAATCACAATACCCCTTAAGTTTCTTCAATCTCAAAATAATATTGAAGAAACTCATCGCATGAAGTAGGTAGCTTATTTGTAGCAATTTCACTTAGTGATCAAGTAACAAAAAGGATCTAATAACATTGTAGAAAAATGCTTGAGTCACCATCCAACAACTTTCACATTGATATTTTTGACTACTTCTCATATTGGTTTCTAGACTTGGCCTACTTAATATGCTCTTGATTCATATTTGGTAAATTTTTCAAGACCTTTTACATCCTTATTCTTCTAATTTAAGTCATTTTTGGTATTTTTATTTGAAGGATGATTTGTTGTATAATTTGGATAAACTTTGTGTACCTTAGTAGCATCTATTATCTCTTCTTAAAGAGGCTCATTCTATGCTTTATGGTGGATATTTTGGGAAACATAATACTCTTCATTACTTACAATGATTTTTCTATTGATTGCACATGTAGAGAGATGTGTAGACACTAAAATCATGTCAATCCAATTAAGGCGACCATGAACAATGGCTAAGTTGACATCATATGGCCCCCTAGGGCAACCCTCAAAGGTTACATAGTGGTCTTAACCACTTTTACAAGGTTTTGGCCCACTTTTTGGAAGTTTGGCTCCATAACCATGATAATTCCACCCTGGGACGAATGTAGATCATGTCCATCCCACCTTGGGATGGCTATAAGCAATCATCCTAAGGTGGGACGGCCAGGAACTTTGACCCAAAAAAGTCAAATTTTGGACAAATGGCACCCAAAAACTACCATTTATCCCATCTATTCGAGCATTCAAGTATAAGGGTGTAGAATCCTTATGACATGCTACATGAGGGAGTCCAAAAGGGGAGATTCTCTTCCCCCTCCAATGCATGCCACCCTTTGGCCAAATGGCACCTCTTGCCATGCATGCCCTTGCATGCCTTTTTGCCCATGAGCCTCCTTTGGCTATAAAGTGGATCTATTTTCCATAAAAAATATAGAGAGGAGTTTTTAGACATAGCAACAAAGTACTGCCAATATTTCCCCTAAACTTTTGTGCCACTTTCCCTCAAAATATCTACCTAGCGAAGGAGTTTTATGAGTGATCCAAGAGGCGCAATATGCTTATAAAACCAAACCATTTGAGTGAATTTCACCACCAAATTTTATTACAATATCCCTGAGAGTGTTTTGGATCAATTCAAAATGGAATTGGTGATAAAACATCACTAGAGTTTGTGGGCGTCCCACCCCAAGATGGTCCCCAAACTATGACAGTCTCAGGCATCCCTCCCCAAGATGAATACAAATTCATGCATTATTTCTTTACTATTTTTAATAGATATATTCTAGGATGTATCATGAACCTACTGTCCAAATTTCACACAATGTGGAGCTATATTGAATGAGATATCATATTTTTAAGTTTTTACAGGCTTGCGGGGTCCATCAAAAGATGCACAAGGATCTGTACCTGATTTTACAAATTTAACCATATGGGTCCTCTTAAAATATCATTTTATGTATTATTTCCAAGTTTCATGTATTTTTTATATGTGTAGGATCAAACATTGCTCATTTTGTGTTGTAAAGGTTTGAAAAGTGCACTATGAATATGACATGTCATTGGATACAATTTCTATTCTATTTGTGATTAGATCTTTCCAAAATTATCTATTATACATATCTCTATTATTCTAGTTAATTTGGAGTTGTTTTAGATAGTTGCATTGCATATTTATACTTTCTATTATTTTAATGCATGTGGGGTTTTGCATATTTTCACTATACGCACTCGCTATTTAATAATTTTAATTTCCTTGTGTGTAGGTGTAGGTTATACAATGTACAAGGAAGGAGCATAATATCAGAACATCAAAGAACCAAGTGACAACATGGTAGGCCCGCCCACTTTGATTGTGGGTATGAGGAAGAACATTGGAAGTGCACACGAGTTACTTTGAGGATTCGATCCTTGGGCACCATTTTGTAACAATTGTATCAATCCAGAGCCCTCAAGGGGATATTTATGTAACCATGGTTTTGATCCATCAAAATAATAGAAAGAAAACTTCATTTCTTGCATTTTTTTCATCTTTCCATATTTACTTGAATGCTTTCATTTTGATGCTTATCCGACATTGGAGATAGATGCATATTGTTTGTCATAATTAGGTGCTCCATGTTTCCCCTAATTCAATGGTGATCATGGTGGGACCTCATACAAATTAATTTAATTGAAGTTTTAACCTCAATTCTTGCTTAGTTTCTATTGCAGGTACTGGTTGTTCTGGCCTGAAACGATCTCTGGACTACTATTCGTGCCATCCTGGGATAGCCACAACCATCGGACAACCATAAAATGGGAAGTTATCCCACCCTGTGATGGCCACAAAATAAGAGCTCTTCTGCTCCAAATTCCAAAAATAGCAAGCTTATAGGCCATCAAGGTAAGTGCCTAAACCCTCAATTTTCTTTTCTACTGTTTAAATTTGCTAAAGCTTGGTTTTTCTTGCCTCTCTTGATTGCTTAAAAGGTAGAAATATAGGTTTATATTTTTCATAAGTGCAAAAACAACAAGAATAATAAGAAAATTTGAAAAGGAACTAAGTAGAAATGCATTTGAGTGGCTTAATTTCTTGTAGCCTACCTAATGGGTAGGTTATCATTTAGGGAATGCATTTTGTAGGTTGCTTTTTATCTAGCTTTTTTGAAAGTAAAATTTCATTTTCTTACATTTAGTGAAATATCATTGAGTGCTTTATTGTTTAATTTCTTTAAGCTTAAAAGGAACCACACACACTTGCACGTATCACAATAACATTGGTAAGGTTGGATTTCATCACCAACCCCCAATTCAGATCGGTGATGTTGGATTTCACCTCCTTCCACCGACTTACCCCTATATACCTTATATAGAATAAGGCACTCTCTCAAGATGGAATAGGTCACTGGTATTCAAACTCCCTCCCATTATTGGAAATGTTTATCATTTTAGAGTGGAAGAGCTAGGTGAAACCTCCACTCATTGTGGGTTTTAAGCGGTGTACCCTAGACTCTTTTGAGAACCTCATGTTTGGAACTAGTGTTCCTAGTCACCACTTTGGTTGAGTTCCCTCATTCTAATTCCAAAACACGAATAAAAAAGGAAGAGCAACAACAAATCTAAACACACCAAAAATCTTAGGGATTCACATATAAAACTTAAAGGAGATAATCAAATTATTTTTTTGTGTGCTTCTTTGATCATTTGATTGTGTGTTCTTAAGATTTAAAAGAGATAAGCATACACATCCATCCTTAAAAGAGATAATCATATTGTTTGCTTTGTGTGTTACTTTATTGTTCGGGGAATCAACATACAATCCTACCATATAGGACCAAATAAATTTTTTAAAAAATCTACTTTTTGATTCTGCATCCAATGGATCGAAAATCATGCGAATCGGATCTATAACAAAAAAGTTATGTTGGTTTTATGATTACTATATTTTTGAAGCCGAAAATAGGGAAAAAATACACTAAAACAATCATAAAATGGTCTAGACAACCCCAAAAATTACCAAATTTGTTTTGTTGTCTTAGTTAGCTCCTTCTACACCTCTCACAGAAATTTTAAGTCCTAACTCTTCACGCTTCAAAATTTCCCAAAAATTCCTAAAATTGGGCATTTCCCCATGAGCCCCGGTTGGCCAAATATTTTAAAAATACAAAATTTTGACCTAGAAGTCAAATTTTGGAGCCCTAGCCCATTGTTATTAGCTCGTCACACTAATCATTTTGGTATATAACACTTACAATTTTTTTTAAAAGTCAATTTTTTTTTCAAATGGTTGATGGACCCCCTTTTTACGAATTTGGTCCAAATACAATTAAAAACAAGACCTCCAATTTAGAGAGATATTTAATCTCCATAACCAATGAATATCTCCAAATAAGTCTAGAGGACATGCCCATCCCTGAATGGCATCCCAAGTTTTATCATAACAAAAATACAATCCCCAGGGGGACAAACCTTTGATATGTACCTACTAGGGAAGCACCCATAGGTCCTCTAAGAAGCCTTCCAAATTTGGATACCTCGATGGAATTCTATATAGTGAATAATCTACCTATTAAGGGGTCTAGTAGGTCAATATCGTGGGTTCACACCCTAGCTTGATCTATACATCAATCATACTATGAACATGAGAGTACACCATGGCCTAGCTTGGATGAGCAAACCACCCCGTTTGATCGAGTAAGTCACCCCCATAATCCTCACAAAAAGCACTTAGCATCCACATGTCGTGCTTCTGTGCAACCTGAATATATAGAGCCTATATAAAAAATTGAATATTCTTTCCTCATAGATGAAGAAGACCTAATTCATCTTACTACTCCTCGTGAAGGGTACTTGGTGCAACCACATGATGGCTCTACATCATTGTACTATACAGAGCCAATTCATAAATCGGAGTATCAAATCAATGCAACCTTTAGGGAGCATGGAAAACAAACAATAGATCGTAGTAGAGGGAAATACATGATAAACCCATCCATTATTTCAAATACAAAGGCACACAAACCCCATACAACTGAACAATAAAATCATATTCCTCAGGAACTTAGGCCAAATCTCAACAGGCAACAACATAACAATCAAATCCAGTTGGATCAACAACAATTAAATCAACAATGGGTGGACTCACAACGAGCACACCTACAGAGTTTATATCAATGAAAGATACAAGAACGACAAAAGATAAAATAAGAGAAATTACAAAATGTATTACATAAAGTTGTGCTTACACCTAGCACCTATAGGATGCAACAACGGGCAAGGCACCCAATACAATCTCAAAATATTCCTCCTCGTCCACACCAAAATCATGTTCAAAATCAAAGGCCATTATCTGACTATCATCAAAAGCTTCATACTACTCAACAATACCAAGATCAATACAATGAGGAATCATATGAATAATCCCAATGGGAACATCAGGATCAAATAGATGCTTACCCTGAATCCACTTATGATGAGGTACCCAATGATCATACTTATCGTCCACCTCAACATCAAAATTAGCCTCCCTTACCTAATCAAGGGCAACAACAAGATGATCATATCATGTCGTCAAGGCCATAAAAAGTGCTAAATGATTAGTTAGAGGTATTAGAAAAGCAAGATAAAATTTTGGGTTATCAAAAATCCACACTAAAGTAGCTTAGTAATCAGCCTTTGCATCCATCAGTGTCATCACTGACATACCCATCAAATTTCCAGATGCCCAAACTTGAATATTTCAAATATGATGAAGACGCAGAAGAGCACGTGACAAGCTTCATCCTTAAGTGCTCTCATATTCAACATTATGACCCTTTGATGTTGAGAATATTCCTTACAACATTATCTGGAGATGCTTTAGAATGGTCTAATCATCTACCACGTCATATCATAAACACCTTTGAGAAATTGGTCGATGCATTTTTGGGATGTTTTACCTCTAGCACTTAGAAAATGATAAACTTGACTGACTTTTCTAACCTTCATCAACTTGAGTATGAGCCAGTCATGGAGTATGGTAATATATGGAGAAAGGTGATTTTGAAACTACCTTTCACTCTACCCACAACAAAACTCATTCGAATGTTTACTAGAAGTTGTTCAAAGAATATTTCACTTCTCTTACAATTACAAATATATCAAACATTCAAGGAGGCCTTAGCATAGGCCCAAATCATTGAGAACATCAAGGTCGATGAGGATGATGTTCAACTCCACAAAGGAGAATGGTCAAACAAGAATATCAAAGGTGGTAACACACAACAAAATATGGTCCCAGTTAATAAAGTGGTTTTGAGTACCCATTAATCCTCAAACTGAGCTCCACCATCGTAATTATTAGTGCAGCCTAATTACCAGGCTTAACCCCTACTGGCCAAAAATCATACATGACAAAATCGAAGACAATATACTCATTTTCAGAGCCCCTAGCATCGATCTTCAATCGATTGTATTAGGCACAAGCGATCATGCTTCTTGATATCCATCCATTGAAACCTAATAAGCATAGATCAAAGGCACACAGGAAAAATCTATATTGTGTTTACCATTGACAAAGGGGTCATGATATCCAAACATGTTATCCCTTTAGAGATTTAGTTCAGGATATGATTGAGAGGCAAGAACTTCAGATAGTCTTCCAATATCCCTTGCCTACATACAAAGCAAACATAGCACCTGTCAATCAAGTCAGACAACCTAATCAGGTGTATATTAATCTACCTCCCCAAGAGTTGATGGAAATGATCAGTGTTGTAACAGAGAAATAGGAATATCAAAATTGATCTATGCAACCTATCACATCACCCAATGTTTTCACCTTTGCTCATCTTATCTCAGTGATACATTGACACTACACAAAATTACACATCATAGCAGGGGGTCGATTTCTACTACTCACCCTAGCCAAGCCAATCAGAGTGCATCAAACACAATGCACATTAGGGGTCTTCAAGGTGTCACAACTTCCCCATCATCCACATCATGATCAATGAAGCAAAGTGATACCTCCAAAGGTATCGCACCTCCCTCACTATCATTAAGTGGCACACACACTGGGGGTACCTAAGGTAGCGTGCGTTTCCCTTAAAAACATAAAATCAAACAAAAATCATAAAATATCAAAATCCAAAAACATGCAAAACATCAAAATTTCAAAAACAATTAAAGCACTCAAAATTCAAAAACAATTTAAAACACCAAAAATCCAAACAAATCAAAAAGCAATAAACTCCAAAAATATTGCAAAACATCAAAATTTCAAAAACAATTGAAAAATCATAAAATTTCAAAAACAATCTAAAACATTAAAAACACAAAAATATTTGCATTTACATTTTGCATATGCATTTATTTATTTGCATTGCATTAGGTATGTTTATCCATTGCATTTGCATTAGGATAGGTTGTGTTTACAATCTTACAAATGACACCACGTTTGTATTTTAATCATACATCTATTCATCATCATCATCCATTCACCCTTGTGAGTAATTGTGTTTTTCAACACAATCCCTTCCTGCTGCTATAAGGAATATACTAGGGTTTTTTGGTCATTCAACCATACCTAGTAATCTTTGCTTTTGGATATGAGGTCTAGTTTTCACAGTACCTTGCATTGTTTAAAATCCCATCACAATTTAAACATTAATAAATCTAGTCTAGACAAGGAAAGATGAACACCACAAAGTGGTCTTGGTCACCTTAAGTGAAAGATTTTTACTTGCTCACATTGTGATGTGCATGGTCTAGGATGTTGATCATTGACAAAAGTACAAGCTCCCCCTACCCAAAAAAATCCCTTGCTTTCATCAAAATAAGAAAAAATAAAAAAAAATAAAAATCAAAAGCAAAATAAATAGTTATTTTCATCACTACACAAATCCCTTGCTCAAAGAAAACAAAATACAAAATAAAAAGTGATTTTCATCACTAAGCATGAGCAAATATCCCACATAAATGTGAAGAAAAGAAGAGGGTGAAGAACTTGAATCATTGGAATGTTCAATATTCCAAAGCCATCGAGTGATCCCCAATATAATAATGGGCTGAATGAATCCCACCTGGAATTGGGGTAGTTCTAAGCAATTTACAAAGTGATCTAGCTTTAGGTGGCTTGTATCGCCTAGTGGTCTAATCCAACTAAGTCCAAACTTAGGATCATGATGAACATAGGGTGATCCTCATTACAACAATGGGTTGAATGAATTTTTCCTGGCAATGAGGTAGTCTTATGTCTCATCTAATATATTCATTTGCACACACAGGGATAATGAATATCTTAGTCTTCATAACAAAAGATTTTATCTTTTAGGAGTCTTGTGTAGTCATTATACAACTTTTGATTAATCAAATAGGGTATTTGATTCTCATGGAGAACCTCAAAATTCCCTAATACCAACAAATCGTTACATCAATCATACACATCTCACAATCATCTCATTTCACATATGGATGCTTAAATGACTAATTCTTATGATAAGAGTTGTCATTTTCATTCATGATTTTCATACATTTTTTGGTGTCATCTATCAGCTTGTCAAAATACATATTAATTGTATTCCTTATATTTTAAGTGATTAAAGCATACAGGTTTATTTACATTAGATCATCCTCATGTAATTAGTGCATTACATACATTGCATTCACCATATCATATCAACATAACTTAAGTGCATAAACAATTGAAGCAATTAAAATTGCATTTAACATTCACCATTGCATCCATATATGCATACATAGTAGAGCATCCACACATCTATATCACAACATCTAATCATACATTTATCATCTAGCTAGTGCATGTCATCAATACATCGCATACATATAGCATAGTGGCATCATCAATAGGCATTGTATTCATTAATGCATCCATAAATCATAACACATAATGCATCTAATGGTCCAAAATTTCATGATTGCAAATCACACAAAAATTTTTAAACAGCAACTCGGGCATTATTGGTATCATACCTCCCCTAATAAGCAATCAAATAGTTAAGCAATCAACCTCAAAATCCTTCAAAGGTATCCATAAACCCTTTAGTCAACCTCAAAAATCCTGAAAGGTATCCATAAACCCTTTGGTCACCCAAAAATCCCCAAAGGTATTCATAAACTCTTTGGTCAATCTAAGAAGCCCCAAAGGTATCCATAAACCCTTTGGTAAACCTTTAAAATCCCCAAAGGTATCCATAAACCCTTTGGTCAACCCCAAAAAGGCCCAAAGGTATCCATAAACCCTTTGGTCACCCAAAATTCCCCAAAGGTATCCATAAACCCTTTGGTCACCCAAAAAGCCCCAAAGGTATCCATAAACTCTTTGGTCACCCAAAATGCCCCAAAGGTATCTATAAACTCTTTGGTCACCCAAAAAGCCCCAAAGGTATCCATAAACCCTTTGGTCACCCAAAAAGCCCTAAAGGTATCGATAAACCTTTTGGTCACCCAAAATTCCCCAAAGAGATGTATAATTGATTTTGTTAATCTAACCATATGGGTCCTCTTAAAATCTCATTTTATGTATTTTGTCCAAGTTTCATGCATTTTGGATATGTTTAGGGTCAAAAATTGCTCGTTTTGGGTTTTGTAGGCTTAGAAAGTGCACTGCAAATGCGCCATGTCATCGGATGCAATTTTTATTCTTTTTTGGTGATAACTTCCCCAAACCATCTATTATACATGTGTATGTAATTTTAGATTATTTGGAGTTGTTTTAGATAGGTGCCTTGCATATTTACACTTCCTAGTATTTTAATGCATGTGGGGTTTTGCATGTTTCCACTATACACACTTGCTATTTAAATATTATGGTTTCCTTGTGTAGGTATAGGTTATACAATGTACAAGGAAGGAACACAATATAAAAACATCAAAGAACCAAGTGGCGGTATCGTAGGCCGACCCACTTTGATTATGGTTATGAGGAAGAACATTGGAAGTGCACAAGAGTTACTTTGAGGATTCGATAACAATTGTATCAATCTAGAGCCCTCAATGGGATATTTATGTAACCATGGTTTTGATCCATCAAAATAATAGAAATAAACTTCACTTTGCTTCATTTCTTGCATTTTGGTCATCTTTCCATGTTTACTTGAATGCTTCCATTTTGATGCTTATCCGACATTGGAGATAGATGCATAATATTTTTCTATTATCTCTTATTAAAGAGGCTCATTCTATGCTTTATGGTGTACATTTTGGGAAACATAAGACTCTTCATCACTTACAATAATTTTTCTATTGATTGCACATGTAGAGAGATTTTTTAAATTTTTTGAGGTAGTGTGTTTTTTGTTGTCATTCAAAGCTAGGAAATAGGAATTTGGGTCTCAGTGTTCCATTACTCATTCCTTATTATCCTTGGGAAATCATTTTCATGGAATTTTTGAGTAGTTTTTTTATGATATTTTGACAACATGATTATGTGTTTGTGGTTGTGGATTGATTCAATAAAACGACTAAGTTCGTTCAATATCGAAAGACTAGTTCTGCACCTGACTTAGCACAACTTTTTTTCAGACATTAAAGCATTCCTTTAGTCTACCTACCAAAATTGTATCTAATAGGGATTCATGTTTTGTAGGCCATTTTTGGTGATCATTGTGATATATTTTAAGAGTTCCTCTCAACTTTTACATGATTTTCATCCATTTTCAAACAAGAATACTAAAGTGGTTAATCGTATAATTATTCATAGTTTGAGGATTTATTATTACACTTCTCCAGCTAAGTGGGATTTGGAACTCACTCACATAGATCATACCTACAAAAACATAGTTCACACATACATAGGACACTCTATTTGAAGTTTGTCTTAGCTTTTAGCCTTTGGCACCCTATAAGTTGCCCTTATATCTACCTTCTTCAGCTATTGTTCATATTTAGAAGGAGAAAAATAAGGCAACATCATTCATCCAACACTTGCAGAGTCTTCAGTTCAAGGTCATTCAAATCTTGCAAATGACTCAATAGTAGCTGAAGAAAGCTATGGTTAAACATTGTGTTCCTCATCTATTTCAGGTTGGAGATAGAGTTTGGTTCTACTTGAATAAACAACATTTTGCAAAAAAGATACATAGTAATATCAAACCACTTTATTATGGGCCTTACACCATTCTTCATTAGGTGTTCAATAATGTATTTCATCTTTATATATCGAATTATCTTGGCATTCATGATGCCATTAATGTGGATCTTCTAAACCCATATAATGATTCCACTTTGGAGATGAATCTTGTCATCAACCATCCTACCAATGTGGTATCTGACTTTCATATTTTTCTTGATTCAGACTGTGTTTGATACAGAGACTTGTCAAACTCATCAGGCTCAATAGGGTTCTTCCATTTCATACCTTACTACCCAACAAGGTCAGCTTCTATACCAAGCTTGCTAGATATCACACCATCAGATATCATGTGATTTATCATCACTTATAAAAACATTGGAGTCCAATATTTCCATGGTGGGGAGGGATGATGAGGACCATGAAGAACACAGGCTTATACTTGAGAGGGGGGTGAACAGTATAAGATCAACTTTTACTTTTCTTTCCCAAACAATATTATCCAATATTATCAATGGCAATATCAATAGCAGTAATCAAAGCAATGCACAAATCATCACACACAAGAGAGACACAAATTTAACGTGGTTCACCCAATGTGGGCTACTCCATGGAGAAAATATTTCTTCTAAATTTTCTCAACAAATCTCTTGGGAATCAATTCCCTATTACAATGTTTATGGACCTCTTGTCCAAAGGAGACACCAATCCCCTATGCTCTGATTTGTGGATCTCTCTCCATAGGAGAACTCTTTCCCCTTTGCTCTGGTTTGTGGAACTTGATCCAAGAGAACTCTATCTCCTCAACTAGTTCGTGGATCTCTCTCCATAGAAGAACTCTATCTTCCCAGATGGTTCACGGATCACACTCCATAGGAGAACTCTTTCCCCTTGCTCTAGTTCATGGATCTCTCTCCATAGGATATCTCTATCCCCTCTACTCTAGCTGGTGATCTTCTAGAAGACTTCTACCCCCACTTCTTTGGCTTGTGGATCTCTCTCCATTGGAGACCTCTATCCCCATTACACTAGCTGATGGATCTCTATCCACTAGATACTATTGTCCTCTTTGCTCTATCACCTCCAAAGTCTATTCTCAACTCTATCTCAAATCTGTACCAAACCTCATTACAAGGTTAGCTCAAATCTATCTCAACTGCTTTCTATCTCTACTCAAAATTACCCCAAGCCTTAACACAAATCTTGATCAAATCAGCAACCAAACATGCTCTCAACTCTACTCATATCTACCCCAAGCCTTAACACAAAGCTTGAACAAATCATCAATCAAACTTATTATCAAATCTTCTTAGATCTTCCCCAAGACTTAACACAAAGCTTGAAAAAATCATCAATCAAACCTGCTATCAAATCTGCTCAACTCTATCCTCAAGACTTCTCAAAGACTTGCTCAAATCTATCCTCAAGTCTTCTCAAAGACTTGCTCAAATCTATCCTCAAGCCTTCTCAAAGACTTGCTCAAATCTGTCCTCAAGCCTTCTCAAAGACTTGCTCAAATCTATCCTCAAGCCTTCTCAAAGACTTGCTCAAATATGTCCTCAAGCCACTCACAAAACCTGCTCAAATATTTTCATAACTTGCATACAAACACAACTTAAATCTTTTTCAAAAATCTTTCTTCACACAAAAAAATTCTACTTAGAATTCCTTTAACCTCTGGAACATATAGAGAATGATATGCTCTATCAAAAACTCAATATGTTCTACTCAATCATTAAGTCTATCGCTTTCACATGTCTCACATTTATTGCTCTTTTAAAGATAGATCTAGTCTAGCACATGACACCTATCTTCCTGATTTACACACTTGCTTTCACAAATCTGAATTCTAATGTTTGCACATTCACTTTCAATATCACTCAAAACCAATGCTCAAAAACTTCACACACTCATTCAACCAATAAAGCACAATTTGCTCACAAACCCTAAACAAGTGTTTTCAAACTTCTTCCAACAAAGAGCACAATGTAGGTTTCAAACCCTAACTCAAATATTTTCAACAATGCTTATCAAACAATCCTTTTCACTCCACCTTATGTTCAGAAACATTCACTCAACAAAACACCTTAAATAAGGAATGATGTGCCCATACCTTTTAGCTTGCTCTTATGGAGATATGTCTTCAAAAATCTGTCTCACACACAATATCTTTTGCAACTATAAAATTTAGCACAACACCTTTTCATATATTGGGAGACCTCTCTCAACAAATGTGCACAATTAAATTCCAAACCAACTCTCTTGGTTTCTCAAACTAGAGCATTAAAACATAAAACCAAGCCCTTCAAAATGAAGCAAAATACAAGCAATAGAAATACTTCATACACCTTTTAACTCCCTCTTATTTTTAAAAACATTCATCAAAAGAACTATCAAAAACCCTTATTACTCCACAAAATCACTTTTCAACAAAAAGATATTCCATAATATTTTTCCTCAAAAAGAAATTGCAAGAAATAATTAAAAAATTATTTCCCCTTATACCTCCTAAGTCAACAACGCTCAAACAATCAAATACACCACATGCGCCTAACCCTCAACCTTAGGCAATTAAAACTTTAATTAATGCTTACCAAAAACTGCCATGGGAGATTCGAACATAGAACCTACCACCTACCAGCGCGCTAGCGCTCTTTGAGCCACCGCTAGGCCAACCGCCCACACAAGGATGAAACAACATGACATGTTATTTAACCTCCGCTCAAATTCCTTTCCAATCAAAAATAGTGAACAAAATATTGCCACCTATATTCGAACATAGAACCTATCGTGTGCCCCGCATCTTAACACTGCCCAGTCTGCCGCTAGGCCAACCACCTGGTTGGGGATAAGATTCCACGACCTTATCCTTATACCTGTCCAAAGCTCTTTTCTTCTTTTTAAATAAAAAATTTGTCTTCCTTACTCACAATTGTGCATGCTGAAAATTCACATTAATCACTTGAAATCGTACATCAAACCACACACTTAGGGCACCAAACATTACCATATAAATATGAATTGACCATCATGCTAAGGATGTCGATGGTGCTTAAGAATTTAAAAATTATTTTTCAAAGGTTGGTGCCAAACCCACTTAGGGTTATAAAATATTATAATATAAATATTATAATTATTTTATAATTGAACCTTAGGCTTAACTTTATAACTTTAATATTATAATATTAAATATTATAATATTATTTCCTTTTTGAGCCTAGACATTTTCTTCCTTTGGGATTTTTAGACCTTCAACCTTTTAACCAACCATGTGGAGCTTTGTCCCAAATATCTTGGGCTTAAAATATAAATATTTTAACCCTCTTTTTATCAATTCCCTTGCACTGAGATGAACTTTTCTTGCATCTAACACTTGACATCAATGACAACATAATTACTCAAAATTTCCAACAATCTCCCCCTTTGTCATTGATGGCAACCCTTTTCTAAAAATTCCTTTTTCAAATCATTTGATTCCAAATATGCTCCCCCTGAGAAACTGCTCTCCCCTTACTCAAATGCTCTCCCCCTTTGACATCAATGGCAAAGGGACTCCTTTGGGGCTAAATATAAGACTCTTAGCTCAGCCCCCTCCCCACCTCCTCTCCTTGAGGTGATTAATTTTGGGGTGGGAGTAAAACTACTCCCAGCATACAATGCTCTTTTTCTTTGTCAACCTTCTTTCTCAACATACCCTTTTGATCCTTTTGAGTGTCCCTATTCTTGCTTATCTCTGGAAGCTCTAGAAACTCTGTTCTACACCACTTGGCCTTATGCCCTAGATTATTGCACTTGTAACACTTAATGTTGTAGTTCTTAGAAGGTGCAAATATCTTGAAGTTCCTCTTGGTGAAGCCATACTCATTTCTATCATGAACCCTGTAGTGGATTGCTTTATGACCAAATTGATTACAAGAGTAGCAATACCCTTGAAAGAAATTTCCATATTTGAAGTTCCTCTTAGTAAAACCATATTCCTTCTTTTCATGAACCTTGCAATGCATAGCCTTGTGACCAAACTGATTACATGAAAAACAACGTCCTTTGAAGAAATCTTGCCTTGAACCCATTGGTCTCTTAGTCCTTTCTTCTTTGTGATGATCCATGTTCCTTGTTTGTGCATTGTTTCCTTTCTTAGTGAAGCTTCTATTCTTCAACTTATCCTCATAAGTCTCAATTTCTCCTTCACTCTCTTCCTCTGAAACTTCTTCCTCTTTTGAGCTTGAGCTTGATCCTTCTTCTTGTTTCCCTTGTCCTTCTTCAAAACCAAGTCCTATTTTGATAGATGAAGATCTTTGTGCATTGATAATCTTATCCAAAGTCTTTGAACTTTTCCCAAACCTGTGTAGCTTGTCCTTAGAATCTTTCACTTCCATCCTTAGTGAAACTACCTCATGTTCTAATCTTTCACATTCTAACTCTTTTGCCTCTAGCTTTTCACTCATGACTTATTTAATTTTTCTTGCCTTAGCTTTTGAGTTTAAGTCATTGAGGTCTAGTATAAGCTTTTCTTTTTCTTCATCACATTCTTGAACTTGAGCCCTTAGTCTTGAATTTTGCTTTCTAACCTTTTTCAATTCTCTGAGAGCAGCAATAAGTTCTGCTTCTAGATCTACTATGCCTTCCTCTTCATTTTTTGAATCTTGTTCTACTTCTTGGTCTTCAAGAGCATCTTCAACATCTTCTTTAACTTGATCTTCAATAGGAGCATTTTCTTCCTCTTCTAGTGCCAAAAATAGAATTTCTTCTTCTTCACTATCTGAGGGTCTTTCATCATTGTCACTTGAAGCCTTGCTTCCCTTATCAACATAGAAACTCTTCTTGTGCCTTTGAAAGAACTTATTTTCATGCTTGTTTTGACCATACCTATTTTTCTTTTCATACCTGGATTTTCCTCCTTCCTTTTTCTTATGATCATGTTTCTCTTCACTGCTATTGCTTCCAGCTTCTAGACAATTAGATGCATAGTGACCAAAATTTCCATAATTGAAACATTTCACTATTTTCATACCTTTGTGCTTTCTTGAGTCCTTCTTGTTTCTTCTACCATAGTTAGCTTCTTCATCACTGCTTGACTCACCACTTGATTCTGGTTTCTTATCCTTTGTCTTCTTTGATGCTTTGAAGGTTACCTCTTTCTTGGAGTTGGGATCCTTTACTATTCTCATCTCATAAGCTATGAGAATTCCATGTAACTCATCCATAGTCAACTGATCAATATCTTTCATCTCTTCTATAGCTGAAACTTTTCCATCATACCTTGTAGGAAGTGACCTTAAAAATTTCTGAGCAACATCGGATTCTTCAATTTCAAATCCAAGTCCATGCATGGTATTAAAAATCTCATCCACACGAAGTAAGTATGTAGCAATGTCTTCCTCATCTTCCATATTCAAATCTTCAAACCTTTTCTTGTGGTTTTGTAGTTTTGCCATCTTGACCTTTTTATTTCCCTCATAGGTTTGCTTCAATTTTCTGAAATCTCTTTTGTTGATTTGCAATGCATAACTTTCACAAATTCTGCTTCACGTAATCCACTTAAGATTGCATTCATAGCCTTGGCATTATTCACATGTAAGAGCTTACCATATTTATCTATGGGAGGATTAGTTGTAGGTGTGAACCCATCCTCAAATGCTTGCCATGTCTCATATCCTTGTGCCATCAAGTAAGTCCTCATTCTTATGCTCCAGAAAGCATAATTGTTCCCATCAAACAATGGTGCCTTATTTGATGAAGATCCATTCTAATATGCCATCTATGTTCCTGTAACCTCTTCCTTCAAGCTGTTAGACTCTTCTGAAGGAACCCGCTCTGATACCAATTGAAGAACACAAGCTTATACTGAGAGGGGGGTGAACAAGTATAAGATCAACTTTTACTTTTCTTTCCCAAATAATATTATCCAATATTATCAATGGCAATATCAATAGTAGTAATCAAAGCAATGCACAAATCATCACACACAAGAGAGACACAAATTTAACGTGGTTCACCCAATGTGGGCTACTCCACGGAGAAAATATTTCTTCTAAATTTTCTCAACAAATCTCTTGGGAATCAATTCCCTATTACAATATTTATGGACCTCTTATCCAAAGGAGACACCAATCCCCTATGCTCTGATTTGTGGATCTCTCTCCATAGGAGAACTCTTTCCCCTTTTCTCTAGTTCATGGAACTTGATCCAGGAGAACTCTATCTCCTCAACTGGTTCATGGATCTCTCTCCATAGAAGAACTCTATCTTCCTAACTGGTTCATGAGATCACACTCCATAGGAGAACTCTTTCCTCTTGCTCTGGTTCTTGAGATCTCTATCCCCTCTACTTTGGCTAGTGATCTTCTAGAAGACTTCTACCCCCACTGCTCTAGCTTGTGGATCTCTCTCCATTGGAGACCTCTATCCCCACTACACTAGCTGATGGATCTCTATCCACTAGAGACTATTGTCCTCTTTGCTCTATCACCTCCAAATCATATTCTCAACTCTATCTCAAATATATACCAAACCTCATTACAAGGTTAGCTCAAATATGTCTCAACTACTTTCTATATCTACTCAAAACTACCCCAAGCCTTAACACAAAGCTTGATCAAATTAGCAATCAAATATGCTCTCAACTCTACTTAGATCTACCCCAAGCCTTAACACAAAGCTTGAACAAATCATCAATCAAACTTGTTATCAACTCTGCTTAGATCTACCCCAAGCCTTAACACAAAGCTTGAACAAATCATCAATCAAACCTACTATCAACTCTGCTCAACTCTATCCTCAAGCCTTCTCAAAGACTTGCTCAAATATATCTTCAAGTCTTCTCAAAGACTTGCTCAAATCTATCCTCAAGCCTTCTCAAAGACTTGCTCAAATATGTCCTCAAGCCTTCTCAAAGACTTGCTCAAATCTGTCCTCAAGCCTTCTCAAAGACTTGCTCAAATCTATCCTCAAGCTACTCACAAAACCTGCTCAAATATTTCTATAACTTGCATACAAACACAACTTAAATATTTTTCAAAAAGCTTTCTTCACACAAACAAATTCTACTTAGAATTCGTTTAACCTCTAGAACATATAGAGAATGATATGCTCTATCAAAAACTCAATATGTTCTACTCAATCATTAAGTTTTTCACTTTCACATGTCTCACATTTATTGCTCTTTTAAAGATAGATCTAGTCTAGCACATGACACCTATCTTCTTGATTCACACACTTGCTTTCACAAATCTGAATTCTAATGTTTGCACATTCACTTTCAATATCACTCAAAACCAATGCTCAAAAGCTTCACACACTCATTCAACCAATAAAGCACAATTTGCTCACAAACCCTAAACAAGTGTTTTCAAACTTCTTCCAACAAAGAGCACAATGTAGGTTTCAAACCCTAACTCAAATATTTCCAACAATGCTTATCAAACAATCCTTTTCACTCCACCTTATGTTCAGAAACATTCACTCAACAAAACACCTTAAATAAGGAAAGATGTGCCCATACCTCTTAGCTTGCTCTTATGGAGATATGTCTTCAAAAATATCTCTCACACACAATATCTTTTGCAACTATAAAAGTTAGCACAACACCTTTTCATATATTGGGAGACCTCTCTCAACAAGTGTGCATAGTTAAATTCCAAACCAACTCTCTTGGTTTCTCAAACTAGAGCATTAAAACATAAAACCAAGCCCTTCAAAATGAAGCAAAATACAAGCAATAGAAATACTTCATACACCTTTTAACTCCCTCTTATTTTTAAAAACATTCATCAAAAGAACTATAAAAAACCCTTATTACTCCACAAAATCACTTTTCAACAAAAAGATATTCCATAATATTTTTCCTCAAAATGAAATTGCAAGAAATAATAAAAAAATATTTCCCCTTATACCTCCTAAGTCCACAACGCTCAAACAATCAAATACACCACATGCGCCTAACCCTCAACCTTAGGTATTTAAAACTTTAATTAATCCTTACCAAAAACTACCGTGGGAGATTCGAACACAACACCTACCGCCTTCTAGTGCACTAACACTCTTTGAGCTACCGCTAGGCCAACCGCCCACACAAGGATGAAATAACATGACACACTATTTAACCTCCACTCAAATTCCTTGCCAATCAAAAACATAAAATAAAATGTCATCGTCCAGATTCAAACATAAAACCTACCGTGTGCTCTGCATCTTAACACTGCCCAGTCTGCTACTAGGCCAACCGCCTGGTTGGGGATAAGATTCCACGACCTTATCCTTATACCTGTCCAAATCTCTTTTCTATTTTTAAATAAAATATTTGTCTTCCTTACTCACGATTGCACATGCTTAAAATTTGCATTAATCACTTGAAATCGCGCATCGAACCACACACTTAGGGCACCAAACATTACCATATAAATATGAATTGACCATCATTTGAAGGACATTAACGGTGCTTAAGAATTGGTTCTTGATGAATTAAGAAACATACAATAAATAGAAATACTTCATACACCTTTTAACTCCTTATTTTTAAAAACACTCATCAAAAGAACTATCAAAAACCCTTATTACTCCACAAAATCACTTTTCAACAAAAAGACATTCCATAATATTTTTCCTCAAAAAAAAATTGCAAGAAATAATAAAAATAAAATTATATCCCCTTATACCTCCTAAGTCAACAACGCTCAAAAAATCAAATACACCACATGCACCTAACCCTCAACCTTAGGCAATTAAAACTTTAATTAATGCTTACCAAAAACTACCATAGGAGATTCGAACACAGCACCTACATCCTGCCAATGCACTAGCGCTCTTTGAGCCATCGCTAGGCCAACCACCCACACAAGGATAAAATAGCACGACACACAATTTAACCTCCACTCAAATTCCTTGCCAATAAAAATAATGAACAAAATATTACCACCCGGATTCAAACACAAAATCTACCGTGTGCCCCGCGTCTTAACACTGCCTAGTCTACCACTAGGCCAACCGCCTGGTTGGGGATAAGATTCGATGACCTTATCCTTATACCTATTCAAAGCCCTTTTCTCTTTTTAAATAAAAATTCATATTCCTTACAATTGCACACGCCTAAAATTTACATTAATCACTTGAAACTGTGCATCAATCCACACACTTAGGGCACCAAACATTACCATATAAATATGAATTGACCATCATGCTAAGGACATCGAGAGTGCTTAAGAATTTAAAATTTATTTTTCAAAGGTTGGTAGGGCTATAAAATATTATAATATAAATATTATAATTATTTTATAATTGACCCTTAGGCTTAACTTTATAACTTTAATATTATAATTTTTAAAATTATAATATTATTTCCTTTTTGAGCCTAGACATTTTCTTCCTTTGGGATTTTTAGACCAGGGCCTTCAAAATTTTAACCAACCATGTGAAACTTTGTCCCAAATCTCTTGGGCTTAAAATGTAAATATTTTAACCCTCTTTTTATCAATTCCCTTGCACTGAGATGAACTTTGCTTACATCTAACACTTGATATCAATGATAACATAATTACTCAAAATTTCCAACAGACCACACATGATATGTATTAGTTAGCATTAATTATTTTTATTAAACTTAATTATTTTAGGATTATATTTGCCTTAGTGCTACATGAAGCTTCGTACAACTCACATTATTATTAATTGTTTCTAGAGATATGATTGTTAGCTTGTTGTTATAGATGTTATTCTTGCTAGCACTATATTATCCTTTATGTTCTATCAAATTTATTTGGTCGTTACTAGTTTGTTGTATTTGTTACTTATGCTTATTTAAGCATGTTGTTTAATGAAATTAGCAGCTTCTTTGATCCACAACAAATAGTATCTTCACCACTTTCACTTTTATTACCTGGATAAAATTCTACACTACTTGAGGAAAATGATGATGTTTTACCTAGAATAAACTTGACCTCTTTTGTTGTCTTTGTTTTAGGATTTCTTCCATCTTCTTTTGCATCTTTAATTCCTTCTAAACTTGCCAAATGATATTGTAGATAGGCTTTCTTTACCTCTTATTTTAGAGTGGAATATCCTTTATCAAATCTAGCTTCTATTGCTTTTATTATTGTATAATTTTCTTACTTCGTCTTGAAGTTTATCTCATGGCTAGAATTTTGTCTCTTTTTCATAGTTTTTACTTTGCAAACTCTTGCCATATATCCACTCTTATAAAAATTGTGGCAAGAAAATGTGATATTTTCATAATCTACTTGTTGATCCCATTCTCTTGATTTAGATTTAATCTTAATGGATTGTGATAAAGATTTTGAAATATCCATAGCAACACATATTCGAGTATATATAACATTATTTCACTCCTTAGTAGTTAGTCCTTCCTTGATGAATTTCCCTAGGGTATTTCCAATATTCTTCAAAATATCCTTATTTATAAGCTTATATATATATAAGTCCAAAAATCCTAACCCACACTAGAGGCTTCATAATATTTTTATCTCAATAAAAATGATTTCATTCCATGGTCTCAAATAAAGTGCATCGCTTCTCCTAAACCATGGGCTACCAACCATTATTTTATCCCTAATTTTTGAACTAAAAATTATGACAAGGAAAAAAAACTTTAGGAAGAAAATTCATTGAGTAAATTTGAATTCAATCCTCACTTCCACTTGATTCAAGTTTGAATCTCCAAAAACCTTGGTCATGATCTATGGAACTTACATATTAGCCCTCTACTTTTAAGAACCATTATATCATGCTCAATCATCCCATCCTTGATACTCACTTATGTTGTAACATATGCTACTTGGATCGAACTTACCATGTATTTGCTCTTATGCTTATCTTCAACTTGGGCCTCCATATTTCCAACTAAGGCATCTTGATTTCTATCTTGGGCATCCTGAATTTCCATTAGGGCTTTCAAATATGAGTTTCCTTCCATACTATCTAATGGAGCTCACTCTTGGCTTGCACTCTCTCTTGGCTCGCGCTCCCTCTCGGCTCACACTTGCTTCTGACTTGCACTCACTTCCAACTTGCACTCCCTCCTGGCTCACAATTGCCCTTGTCTCTTATTTTTCTCGACGTTCTTTTGGTTCAATAATTTTTTGAAAACAATGTTTCACACATTCGTGGTAAAATTTTGAAGCATTGATGCACTCTAGATGAACCCATCACTCTTCTACCATGAATGAATCCCACCTCTATTCTTCCATAACTAGATACTAACTCGCATTCCTAAAAAATATAAATGATATTTATATTTTTAAAAATAATAGAAACAAAATCCACTCCTATTACAATCTATCATTAGTTATGTTCACCTAATTTTATATATTTACCCTCGAACTTCTATTTCAAATGACTTGTGCAAAACTAAAATAAACCGAATATTTGAAAACTTCCCTACTAAACGAAACCCTTTCACCCAAACCCTGAGTGCATTTGAAAAAATATAAAAAGACGTAAACCTTGAAACCATTTAAAAAATATAAAAAAGCCCAAACCCTATGTGCATTTATAAAATTTAAAAAAGGCTTGACATTGAAACCATATAATAGAATCGAATACATAACCTTATACAAATTAGTTCGGAGCTTTCTATTCGTATTTATATTATATTCTTCTATGAACCCCTTTAAGAATGGAATTTTTCTAGTTGGGGCTCATCCTCGTTCCTCGATGGAGCTCGTCCTCATGGCTTGGAGCAACCATAGATTTCATCGTCACTGAGCAAATCTATGTTCGTTGACGGTCATTTCTTCTTGCTCAGAAAGCAAATCTCTATTTGTTGACCATCATTTCTTCTTTGACGGTCATTACTTAATTTTCATTTCTTAAGGTTTCTTGGATTTTGTATTTGGAGATTTTGTGTTGTATGGTTTGACTCCATATTGTGGTTTGTAACAAAAATTTCAGGACAATATGGTTTGACTCCATATTGTGGTTTGTAACAAAATTTCAAGACAATATGGTTTGACTCCATATTGTGGTTTGTAACAAGAATTTTAGCGTTTTTTTGAATTAATTATGTGTGGTTTTTTTTATTTAAAAATAAAATATTATATTGTTTTTATTATATTTTAACAAGTTAATTAAAGTATAATTAATTTTGCTTTTCTATTATAGATATTTTTTATTTGTTTTTTATAAAAGATATTTTTCATCTTCTTCAAACTACTAAGGTTTTATAATCAACTCTTTTTATAACATATGTCTTTGTAGATTTAAATTCATGAAATTCAACACCAAGAATTGTTAAAATATTTGTTGCCCAACTTCTATATCTATAAATATCTTGTTTATAACAACCTCACAAATTCTTAATACTTTTCTTTATGGTTCTTATTTTTGTTTTTGCTAGGTAAAAAGGGGTTGTACATGGGTCCCCCACCCTTAACAAATTACATATTTCTTCTTTAGAGCTTGAGAGTTTACAAATAGATACACTTCTCATCTTAATTGAGATGCTATAGTTAGAAACCTACATCATTTTACATAAAATATCTAAATTCTTTATTTTCATTTTTTGGATCTTTTCAAATCTCTGTATGAATACATGTTTGTCATGAATCTGCCTAAGTACAAAGTATTATCACTTGTGTGCCCTAGACCCAACCAACATTGAAAGACAGATGGAGAAAAGAAAGTCCTTCGGGCCTATCTCCAAAGAGGGTCGGATCCCTTACTAATCTAATTCAGTTTAAAGCTTAGGGTAACTGAAAAGAAATGGGAAATGACCAAAAGATATGAAAATATGGTTGTAAGTTGGAAAAGTGTGGTGGGGATAAACTAACAGCAAGAAACCACATTCAAGTTTGAATTAGCATGAAATAGAAAAGTAAGCACAGGAACCACTCACAGTTTGCAGAGATAACATCCAAGACATATTTCAGTGTTCATTCCCTTACCAACAGTAATTAAATTTAGATGTAGAATTTAAAAGTAGCTAATAAGGAACATAAATATAAGCAAAAATAACAAGAATGAAGTGATCAACCACAAGACTACTCAAGGAACCAGAAGCCAATTATCTTTCTATTGATGCAGAAAACTTAAAGTATTTTTCTACAGAATGTATATCCTCCATGATTACATCAAAATACTTCGTATTTATAAAGTATTGTGTCTCTTTAATTAAATGCAAAAAACAACAAAATGTTGGCTAGTCAAAGACCAGCAAGAGCAATTCCTTCCTTGATAATTGTGATGAACAAGTTGGTACATTATTTAGGAGGCAATGATCCAGTTTTGGTGGAGAGCGCCTGGGAAAACAATAGAATTGGACAATGGAAAATCGTCTCAGACATCGGTGCATTGGAACACATCAATGTTGCATGAAGACCTGGAGCTTGAACGTTGAATCTTGGTTACTATTGTGCCTCAGAATTTTATCAAAATTAGGAGCACAGTAAAAAATGGCTACTCTTCAACAAGAATTCTGGAAATGTCACTTTAAATGCCCCAATAATTAAATTTCATCAATTTCTGGCCCTTCCCAAAAAATATCTGCAACAATGGCACCTTGGAAAGGAACTTCACTAAGGCAAATATTGATTTCACCCGAAAATATCTCTAATTGCGTAGGGCAAAAATAATTAATTTCACCCCAATAGGGAGGCAAAAATGAATTTTGCCTCAATCCAGGGCGAAATTGACTTTGACTTGTGAAAACATGCTTTATTTCCCCTTTTTCTCCAAACTTGCTATTTTTTTCCATTTTTGCCTCTTTTTGATTTTCAACCTTTTATGCCATTTTTGGGCTTTTTCATTTTTGGAAATTTTTCGTTTTCAAAAATTTTCTATTTTCAAAAATTTTCCATTTTTGGAAATTTTCCCATTTTCGGGCCGAATTTCTATTTTTGAACATTTTCTCTTTTCTCCCAAAAAAGGAATGAAATTGACTTTGACTTTGAAATTGCATTTTCTTCCCCAAAATTGATTTTCTGGTGGTAAATTTTCCCAGACCCATAACTTTTGATCTGTTAACCCGATTTCCTATTGTAATATAGCGTTTGAAAGCTTGAGAAAATATCTACAACAACAAAATATCTAAAGATCATTTCATCCAATTTTTCTTTCACCACTAGATCTACTTTAAACTTGGATGAATATAAAAATTTATTTTTAGTGTGGCAAAAATGCCAACACTTTTGGTGGCTCACGGGGTATTCAGCTCGTCTGGATCTTTGTTGGGACTAAACAAAAGGCACACTTTATATACAAGTTATCTTACAATATATAAGCATCAAGCTTAGGAGGGAGATATGACAAGTGTCATAAGCTCCACTCCAAGTGTCTTTCAGAAGACACCACTCCAACTCAAACTGAAGACAGGGACAAGTGGCAGAAGACAAATGTCAACTTTGTCAATTATAGGCATAGTGCACATTATAACAATAATAATATTCTAACATTCCCCCTTAATGTGCACTATCCTAAAAAGATAAATCAACATTAGATAACATTCCCCCTTAATGTTGACTTCTTTTACATAGATATAGCAATCAACATTAGATAACATTCCCCCTTAATGTTGACTTCTTTTACATAGATATAGCAAATTGCTAAACTGAGAAAACTTGTCTTTCCCAAGTGACTTGGTGAAGATGTCTGCCACTTGATATTGAGTTGGTACATACTCCATGTGTATAATGTCTTCTTGGACCATTTCTCTAATGAAGTGATGATGGATCTCAATGTGCTTTGTTCTAGCATGGAAAACTGGATTCTTGGTCATCTTGATGGTACTTTGATTGTCACGATATATATATGTTGGACCATGTATGAATAGCCCAATATCCTGAATTAATTGCCTCAACCATATTGCCTCCTTAGTTGCCTCAACTGCTGCTCTATATTACGCTTCTCATCGAAGATAGTGAAAGCGTGTTTTGCTTCTTTGTGCTCCATGAAATAGAGCCTTGGCCTAATTGAAAGCAATAACTTGATGTAGATCTTCTAGTTTCAGGACAACTGGCCCAATCTGAATCTATGTATCCAATCAAAGAAAAATTATCACTTGATTTATACTTAAGGCCATGATGAGGTGTGGCCTTTAGGAATCTCACAATCCTCTTAGCTGCTATCCAATGGCTCTTCTTAGGATCCTGCATGAATATGGAAATAAGGCCAACTGAATAGCAAATATCTGGTCTAGTTGAAGTTAAGTAGATCAAACTTCCAACTAGTTGTCTGTAAAGTGTACCATCAACCCTTTCTTCTTCATCATTATTTACCAATTTCAATCTAGTTTCCATGGGAGTTAGAGAGGGCTTACACTCCTCCATGTGAAACCTCTCCAAAATAGACTGAATGTACTTAGCCTATGAGATAAAAATCTTACCAGGCTGTTGCCATACCTCTATTCCTAAGCAATAGTGGAGGAGGCCTAAATCTGTCATCTCAAAGTTCTTGCATAAGTCCTCCTTGAGCAACCTTATTCCTTCTATGTCATCACCTGTAATGAGAAGATCATCCACATACAATGTAACCAAAATGATGCGGTTCCTCCAATGTTTCACATAGAGAGTAGATTATGCTACAGATCTAGTGAAACCAAGGTTGAGAAAATAGGAGTCAATCTTTGCATACCAAGCTTGGGGTGCTTGCTTCAACCCATATAGAGCTTTCTTTAATCTGAGGACTTTGTTGTTTTGGCCTTCAACTGTGTATCCTGGTGGTTGTTTCACATACACTTCCTCCTTCAAATGACCATTGAGAAATGCACTCTTGACATCCATTTGATATATTGGCCAATGTTTTTGAGCTACCATAGCAATAATTGTCCTGATTGTAGTCATCTTAGCCACAGGAGCAAAGGTCTCCTCATAATAAATTCCTTCTTGTTGCTTATAGCCTTGAGCTACTAGGCGAGCCTTGTAGCGATCTAGTGAGTCATCCGCTTTATATTTTGCTTTGTATACCCATTTTTTGCCTATGGTATATTTTCCTTTGGGTAAATCAACTAGTTCCCAAGTGTGATTCCTTTCAATGGAATCCAATTCTTGATCCATGGCATGAACCCATTTAGGATCACCAAGTGCTTCTTTGACATTAGAAGGTTCAAGTTGGCTAAGGACTTTGGCCATTAGGGCATAATTCACTTGGTGTCTTAGGGTTGAAGGCCTTTTACCTGTATAGGTGGGAAAATGATTTTGGGCTTCATCTATTGTGGCTTGAACCCACTTGGGTAAAGGATTGGATGATGTTATTTGATCATTAGGAGGAGGAGATGGAGGACATGGATCATTTGTAGGAAGTTCTTCTTGTGGATGAGTTTCTTGATTTATGAGTGAAGGAGAAGGACTAGATGATATTGTATGCATGAATGGAGCAACTATTTCATTAGTTATTTCTAAAGTGGGGGCCTTAGGAATATTAGATGGGGAATACTCATGAAAGGTAACATCCCTAGATAAAATTATTTTCTTGGAAATAGGTTCATATAATTTATATGCATTGGCACTATCACTATAGCCAACAAAGATGCATTTTTGGCTCTTATCATCAAACTTCTTCCTTTTCTTATGAGGAATATGAGCATAGGCATCACATCCAAATATTCTCAAATGGCCCACATAGGGCGTCCTTCCACTCCATGCTTCTTTAGGTGTTATTTCATGTAAGGCCTTTGTGTATGACCTATTAGTCAAGTATGCAGTAGTAAGAACAACTTCTCCCCAAAATGAGTTAGGTAATATAGCAACATGTAACATTGATTTTGCCCTATTTGTGATTGTTTGATTCATCCTCTCTACAACTCCATTTTGTTGCGGGGTATAAGGGTTTGTGAATTGCCTCCTTATCCCATGATACTTACAAAAATTAAAGAATTCATTGGAGACATATTCTCCACCATTATCTGATCTTAAGGTGGAGATTTGATAGCCACTTTCTCTTTCAACAAGTGCGATGAATTATTTGAACTTATCAAGGGCTTGCCACTTATATTGAATTAGGTAGATCCATACCTTTCTGCTGTAATCATCAATGAAAGTGATGTAGTATTTAGCCCCAGTATAATATTGAACAGACATTGGCCCACAAATGTCTGAATGAATTAATTGCAAAGGTCTATTGGCTCTCCATGCCTTTCCTATTTCAAATGGTTGCCT
Source organism: Wollemia nobilis (assembly GCA_028583015.1). NCBI lineage: Eukaryota > Viridiplantae > Streptophyta > Pinopsida > Araucariales > Araucariaceae > Wollemia > Wollemia nobilis. The sequence continues at coordinate 2,124,528 of JAQPPZ010000267.1, forward strand.
GTGGTGTTTGGCTATTACACATGGCTCACAAAAACATTTTGACTCCTTAATATGTGGAAGTCCTTTAACTAATCCTTTTGTAGCCATCATTTGAAGATTATTAAAATTTAAATGTCCCAATATTTCATGCCACATGTACTCCAAAGAGAAAGTAGTTGTTGTATGCAAAGATGTTTGTGTTACAGATTTTGTAAGGAGGTAGTAAACACCATCCTTTTTCACTCCCATGGCCTTGACATTGCCATTGGGTTCCTTAATGTAGCATTTGTCTTTTTCAAAATAGACATTATAGCCCTTATCTGTAAGTTGTCCAATAGAAAGAAGACTCCTTTTAAGACCAAGCACATACAAAACATCTCATTGCAGGAACATTATTACCATCATGCAAAGTAAGTGGTGCCTCCCCAACACCTTCAATGGGTAGAGCACTTTCATCACCAAAAGTAATGAATTGATTTGATGTAGGCTGAACCTTGGTCAACCAATCTTGCCTTCCTGTCATGTGCTTTGCTGCTCTAGAATCAATATACCAACATTCTTTATCTTCAACATTAACTTGGTTGGTTGCATACAATGTGCTTAGATTATTATTTTGTGGTTCTCCCTGTTCTCTTTGCCTTTTATAGCAATTAGCAACATTATGATTCCATTTTCCACAATATTCACACCCTTGTTGATTGTTGTTTTGACCCCCTTGAGGTCTTGTTTGCCATCTTGGCTACTGCTTGATGTGGCTGCTGATGGTACTGTAGATTTGGTTGTTGTTGGTACTATTGTTGACGTGGTTGCTGCTGGTACTGTTGATTTGGCTACTGTTGGTACTATGTGTATCTCTGATGTTGTCTACCCCTTTGATTCTGATTATGCTAATTTTGACCCTTGTTTTGTTTAGTCTATAAAGTTGCCTTGGTGGCAAAAGCTGTTGATGTGGCTTCAATTTCTTCATCTTTGATTAGGGCTTGCTCATGCTTCTTAAGTAGGATCTCAATATCCTCAAGTGTTGAATTCATTGTTTTACCACTCAAGTCTAACATGGTAGCATAGGAGTGAAACTTTGAAGGAATACCATGCAACATTATTGGAATTAACTCATTATCATCTAGGGTTTTACCAACAACTAAGAAATCATTCTTAATAGACTTCACTTCCATAAGATAATCGGTAAGTGAGCCTTTCATACATAGATTGTGCAATTTTTGTTTGAGATACAAAATATTATCTTGACTTGGCCTATCAAACAATCTATTGAGAGCATCCCATGCTTGTTTAGGTGTTTTTGTAGCCCTTATAGTTTCTCTGCATTGAATTCCTGTAGCTAGCTTGATTAAACTTAAAGCTATGTTGGAATTCTTCTCAAATTGTGCTTTTTCTTTAGGTTCTGTAGGTGCAGTGAGTGGGTCTTCATTAGCTTGCCTATCTCTCACAAAGTCCCACATGTCATTCATCATTAATATTGATTCCATCTCATACTTCCAATTTGCAAAAGTTTGTGCTCCTTCAAGTTTCTTTGTAAGTCCACTTAATAGATTTGTAGTAGCCATGATTTAGAAAAGGATCAAAAGAAAATGGAGCTCAACAAAGGATGAAGTAAGAACGACAAATGCCAAATTAGAGCCCTAAAAAAAATCTAGGGTACACCACTGAAGATCCAGAGGAGGGTTCGCCTAGTTTTTCCACTCTGAATCTTCAAGAGATTCCAACAGTGGGAGGGTTAAGTTGAACATAAGTGCCTTTTTCTATCCAAAGAAAGTAAGAATTAGAATTTTTTCAGACCTTTATACCAAACTTCTCAATATACCCGCCCTTACGTGAGGGAGACTATAAGCATTTGAGCAGTTGATACGTGGAACATAGGCGATTCTGAAAGGGAATAACCTGCCAGACCTTTATACCAAACTACTCAATATACCCGCCCTTACGTGAGGGAGACTATAAGTATTTGAGCAGTTGATACGTGGAACATAGGCGGTTTTAAAAATGTGATGCCTGCTTTTTGTAGAATTGTTACAATAGATGTGCCAATGTATTATTGCTTTATAAGAATTTTCTTGTATGTGTTTGCTTGCTTGTATATGGCTTAGTGTCAAGTGTGTATGAAATGGAACTACACTTGATTACAATTATAAAACCCAAAGTCATGCAAGGGTAATAGCAAGCATAAAATGTAGACAAAGCCCAAATAGAAGATGCAAGCAACAAACACCTAGTGGCCAATAGAGTGCCACAAAATGAATCCACCGACAAGGGACAAGGGGCCCTAAATCACCCCTTAAGTTGATGATTTGTATTGAAAACTTGGCTAAAACAAATTAGCCCCAAATGTGCCTCCAAAATATGAGACAATATCAATGCCTTCTTTTACAAGATTGCCCCCAAATTCAATATATGACTTGGCATAATGTCCTCCCTAAAGACTTAGAATTGTGCCTCTTACAAGCTTGTCAAACTTATCAACCAAGAGTGTCGGATGCAACCGAAAATGCACTCTTTTTACAATCTCATCTTTGACTTAAAATTCAATTGAGTAAATGATCTCAAAACTAAAAACAAACTGCTCCAATGGATTCCCCTCAAAAAATTCTTTCCAACGACTATATATAAGCCTATAGTCAGATACAATTTGATGCTTCAAAATGGTAAAAAAAAAATAGTGACCTTAAATGTGTGCAGCTCCGAGATTTCCCAAGTGGTCACCCATCCGAGTTGTGCTATGGAAAAGTTATGCTTGACTTTGGAGTTTTATAGAACTTTCTACCAGAATTGCAGTCTTCAAAGATGGAATTAATTAATTAATGAATAAAAATTTAAATCAATGTATTCCTTTACATCCATATTATATTTGACAACATGCAAATTATAATCATTAATAATTATTCTAAGCAATGAAAGTAGTGTGCTGGAGACACCACGACCCTGCCAAATTGTTAACTGTTAGGTTCGAGTTTACTCCGCATTGATTTTTGCCAAGTGTGCAGATCAACTCAAGTAGTCAGCTCATTCAGAATGCATCTACTAGTCGTTGCCCAACAAACTCCATTCGCCTGACCAAATGGTGCTCAACGCGATCTACAATAGTATTTCAACAGTCTACAGAATCATCAAAAATTATGGAAGTCTGTGATAACTTTCCTTCTGTGCGCTTCTGCATCAAAAGCTACAACTGCCTCCTGCATCAACAACTACAACTGCGGCTGCGTAGCCCAATCTTCTGCATCCTCCTGATCTTAGAAGCACTCTCAGCCTTCGACGCCATCACCAGGGCCTGAAGTTTAACAAAGCTTCTTGACGAGGCAATATTCTGATGGATTTTCCTCACCCAAGAAAAATCAGAAACACAAATCTCACACTTCAAATCATCAATGCTGCACCCCAAATTATTCAAATGACTCCATACATTGAACATTGGCATCACCCACGGCGATCTCCTGCATAGCTATAATATTGCATAAGGAGAATAACTAATTGATTTTGTTAAAACTTATCATTAGAGGTTTGGAAAGATGTCGGGGGCGCAAGGAGCACAGCCGAAGGGAAGCGTCATGACGATGACGTACGAGTCTGTGTCGGGAGGCATCAACAAAACGCAGGAGAGCGTGAAATCGAAGGAAGACACAGGGGGAATTTAGGTGGATTCCATCATCGACAAAAGCAAGGACGCCACCGACCAAGGCGGTCTCGTCTTCGATACCAATTTTTGGGACTAAACAAAAGGCATGCATTATTTACAAGTTATCTTACAATATATAAGCATCAAGCTTAGGAGGGAGATATGACAAGTATCATAAGCTCCACTCAAAGTGTCTTTCAGAAGACACCACTCCAACTCAAACTAAATACAGGGACAAGTGGCAGAAGACAAATTTCAACCTGTCAATTATAGGCATAGTGGACATTATAACAATAATAATATTCTAACAGATGCAATCGACCCCATGGCCTTTATCCATTGGGGAAACAGATTCATAACTGTCGGTTCCATCAAATTTTTTACTGCTTGCACTAGCTTCTTCCTGCACTACTTGATATTATTCGATCACCTATTTTTATTTTCACCTAATGCGAGGAACTTCATCGATATTAGCTAATTCTCTCCACTTTAGGGTCCTCCAACAAGATTTCAATCTCTAATGCCAACGACTCTTGTAATCCAAAAATTGTAAAAAAAAGGAACAAAGGCTATTGAGGATTTGGCTTAACAAAAGGAGTAGGAATGGACGGGGGTGTAGTTACGCTTATCCTTAATAGAGTCAGTGTACTTACAGTGATAATGGATTTAAACGAGGGTGAAAGATGAGGTAGATGATAGTGGAATGGAAAATGGGTTAGGGTCAAATGCAAATGAACTGGAAGATGAAGGAATAGAGGAAATTAGAATAGCAGAAGGAGCATTAGGGACTAATGACTATCAAATGGGGAAGGGAACAAAATTAGTGGGTGCGACAAATGAAATGAAGGGGGAGGAGATATTGTAGAATGAATGGAAATGGTCACAAAATGCTCATGATCAAGGGAAGAGAAAATACATACTTGCAGGCTTCGACATCATTTGAGACAATGACGTGGGTGGTTGCAACCTTACATGTTTTTTTTAACTTGATCACACCATCTAGTGCTCTTAGCACTTTATTTATTAGTCGGTATTTTTACACTATTTACACAAAAATTTGTGACATTATTGGCATGCTGCCACCACAAACCTAGCTTTGGGTGCTTATCCAGTGAATCTATAGTGTTTGGACCAGATTTGATTGTACTTGAGGAAATATTTGAATTTTGGTTTTCCTCTTTCCAAATTTTTCCAGGTTCCAAGCTAGCTACAATGTTGTAGGTTGTCATGCATGCCAATATTTATACAATTATTGAATAATATGGCAAAAATGTTTACCATATGGGAGCCTTATTTAAATACCGATTGCGATGATGGCTAGAACCAATACTGCCACTTTTGAGTGCCCACTAGTTGTGGTCTCTTGGGTACATGCTCCTCTAACTCCTTGGTGTGATAGTAATATTTTTTCGGTGATAGCCCTTCTATCAAGATCTCCTCAGGATCAACCTCTTGATAAGGTATTCTTAGTGAGTTTTTGCTAAATACGTGCGTGTTATGCCTTGGGATACAAAAAGGTGCAAAAATATGCCCTCTTTGCTCTTAGAATCTACCACTTGAGATTTTTATTCTTCGTGGTCCATATCTTGATGAAAATTGCAAGTAACCATATTGTTCATTGCTAGAGTAGTGCTTGCATACTCCCTTTGTTGGCCTTGGATCAGATCTACCTCTTGTGCTCCACTCAATTGTATTTCAGGTCTCCACACAGTTTGAGGTATCTACCATTGTGAATACTACACGAGATAGTTGGGAGAAGCAACTACCGAAGAGAGTAATGGAAATGCATTTTCTCTCTATTATATTTTCTTAATTGGATAAGGAGTTGCTCTACTTGTACTGCTTCCTAAAATACCTCATAGAATATATGTTCTCCAGATTGTAGTAGGAGGAGGCTTATGTCTGGGTGGAAAGCCCAAATATAGTAGAGGTGGGCCTAGGCAGGTGTTGACTAGATATTCTCTGGAATTCTCCTCCAACTCCAAAATTGGATATTGAAGTATGTGATGCTCTCTAGAGGTGCTCTCGTGATGGTGGAGAGGTGCATCAAGAGTTGAAAGGGATCTTAGGAACCATCAAATGTGTCGACTAGTGCTTTTGCCAAGTTCACCCATGAGCAGATGCTCTTACGCTTGAGCAGTCTGTACCACTGGAATAACTTTTCTTCCAGAGACAGGACCAAAAGTTTGATCATGATATCTTCATGGGTTATGCCATGGAGGTTGCTAGAGCAACAACATCTTCAAGGTGCTCTCGGGCCATTCCCTCAGTGCCATTGTATTTTTTTAGGGTCTTCAAGGTATTTTTGGGAATCTCATGCTAACTTTGGATATTCAAGGGCTAGAATCATCCCATATGGGATAGCATACCTGTGCCATTATAGCAATGGTCTTCAAAGATCATGGTCATTACCATTGAGACAAATTCATCGGGTGAATATTTTTTTCTCCACTTGTGAGGTCAAGGTTGTTCACAAAACCTTGATTCCTTTGGGGTATCTTATTTTAGTTCAAAAGGCATCCACCGATCATGAGATCTGAATATTTAGCTTAACAGAGTTGCCAGGTGATTTTTCCAGATGAAGGCAAGCTAGAGATTCACCAAACTCGGGCTCCCTTAAAATACAAAGACTGTTCATCCCATCGGGTATGCCAAAAAAATTTGGTCACGAATCTACCTAAGTACAAAGTATTATCACTTGTGTGCCCTAGACCCGACCAACATTGAAAGACCAAGGAAGAAAAGAAAGTCCTTCAAACCTATCTCCAAAGAGGGTTGGTTCCCTTACTAATCTAATTTGGTTTAAAGCTTAGGGTAACATGAAAGAAATGGGAAATGACAGAAAGAGATGGAAATATGGTTGTAAGCTGAAAAAGTGAAGTGGGGATAAACTAACAGCAAGAAACTACATTCAAGTTCGAATCAGCATGAAATAGAAAAGTAAGAACAGGAACCACCCATAATTTGCAGAGATAACTTCCAAGACACATTTTAGTGTTCATTCCCTTACTAGAAGTAATTAAATTTAGATGCAAAATTTAAAAGCAGCTAATAAGGAACATAAACGTAAGCAAAAATGACAAGCATGAAGTGATCAACCATAAGACTACTCAAGGAACCAGAAGCCAAATATATTTCTATTGATGCAAAAAACTTAAAGTATTTTTCTGCAGAATGTCTATCCTCCTTGATTACATCAAAATACTTAGTATTTATAGAGGATTGCGCCTCTTTAATTAAATGCAAAAAACAACAAAATGTTGGCTAGTCAAAGACCAGCAAGAGCAATTCCTTCCTCGAAAATTGTGATGAACAAGTCGGTGCATTCTTTAGGAGGCAGTGATCTAGTTTTGGTGGAGAGCTCCTAGGAAAATAATATAATTGAATGATGGAAAATCATCTTAGACGTCGATGCATTGGAACGCAACAATGTTGCATGAAGACCTGGAGCTTGAATGTTGAATCTTGGTTACTGTTGTGCCTCAAAATTTTATCATAATCAGGAGCACAATAAAAATTGGCTACTCTTCAACATGAATTCTAGAAATATCACTTTCGATGCCCCAATAATTAAATTTCATCAATTTCTAGCCCTTCCAAAAAAAAAATCTGCAGCAATGGCACCTTGGAAAGGAACTTCACTGAGGCAAAAATTGATTTCGCTCTAAAATGTCTTTAATTGTCATAGGAGGGAAAAAATAATTAATTTTGCCCCAAAAGGGAGGCGAAAATGAATTTCGCCCCAATCTAGGGCGAAATTGACTTTGACTTGTGAAAACATGCTTTCTTTCCCCTTTTTCTCCAAACATGCTATTTTTTTTCCATTTTTGCCTCTTTTTCATTTTCGGCCTTTTTTGCCATTTTGGAGCCTTTTTCATTTTTGGAAATTTTCCGTTTTCATAATTTTTTGTTTTCGGAAAATTTTTCCATTTTCAGGCTAAATTTCTATTTTCGAAAATTTTCTCTTTTCACCCAAAAAAAGGGACAAAATTGACTGTCTTTGAAATTGTATTTTCTTCCCCGAAATTGATTTTATGGTGGTAAAGTTTCCCAGAGCCATAATTTTTGATTTGTTAACTTGATTGTTTATTGTAATATATCATTTGAAAGGTTGAGAAAATATCTACAACAACGAAATATCTAAAGATCATTTTGTCCAATTTTTCTTTCACCACTAGATGTACTTCATACTTGGAAAAATATAAAAATTTATTTTTAGTGTGGCAAAAATGCCAACAATACAATAACTCCAAAATTTAGCATCTTTCTTGACATTTTCCTATAGAAACCTTCACAATGCCAAAACTTCACCTCTACTATTTATTCCTTGCATCTTAGTAGAGTAATATTTCCAAAACATCGCACTAACATAGTCCGCTTTACCAAATTTGAATTGTTATTTTCCTTCCTGAAACACAAGTGCAACCATAAAAATTATAATAAATAGTCTAATTGAACATACATTATTGTTACAAAATAAAATAGATATTACCAATGGAAAACATTAAAGTAAATCTTAATCATTAATTGATTTAGGCAATGAACAATTTTTGTTAGCTTCAACTAAACTTTAACTTCCTCTAACCATGGAAATGAGATGTTAATTTCACGATCCTTAACCAAAACCCCTCTATTGGCTAGCTTATCTACACATTTTTTATTCCATTAATATATATAAACCTGATTTCTTCAAACTCTTTAGCAAGATCTTGAATTTCCACAATTATCTCTTATATGTTCCATGGAGCCTTTGATTTCCTCAATATTACATTCATTACTATGAAAGAATCACCTTCCATCCAAACTATATTCCATTTCATTTTTTTACATATTTTTAACCCTTCTAAAGTTACCCAAGCTTTAGCTTCATTATTTATCTTAAATCCACAATTGAAAGCATAATGAGATAAAATATCTCCTCTATTATTTCTAATTATTCCTCCTCCTCCTGTTGGTCTTGGGTTTCCTTTAGATGCTCCATCAAAATTCAACTTAACCCACTCCACATATGGTGGTTTCCACTTTATATTCTTTACCTTATTTTTGCTTCTCTTGTACCCAACATAATAATTCCATTTAATGACTTGACTCCATCTATCAAGACTCTTTGCTTTCAAATTAGGAATTGGGTGAGTTGATAGGGTTGGTTTAGACTCCTCTATGGCTAAACAATATTATTTTTCATTAAATCTAAAACGCTTTCCTTTCCTTTCCTTTAAAAATTCTTCTATTCCTTTCTAGCCATATATTCCAAAGTATTGTATCTTTTGATATATCCCATATTGTCTGTAAAGCCTCATTTTTATAAGTGCTTTGCCATTAACCAATCTTCAATTATGCTATTCATCACCATGCATTTACCAAACATATTAAGAATCCATTGCCATAGATTCCTGACTATTGAGCAATGTCCCAAGAGATGGTCAATACTCTCCTCCTTATTATAGAAAACACATTTAGAGGGTCCATGAAAACCCCTTTTCATAATATTATCCCAGGATAAAATTCTTCTATGACCTACTAGCCAAACAAACATTTTAACTTTAGGAATGATTGGGCTATCCCAAATATCTCTCCAAATTCTAGTGATATTATTATTATGTTGGTGTTGAACATTATATCCACTTCTAGTTGTGTATTCTCTTGAGCTATTCAACTCCGAAATCAATATATCTTTGGCATCCCTCAAAATAATTACAGTTGTTATCTTTCTACTCAAATGCCTCCTTGCATGAATGTCTTGCATACTTGTAAAAAAATCTTCTTTCCATTGGTATTTTTCTTCTCTATCCTTGTACAAAATGTTTGAAACACTATCATTGTATTTGTCTTGAAGAAATCTCATCCAAGGTTTCAAAACTGGATCTAAATTGAGTGGTTTTTTATCACACCAAGTATCCATCCAAATAGAAATTTTTCTCCAGTTCCCACCACCCATATTAAAACTTTAATCATAATATCAATAGATATTTTTAAACCATTCTAAAGAGTAGAACCATTTGAAAGAGAGAAAGCAAAAAATATTAAACTTGGATCATTGGGATCAACATACTTACTTAGAAGAATTTTTTCCCATTGTCTTTGACTCTCTTTGTAAAAGCTCTAGATAAATTTTCCCTAAGAGCTAAGTTTACATCTTTAAGAGCTCTTAAACTAAGACCTCCCCTAGTTTTGTCATCACACAACTTGCTCCATTTCACCAAAGAAAATTTTCTTTTATCATGTAAACCTGACCATAAAAAGGATCTCATAATAAAGATTAAACTTTTTTCAACTGATTTTGGCATAGAATACAAAGATATATAATATGTTGGAATGGCTTGTAATACTGACTTAATTAACTACACTCTTCCTGCTAATGATAACCATCTACCTTTCCAAGCTGGAAGTTTATTTTAAAATTTACTAATAACTAGATTCCATAAATTTATCCTCATTCTCCCCTCAAATAAAGGTATCCCTAGATAAGTTGTTGGCAAATTTGCCTCCTCCATTTGAAGCAACCTATAAATTCTTGCTTTGATATTAGCAGGAGTGTTAAGAAAGTAAATTTTGGATTTAGTCCTATTAATTTTTTGCCCTAAAGCTCTTTTTTACTCTTATAAAATAATATTCAAAGCTCTGGCCTCATTTATTCGTGTCCTTCCAAAAAGGGTTGTATCATCTACAATTTTTTGATGGGTGATGTTATCTATGTTATTACTAACCTTAAGTCCACTTATAAACCCATCTTTGTAAGCCTTCTTTAAGTTCCTACTTAAAACGTCTGCCATAATAATGAATAAATAAGGAGATAGAGGATCTCCTTGTGTAAGGCCTCTCTTGGTTTTAAAATATTATATCACTAACCCATTAACCAACACTAAGTAAGAAATTTTAGATATACAAGATTTAATTCATCTAACTCATTTATTACCAAAACCAAACTTATCTAAAACTATAAAAAGAAAATTTCATTTAACCCTATCATAGGCTTTACTCATATCAAGTTTTAAGATCATGGGTTTTTCTTTTCTTTAAGTTGTTGAATGTATAACTTCATGAGCTACTATGATCCCATCCAAATTTTGTCTCCCTTTCACAAAACCTCCTTGCTATTCTGAAATAATTTTGTCTAATAATGGCCTTAATATATTCACCACTTTGGATATAATCTTATAAGCCATATTACAAGGCTTATGGGTCTAAAAGAATCAAACAATTCAACATGCTTCTTTTTAGGAATTAAGGTAAGATAAGTTGCATTTATTTTATAAGGAATGTATTGTTTTACCCTAGAATGTTCCACTGCCACCAATAAAGAAACCTTCACTATATCCCAATTATATTGGTAAAAATCTATAGATATCCCATTTCGAACAGGGGATGTATCCTTATTAAAAGAGAAAATAGCTAAATAAAATTCTTCTAGAGTAATAGGCTCCATCAGTTTCCTGTTGTCTTCATTTGTTATAACTGAAGGAACATCTTGAAGAAGTTTATCATTAAGAACTTCGGTCTCCTCTAAACCTAGAATATTTTGATAAAATGACTTAGCCTCTTTTCTAATTTCACTCTTATCTTCAATACAAACCCTTTCTATTGATTTAATTCTACCAATTCTAGAAGATCTTTGTACTATAGCCATCCTATGAAAAACTTTATATTTTTATCTCCTTTTAACCAAGTCTATCTTGATTTTAATCTCCAAAATTTCTCTTCCTTACTCAAAATATTATGATATTCACTAAGCAACTCCCTTTCCTCTGAGCTTGTATTATTTTCATCACCTTTTTGAAGTTTTGAAAGTTTATATTTTAGTTCTTATTTCTTCTCAAAAATGTTTCCAAAGGTGTTATTATTCCATTATTTTAATCTAGATGTCATAGCTTTAATTTGGTTTGGAAGAGCATACAACCCACCATTACCTAAATATTTCCATGTTTGACCTATCATATCAACAAATTGAGGATGGTCTTCCCACATATGCTCATATTTAAAATATGATCTTTTTTTTAATTCACTAACCACCATTTTAACTCTTATTGGCCAGTGATCTGAACCAATCCTTGTAAAGGTATTAATTTTAGCACAAGTTCTTTAATCTAGCCAATGATCTGAGACAATGCATCTATCTAATTTTTTTGCTATTAGGTTTTGGCCTCTTTTGTTGTTAGTCCAACTATAGTTGTCTTCTTCAAACTCAACTTCCCATAGATTGTTGTTTTAAATAAAAGCTGAGAAATCTTTCATACTTTGGGTCAATTTCCTAATTCCCCCAAAATTTTCATTCATCTTGGTAATGAAATTAAAATCTCCAATGATCATGAAATGGGTTTCTTGGTCTTTACTTCTCATAAAGGCCTCAATCCCACTCTAAAATTCTAATCTACCTAATTGAGTTGTAGGACCATATACATTCATAAGGATGAAGCGAATATCATAAAAGTAGCAAGTGACTAAAGAGGCTATCCAATGCCTAGTTTTATGAATGGTTACACAAGAGGTTCTATAAGGATTCTAACAAGTTAAAATTATCCCTATCACTCCTTCAGAATCCATAGCATCACATTCACATCTTGCCAAAACTGCTTTCATAGATTTTGAAACTTCTTCTTTTGTCATTTTAGTTTCCTGGATATAGAGAATATCGGGTTTATTACTTAAATATAGGTTCCTAATACACCTATGCTTTGAGGAGGCATTAGAACTCCTTATATTACATGAGATGATAATCATGTCTCATTAGGGGCTTTTGGCTCCTCTTGCGTATTACCAATATCATTTTGTTGTTTGGTAAAGAAAATTTCAACCAACTTAATTTATGTTCCTTTCTCTATGTTAGCTCTTGCTTCCTTGGATCTTGCTTGATAATTTGAGGATTTTCCTCTTTTTAACTTGCCTATATCAGGAGTAGGTCTTATTATTCTATTCCTCAATATTCTTTCACCATTTTGTTTTTCAATATATTTATCCTCTCCTAGATCTATTATAGAAGCTTTTGACTTATCCTGCTCATTTTCTGGTATTTCCTTATTAATGATAGAGGTATTACCTTCTAAAACTACATTTTATTTACCAATTATTTTCTCTTGAATGGTGCATGGTACTTCAAGAGAGTCTTAAAAATCTAATGAAACACTTTCCTTGGTTTCATCAAGAATGTTCTTCCTTAAATTAGGATCATATTGAATAGACAATTCCTTTCTATTATGTTGAAATTGTTGTCCTATGTCTTCTAAGTTTTGATCTATTTTTTCTTCATAGGCTAAAGCCTCAAAAGTATTAGAATTTCTTCTAGTATCCTTTCTTATCGGTCTCCATTGTTCATTTTCTTTTATTTTTCTAGATCTATTTTTTGGAAGTTTAAAACCATCTTTATCCATAACCATTTGTAAATTTCTCTTACGATTTTCTACAAATTATTCTGTTGGGCTCTTCTTAGGGCATGATCTCTCAATATGCCCCACCTCATGACATCTTCTACATTTAAAAGATATGTTTTCATAATCTATAGTTTGGGTCCACATATTATCCCCATACTTAAGAATGATTGATTCTGGTAAAGCTTTACTTATATCCTTAGTTATCAAATTCGTCGAATTTTCTAATATGAAATTCGAAAATCATTGAATTTAAAACCCTGTCGAATAAATTCGACAAAAAAACCCTAAATTTGGCCAAAAACAATTTGGGTAAAAAACAAGCATTAAAAACCCTAAAATCAAATTTTAGCTTAAAAAATACAAAGGAAGCACTATAAACACAACAACTATGAACAAACCCTCCTGCAATCTCCCTCCTGCAACGTGCAATTTGGAAGCTTGAAATTTTTCGAAGCAACAATTTTCAATCTATTGGGATGCTATAGCAAAAAAATTCAATCTATTGGGATGCTATTTTCTTTATTTCTTTATCATCATTTGAGAGAATGGATAGCTCTGAAAGTGCAGTTGACAAACAAATATCCCATTTGGAGGTTTCATTATTCCTGCACCTGCTATTTAAAATGCTCCTTGTCTCAATTAATCTGCAAGTTCTTCAAAATAAAAGAAAGAAAAAACATTGCTCTTTAACCCTAAAAAAAAACATTGCTCTTTAACCCTAAAAAAAAATGCTCTTTAATGCTAAAATAAATAAAAAAAAAAAAACACTTCTCTTTAAAAAAACATTGCTCCTTTAACCCTAAAAGAAAAGAAAAAAACATTGCTCTTTAAAAAAACATTGCTCCTTAACCCTAAAATAAAAGAAAAAATATTGCTCTTTAACCCTAGCTTCTAATGAAACCTAAAATTAAAATTTTCTACTTTTTAAACTTGAATGATATAAGATATTTTAAGTGTTTTCTTTTATGCATGATCTAACAATTTTTTATTTTTTATGATTTTTTATTATAATTGATAGAAAACTTATAATTTATATTTCAAAAAAATTATTGATTTAAAAATCTTCTCATGTGTTAAAAAATTATTATATTTACATAAAGTTATAAAAATGTTTATATTTAATATATATATATATATATATATATATATATATATATATATATAATATATATATATATATATATATATATAAATATATATATATATATATATATTGTATATTTGATTTTTAAATTTTTTATAAAAATATTATGTGAAAATATATATACGATTATTATATATCAAATTTTTAAACATCTCGAATTTCTTTCGAATTTGAAAAGTATCAAATTCGAATACGAACTCAAACTTGATAACTAAGCTTATATCAATCATGACCAATATTCGAGCATAAATAGCTAAAAATCCATTTTTTGTTGTATCTGAAATCTCAAGGAATTCTCCTAGAGTGTTTCCTATTGCCTTGAAGGTATCTATTTTCCAAAATTCAATGGGTAATCCAAACATCCTAACCCAAACTAGTACTAGGGATATATTTACATTTTCAAGTGAAAAGCCTTCATACCAGCGAGTAAGGAAGAGCCATGATCTTCCTATAAAACAAGGACCCCCTTTTAGGATTCTTTCTCTTTATTCCTTAGAACAAAAAATAGCTAGAAAGAAACCTTTGAGAAGAAATTATAGAATCACTCCTAGAGACTTCCAACTCCTATCAATCCATTTTCTCAAGGCTGAAGCCCCTGGCCAATACCCATTAAATTTACCAAAAACTACCCTATCTTGAAGCAATTAAGATCTCTATGAGGTGCACTCACTAACCTCTACTAGTAGGGATGATTCTAAGGATTTAACTATAAATCGATCCATGGAAAAGAAACTAAAACTCAAAATCTAATGAAAATTATCTGAAATTTCTATAACAAATATAATATTTGATAAAAACTTTATAAATTTTTCATGCACCATTTCTAAGATAAAGAAAGGGAAAAAGGACTTAGCTGAAACATTATTTGTCTAGATAGAATGTCTTGCCTCGTTGAAGTCCTAGCCTTTCATTGCTTTTTCCATCGTTCAAACCCTAGTTGGAAAATATTTGCAATTTTGTTTTTTGTGACTTGAAAAATCATCACTGCCCTTGTTCTGAATGGTTGACTTCACAGGGTTGTATCTCCCTTAGTAGTGCTTAAATGTTTGCATATGATCACTTATTTTAAAGCTATTCAAATTCTGCATAAGTTGGTCCAAGAATTAGCTGAATCGGATAACTCTTTACGAATATATGGCTCCTAAAAGATGAGACATTTTTTAGGAAAAAACCCTAGGCACTTTGCAATTTCATTTTTCGTGATTTGAAAAATCGTCACTGCCCTTGTTCCGAATGATTGACTTCACAGGGTTGTATCCCTCAATGTTCTTATGGTTCTTATTCATTCCCCTAATATTCCAAAATATTATTTTCATTGTTATTTTTTTTTATTTGTGGGTTTAGCCCCACTTCTTGTCAACACTTGTAATATTTACTTTTATTATTCCATATCAATATCCTTCTAGGTTTCTTTTTCTCTTTGTTTTTGCTTCTTGGATCTTCCTCATTTTTTCATTCTGAGCAATACTTTTATCTTCATCAATCTCTTCAATCTTCTCACAAATCTTCTCACACTACTAATAGTAAGACTTATCATCTTTAGGTTTGCCTAAGACATCATCTTTAGGTTTGCCTTGTTATGAAGAATCTAAAGTGCAAAGAATAACCTCAAAACTACAATCTTCTTTATGTCACCCTAAAAACCCTAAAGTGTAAAGTTGCTCTTATGTATTAATTAGCTTCTTATTATGCCTTAAAAAAGCTAAATTGTTATGGGTTTCCTCCATCCTCATTTCTTTATTATGTTGCTCTTAAAACCTTAAAGTGCAAGGGATAACATCTTCACCCCTTTCACTTTTATTATGAAGATTTTATACTAGTTGAGGAAAATGAAGATGATTTGCAAGGGATAACATATTCATCCCTTTCACTTTTATTATCAGGAGAGGATCTTATACTAGTTGAGGGAAATAAAGATGATTTACCTGGAATAAACTTGACCTCTTTTGTTATCTTTGTTTTAGGATTTCTCTCTTCATTTTCTTTTGCACATTTAATTCCTTTTGAACTTTCTAAATGATATTATAGATAGGTTTACCTCTTCTTTTAGAGTGGAATATCCTTGATCTGACCTAGTTGATAAGTTTACCTCTTCTTTTAGAGTGGAATATCCTTGATTTGATCTAGCTTCTATTACTATATGATTTATTTGCTTTATCTTGAAGTTTATCTCATCACTAGATTTTTTTCTCTTTCTTCATAGTTTTCATTTTGCAAACTCTTGCCATGTGTCCAATCTCATAACAATTATGGCAACAAAATGTGATATTTTCATAATCTACTTGTTGATCCCATTCTCTCGATTCATATTTAATCTTAATGAATTGTAGCAAAGGTTTTGAAATATCCATAGCAATACATATTCGAGTATATATTGCATGTTTTCTCTCCTTAATAGTTAATCTTCCTTGATGAATTTCCCTAAGGTATTTCCAATATTCTTCAAAACATCCTTATTTACAAGTTGATATATAAGTCCAAAAAGCCTAACCCATACTAGAAGTTTCTTAATGTTTTTTCTCTCAATAGAAAAAAAATCACTCCATGGTCTCAAATAAAATGTATCTCTTTCCCTAAACCATGGGCCACCAACCATTATTTTATCACTAATTTTTGAATGGGAAAAGATGATGAGAAAAAAACATTTAGGAATAAAAGTCACAGAGTAATTTGAATTTAATCCCAGCTTTGACTTTATCCAATTTTGAATCTCCCAAAACCTTGACCATAACCTATGAAACTTACATATTAACCCTCTACTTTTAAGAACCATTATATTATGTTCAATCATCTCATCCCTCCTACTTGGATTGAACTTGCCATGTATTCACTCTTCTACTTATCTCCAACTTGGGCCTCCATACTTCCAACTAGGACATCTTAACTTCCCATTAGGGATTTCAAATATGTCTTCCTTCCATACTAGCTAATGGGGCTTGCTCTTGGATTGCACTCCCTCTTGACTCGCACTCACTCCTAGCTTGCACTCCCTCTTGGCTCGCAATAACCCTTGCACCTTTTTTTCCCAGTGTTCCTTTGCTTCAAATTTTTTTTGACAATAACATTCCACGTATTCGTGGTAAGGGTTTGAAGCATTACTGCACTCCGAAAAAACCTATCACTCTTTGTTCCTTTGCTTCAACAATTTTTTGACAATAATGTTTCATACATTCGTGGTAAGGGTTTGAAGTATTGATTTGCTCCGAATAAACCCACGACTCTTCTGCAATTACTAAATCCTAAATCTCAGCTCGCACTCCCTCTTAGCTCACACTTCCTGTCGGCTTGCACTCCCTCTTGGATCGCACTTCCTCCCGACTTGAACTTCTTCTTAGTTCACACTTCTTAAAATTACACGAGACCTTTTGAGTTTTTTCTAAGACAACTTTTGATTGTTGATAAATGAGACCAACAAGGTTTTTTTTTTTAGAGATCACGTTAGGGTCAATTTTATTAGAATTGTATATGGCGTATTAAGTTGTTGAATGTTTTTATAATTGGTTATAAATAATTGAAATGAAGCTATTTTATGACGATACATATGATAATGATGACAACGAAAAGGATTATTATATTAGATCATTATTATATAATAAGCTTAACATGATAAGTATTTTTTTTTGGTATAAGGTAGAGGTGGTTATAAGGTCCACAAACCTTTTACAAAGTCAAAATGGGCTGGTTCTAGCATCAAGCCCGTATAATCAAAATACAAAATGGATCTTTCTAAGACTCACATTAAGCCATACTTAGAGTCCACGGTCCTATACTTGTCGCTTGACTATTCGGGATAAAACAAAAACCAAACAACACCTAGCACTTACTAACACTAGGTTGTTTATCTTGTACACTTGTCACCTCCCGAGGCCCCGACAAATGGGATGCCTTTTACTGCCTAATTCCATACTGTCGGATTACTCATCATCGGCCCCTACGATCTCCTGATGCTCTAACGAGGTTTGATCTTAGCTCTTCTCTAGCGACCAACACCAATAGTTCTTGAGGGAAGTTATCCTTCCAAATTTGCATCTCCCCAACGAAAACTGCAATATTTGCCATTAGATCCGCCGCTTTGGTTCCCTTCTACGAAGGTGTGTTGGATTCGGGCATTAACCAAATGAGATTTATGAATCTTTGCTTCTAGGATAAGCTCCAATATGGTCCAGTTGGGGTCTTTATCCTCCTTAATTGCCTTGATTATATTAAGCGAATCCCCTTCAAAGATAACTTCCTTATAACCCTCAAGTCTGGCAATTCTCATTGCATGCATGCGAGCTCGGGCTTCTGCAAAATGATTTGTTTGAGTTCCCAAAGGCTCTGCAAAGGCAAGGACCACTTTTCCTTCCTCATTTCTCAAAACTCCTCCTGCTCCTGCAGCCCCCGGATTTCCTTTAGTTGCCCCGTCAAAATTAAACTTAACCCACTTTTGTGTGGGGGGTATCCACTTGACACCATCCCGTGGGTTGGTTGTAATGTCTAGGTCTGGAAGTTCCTCTCCCCAGTTCCGCAAAATCCTCCTTTCCCTTAGAGACATGGTCTCATTTTTGAAGAAGAAAGTTTTCCAGTTTTCTTTCAAAGCTATGATTATTTTATTACCACATAACACTGGGATCTTTCTTACGTCCTTTAAATACTCTCTTATTTCTCTCATTCCATATCCCCCATAAAAAATGGGGTAAGCTGAGCTTCCGAGCCAAGTCAAAAGCTTTGCCGGAAGGGGAAGCCCATTGTATGCGAAGTCGGACATGCTATTTGGACGAGACCCAATCTATATGAAATTTGGACGGGATCATTTGGAAGGCTGTACAAGAAAAATCACAAGTTAGAAATATATGACTTACAGATTCTATTGCTTTCTCACACAAGATACATCGATTGATGAATTGGAAACCTCTCCTTTGCGGATTATACATTTGTCGGGATCTTATTTTGAGCGCCAACCAAAAGAAGAAAGCTATTTTTGGGGTTAAATTATTTAACCAAATAACGAAGTCGGAGTCCGACCATTGAATCCTGAGTGGATTAACTTATAGGCGATTTTTATTGAATAGATCCCACTTGTAGTTTTGCCCCAAATCGCCTTGTCTCTTCCTCCCCCGGGGAATGATCGGGAACACCCTTAAAGCATCATTGAGTTTGGTTAGGGCCACCTTCTCTTGCTACGACAGATTATGAGCTGTGATTTTCTTCCAAGAAGAAGTTTCTGTGCTACGACAATAAAATCCCCTACTTTTCCTCCCATTTCCTTCGAAAGTTTATGTTGGAGGACACGAAGGTCTAAGTTATCTTTCGGAGGGGCCTCTTCCAACCACGGGTCTTTCCAAAAGTCCACTTGTCTTCCATTACCAATTCTCCATCCGATGCCTTTCTCGACTACCTCCCGACATTCGAGCAAACAATTCCAAAAATAGGATCCTCTAGGAAGATTATCAGCTTTCAGGAAGTCCTGATTATTTATGATATATTTTGCCTTAAGAAGTTTTACCCATCCCAATTGATCATTATTGATAAATCTCCATACATGTTTGCCAATCAGAGCTTGATTCATTTCTTTCATTCTCTTTAACCCCAGGCCCCCCTGATCCTTGCTTGCACACACCTGATTCCATGCTACCAACGAAATTCTCTTTCTCTCCTACGAACACGACCACAAGAAGTTGCGTTGAATTAGCTCCAATGTAGCTCGGACCTTTGCGGGCATTCTAAATAGAGACATGCGGTAAATTGGAATGCTCTGTAAAGTAGTTTGAACTAATAAGGCTTTTCTGCGGAGGTGAGAAGGCTGCCCTTCCACCATGCTAACTTTTTGGAGATCCTGTCAATGGTCGAGTTCCACAAAGTAGCCTTCATTCTTCCTTCGAACATAGGCATGCCTAGATAAGTTCTTTGGTAGAAGCTCCTTTCCACAACCGAAGAGGTTAGCTATTCTTTCCTCCCTCCCACCGGGCGTGTTAAAGAAATAGATGCTACTCTTCTTATAGTTTATGTCTTGTCCTGTACGTCTCATACTTGGTTAGAATTCTCTTCAACTTCCTAGCTTGAGGCACGGAGGCTTTGGACACAATGATTGTATCATCCACAAAGCTGTTGGTGAGACAACGCTCTGCTTGTTGAGGCTGGTTTAAAACCTTCCAATTGACCATACTGCCACCGCTTGCTGAAATGTTCCTACCCAATGCTTCCGCTAAAATAATAAACAAGTATGGAGACAAAGGATCTCCTTGTCGCAACCCCCTTTCACTCTTAAAGTAACCGGAGGGTGACCCATTCACCATGACGAGAAAATCTTGTAGTAGAGATACAACTAAAAATCAACTTAATCCATTGGGGACAGAAACCAAACTTACCCAAAATCTTGGTGAGGAACCGCCATGAGACCCGGTCGTAGGCTTTATTCATATCAAGCTTTAGTAACATACCTTACTAGTCACCATTGAATGAATAACCTCATGAATTGTGATGATACCATCCAATATTTGTCGCCCTTTCACAAAGCCACCTTGGTTCATATCAATGATGAAAGGAAGGATAACCTTCGACCTATTGGCGATTGTTTTTGTGAGAATCTTCATCGAGTGTTACATAAAGCGATAGGGCGAAAGCTGGAAAATTCCATTGCTCCCACTAGTTTAGGGATGAGGACTAAAAAAGTAGCATTAACTCCTTATGGGATTTCCATGTCCTTTTGAGCCTCAATTATAGCTTCCACTACATCATTGCCTAGGATATCCCAAAACTTACGGAAGAAAGGCTGCGGGGAAGCCATCCGGTCTGAGGAGGCTGTTACCATCCATGTCAAAAACGACCTTCTTGATTTCCTCCTTTGTGAAAGGACTAAGTAAGAATCCATTAAGATTATCGATTACTGAGGGGTGGAATGGCTGCCAACGAGAGAGTCCTCTTCTTCAATAGTCGGATTTACATCTTCTAGCAACGATTTAAAGTACTCAACCGCTTCCCTCCTTATGTCTTCCATATCTTTGGTGTTAGACCCATCGGCCATCTTGATCTCCTTAATTTTGTTAGTACTCCTGTGGCGAAGAGTAGAGACATGGAAGAACTTTGTATTTCTGTCACCCTCCTTTAACCAACGCAATCTGGATTTCTGCCTCCAAAAGGTTTCTTCAAATCCTAGCATCGTGTGGTATTCGGCTAACGGCTCCCTCTCCTGGTTTCTCGGATCCTCTGTAAGGTTGCTACGACTTCGACTTCTCCTGTAGTTCATTGATCTTGTCTTTTAGTTATGCCTTTTTAACAAAAATATTGCCAAAGGAAGTTTTGTTCCACTCTCTAATGTTAGCCTTCACATTCCTTAGTTTACATGCCACTTGGGCCAGTTTCGAACCATTATACTTTTTGTCCCACCATTGGGCAACCAGATCCTTGAGATCCGATGTTGGAACCACATAAGTTCGAATCGAAAGGGTTCGATGTATCTTTTCTTAGAGTCCTCCCCTGTTTCCCACAGAATTAGGTTGTGATCAGACCCGATTCTTGGGAGTGCCGTTAATGAAGAGTCCCCAAACCTCTCCGGGCATTATTGAGAAAGAAGAAACCTATCTAATCTTATCCGAATTTGGTTTTCCTTCAATATTTTGTTAGACCATGTATAGGAGAATCTACGCGAGGTCCACATCCATCGGCTCATGTTGCTCAACAAAATCTCTAAACTCGTAGATATCGGCAGTTATTCTTTGAGAGCCCCCCAATTTATCTACGGGATTAAGGTAGCAATTGAAATCCCCCGCCACAATCCAAGGGTAGTTGGGGACCGTCTCCCTCAATTCAGCTAGGTGACTCCAAAGAACCCTTCTCGGTCCACTGTCTAAGCTGGAGCATATACATTCGTTAAGATCCACTCTTCTGCGTGGTTTTATCCACACATAAGAGACAAATAAACCAACTAGACATCGGAATCACTCTACTATCAATCACATTTTTGTTCCACATAACCGGTAACCCTCCTGCTGTTCCGGTGGCCTCTTGGCCTACTACTTCGACTTCTCGCCAAGTCCTATTCTTAAAAGGAATAACTCTACTCTCCTCCATTTTAGTTTCTTGCGGTAAAATCATATCCGGTTTGTGTTCTTGTCTAAGAGCATACAAAGCTCTTATTTTTGCGGGATTACTCCCACGAATATTCCATGAAAGAATCTTCATTTATGGGCTTTGGATCCTCGAGCCTTCGCCCCAAAGAGCAATCTTGCTTGAGTGCCATCGGCCACTCCTCGCTCTGCTTCTTTACGCCTTAAGGCGGCATTGCTAGGTTTCCCTCTTCCCTCTGCGAACCATATCCCCATACATCCGCTCTAGGTTGAAGTTCCTTGGGATTCACTTGGCTTCTAGTAACCATCTTGGGTAGGTCGGTCTTGGTCTTTGGGGTAACAATCGGCTTTCCGGGTTAAGCTGGTCTTTTTGACGGTGGAGATGATTCCGTGCTCTTAGCTTCTTGATTAGTAGATTCTTTTTCCCTGCTTTGGGGTTACACTGATCTTGGTGGTTCACCTCTTCCTCCTGAGTATCCTTGCTTGTATTATTAGTTTCCTGCTCCTTCCTCTGATTTTTCTCCTCTAAATCCTTCTCTTGAGTCTCCTCTACCTCAGATTCCACTTCTTGGTTGTCCATCTGATCTCCCTTCAAATGATTTAATGCATCAAAGCTGTTCTCCATTGGGATGTTGATCTCCTTGGAATTTCTTCCCATAAATTCCTCTGCGGTACATGGGACCACTTCCACAGAGCCTCCATAGGCCTCCCGTATCACCCAATCAAACTTACTTGCCCCGGGGCGTTGATCTATGGGGTTCTTTCCTTTGTGATTTGGCTCACGAGGCTTCGTTGTATCATCTTAGGAGCGAGGTTGAGCTTGAGGGTTCCCATCAAAGGGACCGGCTCCCATGTGAGAGGGTTTCGGGGCATAGGAATTTTTGGGAGGAGGGTTAAAACGTTGCCTCTTGCTTACAATAGGGCGAACGGGGTCTACGATATTCGGATTTCGAGCTCCACGTCCTTGAGGCCCGAGGTTGGGTAGGAATGGAGATCTGCGGGGGAGGATATTATTACGGGTTTGAGGATCGGTATTTTGGAGTGGGGGTTGGTTCTTGGAAATGCGGTGGATACCCTGGTGCCCTACCTTCCCACAAACACTACACTTAAAAGACATATTTTCATATTCAAAGACACGAGTATGAAGGCCAAACATAGACGACAAAATAATGGATTTAGGGAGCTCTTTACTCGGGTCCGCCAACACACACATGCGAGCGAGACGGGAGTCTTGTTTTGCTCAAGGTTGCGGGATCAATAGCTATTAGTTCTCCAATCTCTGTAGCTATCCCAGCCAAGATTTGTTCTTTCCAAAAAAGCAGAGGTAATCCTGGCATCTTAACCCAAATAGGAGCCAAATCCAGCACCTGAGTATGGGGGTTGAAATCGGGGGACCAACGCTTGAGATACAAGCCCCTTTTCCCAAAAAACCAAGGACCTCCTTGGAGAGTCCTTTCCATGTCCTGTTCACATTGAAATGTCACCAAAAGAAAACTCTTGGGTAAAGCCTTAATCATCATACCGGCCCTTGGCTGCCATTTTTGGATGGCCCATCTCCTTATGACTTCCATGTCCGGCCTCACCCCCATAAATTTAGCCACCAGAGATGTTATGCCCTCCATAGCCACATGCTGAGCTAAGGAATCCGGGACGTGCAACCTACCATTGACAGATTTTAGATTAAAACAAGAGTCGGATAATTTTTGCTTACCGCGAAGAGCATTAAGATATGAAGGTCTCCAGTTGCCAGGTTTCTCTTTGTCTCCTTCTTGGGTCTTCCTTTGATCCTGACGCATAGAGTCCTGGTCCCCCTCAGAGAAATCTTCAACCGCATCCGCCCAACGCCCTTGGACCGGTTCCAATAGAACTTCCTTGTCCACATCCTCCGCTTGGGGGCCTGCTATCTCGCCAGAGCCCCCACCTGCCGCGTCTGTTGATCTGCCCTCTGAAGTCCCACACCTAGGGTTTGATGCCCCTAGACCTCTCGCTCCTCCTCCTTGCTGCTCCATCCGTCACAACTTGTTGCCTCCAAAATCTGCCATTTTTTTTTTTTTTTTTTTTTAGGGCCAAAATTTTTGTGACCGCTACCGTGCACGGACTGCTATAGTGGCGGCTGCTACAGTATGCAGGCTTCTACAACATGATAAGTATTGATGTTTTCTTCTTGATAATATTATGGCAAGTTTAATAGGATAAAAATTTAATTTTTTAAAATAAAAATTTTAAGTATTTAATTTGATATTATGCTATTACTGATTAATTTAAGATGTGTTTTTATTTTAACTATAAAATAAAGTACTATATATTATTTTTTTAAGAGGTTAAGAGTGAAAGTATATTGAAACCAAACATTCATTGAGACCACTCTGTCCATAAATTGAACTAAACATCCATTAAGGTCCACCTTTCCTCTAAATTAAAATTTGTATGCAGTTCTCATTTTTCACACGGTATGACGTTTATAACGGGAAAGTGCTTACGTTTTAAAATCCATACCTCAAAGCAAATCACACATGAACATTAGAAACTTTTGCATAATAGCGTAGAAACAACAATTTAACCTGTATAAATTCAAATTTATTTTATTTTTAAATCTAATATCTCAAAGCAAATCAAACATAATTTTTTAATATTGTAATAATAGTTATTTATGTGTTGTAGGTGTTGTATGTGAATTGAAGAGGGTAGGACAATCTTTCGAGGAAGGTTCCTCCTTAGAATTGATAAATCGATCAACCTCTCGAGTGATTTTGACAGTGTAGAACTCCCTAGTTTCTCAAACCAAGACGGTTTGGCAAGCCCTGGTCGTAGTTTCTCAAAACAATACGGTCCCACAAGCCCTGGACGTGGTTGCTCAAACCAAGACAACCCACAAAGATTTTTCGCTAAATTAAAAATATATATTATAATAACTAATAAATTTTTATTTTTATTTTTATTTTTATTTTTATTTTTGGTTAAAAACCTATTTAATTAATAATTAAAAGTCTTTTAAAAAAGGAATAAAAAAATTACGCTAATTTTAATAACCAAAATAAAACTGGAAAAAACTAACCCTACTACTAACATCAACACAAAAAACTAATTACAATTTTTAGCCCTCTTTATCCATTAGAGTGCGCGGCTAAATCCAAACTCATTCAAAATAAAGATTAAAACCCTTGTATTAATGTTTTTTAACCTTTTCTTTTACAAATGCTATTTTGCAAGGTGCAAAAGTAAATAAAAGGCTGGCATCACAATACCGTCACGATCGTTTGGGATAGGTATAATATTCGTATTCGAACCTTTTTTATTTTTTTCCCCTATTTGATGTAAGTTGGAAATCTATGATTGTAGGTGTGTAAGGTCATGATTCATCGCGTTGTGGTTAATGCATCGTATATTTCAGTTTTAATAATATTTTTTTAATTGTTTTTTTATGAGAATAATAAATCATAATTTATTTTTAATAAATTAAATTTTTTTAATGTTTTAGAATTTATAAATATATTTAATTTTCATTTTAGTTGAAATGTTATGATTAAATATTTATATTTTATTTTACAAAAAATTGAATTTTTTGTGTTTATTATTATTATTTTTTTAATCTTTCAATCTTGTTCATTCATCCATTGAAGTGAAAGTTTGATTAATAATGGTCTTTGATGATTCCAAATTGTTATTGTGCCACTTGAATATCTACAACTACTCTCATGCTTCTATTATTGCTCTGTGCTTTGATATTTTGAATGGTTGGTCTTCTATTGCTCTAATATTTTTGAATGGTTGGTCTTCTATTGCTCTAATATTTTGAATGGTTGGTCTTCTATTGCTCTAATATTTTGAATGGTTGGTCTTCTTGTTTCTTTGTTGCACCCCTTTGAAACATTATGTTTTTTATGCTAAACATTGTCATACTTGATGTCTTTCCATACTAAAATATTGATGTCTTAAGCCATGCCTCCAAGATTGTTGGTGATGCAGGTGTCAACCTGTTGCAACTATTCTTTTAGTGCATTTTTATGCACTTTTGACAAATCTTGGATTTTGGTGTTGCTACTTCTGACTCTATTGTTGTTGCTTCTTTAAATTCAACTTTTGAGTTTTTTTAATGGTTCTTCAACTCTTCCTCTACCATAACTGCATCTTGTTTCTCTTTGGATCCTTACTTAAGATTTTTCTTTGTCCATGACCTTGCACATTATCATATCTATTTCTTCCTTCTATTATAACCTCTTTATTCATTTTATTCATTTCTTTTAGTTCCTTAGTAAGCCTTTAAGTTTCTTCTTCATATCCTTTTATGATGACCTTCAAATAAGTCATCTTTTTATATAGGTTTTATTGACTAAAAAATGCATGCTCTATTTTATACCAAGTGAAACTACGATTCCTTTTCATAGCAATACTTGCCTACCAATCATGAGTTTTTTCTTTTAAAATATAGAACATAAAGATCTTAACTTCATCCATCATTCTCAAGCATCAATGTTATTCTTTCTAGAAAAATTTGGTAACTCTATAATCTCAACCCAAAAACTTTTTAAAAGTAGCTAGTGTTTTGGAAAAAAAACTAGGGTTTTTCAAAAGAAAATTAAATCTCCTCTAATTCTTGATATCAATTGCTAAATAATTTAATATAAAATAATTGACATAAAAAAGAAATAAAGTTGTTCATTACGACTATGCATTAATTCATTACCAAGCTTCTCCTCCAAAGGGTTAACACTAGGTAAATGTTATTGTTGCAAAAAAATTGCCAATTCATTATGGTCCAAGCTTTTTTTTTGGGGGAGAAAAAAAAAAAAAAAAATATTTGGGAATAAAAAAAAATATATATTTTTTTTTTTTTTTTTTTTTTTTATATATATATATATTGCCAATTATTACAAAGTGTGTCTACTAATTGTTTTTTTAAATAAACAAACAACTATACTCATCTTTGATTTTTTATAATTTTTTGTCATTTTTTAAATTTATAATAAGAAATTCAAACAATTTACTTGTAGTAAATCATAATCAAATTTGAATTTAAATCTTTTCTTTTTAAAATAAATAAATAAATTTATGTTTTTTTTTTTTAAACTGGTTAAACTTATGTGTCTAAAAGTTAAAGAGTTTAATTAATTGACTTCATACTGATGAGCATCTTAAAGTTCGCTTCTAAAGTTAAAACTTAATACTCTCGACCCATAGACATGGCCACTTGAATTTTATTATATTATAAATGTGTTTTTTTCTCTAATAAAATAAATTTTTTAATTATTTATTTTAATTTTGTAATTATGAAATTAAAAAAAAATTAACTTTTTGCATTGATCATTTTTAATTCAATCCACAGTGCTTGTAATTGGTAGGTTTGATACTAAAATGATAGTCAAATCCATATTGTTTGGGATTGTTTTTTTTTTTGAAGAAAATGAAAAACTTATATTAATACAAAGAACATATACAAAAGGGAGCAAGAACATCCCCACCAGAACCAAGAAGCAAGAGAACAGGAGCAAAGTGCAAGAAAATAACACTTTCTACCACAGAACTCAAAGAGACAAGAAGGCGCGAAAACGCGACATGTCGCGAAATCGCGACAATCAGACCAGCCGAGGCCTTGCCCGAGCAACCAGTCGCGAAATCGCGACAGCCAAAGCCAACAGCAACTGAACACCAAAAGCGTCGCGAAATCGCGACGAGTTCTTCACGTGGCGCTCAATCCTCAAAATTGTCGCGAAATCGCGACCAGTTTTCCCCATGCCATCAATTCGCCAAAAGTGTCGCGAAATCGCGACGAGTTTTCCTTTCAGCAATGAATCCTCCAAAAGTGTCGCGATTTCGCGACGTCTTCTCCCAGAGTCGCCAGTCCGCCAAAGGTGTCGCGAAATCGCGACGGTTTTTCCGTTTGGCTCCCAGTCTTCAGAAATGTCGCGAAATCGCGACGGATTTTCCCCTTTTCTCCGATTCATCAAAATTGTCGCGATATCGCGACGATTTTCCTCCTTGGTGACCCTGCTCCAAAAGCGTCGCGAAATCGCGACGTTTTTTCCGATCAGCTCCCTGTCTTCAAAAATGTCGCGAAATCGCGACGGATTTGTCCCTTTTCTCCGATTCTCCAAAACTTGTCGCGAAATCGCGACGGTTTTTCCATGAAGTGCCATTTCTCCAGAATTGTCGTGAAATCGCGACCACTTTGCGCCTTAACCCCGAAACGCCAAAAGTGTCACGAAATCGCGACGACTTTGCCTCATGACGAAAAAGCTCCAAAAGTGTCGCGATTTCGTGACGTCTTCTCCCAGAGTCGCCAGTCCGCCAAAGGTGTCGCGAAATCGCGACGGTTTTTCCTTTTGGCTCCCAGTCTTCAGAAATGTCGTGAAATCGCGACGAATTTTCCCCTTTTCTTCGATTCATCAAAATTGTCGCGATATCGCGACGATTTTCCTCCTTGGTGACCCTGCTCCAAAAGCGTCGCGAAATCGCGCCATTTTTTCTTGTCAGCTCCCTGTCTTCAAAAATGTCGCGAAATCGCGACGGATTTGTCCCTTTTCTCCGATTCACCAAAACTTGCATGATATCGCGACAAGATATTGCCAAGGGCCACGACAGCGCGACATGTCGCGAAATCGCGACAGGTTCCTTCCAAAGGCCACGACAACGAAACTTGTCGCGATATCGCGACAGAAACCCACCAAGGGTCGCGACGGCGCAACAGGTCGCGATATCGCGACAAAAACTGCCCTTAGGAAAAATTGTGTTCATTGACTCAAGAATTGGGAAAGCCCCTGCCTAATCTCTGCATCCTCCACAGGCATGTCACTATGCAGCTGTACCCCAACCTCTTTCTCCGCACCCCTCTTTGCAAGGAAATCGGTCGCAGTATTTAGATCTCTGCTTACATAGACGGGGATCACATCTTCTAATTCCTTCCAAAGGGCCTTGATTTGAGAGACTAGAATCCGTAGCCTCCAAGCTTTCGCAACAAAGTTCCTCATGCAGTCAAGAGCGCCAACCAGAATTTGTGAATCGAACTCAAGGATTATCTTCCTGTGTCCCTGATTGACCGCCCAGATGGAAGCAGTTTTTATAGCAAAGGCTTCTGCTTCATTGTTTGTGGCTCTTCCCAGACCTTGCAGTTCCCAGTAAAGCACAGACCCAGCATGATCCCGGCACACTACCCCAATTCCAGCACTACCCGGATTGCCTTTTGCAGCTCCATCTGTATTGATTTTAACCCAGCCTTTAGGGGGAGGTTTCCAGCTAGCTCTGTCCTTCCTTACTTGCCCACCAGCTCCCTCTTCCAGTGATCCAGGAGCAATCAGATTTTTCTCTTCAGCATATATGGCAACCGTTTTCGTGACTTTGCTCCAAATGACTTGCCAAATTCCATCGAGCGAGGAAAAGGTTTCTCTAAAAATACGAGCATTACGTTCCAGCCACACCTGCCACCAAATGAAGAGTAAGCCAAGCTCCCAACCAATTCGGAGAGCTTTAGACTTAAATTTGCCTTTCTTCCATCTTTCCCAAATATTGTTTCGGGTCAGATCACCATTAAACTGAAGCTTGTAATGGGAGAACCAGCGCTTCCAAATCTGACACGTGAAAGGGCACTCAAACATCAGATGATCGGCAGTCTCCTCATTCTTATGACATAACACACACTTAGATGGGCCGATGATTCCCCTGTGTCTGAGATTGTCAAAGGTGAGGATGCCTTTGTGCATAAACTGCCAGGCGAAGAAATTCACTTTCGGCCAACCCTTGGAATGCCAAATCTTCCTCCATTCTTGAATCGAAAAAGAATGCGGGGAAGGCTCTGGGAGAATCTGATCGTATCCATCCTTCACAGTATAAACCCCAAGGTTCCCATGTCCCCAAGCTAGCTCATCCTCCTCGTCTCTCCCCAAAATAAACCTTGTTGTCAGTATTTTAGTCAGAATGGGAGCCAGCTCCGGAGGGATAGTGATTGGCCACTCTTCCAACCGCTTGAACTTCTTGAACTTATACTCACCCAGTTGGCTAGTATTGAAGTAATTTTCAATATTGACCCAGCCTTTGGTTTCTATGGCTAATTTAATTGGTTGCAGTTCAGGATACTCAACAATGATGGGTGGGAACTGGTCCCAAGAATCAGTCCAAAAATGTGCCTTGTCCCCTTTGCCCACTTTCCAAAATAGTTGATCCTTAATGACTTGAGATCCCAGCTTAAGAGCCTGCCACACTAAGGAACCATTACCATCCAAAGGAAGACGACTCACGTCATTGGGGTGAACAAGGCCCAGATACTTACTGGTTAAAATTCTACTGAATAAGGATGTTGGTTGTGAAATCCACCTCCAGTACAATTTACTAGCCAAAGCTTTGTTGTTAAGTTTGGAACTTCTCAGTCCCGGCCCACCTTTTTCTTTGGGGTGAGTAACCTTATCCCAGCTAACCAAGGCCCATTTCTTCTCATCGTTTGCTCCTTCCCATAAGAATCTTCTAGCCATTTTGTCCAGCTCTTTCCAAATAGAATGTGGGGCAGCCGGAATAGAGAATTTATAGATTGGCATGGCCTGAATAATCGACTGTAAGAAAGTTAATCGGCCCCCGTAGCTTAGCCATTTATGAGACCAATGGTTCATTCTATCTTTGATGTCGTCCAAAAGATCCTTCCAGATATCTTTTTTTAATTTCTTGAAATGTAACGGAACCCCCAAGTAGACTACAGGAAGAGAGGTCCTAGTGAAGCCCAAGATCTCTAAAACTCTGTCTTGAAGCCTTTGGTCAAGGTTGAAGAAGACCACTTTGGATTTTTTGTCATTGATAACTTGATTGGAGGCCCTAAGGTAGACATTAAGAGAATCTCTGATTCCTCTAGCTTCCCTGAGACTGGCCACTCCCACCAAGCCTGTATCATCCACAAACTGTAAATGAGTCAAAATTTCCTCACCTACCTTGATACCTGTTAACAAGCCTTGAAGTCTTCTTCTCAAGAAAAGTCTACCTAATCCTTCAGCCAAGATAAGGAAGAGATAGGGAGAGCAAGGGTCCCCTTGACGAAGCCCCTGAGAGGCTCCAAAAGGAGGCGAGGGAAGTCCCTTAATTAGAACAGAATAAGAAGGCGTAGAAACACATCTCATAACCCTGTCTATCCAATCCTAGGAGAAGCCGAAGGTAGCCAACATCCTTGACAGGAAGCCCCACTCAACCCTATCATAAGCCTTGGACATATCCAGTTTAATGAACATTCCTTTGTTACCAGATTTTTGCATTGTATGGATTGCCTCCTGGGCGAGGACCACCCCATCCAAGATCTGTCTGCCTTCAACAAATCCCCCTTGCTATGAGGAGATGATATTATGTAGGAGAGGTTTAAGCCTTTCAGCCATTATCTTTGTGATTATCTTATAAATCACGTTGCATAAGGCAATAGGTCTGAAATCAGAGATACGAACCCCTTCCTCTCCCTTAGGGATTAAAGTGATGAATGTATGATTTATAGCCTTAAGCATTCTTTTATTAGTTCTGGACTCCTCTGTGACAGCCAAAACGTCCTCCTCCAGTGTATCCCAAAAGGCCTGAAAAAACTCAATAGGAAACCCATCTGGACCTGGAGATTTGCCTGTGCTCATTCCAAAGACCACATGCTTCAGTTCCTCTTTATCAATGGGTCTGAGCAGGGCCTGATTTTCCTCTTGGGAGATAATAGAGGGAATAACATCAATAATTTCATTTTGAGCCTCCACATCTTGCTCCCTACTTTTCGTAAAAAGTTTAGAGAAATAGTCCATTGAGTGGGAATGCAAACCAGGAAGAGTATCAAAGGAGTGTCCATGCTCATCTTGAAGGACTTCCATGTTATTCATCTGTCTTCTAGCACAGGCTGATCGATGGAAAAATTTTGTATTTCTATCTCCTTCAAGTAACCAAGAGTTTCTTGCTCTCTGTTTCCAATAAGTTTCCTCTTGGTTATCAATGTCCTCAACCGCTTTGCGTAAGGCATCATCCTCGGTTTTAAGCTGATCAGTAATTGTTCCTTCTCTGAAGTGTTTTTGCACCTCCTCCCAGCGAGCCACCAAGGGAGCTCTTTGCTGCTGGAAATCAGACTTGTTTGCTTGCCTCCATTGTTTCAACTTAACTTTGACAAAATGAAGCTGTTTGTGGAATTTAAACATTGTTGTCCCAAAAGGTGGGCGGCCTTCTTCCCACCACTGTGGAATTTTCTCTCGAAGATCCTCCTTTTGTAACCAATAATTCTCAAATTTAAACGGTTTGTGGTGCTGCCCTGTCATAGTCCCTCCCTCCATCAGAATGGGAGAGTGATCAGAGACAGGGCCTTCCAAAATCTGGAATTTAACATTCCACTTAACAAATGCCTCCTCTGAGACCAGGAAACGGTCTAACTTTACCTTCCTACTGTGTGGCTCCCTCCTCTTGTTAGTCCAAGTAAAGTAAGTTCCGGGGCCTTTGATATCCACTAAGTGAAAGGCCCGGACCTGGGCTATCGACAACCGATCCCCTGGATCCAAAGCCGGGGTGCCACCTTCCCGATCACGAGCGAGATAGCTTAGCATTAAAATCCCCAGCAATAATCCAATCTAAATTTTGTCTTGAGGACCTCATGTTGTGAACAAATTTCCATTGAAGCCTCTGGCCATCAATGCATTGAGCCCCATAAAAATTTGTAATTAAAACATGCTCAACTGTGACAATATTCCTGAAGTGAGATGTGAGAACACCCCTCCAGGCTATATGTTCTAATGCAGTCCATTCCAGGGGGTTCCAAAAAGTGACAATCCCCCCTGAGGCACCTTGGGCAGCCACATCCATATAACCAGCGCCCCTCCAAATTCTATTAACAGTTTTACACATAAGATCTAAAGACATTTTTGTCTCCTGGATGAGCAAAAAGTCTGTTTTATACTTTCCTAAGAGTCTTTGAACAACAGATTGATGGGTTCTACTGTTTAAACCCCTAACATTCCAAGATTGTATAATCATTGAAAACCTTGGGAGCAGTAAGAATCAATTGTCCTCACCGATCCTCCATTGATCAACTTGTCTCCTTGCGCTGTTAGTAGATCCTTATTGGACTTTCTTCCCACTCCTTGAGAGTTACTATTTTTAGATCTCTTCTCCACCTGAGTGATCCCTAAAGCTGGCCTTTCTCTGTTCTTGTCTGCATTTCCCATGGTGACATCCTTAATAGCTGGCTGTGCTGGGGAGTGTATTACCAATGCCCCTGGGTTCTCTGACTGTAGACTCTCAGAGGGTACAGTCACCTGTTCTAATACAGGAGTAAATGAAGGAGAAACTTGAGAGTGAGTGTTATTATTCTCACCATTCCCATCCACTCCCTCCATGACTTGGTCTTCCTGATCCACTAATGACTTAAAAATTTCATACCGATTGTTTGGCTTGAGTTGTACCTGCTCCTTGCCATTTTTCTTTTTGTTTCTCCTTCGTTTCGGCTGTTCAAAGCCATCCTTCTAAACATCAGGACCTGGAGAAGTGTTAGAAGGTTCATTGACAGGAGTAGGCTTACCCTCTCTGGGGCGGTTTGGCATTCCAAGCGGAGCCTCCGCTTTTGTGCTCAAAATGTTTGGACATAACCTTGCCAAATGTCCATGCTTATGGCACACTCTGCATCTGAAAGGTAGGGCCTCATAATCTAACTGTTGGATCCAGGGTACTCCTGCCAACTCAAGTTCCACCTCAGCTGATAGAGGCTGGCTAATGTCCATTTCTACAAGATTGTGGCAAAGACAGTTGTATTTCCCTCTATGGTATCTTTGGAGACTCCTAGATATCTGCCTAGGGAATTGCCTATTATTTCCAGAACCTGCTCACCCCAAAACTCCATCGGGAGAGCGTACAGCCGGATCCAGACCGGGACAGCCGTGGGTTCAATGCGAGGATCGAAGCCCACTCTCCAGGGTTGAACAAATAACCCTGTTGGTCCATGGTTCCTCTTCTCTGATTCAAATGCTCTGTTTCTATCTGCTAAAGAAGAGAAACTAATGATGAAATACCCATTGCTTATAGGCCATAAGGAGTACTCACCGTGTGGCTCCCAGTTCTGTCGAACCCAGGTATGCAAAAAATTCAGAGTAGGTCGGATACCCATGAATTTGCAGATCAAGTCATGGTTAGCTCGGTAGATGATTGTATCTTCGACCAGCTTTGGTTCGATAACAATCTTAGGTCTGGAAGCGGATTGCGGGAGGCATCCATTAACGCGGTGAGCATTTGGGCCCTTGCCAGCATTCTTGAGTAACGTTTGAAAAGCATTCCGCTGAGCTTCATCAGAGGAAGGCGAGGGATTTTCTTTCAACATCTCAGCATATGAACTCTTTCTCCCAGCAAGAGAAACTGGAGGAGACCCCATCGGGCCCTCCCGAAGCAGCGAACGAACCTTCAGAGTAGCACAAAATCAATCCACCAAAGTCTCTGGTGAGTTCTTCGGACCAGAAACCCTCGAGCATCGCCCGACGCCTGTTTAGAAATTTTCCCGCCAAATCGCCAGAGCTCAATTTGATAACAAATTCTCTCCCCTATTGTTTGGGATTGTTAGGTTTGAATTTTATTATATTATAAATGTGTTTTTTTCTCTAATAAAATATATTTTTTAATTATTTATTTTAATTTTTTAATTATGAAATTAAAAAAATTTAACTTTTTGCATTGATCATTTTTAATTCAATCCATAGTGCTTGTAATTGGTAGGTTTGGTACTAAAATGATAGTCAAATCCATAGTGTTTGGGATTGTTAGGTTTGGTACTAAAATGATAGTCAAATCCATAGTGTTTGGGATTGTTAGGTTTGGTCACTAAGATAATTTATTTTTTACACATAAGTTACAGGTAGGATGTGAATTACGAGCAATCTACCAAAGATAAGCCTTCAATAGATATCATAAAATTAATTAACAATATAAAGTATATTTGACCTCCAATTTGTCTATTGAAGATTATTAAATATCTAAAGTGTGCATATACAATTTTTTCATATATATATAATCAAAAATTGTATAATATTGAGGATTATTGAGGATGATCTGCTTGGATGCCTTTTTAAAAGGCGCGTCTATCATCTACTCGGACGCCTTTTTAAATGAAGCACCTGTAAGCACAATTGAAAGTTTGAGTATTAACTATCTTTCATATTATATTATTTATTTTTGTTAATTAGGTGTTTAGTGTTAATGTGGTTAATTATGCCGTTTTTATTATAATAATTAAAATATAGGTTTTGATTTTTTTAAGGAGATTTATTTTAGGTTTAAATAGTAGTGTGGGCAAGTGTGTGGATATGTTGTGATTGTGTGTTAATTTTTTTATTGATAATCGGTTTTAATTGGGAGGGATCATGATTGAGAAGAGACTCCTGATCGTAGTGATTTCTCACACTAACCAAATTAAAAAAAAACTTAAATAAATAATATTTAAACTTTATTATAATAAACATTATGTGATAATAAAATAATATTAATGAACCTGTTTCAATCTCATATAACCAATTAAAAAAACTAAAAAAAATTACTACTTTCTATCTCTACATAGCTCGTCCTTCAAGAGGCCCCTTCATTGATCACAGTCTACATAGCTCGTCCTTTAAGAGGCCCCTTCATTGATCACAGTCTGCAGTGATTCTGAGAAATTGATCACCCATCTTCAATGGTAGTCTGCAGTGATTCTAATTAAACTTTATCAGATGCTCTAGAATGTTTTTCGTATGTCATTTTGTCGAATATAAATGTAAAGCATAAAATATTAAAAGTAATTTTTTATTAAAAAAGGCTTTTTTTTTTTTTCTCCACAAGTCCAACTATAAGGTGTACTAAAAAAAAATATTAAATATTTAAGAAAGAGGTAGTATGAGATTATTAGGTCATCCATATTGTGACACTGTTTATTTCTTAGGCATTCACTTCGATAACGATCCTCCTCACAACCTATTAATCAAGCAAAGCATTCCTATTACATGCTAGATTAATGGATATCTATAAGATATGTTAATTAGATCAATTGCTTTACATATAAATTGTAAGTCATCATGGTAAGGTATATATATATTTTTACAAAGTTAAATTTTCAAAATATAGGTCTTTTTGTTAATGGATTTGTCCACCATAAGTGAAAGTAAAGTGAATTAAAAAAAAAATTATTACATCCTTTAGGGTTACAAATTGAAAGATTGGATCTTTTGATTTAGGATATCTTTACATGCATTGAATATAATAATAACCCATCTAAAAATGGATGACCTAATCTAAATATGCATGACCTACTACTATTAAAATAATGGAATAAAATATCCCTAACATCCTCCCCTTATTACATTATTTGGTAAATAAATTGAATTGTAAAACATTTCAAACTTGACACATGCAAGTGCCTTTATAAAAATATCTACAACTTGTTCATTTGTGGGAATGTACTAGAGCTAGATCTCTTGGCTCTGAACATGGTCTCAAATGAAATGGGCGTACTTCATTCTTTTATGAAATACTAGATTCTTAACCATTTTCAAAACACCTTGGTTGTCGCATTTCAATAGTGTTGGATGTTTCTTTTGTATGCCCATTTCTAATAGAATACGACGTAACCAGATTATCTCACACGGCTCCTCGTGCAACATGATATTCTACCTCTATGGAAGATAATGCTACTATATGTTGTTTCTTGTTATGCCATGAGACTAGTCCAGATACCAAACGAAATATTTATCCAGACGTTGATTTTCTATCATCCAATGATTCAACATAATCTGAGTGTGTGTATCCTTGTAAGAAGAAATGATCATTCTTCTTATATTCCAGGTCATATTCTATTGTACCACGAACATTATGTACTACCCTCTTTGTTGCTTTCAAATGACTCTCCTTAAGATCCTGCATGAATCTTGATAGATACAACAAAACTAATGTTAGGCCTAGTGTTAGTTAGGTAAATAACACTCTCAATCAATTGGTGATAGAGAGTGTCAGAGACCTAAGAAGAATTATCATATCGAGACAATTGTAATCCTTTTTCTATAGGTTTTGCCTTAGGCTTACAGTCTATCATCCGATATCTTTCCAATAAAGTCTTGGTATATTTTGTCTGAGTGATCACAATATGTTTTTCCTTTGTCAAACTTCTAAACCAAGACAATAATGTAAAGGTCCTAGATCTGTCATATCAAAGGACTTTTTCAAGTCATTCTTGACAACATATATTAAATCATCTAAATTGTGTGTAATAATCAAATCATCTACATACAACACAAGTATCACTATTTCAAATCCAACTTTCTTGGAATAGAGATTTGTGTCTGAGGGACTTCTTTTGAAACTATGTTGTAGTAGGTGCTCATCCATTTTGATGTACCATGATCTAGGAGCCTACTTCAATCCATATAAAGACTTAGCAAGTCTGCATACCTTTTGCTCTTGCCCTTTTTCAACAAAGCCTTTGGGTTGAGTCATGTACACTTCTTGAAGATCATCATTCAAGAAGGTACTTTTGACATCCATTTGATGCAACTTCCAACTAAATTATGCTGCTATGGCACAAAGAATGTGGATGGTTATCATATTTACTGTGGGTGGAAAAGTTTCTTCAAAATCTATTTCTTCCTTTTGTGCATAGCCCTTTGCAACGAGTCTTACCTTATATTTGTCAAGTGATCAATCTGCCTTTGTACTTGGTTTTAAAGATCCACTTACATCCTATTGGCTTCTTTCCTTCAGGTAGATTAACAAGCTCCCATATTTTATTTTTTATTAGAGAATCATATTCTGCTTCCATTGCTCCCTTCCATTGGGGCGAGCTAAGGGCATCCTTCACTACTATTGGTTCTAAATTCTCCATCACTAAAGACATCAATCCCAAGTTCACTTCCTAACAAGCCATACTATGAGTTTGAGAATGAGTGGAAGTGAGATTAGGAGATACATCAAGCATGGCATCTCTGATGGTATTTTAGACCCATTTTAAAGGCTTTCATTGTTGTGCAGGAGCAATTGCTACAAGTTCATCACTTATAGCTAGAATGTCTTCTTCATTAAGCTCTATTCTTATAGTAGGAGATGTAGCATCTTGAGAATCTTCATGATTTGTCTTTGGCTCAAATTCTTCATCGAACACTACATCTCTACTTATATGCAATTTCTTAGTTTTTGGGTCTATTAACCAATACCCTTTGGATTCATCATCATATCCAAGAAATATGCATGACAAGGATTTAACATCTAGTTTGGTCCTCTTTTTCTTTGGAGCATGCATGCATACCTTACTTTCAAATACTTTGAGATGTTTGATGGAGGGATTCCTCCCTGACTAGGCTTCTTCTGGTGTAACTACTTGCAATACCTTTGTAGGATCTCTATTCAGAAGATACATTGTAGTGGTGACAACTTCAACCCAATATGATTGCTCCAAATTGGCTCATGTGAGCATGTAGTAAATCATTTCTATGATGGAATGGTTTCTTCTCTTAGCAACCCTATTTTATTGTGGAGGATAGGTTGTAGTGAGTTGTCACTTTATACCATTCTATGCAAGGAACCTTATGAATTCCTTAGATGTATATTCCCCTCTTAATCATAGTGAAGGACCTTTATAGAATGTCCAGTTTCCTTTTCCACATGTTGATTGAAATTCTAAAAGTATTGGAATGCATCTGAATTCAGTTGCAAGGACACCCACATATTCCTAGAGTAGTCATCAACAAATAGCTTAAAGTATCTTTTACCACTAATATTGGCTACCATGGGTTCACACAGATTGGTATGTATCACATCCAAGATACCATAAGCTTTATGAGATCTCAACTTAAAGGGTACTAAGTGTTGCTTCCCTACTAAACAACCCTAGAAAACCGACAAGGTGGATGAAATGTTGGGAAGACCAATCACCATCTGATACTTACTCAATTGAAGTAATTAGTCGAAACTAAGATACCCATATATTCAATTCCAAAGGGGATTTGCATCCAACATAGCGGTCAAGAGTGCTATATGTGGAGCAAATCATACATTTAGGGTAAACAAACAATTTTTGTAAGACCTAGTGGCAATATGCTTATCATTTTTAGTTATAAAACACCTCTTATGGTCATTTTCAACTCTGAAATTAACCTTCATGTTTCTATTGAGTAGTTGTGGTATAAACAACAAGTTGTTGGCTAAAAAAAGAATATAGAGGACATGTTTGATGGTGCATGTTCCATCTATAAGATGAATTGAAATATCTTATCCTTTGACCTTCTAGGTTTTATTATCGACAATGGTCGTTGGTTTCTCTTCTTTTGCTTCAAAGGTAGTGAACCATCCTTTGTCCCCTATCATGTGCTTGCTAGTACCAAAATCAATATACCAAATATCATCCTTGGATTTGGTGGTAAATTTAGTCATCAACACCTCGTGTGCTTGTTCTGAATCTGAATTAAACTCATCAAGTGGTTGTTCATAATCTGAATCTGACTATTCAACAACAACATGCCATTTTTGTTGCATTTGTTTGTTTCAGAGTCTATACTATTTTTACTTCTATTAAGGTATGTGGACTTGATCTCCTCATATGGTGACATTGTACCGACAATATTTGGTATCATGTCCTTCTTATTCATAGATATGACAATACCTCTTTTGGTGCTAAGGTTGTGAATGTGATGATGAGGAGGAAGAACCTTTGTTTGAATAACCTTTGTATCTTCTCTATTTCCAAAAAAATTGATTGATGAGTGCACTATTGGATACCTAGTCCCATGGTTTATTGGTTTTTTCTTCTTATTGAAGCATATTGACCAACTCTTTGAAGAAAACACCCTTGTTGGAGACCTATATGAAGGTAACAAGCATGCAAAAGGAATTAGACAAATATCGAAGTATGATGGGAACTTAGAGTTTGACATCCACTTTTTCACCCATAACATTTAGTTTTGCCCTTAGATCTACGAATCTACAAAGAAATTTCTCCAGAATCTCTCCATCTCTAACTCGTAAGGTGTGAAGTTGGGATTGAAGGTGAAGAATAGTGGATTGATTTTTTCCTTCATAAATGGTTGTGAGAGCATCACAAATGTGGGGCTAGATCTCATTAGTTATAACAAGGGTGATTGGCATCAACGCTCGTTTATCTGCTTCATCATACTTCTCTGCTTGGTCCACATCTTGAGGTCACATTGTGATGTGTGTCATAATGTCCCAGAGCTTCTCCACTTGCAAGATAGTCTGCATCTTTGTCTTCCATGATCTGAAGTTGGGTTTTTCAAAAGCTAAGAATTTGTGAGAAACACTTTGGGAGTAGACATTAAGAGGGTTCCTTATCTTTCCAATAATGGCCCCCCTTTCAATATATCACTAGTCCAATATACTATACCTTATATATACTCACCTTTCGATATACCCATAAGTATTGGAAGAGCTAGTCCTCTTGATATACGCGGTCGTACGTGAGAGAGACCTTAAGGTACATAATAAAATACAGTAAGTGGTACCTAGGCAGTATGAAAAGGACTTCATCCTGTATTGACACCTGCTTAAAAAGACCTCCGAAAAAAGTCTCAATTTCAGGATTGAAGTCAAGTGACAATGGCGAATAGGGTGAAATATGGATTGAAAATATTTTGGGCTTCCTTATTTTTGCTTGACGATTTATAGGGATAGACCTAAACATCATTGTTTCAGCCATATTAGACATTAAATGTAGTAGCTAATCACAACAACATTACCTATAAACAACCGCCAAAAGCATTGTTTATACAAAATGCTGCTTCAAACCTTAAAGGTTTCAAAAAAGGATGATTGTTTGTTGTTTTTTTATTTTTTTCATGTGCAGTTAAGCATAAAGTTTACAAAATATAACTTGCAAGAACAAATAAAATGTAAAACATGAAAGAAGAAAAATGTCAAACTCTTTTAAAAATACAAATTGTTTATAATCGCAATATTTGTAAAATTATAATATATATATAGTTGATTAATAGATCACTTTGATGAAAAAATTAAAATACCAAATCGCAAAAAATACGAAATCGCTTAAACGGACCCCTTTTAAATACGAAATCGCCAAAAATTAAAATTTAAAATAACATGGACCCCTTTGGAAACATTAAATAAAATGGTTTATGTTTAAACTCCCCCCTCATAAAATTAAAGCGCTTATTTAAACACATAAATCCTTCCCCTTATTATTAAAAAATAATATAATAACATAAGTCTCCCTATTAAAAAAATGACGCTTAAACGAACCCCTTTTAAATACGACAACGACAAAAATTAAAATTTAAAATAACATGGACCCCTTTGGAAACATAAAATAAAATGGTTTATGTTTAAACAACCCCCTTCATAAAAGCAAAGCGCTTATTTAAATATATAAATCCTTCCCCTTATTATTAAAAAAACAAAACAAGGCGTCGTAAATTTAACATGAAATTTGCCTTTAAAGCGCCCAAAAATAAAATCAATTTTTTTTAAGGTAACATCATTCAACACTTGCAGAGTCTTCAGTACAAGGTCATTCAGATATTGCAAATGACTCAATAGTAGCTAAAGAAAGCTATGGTTAAACATTGTGTTCCTCATCCATTTCAGATTGGAGATAGAGTTTGGATCTACTTGGATAAATAATCTTTTTTTTTAAATATGCATAGTAATATCAAACCACTTCATTATGTGCCTTACACCATTCTTCAATAGGTGTTCAATAATACCTTTCATCTTGATCTATCAAAACATCTTGGCATTCATGATACCATTAGTATGGATCTTCTAAACCCATATCATGATTCCACTTTGGCGATGAATCTTGTCATCAACCATCCTATCAATGTGGTACCTAACTTTCAGCTTTTGCTTGAAGTAGACTGAGTGTTTGATATAGAGACTTGTCAAACTCAATAGGGTTCTTCCATTTCATACCTTACTTCCCAACAAGAGCAGCTTCCACACCAAGCTTGCTAGATTTCACACCAGCATATGTCACGTGATTTCCCATCACTTCTAAAAATATTGGAGTCTAATGTTTCCATGGTGAGGAGGGATGATGAGGACCACACATGATATGTATTAGTTAGGCTTAATTATTTTTATTAACCTTAACTATTTTAGGATTATATTTTCCTTAGTGCTACATGAAGCTTCGTACAACTCACATTATTATTAGTTGTTTCTAGAGATATGATTGTTAGCTTGTTGTTACAGATGTTATTCTTACTAGAACAATCTTATCCTTTATGTTCTGTCAGATTTATTTGGTTATTACTAGTTTGTTGTATTTGTTACTTATGCTTATTTAAGCATGTTGCTTAATGAATTAGCAACTTCTTTGATCCACAACAAATAACATCTTCACCACTTTAAATTTTATTACCTGGAGAAGATTCTACATTACTTGAGGAAAATGAAGATGATTTACATGGAATAAACTTGACCTCTTTTGTTTTCTTTGTTTTAGGATTTCTCTCATCTTCTTTTGCATCTTTAATTCCTTATGAACTTGCCAAATGATATTGTAGATAGGGTTTCTTTACCTCTTCTTTTAGATTAATATTTTTCTTGAACTGATCTAGCTACTATTGCTTTTATATTGTATGATTTCCTTACTTCGTATTGAAGTTTATCTCATGGATATAATTTTTTGTCTTTTTTTTATAGTTTTCACTTTGCAAACTCTTTCCATATGTTCACTCTCATAAAAATTATGGCAATGAAATACAATATTTTCATAATCTACTTGTTGATCTCATTCTTTTGATTCAGATTTAATCTTAATGGATTGTGGCAAAGGTTTTTAAATATTCATAGCAACACATATTTGAGTATATATAGCATTCTTTTGCTCCTTAGTAGTTAGTCCTTACTTAATGAATTTCCCTAGGGTATTTCCAATATTCTTCTAAACATCCTTATTTATAAGCTTATATGGAATTCCAAAAAGCCTAACCCACACTAGAAGCTTCTTAATAGTTTTTATCTCAACAAAAATGATTTCATTCCATGGTCTCGAATAAAGTGCATCTCTTCTCCTAAACCATGGGCTACCAACCATTATTTTACCCCTAATTTTTGAACTAGAAAAGATGACGAGGAAAAAACCTTTAGAAAGAAAATTCATTGAGTAAATTTGAATTCAATCCCCACTTCCACTTGATCCAAGTTTAAATCTCTAAAAACCTTGGACATGATCTATGGAACTTCTGTTTCAAATGAATTGTGCAAAACTAAAACAAACCGAATATTTGAAAACTTCCCTGCTAAACTAAACCCTTTCATTTGAACCCCGAATGCATTTGAAAAAATATCAAAAGACCTAAACCTTGAAATCATTTAAAAACATAAAAAAGCCCAAACCCTATGTGCATTTAGAAAAATTAAAAAATCCCTAGCATTGAAACCATATATGGAATCGAATACATAATCTTATACAAAGTAGTTTAGAGCTTTCTGTTTGTATTCGTCTTATATTCTTCTATGAACCCCTTTAAGAACGAAATATTTCTAGCTGGAGCTCATCCTCATTCTTGGTTGGAACTCGTCGTCATGGCTCGGAGCAACTATAGATTCTATTGTCACTGAGCAAATCTTTGTTCGTTGATGGCCATTTCTTCTTGCTCATAAAGCAAATCTCTGTTTGTTAATCACAATTTCTTCTTTCTCGAAAGCATTTCGCATTCGAGCAAGAGAGTATTATATTCTATTGCCCTGGGTACTATGATATTGTTGCCATTATCTCTTGGGATAGGCCATGGCATTCACATTTAAATTTAAAGTGTTTTTCTTTTTCAATAGTAGATTTTATGTTAACACAAGTATCACTATTTCATATCCAACTTTCTTGGAATAGAGATTTGTGTTTGAGGGACTTCTTTTAAAACTGTATGGTAATAGGTACTCATCCTTTTTGATGTACCATGCTCTAGGAGCCTGCTTCAACCTATATAAAGACTTAACAAGTATGCATACCTTTTGCTCTTACTCTTTTTCAACAAAGCTTTTGGGTTGAGTCATGTACACTCCTTGAATATCACCATTCAAGAAGGCACTTTTGACATCCATTTGATACAACTTCCAACCAAACTATGCTTTCATGGCACAGAGAATGTGGATGGTTGTCATATTTATTGTGGGTGCAAACATTTTTTCATAACATATTCCTTTCTTTTGTGCATAGCCCTTTGCAACGAGCCTTACCTTATATTTTTTAAGTGATCCATCTTCCTTTGTACTTGGTTTTGAAGATCCACTTGCAGCATATTGGCTTCTTTCCTTCAGGTAGATTAACAAGCTCCCATATTTTATTTTTTATTAGATAATCATATCATGCTTCCATTGCTCCCTTCCATAGGGGCGAGCTAAGGGCATCTTTTACTACTACTGGTTCTGAATTCTCCATCACTAAAGACATCAATCCCAAGCTCACTTCCCAACGAGCCATACTATTAGTTTGGTAATGAGTGGAAGTGAGATTAGGAGATGCATCAAGCTTGGCATCTCTGATGGTACTTTAGACCCATTTTAAAGGCTTTCATTGTTGTGTAGGAGCAATTGCTACAAGTTCATCACTTACATCTAGAATATCTTCTTCATTAAGCTCTTTATATACATAGAGATGTAGTGTTCGATGCTTTTTTGCCTT
This sequence comes from Wollemia nobilis, assembly GCA_028583015.1. Lineage (NCBI taxonomy): Eukaryota > Viridiplantae > Streptophyta > Pinopsida > Araucariales > Araucariaceae > Wollemia > Wollemia nobilis. The sequence continues at coordinate 2,169,268 of JAQPPZ010000267.1, forward strand.
TGTTTGTTTTGAGGCCTATACTATTATTGATTCTATTGAGGTATGTGGACTTAATCTCCTCATGTGGTGACATTGTACTGATAGTATTTGGTATCATGTCCTTCTTGTTCATAGATATGACAATACCTCTTTTGGTGTTAAGGTTGTGACTGTGATGATGAGGAGGAAAGACCTTTGTTTGAAGAACGTTTGTCTTATCTACTTCCAAAATTTTTGAATGATGAGTACACTATTGAATACTTGGTCCCTTAGTTTATTAGTTTTTTCTTCTTGTTGAAGCATATTGACCAACTCTTCGAAGGAAACACCCTTGTTGGAGACCTATACAAAGGTAAAGCTCAAAATATGATGGGAACTTAGAGCTTAACATCCATTTTTTCACCTATAGCATTTAGTTTTACCCTTAGATCTACAACTCTACAAAAACGTTTCTCCACAATCTCTCCATCTCCAACTCGTAAGGTGTTAAGTTGAGATTGAAGATGAAGAATAATGGATTGATTTTTTCCTTTATAAATGGTCGTGAGAGCATCCCATGCTTGATTGGAAGTCTTTGCATCAAAAATTGTCACATCCCCGTTACTTATGGTTAATTTACTTGAAATAATGTGATCCTGCGTTTAGTTTTTATGGTGCAGGTGCAGGACTTCGAGCCAGTAGCAGATGAGAGCATCTACCCACAACCAAGGCAGTGGACTGGAAGTGCCAGGTAAGTTGGATGTGATGTTGTGCCCCGTGCACCATGGTCCGTGGGTACATGGAAGCCCACCGTAGGGTTTGCGTCTGCATTACACTCTGTCTGACATGATTGATTGAATATTTATGATTGTGAATTATTTATTTTTTCTGGTAATAGCTTGCGACTTGTTATTTTTTTTAAATATAATATAAAATCATATAAAATAATAACATAAATGAAAGATAATTAATAATAATAAAATTGGTCATTATTTAATAAATAAAGAATTAGTTTTCAATATAATAAATATATAAATATATTTATATATATACAAAAGTAATAATAAATATATATATATATATATATATATATATATAATAATTAAAAAGGGGAAATCATCAAGACTAAAGCCATTTCTAATGAAATGAACAACCTTCATACTACATGAAGCAAATGCCTAAGATATCCACGAATAAGGCAATAAGATTATAGAATGGTTTACGTCATTAAAAGACTACAAGATTAAGCAAAGTATTTGGAGCATGGTTAAACTATGATTAACCCATTTGGAAAACCAATCGCTCTCCACCTGGAAATGCTAACAAAGCTCAATCTGGCAAATCCAATGCGAGGTGTCAACAAACCTTTGCATACTCGCTCTTTAAAACGAAAGCGGGTTGGCTGAAAAAGTATGTGTGTTTTTCCATCCAAATTTTTGGAGAGTTAAGGAGAAGGCGAACGAGTTGCTTAGTGAGAGGGAAGGCAAACGAGCTTGATAGCTGCTCAGTGTGGAGGTCAGAGTACTCTGTTCATTTTCTTGGTCTAGTAGTTAGAATTTTTCTTGTTGGCAATCGATTTTAAAAACTACATATTCCTTGATATACATAGCAAACAGAACTGGGTATTAATTTTAAATTAAAATATATCACACAGATAAGGGACTGATGAAACAAAGTCAGAGTTTGAGATAATATTTAATTTAGAGTTAATACGAAATTCGTGATGGAAATGTTGTGTGGATTAAATTCAAACTTGCTTGTAAATCATAAACATTGAGAGTAGGGGATTAATTGTATAATCACTCAATTCTTTTGTTCGAATTGGAAAGGCAACGTATTTTGAAATTGTGAGATAATATTTCTTTTTAAGACGAATTTAAATGATAATCTTGATGTTACGAGAAAGCCCGATTATAGATCTGCTCTATTCTATTTTTGAAAAATCTGATTTCCAGTCTACTTCGAACAGATAAGATATAATTGATTTTGGCTGAGTCGTGCTTTGTATTTATTCTTTTAAAATAAAACAGATGAATGTTGTTATTTGATGTTAGAAATATTAATCCATATTTCACACCTCCACCCAACTGCGCTCCGAACTTGGGCGAAGTCAGAAGTCTTTCACAGACCAACAGACGAGATCGTTTTAGTGAGCAATGTAGCTCATATTGTTAATGTCCAAGCAACAAACTCGACATTTGTTTTCCCTTTCAGTTTATCCTGCAGCTTTAGTCTGCAGATGTTCATATTTTCTCAGTTGAGGACTTTTGTAACCCATCTTATAAGAATAAAATTCATTGTTGTTTAAGGCATTTGTAGGGTTTGCAGTTATCTTTGTCAGCACAAATCTGTTGTTGTCTGTACAATTGCCTCAGAGCGTTTTCTTTCATGTTCTATAAGTTTGAGCTTAGATCTGAAACATTGCATTTAGATTCGGTGTTTCTCTCCTCCCATACAGTTCTTGCCAAGCCAAGGAAACTATCGTGGCAGCCGCACAAGCCTTCGGACAACAAAAGTTTGTAAGGCAAAATTTGGCTAAGTCTAGAGTTGTTCACCCGACTGCGCAATGAAGTCGAACTTCACTGCCTTTGACCAGCATAGTTGGGCATTGACCGAGTGCTCCCCGACTTAGCACTTTATTTTGTGCGTAGCTTGATTGTGCATAGTTTTTGTGCGCAACCCGACTGTGCACATTACTCTGTGCACAGCCCGACTGAGCAAGTTTTACTTGCATAGCCCGATTGTGCAAATTTTAGGAGTGCAACCTAATTACGTAAATTTTGGGAGCGCAACCCGATTGCACAATAGTCAAGAGCGTAGCCCGACTTCGGGCCCTCCATTTGCCTTGTGCTCTCGCTCCCGAACGACGAAAATAAACTTAAATCATCAAATTGGTATCAAAGCCACTGATCTCTTGATGCGAAGATCGAAGAAGAATGGCTTCCAGTAGCAACAACTTGCAGTTGTAGATCCCGTGCTTCAACGAAAAGAATTACGATTACTGGAGCATCTAGATGAAGATCTTGTTCGAATCTCAGGAGCTATGGGAGTTAATCAAGCACGACTACCCAGAACTGGTAGATGCAGTAGCACTGGCCGCCCTCTCTCAAGCAGACAAGGACCTATTGAAAGAGAACATGAAGAAGGACCAGAAGGCCCTCTTCTACATCATGTAAATGGTCAAGGAGTCCATCTTCCCACGGATCGCATCAGCCACCAAGGCAAAGCAATCCTGGGAGATTATGGCCAGCTCGTACCAGGGCACCAATAAGGTAAAGTTGGTGAAGCTGCAGATGCTCAAGAGGGAGTTTGAAAATATACAGATGCGTGAGTTCGATTCCATGAGTGATTTCTTCACCTGAACGATGAACATTATCAACCAGATGCGATTGAACGAAAAAATTATGCAGAGCCAGAGAATCATGGAGAAAATTCTTAGAATTTTGCCTTCCAAGTTTGACTCGGTTGTGATAGCATTAGAAGAGTCGAGGGATTTGACAACCCTCTCAACAAACGAGCTCATGGGTTCGTTGCAGACACATGAACAGACACTGAGCCATTCATCTCAGACCTCTCTGGAGTAAGCATTCAAGGCTCAGGTCTCATTTCGAGATAGTGGCAAATAAGATTCCCACCATGGTGCCTCTAGTTATCACGGAGTAAGAGGCAGATGCAGGCATGGAAAAGGCAACAAGCAAGAAGGACGGTCAAACCCTAGTGAAGGAGAGACCAACTATAATTTCTATCAGCAAGGTGGAAGAGGCAGTACAAAAAATCAGCAAGTTGGATCTGGTCAGAAGAAGGATGTGTCAAAGATCCAGTGCTATTTCTGTAAGAAGTTCGACCATTACATCTCACAGTGCAAAAAATGGATGGCCAAGGAGAACCAACAACAAGCCCATTACATTGATGAAACTAAAAATGTGGTAGGAAGAAACGTGTTGTTGACTTGCAACATTGAGGAGAAGTGCTAGAAGAATGTCTGGTACTTAGATAGTGGGTGTAGCAACCACATGACAGGTAACAAGGAGATGTTCTCCCAATTGAATGAAACAGTCCAATCTGAGATGAATATGGGGAACAACAACAAGGTTCCCATAATGGGGAAAGGAAATATCCTCATTCACACCAGGCATGGTGAACGAAAGCAGATCTGTGACGTATACTATGTGCCTGGACTGAAGCATAACCTGTTGAGCATTGGACAGCTCATGCAGAAGGGACATACGATCCAGTTCAAAGACGAAGCTTGCACCATCAAAGATAAGTCACATGGGCAGATTACTACAGTGTCCATGATGAAGAATAAAATATTTTTGTTGCAGATTCAGAATGAATCATTGATGTCTTTGAGTGTAGTTGTGAAAGATGCTACCTGGCTGTGGCATCTCAGATTTGGTCACCTAAACTTCAGTGGCCTGAATCAACTGCACAAGAAGCATATAGTGAAGGATTTACCCTTGATAGAGCAGCAAAATCAAGTTTGTGATGGCTGCTTAGTCAACAAAAAACATAGGGATTCGTTCCCTTTCGCTCAGTCTTGGAGAGCATCACATCCATTGGAGCTGGTGCACTTATACATTTGCGGTCCGATGCAGACCAACACATTTGTCGACAACAAATACTTCTTAACGTTCATATATGACTTCAACCAAAAGACGTGGATCTATGCCATCAAGCTGAAGTCAGAAGCATTTGCCAGATTTAAGGAGTTCAAGGATCTAGTGGAGAAACAGAGCGGATATCAGATCAAGACTCTCAGGATAGATGGTGAAGGTGAATACATCTCCAAAAAATTCCATAACTACTACAAGCAACACAAAATTTGAAGGCAGTTCACTGCCAGATACACGCCACAACAGAATGGCGTAGCTAAGAGGAAGAACTGGACCATCATGGAGATGGAACGAAGCATGATGAAGGTGAAGGGATTATCGCATGAATTTTGGGCAGTGTCTGTAACATGTGAAGTCTACCTGCTGAAAAAATGTCCCACCAAAAGTGTGAATGACAAAATCCCTCAGGATGCCTGGAGCGGTGTGAAGCCAAGTGTGGCTCACTTGCGTGTGTTCGGGTGCATTACATATGCACATGTTCTAGAAGAGAAGCGACAGAAGTTGGATGATAGAGCTGAGAAGTGCATTTTCATAGGGTACAGTGAGCAGGCTAAGGCATATAGGCTGTACAACCCTATGATGAAGAAACTCATCATCCGTTGTGATGTGAAGTTTCTTGAAGATGAAGCCTAGAACTAGAAGTCGAAGACTGGCCAGTCAGATCCAGCAGTAGTAGAGTTTTTTAACTTGGAAGAAGGAAGTGTGCAGTCACCTACAACCTCCAGCAGTAGCAACGATGCCAGCAGTAGCACAGCCACTCCATCTCGGTCGCCTCCACTTGCAAGTAGAATTCAGAACCTGGTGACGCCAACGAAGACAAGGAGATTGCAAGAAATCTACGAGGCAACCCAAACCCATGTCGATGAAGAGTACTCTGACTTTGAATTCTTTATTGAAGTTGATCCAGTAGAGTTCGAAGATGCAAATCAGAATCAGAAGTGGGTGCAGGCTATGGACGAGGAGATTGAAGCCATTGAAAAGAATGATACATGGCAATTGACAGATCTTCCAATAGGGAAGAAGACCATTGGGGTCAAGTGGGTGTATAAGACAAAGTTCAATGCCCAAGGAGATGTTGACAAGCATAAAGCCAGACTGGTGGCGAAGGGTTACAAGTAGAAGTCAGACATCGATTACCATGAGGTTTATGCGCCTATAGCATGACTTGACATAGTCAGGATGATCCTGGCATTGGCAACCCAATAGGGTTGGAAGATGTACCAGATGGATGTCAAGTTAGCATTCCTCAACGGAGTGTTGGAGGAGGAGGTCTACATAGACCAGCCACCAGGTTACAAAATTGAAGGTCAGGAGGGCAAAGTCCTGAAGCTAAAGAAAGCCCTGCACGGTTTGAAGCAGGCACCCCGGGCTTGGTACATTCAGATTGACAGTTATTTTTAGGAAAATGGGTTTGTAAAATGCCTATACGAGCACACCCTGTACATAAAGATAAATGATGTAGGTGAGCTCATAATCATCTGCCTGTATGTGGACGATTTAATTTACACTGGAAACAACACAACACTGTTTGCCCAGTTCAGAACAACCATGAAGGAGTTCGAGATGACGGACTTAGGGTTGATGAAGTATTTTCTCGGCATTGAAGTTGACCAATCGACAAATGGCATCTTCATTTATCAAGGCAAGTATGCGAAGGATGTCCTGGAGCGGTTCAAGATGGAGGACAACAAACCTACCATCACACCTGTAGCCACAGGTTTGAAGCTGAGCAAGCTGGATTCAGGGAGGAATGTAGATCCAACCTTGTTCAAGAGGCTAGTTGACAGTCTGATGTATTTGACTGCAACTTGGCCAGATTTGAGGTTCAGAGTCAGTATGATCAGCCATTTTATGGAGACTCCAAAGGACACGCATTGGCAAGCAGGAAAGAGGATCTTGCGCTATGTCAACGGGACACGAAACAATGGCCTATTTTATGCCAGACAGGACTAGTTGGAACTGGTGGGCTTCATAGACAGTGACTAGGTTGGCAACACCGACGATCGAAAGAGCACCTCCGGGTATGCTTTCCATCTTGGATCGGGGGTAGTCTCATGGGCATCCAAGAAGCAACCCATCATTGCATTTTCCACATCCGAAGTAGAATATGTTGCTGCCACGTCAGCCGCATGCTAGGTAGTTTGGCTACGAAGAGTTCTGAGTGAACTGAACTATCCTCCAAAAGGTGCGACAACAATTTTTTATGATAACAATTCGGCCATTGCACTATTAAAGGGTCCCATGTTCCATGGTCAGACGAAGCACATCGATATTCGTTATCACTTCATCAGAGAGTTGGTGAAGTCTAAAGAAATTCAACTACAGTTTTGCAAATCCAAGGAGCAGTTGGCAGATATTTTCATGAAGCCTTTGAAGGAGGAAGACTTCAGCAGATTGTGAGAGCAGCTTGGAGTCAAAGCGCTCATGAAATCAGGTTTAAAGGAGGGTGTTAGAAATATTAATCCAGATTTCACGCCTCGCCCAACTGCGCTCCAAGCTTGGGTGAAGCCGGACTGCGCTCCAAACTTGGCGAAGTTGGATTCTGCTCACACAGTCAAGGATCCTGATAAAATTTTGACTTGATGTCACACGTGCTTTTTGACAGATGTGATGTCTGACAGATCCGATCGCCGCATAAGTTAATGCCAGTTTGATGATTGGTCAGAAACCCTAGTTCAGGGTCTATCAGAACCTGTCAGAGGATAACCTCTATCTTTCTCTGCCTACGACTATATAAGGCAGTTCAGGTCTTCAGACAAAGTGTGGAGAAAGAAGAGGAGAGTGGGGGAAATTTGGAGAAATAGGAAAGAGAAAAGAAGTCTTTCACATACCAGCAAACGAGATCGCTTCAGTGAGCAGTGTAGCTCATATGTTTAATGTTCGAGTTGCAGGCTCGACATTTGTTTTCCCTTTCAGTTTATCCTGCAGCTTTAGTCTGTAGATGTTAATATTTCCTCAGTTGAGGACTTTTGTAACCCTCATCTTATAAGAATAAAATTTGTTGTTGTTTAAGGCATCTGTAGGGTTTGTGGTTATCTTTGTCGGCACAAATTTGTTGTTGTCTGTATAATCGCCTCAAAGCATTTTCTTTCGTGTTCTATAAGTTTGAGCTCAGATCTGAAACATTGCATTCAGATTCAATGTTTCTCTCCTCCCATATAGTTCTTTCCAAGCCAAGGAAACCATCGCGGCATCCACGTAAGCCTCCGGACAGCAAAAGTCCGCAAGGCAAAATTTGGCTAAGTCTGGAGCTATTCACCTGACTGCGCAACGAAGTCAGATTTCACTGCCTTTGACCAGCATAGTCGAGCATTTATCGAGTGATCCTTGACTTAGCACTTTCTTTTGTGTGCAGCCCGATTATGCATAGTTTTCATGTGCAACCCAACTGCACACATTACTTTGTGCGCAACCCGACTGCGCAAGTTTTACTTACGTAGCCTGATTGCACAAATTTTGAGAGCACAACCCGATTGCGCAAATTTTGAGAGCGCAACCCGATTGCACAAATTTTGGGAGTGCAACCCGATTGCACAATAGTCGGGAGCGCATCCCGACTTTGGCTATGCAGCCCAACTTCGGGCCCTCCCTTCGCCTTGCGCTCCCGCTCCCGAACGGTGAAAACAAACTTAAATCATCATTTGATACATCTGTTATATATGGATAGGAAAGCTCTGTTTGCAAATGTTCACATTGGAATTGAAATGAGACCTTGTATGCTTGGTGATAGTATGGTGCTTTTTACGTTTTGTCAGCCTACATGTTAATGCCTGTCATTTAGTAGTCATGGGTCACGCTGATCCAAATTTAAACCTCCTCTTTCACGCTTTAGATTGTGAGGAAAAATGCTCCAAATATGTTTTATCGGAGATTGCTGCTCGAAAGCATGGTCACGTTGACGATGAGCGAAAGCTTGGTTATCGGGAAGTCAAGTGTTCTGTCAAAATAAGTGGGAGTAAACCTTTTCCATTATACCATTGCTATGTTGAAAATTTAAGGGATATACTGTTGTAATTTCTCCAGCACTTTGCAAATGAAATATTTTAATGAGATTTGTTGTACAAATACTTCTTTCCTTTAATTATTTTGACGTCTGGTTTGAAAGGGATAAACTAATGTTTATATAGCGAAGTTATAATGGTTATGTCAATAGATTAGCACTTGCTAATGAAATCATCTATTTAGGGTATGTAAATAGATATGGAAAAATTAGGTTGCTATAGTGTTGCTAATTAAATATCTTAATGTATAGGTTCATAGTTTCATACAATCGTATATGATAGTTTTCAACATATTTTATTACAAATTATTTATTTTTTAATAGAGCATTAGGAATGATTCGATGCCAATGGTGGTTATTGGAAGTATTCATGGTTGAAATTATATTGATTAAATTTAACATTAAGATGGCTCGTTGTGGATTGATGTTATGTTGCTTTTATTATTTTCTGCTTGCTAAAAGCTAGTTGAAGTTGTATTGTTTGTATGAAATATTGTCATATTAAAGGACATTGCATGTAAGTCTTTTAGTAACGTTATATGTGCTTTGTTTTAGATATAGATTTTTGAGTTAAGAATAAATGTTGTATGTTTCCTTATTATTTTATACATAGAACATTTGTTTTCTTTTATACAAAGAGAAATATGTTTTAGAATATCAATGTAAGTTTTATGATTCCAAGGTTAAATGCTATAAAAACTATATGATGGAAGAAAATGAAAATAGCTAGGCAATGAACTTATTTTCCGAATAACCTTGGAAAACTTTAAAAAATCAATTATCACCTATTGGAAATCACTTTGCTTCTAAAAATGGGATGTCGAGAGAGGACTTACCCTACCCTTCCACTTTAAGTCACGAGGTAACTTATTGTGAGACTGAGCTACTGTACTCCGGCTACTTAGGGACAGAGGTCCGAGCCGTCAAGTGTAACGAGCGGTGGTATGGGACGTCGCTCTAGGTGGTCAGTCAGTTAGTGGTGGTGATGTTTATCGCTCCACTTGGGTTGGGGAGACGCCAACATATTGCATGGTCGGAGGGCTACTCATGCTAATGGCTTATCCAGCGACAGATGGTTATGGGCAACATTGTCGTTAGTCCGAGAAAAAACATGAATATCTAGTCCATAGGCCATGAGATGGTAGACTCTAGTCAAACCTTAGTAGAGGGTCAATGACTAGCATCGACATACGGACGCTGGTTCCAAAGGAATGAGTTGAGCACTCTAAGGACTGCGAGTTTTTTCAGACTTTGGACAAGGGAGATAGCGTACCCCGTTCAGGTGATATGGGCCCTGAACGAATAACCCTTCATCGGATTCCAAATAGACTCATGTGATGAGTCAGAATCCTACATGGCAACTCGTGGGATGTGGCCAGTCTCGAGCACTTAAGACACCAGCTGCAGTGGTGGCCAATCTTGAAGTGTGTATTTTGTATGCCTGAACTAACATTATGATGGGTTTACAAGCAAAGTAATGTTGTTTTAAAAAAAAAAATTTAGTGATGAAATTTGGGTTGTGACACAAATGAGGGGCTATATCTCATTAGTTGTAGCAAGGGTGATTAGCATCAATTCTCATTTATCTACTTCGTCATACTTCTCTGCTTGATCCATATATTGAGGTCACATTGTGATGCCTGTCATAATGTCCCAAAGCTTCTCCACATGCAAGATAGTTTGCATCTTTGTCTTCTATGATCTAAAGTTGGATTTTTTCAAAAGCTGAGAATTTGTGAGAAACAATTTGGGAGTAGACATTAAGAGGGTTCCATATCTCTCCAATAATGGCCCCCCTTTCAATATATCTCTAGTCCAATATATTGTACCTTGTATATATTCACCTTTCGATATACCCATCAGTATTGGAAGAGCTAGTCCTCTTGATATACACGGTCATACGTGAGAGACCTTAAGGTATGTGATAAAATACAGTAAGTGGTACCTAGGCAGTATGAAAAGGGATTCATCCTGTCTTGACACCTGCTTAAAAAGACCTCCAAGAGAAGTCTCAATTTTAGAATTTAAGTGAAGCGACAATGGCGAATAGGGTAAAATATGGAGTGAAAATATTTTAGGCTTCCTTATTTTTGCTTGATGGTTTATAGGAATAGACCCAAACATCATTGTTGCAATCATATTAAGCATTAAGCATAGTAGCTAATCACAACAACATTACCTGTAAACAACCTCCAAAGACACTGTTTATAGAGAATGTTGCTTCAAACCTTGAAGGTTTCAAAAAAGGGTAATTGTTTGTTGTTTTTTTTTGTCTTTACTTATGCACAAAGTTTACAAAATATAACCTGCAAGAACAAATAAAATGCAAAACATGAAAAAAAAATAATATCACACTCTTAAAAATACAAATTGTTTATAATCATAATATATATATATATATATATATATATATATATATATATATATATATATATATATATATAATTAATGCATCAAATCTCTCCCCTCATATGTTGCGGATATGTTGTATATAAAAGGTTCCTCATAAAAAAAATTAATGCATCACTTTGATGAAAAGAAAGTCTATCTTAATACAAAGCCACCTTTTTGTTTTTTATAATAAAATAAAATAAGTCTCCCTATTTAAAAAACTGACGCTTAAACGAACCCCTTTTAAATGCGAAAATGCCAAAAATTCAAATTTAAATTAACATGAACTCCTTTGAAAACATAAAATAAAATGGTTTATGTTTAAACTCCCCCTTCATAAAAGCAAAGCACTTATTTAAATATATAAATCCTTCCCCTTATTATTAAAAAAAACAAGACATCGTAAATTTAACATGAAATCTGCCTTTAAAGCGGCCAAAAATAAAATCAATTTTTTTTCAAACCTTGATTTTAGGAAGCTGAGGAGGAATTGAATTGGGGATGCGGTGGTGCAAAATTAATCCAAGCACCACGCGCTAGCCGGGAAGGCATACCCACTTGTCAAGTTGTAATGGGTTGGCCAATTTTAATTAAGAGATACTTGGGTTCACCTGCATGGTCGGTGGCACTTCAACAGGGAGAGGGTTAATGTTCCACATGTTCCCCTGTGATTTGGTTCTTTGGTCTATGCTTTGTCCCAACGCCGATCTCAAATGAATGCATCGACATTTATCTGCGTCATGTTAGCTTGTTCGGGTGGATTTCTCTGCCATGCTGGCGCAGTTGTGCGTCATTTAATTTTGATAATGCAGACAAAATTTAGAAATGTAGGTCTAAAAACTAGCATGCGGTGACCTGGGTGTTAATAGGGCGGTGGTGCTAGGGTTGCACTCCAGACGCTATCCACCGACATGATTGGGCTTGTTTAGAGAAATTGCCGATACCAATAGAAGTAAGACTCGAGTATACCCTGTCTTGTTCTCACAAAGCCCTTACAACCTAGTCTCCAATTTAGGTAAGACAACATGAAGGGTGTGTTGGGCTGAGTCAACTGACTCGCCCAAGCTTTTGTTAAGTCTTTCCTTTGCTCTAATTTAAGCTTCCATGTGTATGTTGCATTAAGGGTAGGCAAAACTTGCACCTAAATGCCTGATATGTCTGTGCTATGTAGCAAAGCCTTGGGCTAATCGTGTGGGCAAGAAAATTTTTGTCATCTTACATTCCTTTGGAGTTGCTAGAGGGCACATGCTTGGGACAATGTAGCATCTTTGTAAGTTGCATGTGAGTGTTGTTAATAGAAGCATATGCTACAGAGAGCCAATGTGCCTGGTAAGGAGCTTAGTTGTTTGCTTTGAGGTGTGAGTGCATTGTGAAGAGTGATGTCATGAAAGCACCTTGATCCCTTGTTTATCCGTCTTGCTTGTATGTATTTTGTATTGAAGAGGAGGCTAATGCACTTTGCAAGCAACTTGATTGTTTGCTTTGAAGCATGTTGCATTCTTGCATTGCATTGTTGTATGTATTGTGTGTTGAAGTTTATCCATTTTGCTTGTGTGTATTGTGTGTTGAAGAGGAGGCCAATGCAGTTTTTAAGTGTAGAAGCCTAATTTTTTTGCACTTTAATCCTCCATTATCCTTATCCACTATCTCAAATTAACCAAACATAATTCAGCTTTCTCATACATAATTTACAATTTTTATATCTTCCAAGAGCAATGACATTTCTTATAATACCAATATCTACTACATGTCTCCATAATTTTTATATCTCCCAAGGGCAATGACATTTCTTATAACACCAATATCTACTACATATCTCCATAAATTTGCAAACAAATATGTTCGTTCCAAGCTAAAAAAGATATTTCTAATATATATATATATATATAACATTAAAAAATTGCTTAAATTTAGACTGTTACAGTTAAAAGCTATGGTTAGTAAAATTCACATTAAGAGCTTTGGGTGTAGATTGCTACAGTTACAAGCAATGGTTAGTCTAAATTCATCCAATTTTTTATATTTACTCCCGGAATTTAATTTCAAACGCCCAATGCAAAGCTAAAACAAAGCGGATCTTTGAAAACCTCCCTTCTAAACGAAACTCTTTCACACCAAGCTTTTCTTTTCTTCTATTTTCCATTGGAAGAATTGACTTGCAGGTGACGGGGACCGGATGTTTCTGGCTGGAGCTCGTCTTCACGGCTTGGGCCGGCTTTCTCATCTGCCGTAGATTCCATCGTGAACGTCACAGAACAAATCTCTGTTTGTCGACGGCGATTTATTTTTCCTTGTGGGAAAAATTCGCCTCCGAGCGGAGGAATGTTATATTTTATCGCCTTGAGTACTGCGGCGTCGGCGCGATGATCTCGTGGGATAGACCATGGCATTAACATTCACATTTAAATTGTTTTCCTTTTTCAGTACCAGAGTTTATGTTAACGGGGCTTCGAGGGATGCTTTACCTATTTATTTTACTGTTAATAGGGTTTCTAGGGTTAGTAGACAGGCTTTTAAGGATAGGTTTTCTTGATTTCCTAATTTGTATTTAGGATTTTTATAATTGCAGTGATTTTATGTTATGGCTGTCTGTTTAATTTTCTTTCTGCAGGGTTTCTTTGATTCTGTAATTAGTATTTTGATTCTTTTATGATTTCTGAGGATTTTGTGTTGCGGATGTCCTGTTGATTTTCTCTTGCATTTTATATTCCCTATTGTGTTCATGGGAAAGTTAAAAGATTTCGCACATCAAACCCTAGCAGAAAAACTGTGAATGCAAATTGAATTATAAGATCACCGAGAGTTAAAAATTAAATATGTTGCAGATGGCAATGTCTTATTCCTTCTTTAAAGATGTAGAATTTGAATTTTCAATTCCTTAACCTAGTGGCGGGGATGGGATGGTGATGGCATAAGTTTAGTCATGCTTTGGAGCGACTGAATTGTGACTGTAGATTTCATTGTGAATGCCTATTTCGTCTGTAGATTCCATTGTGGGTCTTGGCTAGTGTGGCGCTGTTACAATGATCCTCTGGTACAGGACATAACATTCATCATTTTTTTAACATGCATTTTAAAATTAAAAATTCATGTTTACCACTTGTTTTTAGGTTTATGGAGAAGTGTTAAAATTTGTTATGAGATTTGAATTATGGTTTATAGGTATGTTGTGTATTAAATTGCTCAGGATGATTATTCTTTATATTTTTGCATTTCCTTATTTTTTAAGGTTAAGTATTTAGTTTGGATAAATTCAGGATTCTTTTATTTTTCCATGGGCTTTGTATATTGTATTTTCCTAGTTGCAATTTATCCCCTCGCGTGATCAATTATGATTCCGTTGGGCTTCATATGGATTACATCCACTGTAACCCAACATGTAAGATGCTTAGCAAATGGTAACACTCATTCTCCATGTTAGAATGTTATTGTATCATTAACTACTTCGGAGATCTGAAATCAATTAACTACTTCGGAGATCTGAAATCAATTTGCTAGAGAAATCATACTGGTATTTTTTTTTGCAATTCTGATTTTTATTCTTTAGAAATGCGAGTAATTAAATATTGATTTTAAATGTCTAAGTTGGAAGATGAAATTTGAAGTGAAATGTCAGTTTGAAGTCACGGTATAGTTATTAAATGTTTTAAGAGAATACATTTCGTGAGCGTCTACATTTGAAATAATAGTTCAGTGTTGGAAATTAATCCACATTTCACCTATTATTGATATATCTTTTACATATCTAGCTTTTTCTAGATATTAGAATCCATCGCGAGAGTGTTTGTATTTATTCTCAATATTCGGTGATCTTGTTTACGCCATCCTTTTGCATGTTAAGTAGTTGTGTTTTTTCCTCCATTCCCCAACTCTATATATATATATATGTTGGATGTTATTTGTAAAAAAAAAATTGAAAAATCGAAAAAAGAACTACCCGATGTTATAAGTAAAAGATAATAAAAAAGCAATTGAAGCACGAAGTTAGAGTGAAGAAGAGAGGAGGTGTGTAAAAGAAGCTGAAGCAACCAGCGTAAGAATGTAAGTGCAGAGCCTTTGAGGAATTTCTTGTGAGGAGTAGTGCATATTGACAACTTCACTCATTGTAAAGTTGTAGGAGCATGGTTGAAGTATATTTAATATAAAATATATTTGTCTATTTGTGCCTTTGTGTTTTTATCTAATTTGTTGTCAATATTTTAATTAAGAGTTTGCTTTAGTAGGACCGTGAGGTGAACTTAAAAAAGGATTTATTTTAGGGTTTCACGTTTTTTCGACTTTGGAAAATCTCGAAACCATGCATGTGCTCAAAATCGGAGTAAAACTCCAGTTGACATCATCCACCTTGTGGAAAATCTTGGATCCGTGCAATTGCTCGAAATTGGAGGTAGCACCTGCCTCCTCATTGTGGCTTTGAGCAAGCCTTGGATCCGTGCAATCCCAGCTCTGTGCAAGTCTAGATTTGTGCATGTTTCGGATCTATGCAATCTCGGATCCATGCACCTCCTCATCTTAGATCCACGAGTGAGCCTCTCAATCCCTATCCCAAACAAGTTTGGCATCGAAAAACATGCAAAAATTTTAAAAAGCCCTTGAGCACCTGGTTTCATTTCACTTTCAAATTGGTATCAAAGCTTGAGCCATCAATGGGAGTGTAAGAGCCATAGAAACAATGGATTCCAATAGCAATTTGTTGTGATTACAGATCCCACAATTCAACGACAAGAATTATGATTACTAGAGCATCTAGATGAAGATATTGTTTAGGTCTCAAGAGCTATCGGACTTGGTGGAGAATGGGTATCCAAAACCCACAAATGCAGCAACATTGAGCACTCTTTTTCAAACTAATAAATATATGTTGAAGAAGAACTGAAAGAAGGACCAATAGACATTACTCTACATAATGCAGGCAATTGAGGAGACCATCTTTCTAAGAATTATGGTAGTAATGAAATCAAAGGAGCATGGGAAATTTTAGTCATCTCCTTCCAAGGCACAAATAAAGTGAAATTGGTAAGGTTGTAGATGTTGAGAAGGGAGTTTAAAAATTTATAGATGAGTGAATCAGAGTCCATGAGTGACTTATTTACCCATACAATGGGTATTATAAATCAAATGAGGATGAATGGGGAGAATATTGAGAACTAGATAATAGTGAAGATACCAAGAAACCTACTAACCAGTTTTGACTCAATCATCATTTCCATTGATAAATCAAGTGACTTAACAACCCTTATAGTGGATGAGCTCATGGGTTCTCTGCAAACATATGATCAAAGGCTAAATCAGATAGCACAATCCTCATTGGAGCAGAAATTTAAGATGCAGGTCTCATTCAGAGGCAATAGTAGGAGGGAAGAATCCCAGCAGGTAACCTCAAGTTCTCAAGGAGAAAGAGGATAAAACAATAGAGGTAAAGGTGGAAGAGGCCATGAGAGAGGAGGAAGACCAAACTACTCCACAAAAGGAGAAGTCAACCACAATCTCCATCAAGCAAGAGGAAGAGGCAGCAAAAAAAATCACCAGGGAGGATCAAATCAAATGTATGATAAATCCAAAATCCAATGTTACTACTGCAAGAAATTTGGCCATTACAGTTATGAGTGTAGAAAGAAGATGACTAAGGAAAATAAGCAACAAGCCCATTTTACAAATGAGAATGAAAATATAGAAAACAAAGATGCATGTGGATCTATGATGTTAATTTGCGGTACTGATGAAGAAAACAAAAATAATGTATGGTACCTTGATAGTGGTTGCAATAACCACATGTTTGGAAATAGAGAAATATTCTCATAGCTAGATGAGACCATCAAGTCTGAAGTGAAGGTGGGACACAACAACAAGGTACTTGTCATAAAAAAATGGAGGATTATTATCCGTACAAGGCAAGGAGAAAGAAAACACATTCTTGATGTGTATTATGTGCTTGGGTTTAAACATAATTTGCTAAGTGTTGGGCAACTTGTGCAAAAGGGGTACATTGTGTATTTTGAAAATGGAGCCTACATCATTAGAGATAGAGAAAATGGACTCATAGAAAATGTGGCCATGACAAAGAACAAGATGTTTCCTCTAAAAATTCAGAGTGAGGTGTTACTTTCATTCAATACAATTGTAAAAAATGTTATATGGTTGTGGTATTTCATATTTAGCCATTTAAGCTTTAGCAACTTGAATTTGCTACACAAAACGTAGATGGTGAGAGGATTACCTCTAATAGAGCAACCCAATAAAGCATGTGAAGGTTATCTCATAGGAGAAAAACATAGGGATGCATTCCCTACGAGACAATCATGGAGAACTTCACAACCATTGGAGTTGGTGCATTCAAATATTTGTGGGCCTATGCAAACCAGCTCATTTGCCAACAAAAAATACTTTTTGACTTTTATAGATGATTTTAGTTGAAATACATGGGTATACCCCATCAAACAAAAGTTCATAAGCATTTGGAAAATTTAAGGAATTCAAAGCTTTGGTTGAAAAATAGAGTGGCTACTATGTGAAGACTCTCAAAATAGATGGAGGAGGTGAGTACATCTTCAATGAATTCCATAATTTTTGTAAAGCAAATGGAATTAGAAGGTAATTCATATCTAGATACACACCATAGAAAAATGTTGTTGCAAAGAGGAAGAATAGAACAATAATGGAGATGGTAAGGAGCATGATGAAGGCAAAAAAATTTCCAAATGAGTTTTAGGTAGCAACTATAGCATGTGCATTTTATCTGTTGGATAGGTGTCCCACAAAGAGTGTGAAGGACATGATCCCTAATGAAGCATGGAGCAACCAGAAGCTGAATGTTTGGTCACTTAAGAGTTTTTGGGTGCATAGCATATGCACACATTCTAGATGAGAAGAGAAGAAAGCTATATGACAAGGCAAAAAATGTATTTTTATTGGATATAGTGAAGATTCAAAGGCTTATAGACTATATAACCTTATCACAAAGAAATTGATCATAAGTAGAGATGTGGAGTTCATAGAAGATAAAGCTTAGAACTAGAATTCAAAGACTAGCCAACAAGGGCCAGCATGTATTGAGTCTAAAGATTTAAATGGAGAAAACTTGGATCAACCTGCAACTTCAAGTAGTCGTACAAGTGCAGGTTGCAACCCTACTTCATCATCAAGGTCACCTCCACTTACAAGAATGATCTCCAACATGAGAATACTAACAAATACAAGGAGCTTGCAAGATATATATGAGGTAACTAGAAATGAAATAGAATATGAAGAACATTATGATTTTGCTCTATTTTTTTAGTGTGATCCTATTTCTTTTGAAGAAGCAATTAAAGTTAAAAAATGGGTGAAAGCCATGGATGATGAGATAGAAGCCATAGAGAAAAATAAGACTTGGGAGCTAATGGATATTTTAGTAGGCAAGAAAACCATTGGAGTAAAATGGGTATACAAAACCAAGTTTAATACCCAAGGTGATGTTGAAAGGCATAAAGCAAGGTTGGTTGCAAAAGGCTATAAGTAGAAGTCGAATATTGACTATCATGAAGTGTATGCACCTATAGCAAGACTTGACATAGTCAAAATGATTTTGGTATTGGAAACCTAGAAAGAATGGAAGGTTTACCAGATGGATGTCAAGTCAGCCTTCCTAAATGGAGTATTATAATAAGAGGTCTACATAGACCAACCACCCAACTATGAGCTGGAATGGCAAGAAGGAAAGGTGCTTAAACTAAAGAAAGACCTGTATGGGTTAAAGCAAGCACCGAGGGCTTGGTATAACTACATTGATGCATAATTTTAGAAGAATGGGTTCATTAAGTGCCCATATGAGCATACTCTCTACATAAAGACTAATGAAAAGAGATATGGTAATAGTCTACTTGTATGTAAATGATTTGATTTATACTAGCAACAATAATATATTGTTTGTTCAATTTAGAAATGCCATGAAGTATGAATTTGAGATGATGGACTTGAGCCTAATGAAGTATTTTCTCAATATTAAATTTACCCAATCTACAGATGGTATCTTCATCTCTCAAGACAAATTTGCAAAATATGTATTGAAGAGGTTTAGAATAGAGGACAACAAATTGCCCATCACTCTAGTTACAACAAGTCTAGAATTGAGCAAGCAAGATTGTAGCAGTAATGTTGATCCAACATTCTATAAAATATTAGTTGAAAACCTCATTTATTTGGTAGCAACCAGACCTAACCTAATGTTTACAGTGATTTTAATTAGTAAATTTATGGAGGTACCAAAGAACACTCACTTGTAGGAAGGTAAAAGAATACTACGGTATGTCAACATGACCAGAGACCATGGCATATTTTATCCAAGAAAAGACCAGATTTAGCTTGTTAGCTACATAGATAGTGATTAGGCTGGCAATATAGATGATAATAAGAGTACTTCTAGTTATACATTCCATCTTGGATCAGGTGCAGTTTCATGATCATCAAATAAGCAACCCATTGTTGCATTGTCCATCGTAGAAGCAGAGTATGTTGTTGCCACTTTAGTCGTATATCAAGTAATTTGGATGAGAAGAATATTAGGTGAGTTGAATAATGAATAACAAGGAGCAACTACAATATTTTGTGACAACAAATCTACCATAGCACTATCAAAGGATTTGGTAATTTATGGCAGAAGCAAGCACATTGACGTCCAGTATCATTTCATTAGAGAGCTAGTGAAAAATAATGAAACTCAATTGTTGTTTTAGGTTTGAAGTGCATGTTGTAGATATATTCACAAAACCTTTGAAAGAGGAAGATTTTAAAAGGCTAAAAGAAATGTTTGGTGTCAAATTTTTTGTGAAATTTGGCTTAAGGGAAGATGTTGGAAATTAATCCAAATTTCACCTACCCCTGACATATCTTGCTCTCTTTGGATATTATAATCCATTGTCGAATTTTGGAGTGTAAGTATTTACACCATATTTTTACATTTAATGCATATCAAAAAGTTATTGAGTTTTCCCTCCATTCCCTAGTTAAAGCATGAAGTTAGAGTGAAGAAGAGAGGAGGCACATAAAAGGAGTCAAAATAGCAAACACAAGAAGGTAAGTACAAAGTCTTTGAGGAATCTCCTACGAGGAGTAGTGCATCTATAGCACAAACTTAGTTGTAGAGGTGTAGAAAGCTTATGAAGAAAGATACCTCCAGTGGAAAACTTCACTCATTGTAAAGCTGCTGCATTAGCATGGTTGAAGTAATATTTAATATAAAATGTATTTGTCTATTTGTGCCTTTGTTCTTTTATCAAATTTGTTGTGAGCATTTTAATTGAGAATTTGTTTTCACGCAATTGTAAGGTGAATAAAAAAAAGGATTGCTTTTAGGGTTTCACGCCTTCTCCACTTTGGAAAATTCTAAGATTTTGCTTTTGGGGTTTGGCCTAAAAGCAAAGCATAACATTAGCTTGAGTACATCAAGAATTAAACAAGAAAGTGTTGGTCAAATATCTGCCTAATCATACAAACATGTCTTTGTGCGCCCTAGACATGGCCAACATTGAAAGGTCGAAGGAAAGAAATGTCCTCTGGGTCAATATCTAGAGAGGGTTGGCTCCCTTGCTAATCCTACACCGGTTTAAGTCTATATTTGCAAGAAATAAATTAGAAATAATGGAAAGAGACAGGAAATATGACCACAGGACGAAGATGTAGGATCAAGGACAGACTAACAACAGGAATTCCAACCAAGTGTTATAGCAACATAAAAATAGCAAGGAGGTAGAGAATTCACTTATAGTTTTGTGGAGACAACTTCTAGAACTGCATTCCAGTACTCACCCCCTCACCGATAGTATTTGAATCCAGATGTAGAATATGAATTTAGCAACAGATAATAGATATGAATGTTTAATAGAAATGCTTTAAAATAGAAAGAAATCACACATAAAATTGCTCACAAAATTAAAAGCCAAGTCTCTTATATTTACGCAGAAACTTGAATATATATTTTTTTTTTTCTACAGTGTCTATTCCCCCCTTTTACAATAGAATTTGAGTAGTATTTATAGAGGTTTTTGGCTCTTTCATTTAATACATATTAAGACAAAATGCTTGCAGATCAAGAACCTTGGCGAAGCAATTCCTCCTCAGAAATCTTGAAAATCCGCTTTTGAACATAGCGCTCCAATTTCAAAGATGAATTTTCCAGTAAAATAACACATTTGGGTGGCGATGCATGGACAACTGGAGAGCTTGGTCGTTGACTTAGCATATTTTCTATGCCTTGAAAATTCACTCCAATTGCGAATGCTTTGGAACTCATGAAAATTGTTCTACGATGTCAAATCCGACAACTTTTTAGCATAAAATCAGCATCTTTGGTTACTTTTCACCTCAACCATTGAATTCCTATCTTGCAGCTGACCAAAGCACCTTTAAAAAATCCATGTTGGCACTTAAACTCAAATTCACTCAAAACAGATCCATGAGTGAAAGCGCTACCTTTAGCTCTTATTATTTCTCCCTTATCCAAGATTCTTCTTTTAATACTTATGCCATTGCGCTCCATGGACAACCCCTCGACTTCGATGTTGCATTCACCTTCTTGGAGAAAATTTGGGTGAAACAGTTCTCTGTATCCTTCTGATCTCACATTCGACACTTCACCCCAGAGAAAAAAAAAATATGATAGAGAACTTTGCATTTCTTCCCTGGTGGAAGCACTTCTCATAGGACATCTTACTTCTTAAAACGTACGTTCATCCCAAAAGGAAGCAAAATGCGTTGTCGCTCTTCACCTTGGGAAAATGTAGCTTTGATTTTCCAATGCTACCTTTTTTTAATATTTGCTTGAGTGAAAACAAAAGTTTGACAAATTCTCGAAGTCGTCTTCATGCAGCTTCGTCCCAAGGAGGGGCGAATGGGACTTTCGCCCCTCACTTAGGGCAATAGTAAAGTTGACTTTTCAATGCTACTTTCCTTTTAATTTCACCCGAATCCTTTCTTTGAAGAGCTTTCACCCCAAGGACATTCGCCCCTCACATGGGGTGAAAATACCTTTGACTTGTCAATGCTTCCAATGTAAATGCTTCTTGCACTACATCAATGAAAATAGAAAAGAGTGCTTCTTTGTTTACCCTTCGCGCTTTTCTAGAAACCGAATTATAAAAATGGGCAATTAGCTTCACCATCTCTATGCAGGGGTGTACGAGCGTACACAAATACCAAAATAATTACATGTGGAACAACACAGTCAAAGGGCTTTCTACAATTAATCCTTGATTTATCACGAACTCCACATCTTGTCGAAGCTTCACCATGCCCTTGTTGGTAATCACGCAGTCCCCAACTTCTGCCATGGTGTCAGAGTACGTGTCAGAGAATGGGTCCAAGTCTACACTCTCATTCCTACGATCCTTCTTAGATTTTGTCCTGCATTTTGCCCACTTCTTTGATTGCTTAGGCTTTGTGGTCTCTTTCACCTATTTGCTTTTCTTGCCCATTCTATTAATTTTGGTAATTTGGCACTCCCGAAGATGTTCCGTATCTTTTGCAACAAAACGCTCAAAAATTCATCGACAAAAAAATTTAAAACAAAAAATTAAACTCGAGTGAATTTACTTGTGCTCTATTTATAGAACGTTCATCAACTACTAGAGTAAATACAGTAAATTCCCTTGGCAAATTTGGAAGGGTGTGCACCTTGTTTCTCTCAACAGACACTAATCCCAAGCTCTAGCTAAAACTAAATAAAATTCTTTAGGAGACGATTTTGCCTTCTTGGGGGCCAAAATTTCACCACGTCGGAGGGAAAGGTTGGCAGGGTCTATGCTAGCACAGTCTAAGTGGAGTTTTTCTTTTGGTCTTTCATATATTTGAGAGACTCCTAAAGCAGGTGATTGCACCAGATGTTTTGGTTTGCGGTGGTACCTTTTCCTTATGCACCTTTAGTTTTGTAGGAACCTTCAATGGTTCTAACTCTGCTGGATCAACAATCACTGGCTTCTTCCTAGGCCTCATAAGGATTGAAACATACTCCAAGGAGGGAACCATAAAATTATGATATGCTTCCATTATCATGTTAACTTTTCCACCAGCTGAAATTTTAGCTAGCATATGTACATAGTTCAAATGCACCATGCATGAATCTTTGCCATGAGGGTCATTACATGTGGAGCACCAGTATGTTCGCTTAGATGTTCTAGCTTCCTTATTTTCCAACACAGTTATGTTTCTCTCAAGGTCTTTTCTAGTGGTGGGATGTTCTCTAGTGATCGGTGGTGTTTGAAACCTCCTTGATCAAAAATTCATTTCTTATTGATAGATGTGATTTTATTTGACATTGTCCTTACTGACGAATTGAGAGATTCCATCTCCTATAATACTCTCATAATAGGATCTGGTTTTGAGGGTACAAGAGGTGTTGGTATAGGTAAGGGTGTTGGTGGAGCTCACAACGTTGGAAATGTAACTGGAGCTAGTAACTGAGGGACAGTTGGTGTGGGTAACTATGGAACATTTAGAGTGAGGAATTGTGGAACTGGTACTGGAGCAATCTAAGATGAACCAGAAATCCATGAAGGTACAAGGTACATGGAAGGCAAAGGCTATGAAAATAAACTAGAATAGAAATATTGAGGAAGATCAGGTAGGATAGACATTGTTACCTTTGGAGGAAGCTTACCTATGGTGATCAAGTCTGCTTCAACCTTCTGCACCTGTGTGTACAACTTTGGGAAAGTATTTACATTAGCCTATCGGATAGCCATGCCAATAACGAAGTTAAATGCTCTGACATAGTAAAACGTAGCCTGCTCATGAGTGGGTTGAAGGCCATCAGGGACTCTCTACCAGCTTCAGGTGAACTTGACATTGAATTCTACTATCTCCTCCTGAGGGTGCCTTTGAATATTTATGAATTGATGCAACAAATAGAAGGGTTCAACTTGTTCATGAAAGTTTTTTATCAACAACTCTGCTAACTGGTCCCATGTAGTGATAGTAGTGGGCAGCAAGGATCAATACCAGTATAGTAGTTTTTTTCTTAGTGATAACACCATAAATCTTACCATAATATCTTCATTTATGATGCCATGAATCATTGTCAGAGAAGCCACATCCTGGATATGCTCGTAAGTAGTTTTACCAGTACCATCATAGGTAGGCAAAGCCTTTAGTGCCCCTTGAGGGACTAGATTTTGTGCTTGCAGATTTAAAGCTCCTGAGCTATTCCATGTTGGGAACTGCCTTGGTGACTGTGGCTACTATAGGGGTGGATTTTTGGCCATAGGTACTAGTGTGTTTGGTTGATCCTGAGGAATGCTAGTAGAAGTACTAACTGGACTTGTAGGAGTAGAAAACACACTAGCTAACTGTGAAGACATTACGGGTGATGTATGAGGGATCATAGGTAACGATATAGTACAATGTAAAGCAACTAAATGGGGATGTTCCCCTAACATTTGGGTATCAAGTTCGTAGAACTTGATGGGATTTTTGGGGTTCTTGGCCTGTAATCTTGTGAGCATGAAGTACATATTTCGTCTTCACGTTTAGAGGCTTTTGAGTATAGCTGAGTTTCCAGATGTTCTAATTAAACAATACGAAGGTGAACATCGAGCCTTAATACTACTGAAAGTAGAACTTTTGAGGTCCCATAGGGAGTGCCAAAAATTATTGGTCAAATATTTTCCTAATCATATAAACATGTGTTTGTGCACCCTAGACACGACCAACATTGAAAGGTCAGAGGAAAGAAATGTCCTCCGGGCCAATCTCCAGAGAGGGTTGGCTCCTTTGCTACCTACACTGTTTTAATTCAATAGTTGCAGGAAATAAATTAGAAATAATGGAAAGAGATATGAAATATGGCCACAGGACAAATATGTAGGATCGGGGACAAACTAATAGCAAGAATTCCAACCAAGTGTTATAGCAATATAAAAATAGTGAGGAGGCAGAGAATTCACTTACAGTTTTTCAAATATAACTTCTAGAACTACATTCTAGTACTCACTCTCTCACCGAAAGTATTCGAATCCAGATGCAGAATTCAAATTTAGTAGTAGATAACAAACATGAATATATAATAGAAATGCTTTAAATAGAAAGAAATCACACATAAAAATATTCATAAAATTAAAAGCCAAGTCTCTTATATTTACGCAAAAACTTGAATAGTTTTTTTTGTAGAGTGTCTATTCCCCCCTTTTACAATAGAATTTGAGTTGTATTTATAGAGGTTTTCACCTCTTTTATTTAATACATATTGAGACAAAATATTTACAAATCAAGAACCTTGGCGAAGCAATTCCTCCTCAAAAATCTTTAAAAACCGCTTTCGAACACAACACTCCAATTTCAAAGATGAATTTTTTGAGAAAATAACTCATTTGGGTGGCGGTGCATGGAAAACTATAAAGCTTGTTCATTGACTTAGCATATTTGCTACGCCTCAAAAATTTACTCCAATTATGAATTCTTTAGAACTCATGAAAATCGTTCTATGATATCAAATCTAGCAACTATTTAGTATAAAATCGGCATCTATAGTTACTTTTCATCCCAACCATTGAATTCCTATCTTGTAGTTGACCGAAGTGCCTTTAAAAAATCCTTGTTGGCACTTAAACTTGAATTCACTCAAAATAGATCCATGAGTGAAAGCGTTGCCTTTAGCTCTTATTATTTCCTCCTTATCCAAGCGTCTTCTTTTAATACTTACGCCATTGCGCTCCATGGACAACCCCTCGACTTCGATGTTGCATTCACCTTCTTGGAGAAAATCTAGGTGAAACTGTTTTCTATACCTTTTTGATCTCACATTCGACACTTCACCCCAAAGAAAAAAAAAGGTGTGATAGAGAACTTCACATTTCTTTCCTGGTGGAAACGCTTCTCATAGGACATCTTACTTTTTAAAACGTACGTTCACCCCAAAAGGAGGCGAAAGGCGATGTCGCCCTTCACCTTGGGCGAACGTAGCTTTGATTTTCCAACGCTACCCTTTTTTAAAATTTTCTTGAGCGAAAACAAAACTCTAATGAATTATCGAAGCCATCTTCATGCATCTTTTCCCCAAGGAGGGGCGAATGAGACTTTCACCCCTCACCTGGGGCGAAAGCAAAGTTGACTTTTCAACGTTGCTTTCCCTTTAATTTTGCCTAAATCCTTTCCTTGATGAGCTTTCACCCCAAGGAGGGGTGAATGGGACGTTCACCCCTCACATGGGGTAAAAATACCTTTGACTTGTCAATGCTTCTAATTTAAATAACGTTTGCCCCAAAGTGGGCTGAATGATGCTTTTGTCCCAACTTTGGGGTGAACGCACTTTTGTTGTGTTTCAACTTTGGAAGTGCTTATTTCAACTTTGGGTGTGCTCAGTTTAATGCCCTTTCACACCTTAGTGGGGCAAAATGGACTTTCACCTCGTATTTGGGACGAAATCCTCTCTACCTGAACCTTAACTCATTTCTCTGATTTATTCTTTTAAAAATATCACGTTTGCTCCAAAATGAGGCAAACGTGTCAGTCACCCTATGTTAGAG
This sequence comes from Wollemia nobilis, assembly GCA_028583015.1. Classification (NCBI taxonomy): domain Eukaryota; kingdom Viridiplantae; phylum Streptophyta; class Pinopsida; order Araucariales; family Araucariaceae; genus Wollemia; species Wollemia nobilis. Next base: position 2,195,724 of record JAQPPZ010000267.1, read on the forward strand.
GTGAATGTGCCTTCGTCTTTATTTTTACTCAATAACCTGATTTTTTAAAGAAATATTTTCATCTCGAGGAAGGGTGTCAGACTTTCTCTCTTATTTCAGGTGAAAGGACTGCCATAATTCCCTGTAAATTTTGAACTTTAATGCATTGCTTTCATTGTTGCAATCAGGTGATCTCTACAGATTCTTCGTGAATATTTTGACTTACAACACCCATTATTCTTCAAGCACAAATTTATAAAAATGAGAAAGATAATTGACACAAAACATTGTATCCCATCATACAAGCCAAAAATACTACATCATAAATTAATATATATGCCGATTTTATATCAATAAAATTTCATCAAAATTTTAATGTGGCATATTGTCAAAATTGCCAATAGAAATAAATGTAAAGAAGACTTAGCTAAGTCATGTCATTGTTGTAGAAGGTGGATTCTAAACATCATTCCAAGTGTCATAGTTATAGAAGGTGAGGCACCATTCTAAGCACCATTATTGTAGAAGGAAAAGTGTTGTTCCAAGTACCATTATTATAGGAGAAGATTTGTGGTCATGGCAAACTCGAAGAGATGTAGACAAGATTACATAGGAAATAAAAAACACTAGTGCCTGGAAGAGAATTGCCAAGAGCCATTCAAAAATCTTTCGTAATGCCAAGGAAATGATTGAGTAATTGTACAAAAGCAAAAACCTTTTGGAAAACCACTTGGCAAGGAAATATCAATGAACATTGAGATACTCAATGTAATTTCTTCTAGAAATTGAACCGTTAGAAGCATTGCACTTCAAGAAAATATTGGAATAATAAAACACTTCACCTACTCAAATCAAAATGTTTATCTTAAGGCATGTAGCAATCAAGAGCATCAATTATAACCTGTTTGCATGTTCGATGAATCATAACAAAAGTGATATAAGGCATTCATAGAGTTGGAGACAGTGAAGGCATGTATTCTACAAAGGTAATACTAGTCAGGGTTTCCAAGTTAAATTAAGGAGAGATAAGTTTGGATAATAATTTAATGCTTTATTAGGAAGTTTAATGTTTTATTATTTTTTTAAGGAGAGATAATGGTGAATAAATAAATTAATGCTTGATTAGTTTATTTTTATAGAGTGAAGTTAGTTTATGGAGTGACAAGTAGGAACTTTTAAGTTTGCTTTCTTAAATCAATTTTTTAGATTTACTTTATTAATTTTTGAATTAATAGACTATTTACAAAATTAAATAAGTTGGGAGACAAAAGGTATTCAACATCAAACTTAGGTAAAATTGATTTTACAAAATTCATATTTTCTTAGTTTCTAAACATCATGGAGATAATATTTTCTACATCACAGGTTTTATAACTTAGAAACTTTGAAATTATTTAAAACTAGGGAGTTATAAGGATGTCTACTTCAAAAGAATCAAAATATACAAACTTAATGGAGTTTATGATACGAAAATAAAATGTAGATGTCATAAAATTTGGAATCAAATATTTTCTTGCAAAATTTGAAGGAAAAGTAGATTTGGTCTCAAAATTAATCTATAGTGAAAAGACATAGATGAAAATTTTGAAACATTTGAATACTATTTACATGCAAGAATTGATGAAGCAATTTGTAATGGAAAAAGTGGTATTATAATTCCTTTAGAAATTGGTAGCATAATGTATATGGATTTGCTTACAGTAAAGTTCCACAAAGAAGAGAATATGAGACAAAAGGAGTTGATTGAATATCTCAAAGAGAAATTGAAAATAAATGAATCATAATTTGAAAATATATTTCATTCTTCTAATATTGATATTCCAAGCTCATCTAACTCAGGATCCTATTATGATGCTTTAAGTGAATGTTGAGAAGTCTTCATATAGGAAAAGAAAGGGTTATATGATTCTAAGGACAAAGGCAAAGAAAATATTCTTATACAAGATTTTTTTTTTTTTAAAAAAAAACCCCCGCCCGCCGCCGCCCCCGACAACACAACCAACACACAGGCCGCCCCCCCAACCCGGGCCCCCCCCCAAGCTGGTACCCAACGGAGGGAACCGGACTCTTGGGATTCCCACACCACACTATTCGATGACAAAGAAAAAGTTCAAGATATTTGTAATCTTGAAACTACAAAGACTAAAGAACATGAAGCTAAATTCAAAAGAAGAAGAAGTAGATAAATATCAAATCCATTGCAAATTCACTTGAAGGATGAAGACCTATTATTGAAGACTAAAGTCTTCAATAACCAAATAATGTAATACATGGGGGTGTTGGAATATATTACATTATTTGGTACATGCTAATTTACCCCATGGTACCTTCATGGTACACCTTGTAAATATTATACTAGGGTCAAGTCTTAGATTAGAGTGTGAGTAAATATTTTATATAATGTAATAATGTGTAGGAAATGCACAAGTTTCATGTAAATGAGTGTGCAAGTGTAATATGTGTATATGTGCACAAGTGTCTCATATGTAAGTGTGCACAAGTGTCTTTAGATTAGAGTGTGCTATTTGAATAGTCATGTCTAAGTGTGCATACAAGATAAAGGTATGTGTATGCAAGTGTCAAGTAGAGATGCCAAGAGTCATGAGACTTGGCATAAGGAAAGGAATAGTCAAGTATACAAAGAGTCACTCTACAATGGCTATATATTACTCCATGGGGGATTATAGAGAACATAGAGAGCATATTGAGTATTGTGAGCATAGAGAAGCAATCCCAAATATTATTGTAAAGAATAAAGTACTATCTTATATAAGAAGAAAAAGGCGTAATAAAGTTTGCATACATTTGAGCAACTAATATTGTAAGTTGTGCTACATGCTTTGTACATGTAATATTCAAGCTATTTACATTCATAATTTTTGCTCATTAGTGAATGTTAGTTGATATATTTTAAGCCTTGATATACATAATAATTTCCTCATATTTATTTTGCTTACATCATTACTTGATTTTACTATATTGTGGTTATCATATATTTGATCATGTGGAATTTCTCCTGTGAGTTTACATTAATATTAAGGCTTCAAAAACCATCAATGGGATCATATTTATAGTAAGTAGTTCATTGCATACGTTGAATATGTTTAGCTACATATAAAATAGATTTTGTCTAGTTTAATAAAATTGATTTAGAGTCTGTCTACTTTAAAGAGAGATAGACCTAGAATCTATTGTAAGGTCAAAGTAAGAAAAAAGGCTAGAGTATTTCCATAGTTGCAAAAATAACTAGTGAAGACTAGGACTCAACTATAGATTCTTTCCACAATTGCAAAATAACTAGTGAAGACTAGGACTCATTTATAGGATCTTTCCACTATTATAACCAGTGAGGGCAAATAAACTTGAAGATAATTTATCATTACAAGAAAATAGCCAACCCTTGAAATTAAATGTTTTTTAGGGATATCGTGAGGAAGTTGAAGGATTCAATACAATAAAGACATCCCAACTTTAGTTGGAACATCAGGAAAATATGGGTCACCTTGACATTGCTTAGGTTCTTAGGTGCGACCTAAAATAGTTTTGTAGAAAAGATTGATCATCAAAAGTGTGAGAAGCTAACAACCTACCTAATTAGAAAAATATCACATAATCTCAACAAAGATATAAAATAATAATCTACTAATCCTTAAAAATAATTCTAAGGTATTACATCATGGAAGTTAAGTCCCTCATCATGGACTATCTCTTTAGATATGCTAAATTTTTTCTTATCCCACCCTTATAAGGCCTCAAATGTTGCCCAAATATTTCTTGATTCTATTTTTTGCCTTCATGACATGCCTCAATCCATTGTATCTAATTGTGATCCCATATTTACTAGTCATTTCTAACAATAACTATTCAAGATACATGTAAAACAACATAAGGTGATCTTGGCATACCATTCTTAAATTGATGGCCAAACTAAAATTATCAACAAGTGCTTGGAATCTTATATTTGTTGCTTTATATATGAGAAATTGAATGATTATGTCAAATGGTTTCCTTTGGCTAAGTGGTGGTATAATAATTCCTATCACTCCACTAAGATGACACAATATGAAGTAGTTTATAGACACTCTCTACCATCACTTCTATCATACATTTAGGGTAGTTCCAAGATTCAAATAGTGGGTTCCACTCTCAAGGAGCATGAATAACTACTCTAACATATCAATGATAATTTGGCCATGGTGTAGAACCATATATGAAAACAAGTAAATCAACACTAGTATGAGCATAGTTTTAACACTAGGGACATGGTTTTCCTATGCTTGTATCCCTACAAGTAGTCATAAATAAAACTACATGGCAATAAAAAACTAGCACTAAAATTATATAGACCATATAAAGTGCTCCAATAGGTTGGCCCCATGGCCTATAGACTAGAATTTCCATCTTGTTCTATGATATATCTAGTTTTCCATGTCTTATTTTTAAAAAATTTATTTGGAAACAATATACAACTCCAATCCACACTATTCTATTTGGATGAGGAAGGTTGAATCATCTTAGAACCTACAAGTAGTCTAGACTGTTGTACATGCACACTTCACAACCATAATCTCACTGATGTTCTAGTATGGTGGTGTGGACTACAACTAGAAGATGATAATTGAGAGCCATTTAATCAACTTCAACATTAGTTTCCTCATATCAAGCTCTAAGAATTAAGCTTCTTGAATGGGGATGACATGTTATGAACCTATCCTAACACAACAACTATTATTATGTACTTATCTAGTATTGGTATATATTTGCACTTTAGGCACCTAGTGTGAATTAATGTAATTTTTTCTTTTATTATAAGTAAGAGTTATTACCTTGGTTCTCCTCTTTCATATGGTCCAATCCTTGAGCATTAGGGTTATGGTGAATAATAGTCTATATAATGACATGGTTTTGAAGTAGAATGTATCTCATATTTTTCTCAAATTATATCAAAGATTTACTTCCAAGGAGGTTGCCTTCTTGAAGAGGCCTACGATATTTATTTTACTTGATTAATGTTAGTTTTTTCTATCTTTATGTAATTATTTTCTTGAGCACTTCTATTATTTTTATTTTTATGGTCATTTAGTTTATAAGCATTTTCATTAATTCTTGGATTGATTTTGTGGTTATGTTTATTTTTATATGAAGGTTTGTAACATCAAACATTATAATTTCTTAGAATACCACCATCTTAGGATTCTTTATAATCATCATAAATAATTCTTTTAAAACTCCTATGATATTTACTTGAGTTCCTTCCATTTGGATTGGGTTCCTAGCAGTTTTTATATAGGGCAAACTCATTTCTTCATATAAAGCCTTGAGCATCACTGTTACAATGGCCTCTAAGTCTAATATGTAACTCCTTATTAGGTAATTCTTAATTTTTAAGATCATATATAATGGTAGTTATTTTAGGGTCTTAGGATTTGAAGTGTTTAGGACATCTGTTATGTTGACTTATATGTATAAGGGATCTTCTGTTATCAGGTTATGTTGATTTGTTGGATTGGGATAAACTACCTTCAGCTACCTAGTTTTGGCATAACTTCTTTCGTATTCTTTGATATTTTGTTAGATTAGGTATCTCTTCTCACGAAGGGCTACAACCTTTAGCATGGTCACTTTAGCTAGAGTTTACTTCATTTCCTCTAGTATATTGAATTTAAATCCAATGGAGCTACTTTCACTATGTACTATGAACTTCCTATACTACTTGGTGGTATTTGCATGTTCTTCATTGGTGAGAGAGCACTTAAGATATTGTTTTTCCTTCTTTTAAATTTTTACCTCTCTTTTTCATTTGTTCCATCTTCAGACTTATTGACCTCTTGATTTTTATTTTTAGTTTTTGGTTATTTTCCTTCATCAATGTACTTTCCCTTTTTGGCTTGCATATCTATTTAAGGAGCGTTTACTAAATATTTTTTCACACTCCAATTTATTTCCCTTATTATATTATAGTAATGGATCCCTTGTCTTTTACATGTAATGGTGGTCTTCCTATCCTCAATATTATGGTACTTTTGCTTACCTCAACTTATTTGTAGATTGGTGCTTGCTTTTTTGTCATCTTTATTTTTCCTTTAGTCCCAACTACTTGTTGGTTTATATATAGTGTTTTAATAAAATGTGGAGTCTTCACCTCCCTCAACAATACTGAAGTTGACAAAAACTATATTATTAGGGTTTGGCAAATCTGGTACATCTTATTGTATTAGAACTAGAGTTTGATGTGGTTGGCTCATGATTGGAAACTAGTAGTCAATTGGATTTACCATCATAGGTTGATTGATAACTAGTACCATTTTTCCTATGGTGATAACTTATTTGGCTTGGCATTGTTGATCATATTGGTTTGTCTATAAATATCAAAGTCATCATACAATCCATAGGATCATGCCTTGTATTACATGGAAAACACCAAAATATGTTGATATTTAAATTTGTATTCACCATATTATTTTATTTACAATTTTATCATAGTACCTAATCTTTTATAAGATAAGTCATTTTCCATGGTTGCTAATTTTTTTGTTGTTATCCATTATTCTACTACCACTATCTTCTTTCCATATTATTATGATTTACTTTTCCTTTACTACCTTCAACACTTCTTTCATATTGAGCTCACATTAGTGTACACATTGAGTGATGGATTCAAAGCCATTATTAGTTTACAGTGGGTAAGGTAAAGCTTACAATTGAGGCTAGAAAGTGACCATTGATGGTGAATTTTGACTTGAATGTGTCACAATATATGGATAAATGACTAAATTGTTTTATGATTGGGTGTATTGAATAGGTGAGGTGATGGGTGTGGATCTTGAAATTTTATGGTTTGTGTGATATGAGTCACATAGGCCATAGACAAAGTAGGTGGCAATTTTCCTACTCTAGTTAGGACATCTTTTATGCAGGTTGCCTTTTAAAAAGTTATGACTAAAGTGATGTGGTTACCATTGTAAACCATTAGTGCTAAATAAAATTATAAGCATTTGAGGTAATATGGAAATGGATATTCCTCATTAGGTCTAATATTTAGAGGAATTAAATATAAGGATATTATGAATATAGTGTTATAATCATGAGTATTTTCTTGAGGATGCTTTTGTAAAAAAAAATTATATATATTTTTTAATATATATGGTGGAATCGATAGCCGTTAAAAACACTAGGAAAGGGACAAGCATTCAATCCGATGAGGCTCGAGATTTGAACCTTGGACCTCCGCCTCCCTTACGAGGTTTGGTCAAACCAATTGGTCTACACCTTGAACCTTTGTAAAAAAATTAATTGAAACAAAACAACATACCCATTACCCATCCTACCAAATCTATGAATGAAAGGCTTGGAATTTATGCTTAATTCATAAAAGAAATTATTTGGTAATCTCCTATACTATAAATTAACTTTATTTCATAATGAATAGATAAGTAAGTATACCATGATGTCTTCCTCATGCATGTATTGAATTGACTTAAGTGTGGAGAGTAGTTCAAGTGATCCAATGTTATATTTTTCCACTACCATCAAAGGTAGGTAAGGATTTCACATCAATGATTGAAATGGTAAAATATGCCCTTAGATTTAGCAATCCTTGATAGGTTCAATCTAGAAGTTGATTTTATAGCCTAAGCGGTTAAGGTCTTAGATTATTCTAGTGAGGTTGACCATATTACATCAGCTAGGGGTACACAACATGTATGAGGTAAGTTACATATACTAGATATGGAGGTATTTAAGGGCAATTATGATAGGAAAAACCCTAAGGATATCCATGCATAGTGTAAGGAGACCTAGGTTTAAATATTATCAAGTGATGCATACATAACTATAAGTGTTTATAATACAACTACTTACCATAATGTAATGGCAAGGCTCATTTCAATCCCATATAACCAATTAAAAATATATTACCCTTTATTTTTTAATTTGGCACATTCTCTACTTTCTTAGGAAGTGTCCTTTACATTATTCACTATATACTTATTAATTTATATGTTTAATATTCATAAGTAAAAAACACATTATATATATTCACATGGAATGAAATTTATCATTTATTTATTTAATTGATTATAGTGTTCTACGCCCTCTTCGTGGGTTCAAATCTCTTTCTTTGTGATCATTATGACCTCCATAACCTCCAGTTGCATCGAGTAAAAATCCATTTATGCTGATGCGACACACCCATACTACGAGGCCAAAGACTTGACATGACACGTCTATTGGTACTACGAGACCCGACAGGATTGGTTTTGACTGTTGAACCAGGCCCTCGAACCTAAAATTTATCATTTATTACAAATGAGTATTATATGATTTTTTAATAGATTAACATATTTGTTCAAGATACTCTAACATCAAATTAATTAAATAATTTTAATAGAATAAAATTGTTAAGATGCTATTTACGCTAATAATAGTTATTAACTATTTCAAAACTTACAAGTAACTATTTTTTTTATTATTATTTTTTTGAAGCTTCTTCAATACAAACATATATTTAATTTCATTGAATATACTGGTTTTTGATAAAAACACATTCATAACAAAATTTACTTATAAGATTTTGAAATTTCTACTTATAAACCTGCATAACACATACTCTTTGATTAGGAAGATCAAACACATCCAACAATACTATTGTTCTACCCCTATCTCCAATGAAATGCAAAGCTTATACCACTTCTGGTCTGTTATGGTAATGCCTTATTATGCGTTTTGGTTCCATGGCTTATGTTTTATAAAATCCTAACTGCATCTTAATTTCTTTAATTCCACAATTTCTGGATGGAGGACCTGACTTAGTTTTAGGAGTATCAAACACAGACAAGCGGACAGAGTTGAAAATTTTGATAGAAAGCACCGGCAGACTGCGAATGAGCGTCGATGCAATTGAAAAGTCAAAAAATAAATTGGACGTTGGCGTGTCAGGATCGTGACGGAATCGTTTGCCGGCCAAGTGGACCAGCCCGCACAGGACAAAGCAAACACGTCATGATAGCCAGGGAATCGTTTGCCGGCAGAGTTGACCAGCATGCACGTAATGATCGCCAGGGAATCGTTTTCCGGCCTAGTGGACTAACCTAAAAAGGACAAAGCCAAGTTGTCCTACAAGACAAAGCAAAGACGTAATAAATTATAGAGGTGGCGATGGTGCTATAAACAAATAGCCCCTTCACACCAATCAATTGCACAGACCAAAAAAAAAATAGAAAAAATCCTGGAATGCAGGGAAGTGCTTCCAACAGTTTCCAGTCTTTGACTGTTCACCGTTCACGACACATAAGGATTTCATTGGCCGACTGCAGCTTGAGAAGTGTTTCTAAAACATTTGGAGGCCACATTATAGCTGGCATGAACTTCATTTCAAAAAAGATAAACAATCGAGTCCTGGCCAGATCTGTATTGATTTTATGTAGTATTTCGATTGCTATTATACGAGAGATTTACGTGCCACATTTTCTCACGTAGATCAACTCGGTCGATCTCTTGTCTAGTCGGATCTTCTTCATACTACTACATATTTTTGAGACTATTTCCCTTTACCTTTAATTTGAAAATGGGAAACAAATGTTGCGTTTCATCTTTTTCTTCAAAAGATGAGAATACCTCCGATGTTGGCGTCGAGAATACCCCCGATGTTGGCATTGAGAATACCCTCCATGTTGGCGTTCCATCTGAGGTTGTTGAAGGTGAGAATACCCTCGATATTTGCAATTTATCGGAGGCGGTTAAAGATACAAGCGACATCGAGGAGTTGATCTCATTCATTCAGAAAAGACTAGAGCTTCTTACAGTTGACATTGGAAGGGTAAGTCCAATTTACCTCCACTTTCTTCTTTATTGTAGTCTTACATATAGTACAAATTCCACCGGACAATTTTTTTTTTCAGACATAGGGGAATCGGTTAAACTTAGTTTGCAGTATCCACAGGACCATAGCACGTCCCAACAAAACGCTGGAACGCCCCAGGAACCAGTTGTTGCTTCACCTAAAACGGAGTCTTGCTTCAAGTTCGGCGGAAATTTATTGGAGAATGCTCTGAAGCGAGTTTGGAAAGATACTTCAGAGGTACTGAATCACTCTTAAATGCTAGCTGGGTTTCAATTCGAGGAAATCGAAAGCGACTACCTATACATAGTTTTTGTTTTGTTTTGTTTTTTTTTTCCTTTTTCTTTTGAATGGTAGCAATAAAGTTAGCTCACGTGGATATAACGTTTTCTTCTCATAATTCCAGAGGTCGTTTAGAGTCAAGCTCGGTGACAAAACGCGCAAATTAATTATTGATATATTAAAAGAATCTGTCAAAATTCACTGGTTGGGAGTAGGCCTTTCAGTACTGGGATATGTATTAGAACAGATTGATCAAGTTTCTGCGAACAAAGAACAATGTGTAAAACTCCTCGGCTATATGTTGGCCCTTGCCAAGCATGTCAGAGAGTTAAATGAGGAGCTGCCAGAGAACAGAGAAAAGCTTAATGACGTAGTTGACTTCATTGTTCAAGGATGTCTTATGTGTGTTTCGCAGATGACAAATCACAGTCTCTTCAGGTAACAGTAGATGAAATTCGGTACCGAATGTACTGCCCAACAGAAAATGTGAATTGTTAGTTGGTTTTTTCCTTCTCTTTAAAAACTGATAATTGATTAATAAAATAGCAATTGTTTATAACGGTGCAGGTTCATTTCTGCTTCAGTGGACGCTGAAGAAATTAAAAAATTTGAGTCTCAGTTAGGCCAAAAATATCAGGATCTTAATATGGAAGCCGTCATTTGCCTTTTGAATAGAACGCCTCATTTTCTCCCCCCAACACAGGGACGAAATCCGGATGCAGGTGTGAATTTATATATTCCGTTGCTTTGATTTTTTTTTTCTTTTTAACATGTATATGCAGATTTTGCAGATCAAATTTTGGGGAGTTGGGGGAAAGCCACTTTATGTAAATAATTTAAGTGTGGTTATATTTGATTTGGCAGTGGGCATTAAAATGGCACTGGAGACTGTTACTCGGCTTCTCCAAGTGGAGGTGAATGATCAAACTAGGAGAGTTGTTGTCATTTACGGGTTTGGTGGGGTGGGCAAGACAACCCTTGCAACTGCTGTATTCAATCAACTCAACCTTAAGGCCTACAATTACAAATTCTGCAGGCTGGATATGGAAGAAGTATGTTCCAAAGAGCATATCAAGCTGCTACAACAGCAGCTTTTACTCCATTTGTTTGGGCAAAATATTAAGCTCTGGAGTGATGTGGAGGGTCGGGATTCGTTAACAGCTGCTTTTTTAAGAGAGCCTACTCAGGCAGTGTTTATGTTCATTGACAACGCCCTGAAAAAAGATGACCTGGCTAAGCTTTTGCCCGAAAACCTGTCATGCCTTCCACAGCAGACTAGAATTTTGTTAACCACGAGAAAGCTAGATGAAAGTTCCATGTTTTTGGAGCCAGGCATTCAAAGGCATGAATATAAGGTAGACTGTCTTAAAAGTGAAGAGTCAAAACAAATTTTGTGTAAGAAAGCTCTAGGTAGTGCCGACGCCACGTTTCCCCCAAGTGTAGATATAGACGGTTTGGTGGAAATTTGTGGTGGCATCCCTTTGGTTTTAGATATAGTTGGCTCCAGATTGTCAGAGCATGTTAACGACGTCTCAATTTGTAATGAAATAATTGATTCTCTAAGGGAATCGTTGATTGAAGGAGAAGGGGATGAAGGGGAAGAAATAAGTGAGAAGGTAGTAGATGTTGTATATAATAGTTTGAATGAAAATTGCAAAGAGGCCTTTTTAGACATTGCATGCTTCTTTTACAATTGGGAACGCAGTTTTGTCTCTTGTGTTGTTGGAGAACTACAACTTAAAACCCTAGTAAATGCAGCTCTTGTAAAGATATCCCATGACCCTCCCACTTCAATAAGTCTTTGGAGGGACCTACACGGAGATAATACCACAAGTTGGAACCAATTTGTACTAGACAGAGATGTACGAGAAGGCTTTTTAGAAGTTCATGATATAGTTAGAGCGCGAGGGAGGAAGTTGTCACAAACACAATCAGATAGAATCATGGACAAGGAATCCTGGGCCGAAGCTGTGCAAGATATTCAGGTATGTTACGTTCCACTTTGTTTAATTACTGGTAGAAATTTTTGTAATTTTCTCTATACGTTTTAACTTGGAAAAACTACAATCCTGAACGAAAAAAATTTAATGTCCGTTATTTTCAGCGCTTTGTTACTTAACGTCTGTTGATCTAACTTGCACACTGCAAAATTGCAAATACTTTGTGCAGACCCTCCAAAAAGTAAAAGGAATATGCATCAGATACCCAACGTCCGAAGTCCAAATTTATGCAAGGCACCTGGACTTGATGCATGCTTCTTTGAGAACCCTCTACATTGGAAGAAAAATCAAAATCAATGGAAAATGCCGGAAAGACTTTAAAAACCTAAGGTGCATATATCTAGCTTCCAATACTTCTTTTTGTGTGGATCTCGCTAAACTCAAACACTTGCGGGTGTTAAGGGCCGAATTAAGCAACAATCCTACTGAGGCAAGTGCTCTACTCCTGTTGTGTTGTATTGCCTGTCTTTTTTATAAAAATGAGTTTACCATTTCAAAAATGTTATAAGCAAAACCTTTCCGTTTATACTAGTAGACGTATAATATTACAATGAATAATTTGGGAAAATTAATGGACCTTGCAGTTACCGTCCTCTTTACATTGGCTGGAGTTGGGACCAGTGTCAGATTTTCAGCTTTCTTTGAATGAAAGCTTTGGCAAGTTATCCTCGTTGCAAGAACTGCAATTAAGGAATGATGTAATGCTTCCACAAAATTTTGGCCACCTTAAGTCTCTGCGTCTCTTAAGACTTTATAAATGCAAAATGGTCACATTGCCCCAAAGCTTTGGCAGTCTCTCTGCCTTGGAAGGGTTGTCAATACAAGGATGCGAGGAATTAGAGAGTCTTCCGATGAGCTTCGGTGAACTTCAGAAGTTGGCATTTCTGGAGGTGATTGATTGTCCCAAATTGTCGAGCCTTTCAGAAAATTTCGGCCAACTCACATCGTTAAGAATTCTGAATCTATACAGATGTGAGGGGCTTTCTACATTGCCAGAAAGTTTTGGCAATTTATCTAGTTTGGAAAAACTATATTTACAGAGGTGTTCCAATCTGGTGAGTCTTCCAAGGTCATTAGGCAATTTAAACTCTTTGAAAAAGTTTAGTATGAGTGAATGTGACGGGCTTTCTACATTGCCCGAAAGTTTTGGCAATTTATCTAGTTTGGAAAAACTATCTATAACGTATTGTTCCAAGCTAGTTAGTCTTCCAAGGTCACTCAGCAATCTAAGGTCTTTGAAAAAATTGAGTATGGGCGATTGTGAGGGGCTTTCTACATTGCCAGAAAGTTTTGGCAATTTATCTAGTTTGGAAACACTATCTTTACAGGGGTGTTCCAAGCTAGCGAGTCTTCCAGAGTCATTCGGCAAACTAAGCTATTTGAAAGAAATGTATATGAGCGAATGTGAGGGGTTTTCTACATTGCCAGAAAGTTTTGGCCAACTCACATCATTAAGAATTCTGGATCTATGGGGATGTGAGCGGCTTTCTACATTGCCAGAAAGCTTTGGCAATTTATCTAGTTTGGAAAAACTAGATTTAAGTGGTTGTTCCAAGCTAGCGAGTCTCCCACAGTCATTCGGCAATCTAAGATATTTGAAAGAAATGGATATGGGCAAATGTCAGGGGATTTCTACATTGCCAGAAAGTTTTGGCAATTTATCTAGTTTGGAAGAACTATCTTTAAAGGAGTGTTCCAAGCTAGCGAGTCTTCCAGAGTCATTCGGCAATCTAAGCAATTTGAGACTGTTGCAAATAGGCTATTGTCAGAAGTTAGGCCGTCTTCCTGATAACTTTGGACAGCTTAAGTTGTTGGAAGAACTAAGGATAAACAATTGTAGCGGACTCGAGAGACTTTCCAGTGATTTTGGATGTTTGACTTCATTGATGTTTCTAGAAGCAATAGATTGCTCTGATTTGAAAGAAGAGGCGATGGACGTCCTGGTCCAGATGAAGAGCTTGAAGGAACTGTACATCAGTGGAAGCCCCAAGTTGATAAAGCGATGGGAAGAAGCAGGACAACCTAAGCTGGCATCGGGTAATACATATAAACTAATTTGCTTGTCATGTTTATTTAATTTAGAAAGATATTATTATCTAATTTGTCCTCTTCTCTGCTCATCATGGCATGGCAGGGAATTCCGTATCACTTGATGGACCATGACTATGAAGGCGCGTATAAAGAAATTATATGCAGTGTATTGTTTTCTAAAGAGAGCAAATTAGAAAGAGTTGGTGTGAACTTCTAAATTTTTAAATAGAGATAAACTTTTGGTTTTTATTTTGGAATTTAATATATATTTTTAAATAGTTTTTAATTTGAAGTCATTAATTTCAATAAAAAATAATAAGATCAATAAATATATAAGATTTTAGTTTTAAAATAATTAATCCAACATTTATCAACTTTTTTAATGTTGATGGAGTTGTTTAATATATTTTCATATTTTTTTAAAAGGTAACCCCAAAATAGGTAAAGAGATAATTAAGAAATAAATTCTTTGATGTTTTAAGTCCTCATTTAAGGCATGTGTGAAAGTTCTATGATATCCTCTTCTTTATAGATTCTCTCTTCTAAAATTTTTACTTTGAACCTTTAAACAAGGCAAAGTCTCTAGTGACCAAACATTCTTCCAAGAAAAATATTTGGGAGAAGGAAATTTTAATTGCTCTAAATCTTCATATTTCAACTTGATCGAGTATGTTTTGATAGATTCTAAACCAAATCATTCATTTATGTACAAATAGGCAAATATCTCAACTTGATCAAGTATCCACCATGTTTTGATATATTCTAAACCAAATAATTCATTTATGTACATAGGTAAAATAAGAATGTTGAAGCATCTTTTGAAGCTTGTCTATAATTTATTTGAGCTTCTCTCCTTTAATTAGGTTATTAATAGAAATCCATGATCTAGAAATATTGCCCACATTAATATAATATTTGACCTTTAAAATTTTACAAGCTAGACATGCCTAAGCTAATGGTTTCTATTTTGAATTAGAGATAAGAGGATAAGGCTTCAACTAAGCATTAGACCAAAAATTTGTATAATTCCCCTAATTGATTTATGACCCAATATATTCTATTTCACTTGCAAACTATTTGATATGAGTTCCATGTTGGTGATCCTTTGGGTAGGGACTTTTCTCAAATATTTTCGTTGCACCAAAAGAACCTATATATTATTTAAGTAATATTTTTGTACAAATATTTTCTTGATCATTGAATAATCTCCACCCAAGTTTTACCCCTTAGGCTAAACTCATAAATCTACAATTACTACCCCTCCAATATTATTTCCCTTGCAAACCCTATACCACTTACAAAGAAGAAACCTAATTTTTTTCTCACATGCTTCCCAAAGAAAGTACCTTTGAATTATATCAAATTTTGATGATATACCTAATGGGAATTTTAATTTCATAAATGAGGATGAATTGCAATCTAGTCTTTATGAATTATAGACTTCTTGCCATGATTAAGAATTTTTCTTTTCAACATACCAAACAAGGTTTCATTCTATCTAGAAAAGAGACTCAAAGCTTAATTTATTTCCTTTATGAGACAAAGGAAGTAGATTGATGGAAAAGAGTCAATTTTTTTTTTTTGAATTTACATGGTGGAATTGGTAGCCGCCACGAATCCGGGCAGGTTGTCTAGCTTTTTATGGCTGCCATAGTATTCTGCGTTGTCTACCCCAGAAGCCGTCACACAGATCTTCACGCAGTCCACCCCTATAACCACCATGCCACAATCATTTTAAACCTTTTACGTCGCTGAAAGCACCAAGAAAGGGACAAGCGTTCAGTCCGGTGAGGCCCGAGATTTGAACCTTGGACCTCCACCCCCTTATGGGGTTTGGATGAACCAATTGGTCTACACCTCGGACCTCCTAAAAAAGTGTCAATTTTAAACCCTAAAATATTCATAATAATTCATTGTAATAGTAATGAAAAACTTTTGGATTTTATAGTATTAGCCAACTATCTAATAGCTTTCTCATGACATAATATTTATTTATACTCGGCATTATGGATTGAGCAATGTCCCAAAAGAAGAGTATTATCTCATAAATTAGAAATGAGATTCAAAGGGGTCATTTTTATAATCTAAATATCTTTAATTTTTCCTTCTATTTTTACCTTTGAGAAAGTTATCCTTAATGCCTCTATAACAATAATAAATAGATAAGGAGATAGTGAATCACTTTGGTGAAGTCCACAAGATGACTTAGAATAACCAACAAGAAAATAGTTGATCAAAATAGAATATTTTAGACTGCTATAATAACAATACTTTGGACTTTGAGTTGATAGTGCTATAACAACATTAGATTTTGAGGATCAAAATGAGGTGATAGTAGTGGTACTGGGAGTGAACGTTATATTTATAGATGGATGTCTCTAAAGAAACAATGGGCTACATTGGTAGATGGTGAGAAAAATGAAGTGAAAGAAGGGGTAAAAGAAGAGTAAAAGTGGTAATGAAAGAACCAAAAATAGAGAAAGAATTATGATTGATGAATAGTAGAATTTTGAAATTTGAGTTGATAGTGCTATAACAAGATTAGATTTTGGGGATGAAAATGAGGTGATAGTAGTGGTACCAAGAGTGAATGTGATAGTTAAATATGGGTATCTCTATGGGAACAATGGGATACACTAGAAGATGGTGAGGGAAATGCAACAAAATAAGAGGTAGGAGAGGAGTAAAAGTAGTAATGGAATAAGCATAAATAAATAAATAAGTAGAGAGATGAAGAGTGGAATGGAAGTGAATATGGGTTTAGTAGTGGCCATGACTCTACTCATTCCCAACTTAGGAGGAGTTCATCTTGGGGAATTTTCCCTTCCTTGAGTTGAGTTTTCTAATATTATTGTTCCTAGGCCATTTCCACATTTTCAAAAACTTATCCATACCTTTCAAACCTTTGCTTTCTTTCTCTTGTGATTTATTGCATTATAGAGATGACAATTGCTAGTATAGTTGGCATAATAGATATGATAATATCAAGTGTAGGGGCATGGTTGGCTTGGAGAACTTGGAGGGATTTTTAGAGATTATTTTATTATTCTTACCCTCTTGACACTCCTTGGGTATTGTCAATCCTAAATGATAGAGAATTGATCATTAAGCAGACCATCTAGCGTTGGCCTCTTTGAAGTCATTGTATCATATCACATCTTCTACCATGCAAGCATTTTTTAATTGTAATACCCAACTTCCCTAAGGTTCCCAATTTTCAATGTTTCATCTTGATTTTTGGGTTAAAATCAATCTTCATTATGGTACCATTCATATATTTAATCTTTGTATCTATGCCCACTTTCTAGAGTGATAAGAGTTATATCCTTGCTATGGTTAGATTCCTTTCAGATACGAAATCTATTTTTATGCATAATAAAAGTATATAAAACTTGTCCATCAAATTCTTCTTGAAATATTTGATTAGGTCATATGACCACCTATCTATCGATTATTCAAACCCCATATACTTCAACTTCTTCTCCATCACTTGATTGAAACATCACAACATAGGAGTGATCTTCATAATCAGTTGCTTAAGCAAGCAGGAGGTAGTCTTTTGATACCCCTAAAGTACTTCAAGTTCACATAGTCTAGTTTTCTAGCATATTTAATGTTTAACATGTAGTTGGGCACAAATGATGAGAACTCAAAAGGTATGGATGAAAAGCAATAAAGGTAGATGAAGGACCATGACATTTCTAAGTAGAATTCCATGTTATCCATTTTGGAGATTTCAACAATTACCTAACCTCATCTGACAGTCTTGGGTGTAATGAATTTTTAAGCCTTAATATTAATATAAAAATTATAGGATAAATTCCACAAGATCAAATATAAGATAGCCACAATATAGTAAGATCAAGATAATGATGTAAGTAGAATAATATGAGCAAATTAATATGTAAATAAAGGCTTATAATATATCAAATAACATTCATTAATAAGTCGACAACCATAAAATTTGGACAGCCTACCCGGATTTATGGCGGCTACCAATTCCACCATGTAAATTCAAAAAAAAATATTCATTAATAAGTAGAAATACAAATGTAATAGCCTAAAGTTATACATGTACACAGCATGTAGCACAACTTACAATATTAATTGCTCAAATGTATGTAATTTTTATTACTTCTCTTTCCCTTACAAATATAGCATTTGATTCTCTGATATGACTCTTGATGATTGATTGATTTATTTATTGCTTCTTTATGGAGTACTATATAGCCATAGTATAATGATGCTTTGGATAATTGACTATTCCTTTTCATATTCTAAGTCTCATGACTCTTGGCTTATTTACTTGGCACTTGCATACACATGACTCTATCTCGTATGCACATCTAGACATGACACTTGTGCACACTTAAAT
Source organism: Wollemia nobilis (assembly GCA_028583015.1). NCBI lineage: Eukaryota > Viridiplantae > Streptophyta > Pinopsida > Araucariales > Araucariaceae > Wollemia > Wollemia nobilis. Next base: position 2,214,229 of record JAQPPZ010000267.1, read on the forward strand.
ATAAGACACTTGTGCACATAAAATATCATTATACTTGCACACTTACTCACATGACACTTGTGCATATCCTACACATACACACTTACATAACACATGCATTTCCTGCACATTATTATTTTACGTAAAATATTACTCACACTCTAACCTAAGACTCGACCCTAATCTAATATTTACAATATATACTGTGAAGGTACCATGGGGGTACATTATCATGTACCAAATAATGTAATATACTCCAACACCCCCTATATTACATTATTTTGTTATTGAAGACTTTAGTCTTCAATCATGGTCTTCGTTCTTCAAGTGACCTTGCAATGCATTTGATCTTCATCTTGACCACCATCAAGTTCTTCTTCTTGTTTGACTTCATCTTTGGAATTAGATTCATGTTCACCAGTCTTTGTAGCTTCAATATTATAAATCTCTTGTCCTTCCTCATTGTCTTCAGATTCTTGCATAAGAATTTTTCCTTTGCCTTTATCCTTAGAACCATATGACCCTTTCTTTTCCTATATAGATACTTCTGAGCACTCACTTAAAGCATAATAATATTTTCTCATTTTAGATGAACTTGGAATATCAATACTACAAGAAGAATGAAATATATTTTCCAAAAATGATTCATCTATTTTCAATTTCTTCTTAAGAGATTCAATCAACTCTTTTTGTTTCATATTTTCTTCTAAATTCCTCCAAATTCCCTTTAATTTCTATTTAATTTATTCAATATTTTTCTAATCCTTCTAATTTCTCCTAATTTTCCTCCAACTGGATCTCATTCTCTCTAGTTCTTTTCTATTTTCTTTAATTTTTTAAAATTTGTCTAAGCCTTCTAATTATCCTTTAATTTATTTTTATTTCCTCCAATTTCCCCTAATCTCCCTAATTTCCCCTAATATTATTTAATTTTTCTAATACCCTATTAGCCTCGTTAATCCTTAAATTTCCATTTAATCCCTCATTTATTCCACCTAATTTCCTCAAAATTCTCATAATCTAGCTTACCCCTCTAATCCTCCTAATAGAACCCCTCATCAATCCTTAATCCCATCTTAAGCCATAGCCAATCCCTAGGAGATTTGTATTATCAATTTAAAAATCCTAAGCAAATCCCTAGATATTCCCAAAAAAATTTCAATTATTTAGCCATACCTAGTGTTCCACTCAACCTCTATCAATTGTTGTCATGTCCTAAGGAGATTTTTGGTCTCCCCTAGCTAACTCAAATCCCTTCTTGGACCACACACATATCTCAAATTTTAATCAAATTTTGAGTGTAGGAAATACAAAGCCATGCGTATCTCTCACCATAAAGTGAATAGTTTTCCCTACTCATCCTATCATGCACATAAAACAAACCCCACCATAAAGTGAATGGTTTTCCTTACTCATCCTATCATGCGCATAAACCAAACCCCAGGATCCATGCAATAAAAAAGAAGTCAAAAGTCCAAAAATAAATTAAAAAAATTTCAAACACCAAACGACAAAAACACATCCACTTAAACATCAATACAAGTATTGATTATTTTCTTGTGTAGATAGTGCATCTCTTTTGCAAAAAAAAAAAACATGGTCATTTCTCTAGTTAGCATCTTTTATCATCATTTTTGCTTCACTTATTACTTGTTTGCATCCTAGGCATAGTATTTGTTTGCATTGCATTTTGCATCCTTAGATTTAGTTTTTCATTACAAATAGGTATTCTTAATTAAAAAAAATCATAAAAAATTAACAAAAACAATTTTGCACACACATCTGCACATCATTTTCCACAATATATTTTGTTAGGAAAGCCTCCTAGTGAGTTGGACTTCATCCCTGACCATCGGTTGAGCCCTTAGATGCCATAGTCAGTACACATAGTTCCTCAGACTTCATCATCATAAAACTGGTTAGTCTTGGGACTAGCTCGAGGTAATCTTAAGGTTAGACACCCTTTGACCATGAGGCTTAATAATTAGTGGAATTGTAATTGTAATTTCTATCTGATCCTGATTGAGGGTGAAATGATAGCCCAACTAGACAAGTAGCAGGACCTAGATAGCATACCCTCTCTCAAGAGAGATTTATTTTATTTCCTTAGACTACCCAAAGCCAAATCCACCATCCTAGGAAGCAACATTAGCCATTTGGGTTTGATTCCTCGAAAAGGGGTGGGCATGAACAAACCCTTGTAGATCTCATTCCACCCACTACCTTAGTAGCTCCTAGGCTTAGGAATACATCAAAACACACATAAAAAAAACAAATAAAAACAAAAACAAGCCATTAAATCTCCCTTCACGTCGACTAAGACATCTCAAAAAAAAAATCTAACAAAAACATACAAATCCTTATTGTTTGTTTGATTTATTGCTTGAATTTGTTTCTGTGTAGATAGTATATCTATTTCATAAAAAAACACCTGAACCATTACCAAAACCTCCAAACCACTCTCAAATTCATCCTTTCCCATTCTATCTTGCACCTACTATCTTATTGTTTTGACCCAAAGCCAAGCCTGTTCCTAGGAATGAATTTCCATGGAGCATTATGCTCACATCCCTCTCCTTCCAACACCATCTCCTCCCCCTCTTCTCCCAACACCCTATCCTTTATCTCTTGATCCTTACGTGCCTCAACTCCCATGGTTTTGTCACTCCTATCCTCTTACACTTTTACCCTCTCCATATCCCCATACCTATCAGCATAATATTGATCTCATCATCAAACCATTTTGACCTATTCATCTAAATTCAATTTTACCTCCAATAAATCTAAACCAAAATTTGGACCAATTTACCAATATTTAGCTCCAATCACATCATCAAAGGCCTTCTACATTGCCCTTACAATATTCCTCAATATAATCATCCTCCACTTCCTCATATTTATCTCAACACTCTAATTAACCATCTCATCCACATCATGCTTCATCAGTTCCATTCTTCTTTTCTCTCTTCCTCTTCATCAATTGACCTCTTTCCCCTATTTCCACCAATCACACATCCCATCACAAATCACCTTATCACTTGAGTTGGAAAACACTACAAAATCATTATTATCACAAATCTAATCAAATACCCAATTATCATTCTTGGAATCAGTGTTTATCCAAGAACCTTGCTTGAGACTATCATAAATCCTATGTTGCTAGGTCTAAATGCAGACTTCTTCTTCTCAACACAAACTCTAATCAAATTTGATTTGATATGCATCATGCCTATGTTTTTATGGTTTCTACATGTCTATGCTACATCAATATGACAACATGTAAGCCTACTTACAATCGATGGTAGCATCATGAGGACACCTACCATATAGTTAGATTGTTTGCCAAATCCAATGTGCTCAACAATCTATCAACAACAAGGTTCAAAGATATGCATCCCTTCCATTATTGGGTCATCTTACATTGATCATAATTTGAGATAATCCTACATCTCCTTCTCAAGTGTCACTTTAGTTCCTTTCCATATACCATCAACTACCATCATCATCCCATTGCTCACCCAAATTACCCTTCATCCTCCTTTTCCTCCTCACCTCTTCAAGTTTCTTTTCTTCTCTTTCTCTTCCAGGTTCCAAGCTCCCGTTATATGGTCATGCTTCGATTGGATACATACTTATAATTGGTTTCTTTTATTATTATTTTATCTCTCTCTCTCCTTCCTCTTCTTATATTTCCCCCTTTCCTCTCCTCTTATTTCCCCTTTTTCTTTTCCTTCATCAACCTTCCTTCTTTTGTCATTTCTCTACGCCTATTCAAATCACCACTAGTATATGATAGTCTATCCTTTTTCAAAGCTCTTATCTAGTCTAGGGGAGTCATCCATCTCTTAAAACTAATTCTATCACTAGAGGAGTTCATCCTCTAGTTTTTCCTCCTCCCGCATTCCACTTGGTCTAGGGTGGGCATCACAACTCCCTCCATCAGCAATTTTATCACATTGCATGACATCCAATCTTGTCACATCCTTCATTATTCCAACAATTCCTCAATAGTATTCAATGTCTTCCTCACACATTTTGCATTACCACTTTCCTTTTTCATTCTTCATCCAACCATTCCTCAATCTCCTTCATCCAACCTTAATTTAATCTTGCCACCATATTCATAACCATTCCTTCTTGACTAGGGGGAGTGTTGGTAATTTTGACATATGCCATATTGGGATTTTTTTGATCAGGTTTTATCAAAGGATTTTTTATTGTAAAAGCAGCATATATATTAATCTATGATGCAGTATTTTTGGCCTATATTTACAATATTTTTGTGATTAATCTTCCTTCTCATTTTTATTTGCTTGAAAAATAAAATGTGCTTGAAAATTAAATGGAGAAGGAAAACGTAACATGCCTTTCGCCCGAACGAAGTTTAAAATTTTTTGTTGCTAAGTATGTTCACCCAAATTTTGGGGTGAAAGCCTCATTCACCTCACTTTAGAGTGAACATAAATGAAGAAGGAAAACAATGACTTTTGCCCAAAAAATATTCAAAGTTTGGGACAGACCGAAGTTGAGACAACAACACTATTAAAAAAATGCGTTCACCCCGAAGTTGGGGCGAAAGCATCATTCACACTACTTTGGGGCCAACGTATTCAAAGTTTAAGGTATCATGCCCAGCCAAAGCGTTGACCGGTCAAAAGTGCTTTTGCCTCAAAAGAGGGACAAAAATCTCATTCACCCCTCCTTAGGGTGAAAGCTTATCAAGAAGATGGATTTAGGTGAATTTTTTAAAAGGATTGCAGGCATCAAAGCAACGTTGAAAATTCAACCATGCTTTCACCCCAAGTGAGGGGTAAAAGTCCTATGCACCCCTCTCTGGGGTGAAGCTACATGAAGGTGACACCACCAACGGGCCAAGGTTCATTTCAGGTCACTTTCCAAGAAGAGGATGTTGAAAAGTTAAAGGTATGTGCACCCGAAGCAAAGGGCGACAATGCCTTCCGTTACTTTTTGGGCTGAACATATATTTCGAAAGGAAAAATTTGAAACTTTTAATCACATTTTCGAGGGGCTAAACAAATTGCAATGGTTCAAAGCATCGAATGTAAAATCGAGATAGGAGATGAATGTCAATACAGGGGTCATCCATGGAGTGCAATGATGTGTGCATTACATCAAAAAGCATGAATAAAAATAAAACAAAGGAAGCGCTTTCGCTTATGGTTCTATTTTGAGCAATTTCAAAGTTGGAGCATCGATAGAGATTGGTCAAAAGTGCTTGGGTTGGGTGAATACAAAAATTTAATAATTGTGGCAAGGATTAACCAAATTTTTAATTTCCAAGTGAAAGGCACCACAACATTAAAGAGATCTTCATGAGTTCTAAAATATTTTGGATGAAGGTGAATTTCCAAGGAACAATGAAGGTTTCAAGTCAACAACTAGGTCTATAGTTTTTCGTGCACACACTTGAATTTGCTAATTTCTTGGAGATTTCTCCTTAATATTTGGATCGTTGTTTCAACAAGATAAATTTTCAAGATTTTTGAGAAGGATTTTCCTCACCATGGTTCTTTATCTAGGAACATTTTATCTTTTTGTGTATTTAATGAAAGAGGTGAAAACCTCTATAAATACTAAGCATTTTCTATGTAAAAAAGGAGGAGGATAGACACTCTGCAGAAAAACTATTCAAGTTTTTTGCGTAAATATAAGAGACTTGGCTTTTCATTTTACGAGTAGTTTTATATATGATTATTTTCTATTTTAAATTATTTCTATTACATATTCATGTCTATTATTTGCTACTAAATTTGTATTTTGCATCTGGATTTGAATACTACCGGTACGGAAGTGAGTACTGGAATGCGATTCTGGAAGTTATCTCCAAAAAACTATAAGTAAATTCTCTGCCTCCTCATTATTTTTATGCTACTACAATACTTGGTTGGAATTATTGTTGTTAGTCTGTCCCCAGTCCTACATCTTCGGCCTGTGGCCATATTTCCATCTCTTTCTATTATTTCTAATTTATTTTCTATAACTCTAGACTTAAATCGATGTAATATTAGCAAGGGAGCCAACCCTCTCTGGATATTGGCCCAAAGGACATTTCTTTTCTTAGGCCTTTCAATGTTGGCCATGTCTAAGATGCACAAATGCATTTTTTGTATGATTAGGCAGATATTTGACCAACTATTTTTGGCATGCTCGGTAGGACCTTAAAAGTTCCACTTTAAGTAGTATTAATGTTTGATGTTCATATTTGTATTGTGTAATTAGAACGTTTGGTGACTTAGCTATACCCAGAAGCCTCTAAATGTGAATATGGTGAAAGTTGTACTTCATGTTCACAAGGTCATAGTCCAGGAACCTCGAATATCCTATCAAGTTTTATGAACTTGGTATCCAAATTCTAGGGGAAAACCCCAATTAGTTGCTTTACGACGTACAGTATCATTACCCCATACACCTCATACATCACCCATAATATCTTCATGATTAGCTAGTGTGTTGTTTTCTCCTACAAGTCCACTTAGTACTGCTACTAGAATTCCTCAAGCTCAACCGTGAATACCATTCCATATGGCTCAAAATCCACACCCCATAGCAGCCACAGTCACCAAGGCAGTTCCCATTATGGAATAGCTTAGGAGCTTTAAATATGCAAGTGTAAATTTAGTTCCTCAAGCAGCACTAAAGGCTCTACCTACCTATGATGGTACTGGTAAAATCACTTATGAGCATATTTAGGATGTGGCTTATTTGGTAATAATTCATGGTATTGCAGATGAGCATATCATGGTAAGGTTACTAGTATTATCACTCAGAGGAAAACTGCTATACTGGTACCGATCCTTGTCACCCGCTACTATCGCTACATGGGACCAATTAGTAGAGTTGTTGATTAAAATTTTTCATGAACAAGTTGATCCCTTCTCCTTCTTGCATCAATTCATAAACATTTAGAGGCATCCATAGGAGGAGATAGTGGACTTTAGTGTCAGGTTTACCCAAAGTTGATAGAGAGCCCTTGTTGGTATTTGACCCACTCATGATTAGGCTGCGTTTTATTATCTCAGAGCATTTAACTCCGATATTGGTATGGTTTTCTGGTAGGATAATTTAAATAACTTTTTAAAGTTGTACTCACAAGCATAGAGAGCTGAAGTAGACTTGATCACCATAGGTAAGATTTCTTAGAAGGTAACCATGTCCATCCTACTTGATCTTCCTCAATATTTTTATTTTGGTTTAGTTTTACAACCTATGCCTTACATGTAACCCATCCCTTCATGGAGTTATGGTTCACCTCATATTACACCTATACCAGTTCCACAACTCCCTACTCCAAGTGTATCGTAATTACCCACACCAACCGCCCCTCAGATACCCGCTCCAATTTTATTTCAAATATTTCCAGCTCTGCCAATGCCTTTTCCTCTACCAGCACCTCCTGTACACTCAAATCCATATCACATCATAAAGATATTATAGGAGATGCAATCTCTTAATTCTTCAGTAAGGATGATGTCAAATGAAATCAAATCTATAAAGAAGAAGTAGGTTGAGGTATACTTTCGATCAACGATATTTCAAACACCACCGATCACCTAAGAACAACCCACCACTAGCAAAGGTCCCAAGAGTAACGTAGTTGTGTTGATGAATGAGGAACCCAACACATCAGAGTGAGCATATTGGTGCTCCACATGCAATGATCCTCATGGTGAAGATTCATGCATGGTGCATTTAAACTACGTACACACATTGGATGAGAGTTCGGCTAGTGGACAGGTTAACATGATAATGGAAGCGGATTATAATTTTATGGTTCCATCCTTGGAGTAATTTTTAGTCCTTATGAGGTTTTGGAAGAAGCTAGTGACTATTGAACCGAAAGAGTTAGAACCACTGAAGGTTCCTACAAAACCAAAGGTGCAGAAAGAAAAGGTATAATCGTAAATCAAAACATCTAGTGTAGCAACAAAGCAGCAAGATTCTATCCCGTTGAAGGATCTATTATCTAAGAAAGCTCAAGAAAAGTTACCAGTAAAAGCATCCACTTCACAACCTGTGATTTCTCAAGGGCAAGTGGATGCAAAAGAACTAGCTAGAGAGCGCCTCAAATACCTATCACCGACTAAAAGATAAAGGGTATAAGTGACCCAACAATATTAGGATAAATGTGAGCCAATTGGAGTAGAAAAAATTCTTGGTACTTCTGGTTACAATATTATGGAATAAATAAAGAGGATACTAGTGAAAGTAAGTCTGTACGATGCATTACAGTTGCTTCGACAAGTTGACCTGTTGCAAGAGTCTCTCATATCTTCAAAATACCAAAAGAAGATTCATTCCCATACTATGCTGGCGTAGACCTTACCAACCTCTACCACTGGCAAGAACATACCATCTCTATTATATCTGTCACTTAGAATGGAAGGGTGGATCATGCATAATTATATGATTGATTCAGGTACCACGACAAATATCATGCCAAAGACGGTATGTGATATCATGGAGATGGAATATACTAGGAGCAACCCAGGCATATTGCAATTGTATGGAACACCAGTAAAAATAGTGGGAGTAATTAAAGATATTTTGATTGTCCTACATAGCATACCGTAGATCACTATTCTCCAGGAGGTGGTAGTGGTTGACCTTGAACCATATTTTAGTATGTGTCTTTCAAGGGAGTTCACAGCAAAGCTTGGGGGATACCTCTCCCTGGATTATTCACATTTGAATATTCATTTTAAAGGGATAATAATTTACATCTATTATGAAAAGGTATCCACATTTCATATAGAAAATTTGGAAGAAGAAGAAAATCCCCCTGGCATAGTTCACATGATTCCATAAGAAGCACAAGAGGTGGATTTGATGGAAGAAACCCTTGATGAGCTCCACTTGAAATATGAGTTCTCTTTGATGGATTTAAATGCAATGGTAGAAACTGATATCGGTTGTTATACCATTACTAAGCCCGAGTAGTCCAAAGAGAAGATTACCAATTCCTCGAACCCAATTTTGGATCAGCTATGGAAGTTGTATTTTGATGGCACAAGGTGAAAAAATGGTGCAGGAGCTGTAATTGTTCTAATTTCTCCTTCATGGTTGAAAAATACCTTTTCATATCGGTTGAATTAGGGTTGTACCAATAATGCGGCCGAGTACGAAGCACTATGTCTCAGATTGAAGAAGGCAAAGAAGTTGGAAATTAAGCAATTGTAGATTTTTGGAGACTCCAAGCTCATTTTCAACCAAACAACAAACAAATGTGTATCAAAACAACATTACTTGAAAGCCTACCAAAACAAGGTATGGGATTTATTTGATTTATTTACTACATGAAACATTTGGGTGATCCCCTGAGGACATAATAGACATGCAGATATCCTAGCTTCCCTTGGTACAAATTTCTCTCCAACAGAGCAAGTAGTTAGAAGACTAAAAACTATGAGAGTGATTTATAGACCTTAGGTTCCTAACAAGAACCTTTACTAGCAAGTTTTTGAGAGCGATGAGTAGATAGAAAAATTCTTGATTAAAGAGGTTGCTAGTACGAAAGACAGAACTTTTATAGAGGAAGAAATGGAGGGAATGGTTTAGTTGAAAATAAATCACATTCCTAGGGGATTGTTTTTTCTTGAAAGTTTGTTTGATCAGAACGACCGAGCAGAGAAACACAAGATCAAAGTTAATGCCAATGAATATAAGAAGTTACAGTTGGAGACTGATAAGATCATCAAAATCAGAACAAATTACACTTTCAAAGAGCTTGAAGATATCAAGATCTTATGTTACAAGTTCCCTGACATCATTACATGGAGTTACCATGATTTGGAGGGATACGATAAGAATGTAATCTAGCATACTATTGAATTGCAAGAAGGGGTAAAATCATTTCGAAGAAACAACGACCTATCAATCCCAAGATTGAGACACTCATAAAGGCAGAACTATTGAAGATGTTGGAAGCAAAAATAATATATCTAATAAGCACTCAACATGGGTGGAAAAATTGGTTCCAGTATGAAACAAGAATGGGGATATTCAACTATGTGTAGATTTTTAGAATTTTAACAAGCCTCCTTGAAATACCATTATCCTTTATGGCAAATTGATCAAATTTTGCATGTGGTAGCTGGAGCACAAAGATTTTCATTGTTGGATGGATTCTCTGGGTATAACCAGATCTGGGTGAAATATGAGGACCAACACAAGATGGTGTTTACTACAAAGTGGGGCACATTTGCCTACCAAAGAATATCATTTAGCCTCTCTAATATCCATGCCACTTTTCAAAGAGCCATGGACGTCACTTTTAGTGAGTTGTTAAATAGATTCATTGTGATTTATATTAATGGTATGACTATTTTCTCGCACTACAAGGAGGAGTACGTTTCTCATCTGAGACAAGTGTTCAAAAAATATTGAGAATTTAGAATTTCAATCAACCCAAATAAGTTCATTTTTGCAGTTAAGTAAGGAAAGCTTTTGGGGCATGTAATTTTGCAAGAAGTACTGGCTATCAACCCTACAAGAGTTGAGGCACTTTTGAAGCTTTCGATGTCCGTAAAAAAGAAATATCTGCAATCGTTCTTTGGTCAGATTAATTTCATTCAAAAGTTCATTTTTTGAATTTTCTCAGGTTGTGAGGCAAATGACTGAGCTCCTAAAAAATAATGTAGAGTTTAAATGGATCGAGGCAAGAAGATAGGCATTCCAAGAAATCAAGAACAGAATCACTCAGGTGCCAGTATTAATCAACCCATATTATTTGAAAGACTTTATTCTCTATGCAATGGACAAGCAGGAGAGTTACGTTGTAGTTCTTACTCAAAAGCAAGACAATGGAGATGAAAATTTGATTGCTTTCTTGAGCCAAGTTATCCGGCCGTATCAGGAGAAGTATAATTTTATTGAAAAATAGGTATATGCGGTCATGAAATCCTTGAATAAATTTTGGCATTTCATTTCACAGAGTAATGCAATTTTCTATTTATTCATCCAAACATCAGGAATTTCATTCTACAAGGTGAACTAGGTGATAAGAGAGTAGGTTGGGTATCAAAGATTCAAGAATATGATGTGGAAATCTGACCCACCAAGTTGGTTTTTGGGTGATCTCTATGTAAATAATTAGCTAAAAGTGTAACCTTTGGAGCACTAACTCTCATACAGGATGAAGAGATCAAGGAAAGCATTTGTGTAAATCACGCTAGAGTTGATCATGACTGGACAGAGGACCTTGTCAAATTCTTTACCCCTAGAAGATGTCCATCACATCTTGATGCTTCATAGCGTTGAACGTTTTAGGCTGCAAGTTTTGAAGTATATTCTATTGCCAAGCAGTTTTTTTCATAAGAACATAGATGGAGTACTTCTCAGATGTGTGAAGAATTCTAAAAAGAAGAAAATGTTGGAAGAGTTCCATTCTGGTTTATCTGGTGGTCATTATGCAGGAAGTCCAATGGCCTTGAAAATAATTTGAACTAGTTATTACTGGCCTACTCTGTTCATAGATGCTCACAAGGTGAGTCAAAATTATGATAGTTATTAGCAGTATGTCGGTAGAAGTAAGAAAGCATCACTGCCCCTTCACTCGATTCAAGTGGAAGCGTCGTTTCAGTATTGGGATTCGACTTCATTGGAGTTATCAATCCACATTCCTCGACCGAACACAAGTATATCTTAATGATGGCAACTAATTTTACCAGGTGGGCAGAGTCCATCCCAACTAAAAAAGTAGATCAAGCTACAATTATCTCTTTCCTTGAGGGATTGATCACCTGTTTCGATGTCCTAGATGCTATTGTAACAGATAATGGAACTCCATTTATTAGAGTAAAGATCATTGAATTTGCAATAAGGTACGAAATTCATCTTAATATATCTTCTAATTATTATCTGCAAGGAAATGTCTTGGTCAAATCAACAAACAATAACTTATTGAGGATCTTGAAAAGAACATTGGGAAATAACAAGAGAAGTTGGCACCTACTGTTGATCTAGGCTCTATGGGTAAATCAAATATCAGTTAAAAATCCATTAAATCTTCCCCTTACACTTTGGTATATGGAAAGGAAACAGTATTACCCTCTCACATCGAATTGCCTATCCTTCAAATGTTACAGTTGTTCAAATATGAAGATGGTGATTTTGATCCAATGAGTGTGAGGCTAGCTCAGTTATTACGGCTAGAGGAGAAAAGAGAAAAGGTGTATCAGTCCTTCACTAAACAAGCAAATATGACACAAAGGTGGTTTCGTAAGAAGACTAAAAAATGCAAATTCTAGGAGGGAGATTTGGTTCTCAAATGGAACGAAAACAAAGTGAAGCTAGAAAAACATCACAAGTTCGATGTATATTGGAAAGGTCTATTTCAGGTTTCCATAGTAAATACGGTAAATGCATATCATCTTCGAGATATGGATGGTTGGGATCTTCCAATTCCAGTAAATGATATTCATCTAAAGGCCTATTTTCAATGAGGTGATCTCGAGGTACCATTTTGTAAATATGTATATGTTTCAATTATTCCACTGCTTTACGTTTTGTTTTAAAAAAAAAAGAAAAAAAAAAGAAGAAAATATTAATAAAAATTGCTTTCACCCAAAAAGAAGGGTGAATTTTTTGTTCGCATCCTCGAAAGGTACTCAAATATACGTACTTTAAGGCTATCATGTGATTCTACCTCTAAGTTGAAAGTCAACTTCACTTTCGCCCATCAGGTGGGCCGAAATCCCCATTCGCCCCAAGTACCGACGAATGTATATTATAAAATATAAAATAAGAATAATATGACACAAAAAAAGAGAGCAAGAAAATCCAAATTAAAAGAATTCAAAAGGGATTCAAAAGGGTTTTTGCCCCGGTGAGGGGTGAAACTCCCATTCGCCCCTCATTTGGGGTGAAAATGTTAAAATATATGTCATGTTTTTTCAAAGATGCACGGTCCCTTTCAAAGTTTTGAGGTCGCGTGCCCTATTTTTTTGAGATGCATTTAAATTTCATGCAGTACGTGAATGGAAATATTAAAAAAAAAAAAAGTGAGTAAAATATTTTAAATATATATAATCAAGGGGACGCGAAATCAGAAGTTACAATAGTTTTTGGCATGCAAGCGAATTCAACAGAGATTAAGATAAAAATGGAAAAAGCCATAAAATCAAGTTTTTTTAGAAAAAGATAAGAATCCATGCTTTTTATAAATTTGGGCTAAATGAGAAGCTTGGAATTATTTTGAAAGGAATACATCACCATGAATTAGATAAAACAGGTGAAGAGCACTTTTGGAGTAAAATAGAAGAAGATCGAGTGCACTTATATGGGCGTTTTCGTCCTCATTATTCTTTGGAGCGTGACGATTTTGCAAGGTAAAAGGAGATAAAAGCGTCCTTAGAGTGGTTTTTCCCAAAAAGTGGTTAATTTTGGGATAGGAGTGTGTGCATTAGCAAGGGAGCAAGCCCTCTATAGATATTGGCCCAAAGGACATTTCTTTCCTTTGGCCTTTCAATGTTGGTCATGTCTATGATGCACAAATGCATGTTTTTTATGATTAGGCAGATATTTGACCAAAAGTTTTTGGTATGCTCGGTGGGACCTTAAAATTTCCACTTTCAGTAGTATTAAGGTTTGATTTTCACCTTCGTATTATTTAATTAGAACATCTGGTGACTCAGCTATATCCAAAAGCCTCTAAACGTGAAGATGGTGAGATTTGTACTTCATGTTCAAAAGGTCATAGGCCAGGAACCCCAAAGATCCTATCAAGTTTTTTGAACTTGATATCCAAAGTCTAGGGGAACACCACTAATTAGTTGTTTTACACCATACAGTATCATTACCCCATACACCTCATACATCACCCATAACATCTTCATGATTAGCTAGTGTGTTTTTCACTGCTACAAGTCTAGTTAGTATTTCTACTAGCATTCCTCAAGATCAATCGTGCACACCAGTACATATGATCCAAAATATACCCCACAACAGCCACAACCACCAAGGTAGTTCCCAGCATGGTATAGCTCATGAGCTTTAAATCTGCAAGAGTAGAATCCAGTTCCTCAAGCAGCACTAAAGGCTCTACCTACCTATGATGATACTGGTATAATCGCTTATGGGTATATTCAAGGCATGGCTTCTTTGGTGATAATTCATAGCATTGTAGATGAGGATATCATGGTGAGATTGATGGTGTTATCACTCAGAGAAAAACTGCTATACTGGTATTGATCCTTGTCACTCGCTACTATCGCTACATGGGACCAGTTAGCAAAGTTTTTTATTAAATATTTTCATGAACAAGTTGACCCCTTCTCCTTCCTGCATTAGTTCATAAATATTCAAAGGCATCCATAGGAGGAGATAGTCAACTTCAACGTCAAGTTTACCCAAAGCTAGCAAAGTGTTCCTGTTTGTCTTCAATACACTCATGAGCAGGTTGTGTTTTATTACCTCATAGAATTTAACTTTGATATTGGCATGGTTGTCCAGTAGGCTAATGTAAATACCTTTTCCTAGTTGTACTCATAGGCACAGAGGGCTGAAGCAGACTTGATCACCATAGGTAAGATTCCTTTGAAGGTAACCATGCCCATCCTACCTGATCTTCCTCAACATTTTTATTCTGGTTTATTTTTTCAACCTATGCCTTCCATGTACCTCATCCCTTCATGGAGTTCTAGTTCACCTCAGATTGCTCATATACTAGTTCCAAAATTCCCTACTCCAAGTGTGCCACAATTACCCACACCAACCGTCCCTCAGTTACCTACTCTAGTTTTATTTGCAACAATACCAGCTCCACAAATGCCTTTGCCTCTACCAGAACCTCCTGTACCCTCAAATCTAGTTCCCATTATAAATATATTATAGGAGATGCAATCTCTTAATTCATTAGTAAGGATGATGTCAAATAAAATCACATCTATCAAGAAGAAGCAAGTTGATGCAAATTTTTTGTCAAGGAGGTTTTATATGCCACTGATCACTAGAGAACAACCCACCACTAGCAAAGGCCCTGAGAGAAACACAACTGTATTAGTGAATGAGGAACCTAGTACATCAAAGTGAGCATACTAGTGCTCCACATGCAATTATCCTCATGGTGAAGATTTGTGCATGGTGTATTTAAACTGCGTACACACGTTGGTTGAGATTTTGGCTAGTGGACAGGTTAACATGATAATGGAAGTGGATCATAATTTTATGGTTCCCTCCTTGGAGCAAGTTTTAGTCCTTATGAAGTCTAGGAAGAAGCCAGTGATTGTTGATCCAATAGAGTTAGAACCATAGAAGGTTCCTATAGAACCAAATGTGCAAAAAGAAAATGTACATTCATAAATTAAAACATCTAGTGTAGCAACGAAGCAGCAAGATTTTATCCCGTTGAAGGATCTATTATCTAAGCAAGCTCAAGAAAAGTTACCAGTAAAAGCTTCCACTTCAAAACCTGTGGTTGCTCAAGGGCAAGAGGATGTGAAATAATAGGCTAAAGAGTGCCTCAAATACCCATCATCGACTAAAATATAAAGCGTAGAGGTGACCCAGTAGTATCGGGAGAAATATGAGCTAATTAGAGCAAAACAATTCTTGGTACTTATGGTTACAACATTTTGGAAGAAACGAAAAGGATACCATAAAAAGTAAGTTTGTACGATGCATTACAGTTACTTGGGCAAGTTGACATATTGCAAGAGTCTCTCAAATCTATAAAATACCAAAAGAAGAGTCATTCCTAGACTATGCTGGCATAGACCTTACCAACCTCTACCACTGGCAAGAAAAGACTACTTCCATTTATCTATCACTCATAATAGAAGGGTGGATCATGCATAATTGTATGATTGATTTAGGTGTCATGACAACTGTCATGCCAAAGGTAGTATGTGAGTTCATGGGGATAGAATATACTAGGAGCAGCCCATGCATTTTGCAATTGGATGCGACACCAGTAAAGATAGTGGGAGTAATTAAAGACATTCTGATTGTCCGACATAGCATACTACATATCACTATTATCCAGGAGGTGGTAGTGGTTGACCTTGAACCATATTTTAGTATGTGTCTTTCAAGGGAGTTCACAACAAAGCTTGGGGGATACCTCTCCCTGGATTATTCACATTTGGATATTCCTTTTAAAGGGAGAAGAATCTGCATCTATAACAAAAATTCATCCACCTTTCATATAGAAAAGTTGGAAGAAAAATAAAATCCCCCTAGCACAGTTCACATGATTCCAGAAGAAGCACAAGAGGTGGATTTGATGGAAGAAACTCTTGATGCGACCTGCTTGGAAGATGAGTTATCTTTGATGGATTTCAATGCAATGGTAGAAATGGATATCGGTCGTTATACCATTACTAAGCTTGAGCAGTCTCAAGAGAAGATTACCAATTCCCTAGACCCGATTTCAGATCAGTTATGGAAGTTGTATTTTTATGATGCAAGGTGCAAAAATGGTGTAGGAGCCAGAATTGTTCTAATTTTTCCTTCGGGGTTGAAAAATATATATTCATATCGGTTTACTTAGGGTTGCACCAATAATGTGACCAAGTACGAAGCACTATATATCAGATTGAAGAAGGCAGAGAAGCTAGGAATTAAGCAGTTGTAAATTTTTGGAGACTTTGAGCTCATTGTCAACCAAACAACAAACAAATGTGTATCAAAATAGTATTACTTGAAATTCTATTGAAACAAGGTATGGGATTTATTTGAGTCATTTACTGCATTAAACATTCGGGCGATCCCACGAGAAAAGAATAGACATGCAGATATCCTAGATTCCTTTGGTACTAATTTCTCTCCAATAGAGCAAGTGGTCAGAAGACCAAAAATTGTGAGAGTGATCTATAGACCTTCAGTTCCTGACAAGAACCTTTACTAGCAAGTGTTCGAGAGTGATGAGTAGCTAGCAAACTTCTTGGTTAAAGAGGTTGCTAGTGCGAAAGATAAAACTTTGGTCGAGGAAGAAATGGAGAGAATGATTCAGTTGAAAAATAATCACATTCCTAGAGGATTATTTTTGCTTGAAAGTCTCTTTGATCAGAATGACCGAGCAGAGAAACACAAGATCAAATTTGATGCTAAGGAATATAAGGAGTTGTAGTTGGAGAATGATAAGATCATCAAAATCAAAATAGATTGCACTTTCAAATATCTTGAATATATCAAGATCTTGTGTTACGAGTTCCCTGACATCATTGCATGGAGTTACACAATTTGAAGGGATACAACAAGAATGTAATCCAGCATACTATTGAACTACAGGAAGGGGTAAAACCATTTCTATAGAAATAACAGTCTATCAATCCTAATATTGAGACACTCATGAATGTAGAATTGTTGAAGATGTTGGAAGAAAAAATAATATAGCCAATTAAGCACTCAACATGGGTGGAAAACCTGGTCTCGGTCCGAAAAAATAATAGGGTTATTTGACTATGTGTATATTTTTAGAATCTAAACAAGCCTCCTTAAAATACCATTATCCTCTATCGAAAATTGATCGGATTTTGCATGTGGTAGTTGGAGCATAGAGATGTTCAATGCTAGATGGATTCTCTGGGTATAACCAGATCTGGGTGAAAGATGAGGACCAACACAAGACGACATTTACTATAAAGCGGGGCACCTTTTCCTATCAAATAATGCCATTCAGTCTCTCTAATATTGATGTCACATTTCAGAGAGCCATGGATATCATTTTTTATGAGTTTTTAAATAGATTCATTGTGATTTATCTTGACGATATGACTATTTTCTCACACCGTAGGGAGGAGCACGTTTTTCATCTGAGACAAGTGTTCAAAAAATATCGAGAGTTTGGAATTTCAATCAACCTATAGAAGTCCATTTTTGTAGGTAAGGAAGGAAAGCTTTTCGGGCATGTAATTTCACAAGAAGGACTGGCTATCAACCCTACATGAGCTAAGGCACTTTTGAAGCTTCCACTACCCATAAACAAGAAATATTTGCAGTCATTCTTTGATTAGATTAACTTCATTCAGAATTTTATTGCTGACTTTGCTCAGGTGGTGAGGCCAATTATTGAGCTCCTAAAAAATAATGTAGAGTTTAAATGGACTGAATTGAGAAGATAAGCATTCTAAGAAATCAAGAACAGAATCACTCAGGTGCCAATATTAATCAACCCAGATTATTCGAAAGACTTTATTCTCTATGTAGTGGGCGAGTATGAGAGTTACGTTGCAGTTCTTACTCAAAAGCAAGATTATGGAGATGAAAATTTGATTGCTTTCTTGAGCCAAGTTATCGCGTCACATCAGGAGAAGTATAATTTTATTGAAAAATAGGTATATGCGGTCAAAAAATATTTGAAGAAATTTTGGCATTTCATTTCACAGAGTAAGACAATTATCTATGTTATTCATCTAGATGTTAGGAATTTCATTCTACAAGGTGAACTGGGTGATAAGAGAGCAGGTTGGGTATCAAATATTCAAGAATATGATGTGGAAATCTGACCCATCAAGCTGGTTCATGGATGAGCTATCTGTCAAGAACTAAAAGCGTAACCATTGGATCACTGACTCCTATATAGGATGAAGAGCTCAATGAAAGCATTTGTGCAAATCATGCTAGAGTTGATCGTGATTGGATAGAGGACCTTGTCGAATTATTTACCTCTAGAAGATGTCCATCCCATATTGATGCTTCATAGTGTCAAATGTTCAATCTGCAAGCATTGAAGTATGTTCTATTACCAAGAAGTTTGTTTCATAAGAACATAGACAGAGTACTTCTCGAATTTGTGAAGGATTCTAAAAAGAAGAAAATACTGGAAGAGTTCCATTCTGGTTTTTTTGGTGGTCATTATGCAAGAAGGCCAATGGCCTTGAAAATCATTCGAGCTAATTATTACTAGCCTACTATGTTTGTATATGCTCACAAGGTGATTCAAAATTGTGATAGTTATCAATAGTATGTCGGTAAAAATACTAAAGCATCACTATTCATTCACCCAGTTCAGGTGGAAGAACTATTTTAGCAATGGAGATTGGACTTCATTGGAGTTATCGATCCATATTCCTTGGTTGAAAACAAGTATATCTTAATGAAAACATATTATTTTACCAGGTGGGAAGAGGCCATCCCAACTAAAAAATTAGATCAAACTACAATTATCTCTTTTCTTGAGGGATTGATCACCCGTTCGATGTCGCAAATGCTATTGTAATAGATAATGGAACTCCATTCATTGGATCAAAGATCATCGAATTTGCAAGCAGGTACAAAATCTATATTAAGACATCTTCTAATTATCCGCAAGGAAAAGGTTTGGCCAAATCAAAAAACAACAACTTATTGAGGATCTTGAAAAGAACATCGGAAAATAGCAAGAGAAGTTGGCACATGTTGTTGAACTAGGCTCTATAGGCAAACCAAATATCAGTGAAAAAATCCATTAAAGCTTCCCCTTAATATTTGGTATATGGAAAGGAAGTAGTCTTACCCTCTCACATTGAATTTCCTATCCTTCAAACATTACAATTGTTTAAATATGAAGATGATGATTTTGATCCAATAAGTGCAAGGCTAGCTCAGTTATTATAGGTAGAGTAGGAAAGAGAAAAGGTGTATCATACCTTCATCAAACATGCAAAGATGGCATAAAGGTGGTTTGGTAAGAAGACTACATAACACAAATCCCAATAGGAAGATCTGGTTTTCAAATGGAATGAAAAAAAATCCAAGCCAGGAAAACATCTCAAGTTCGATGCAATTTGGGAAGGTCCATTTCAGGTTTCCATAGTAAATCCGACAAACGCATATCATCTTTGAGATATGGATGGTTGGGATCTTTCAATTCTAGTAAACGATCTTCATCTAAAGGTATATTTTCAATGAGATGATCTCAAGGTACCAGTTTGTAAATATGTATATATTTCAATTTCACTGATTTACGTTTTATTTAAAAATAAAAAATATAAAAAAAAATTATTTCACCCCAAAAGAAGGGCGAATATCATGTTCTCATCCCCAAAAAGGTAGCTGAATATATATACTCCAATGCTATCATGCGACTCTACCTCTAAGTTGAAAGTCAACTTCGCTTTCACCCATCGGGTGGGACAAAAGCCCCATTCGCCCCAAGTACCAGTGAACATATATTATAAAATATAAAAAAAGAAGAAGATGACACAAACAAAAGAGCAAGCGAAGCTGAATTAAAAGAAGTCAAAATGGAGTTAAAATGGTTTTCATCCCAGTTAGGGGCGAAACTCCAATTCACCCCTCATTTGGAACGAAAACGTTAAAATATATAACTCATGTTTTTTCAATACGCGTGGTCCCTTTCAAAGTTTTGACGTCGCATGCCCTCTTTTTCGGCGATGCATTTAAATTTCATCCAGTACGTGAACAAAAATGTTTAAAAAAAAGAGAGAAATAAAGTGAAGAAAATATTTAAAATATATATAATATAGGGGACACGAAAGCAGAAGTTACAACGGTTTTTTTGACATGCAAGCGAATTCAACAAAGCTTAAGATAAAAATAGAAAAAGCCATAAAATCAAGTTTTTTTAGAAAAAGATAAAAATACATGCTTTTTCTAAATTTGGGCTAAATGAGAAGCTTGGAATTATTTTAAAAGGAAGGCATTGCCATGAATTAGAGCAAACAGGTAAAGAGCACTTTTGGAGCGAAAGAGAAGAAGATCGAACATGCTTCTGTGGGTGTTTTCACCCTCATTATTCTTCGGAGCATGATGATTTTTCAAGGTGAAGGAGGTAAAAGCACCCTCAGAGTGGTTTTACCCAGAATGTGGCCAAGTTTGGAAGATGAGTGTGTGCATTAATGATGAATTCCCAGGGCATTTAATGTAAAACGTGTGCCCAAGTTGTATTAGGAGGCATTTTTGCTTTCTTGAGAGTCAAGATTTTGCCACGTCAAAGGCAAAGGGGCCCATGAATCCACATATGGTAATTTTTTTGTGAAGCAGTTTTAACAGCCAAAGCACGTTTCTCAAAGGTATAGTACGTCAAAGAAGGAACGCAGTTTCCAAAGTTAATTTTTTGGTAAAATTTTATTCAGCTATAGTTGGAGCTTGGGAATAGTGCCCGTTGATAAAAATGAGGTGCACACCATCCCAAATTTACCAAGAAAATTTTTTGCATTTACTTCGATGGTTGATGAGCATTCTATAAATAGAGCACAATGAATTTGCTTCAAGAGTTTACACTTTTTCAAATTTTAATGCCTGTGCATTTTCGAGCTTTTATTGCAGAAGATATAATATGTTTCCAAGGTTGCCAAATCATCGGGATTCACATAATGGATAAAAAAAGCAAGGAAGTAAGGAAACTACGAAGCCTAATTAGCTAAATAAATGGGTAGAATATGGGATGAAATTCAATAAGGCTCGTAGAAACGAGAATGTGGACTTGGACCCGTACTTCGACACCATGGTAGAAATTGGAGACTGCATGATTACCAACAAGGGTGTGGTAAAACTTCATCAAGATGTGTAGTTCACAGTAAATCAAGGGTTGATAGCAAAGAGCCCTTTAACTATGTTATTATACGCGTAGTTATTTTGGTATTTGTGCACACCCGTACACCCTTGTCCGAAGTTGGTAAAGCTGATTTCTCGGTTCTATAATTTGAATACCAGGATAGTGCGAAATGCAAACAAGGAAGCACTCTTTTCTATTTTGACTTGTGAGGTGCGGGAAGCATTTACGTGCGGGTTGAAGCCTCCTTCATATGTGATTACCAAGAAGTTACATACCAATGAGCAGGAGGACAAATACGTGTCCCCTGTGATAATGCATCGATTCATGGAGATGCATCTGATTAAGGAATCACAACTAGGGCAACTATTGAACTTGTCAAATCCTCTTACCGAGTTCAAAAGCTCGAATATTTACTTGATGCTTGCATGGGTTTTTGGTCTACCAGAAGATGTCATAGATTATAAATGGCAAGTGAATTTGGTGCAGAGCATATCCCAAGTGGAGTTTTATGCTACAAAAACCATAAGGCAAGGCGTCAATCTAATTTATTTTGATTGGGCCAATTTTATATATCGAAAAATGCATCTACAACTGGAGAGGTTGCACACTAGAGAAGATACATCATTCAAGCATACCTCTTTTCTAGTCTGGTATTTTTTTTTCCATTTACACCAGTATTTTTCATTCATTGCAGTAAGGCAAGTAGATGAGAAGGATGAAATTTTACCAGTATATATGTGGACTTCCACTCTGTCGATGAGGGAGTCATTTTATAATTTTAACCATTTGTTTCTAGGGACCGCAATAGATTTTATTTATGGTACGAGTGAAAGAGTGTTGTGGGAGATGAGAGAAATAGTGGTTATAGTAGAAAGTAGAGATATTTTTCTACTTACTCAAGGCATGGTCATATGAATTTATGGCTTCACAGGTAAGCCATTCCTGCTCCTATACTTCACCATCGAGCACATTTTATCCATGGAAGTGGTACGATAGACTGATCATGCCAATGATGTTTATGGATCAGGGCATGGCACAAGAACAACCTACACAATGTCGTTCAATTTCAAGATCATAGAAGTCAGCCAGGTCGAGCAAACCAGGCTACTCACGGAGGCACTACAAGATATGGGCCTGATTGAACTGCCTCAACGATGGAGATATGACTTGTCTAGAAAATTTTTGGATTATTATTAGAGCCAAGATTTTTCATTTTTGTCCACGACTTGATATTCTGTAGAAGCGTAACAATTTGGATGGGCTAAATTTAGAGTGAAATATTAAGGCGATGATGTCGCTACCGTCGTGGCATGATTTCTACAAGCAGGAGGCTGAGTATAATCTTGTAGTGTATAAAGGTCAAATTCCTCTACCAAGATTATTTAGTTAGGTGAAAGAAAGTCAGCCCTTATGGACTGAAGAAAAAAATATGAATTGGTGGATTATGCGGGTCCATAGAGGTAAAACTAGATCTAGTTTCAGGCTGAAGATGGAAGGAATATTTTTGGATGTGTACAATGAATTTGTGAGTATCTATCAACCCATCACTTTTGCAAAGGCCGTGCCTCAAAATTTTCAACATGCTGATAACAGATAGAGCATGGCAAGAGTGGAGCGCCCAGCAATCAAGGAAGAGATGCATGAGGAAGAGGAGCACCCATACATATTCCAACAAAGGTCACAATGGGTAAAAAAAAAGTAGAAGAGGCACCTTCATTGGAGAAGCAGGTTGTTTGAGAAGCACTTCCATTTTCAAAAGCTACAAAGAAACCCATAACTGGCACCACATATTTCACCATTATCATAGCTTCCACTGTTGCCGTTTTGACTGCTATATTTCCCTCTGTCATAGTTGCTGCTTTGACTCTTATTTCAACTCTACTAGAGTCAGATGCTCCGATGAGTGTTGATCAAATATTTCCATTGATTCAGGAGCAGTCATAGGATTAGTATTTGGATTTCATTAACCTCGCAGAGAAAGAAGGTGAGTGTGAATAAGAAAAATCAATTTTACCATCACCTCCATCTCCAGGGGACACGATGCCTACACTCGAAGGTACGTTTCCTCTTCCCTCTTCTTCTACTTTAGAGCTTGTAGTGACTATTAGTTATAGTTCTTCAGTCATCATTTTTGTTTCTCCTCCATTTAGTATACCCTCCATTTAATTTTCACTCCCTTCTTCCCACCTATAGGTAACTACTGCTCCCTCTTATTTTCCACTTTCTTTCGTCCCCCTTTCTTTTAGTTTGTTTTTGTCAGGACCAAATATATTTTTGCATCCTTCCTCTTCCATTCCCGATCCTAATTCTACCATAGTCATAAGTATGCAAGCTCCTCCACTAGTGTGTGCAACTATGGCTAAGTCTAGTTCTTCCATCCTTTCTACCATTTTAGTCCCCCCTCTAATAACTATTTCCTCTTCTTCCTTTGAAACCGATCGTACGCATGTATTGGTTCCTTTCATGCTATTTTTAGAGATGCAGGCATTGCCCAAGATCGAGGAGATACCTAGGCTTCTATATGCAGAAAAGATTAATCGTGCCCATCTAAGTTCATCACAATGATTGAAAAGCCAAAGGAGAAAGGAGGCATTTACTCCAGCTAGGCCACTCATAAAGGTTACCTTCGATCCAGTTGCTATGGAGGCTCATACCACTAAGATAATCTCCCAGGTCCAAAAGTCACGAGGAGAAATGTTGTCGAGTGATTACACTTATGAGACTGTGATAGAGGACCTAACAAAGATTAACACAATTGAAAAAATAGGAAATATACATGTTTATATGAGCTTAGTCTAATTGCACGATGAGTACTAAAAGTAGATATTTTACAACATCAAAATAAAAATCGCTAAAATTAAAGATGATTTTGCAGAAAGTAGAGTGCTTCAGGAGAAGAAAACTATGAATAATGAGTACTTGCATCAACAGGTTGTATTGCATCAGAATTAAAGGGATACAATGAGGTTGGAAATGTAGGCACTTAGAACGTAACTAGAGGCCATACAAAATTAGCTAGCTGAGAAGGCCACACAAGCTCAAGTAGGCTCACCTTTGTTTGGCCTAGAACTATGAAAAGCTAGCCGAAAAGGCATTTTAGGTATTGCATTACCTCTGGGCAGCTAGAATACAGATTCATTTGAGTCAGCAGGTGATATATGGCACTGAAGAATTGTTGGAGCCTTATATGGAGATGGTTGTGAAAATCTAAGCTCTGGCTAACTCCAACATGTATATTCATCCCTTGAATGAAATGGACCATTCTTGGTATACCACCAAATTCATATTGGATAGTTATTTTTAGAGGATGGACTTGGTGAGAGAAGGCTAGAAAATCCTTAACACCATAGAGCGGGAGCACACTATTTTCATGATTCACTTTGATGCTATTGCCAATACAGGTTTTCCAGGATTTATTGATGAGTGGGGTTAACCTCTTTCAAAGGAATAATTGGAAGCAACTTGGAAAATTTTCATGGATGACACCTCAGATATCGATGGTTGGGAGGAGCCTATCACAGAGCAACAAGTACTATTGCTCATGAAGAAGTACACCTGCATGGAGCTGTCATTGTTTGAGTTAGCTCAACAAGCTAAGAACCTTAGCCTAGAGGACGTTCAGAACCTGTGATATGTGTATGATTCACTAAGTGTCCCTTTCCAATTCACTACACATGCTTTGGAGGAGGCGGTTGTAGTCTATGATGTCACCTAAAAAATCTTGAAAGAGCAAGACAAGCAAGATGCAGCAGAAAAGTAGCAATGGAGCAAGCAGTATCTGAATAGGAGTGCACCAAAGTTTTATGCATAGCTATAGAGGCAGAGGTAGTTAAGAAGGCAGTAGAAGAGCAAGCATAGAATAAGGCTTCCACATTAGGAGTGCCAGTCAAAGGATTCGGTAAAAAGACCCCATGAGGAGCCCAAGGGATAAAGGCCTAGGATCGCTTGCATCCATGCGATCTGGATACCCCATGAGTCACCAGAAATGTTGGCAATATTGACATATGCCACATTAGGATTTTTTTATGTTGGTAATTTTTACATATGCCACATTGGGATTTTTTTGATCAAGTTTTATCAAAGATTTTTTTATTGTAAAAGCATCATATATATATTAATCTATGATGCAATATTTTCGGCCTATATTTACAACATTTTTGAGATTAATCTTCCTTCTCATTTTTCTTTGCTTGAAAATTAAATAGATAAGGAAAACATAACGGCCCTTTCGCTTGAACAAAGTTCAAAAATTTTTGTCGCTAAGTGCGTTCGCCTAAAATTTGAGGTGAAAACCTCATTCACCTCGCTTTGGGGTGAATGTAAACGAAGAAGGAAAACAATGACTTTCGCCCAAAAAATATTCAAAGTTTAGGGCATACCAAAGTTGAGACAATGACGTTATTAAAAAAATGTGTTTGCCCTGAATTTGGGGTGAAAGCATTGTTCGCCCCACTTTGGGGTGAACATCTTCAAAGTTTAAGGCATCGTGCCAAGCCAAAGCATTGACCAGTCAAAAGTGCTTTCACCGCAAAAGAGGGACGAAAGTCTCATTCGCCCCTTCTTGGGGAAAAATCTCATCAAGAAGATGAATTCAAGTAAATTTTAGAAGGATTGTAGGCATCGAAGCAATGTTGAAAACTCAACCACGCTTTCACCCCAGGTGAGGGGTGAAAGTCCTATGCACCCCTCTCTGTAGTGAAGCTACATTAATGTGACTCCACAAATGTGCCAAGGTTCATTTCAGGCCAATTGTCGAGAAGAGGGCATTGAAAATTCAAAGGTATGTTCACCCAAAGGAAAGGGCAATAGTGCCTTTTGTGCCTTTTTGGGGAAAACGTATATTTCGAAAGGAAAAATTTGAAGCTCTAATCACCTTTTCGGGAGGCTAAATGAAGTGCAATGGTTCGAAGCATCAAATTTGAAATCCAAAGGGAAGACAAACGTCAAGGCAGGGGGTTGTTCGTGGAGCGCAATGACGTGAGTCTTGCAACAGAAAGCATGAATAAAAATAAATCAAAGGAAGTGCTTTCACTTATGGCTCTATTTTGAGTGATTTCGAAGTTGGAGCATCGATGGAGATTGGTCAAAATGCTTGGTTCAAGTGAATACAAAAATTTAATAATTGTGGTAAGGAGTAACCAAAGTTTCAATTTCCAAGAGAAAGGCACCACATCATTTAAGATATTTTCATGAGTTCCAAAATATTCTGAACAAAGGTGAATTTCCAAGGAATAATGAAGGTTTCAAGTCAATGACCAGGTCTACAATTTTCATGCACCGACACCTAAATTTGTTGATTTCCTGGAGGTTTCTCCTTAAGATATGGATCACTATTTCAACAGGATGAATTTTAAGATTTTCAAGAAGTATTTTTCTTACCATGGTTCCTGATTCAGGAACATTTTATCTTTTTGTTTATTTAATAAAAGAGGCAAAAACCTCTATAAATACTAAGCTTTTTCTATGTAAAAAAGGAGGAGGATATACACTCTGTAGAAAAACTATTCAAATTTTTTGTGTAAATATAAAAGACTTGGCTTTTAATTTTACGAGCAATTTTATGTGTGATTCCTTTCTATTTTAATGCATTTCTATTACATATTCATATCTGTTATTTGTTGTTAAATTCGCATTTTGCATCTGGATTCGAATACTGCCGGTAGGGGAGTGAGTACTAGAATGCGGTTCTAGAAGTTATCTCCAAAAATTGTAAGTAAATTCTCTGCCTCCTCATTATTTTTATGTTGCCGCAACACTTGGTTGGAATTCCTATTGTTAGTCTGTCCCCAATCCTACATCTTCAGCCTGTGGCCATAAATCCCATATCTTTCTGTTATTTCTAATTTCTTTCCTACAACTATAGACTTAAATTGATGTAGGATTAGCAAGGGAGCCAACCCTCTTTGGATATTGGCACGAAAGATATTTCTTTCCTTCGGCCTTTCATGTTGGTTGTGTCTAGGGTGCACAAATGCATGTTTTATATGATTAGGCAGATATTTGACCAATAGGAAGTTTCCCCTCCTTCCATCCAGTTTTATGCTTAAGGGAGTTCAGTCCCTCCATGACATCAATATCATCACCTTGCATCTATACATTTCATTGATCCACCCCCCTCATCCATTCCATCCTACGTACAACTTATAGAATGCTAATTTGATCTCCTTTTTGGTTTTAAACTTTCACATATATGTGTTTCCTAATTTTTATTGGTACAATTAATCAATGATATCACATGGTTATTCATTTTGTATCCATTCTTGTCTCATGTTCTCTTTTTTCTCTCTTTATCCATCATGTCATTTTTGGTCGTATCTCATATCATTTTTCCAATTGTCTTGTGTATCCATTATCTCTATTTCATTTGTTCGTCACACACACTCATTGGTTCCATCCTCTCAATATCTTAGGTTGACATAGCAATCATTTCAGTTATTCAGCGATACCTAGTGTTCCACTCAACCTCTATCAACGATCATCATGTCCTAAGGATATTTTTAGCCTCCCCTGGCTAGCTCAAGTACCTTCTTGGACCACACACATATCTCACATATTAACCAAATTTTGAGATT
Source organism: Wollemia nobilis (assembly GCA_028583015.1). Classification (NCBI taxonomy): domain Eukaryota; kingdom Viridiplantae; phylum Streptophyta; class Pinopsida; order Araucariales; family Araucariaceae; genus Wollemia; species Wollemia nobilis. The sequence goes on from JAQPPZ010000267.1 coordinate 2,242,237, forward strand.
AGGGAAGACAAATTCATGCATCTCTCATCATAAATTGAATGGTTTCCCCTACTCATCCTATCATGTGCATAATCCAAACCTAAGTATCCATACAAAAAAAAGAAAATAAAAAATACCAAAAAAATCAATAATATTATTTTATCATGGATCCTTGGGTATTTTATTCATCTCCACTGGGGCTATAGACACCTGGTGGTAGTGGAGAAATATAGAAGAATTATGGGGCTATCTCCTTCGGGGCTATAGATTCTTTACTAGCAATGTAGTATACCCTCTGTGTGGTGACATGTTTATCACATTAGTGATCTACTTTTGTATAGACCTCTGATCGCTTGTGGATGAGCTAGCTTAAATAGCTTGAGCTACAATTGGTTAGTCCAACCTTACTCAAAATTAGAAATGAACCCCACTACACACACATGGTCCATAAGTGGCTTAACTTCTCTAAGATGGTCTTAGTCTTCCATAGACATTGATTGTCTAGTAGATGAGTTTGATTGGTACTACTAGGTTGTTTAAGTTTCCTGAAACACTTTTAGGATCTAAAAACCCTAAGATGTTTGGGTTAACACCACATGTTAATTCCACACCATTTGTTATACACATGTATTAATGTCTCCATTTGTATAGTGTTTCATACATTATCTATCATTATTTATCTAGTTCACATATCACTATCCTTACCTCATGTATTATCTCCATTGTGCTTATCATGTCTTCCTTTTGTGTCCTCGTGATGATTTCTTCTTCATGTATTAATTATACTAATTATGATAAGAAAATACATATACACCTATCTCAAACATTATCACATATGTAACTATCAATCACTACACATCATCATCCATCACTTCCACATATCGAATCCATGTTATCTAACATTTCTAGTCTCTCCAACCACATGTCTCAATCAACCACCACTATCTAAATACCTTATACACATACATCCTCGTATCTCTACTATGAATCAATCAATACAATCCCTCACATATTTTTTTACATACATCATCCTTAAAAAAAATAAACCTTCATCGACCTTGTCAATCATTATTAGGAAAAACTTCAGATTTTATATCTGTAAGTAGAAACACAATGATAGAGAACAAAAGCAGCAACACAAGTAACACAGAGATTTACGTGGAAAATTGCAATGTGTAGGAAAACCATGGGACAATGACAAATATTCCTTTTTTATTATTTTTTGTAAAACTTTACATTCATATTTTCAAAATTACTTTCATATGCAATGGATCAAGTCATTTTTATAGAGCATGAAGGGAAGATTTTGAACCATTTGTTTCCTCTCCCAAAGGAAGCCTCCATAAAATTATTCATTTCCATGCACAACTGAAGTGATTTGTCTTTTGTGTCCTGATGTATATCTTAAATGTCTACTTGCCTAGATGTTTGGCCTAGATATATAGCAACCCAGATGTCTAGCCTGATGTGTAGATGTCTGAGCTAGACATCTAGCATCCTAGACGTCTAGTCTACCGCCTAGACATCTAGCGGCCAAGATGTCTGATCTAGATATCTACTACCTAGATGTCTAGCATCCTGGACATCTGGTCTACTGCTTAGGCATCTAGCCTAGATGTCTAGTAGCCCAGATGTCTGGTCTGCTACCTAGATATTTTACCTAGACGTCTAGCAGCCCAGATGTCTAGTCTACTGCAGCTTCCTTTTATGCTGACTATGCATTTGTATAGTGACTTCACTTCCTAATATTCTCCCACTTGAAGTTAGTATTCAGGAATTCTTCTACCAAATATTTTCATCCAGTGCCAATTGCCCAATGCTACCCTTGTTACTTTTTTAGCAAGCCCAAAGAAGTTTTGCACCACTCAAACTTCTCTACTTTGATCGGCTTTGTAAGCATATCTACAGGATTCACTTCAATGTCGATTTTCTACAATAGGATCCTACCTTCTTCCACCATATTTCTTATAAAGTGGTACTTGACATCAATGTGTTTTGTATGATCATGGAATGTTGGATTCTTCACTAATTGAATAGTACTCTGGCTATCACAATGCAGCGTAATTTTCTCCTGTATTATCTTGAAGTCACCCAATGATCACTCTAGCCAAATTGCATCTTTGCTAGCATGAGTTGCTGCAATGTATTCTATTTCAATGGTGGATAAAGCCACAATAGAATATGACTTATAAACCCAACTCACCGCTCCTCCAACAAGAGTGAAGGTATATCTTGTAGTGGATTTTCTCCCATCTCTATCTCTACCATAATTAGAATCCAAAAAACCTTTAACTTGTAAATCTACCAATCCAACATAAATGGAAACATTTGAAGTGGCTCTTAAATATTTGAATATCCACTTCATTGCATTCCAATGCTCCTTACCAGGATTTTCCATGTACCATATGACTACTCCCATTGCTTGGGAAATATCCGATCTGGTGCTCACCATGGCATACATGAGGCTTCCTACTACTGATGAATATGGTACACAAGATATGCTTGTCTTCTCTACATTTGTTCTAGGACACAGGTTGGAAGACAACTTTAAGTATGGAAGAAGTGGGGTACAAACTAGTTTTGAATTCTGCATATTGAAGCATTGCAGAATATTTTCCACATATGAATTTTGACTTAACAATATCATTCTTCCTTTTTGTCCCTGTGTATATTCATCCCTAAAATTTGGTTTGCTACTCCAAAATCCTTCATTTCATATGTCCAAGCCAACTGAGCCTTAATTTCAATGATTTTCTTGATGATGGGGCCTACAACTAGCATATCATCAACATACAACAAAAAAAAAAATTGCCATCATCAAACCTCTTATAGTATCCACAATGGTCAGCTTCACTCCTGCTAAAACCTTGGCTCTTTATGAAGGTGTCAAATTTTCTATATCACATCCTTAGTGCTTGTTTCAACGTGTACAGTCATTTCTTCAGTCTGCAAACCAAATTTTCTTTACCTATTTTCTCATAGCCCTCAGGCTAATCCATATAAATCTCTTCCTTGATATCACCATGCAATAAAGCAGTCTTTACATCAAGATGCTCTAGTTCTAAATTTTGTGTAGCTACAAGTGCAAGAAAAACTCTAGTAGTTTTCATCTTCACAACTGGAGATAAAATTTCATTAAATTCAATACTTGACTTATGCACATAGCATTTTTCCACCAAGCAATATTTATAGTGTTCCAATAGCCCATCATTGTTCTTCTTCACTTTGTACACCCACTTGTTTCCAATAGTCTTTCTTCTAGGTGGGAGATCCACAAGTTCCCACATTTTATTCTTGCAAAGTGCCTCGATTTCCTCCTCCATGGATTTCCTCCACTTTTCTACATTCTCAGACTCTCTAGCTTCCTTAAATAAACTAGGTTCACCATCATCAATTAATAAAGTAAAAGAGGACTTATACACATGAGAATACCTTTCCAAACACTTTTTTGGATGTGTAGATCTTATAATCCAATGATCTATCGATTGTGGCTCTTGGTCCGTTGTGGCTGCTCTACTTATTGTTCTACTTGATGTTCTGCATGTTGATTAAAAAATTCAAACTGCTAATATTCACATTCATCTTCACTCAATTCTACTTCAATTGGTACAACATTAGAAGTTTGTTGTACCTCCATCCTTTTCACGAGTTTTTCATCAAAAATTACATCTTGAATAATTATTACCTTATGGGTAGTAGGATCCCACAGTCTATATCCCTTCACTATATTTCCATAGCTGAGAAAAATACATTTGCTTGACTTTGGGTCAAGATTGGACCTTTTTTATTTGGGTACATGGAAAAATTCATCATAGCCAAAGGTACGCAAATGAGAATAATCAACTGGCTTACTACTCCAAACCTCCTCCAAAATTTATCTATCCAATGCAAATGTAGGTGACCTGTTAAGAAGATAAAGAGATGTATTAATGGCCTCTACCCATAACATTTTCTCCAACATGGCTACGCTAACCATACTTCTTGCACGTTGGTTTATTGTGTGATTCATCCGCTCAACCACACTATTTTGTTGTGGAGTATAAGGTACAGTCTTCTGGTGCTTAATACCTTCCTGCATACAAAATTTATCAAATTCCTTGGAGTAATATTCACCCCCATTATCTGACTTGAGACATAAAATCGACTTGCCCAAACTCTTCTCTACCCATGCTTTGAACTCTTTAAATTTTTGCAAATATTTCAAAATTTTCTTCAAAATATAAACCCACACTCTCCTAGAATAATCATCTATAAAAGACATAAAATAGATGGTGACATTTAAGGACTGAGTGAGAACTGGTCCAAATATATCCGAATGTATAAGTTTCAAAAAATTGAAACTCTTACCAAGACTTACATTAAATCAAAACCTCTTTTGTTTACCAAAAATACAGTGCTCACACAAGTCTAAATTACAAGACTTAATCCTAGAAAGCTTACCTCTATCATGCAGAATTTTTAGATCATTTTCACTCATATGGCCTAGGCATTGATGTCATAGCATTACTGCATCTTGAACATAAGTTGCTACTATTGCATGGTTTGTCACTGTATCATCGCATAAATGATATAGGTCCCATAATATTATCCCTTAGCTACTACAAGGGTCCCTCTGTTAATTTTGTAGTAGTTGTTACTGAAAGTGACAAAATATCCTAGCTTATCTATCATTTTGATTGAGAGCAAATTCTTTCACAAATCAAGCACATGTCGCACATCACATAACATCATTTCTCTACCATCATCTAGCCTGATCCTCCATATTCATATTAACTGAAACCAATTTACTGATAAGATTATTAAACTCATTCAAATGATTTACAATGGATGAACTTTCCTTTATTCACAAGCTATAAAGTTGCTTTTTCAAAAAAACCTTATTTTTGTTGATTTTATCTCATATGACTTTCCAAGCTTTTGTTAAAAGGCTTTCGCGGTCTTCTCTTCAGCTACAATAAACAAGATAGAGTCCACTTGGTAGAGATGGATTGTAGAAACCATCTTCCTATCAAGCATTGCCCACTCCTCATATTTCATGTTGCTTGGTTTACTCACGACCCCTTTCAAGGCTTGAGCTTGGTCATTCTGAACTAGAAAATCCTTCACCTTCATCTTCCATAGAGTGAAGTTCTTGCCATCAAATTTCTTAATCTTGAACTTGGTTACACCTCTTTTCATTGTTATAGCTCCCACTTGCACAAAATCTTGAGCTCTGATACCAGATGTTAGGATAAACTTCAAATTTTATACCTGCAAGTAGAAACACAATGACAGAGAATAAAAACAACACAAGTAACACAAAGATTTATGTGGAAACCTGCAATATGCAAGAAAACCATGGGATAATAGCAACTTATCATTTTTAATTATTTTAGTAAAACTTTACATTCATGTTTCCAACATTACTTTCATATGCAAGGGATCAAGTCCCTTTTATAGAGCGTGAAGGGAAGACTCTGAACTATTTATTTCCTCTCTTAAAGGAAACCTTCGCAAAACTATTCATTTCCATGCACAACAAAAATGATTCCTCTTCTATGTCTCAATGTCTATCCTAGACGTCTACTTTCCTAGATGTCTGACCTAGATGTCTAGCAGCCTAGACATCTGGCCTGCTACCTAGACGTCTAGCATCCCATATGTCATGTTTGCATCTAGACATCTGGCCTAGATTTCTAACAGCCCAAACGTCTGATCTATACGTTTGACCTAGATGTCTAGTAGCCCAAACATTTGGTCTGTTACCTAGACGTCTAGCAGCCCAGACATCTAGTCTGCTACAACTTTATTTTTTTTGACTATGCACTTGTATATTTTTAAGGTTAGATATATTCGATAATTTAATTATTACCGTAGTCAGTTTAGTTTATTACCTTATTTATTTACCTTGAAGATTTTCATTGTTACGAATATCTTATGGTTAGTAGGTTAGCGTAATTTCCTATCTTGTTAGTAGGTTAGCATTATTTTAATTTGTTGTTAGCTACCTTCATGGTAGTAACGCATTGACTATCTTTAGCCTATCACAATTGTATATAAACCTTTGATTATTGAATAATATTCTAATGCCTATGGTTTAATAACATTGATATCAGAGCGGGTATTTTTACGTCAATCCACTCTGATTGGTAAGGGAGAGTATGTAGGTTCCATCATAGATGGACAAGGCCTATACCTAGGTGAGCACTTGATTTGGGTACTTTTTTTGAGGAAGTAGCTGAATGGGTAATAGGGCATAAATCCCAAATTGGGACCTCATCCTAAATATTGCACAAAAAACGAGGTAAATTTTTTACTAGCTATTATAGAATTTCTCGAGGCACAAAATTATATAGCTTACGAAATTTTGTTTTCGTAGTTTGAATTTCATCACACATAATGGCCTTCTAAATTTTTTGTGCATCAGATAGACCTCTGATAGAATCTATTAGGCACAGATTTGACTAATGGGATGTCCTCCCAAAGCATGAATATGACCATTCATTCTCTGAGCATGTATTCCTACCAGCATAGGGGGAATCTAAATATGTCACCTGACAAGGACTATCAACCCGCATATCAGACTGACAGCCCATATGTGGGTGGATCCCACATGTGGGCATAAATCCCATTGGATTTGAACTCTGCTATGCACAAACTACACAAACTTTATGTGGATCCTGCACATGGGTGCAAATCCCATTGGATCTAAACTCTTCCAAGCATGAACTCTGTGTGAATCTCGAGATAGACAATGTTGATCGATGAGCTGGTAGACACATGGCATGGAGTTGGAGGCTGAGCTGGTGGGCGTGAACCCTGAGGTAGGTATTGTTGTGGCATCTATCAATTGGCTAACACATGGTATTTTCTCCTGATGTGGCACATTATACCTGCATGAACATGTGGCTGAACATATGCATGGATACATGGCTAGCATTGAGCCTTCTCTGGTTTGAGCGGTAAATGGCTTAACTATGATTACCCGAAGGCAATCATATTTTTAATAGCATATCATTGTTTTTATATAAGTTTGGTTGTGCCCACCGGGTACACATGGGATTATAGATCCCAAAGCCTTTCTAAAGGTTTATTTCTTTTTCTGCCTCATGGTGGATAATGCCTTCAAAGAGAAGGTGTGGGCTTTAATAACCCATCGAGCTAGATAGCCCAACTGGCCGTTTTTCCCATGGTAAGACACCCAATAGGAGGTCGGGAGATCGACTCCCATCGGGGACCAAAAAATCCCCTATTTTGCTATAAGGGGCAACAATTCAAGGTAAAAAAAATTCATATTTTTCATTTACAATTTTTTTAAATTAAAGTTTATTTTCATATTTTTTTAATAATTTAAATATAAATACATGTTTTAAATCAATTTCTTTTAAAATTTAAATTGATTTTTTAAACACATATTTTATTTTTATTATTAATTAATTATTTTTATTAAACTTTATTTAAATTTTGCAAATTAAAGAAAAGATATCAAGAGAGAACCCTTTTTTTTGCAAAAACCTCAAAATTGTGTTTTTGTTTTCTCAAAATTTTGAGATGTAATACAAATAAATAGCACATTATTTTTCAAAAACCTCAAAATTGTGTTTTTGTTTTCTCAAAATTTTGATATGTAATACAAATAAATAGCACCATTGTTTTTACAACAAAGGGGGGACAAGAAATTGGGAGTTCTTTAAAACTTTCTCAAATCTTTTGAGAGTAAGAGTTTTTTTCTCATGAAGAATAGACCTTGGGTCCACTAATACCAAGTTGTGTGTCGACTGGTTCTAGAAAGCCTTTCAAAAGCTTGTCATGTGTCGAATTTACTTGAAAGGTGTGCTACCTTGTTAAATTTGTCAAGCACAGGGGGACGACTTATAAGGGGGCACTTGAAAATGAAAAATCTTTTTGTAAAATCAAAAGTAACTTGTGCATTTTGTTTTCTCAAAACTTGGGATATAACACAAAATATTGCACATTCATATTTTTGCAAATTGAAGAAAGATCTCATCACATTGAAGATCTAAATTTTCACAACCTTGTTTATTTTACAAACAAAAGGGGGAGCAAACCAAGCATTGAATTCTTCTTTTACAAAATTTTAACACATGGGAAAATTGTGAAAATCAAAGGGTTGAAACATTGAAACTTGTTTAATTTGCCACATAAAAAGAAATGCAATTGTTTTGTCAAATTATTTGCAAAATTGTAAGACAAGGGGAGAAATTTAATATCAAAATTTTTGCAAACCAAAAATCACAATTTTGTTGCAAAAAAAACTGTAATAAGGTGCATTTTCGATAGCATTCGACACCTTTTGTTAAATTGGCATTGTTAAATTAGGTGCATTTTTAGTAGAATCCAACACCTAAGTGTTAAAAATTTGTGGGCACTTTTGATGGTTTGTTGCATTTAAATTCATGTTTTTGCAATTACCTCTTAAGTTAAAATCAAGCAAGCTTAAGACCCCAAATTTTACACCTATTTGTGTAATTTTTTGCATAGGTAAAGCCAATGTTCTTATATTTACTCCATAAAAATCCTAATTCACTCTTCTTGTTTGGCTTAAAATCCTCAAACTAATCATCATTTTTCAAAAGGGTTTTTAGGCAGGTGCCATTAAATATCAATTAGAGTGAATTCTCTTTCAGTACTCTTTTAGGGTATATCGAAAGAAAGAACAAGTTTTTGTGAAATAAGGAACCTTCAAAGTAGCAATTGTTTGCACTAAGGGGGATAATTCCTTTCTTCCTTCAAAACATATTTTGACAAAAGGGAGATAAAACTTGTAAAGGCAATCAGAAAAGTAGAAGTCATCAAAATCAAACTTCTTTTAAGGATTCATAAATAGAATTTTTTTGTTTTAAGTACTTGCAATAAAGGGGGGATTGAACTTTTTTTTAGGATTCATAAATAGCAAATTTTTTTTTGAAGTATAAAGGGGGGATTGTACCTCTTTTTAGGCTTCATAAATAGAAAATTTTTGTTTGAAGTACTTGCAATAAAGGGGGGATTGAACCTCTTTTTAGGCTTCATAAATAGCAAATTTTTGTTTGAAGTACTTGCAATAAAGGGGGGATTGTACCTCTTTTTAGGCTTCATAAATAGCATATTTTTGTTTGAAGTACTTGCAATAAATGGGGGATTGTACCTCTTTTTAGGCTTCATAAATAGGAAATATTTTTTTTTGAAGTACTTATAATAAAGGGGGGATTTTTTGGTGAAATTTTTGAAATTTTCCTAGGAGGCAATCTTTGTAAAAGCCTTAAAAATATTCATAAGTTGCAAATATTTTGCACTTAGAGGGGGATAAAAATTTCTTTCCTACCTCACAAAATATTTTTCTAAAAATGGAGGAAGACTTATAAGGGTGCATTTTCGGTAGCGATCGACACCTTAGTCAAACTTCTTGTAAAATTACATTACAACATATTTTGCTAAAAATGGAGGAAGACTTATAAGGGTGCATTTTCGGCAGCGACCGACATATTAGTCAAACTTCTTACAAAATTCTATTACAATATTTTTTGCAAAAACGGGGAAACTTGTAAGGGTGCATTTTCAGCAACGATCGACACCTTAGCTACCTTATAAAAAACTTTACAAAATCATATTATAACATAGTGAACCTCGTATGTAGTGATCTACTCTAGTACACCTAGTGGTTGTAGCGGATGGTTTCCCATGCAATCCGATAGGATGAAAATATTACAATAAGGACATTCATTGTTGTTAAAGCAAAGTGAGGGATGACCCACTTTTTGCTTAAGTACTTAGGAAGTAATTATTTTGCTTAGACCTAGAGGCAATAGACCCAGAGGTGGACCTAAGCAAGAGCAACTTAGAGCCCGAGCCAGAGTAGCTCAACCAAGATGAAATAAATATTATATGGATCTATAAGAAAGGTAAATCCTATGGTAGAGCCAATGGTAGATCTAGTGATAGATCGAGTGGTAGATTCATAGGCATATTCAAATATAGTCCCACAGGTACTCATCCAAAGGTACACTTAGAGCCCCAGCCAGAGCAAGAGTCAGCATATCAACATCTTTCATTTTCTCTCCTTCACATTAAGGGGGGATGTTAGAGTAATTATCCCATTACTTGGATAATATCTAGATTCCATTACTTGGATAATATCTAGATTCCATTACTTGGATAGTATCTAGATTCCTATATTGGATAATATCTATATTCCAATCTTGGGTAATTACCATTTTTTTTAAGGTAGAATATAAGTTACTACATTCCCACCGATGAACAAGTTGCAAATATATTCACTAAGGCAAGTGCACATGTCAAATTTGAATTGTTTCCCAACACTCCGTATTTCAAAATAATGTAATAAAGGGGGGATGTTAGGTTAGATATATTTGGTAATTTAATTATTACCGTAGTTAGTTTAGTTTATTACCTTATTTTATTTACCTTGAAGATATTCATTGTTACAAATATCTTATGGTTAGTAGGTTACCATAATTTCCTATCTTGTTAGTAGGTTAGTGTTATTTTAATTTGTGGTTAACTACCTTTGCGGTAGTAACGCGTTGGCTATCTTTAGCCGATCGCAATTATATATAAACCTTTGATTATTGAATAATATTCTAATTCCTATGGTTTAATTACAATAGTGACTTCACTTATTAACAATCATAGCTATCTCAGGTGTGTATGCATCCTTACCATATGATCATCCACCATCAATCAATCATCAATCAAATCAATCTTAGCTTAGATTTTGTTTCATATCAATCACCCTCAACCCTCATCTATTGGGGCACAAGCAGAACAATCATTCATCAATCATGAATCTATCATCATTTATCAATCAATCATCAAATCAATCCTAGCATATTTTTCATTTTATATCCTTTACCACTTTATTAGCATAGGTTTCATTTCATGTCCTTTATCACTTTCCTAGCTTAGCTTTAGCTTAGGATTTAATTTCATGCCCTAGATTAGATTTAGCTTAGAGTTTACTTTATTGTCTTTTATTTTCTAGCATAATATTTAGGGTAGATTCAACCATCATCATCAACCCCTTTTGGCTAGGTCCAAAAGCCGAACCACCTTTAACCATCAATAGCCCCATTCTGCTCAAGCAAAAATGGAGCCCAATTATGCTTGGGCAAAAGCAAAACTAGATTAATTTTACTTTCTTATTTTTATAGATTAGGTTTACTTTCCTATTTTCTTAGATTAGGTTTACTTTCTTGTTTTCCTAGATTAGGTTTACTTTCATGTTTTCCTAGATTAGGTTTACTTTCCTATTTTCTTAGAATAGCTTTACTTGCATGCAATTTCTTGATTATGTAGATTAGATTTACTTTCATGCAATTTTTTACTTTCATAGATTATATTTTATTGCTTTCATAGATTAGAGTTTCTCACTTTCATAGATTAGATTTACTTTCATGCTTACCTATCCTAGGCTTCCGAGTGAGCCTCGTACCCAATAATCTACTCTAGACACCTAGCGGTTGTAGCGACTAGTTATCCATGCAATATTGTAGGATGAGTAGATTACCATAAGAACACTCATAGTGATCACAGTATAATAGCATTAATTTCATATCCTTTATCACTTTTATAGAATAGATTTCTCATTTTTTAGCATAGATTTCTCATTTTTTAGCATAAAGTTCTCACTTTCCTAGCATAGATTAGATTTTTATGGCTTTCGAAGATTAAATTTTCTATTTTTGTAGATTAAATTATTTAATATAATTTTTACTTTCATATATTAGATTTTATTTCTTTCATAGATTAGATTTTATCGCTTTCCTAGATTAGATTTTATCACTTTCCTAGTCTAGCCTTCCGAGTGAACCTTGTACCTAGTAATCTACTCTAGACACCTAAAGGTTGAAGCAACTAGTTATTCATGCAATCTGGTAGGATGATTATATTACCATAAGGACACTCATAGTCTAGCAAAAACAAAACAAAATCCTATAACGCACCATCTCAATCTTCTTTCTTCCACCATCACATCCATTTTTCCCTCACTCATTCCCCTTTTATCAAGTGTTTTGTCGTTGTCGTTTGTTTCCTCTTCCATCAATGCATCACTTGAGGGGGTATAAAATACCCACAAAATTCCAGCCCAAAAAGGTCCAATACCTAAACACCCAATTCTAGAGTCACATGTGTCCAAGAATCTTTGCTCGAGACTGATGAGACACCAAATTGTCTCATTATTTCAGCATTGTTATACACATAAACTGCCATTTTTGTCCACATATGATAATATAATTCCAAGTAATTTATTTATTATGCATGATAGTGTTAATTTTAACATGGTAAAATGATGAGAAATATTGACTTGTTGTTAAGATAGTTTTCTTGCATTTTTATAGTTATTTTGCATGAATTTCAATAATCAGTAGGCATAAATAATGTATTAGCAAAAGGTATTTTGAATGCAATTTTTTTAATATCTAATGTGCTAAGGTGTTTGAATGATTTTTCCACCTTATAAACCTTTTGGGATGATGTGGCAATCGAAACTCCAAAGCTACACCAAAACAAGACACTACAACCTACTAAAATAGAACCTATAGGTTATACTCTGGAACATCCAAGCAGTGACCTAAAAAATAATAGGAAGTGTTGTACGACCATTTTTGGGTTCTAAATACTTTTCCAACATGTAGTATATAAAGAAGGACATGACCAATCATTGGATATTGATCCAGTAGTGTAAATCCAATGCAAATGCACGTCGTTATTAATTAACCTGATGTTTCAGAGCAATTACAATATTTTTTGCACTAGTAATAAAATTTATCTTTTAATCAATTTTCAAGGGAGAAAAGTGAGGTGCCACAATGGTAATCAACATAAAACATATTAGACCTATTCTAAGGACTTCCTATAGCATCTGAAGACATAGAAAATATGATAACTAGTTATAATAGAATTATATCCTAATTCTAGATAAAATATTTGTTTGATTGTAAAACTATAGGATTCAATACCAGCAGAGCAGACCTAGATGTAATGTTAGGATCCTCAATCCTAACATTATTAGTTAGTATTATTAATCATTTAATTATTATATTATTAACTTATAAAGTGAACCATCACAACCTTTCATAACGTGAACCATCACGTCTCTTCATACGTGAACCATCATGTCTCTTCACCAACGTAGCTTTAGGGTAGATATATATATTAGGTTGGCCATCCATGTCAAATCATCCAATAAGTAGAATAATAAGCATAGATTCTAATGAGGGAGCCCGTTATAGTGGCAAAGCGATTACAAGGGAGCCCCCTTTGAGTGGCCTACGATTACATTTACATTAATTTATTAGTAATTTTATAGTAAGACCTTGGGGTCTTACCATTTGGTATCAGAGCCATGTGGGATCCAACCATGTGGTATTTGCTAAAATATATTCATCAAATCACTTCTGTGCATGAGTATCAAACTCGGTTTGAGGATATCACCAAACATAACACGATATTGGATGAATCAATTCTCATCAATGGCTTCATTAGGGGATTAAAAGAGGAAATTAGAATGGAGGTGACAAGTTTCAATCCCTATGCCATAATGTAGACCTATGGATTGGCAAAATTAGCTAAAGATAAAATCAATGCACAACAACGATTAGGGAAACCACTTATGGAAAAACTGTCGACCAGTTACATCACTCCCAAACCTATGCATAATGGAAGGGCACAAAGCAGCTTACACAACCCCTAAATCTAGACCGAACTTTACGAATTAAACATCTTAGCTTTGAGGAGATGAAGGAACGACAAGCAAAAGGACTTTATGATAATTGTGATGAACAATTTGGACCCCACCATAAATATGCTACTCTAAAATTGTCTTTATTGAAGGAAGTTGATCCTTGTCTCTCCATAGAGCAAACAGAGTGGAGTCGTGAAGAAGAGGGCCCAAGAGGTAGACATACCCAAAGTGATAATGCTAGCCAAATGACTACACACCCCTCCCATTGGCTCTACCAAGGAACAAAAAGGATATGAAATCATACATTTTGATGCATCATTCTAAAGTATTTGAGGAACCCCAAGGGTTGCCCTCCCATCGTCATCATGATTTTCCTAAGGAAGATTCTACTATTGTTCTTGGCAACCCCCACCCCCCCCCCCCCCGAAAGGATGCCATTAAAAGATTCCAAGAACTTACACAAATCCTTCTTGGAAAATAAAGGACAAAGCTCCTCACTTTGAGCTTTGAGGCAAAGTCTTTTAAGGAGGTGGCATGTTAGGATCCTCAATCCTAACATTATTAGTTAGTATTATTAATCATTTAATTATTATATTATTAACTATAAAGTGAACCATCACAACCCTTCATAACATGAACCATCACGTCTCTTCATACGTGAACCATCATGTCTCTTCAACAACGTAGCTTTAGGGTAGATATATATATTAGGTTGGCCATCCATATCAAATCATCCAAGAAGTAGAATAATAATCATAGATTCTAAGGAGGGAGCCCCCTATAATGGCAAAGCGATTACAAGGGAGCCCATTTGAGTGGCTTGCGATTACATTTACATTAATTTATTAATAATTTTATAGTAAGACCTTAGGGTCTTACCATGTAAGGAGAATTTAGTACAAATATTATTGTTTGAATTTATTAAAATATTAATAGAATAAGTTGAATAGAACATTAAGAAGAAGAAACAGTACTCTATAGACTCAATTAGCATTTGATGTAAATTCAGTAAATAAAAGTGTAGCAATTTTTTAGAATTAGTCTTTTATGTCAATTTGACTTCATAGTTTAGCTTAGGATTTGGTGAGATCATTCCTTCTTTTGGACCTAGGAGCAAGGGCCCACTCTTGAGGCTAGTGGAGGGAACTGTATCATAAATTATAGGTTTTATTATTGTTTTCATGTCATTTATTGTTATAGGTTAAAAACTAATTTTCCCCTATTCCCCTGTTTCACATGTGCATGTTTTGTTATGTTTTACAAGTAGTTGACTTTTATTCTCTTCTTAATTTTTCATTTCTATTAAAGGTATTATTATTCAGTATTTATTTACTATTTCCAATATTTATTTTCTATTTTAATTTCCTATATTAGCAACATTCATTTTTAGCACTTTTCATTTCTATATTTCCAATTCAAGCACTTTATTTTCTTGTCATTTCAATTCAACAAACGTAATATAGCAACTTTTCCTTTAGCAAGTTCAATTTCTACAAGTAGTTAGTTTTCTTTATGCAAAAGTGTGTTAACTAGTTTACTTTCTACAAAGATATTATGATTCTCTATTTTGATTTAGTAGCCTAATGCCCTAATTTTCAAGCCACAACTCCCTCATTCTCTATCGTATATAGCCTTGGACACCACCCTGGATTGACAATTAAATTAAATGATGAGCATTAACAACACCCATAATTTTTGGTATCATTATTGGGAAAATAAATTGGTATTGTTAGAGAACCAATAAGTCATTCACTTATTGTCTTCTCAAGTTGCAAATATAACAAAAATAAAATCAACAACTTTACATGAAAATAATTGTAGTGCTTGGGATTGTATCTAGGATATTAGGACATTAGAATAGTTCTTTATTTACTAGAATGTATAAATAGGTTAAGATACAAAATAGGTAGATTCATTAGATCAAACCTCCCACCGATCATAGGAAGATGATATTCATAAAGAGGGTTTGAACCCATACCTGAATTACCCAAATATAAAATTCTTAAAAATATTGAGTTAGATACATAATAATCATTATTAAGAAGTGTAGAAACACTTGAGAGAGAATTACAAGAGGAGAAAATTATTAGTTCATCCTCATATACTCTTGATAGATCAATATGATCAGACCAATTTTAAAAAATCTATACTTATTATTGGTAATGTTTCATGGTATATATATAATAAAATATGGGTAGGGGCAGTAACATTCATAATATGGAATATGCCTGTATCCCTACCCAAACCTTTGAGTATCCTATCCATTTGAATCCCACTCAAAACTCTCATATGAAAATCATTTCACCATCAATATTACGACTTTTGTTAGAGTTGCAGTTAAGGATTCATATTAGTTTTTATTCGAGTTTAAGGTTGTATGTAAAACTTATGATTATCTAAATGAAAACAAAAACTTAAAGCCTTTCCTTCCACATTAAAGACTTGGATTTACGATGGTTCATGAGCTTAGCCCCTAATTCAATTCAAAATTGGGATAAATGGAAAGATTATTTTTGAAGAAATACCAAGAATACTATTGAGTAAATAATAGGAAGGATGAATTATTTAGGATAAAACAAGAAGAGGATGAAACCTTGGAAGACTATTTGGATAGATTTGCCTTTGTCCATAAAATATGTGGAGGTATTGAACCAAAACTTAGTAAAACCATATTCTTGAGGGGATTGCAAGACAAATCCAAATAAGTATTAGATATCATATGCAAAGGAGATGTAAGCACACTCGAACTTGATGAGTGTGCTTTCAAATCATGGAACTTTGCAAAAATTATTCTCGTACAAAATATAAAAGAAGAAAATCTAGTAATATTACAAATGATTTGAAAGAATTGATGGAATATTTTTCCAATATAAAAGCTAACATCCTAGTGCATCTAAACACAACATTAGGAGAATTGAATGTGAAGGCCAAATCTACTGAACCTTTGGCCATTTATTATCCAATATGTAGAAATAAACATGCTCTCCATGAGTACCCTTTGAAAAAAACTTCCATATATGCTATATGTAGCATTTGTGAGAAAGAACATTCCATAGATCAATGTCAATTGTTACTAGGACTTAATAATATCTTTGATAAATAGTCTCAACCTATCAAAGAGCTTAACTTTGTAGGACCAATATAAGGGGGTAGTTTCCCTTAGTACCCATACCAAAACACTTCTCAATTTTCCAAAAAATGATGAAATAATCCTTGGTCTATGCCATGGCCTAATTCAAAACCACAACCTTTAAATCAATCACCATGGGCATCACCTTAAGATTGGTCACAACTTGGATGGATGAATAAAAAATGGAATCAACCACCACAAATGCATACACAAATGAAAGGATAATAATTGGTACCATAATATCAACCATACCAAGGGCAACGTAGGTATCAAAATAAACAACAAAACTTGTTGCTTGGTCCTACTCAAAATTACTCTCAAGGTAGACAACAATAATCACAACAATAGGTAAAACAACCCCCACTTTCGGCTCAACCTATGGCCAATCTAAATAATACTAGATAGGTAGCCCCTATCTACATGGTTGAATCAAAATAAAAAACCATGATAAATATCATAGATTATGATAACATTCAACTACATTCCAAAAGAACATTTCCTAAATCGATTTCACTTGTCATTGAAGAAATGGAAATTGATGAGAATAAACAAGATCCATTTCCATCGAAGCAACAACATCTTGAAAAAGGAAAAGAAAAATAATAAACTTCCCTTAAGAAAAATTACCTTCTTCATCAGAAATAATACCATACCCTGAACAATTTAAGAAATTAGAAATATCTTTAGAACTAGAATTAAGAAAGGAATTGAAACATTTATGATTTATTTACTACAAACTATGAAATATATACCAACAACCAACAAAATTGTTTGGGAATTGTGTATTATAAAACTAGAAAGAAATACGAAAGCATTACCAAAAATCATACAAATAAATGGGAAGTTAGTTGACCTTGCATGAAAGCTCATTCCATTGAAATATGGTGATCCAAGAAGCCTTGTAGTCACAATAGCCATAGGATCAATGCAAATATTCAATGTTTGATTGATTGAGGGATAGCCATCAACGTTATGACAAAGGATATAATACAAATATTACAATTAAATAATTTACATACTACGTTCATAATACTAGACATTGCTAATAGGTCAGTTACCAAGCCAAAAGGAATAACTAAAAATATTATTGCATCAGTTTCACCATTGGAATATCAAATTGACTTTTTGGTATTACAACCTTGATATACTATGAATGGTTATCCAATAATTCTTGGAAGGCCTTGGCTTGCTATGATAGCTACCTTCATTGATTGTAGATCAGGTGATATGACCATTTCAAATAGAATAGACTCAAATAATATCTCTTTGTATCCTCTTGCAAAACCTCCAATCAATTTTACTAGTAATCTATGGTTTCCTAAATCATATGAAGAGATTGAAGAGAATATTTAGATATTAGCCACCATAATTATGAAAGATCATGCTGAAGAATTGGATCCATTTGAGAGGATTATCTTTAAATAAGAGACTGTCTTGATGAAGAATTTGTATGATTCAGGATTGGAAGATGAACCAGTTATTGTCAACTGTTTACTATGGAAGGATGAAGAACAAGTACTTGAACCATTACACTCCATTCCCATACAAGATAGTTATTTTAATCTGCCATATGGATGGCATTGTCATCTTCTGTCATCTTTTCATTATCATATATTACATTTAATTCCATCAAGAACTGCCTTTGATAAAGATACTTGGATCTTCCATTCTCTCTTACCACACCATTGCCTACTCAAATTATTAATAAGTAACTTTGAAGAAATCAATTTGATACAAACTAGTAAGAAACAAATTGAAGTACAACAAAAAAAAATTAATAACAATAGTTTATTGATAAATGATCAAGAATAAAATTTGTTTAATGTATTGAGTCAATATCCCAATGCTTTTGTATGGGAATACAAGGACATGATAAGAATTCATCCAGACATATGTACTCATTGAATCTATACAGAGGATGTTAAATCTATACGATAACCACAGTGTAGATTGAACCCTACTTTACACAATATTATGAAAGATGAAATAAAAAAATTGCTAGAAATAGAATTTATCTACCCCATTTATGATAGCTGATGGATTTCACCATTGCTTATTATTCCAAAGAAAAATAAAAAATTACAAGTGTGTGTTGACTATAGAGAACTAAATAAAGCCACACATAAAGACCATTTTCATTAATAGGGTTTTACCTTTTGGACTTTGCAATAACCCAACAACCTTCCAATGAGGAGTGCTTGCTATTTTTTGACTTGACCAATGATTGTGTTGAGATCTATATGGATGATTTCATAGTATGTGGAAAAACTTTTAATAAAACTCTTGAAGATCTTGATAAAGTTTTGATGCGATGTGAAACTTACAATATATCTTTAAACCCTAACAAATATTTTATGATGATGGATGAAGGCATTGTTCTTGGACATCACATCTCATCTAAAGGAATACAAGTTGATCCTAAAAATATTGAGATTATCAAAAAGTTGCCTACACCCCAAACACAAACAAATGTTAGAAGTTTCTTAGGACATATTGGCTTCTATTATCAATTCATTCAAAACTTTAGTACCATTGTGAACCCTATGTTTTCCTTGTTGACTAAATATTTAGAATTCAATTGGATAAAAAAGTGTCAAAGTGCATTTGATACTTTAAAAGAAAAATTGACCACTACACCCGTGTTATGTGGTCCAAATTGGAAACTTCTATTTTACATTCAAGCCAATGCATCTAACACTGCAATTAGATTACAGTAACTGCAATTCATTATGCTTCTCATTTTTTTATGCACACCTTCGCTCGCAAAACGTTGTATCCAAGGCCTCTGACATATCCGAACAATCCTTCAGACGTGCATTCAAATGGCCCTGATTTATCTAGAATGTGTTGGATTTATTTTTTGAAAACTAGGGATGAAGCTTTTGAATATTTCAAGGATTTTAAAAATAATGTAGAGAATCAAAGTGAGTATGTTGTAAAGAGATTAAGGACTAATAGAGAAGGGGAATTTTGTTAAAATATTGTAAATATTGTGGGATCAAAAGGTAATTCACTACTGCCTACACCCCACAACAAAATTGTGTGGCTGAAATAAAGAACCGCACTATTGTATAAATGACTAGATCAATGCTTCAAACAAAGAAACTAAGTAACATGTATCGGGTCGATGCTGTTAGGACAAGTGTTTACAATTTTAATAAGAGTCTCACTTCTATTTTATATGGGATAACTCCATATGAGGGATGGTATGGCAAAAAGCCAAATGTAAAACACTTCAAAGTTTTTGGTTGTCTTGCATATGCACACATTCCTGATGAGACAAGAAAGAAACTTGACCCCAAAATTCAATCATGTATTTTCATTGGGTATTGTGAGTCTTCAAAGACATATAGGCTCTACAATCCAAAAACACATAAATTTATAATATCAAGAGATGTAATTTTTGATGAAGGGGGGGAGTATGGGGTCATCAAAAACTTTTTTTTGATGATAGATCTCAAGATGCAATATCCTCTCAAGTGCAGCCCATTAAGAAGAACAACCATGGAAGTCCTCCAAGTCCAAAGAAGAGTTCTACTCCATGTACAACAAGTGCTACTCCAAATTTTTCTCCGAAAATATCAGCAAGTTCTTCTCCAATTGCAATGGATGAAGATACACCACCAAGAGGTAAGAGAACACTTCAGTACCATCATTATTTTCAAATTATGGACAAGAATTTTCAAAGAAGGTACACTAAAAGCCAAGCTAGTGAAATAAATGAATTCTTGAAAAGACTTGAAAATTTATACATGTATGGTGATGAAGACTCTTAAGAACCTAAGGGATATGTTGTAAATTATGCTTTAATGACTAGTGTAGAGCTAGAGCCATCTAGTTATGAAAAAGCATGTAATCATGATGTATGGAAATAAGCCATGAAAGAGGAAATAACCTCTATAAAAAAGAATGATACATGGGAGATAGTGGAGCTTCCTAAGGGAGAGAAATGTGTTGGATGTAAATGGGTCTATAAGACCAAGTTCAATTCTGATGGGAGCATTGAAAGACACAAGGAAAGACTAGTAGCAAAAGGGTTTACTCAAAAGTATGGGATTGAGTATGAGGAGACCTTTGCTCTAGTTACTAGACAAGAGATCATCAGACTAGTACTTTTCTTGGCTACCCACAAAGAGTGGAACATTCAACACATGTATGTTAAGAGTGCCTTTCTCAATGGGTACTTGAATGAAGAGGATTTTATGCAACAACCTCAAGGATTTGAAGAACAAGGTAAGGAGAATCTTGTCTACAAATTGAAGAAAGCATTGTATGGCCTAAAGCAAGCACCAAGAGCATGGTACTTGCACATTTATGGCTACTCCCAAGACTATGGATTCACTAGGAGTAAAAGTGAACCTACTCTCTACTACATGAAACAAGGTAAAGACATTCTCATTGTGTGCTTATATGTGGATGATATAATATTCATGGGTAGTAGTGATAAAATAAATGATGAGTTCAAACAGTCCATGATGAAAGAGTTTGAAATGAAGGATCTAGGTTTGATGCATTATTTCCTAGGAATGGAGGTACATCAAACAGGAAATGAGATCTTCATATGTCAACATAAATATGCTCATGACATGATAAATAAATTTGCTATGGAGCAATGCAAGTCTGTTTAAACTCCAATAGGTCATGGGATACAATTACGTAAAGAAGATGGAGCACCAAAATTTGACAATACCACTTACAAGAGCATGGTTGGGAGTCTAATTTTCCTCACCAACACATGGTCGGATATTCAATATATTGTTTCTCTAGTATCAAGGTATATGGTTGATCCATCTGAACTTCATCTACAAGCAACTAAAAGAATTTTGAGATATGTAAAGGGGACATTGGATTATGGGATCCATTACCACAAATGTAATGTTGTAAAATTAGTTGACTTTAGTGATAGTGATTGGGGCAGCAATATAGATGATAGGAAATCTACTTCAGGGATTTTTTTGTCTTGGATCAGGACTAATTACTTGGAGTTCTAAAAATTAAACTGTTTTAGCACTATCATCTACTGAGGCTGAGTACATAGCAATCACAAATGTTAGTACCCAAGCCTTATGGTTGAGAAAATTACTTGAAGAAACAGGTGAAAGACAAAATGATCCTACCATATTGTATTGTGATAATATGAGTGTCATCCAACTAGAACATAATCATATCCACCACAGTATGTCTAAGAAATTTTACATGAAGTATCATTTCATAAGAGACAAGGTGGAGAAACAGGTGGTTGAGCTAAAACATTGCAGCACTTTGGACAACATGGCGAACATCTTCACCAAAGAAGTTGCTAAATCTCAATATATAAATTTGAGAGACTGTCTTTTCAACCCTCTCAACTTTAAGGGGGATAATATTGTTAGAACAACGAACATCAATTATAATATATTGAGAAGAATTTATACACAACAATTAAGCTAATCTGGGAGGTAGGTTGAAACAGTCCGGCAAGCTGAGCGTGAAGCCAAAAGACGTTCCAACTATACAACCGTATATGCTAACATCCCCCCTTATTACATTATTTGGGTAATGTAATAACTACTAGCTATACTAACATCCCCCCATATTACATTATTTTGAAATACATAGAGAGTTGTGAAACAATTCAAATTTGACACGTGCAAGTGCCTTAGTGAAAATGTCTGCAACTTGAGCATTGGTGGAGATGTACTAAAGCTGAATTCGGTGTTTTGGTACTTCGTCTCGAATAAAGTGGCATTGTGTATCAATGTGCTTGGTTTTCTCATGATGTACTAGATTCTTAACAAGATTCAAAACACCCATGTTGTCGTAGAACAAGTGTATTGGAGATTTTGATGGAAGACCCATACTTGTCAGGATGCGACGCAACCATATCACTTCGCACACAGCTTCACGTGCGGCATGATATTCTGCCTCTGTTGATGAAATAGCAACCACCTGTTGCTTCTTGTTGTGCCAAGAGACAGGACCGGATCCAAGATGAAACAAATATCCTGAAGTTGATTTACGATCATCATATGATCCGGCATAGTCGGAGTCCGTGTATCCCTGTAAGAAGAATTTGTTGTTCCTCTTGTATTCTAGGCCATATTCCATTGTGCCACGGACATAGTGAAGAACTCGCTTTGCTTCTTTCCAGTGTGTAGTCTTAGGCTCCTGCATGAACCTCGAAAGATAGTTGACAACAAATACGATATCTGGCCTAGTGTTGGTCAGATATATGAGACTCCCAATCAACTATCGATAGAGAGTACCATCTACCTGAGGTGAATCATCATATCGTGATAACTGAATTCCTGTTTCCATCGGAGTTGACATTGGCTTGCAATCAGTCATGCGATATTTTTCCAATAGGGTCTTGGCATATTTTTTTGAGACACTTTGATGTAGTGCTCCTTCTGGCTGACTTCTAGACCAAGACAATAATGGAGAAGTCCGAGATCTGACATCTCAAAATATTGACACAAGTCTCTTTTGACAGTAGAGATCATAGTTTCTGAACTCCCTGTAATGAGTAGATCATCAACATAGAGTACAAGCAACACTATTTCAGAACCTTGTTTCTTAAAATAGAGGTTTGCATCTGACGGACATCTCTTAAATCCATGCTGTAGGAGGTGATTATCCATTTTTATATACCAAGCTCGAGGAGCTTGTTTCAAACCATACAAGGATTTGACCAACTTGCAAACTTTCTGCTCTTGACCTTCCACTTCAAATCCTTTCGGTTGAGTCATGTAGACTTATTCTTGGAGATCACCATTTAGAAAAGCACTCTTGACATCCATTTGGTGTACTTTCCACCCATATTGTGCTGCCATAGCACAAAGAACTCGAATGGTTGTCATCCGAGCTAGTAGGTGCAAAAGTTTCCTCGTAGTCAATGCCTTCTCTTTGAGCATAGCCCTTTGCAACAAGTCGGGCTTTATGCTTATCTATTGTCCCATCTGCTTTATACTTAACTTTATACACCCATTTGCAGCCTATGGGCTTCTTTTCGTATGGCAGATCGACAAGCTTCCAAGTTTTGTTTTTCATCAAAGACTTATACTCTGCATCCATAGCGGCCTTCCACTGAGGCTCACCAAGAGCATCTTGCATTGATGCAGGTTCAAGATCGTCTATTGAAGACATAAACACCCTATCATTATCAATATCCATATCTTCTGTATCTCTCTCTGGATCTACAGAAAGTTCCTCAAAATATTGACACAGATCATCAACCCCAGTATTCTCTGTTGCAACTTTCTCCTGTCGAGCCATGCTGCGAGTACGAGGCCTATCCAATGTCAAATCTGGTGGAGTGGATAGCTTAGAATCTTTGATTGTATTTGTATACCACTTTGGATTCTTCTTCTGAGGTGTTGAAGAAGATGAAGAAGGACCTCCAACCTTTGATGAAGGAGATTTATCAACCTTAGTTTCCACAAGGTCTAGGTATACATCTGATGTGTTTTCTGATGTGAAAGCCTCATCAAAAACTACATCTCTACTAATGTGTATCTTCTTGGTCAAGGGATCAATCAAATGATAACCCTTAGAGTGCTCATCATAGCCAAGAAGAATACACTTCAATGTCTTCTCATCTAGCTTCTTCCTTTTCTCTTTTGGTATGTGCATGAAAGCTTTACATCCAAAAATGCGTAGATGAGAAATGGAGGGTTTCCTACCACTCCATGCTTCCTATGGAGTCATTCCTTGTAGGGCCTTTGTGGGTGCCCTATTCAATAGATATACTGTTGTGGTGATAGCTTCTACCCAATATAGTTGCTCAAGACTAGCTCCTGTGAGCATGCAACGAACCATTTCCATGATGGAACGATTCCTCCTTTCAGCAACTCCATTTTTTTGAGGAGTATAAGCAATAGTTAACTATCGTGTGATCCCATTTTATTTCAAGAACTCAGAGAATTATTTAGAGGTGAACTCCCCCCTCGATCTGAGCGGAGGGTCTTTATAGAAGTCCCTGACTCCTTTTCAATAGATTTCTTGAATTGTTGAAAGAAGCCAAATGCTTCAGATTTTAGTTGAAGAAAGAATACCCACATATTTCATGAGTAATCATCCATGAATAACTGAAAATACCTCTTACCCCCACAACTGTTGGGAGTTAAGGGACCGCATAGATCGGTGTGAACCAACTCCAGAGGTTTCTTTGCTCTTGTAGAGCTCCTTTCAAAAGGCACTCTATGTTGCTTTCCTGCCAAGCAGTCAGAGCAAACTGGTAAAGTGGTAGAAAGGGAAGGAAGACCCTTTACCATTTCATACTTACTTAACTCAAGTAAGTAACCAGAACTCAAATGTCCATATCTCTTGTGCCATAGGGAAGTTGCCTCCTTTGTAGAAGCAATCATGGCTACATCTGGAGAAGAGATAGTATCTAGGGCAAATAAGTCATGCTTATATGAAGCGGTTGCAATGTTCTTACCTCTCCTGGTGATAGAACAACACTTCTTGCCCCCCTCAACACTGAAATTTACAACCATATTTTTGTCCAAAATTTGTGTCACTGACAATAAGTTGTTTGCCAGTCCTGGAACATAGAGGACTTTCTCAATCTGGCACTTGCCATCAGGAAGAGTGACAGATACTGTTCCTTCTCCCTGAACCTTGTAGGTTTTATCATCGACAATAGTGACCGGTTTGCCCTCTTTGGCCTCAAAAGACTCAAACCACGATTTGTCACCAGTCATGTGCTTACTGGCTCTAGAATCAACATACCATATAGGATCCGTCTGCTTGGACACTGTGGTAGTCATGAGAACTTTGTGGGCTCTCTCAGAATCCGTGTCAGATTCCTCAACAACAACATTCACTTGGTGTTTGTTCTTTTGTGGTTTGTTCTGGCCTTTCTATTTTGATTGTTTATTCTTATGCCAACATCTGTTTGTATCATGACCTTCTTTGTCACAGATCTTGCAATATCTCTTTTTCTGTTGAGGTTGTTGAGTTTGTTTCCCTTTTGAATCCTTTTGTGAATTCCCTCCCTTCTGAAAATTACCCTTCTTCTGGTTCTGCCCTTTCCTGTTGGTGTAGAGGGCAGTGTTAGAAGAATCATCTCGTTGTAGTTGGCGTGCCTCCTCTTCTTGAAGCATATTAACCAACTCTACAAAAGTAACTTTTCGTTGTGACACCTGAAGGGAAGTGATCAACACCCTATAAGAATCAGGTAAAGCTCTCAATACAATTGAGGTAAGAAGCTTGTCATCAACTGGTTCTCCCAAAGAATTCAACTTTGCTTTCAATTCAGACACTCTGCAAAGAAAAAATTCAACTGTCTCCCCCTACTTCATGCTTAGACTGTGTAATTGAGATTGAAGAAATAGAATAGTGGAATCATTCTTTCCCTCATATATAGTATTAAGGGCATCCCATGCCTCTTTACTATGTTCACAGTCAGCAATATGGGGTTGAACTTCATCAGACACAACAAGCAAAATGAGCACTTTTGCTTTGTTGTCTTTCTTATCAAAGTCTTTCTGAATGACAGATGGAGCTGTAGCGCCAGCAGCAGATGAAGGTCTTGTTGTTGTTCCAGATACAACATCCCATAAGTCATCCATTGCTAGGATTGCCTTCATCTTGTTTTTCCATGGTGTGTAATTAGGACCTTTCAACAACTGATGAGAATCAGTCATTAATTTTGCAGACATGGTGAAGGTTCCTTATAACACCAATTGGTCCCCCTTTCGATATACCTTTTGCTAGGCCGTTATACCATACAAAATACCCGCCCTTACGTGAGGGAGACTATAGGTATTTAGAAAGATAAAAAAAAATCACCCGCCCTTACGTGAGGGAAACTATAGGTAATTTTTAGAGATCATACGATACGTGGTACTTAAGCAGTACTGAAAGGGAATAGTCTTGTTGATGGCACCTACCATAGAAAGTCTGCAATCCTCATGCGTGGGGCGTAACTTCCCCTAAACACTTTGGATTTCAGAACTTTCGTCAGGATTTACGCCTAAACACAAGAACTATTAGGGTAATGGATGGAGTAAAAAAATGCAAAATGGCAAACTTATCTCTCCCCGACGATTTATAGAGAACAAGCTCAGACGTCATTTTAGCAGCTATATTAGGCGGCGGATACAGTAGCGCAATCACGATAGCTTTACCTATAAGTGCTGGCCAGAGGTATCACAAATACCGAACACTACAGTGCAATAAATTGCACGGATGGGTTTTAATTATTCCGGGGACTTAGGGAGTGAATTTGATTTTAACTTTTAATGATGTAGTGCAAAGAGAAAAAAATGCAACATACAACATAAAAGTGCCCACAGAAAATAAACCTCTAGGTGTCGGGCGCGGCCGAAAATGCACCTTTACAATAATGCCAAATTTGCCTTTGAAAAAATTACTCACTTTCCCCTTTTGATTTTTGAAAAGAATGCCCCCCTTAAAAAAAATAACCCACTTTTCCTCTTTTGATTTTTGAAAAAATACCCTCTTATAAAAAAAATACCCCCCTTTAAAAAATCTCTCACTAAAGCAATTTTTAAAACATTTCTATGAATAAGGTTAATAATAAAAATTAAATTACTTTATATAGTAAAAAATTTATTTTTTTTTTTACTATAAAAAAATAATTAAAAAAAAATTAAATTATTAACCTTAAAGAAATGTTGAAAAAAAAACTTTAAGCAAAAAAAATTATTACCTTGGCAGGGGGAGTCGGCGGGTTTTGAAAGCGCGACCTCTGGGTTCCCAGAACCCACCACGCGGCTCACTTGCCAGTGAGCCCGTGGGCTGATCTGGGTATAGGAACCCAGGTCGGGCCCCTTATACCTCCCGGGCCGCGACGGTGAGCGCGCGGGGCCGCGACGGAGGTCGCACGGCGCTATAGCCGTGGGACTAGGGAAGGGGAGAGGGGGAGGGGAGAGGGGAGCGGGGGCGACGCGGGGTGGGGGAGTAGGGATGCGCGGGGCGAGGAATGCATGGGGTGGGGGCGGCGTCGGGGTGGCGTGCGGGCGGAGAAGCCCACGGGTGGCGCCGAGAGAAAACAAATTTAATGATTAAGGTCGAAGCCTTAAAAAAAAAAATTCTAGCTATTCTTCCGCTATCTCCAGGCCTTCAGGCGTGCTTCCGCTTTCTCCAGGCGAGCTTCCGCTATCTCCAGACCAGCTCTGCTGCAAGAAAAAAAATTATTTCTGCCTTTCTTATCAAACCGGCTCTGATGCCATGTTAGAACAATGAACATCAATTATAATATATTGAGAAGAATTTATACACAACAATTAAGCTAATCTGGGAGGTAGGTTGAAACAGTCCGGCAAGCTGAGCGTGAAGCCAAAAGACGTTCCAACTATACAACCGTATATGCTAACAAATATTGGACTTTGATAGCTTAGTTTAGAATATATCTATGTATTCCTACGTAGCTAAGTGTGGAATTAGTCTAGAAGATTTGTGAGAGCATCTAGGAGATTAATATTAGCATTCTCTATGTTAAGTTAGCATCTTCTTTGTTAGGATGTAGTCATGAGAATAAATAGCTCAAGACTATTCTAAGCTATGATTTGTTATTATTCAACTCTATATATTGTAACCTTCAGCAAGCAATGGAGTATAATGAATTGTAGTTTCATGTATATCTTTGGAAGTTGGCATTGAGTTATCACAGGTATAGCAAGAGAGAATTATACAACTGAATGCATTAGATGAAATTCACTTTGAGGTACTTCACCATGCAGAGATCATTCAACAACAAAAAAAAATATGGCATGATAATCACATTAAAAGTAGTATGTATGAACTAAGAGACTGGACACTATTATTTGATTCTTGATATGTTTATTTTCCTAGAAAGTTACAAACTTGGTGGCTTGGACCATATCAAATTAAATAAGTGTTCAATAATGGAGTTGTTTGAATTTCTCTTATTGATGATTCAAAGAGGAAATTGGTGGTAAATGGGCATCATTTATGAGTGTACCATAATCCATTGACAAAGGAGGATTTTGCTCTACATTTTGCACAATCTGACCTATGTGTGGTAGAAGAGGCTTCCTCTTCTAGCACAAATTTTGAATAACAAAAGCCTTAAAAAAATGAATAATTCAATACTGAAAATCTTTCTAAGGTGCTATTGAATTAATGCTTACATGTAAACTAGTTTTAAGATTGTTTGCCTTTTTTAATCTTCATCATTGTACAAATTTCATGTACTACACTTATCTAATGTTGTTTTTAGATCCTAGAAAGCGAACACACTCAAAAAAATAATCCAAAGAATGCAAAAGGACTCTTCAAAATAATAAGGTACATATTTATTTAATTTTACTAATAGTTAACCTTGACATTGCACGAATAATAATTAAATGCTTGGTATAACTATGTATAAAATTGGTAAAAACATGAAATACCCTACTAGTTATCCCACAAGATATCCTATCCTACCTTCAGTCATAAAATTTTCAGCTCTAATAGATTGAAAGTAAACAAAATAGGTGCTTTGGCAGTTCAGATGCTCTAGAATGATCATGCACTAAAATGATCAGTGCTCCATAATAACAAAGTTGCATAATGAACAAGTGGCAAAAATGACCATTCAAAAATTGGCATATCACATGTCTTAAAAAAAATTAGACATGTCATGCCACGTGCAGTGCATGACTTTCCTACTACCTCCACTTGTTACGATACTCATTTTCCATCCAACGGGTTGCAACCATATCATTCAAATATTGATGATCCACATGTGGAAACTCTTATCACGATCTCATGCCCTATAACATCTCATAAAAATTTGTAATAAAACACTACCTCGAAGCCATGTGATCGCATAGTTTCAATAGAAACATGGCAGCAAAAAATGAGGTGAATGTGGCCAAAAATTTGGAAGCATGGGAAATAAACCAAGCTATTTGGGTCGTTGGTTTAAAAATCAATCATCCATGTTTTTTGCATGGGAAATGGCCTTATCACCATGATGCATGGGACTTTTCCAACCTCCACCCTCCATCCATGCCAAAATTTGAAATTTTTAGAAGATGAATTACCATGTGCCATGTGTCCAATCAGTGCATGGGGAGATGTAAAATTAGCATATCAATCAGTGGATTTGTGCCATATTTTGAAGCGTATCACCATGTTGAGGCATAATAATTGTAGGTACTTCATAATCATCACAATGCATGCTCCAAAAAATCCCTTGCCTTGTAGAAATATGAGAAATGTCAAATAGGAATTATAGAGAAAAGAGAAATAAAATAGGGGTGCCAAACAGAAGTTACAGAAAAGTGAATTTAGACTATAGAAATCAAAGTTAAACGTATAGCAAACAAAATGGATGGTCAAAAGAGGAAATTTGAGCTAGATAATATAGAAGATCTACAATGCCTCCCAAAATTCATTAATATTTTCCAACAAGTAGGATGGATGACATTTCTATAGAAGTTTGACGAATATTCAAAAGTATTGGAAGCAAAATTCTCCCATATGCTTTTAAACAACAGGATGTCTATTACCGATTGAAGGGATAAAATTGGCTAATTATTTTAAAGTAACTATACCTAAGGTAGTCGAAGGGAACGTCGACGATATATGAGGTTCGGCTCTGGCGATTTGGCGGGAAAATTTCTGTGACGGCGTCTGGTGTTGCTCGAGGGATTTTGGCCCGAAGATCTTGCCTGGGGCATTGGGGGGTTGTTTTTGATTTCGTCTGAAGGTTCTTTAGTGGTCTCGGGAGGGCCCGATGGGGTCTCCTCCAGTTTCTCCTGTTGGGAGAAAGACCTCATATGCTGAGAAGTTGAAAGATAATCCCTCGCCTTCCACGGATGGAGCTCAGCGGAATGCTTTTCAATCGATACTCAAGAATGTTGCCAATGGCCCAAATGCTCACCGCGTTAATGGATGCCTCCCGCAATCCACTTCCAGGCCTAAGATTGTAATAGAACCAATGCTTGTCGAAGATACAATCGTCTACCGAGCTAATCACGACTTGATCTGCAAATTCATGGGCATCCGGCCCACACTGAATTTTCTGCATACCTAGGTTCGCCAAAACTGGGAGCCACACGGTGAGTACTCTTTATGGCCTATAAGCAATGGGTATTTCATCATAAGTTTCTCTTCTTTAGCAGATAGAAACAGAGCATTTGAATCAGAAAAGAGAAACCACGGACCAGCAGGGTTATTTGTCCAACCCTGGAGAGTGGGTTTCGACCCCCGCATCGAACCCACGGCTGTCCCGGTCTGGATCCGGCTGTACGCTCTCCCGATGGAGTTTTGGGGTGAGCAGGTGTTGGAACTAATAGGTAATTCCCTAGGCAGATTTTTGGGAGTCTCCAAAGATACCATAGA
The DNA here is from genome assembly GCA_028583015.1 of Wollemia nobilis. Lineage (NCBI taxonomy): Eukaryota > Viridiplantae > Streptophyta > Pinopsida > Araucariales > Araucariaceae > Wollemia > Wollemia nobilis. Next base: position 2,273,331 of record JAQPPZ010000267.1, read on the forward strand.
GGGTAATACTGCTTGTCTTTGCTAGAATATGTGTAGAGATGGACATTAGTCGGCCTCTACCGAGTGAGGTGGAACTTGAGCTTGCAGGAGTACCCTGGATCCAGCAGCTAGACTATGAGGCCCTACCTTTCAGGTGCCGAGTATGCCATAAGCATGGACATTTGGCAAGGTTCTGCCCAAACGTAGTGAGCACAAAAACGGAGGCTCCGAGTGGAATGTCAAACCGCCCTAGAGAGGGTAAGTCCAGTCCGGTCAATGAACCCTCTAGCAATTCTCCAGGTCCTGATGCTCAGCAGGATGGCTTTGAACAGGTGAAACGAAAGAGAAACAAAAAGAAAAATGGCAAGGAGCAGGTACGGCTCAAGCCAAACAATCGGTATGAAATTTTTAAGTCATTAGTGGATATGGAGGACCAATCTATGGAGGGAGTGGTTGGGAATGGTGAGAATGTCAACACTCCACCTCTTGTTTCTCCTTCCTTCACTCCTGTAGTAGAACAGTGTTGTGCACGTGAGAACCTGCGGTCGAGAGAATCCGGGGGCATTGGTTATACACTCCCGGCCACGGTACGGCTATAAAAGATGTCACCATGGGAAATGCAGATAAAAACAGAGAAAGGCCTGCTTTAGGGATTTCCCAGGTGGAAAAGAGATCTAGAAACAATAACTCTCAAGGAGCGGGAAGAAAATCCAATAAGGAACTACTAATAGCGCAAGGAGATAAGCTAATCAATGGAGGATTGGTGAGGACCATTGATTCTTATTGCTCTCAAGGTTTTCAATGATTATTCAATCTTGGAATATTAGGGGTTTAAACAGTAGAACCCATCAATCTGTTGTTCAAAGACTCTTAGAAAACCGTAAAAGCAGACTTTTTGCTTCTTCGAGGAGACCAAAATGTCTTTAGATATTATGAGTAAAATTGCTACTAAAATCTGGCGGGGAGCTGGGTATATGGACGTGGCTGCCCAAGGAGCTTCAGGTGGAATTGTTACCCTTTGGAACCCTCTGGTCTGGACTGCTTTAGAACATGTAGCTTGCAGGGGTGTACTTACTTCTCTCTTCAGAAATAACTTCAATTCTGAGCTGGTCCTTATCACCAACTTTTATGGGGCCCAAGATCTTGATGGCCAGAGGCTCCAATGGGACGTTGTTCACAACATGAGAGCATACAGGGAGTGTTATGACTGGATTATTGCGGGGGGATTTTAATGCAAAATTATCCGTTCGGGACCGGGGAAGGTGGCACCCTTGTTTTGGATCCGGGGGACCGGCTTCGATTGCCCAAGTTCGAGGCCTTTAATTTAGTGGACGTTCAAGGCCCTAGTGTTTTTTTCACTTGGACAAACAAGAGAAAGGAGCCACATAGCGAGGAAGGTCAAGTTAGATCGCTTTTTGGTCTCGGAGGAGGCTTTTGTTAAATGGACTTTTAAGTTCCAGATTTTGGAGGGCCCTATTTCGGATCATTTTCCCATTTTGCTTGAGGGAGGGACTTCGAGAGGGCAGCACCATAGGCCTTTTAAATTTGAGAATTTTTGGTTACAAAAGGAGGACCTTCGACAGAAAATTTCTCAATGGTGGACAGAAGGCCGTCCACCTTTTGGGACAGCAATGTTCAAATTTCATAAACAACTTCAATTTGTCAAAATTCAATTGAAACAGTGGAGGAAAGGAAACAAGTCGGATTTCCAGTCCCAAAGGGCCCCCTTGGTGGCTAGATGGGAGGAGGTTCAGAAACTTTTTAGGGAAGGATCAATTATTGAGCAACTCAAATTTGAAGATGATGAACCGCGTAAAGCGGTTGAGGACATTGACAACCAAGAGGAGATATCCTGGAAACAGAGGGCTAGAAATACTTGGTTATTAGAGGGGGACAGAAATACCAAATTTTTTCATCGGTCAGCTTGTGCTAGGAGACAGATGAACAATATGGAAGTTCTCAAAGATGAACATGGAAATGTCTTCGATACTATTCCTGGCATGCATTCCCATGCTATCGATTACTTTTCTAAACTTTTTAAGGAAAGTATGCAGCAAGATATTGAGGCTCAGAACGAAGTTCTTAATGTTATTCCTCCTATTATCTCTGAAGAGGACAATCAAGCCCTGCTTAGACCCATTGAAAGGGATGAGCTGAGAAATGTGGTCTTTGGTATGGAGTCTTGGAAAATCTCCTGGTCCGAGATGGCTTTCCTATTGAATTTTTTAGGCTTTACGGGACACCTTGGAGGAGGATGTTAAGAGTACATTCTTGAGGAATCCGGATCCAATCGAAGAATGCTCAGGGCGATCAATCACACCTTCATTGCTTTAATTCCAAAAGGGGAAGCGGGGACTCATATCTATGATTTCAGGCCTATTGCTTTATGCAATGTGATTTACAAAATCATCACTAAGATAATGGCTGAGAGGCTTAAACCCCTTCTTCATAGCATCATTTCTCCCTGAACAGGGGGGCTTTGTTGAGGGAAGACAAATCTTGGATGGGGTGGTTTTGGCCCAGGAGGCCATCCATTCAATGCAAACTTCGGGCAACAAAGGAATGTTCATTAAAGCTGGATATGTCCAAGGCTTATGACCGGGTGGAGTGGTGCTTCTTGTCGAAAATGATGGCTGCCTTTGGCTTTTCTCAGGAATGGATTGATTGGGTTATGAGTTGTGTTTCTTCTCCCTCTTTTTCTGTTCTCATCAAGGGCCTTCCCTCGCTTCCTTTCGGCGCCACCCGTGGTCTCCGCCAGGGAGACCCTTGTTCTCCCTATCTCTTCCTTCTCTTGGCTGAAGGTTTGGGCAGACTGTTTTTGAGGAGAAGGCAACAAGGTCTGCTTTCTGGTATCAAGGTTGGGGAGGAAACTCTGACTCACTTGCAATTTGTGGATGATACGGGTCTGGTTGGTGCGGCCACTCTTCGGGAAGCTAGAGGAATCAGAGATACTTTGAATTTCTACCTAAGGGCTTCAAATCAGGTTCTAAATGTCAGGAAGTCCAAAGTGGTCTTTTTCAATCTTGACCAACGGCTTCAGGAGCGCGTTATTGAGATCCTGGGCTTCACAAGGACTTCTCTTCCAATTGTTTACCTGGGCGTTCCCCTTCATTTCAAAAAGTTAAAAATTGACATTTGGAAGAATCTGTTAGCAGGCATCAAAGACAGAATGAATCATTGGGCCCATAAATGGCTAAGCTACGGGGGTAGATTAACCTTCCTGAAGTCGGTTATACAGGCTTTGCCGATCTATAAATTCTCAATACTGGCTGCCCCTCATACCATCTGGAAAGAGCTGGACAAAATGGCTAGAAGATTTTTATGGGAAGGCGCAAAAGGGAAGAAAAAATGGGCCTTGGTTGGGTGGGACAAAGTTACCCAGCCTAAGGACAAAAGAGAGGGTCGGGCTTGAGAAGTTCTATGCTTAATAACGAGCTTTGGGTGGAAAAGCTGTATTGGAGGTGGATTTCTCGGCCATCCTCCCTCTTCGACGAGAATTCTTTCCGGTAAATATTTGGGGCATGTTCATCCCAATGAGGTGGGTCGCTTTCCCTTGGAAGGTTACGGTTCCTTAGTGTGGCGAGACTCTCAAGCTTGGGTCCCAGTTATCAAAGATCAATTATTACGGAAAGTGGGGAAAGGAGACAAGGCTCGTTTCTGGACTGACTCTTGGGACCAACATCCGCCCATTATTGTCATGTTCCCTGAGCTACAACCAATCATGACCGCCTTAGAAGCCCAGGGCTGGATCCATATTGATAATTATCTTCTTACCAGTCAATTGGGGGGGTATAAATTTAAAAAGTTTAAGCGGTGGGAGGAGTGGCCAATTATTGTCTCTCCGGAGTTGGCGCCTATCCTACAAAAAATCTTGTCAGAAAGGTTCCTCACGGGGAAGGATGAGGAAGATGAATTAGCCTGGGGCTATGGAAGCCTTGGGGTCTACTCAGTTAAGGTTGGATATGAAGAGATCCTCCCTGAGCCTCCCCCACACTCTTTTTCGGTTCAGCATTGGAGAAGGATTTGGCATTCAAAGGGTTGGCCGAAAGTGAATTTCTTCGCTTGGCAACTTATGCATAATGGTCTTCTCACCTTTGACAATCTCAGACGTAGGGGTTTCAATGGCCCCTCTCAATGTGCTTTATGCCTCCAACATGAGGAAGCTGTAGATCATTTGTTTTTTGAGTGTCCTTTTACTCATCAGATTTGGGAAGCTTGGTTCTCTCAATTTAAACTCCAGGCTAATGGTGTTCTCAACCGTACCAATATTTGGGAAAAATGGAAATGGGGCAGGTTCAATTCCATAGCTCTCCGAACTGGCTGGCAGTTAGGCTTTCTCTTCATTTGGTGGCAAGTTTGGTTGGAGAGAAACGCCCGGATCTTTAGAAACACTTTCTCCTCGATTGACGGCGTTTGGCAGGTCATCTGGAGCAAAGTCACAGAAACTGTTGCTACTTTTGTTAATGAAGAGAATCAGGCTACTCTTGGGCATCCTGAAGAGGGGGTTGAGGGACATGAGAGGCAAGGCAGAGCATGCTGGAAACCTCCCCCTGTAGGCTGGATCAAGATCAATACTGATGGGGCTGCAAAAGGCAACCCGGAAACGCAGGAATTGGTGTTGTTTGTCGGGATCACTCGAGTGCGGTTCTTTCTTGGGAATTGCGGGGATTGGGCGAGCCACGAACAATGAAGCCGAAGCCTTTGCCATTAAGTCGGCGTCTATACGGGTACATTAAGCAGGGTTATCGGAGGATAATTCTTGAATACGATTCTCAAGTCTTGATCGGCGCTCTAGATTGCTTGCGAAATTTCTCTTTAAAAGCCTGGAGACTGCGGATGTTGATATCCCAAATCAAGGAGTTATGGAGGGAGTTAGATGATGTTATCCCTGTGTATGTGAGTAGAAATATGAACACGGTAGCTGACTTCCTTGCGAAGATGGGTGCTGAGAAAGAGGTAGGTGTTCGATTTGCACGGTGATATGCCTATGATAGATGAAGAGATTCGGAGTGGTGCGGAGCGATCCCTGCATCCATGAGCTCAAAAATGACTAAGGTTAGTTTCTGTCGCGATATCGCGACATATTGCGCCGTCGCGACCCTGTTTGGAAATCTGTCGCGATTTCGCGACATGTTGCTCTGTCGCGACATGTTGCTCTGTCGCGACCTATCCTGGATAACTGTAGCGATTTCGCTACCCTTTTTGTTGCCGCGGCTTTGGGAGGAAAATTGTAGCGATTTCGTGACTTGTTGCGTCGTCACGGTCTTTGATGAGAAGGTGTCGCGATGTCGCGACCTTTTTGGTTGGTTTTGCTGCTGGAGGAAAAGTGTCGCGATATCGCGACGCTTTGAGAAAAATTGCGTGAAAGGGAAAAACCGTCGCGATATCGCGACAATTTTTGTGAAAAGCTACTCTAAGGAAAATTTGTCGCGATTTCGTGCCTTTTTTGAGGAAAGGACACAAAGGGGCATACCTGTAGCGATTTCGCGACGTTTTGAGCAAAATTACGTTAAGTGGAAAAACCGTCGCGATATCGCGACCTTTTTTGTGAAAAGCCTCCCAATGGATAACCTGTCGCGATTTCGCGACATGTTTATGGAAAGGAAGCAAAGGGGCAAACCTGTAGCGATTTCGCGACAGTTCTGGAGAAAAAACTGCATGAAGGAAAAACGTCGCGATTTCGCGACTAGTTTAAGAAAAGGGCACCATGGGGGAGAACATGTCGCGATTTCGTGACACTTTTGCGGATGGGGCGCCCATTGGATTTCTTGTCGCGATTTCGCTACACTTTCGGCCAACTGGGGCTCCAAGGAAAAGTCGTCGCGATATCGCGACACTTTCTCAAAGTTGCTGATTAAAGGAGAACTCGTCGCGATTTCGCGACAATTTCGGGGAGCGAGTGCCTTCAGGCTTTCTCGTCGCGATTTCGCGACGTTTTTGGCGTTTGGGTGATTTGGTGTGTTGTCGCGATTTCGCGACATTTTTCGTGTGTTGTGGCTTCGGCGCTTTTTGTCGCGATATCGCGACATGTCGCGATTTCGCGACATGTCGCGTTATCGCGACTGGTTGTTGTGGCGCGGCGGTTGTTAGGTTAGGTGTCGCGATTTCGTGACATGTCGCGTTTTCGCGCCCTTTGTTCTTCTGGTCTCTTTGCGCTTGGTTGGGATGCCCTTTCTCCCTCTTGTAACTGTCATTTGTTTTAATACAAGCTTTTTTCAATTTTTTCAAAAAAAAACTATACCTAAGGTAGTCAAAAATTTTCAATAAGATGGGGATCCTAAACCCCAAATGCAGATTAACAATCAAATCTACAAGGAAGTAAAATGAACCAACCTTAAAATTCCTTGGGATGAGTTCATCATATGGGTGATTCAATACCTAACCTATGAAGGTCAGATTTCCATCTAATTTGGGCACCATATCAAAATTTTAACCCACTTATAGTACGATTCTACAAAAATGAATTGAGGATAAACATCCCTCTATATCTACATCAAGCTTTGCATGACATGGAAAAATGCTATCAAGTAGGGTAGGGATCAGTCAAGCATCATGGCCTGATAAAATTAATCTGTAAACACCACTTCAGAGGGAACCCTAGGACTTTTTCTAGGTTCTTTGAGCCTTGGAAAAACCAGACCCCTGCTAAGAGTTCTCAGAAATAAAATAAATAAGGGACTACTAGTAGGGTAGAAGCTTCTGTTAAAACTTGTGAATGTAAAGTCACATCTGGAAACAAGGAAAATCCTTCTTCACTTGATAAACAAACACCTACTATAGTAAGGTCAACAAGAAGTGGAAAAAGAAAAATTGAAACAACCCCTATAATAGAGAGGAAGACTAGGAGGGTTGTCATCAAAACAAGTGAAAAAAAAACATCTACTCATGTAAATATCCTTGCACAAAAGGAAAATTTTGAATCAAACATAGAGGAAAATGTTGCTCAAGCAAAATCATCCTCTACAAAGGAAGTATCTATTTAGAAATAATCTTCTTCCACAAAAGAAGAGTACCAACTGGAGTAGAAAACTCAAACAAGAAGGACTAGGTTTGTTTCTAGGAAATAGGTTGAGAAAACTATGCAACATAGCAACACACAAAAATAGAGGACACAACAAGTTGCATCAACATCACCCCCTCTTAGAAGGATTTTGAGGTAGAAACAACATGCAGTTGCTCAAGAAAAATAGACAACACCCTTGAACCCTCAAAACAAAAAGAAAAAGAACCAATTTAGGTGGATGAAGAGGATGAGCAGGATGATGAATGGCCTGTAGAACCAAAGGGACCAATGGTTGTGGATTCTCCACCAATCTTACTGCCTACCTATTCCTCAGAGTCCTTATAATAGGAAGTAACTACACCAATGGATCCAGAGGATCTCATTAAGGTTGCAAGAGTCATCAGGTAGAGGACAAGATCAAGGAGAAAGACATATACATCAGCCAGTTACTATAAGAACTTTATGAGTTGTAGAATAGAATGGTAGTATAATAAAATATACCTCCTAAATCCATTCAAGAAGGTAATGAGGCAACAAATATTATACTTAATCTAGCAGAATAGGCCCAATAAATGAAAACATAGGAGACAACTCCATATCAACTTAACAAAAATAAATCAACTATTGCAAAACAGGAACCAACACCTTCTAATCCTACTATGGAGACTATTTTTGTAGAGGAAATAATAGAAGAGGAAGTGGTATTTATTAGGAGGGCAGGAAAAGAGCCCATGGGTGAAGGAGAATGCTCCAGGCAGCATGAAAATACCTTAAAATAGGAGCAATAATAGGTTTTAGGAGACCTAGCATCAATACAAGAAATTATTCCAAAACATCCAATATATGAGACTACATCAAAACATCAAATATAGAGAGATGTTCAAGAATGATAGCCACAGATAAATCCTTCGATATAACAAGGTACACAAAGAACTCTAGAGCATAACATTATAGTACATGTAGCTCTAGAATTACAAATTGGGGTAGGGTAATCTGATATACAAGTTGAATAAGACGTTAAATAGGTGATTGTAGAATCTATAACTATAACCTAGGCTATAGGAATTGGGGTACAACACAAAATACCATCAATTATTGATGCTCCACCAGCTGTTGCAACACAACAAAATATGATTTTTTTGATAGATAACTATGCAACATTGGCAAGGTGGATGATCAAATATCATGCTTTAAAATGATGACTTGTAGCACTCCAACCATTTGAAGAGCAAAACAAAATATAATCAGAAGAAATTATGGTCTTGCAAAACAAGGTAAGGGACCTATGTCACATTGCAGAACAAGTGGTACAATATAGGAGACCTGCCAAAATTTATAGTTTGATCCTCAAAGAAAATACTATAGGTGGTAGGTAATACGAATATGCTCTGACCTTTCTTATGATTTATCTTTTGAACAAAGTTTTATTGAAGCATATTTACAAAGCCCTGAAGAACAAAATAATTTTCTTTATGAGTTTTATTTACATAAGTTTGTAGTAGTGGAGGATGTTCAGTTTATGCCACACATATATATAGGGGATGTCCAACTTAGGGCCTTTACCTCCACTTTAAACAACCAAGTATATTGGTAAAATGAGTGGAGGTAGTATAAAACAATAGAAATAGGACCTAGACTCCTACTTAGGCATGATCAACCTAACCCTAAGGCACTAATTAGTCAACACTTTTCTCTAATGGGAAACATGAATATCAGAACCACCTACATTAAAAATATAAAGAAGAGTGTGGCTAATTTCCAAGCCTTCTACAAAGAGAAATTTGATAGTGCAGGATCAACATGCAAAAATAGATGGGATGAACTACCTATCTCCCTAACGAAAAGAAAACCTATCTCACTAGCCAATCTAATGTGGTCTCATAGAAGGACATTGGCATTAGTGGAGGTAGTATTTGCCATAAAATATGAATGGATAGGTTTTTTATTTAGGCCACCTACACTCCTTACACTAGTGTCATATTACTTTGATTTAGATATGGAGCCAGAACAACAATTTTAAAATTGGTTGGTAGAGATCAAAAGGAACAGGGGTATCATTCTCCAAATCAAAATTTTTGGAAGAATCTCCATAGGGAACTAGACCTGAATGCTTCTATAGCCCACCAAAATGCATGAGGGCATGCATCAGGTTAAGTAGAGGGGAATGATGAGACACCAAATTGTCTCATTATTTCAACATTGTTATACATATAAATTGTCATTTTTGTCTACATATGATAATATAATGCCAAGTACTTTATTTATTATGCATGATAGTGTTAATGTTGACATGGTAAAATGATAAGAAATATTGACTTGTTGTTAATATAGTTTTCTTACATTTTTGTAGTTATTTTGCATGAATTTCAGTAATCAGTAGGCATAAATAATGTATTGGAAAAAGGTATTTTGAATGCAAGTTTTTGAATATCTAATGTGCTAAGGTGTTTGAATGATTTTCCTGCCTTATAAAATATTTTGGGATGATGTGGCAACCGAAAATCCAAAGTTACACCAAAACAAGACAATACAACCTGCTAAAATAGAACCTACAAGTTCTACTCTAGAACATTCGAGCAACAACTTGTAGAATAATAGGAAGCAAGTGTTGTACGATCATTTTAGGGTTCTAAATGCTTTTCCAACATGGAATAGATAAATAAGGATGTGACCAAGCACCGAAGATTGACCCAGCATTGCAAATCCAACACAAATGCACATCATTATTAATCAACCTAATGTTTCGAAGAAGTTGCAGGTTTTTTGTAGCAATAATAGAATTTATCTTCTAACCATTTTAAATGGAGAAAATGAGGTGGCACAATGGTAATCCAAATAAAACATCTTATACCTATTCTAAGGACTTCCTGTAGCATCCAGAGGCATAAAAATATGATAACTAGCCACAACATAATTATGTCCTAATAGAATATCTATTTGATTGCAGAACTGTAGGAGTTAATACCAGCAGAGCGGTCTTAGATGTAAGGAGTTTAGTATATATATTGTTGTTTATCTTTTTTGAAAGGTTAATAGAATAATTTGAATAAGATATTACGAAGAAGAAAACATAGTACTCTATAGACTTAGTCAACATTTGATGTAACAGTTAATTTAGTTAATAAAAGTGCAACATTTTTCTACAATTATTTTTTATGTCAATTTGACTTTGTAGTTTAGCTTAGGATTTTGCAAGCTCATCCCTTCTGCAAGACCTAGCAGCAAGAACCCAATATCAAGGGTGGTGGAGGGAACTATATCATAAGTTATAAGTTTTATTGTTGTTTTCATGTCCTTTAGTTTTGTAGGTTAAAAATTGTTTTTCCCCTATTTTATCCCCTATTTCACATATGCATGTTTTGTATGTTTTACATCTAGATGACATTCCCTCTATATTTTTGTCATTTCTATTAAAGGTATTATTATTTAGCATTTATTTACTATTTTCAGTATTTGTTTTCTATTTCAGTTTCCTAAATTAGCAACATTCATTTTCAACAATTTCTATTTCTATCTTCCCAATTCAAGAATTTTATTTTCTTGTCATTTCAATTCAGCAAATTTAATTTTCTTTCAGCAAGTTCAATTTCTACAAGTAGTTAGTTTCTTTATGTAAAAGTGTATTAACTAGTTTACTTTCTACAAGGAAATTATGATTCTCTATCTTGATTTAGTAGCCTAATGCCCTAATTTCTAAGCCATAACTCCCTCATTCTCTATTGTATATAGTCTTGGACACTACCTTGGATTGATAGTTAAATTAAATGATGAGCATTAATGACACCCATCAAATACTCTAATTAAATCCCTTCTACTAGGGTAAATAGCAGAGCTTCTCTCTAATCAAAACCCCAATCCAACCTATTTGGTACATGCCACTCCAATGTTTATAAGGTTTTTACATGCTTATGCTACATCGAGGTGGCAATATGTAAGCCCACTTACAATTAATGGTAGCATCGTGATGGCATCGACCATATGGATGGTCAACATGCCATATCAAATGAGATCATCAATCTGTCAAAGAAAAATATAAGGATATATTTTCATTCCATAGTTGAGGCATCCTACATTGCTCTTGATTTGGGGTAATCTTACTTTCCCTTCCTCAAGCCAAAAGTGGTTTTCATCAATCATCCATGCATCATTATCCATCATCAATCCAACAACTAATATCATCTATTTTTGCATCGCATTGTGTTCACACACAACGTGATCCAAAAAGGGGTATTTATAGAAATCGAAAATGTGTCATTTTGTATGCCCTAAAATCATTTTAATCAAATTTGATAAAATTCATCCAATTTCCTCCAAAATCCTAATTTTCCCATATAATCTGCCTAATTTCCTCTAAAATTCCCCTATTCTACCTCCAATTCTTCCAGTTTCTCTAAATTCCTCCAAATTCCCTCTTTTTTTTTTATTTGTGGAAAACATCCCAAAAGGGATGCCACTTTTGGGTAAGACCCAAGGAGGCAGGGGTATCCCCTCCAAATTCCCTCTAATTCCTATTTAATTTCTTCAATCTCCTTCTAATCCTTCTAATTTCTCCTAATTTTCCTCCAACTAGCTCACATTCTCTCTAATTTTTTTCTAATTTATTTTCTAAAATATCAAGCCTTCTAATTCTCCTTTGATTTCTTTTTATTCCCTCTAATTTTTCCCTAATCTCCCTAATTTCCCCTAATCCTATATAATTCTTCTAATCCCCTCTTAGACTCCTTAACCCTCTAATTTTCATTTAATCTCTCATTTATTCCACCCAATTTCCTCAAAATTCCCATAATCTAGCTTACCCCTCTAATCCCCCTAATCTAGCCCCTCATCAATCCTTAATCCCATCTTAAGCCATAGTCAATCCCTAGGAGATTTGCATTATTAATTTAAAAATCCTAAGCAAATCCCTAGATATCTCCAAATCCTCCCCAAATCCCCATGAAATCTCCTAGAAGCTCCCACTATTTAATGCCTAAACCCTCCTACCCCCTTTCCCTCCATTTGCAAAGGAATTAAAAATTCAAATAAAATCCCAAGTCAACTTTCCCATAAATAAGTTCATTTAATCCTACATGTCCCATCCCCCTTCCACCTCACATTTTTAATAATTTAAAAATCCCTTGCTCTTCATCCAAGGTGCACATGAAAAAATTTTAAATTCCTTTTGCTTCCCCCAAGGACTCTCCACCCAAGACCATTTATGGAGGTGGGTGCACCATCCTCCACATGGAATTTCCTATATTCTTTCACCTACCTACCCTTGCTACCTAGCTACCAAGTCACTTTCATGACATCCCCCTCCCTTTGGCGAAAATTCTATAAATCACCCTATCATTTTCTCATTACAAGAACACCTCATTTCACAAGCCAAAATGCTGCCAAAATCTCTCTAGAATCTTAGTATGCATTTTGAACTTGTTGTTTTTAAGTTTTTATTTAATGCATTAGTTTACCTTTTTGTTGTTGCATGTTGTTAGTAAAGCAAGTGCTACTAACCATTTTTATGGCTTGTGTGTGTAGGTACTTGGAGCAGTTGAAGGCCAAGGGTGATCACTAGAAACCCACCCACAATTGATTGTAGCAAGGAAAAGACTTGTGAAGGCACTATCATCTATTTGTTTATTTTTATGACATAAAGGGAATTTATTCATGTTGTAAGCCCCTAGAGGGTTCTTTTGTAAAAGAAAATACATTGTAATAAAAGATCAATCTTTCTTTGTTTTCATATAATGGTGCATTTTTCCTTATACAAAATGGCATGCATGGTGGAACCCCACAAAAATTTAATGTTTTTAACTTTCTTTTTTTAATGTATTAGTTTTTTTTCTTAAAGAAAACTAATTACTTGTTTTGTTTTCTAATGCATATATTCCATGATTGTTTTTAGCTTTCCTTTTTAATGTATTAGTTTTTTTTTCTTAAAGAAAACTAATTTCTTGTTTTGTTTTCTAATGGATATATTGGAATTTCGTTCCACTTTAATATCTGCACTGTTGTACCAAAAAAACAGCCTCAGTGATAAACAGCCCCCACCAACCGAAAAAAAAAAAACACCATATATTTGATTTTATTAAAAAAAAAAAAATTTACATTTGGTTGATTTTATTCATTAAAAAAAAAACTATTTTATTTTCAGCTGATTTAAAAAATTGTGAATCCAATACTAATACACAGGCAAGAATGAAATCTGAAAATTTTCCTTTCACATTTGGAAAAAAAAAAAAAAATTGAATGCATTTCAATATAATTCTAAATCCATCATGAAGTCATTAACTTCTTCCTAGGGAAATTGTATACATGTAAGAATTCAATACATTTGGAACTTTTTCTTTGTATTTTGGAAAACTTGTTCTTCACTCGTAGCGACACTCCCATTGGCTTGTTTTATCTCCAAATCGGCCTTTTGGTAGAAGGCAACCCCTTAGCGCATCTGCAATGAAGTCATCAAATCCAATTGCAATTGCTGCCTCTGCTTTGGCTCCATAGACAGAGCGCTTAATTCTTGAAAAGTGAATTCCCCATAACACACATGAAGCATATATTTCAGAGTCTGAAAGCTTAATCTGACCAAGCTTTCTGCGTGCCTATCTTACAGCTATAACCTCAGCATGAGCAGTCGGATCTGTATACTTTAAAACCATGTTGTGACAGTTCACAAGATTTCATCATCATAAATCACATCAAAACCACATGCCAAGTTGACAACTAATAACATTATAACTTCCAATGCCTTCACAAAATGGCTACAGGAGAAAAGCCTGTAATTCTCTACAAATTTGATGTGTTGTACAACAAAGCCTCTTCCAGTTGAATACTTAGCACCCCATGGAGAACAGTTTGGCCAAAGTAGTGCATTCTTGTTCCAAGAGAAAATGTAAAAAATATAAAGCATAATTGGAGTTGCATCGTCACAAAACTAACAATGCTTTCAAAAACCTTTGCTCCAAGATGAACCCCATTATCATTGGCACGGCAGTGAATATACCAATCTAGAATAAGAACTGTGTGTTGACTGCAGCCTTAGTGCAATGTTACCTACACTTTGCTCAGTGATGGATCCACCCACAAAGAGTCAAATATGTTTTACTATTTGGTTAATGTAGTGTGTGCGTGTGAATAATCTTATATTGATTTGGTAGTGCAACTTGAGTGGTTTATGAGTTCCAACCTTACCAAACTCTTGGGAGTAGACTTAAAAATAAAAACCCTTAGTTAAGATTGACATCTGTATGAAAGATAATTGACCCTCTTGTTTTTAATTTGTTAAATTCCCTTCCTTTTAATACTCTTTTTCTACTCTAAATAAACATATACACGGTCAAAACTGTCATCATGGTTCAAAAGTAGAAAGCCAACTCTACCATAAACAAAGATATACACTGTCAAATACACTGTCAAAACTGTCATCATGTCTTGTTTTCTAATTTGTTAAATTTCCTACCCCTTTAATACCTTTTTTCTACCCTAAATAAACATACACACTGTCAAAACTGTCATCATGGTGCAAAGTAAAAGCCAACTCTACCATAAACAAAGATATACACTGTCAAAACTGTCATCATGGTGCAAAAGTAAAAGCCAACTCTACCATAAATAAAGATATACACTGTCAAAACTGTCATAATGGTGCAAGAGCAAAAGCCAACTGCAGTGAAGAAGAATGATAGAATCCTGAAGAAATCAAAGGGTTATTCAAAACTGTCATCATGGTGCAAAAGTAAAAGCCAACTCTATCATAAATAAAGATATACACGGTCAAAACTGTCATCATGGTGCAAAAGTAAAAGCCAACTCTACCATAAATAAAGTTATACACTGTCAAAACTGTCATCATGGTGCAAAAGTAAAAGCCAACTGTAGTGAAGAAGAATGATAAAATTATGAAGAAATCAAAGAGCTATCCAAGACTATAAACATCTCTGCTGAGAACTTGTTCTCCATTTCCACCAACAGAGGTCCATTGATTTTCTGATTGTACATACATCTCACGCACCACCTACTAAATGGGGATTCTATGTTAGACTGAGTTCAATCTCAGAGGAGAGGCGCCCAACAATATACCACCATATCTGCTTAACACTTCTCCTATCATTTGGTCCAACAATGGGTCACCAGCACCGGGTTCCCCAGCACTGTCTCCAGGAACCTAGTCAGGTCCTTGTAAACGGATGTTTCATCTGTGAATTCAACCTAACTTCCTTCTCCATACTTCTACCCTTCTTGCACAAGGTCAAAGCTTGCGGCCAACATAACCCCTGCTGCTATCCCATTGCACATTCCAGCCCTCTGTGCATCCAAATCCACAAAGAAAAAGGGCACAACACCCAATCCAGTAACCTCTGCCATTGCCAATGTAAGCTCTGGTGAATCCAAAAATATGTAATTCGAAAGAAAACCTACTAATGTTATGATTGCACATAATACTGCCAGAAAGATTCCTCGGTCTTCATCCCATGAATTTCATTCGGTATATTGGTGGCACTAGATGAACGAAATAATACTCAAAATTTTCTCTCACCCAAAAATACCTGACCAACAACCTCACCTTCCACAATCCATGATCGATGATCCAGAAATCAAGGCAAACATCCACCCATTGCAAAAAAAAAATAAACTTAATATGATCCAGAAATCAAGGCAAACATCCACCCATTGCCAAAAATAAATAAACTTAATATGATCCAGAAATCAAGGCAAACATCCACCCATTACCAAAAAATAAAAAATAAATAAATAAACTTAATAGTTCTTTATAGGTAAGCCCATTACCAAAAAATAAAAAATAAATAAATAAACTTAATAGTTCTTTATAGGTAAGTGTTTGTATGGTTATGGAAGGTTTAAATTTTAAGAGACAGTAATAATTGATCTGAAATTTTTAATAAAATAAATAAATAAAATAACTTAAATCCTAATTTATTAATTACTAAAAATAATATAATTGTAATCAAAAGTAACCTAAAAAATAAATAAATAAACTTAAAAATTGTTACAAAGGACTAGAGGACGCTTTAAAATTTATTCCTCGGCGTCGGCGTCGTACCTCCCCACATAGGCCAAAGGAATCCGCCACAATTATGGACGTGCACCATCCCTTGATTGTGCATTATGCCACTTTTCTGCCTCCAACTCATGCGAACATAGTTGTAGCTGCCCGGCCTAGACCAATGCCTTCATTCCACGTTTCCTTTAATCAGGCCTCAACCCGACAAGTGACTTGCTCAAACCGTAACATTATGGTGGGATTAGCAGCATGTATTTTGTCCCAAATAAATCTTCTGTCCCACATGGAATGCGTCCAGTAGCATTGAGTTGCCATGGTGCCACGTGGCTCCTTGCTCGTAAGATTTGGGCTGTGTCCTCACCTATTGCACGGTAGTGGATTTGGTAAGCTGGGCAATTAACAAAAAGAGATCTAGGTTCCAATCTTACGGATGTGTTTATGTATAGTTAGTAGTTTGCTCTAAAATCTTTTCGTGTTGCACTCGATTGACGACGACGGTCCATTCCCTGCATGTCCAGCGATCTCCATCTCCTACCACGTGTTGAACCAGACTGACGACGACAGTACGAACCCTATGTATCCGGCGGTCCCCATCTCACGTCGGGTTACCATCAACGAGATGGATGGATTTGTTGGATGCAATCGTTGATGGTTGGAACCCTGCCTTGACAGTTACTACAAATTGTGATTGTACCCAATTCACCTATGTACCAAAAAAATATCGTTTTTTTTAACACTCGATGCCCCTTTCCCTTTCTTTCTTTCTTTCTTTCTTTTTTTTTTTTTTTAAAGGGAATGTGTTAAAAAAAAATCGTTTTTTTTAACACTCGATGCCCCTTTCTTTTTTTCTTTTTTCTTTTTTTTTTTTTGTTAAAAAGGGGTGTGTTAAAAATAAAATAAAATAAAATACTAAAAAAACCAAAAGAAAAAAAAAACAAAAACAAAACAAAAATGGAATAAAAATTCAAAAATCAAATAAAAAAAAACAACATTTTTCTTTGGTTAGCATCTTTCACCGTTATTCTTGTTTCGATTAGTTGCATTTTAATCTTAGGAGTATTGGATTTTTTTATTGATGTAATGTTTGTTTTGAATAGGTCAAGGATGTAGAGCCGAGGCATCAGTTTCATCCATTACTTGAGGATTTGAAGAAGATTTGGGGAAGCAATAAGCAATTATATGGAGTAACAAAGATGGTGACAATTCACTATGACCTTTCATATTTGTCAACTTTATGTGAACGGTGAGATCCTAACCTAAACACCTTTCATTTCCCAACAAGGGAAATGATGATTACACTAGAGGATATATATCGTATATATCGACTACCGATAGATGGATTGATGGTGATAGTCACAGGGAGGGAACAAAAGAGTGCAATATTGCAACAAACGTTTGGAGATAGGTGGGCGGGAGTGAAGGTGAATAGTGAGGGTGTAGCATATGAGGAGTGCTAGAAGAACAGGGAGTTATCGTTGAGGCATTGTCTAGTGATGGTCCTCATTTTTAACTATGTTTTACATGATACTTTTGGGTGTAGAATCCCTGGAGGATGATGGGGTTGTATGTGATATGGTGGAGCAAGAGTATTGATTTGCCTGGGCATCAACACTATTAGCATAAATATTCGGTTAGTTGCATGTCGTTCGGATAACGAAATGGACAAGGTTGAGCAGTAGTTTATTGTTACATATTTGGGTTGGGAGCACATAGCGGTGTTGGGGATAGAGGGGTTACCTTAAAAATCTCATGAGTTGATGGAGATGGATTTGTTGTATATGTTGAGATGGCAGACCAACATAGAGGTGTATCTAAGGAGACCACATAAGGGATAGCAACTTTATTATAGAGGGATAGTTAATAGCTTGAGGCTACAGGATATTATCTAGGGTCTCTAAAGAGGAACACTATCATGGGGTGAGGCTGGAGCAGAGTTATGCCAAATGAGGCATGGACGATGGGTGACTGGATAGGAGGCAACATAGACAAAGTATTTTCTATTCTCTTGGGTGTTGAGGCAATTTGGATTGCTACAGAGCTTATCGTATCCTCTAGTGGTGATCTGGAGGGTCAAGGGAGACCATGGGACTCAATCACGAGTGGAGCCTTTAGATACAACATTGGACGAGAATATAATTGTTCCTGATGTAGATGACACGAGGACGATGTTAACGTAAAATGTTTGGTGGGCTACACAAAGGTGGAAGCCCAAGAGAGGAGTGTTGGATGGATCAAGAGAGGCAACAACAACAATAGTTGGGGGCTTAAAGTGGGCTATGAGGGGCACAACAAGAGCAACTAAAAGGTCAGGAGGAGCAAGCATAGGGGCTAGTAGCCTAGGGGTATCTATAGGAGGTCTCGACATTGGTCCTAATGAGGACAGTGAAGAGGCGTAGATGCAAAGCTTGTGCAATAGTGAGACAACATCTAGATATTGGAGCAGGAACATCTAGGGTGGGTGTAGGAGGTGTAGCAGAGATGGCAATAGATGCCAATGTGATAGGTGATGTTTGGACACCAAAGGTAGACTTGGGTGTTAGTTTACACAATATGATAGATGCACTAGAGGAGGGCAACATGTTGCAGGTCAAGGTTCGCTAGGTAGAGGCTATGATGATAGAGTGAGAGGTGGCCTAGATACAGGAGAGGATGAGGTTAGAGGTCGAGCGATTTGCTTGGACGATGGAGAGGACTACCTTGGTGTTAGAGAGGGACCAAGCACTAGCTGAGAGAGATGCAGCCATGGAAGGGAGAGGAGATGCAGAGACAGAGGTGGAGATACTTAGAGGGTAAGGGGATGAATTGCAACAAGAGCACAATGCTATCATAGTAGAGAGAGATAATGACAATGGTACGAGAGAGAGTCATGATAGAGGCATATAGCCAATAGAGTGAGCAAGAGGTCATGGTTGCTAAGATGACTGGATTATGGGAGGAGGTAGAGTAGTGGAGGATATAGAGCGATGTGTGCAGGCCAAGATTGGTGACTTGTGATGAGAGAAGAAAATTTTTGAGATTATTTTATTTTCGAGAGATTAGGAGGGTGCATAGGTTGGAGGCGGAGCTAGCGATATGAGGGATAGATATTCCTACATATTCAAAGTCTAAGTCTCATTTGCACCAAAGCAGGAGGAGCATAAAGTTAGTGGTTCCAGTAGTACCTTGGGTAGTGGAGTCGATAACATCATAGGCAGAGGGATCTACCCCAACACAGAGTGAAGAGGGAGTAAAGAGGAGATATGAGGAGCCCCCTGACAGATGTGAGGGGAGTGGAGAGACTCCCAATGGGTAGCAAAGCTGAGATTGTTCTTTTGGTGTGGCGAGTGTGCCACCATTTTTGTATATCATGATAGTTGTATATGTAGTGATGTATAGCATGATATATATGTGATGTAGCCTACGAGCAATTTTTATTATGTATAGACCATTTTGTTATATGATATATGATGAGTACCTTTTATTATACATAGTGATGTAACATGTATTTATTGTGTATGATGTGGGTTTGTAGAGATTTAATACATGTGAGTATGCATTGATGATGTGTTGGATAGATAGTATATGAAATGTAGCATTAATTTGACTAGTTGTTAATATGCAAAAATGCAAATATGTGGATGTGAGAAATGTATTGTATGTACACTTGAGATGTGTGTATGTGTTTATACTTTTGAAAACATGTATTTGGATTTGACCATCATAAAAGGTTTAATTAATCAAGGACAAAGGAATAGTCACATTGATTGTTTATCCTAACATAAAAAAAGCAAATATGCAATGTATATGATGAATGGAACTCAAAATGAACCTATGTAGGTTATGTAAATGAGGATTTGAGTAGGCAACTAAGGATTGTACATAGTGCATTTGATAAATTGGTACTTAGACAAGATACAAGGCTAATGAAGAGAACGCTTGTTATGTGTGGTACTAGTGGTGATGTTGTTCGCTCCTTATTCCCATGATTGTTGGATGTTTAGAAGAATTCCTAGAAAGTCAAACACCATAGTTTGAACAATCAAACTCATCTAGTAGTCAATCAATATCCTATAGAAATCTTGACTATCTTGACTAATGATTAAGCCTATCATGGACCAATGTGTGTGCATGATGATGTTTGTTTATCCATTTTGTGGGAGGCTAGACTAACCAATTGTAAACTTAGTCGATTAAGCTAGCTCATCCACAAGCGTGCAGTGGTCTGTACAAAAGGTCATAAATGTGATAGACATGTTGCCACTTATAAGGTACACTTCACTTCTTGTCAAGCGTTTATAGCCTCGATGAAGATTATCCCCATGATCTATGGACTTGAGGACCTCACGGATTCAAGCTTTTTTATAGTGCTTATTTTTCTTTGCTTTTCTCTTTTACCTTTTTTGCTTTTATTTTTTCATTTTTTTTGTTGTAGATTGTCCCTTTGTCGATTCTTGAGGTTGAATCATGCAAATGATAGGTTGAGTGAGATAACTTTCACTAAGTGGCCAGTATACGCAAGGAATTGTCTTCCGTATGCTCAAAATTTGCTTAATGTGTGATATACATGATTGTTCCATTAAAGAACTCAAATTAGTTGGGGGAAGCTTTGAGATACTTTAGAATTTGATCGCATTCGATAAAAGGTTAATTGGACTGACTATGAATGATTGAATAATAGAAGAGCTTTCTGTTACCAAGCAACCAAAAATAAGATTGCTACATTCACACTAACAAGTGTATGTTTAACTCTCATTGGTTTGGTGTATGCAAAATGATGTGTGCATATGTACAAGTTGATTGACATGATAGAGTGACAAAGAACAATGTAATATAATGATAAGCATGACTATGTGACATTATGTAATTCCTATGGATATGGACTAACATGCGACCAATGTAACATTGAGTAGGAGAACCAAGTGATTCGATAAAAGGTTAATTGGACTGACTATGAATGGTTGAATAATAGAAGAGCTTTCTGTTACCAAGCAACCAAAAATAAGATTGCTACATTCACACTAACAAGTGTATGTTTAACTCTCATTGGTTTGGTGTATGCAAAATGATGTGTGCATATGTACAAGTTGATTGACATGATAGAGTGACAAAGAACAATGTAATATAATGATAAGCATGACTATGTGACATTATGTAATTCCTATGGATATGGACTAACATGCGACCAATGTATCATTGAGTAGGAGAACCAAGTGAGATAGGTTAACACAAATTCATGCATCCAAAAGTTTGACTCAGTCTACACTAATATATTTATTGTATGAGTGTATGCATGTGAGGAGTCATAGATTGAATGTCGATGTTTGGCGATATCAACATGAATGATGGGTGCAAAGTGTGATAGAAAAGCATAAAAAATGAGTGTAAAATGGATAGTAAATGGCAAGAAAAAGAGAAAAGGAAAATAAATATAGAAGAGGGAGAAGAATAAAAGAAGAAATGTAACCAAGCAAAGGTGTGTAGTTTCTCAAAGTGTGACCATACAACATTGACAAGGAACAAAAAGAGGTAGAGAGAAGGACAAGAAAAAAATAGGACCAAATCAAAGGTATGTAGTCGCTCAAAGCATGACCATACAACATTGATAGGGGATCAAAAAAGGAAGAAAATAGAAAAAAATGAAGATAGTAAAATATGAGGTGCAAGATACGTCGTTGATGGATGGTTTTGGTTGTGTTTTTATTTTTAATGTTGTTGTTATTGTTTTTGAATTTTTTGTGATCAAATTTACAAAAAGCTAAGAACCTTGATGGATGTTAATCAAGCATAAAATGCATGGAGGTAGATGATATTGAGGGGTTTGGGTTCCTTGATTCTTTCAAGATTGGCAAGGTGATAAGCTCTAAAACCAAGTTTGTGCATAATGATATATGGTCCTAACCAGTTTGGTGCAAATTTGTCGTGTAGGTGGCATGGTTGGATTATAATATGTTGATTTTCTTTGAGGAACAGATCTTCGATTTGGAATTTAAGTTGATGAACCTTATTGTTTAATGCACACCAAATACAATCTTGATAAATACATATATGTTTGATAACATTGATGTGATGCTCATCCAGAAGCGTAAGTTGATCTAATCTTGCTTGGCGAGCAGTATCATCATCCATAAACTCTTGTAATGAAATTATCAAAAAAGGAATTTCGAGCTCTAATGGCATGATGGCCTCTGTGCCATAGACTAAGAAGAAGGGTGTTGCCCTAGTAGGTATTCTGATACTAGTTCTATATGCCCAAAGTGCCAAAGGCATTTGATTATGCCAATCATGATGAGACTCTACAACAATTTTGCAAAGAATGGCACAAATGGTTTTGTTGGTAGCCTCTGCTTGGCCATTACCCTAGGGGTAATATGGAGTTGAGAAGCTATGTTGAATGTTGTATTTGTCACATAATACACGAACATTCTTATTTTTGAAAGGCGTGCCATTATTAGAGATGATCTTTGAAAGGATGCCAAAACAACAGATAATGTGTTGTATGATAAAATTGATAATTTTGGGTCTCGTTGTGTAGATAAGAGTAACGACCTCAACCCATTTTTTAAAATACTTTGTAGTGGTAATAATGAATTTATGGTTGCTTGATGATGCCAAGGTGATTTTTCCAATGAGATCTAAGCCCCATTAGAAGAATGACCATATGGATTGAATAGGTTGTAGTGCTTGAGATAATAGATGGGTGAGATTAACACGTTTTTGGCATTTAATACATTTCTTAACATAAGTACAACAATCACGCTCCATGGTGGGTTGGTAATAATCCATATGTAGGATGAGCTTGGTAATGGCCATGCCACTAAAATGGCCACCATAAGTGTCATCGTAGGCTACCATGAGAAAATGGTTGGCTTTGTGTGGCTCTAGGTAATGCAGGTGGATGCCTTCATGGCAACATTTGTAAAGAATGTCCCCTAGTAAGGTATTTCATAATTACCTTTTGCTTAAATATGTGTTTGTGAACATGGGGTAAATCTAGGGGAAGAACACCTAGCTTGATATAGTTCTTGATTTGAGAAAATCAAGGATCACAAAGTTCAGCTTGAACAAAATTGATGCTTGCATCGTTAGGGGATGTTTGCAGCAAGATGGAATATTTATGCAGTGTTTGTACATATACATGAATGGTTTTGTTATACGAATTTTGTGTCATAAGGGAACTGAGAGCGACCATAGTATCTACAAACTGAATTATAGAGCATAGAGAAGCGTCTATATCATATTAGTAAAATTGAGAGAGCAATTGATCGATGACTTGCTTGTATTGTTTAAGAATGAGACATCAATATTGATAAATTCCCTTTATTTTATTGACAATTAAAAGAAAATTTCCAAAGATTTGCAGTCATTTGATCCACATGGCAAACACAGTTTTAAGTCCAAGGATGAGTGCTTCATATTCTATGGTATTGTTCATGTAGGGAAAACTTAATTTGAATGAAATGGAAGCGATTCCCCTTGCAGTGTAAAGAAGACAATTAATACACCTCCCCCTTGTTTGTAGCGAGAGTTATCAAAGAAGAGGGTTAGATTTTCCTGTGTTTTAGGTTCAATGTATTGTTCAGCTTCAATAGTGTGGAACACTAAATCATCGAAAAGCTCGATGAGGAAGGTCTTGTCATCATGTAAGGGAGCCTCTACGAGCTTATCGACAATGACCTAGTCTTTTATGGATTTTTGACTGATAAATTCTAGATCAAATTTGGTTAACAACATAATCCATGTGGTTGTGTGATTGTTATTGTATGTTCTGCCCATCATGTATTGAAGAGAGTTTTCTTGAGCTATGACATAAGTAGTATGGTTTAACATATAGTGATGCAACTTCTTTGTAGAAAAAACTACTACTAGGCATAATTTTTCCATGTAGGTGTATCGCGTCTCGTAGCTCACTAGCGTGTGACTAATGTAGTATATGGTATATTCTCAGCTAGTCTCATTTTTTTGGTCTAACAATGTTCCTAGGGAAAAATCAGTAGCAGATATATTGGTGAAAAGGAAATCTAGAGTGAGACAAGGATAGTATTTGTGGTGATGTGAGATAGGTCTTGATGGCATCAAAAGCAGCTTGGCACTCATGTTCCCAGTTAAATGTGATCCCCTTCTATAAAATATGATTGAACAAATTACACTTGTCTAATAATTAGGCGATAAAATAATGAATCACTTGAATTTTGCCTTGTAAGTTATGTAATTGCTTTAAATTTTTAGGGGAGGCATATCAATAATGACCTTGACCTTTTGTGGGCTGACTTCGATACCTTGTTGAGAAACAATGAATCTTAGAAGTTTGCCTGAGGTCACACCAAAGACATACTTTTTAAATTTCAAGCATATGTTATGTTCTAGGATACGATCAAAGATTTTTTGCAGGTCATTGATGTGTTGATGACGCTTCTTAGATTTTACTAGTAAGTCATCCACATAATATTCCATGATTTTGTGCATGAAAATGTAGGTCATGGAGTGTTGGTATGTGGCACCTGCATTCTTAATATCAAATGGCATGAACTTGTAGCAAAAATTCCCTCAAGGAGTGGTGAAGGATGTTTTATGTTGGTCATCAAGGTTAACCTAAATTTGGTTATATCCTAAAAACCCATCCATGAGGGACAACATTTCATGACCTACTATGGAGTCAACCAATGTGTCGATATTTGGTAGGGGGAAATTATCTTTAGGGTATTTTTATTAATAAATCTAAATTCAGTACGTATGTGAATTACTCGGGCTCAATGTCAAAATCATCCTCTATAGGGTCTAGAGTAAGGTGATGGAGTTCATCTTCTAAAATATTGATATGATCACGATGATAACCTAAGCCTGATTTATCTTTAGGTTGTTGATAAGGTGGGTCAATAAGGGCTCTATATCCTTTTTAACACCCCAAACCAAATCCATACTAGTTAAAGCATTGGAAATAGCACATTGGAAAAGCTAGATTAGACATGTGATCAAGGTTGCCACAAAATCTATTTTTAAACTGTTTAGGCTCAAGTATTGTGAAGGATGTGTTGATACCCCCATAAATGAAGTTTGTGTAGATCATAGGTGGACCAAGAGGAATGACGACATCGATAGTCAAGGATACATTATGAGGGCGACCAAAGTCGCGAATGGATTGTATGTTAGGAGGGGATATGTGAGCATTAAGAATATTATATTACCCTAGACTAGGATTTTTCAAGACTATAGATACATGAGACATTCCTTGATATGCTTATTGGGATGAGGACCTCGGTGTGATGAGGATGATGATGGTTGTGATTCTCAAGTAATTTGAACAAGGGGAGAAGAAATGGATGGAGCAGGTTGGGTAAGTTGGCCATCAAGTCAGGTAGCACGTTTCTCCCACGAATGATATTCCTATGTAGTAGGTAATACTGGGTGGGTTGCATGTGGGAATTGTGAGGTAGTCCAAGAAGGAGATTCATGAGAAGGGAGGTTAGCATGAGATGGATCTTGAAGCCATAGGGTACTGGTAGGAGTATGTGGAGTGGGTAGGATGGGAATGTTTGTGGTATTGTGAGAAGGAGGTTGTGGCCTAAGGTGAGTTGATTGTGAAGATGAAGGTGGTGGATTTGTGAGATAAGAAGAGAAATAAGACCTTGATGGTAAGTGTAAATTGTATAGTGAGCGTGTAGCAAAGCAAGCAAGAGGATTAGCTAATGTATAATAAAAAAGAGAGTTGGTGATTGGGGAGCTTAATTGGTTGACGTATGAAGGTGATAAATGATAGGACATGGGAGATTGTACTATGATAGGTGCAAAGTGGGTGGAAGATAAGGGTGGACCTGATGGAAGGGTGATCATATTGCAAAATTGAAAGGGATCATCATCAAATAGAATGTGATGCACTTGGCCATCATGAAGATACTTTAAGCAATGATGGATTATGAAAGAAACACATTGCATGTCCTTAATCCATGGTCATTCGAGGAGAATATTGTATTGCATCTCTCCTTCGATAACATGGCATAGATTGGATATGGTCTTAATGCCTACCTATATTGGTAGGATGATGGAACCCACTGGATGCATAGAACCATCAAACACCCACAAGTCGAGGGTAGGAGTGGTGAGATGAGTGGGTGGAATGTTCAGATGCTAAAGGACGATGATATAAATGATACTTATAGCTGATCTTATGTTGATTAGAACATGTTTATATGTGATGTCATTTATGCAAGCCATGATATGCATTAGAGGATCGACTCCCTCCCCTTCATGATATGTGATCTCATGATCATAGAAAACTATGGAAGGCTACATACATGTCTATATATTGTCAACAAACTTTCCAAAGGAATTAGTATCGTACGTTTTTATGTCATTAGACCATAGTATTTTGTTTAAAGCCTAATATGAGGCTACGATTGCTATAAGATGTCGTATATGTATAATTTGATAGGTGTTGTGCAAAGTTCATCTATGAGACTACTACAAATGATAATGATATTGTGTGATATCTGTAGAGGGTTGCCATGTATTGGCGATATAGTTGAAGAAGTTGGTATGAGGGGAGGGTTTTCTTGTTGATTATGATGAGTAATATATCATTGATTTCTCATGGTGAAATTAATCATGCCTATGAAACCTTGCTAGGATGGGTCATGATTCACATGATTGACTTGTCAAGGTCTAGCTTGAGATGTAGAAGTACTATTTTGCATTTGCAATATCCCATGTTCTATAAAAGGGTTTATGTAGATTCCCAAATTTTGATTTGGGAGAGCTAAAGGAATTTCAACATGTATAGCCCCACTATCAATGAGATATTGTAACAACTAGCAAAATATGCGACAAGTATTGATGTCATGTCCCTGTTGCCTATGATATTCGTAAAATACATGCTCATTATAGGTTCTAGGCTTTTATCGATTTGGATCCTTAGGTTTTATGTTTGGTAGAGCAATATGTCCAAGATCATATAAATTTTGGAATATGTTGGGTAATATCTCTGATAAATGGGTCTAATTGTAGAGTGAACATTGTTGATAATATTTTTAGTTAAGGGTTTGATTTGGTCGGTGAGGAAGCCTAGACTGTTGATACCCTTGTTGGCATTGTTGAGATTGATGTGGTGGTGGGGTAGGTGTTGAATTAAGCATGACCTAATTTGCTTGTGATGGTTTTGGAGTGTTTGGGTTTGAGCTACCTCTATTAAATCTAGTTTTTGGAGTGTAGTTAGTTTTCTTGCAAAGCTTAACTCGCCTTATTGCACCTTTATGTCTTCAATTATCTTAGCCTGAGCAATAACATCCTCAAAGGAGTGATGTTGTATTTGGAGTGTTGTAGATATGTGCTTAGCATAACCTTTTATAAATATTTTTACTAACGTGGAGGGTGGAATTGGAAATATTAAATCATGGATGACCCCATGCCACTAGAAAACATAATCATTGACAAGATCATCATCAAATTGTCACAGACTGTAGAGGTCTGGTAGTGACATCTTCTTTTTTATGTTGATAGAGAAATGCTCAAAAAATGCATTGGCTACTTGCTCAAAATTAAATAAGCTATGTTGGGGAAGGTTATTAAACTAATTCAGGGCTTGAACACCAAGAGACAAGGGAAATATGCAAAGCATAAGTGTATCGCTACATTGAAGTAGGTGGTAAGCATATCGATAATTGTGAAATGCTCATGTGGATCTTCCTTACCCTTAAACTTTTTAAATTTAGGCATATCATATTTGTGTGGATGTTGGCAGAGGGTTGTTGAGTGATGAATGGGATCATTGTAGATTTGACTATAGGTGGGTTTTTACGGCCCATAACCACTAGTTTGCAACTTCATGTTCTTGAGTTGTTCCCTCATGATTTGAATTTTGGTAGGGGGTACTTGTGATGTATGGGTGGGGAGAATGGTTTATTCCTCGATAGGTTGTTCAAAATAATAATTGTTAGCACCACTATAATGACATGGTAGTGGATGTGTGTAATATAATTAGGAGGAGGTTGAGTATGACAGGATATGAGATTGATTTGAGATAAGGAAAAAGAAGGAAATTATGGTTGTTGTTGTTGGTGTTGTTGATTTTGGTTATTCCATTGATGTGGTGGGGCTATTGTAGGCTATTTTGGATTGTTAGGGACTTGATGTTGTGCTTGGGAAGTCACTTGTTGATACAACTGAGTTGGTTTGTTGAGGGTTTTGGATTGACCCTTGAATATGTGTGCAATATGGGTGTTGAATATAGTCTTGATTTATCTATTGAATATATTCTTGGGTTGGCACCTGATTATGTGTTGAAGGCCACCCATACGAGGATGGTAGAGAAGGATGAAAAGATGGTGTTGTGGGTATAGTTGAATTCCATGTTGGTGGTGAAGTAAAGAAGCCACTTTTATTTGGAAGAGACATGGAAATGTATGTAGAAGTTTGGTATGAGGGGTAAGTGGTATAGGAACTTACCTAAGAATATGCGGGAATATTATGTTGAATATGTTAAGATGAATTTTTTTGATAAGAATAATAGGTAGGTAAATTTTGAAGATATTAAGGAATTTGAGAATGGACTGGTATCTATGTATAACCAAAAGAAAAAGGGGCATGCATGCCTACATATAACAAGTTGCAAAGAGGAACATTAGAAGGAGATGGAATTATATTAAGCAAGTCGGATTCAAGCGAAAGATTGGTGGGATAGAAGATAGTAGGTGGTTTCAAAAAAAATAGAATGAGAAGGAAGCTCTATGCGTGGGTTGAAGAAGAGGTCTGAATCAGTGAATGTAGATGAAGGGGGATTTTAAATATGTTATTGTGAAGATGAAGGTATATTTGATGAAGAATCCCCCTAGTGTTGGGAGGAGCGGAGGTGGCGAACACCATATATATAGTTTGAATAGTAGCCTTAGTGTCTTGGTGAGTATGAAGAAGAGTTTCTTCACCATCCAAGAGGCACTTGAAGGGCCATTGGAGAAATGGATGTGGGGGATGAGAACAGGGAGGAAAATAATTATCGTCATAGGTAATCTCTTATTGGAATTTACCAGGCACAAAGTAGACAACCTGAGGGAAATAAATTACTAAATGGATGGATTCTAAAGAAGTTTGGGGTGATGAGATAGAGGTGACATGTTGTGTTGTATCTTGAGTAGCACTTAATGTTGTAGGTGGTAATGTGCTTGTTTGGGACTGGCCATGATTATGGGTTGCTGAATTTAGCATAGTGATGGTGTTAACTTCCATAGAAGAACTGATAGATGGAGAGGAATTTGTACGAGAAGCTTCCATATTAAGATGTGATTTCTTGTGTGCTTGGCTACGGGTAATGACCATTGTTAGGTAGATAGTAGGCTAATGAACTAAGTTTCTATCAAATTTAGGTAAAGGTAACAACTATGGGTGTATCTATATGGTGATTAAACCTATCTATGAAACAAAGGTTTTGATCACAAGTTAACCTATGACTATTTTTAGTCACACTTTACCCTACGACTCTAATGAAAGTAGGTTACAGAGGTAGAAAGGTTGCTTGGACTATTTTTTGGGTTGTTTAGAAGTCTATTTTTGAGGTTTTGTGATGAATTTTGCAATAGAAACCAGACTAATTAGTAATTAAAGCAAACAACAAGCAATTGTTGGACAAAGCATGTTTGTGGGTGCTTGTGTATTTTTAGTGTTTTATCAATTGTGTTGTGGAGTTTTATTATCTTTTTTGTTCTTTTATATTTTTGTTTGTGAAGGGTGATGGATGTAATTTATGTAGGTATGTCTACGCATAGTTTCTTGTTATTCCCAAAGGTACGCAAGGAATAATTATACATAAATGGTTGAAGAGCTTATAATGAAGGTAATGGTTCAAAGTAAACAAAGGGGAAAATATAAAAACTCTAATGAAATAGGTGACACTATCTAAGACCTACTAACAACCCAATTGGGCTTTCACTTCACCCTTAGGTGGGCTTAGTCAAATCGTGGTCTTTCCTTTTTATGTGATAGGCAAATTTTAGGATAAGATGGAATATCTTGTATGCTTGACATGATGGAGCAAGTAGTTTGATTGGTTAGCTATGTTTAGTCCTGTTAGGGTAGATTTTATTTACCGCATGGTAGATTTAGGTTATTACATCATTTTGTTACCATGAAGATATTCATTGTTAGAATATCTTATGGTAGTTAGTTTTTACATGTTATGTAATGGACGACATCGTTAGTGGTTAGTGCCATTTGTTGGTGGTTAGCTATCTTAACGATAGCAATTGGTTAGGCTATATTTAGCCTATAGAATTGTATAAATACCTTAACCTATTAATATATTTGTTAATGCCTATGGTTTTCTAACTTGGTATCAGAGCAACACTTACCTGCCCTTGTGAGCATGTTTTATGAGGCAGAGTTTTGTTGATAGGCTCAACAGGGCACAATTCCTGAGATGGGACCCCCTCCTGTCATAGCTTGCCTTGGATACTTCTCGAGGTAATAATTCCTCAAGAGAAGCACTTACCTACCCTTGTGAGCATGTTTTACGAGGAAAAGTTTTGCTGACAGTCTCAATGGGGAACAATTTTTGAGACGAGAACCCCTCCTATCGTAGCCTGCCTTAGATGCTTCTCGAGGTAATAATTCCTCAATAATTTCTTGATGAAATTATTGGGTATAGAAATCAAGGTGGAATCTATTGTTTGGCATGGAATTCTTTTTAATTAATTCTCTTACCGAACCTCAAAATTTTTGCATGCGTATGCTAAATTTCTTGAATCTATCCGCCAAATTGGTCGTGAATCGATCACTGCAACAGATTTGTTGGATCTAACAACACAACATTTCATGTGCTACCAGTTCAATTTGCATGACAACACATATCCACTAAATTTGGTGCCACCTTTTGAACTATTATTTGGTGTTGTTCGATAACTGAGGGTCCACTACCGCAATCCCTACCGAATCTCGATGCACGAAACTCCTTGAAAGCTCCACTAAACCTGGATCTCTGACAACCCTATGAACATGATGGAACACTAAGATCTAACAAGCTAGTAGGCGTGAATCCCGAGGTTGATGTGGTAGGATGCTTATGTGGAGGACATAAGTATCGAGGCATATAACCAGTGTTGAGTTGGCTGACACATGGTGACGAGTGTGGCTTAAACGATGATATGTCATCCTGTTGAGGTGGCACTTCCTGATTGATCGAGCACACAATAAAAGGGCGACATGTGTGATTGCCAGAAGGCAATTTTTTTTAATCGACTTGTTCTTGGTTTAATACAAGTAACTGAGCATCCGCCTTATAGATATGGGATAATATATCCCAAATATTTAAAAAAATGTTTGGCAGATGTGCCCTTCAATAGTGCCAAGCTCCTTTTCCATCCCACCGATGGTGGTAGCCGGGGTGGTAGGGAGCCAGGAGCTAAGACGCGCCCTCTCGCAAAGATACGGGATCAAACCCCCACAGATGCAAAAAGATGATATTTTTGCTTAAAAGAACACATGAGAGTGTTTCTTCAAAGGTCATAAGGTATTTTTTGTTATTTGCATTTTTTTAAAACTATTTTTTTTTTAATATATTTTTTAATAATTTAAATATAACCTATGTTTTAATCAATTTCTTTTGACAAATTAAATTGATTTTTTAACACATAGTTTATTTTTATTATCAATTAAATTATTTTGATTAAATTTTATTTAAATTTTGCAAATTAAATCAAAGAAAAGGAGACCCATTTTTGCAAAACCAATTAAAATAGTGTTTTTGTTTTCTCAAATTTTTGAGATATAATACAAATAAATAGCACATTTTTTTTGCAAAACCTCAAAATTGTGTTTTTGTTTTCTCAAAATTTTGAGATGTAATACAAATAAATAGCACATTTTTTTGCAAAACCTCAAAATTGTGTTTTTGTTTTCTCAAAATTTTGAGATGTAATACAAATAAATAACACATTTTTTTGCAAATCTGGGAGATTTAAAACTTTCTCAAAAAAATTGAGAGTAAGAGTTATTCTCATGAAAAATAGACCTTGGGTCCACTAATACCAAGTCGTGTGTCGATTGGTTCTGGAAAGCCTTTCAAAAGCTTGTCATGTGTCGACTTGACTTGAAAGGTGTGCTACCTTGTTAATTTTGTAGAGCAAAGGGGGGACAAGAAATTTTGATTCTTTTTTGCAAATTTGTAACACAAGGAGGGGGGCACTTGAAAATCAAAATTTCTTTTTGCAAAATCAAAAGCAAATTGTGCATTTTGTTTTCTCAAACCTTGGGATATAACACAAAATATTGCACATTCATTTTTTACAAATTGGAGAAGGATCTCATCACATTGAAGATCTAAATTTTCACAACCTTGTTTATTTTGCAAACAAGAAGGGGGACAAACCAAGATTTGGATTCTTCTTTTGCAAAATTGTAACACAAGGGGAAATTGTGAAAATCAAAGGGTTGAAATATTGAAACTTATTTATTTTGCAACACAAAAAAAGGAAAGACAATTGTTTTTTGCCACATTCTTTGCAAAATTGTAAGACGAGGGGAGAAATTGAATTTCAATTTTTTTGCACAACACAAATCAAAATTTTATTGCAAAAATTACTGTAGTAAGGTGCATTTTCGATAGCATTCGACACCTTTTGTTAAATTGATATTGTTAAATTAGGTGTATTTTTGGTTGCATCCGACACCTAAGTGGTAAAAAATTGTGGGCACTCTTTGATTGATTATTGCATTTAATTTCTTGTTTTTTGCAATTATAAGTCATCAAAATCAAGAGCACTCAAAACCCCAAATTTCACACTCATTTGTGTAATTCATTGCACAAGTATAAGCCAATTTTTTGATAATTCACTCCATATGCAACCCTAATTCACTCTTCTTGTTTGGCTTAAACTCCTCAAACTAATCATCCTTTTTTCAAAAGGGTTTTTAGGAAGGTGCCATTAAATATCAATTAGAGTGAATTCTCTTTCAATACTCTTTTAGGGTATATCAAAAGAAAGAACAAGTTTTTTGTGAAATAAAGGAACCTTCAAAGTAGCAATTGTTTGCACTAAGGGGGGATAATTCCTTTCTTCCTTCAAAACAAATTTTGACAAGAGGGAGATAAAACTTGTAAAGGCAATCAAGAAAATCAAATTTCGTCAAAATCAAACCTCTTTTTAGGCTTCATAAATAGCAATTTTTTGTGTGAAGTACTTGCAATAAAGGGGGGATGTACCTATTTTTAGGCTTCATAAATAGCAAAACTTTTTGTTTGAAGTACTTGTAATAAAGAGGGGGTTTTTCTGGTGAACTTTTTGACATTTTGCCTAGGAGGCAATTTTTTGTAAAAGCCTTAAAAAGCTTCATAAGTTGCAAATATTTTGCACTTAGGGGGGATAGAAATTTATTTCCTACCTCACAAAATATTTTACTAAAAATGGAGGAAGACTTATAAGGGTGCATTTTCGGCAGTGACCGACACCTTAGTCACACTTCTTGCAAAATTGCATCAAAATAATATTTTGCTATAAAGGGAGAAGACTTATAAGGGTGCATTTTCAGTAGCGACCGACACCTTAGTCACACTCATTGCAATTTTTTTATCAAAATAATATTTTGCTAAAAAGGGAGGACAACTTATAAGGGTGCATTTTCGGCAAAGACCGACACCTTAGTCAAACTTCTTGCAAAAGTTTCATTACAACATGTTTTACAAAAGGGGGGAAACTTATAAAGGTGCATTTTCGGCAGCGATCGACACCTTAGCTACCTTATCAAAACTTTTACAAAATCATATTGTAACAAAACAAACCTCGTATGTAGTGATATACTCTAGTACACCTAGCGATTGCAGCGACTGGTTACCCAAGCAATTTGATTGGATGAACAGATTACAATAAGAACATTCATTGTTGTTAAAGCAAAGTGAGGGATGACCCACTTTTTTGCTTAAGTACTTATTTTGCTTAGACC
Organism: Wollemia nobilis; assembly: GCA_028583015.1. Taxonomy (NCBI): domain Eukaryota; kingdom Viridiplantae; phylum Streptophyta; class Pinopsida; order Araucariales; family Araucariaceae; genus Wollemia; species Wollemia nobilis. The sequence continues at coordinate 2,307,209 of JAQPPZ010000267.1, forward strand.
CAAAGGTGGACCTAAGCAAAAGTAGCTAGAGCCACGAGCCAGAGCAACTCAACCAAGATGAAAGAAATGTTGTATGGCTTCTATAAGAAAGGTAAAATTCTATGGTAGACCTAGTGGTAGATCTAGTGACAAACTGAGTGGCAGATTCACAAGCAGGTCTAGAGATAGTCCTAGAGGTACTCATATAGAGGTACACTTAGAGCCATGAGTCAGAGCAAGATCCAACATTATGGCCTCGCTTCGCTCCACCTGCTGAGCTCTGTAGGTTCCACTATAGGTGGACAATACCTACGATACAGGTTCCACCATTCAGTGGACAAGACCTGGATTGGGTTCCATCATTTGATGGACAAGACCTAGAGTCAACAGACCAACATCTTTCATTTTCTCTCCTTCACATTAAGGGGGGATGTTAGAGTAATTATCCCATTACTTGGATAATATCTAGATTCCATTACTTGGATAATATCTAGATTCATATTTTGGATAATATCTAGATTCCAATCTTGGATAATTACCATTTTTTGTTAAGGTATAATATAAAATACTACATTCCCATCGACGAATAGGTTACAGATATAATCTCTATGACAAGTGCATGTGTCAAATTTGAGTTGGTTCACAACACTCTTAGTATTTCAAAATAATGTAATACAAGGGGATGTTAGGGTAGATTTTATTTACTGCATGGTAGATTTAGGTTATTACATCATTTAGTTACCATAAAGATATTCATTGTTAGAATATCTTATGGTAGTTCATTTTTACACGTTATGTAATGGACGTCATCATTAGTGGTTAGCGCAATTTGTTGGTGGTTAATTATCTTAACGATAACAATTGGTTAGGCTATCTTTAGCCTATATATTTGTATATATACCTTAGCATATTAATATATTTTTTAATGCCTATGGTTTATTAACTAGGCCTACATGGTGCATGGATCAAGGTTCAAACCACACTTTTGTGTAGTGGAAAACACTACTCTTAGAGCTATTGGCATTCTTCATGGAGGTATTATGGCATGGATACCAAGGTGGCGTATAGCCTGATTAGTTACTCTTCCTTGCATAAGTTGTCAGTGCCTCTAAGGTCCTTAGATCCTATCCCTAGGAGGCACCTTTTTATAATAGGTTATGCCTATGTCAAGGCACGAATCTTCTCAAAGGTAAGTTGACCACCTTGTTTAGACCAAGGTGCCCAACATTCACGAGATCTTAGTTTGAGTCCCACCCATGGCAATATCTATTGAGCATAATGAAGTTCGACCAACATGGTGGCTAACATGGCCTTCTTTCAAACCATGTCAAACCATTTTTATTATATTTATACTAGCTTGACGAATTGGAGAAGGCAAAGTGTCGTAGCTGCATTGGCTCAAGAATGCTAAAATAGTGAAATATAAGTAGATAACATTAGCGAATCATGAGCCACAAAGTGGTAGTAGACAATTGACTTTTTTTTTCTCAAGTGGAGCTTCAATTTTTATTTTTTTGGTGTTCATTAGGGTAAAAATTTCAAATTCCATAACTTTTGCATACAAAAGCTTTTTAAGCCCAATTTTTATTCAAATCACATGATTTTTCAAGCTTTACACATTAGTGGCATTAGTGTATGGACCTACTATGGTGTTAGGGATCATATTGCGTAAGATGGACTACAAAGCCCAATTACTTACCATAATGGAAAAAATTATAGTATTTGGTCAACTCAAATAATCGACCTACTACGAAGTAAGAACCTATGGTGCATTTTTTAGGAGGATAAAGTAGCAGTTCTTGATGATAAAACTCAACACCAAAAGACAAAAGAGGCTCTAGATTTTTTTTCCTTCCTAATTGAACCAAAGTTGCTTTTCCATATCAAAGAAGAGAGTTACCCTATCAAGGTATGGTCAAAGTTGCATGAAAATTTTGAAAAGGTTAATACTATTGAAGTAAGAAACTCATAAATAGAGCTTTATTCTCTCAAGCTATTTGAGTTTGATAACATTAAGGACTATATTGCAAGATTCAAGGCTTTAAGGTAAATATTGCATCCTCTAGAGGAAAAAAGAAATATGATGCAATTTGCCAAAAAATGTCTAAAATTGAGCTATTGAATTTATCGTGAGTTGCGAGTTTTCCAACTATGCCCTAGAACATGGTACCTTTGAAGATCAAACTTTGTTTAAATTATCCTGTAGAGATGGCTGAATCCCTTATTTATTTTTGCTTAAAGGAAAAGGGTTAGAAAATTGTGCAATAAAATAAATTATTCGAAGAATTTAGTTATGATCTAATTTAAGGATCACAAAGACGCTCATTGAAATAACTACACTTTTAAATCAAAATTAATAATCCAACAATGAAATTAAAGCACACAATTTTATGAAGGGACTAATTAGAATGAAAAGGGCCAAATTTACTAACCACAATTCACATCTCGATTCAATTTCACAAAGTAATAATTTCACACGAGAAGATTAGAACCAACCACACACAATCATGATTTATATTTCAAAGTATGTCGGTTACATCAATTGAAAATAAAAGAGTAAGGGGATTATGTTCAAGGATCATGAAAAGAAACTCTGACAATATGTTAGGGTACCCTTATATATAAAGTTAAAATATTTAAAATCAATCCAAAAATCTAAGCTACAATACTATCCACAAAAATAATATCCGACTAGAGATGCAATCCACATATTCATTAATTTTAGCATCACACCTTAGTAGTGGATATTCTATTTGGGCTCTATTTTAAGCATATTCTTTAGTTGCATGAGTTGTTTTCCTTCAAAATAGTTGCCTTTACATGATTTTCTCCAAGAATGTGAGTTACTACTAATCAATGTTTGTTTCAAAATCATGACTCGATTGCCCTGGATCTTTAAATTCATGGATTGAAAGCTCTTCCTAATTCTTCAAGGTTGTGTTTTTGACCAATTGATTAATTGACACATGATCACAATGTCATCATCTAACAGATTGGTAGATTGGTTGGCCATTTCCTTCCTTTTCCTTCACTTCATCAATTCTTGAATGCCATTGGGTGGTTGATGCCAACATCACATTATGGTTTTAGCAAATTAGGTGTGACAAGTCAATCGCATCAACAGGTCAATAGTACAATGGATTAGTGATCATACATCATTCAATCTATGGTTTTAGACCTAACAACCTTTAAAAAATATAACTCTCCTTATATATTTTTTTATTTTTGAAAAAGTTAATATTAAATCAAAGATCATTTACGAGTTGGGATGGGACTCCTCCTAGCCTTAGCCAATAAGAACACCTGTTTACAACAACAAAAGAAGATTTGTATTGGAGCCAAATATCCTAAACCATGTATCTGCATTGTTTGTCCAAATTAGCTAAAAATTGGATTTGTTCAAACTTTCTCTCCTTTTGTTAATCAAATACTTTGAAGTCAATTTCTTTAGAGAAGCCACATTTTAGCCTTGATCTCTATTTCTCCTTTAGCCCTTTGTATATTGTCAAAATTGCTCTTTATTGCCAAAACATTGTTAAATAAATTCAAGATGAGTGACTACAATCCCCACATCTACACCTACAAAGGGCAAGTTGTGGCTTTTAGCTTATAGTGAATCTTTTCTAGTTAGTGAGATATTATACAAGCAACTTGTGGGTGGTCCAATTTATCACACTTATATTAGAACAAATACTTCTTTTGAGACCAACAACAATTCTTAATTTATGTCAAAACTAAAGGTAAATCATTTAGACGTTAAAATGTTGTTGAAACATGTCAAAAAGATTGTAGAATTTTACATCCTGTATCAGAAATATGTGAATATTGAGATGATTAATTGTGCAAATTAGGATTGAGTAGGTTCTATAGATGATATAAAATTCACTTAAAGTTATATTTTTGCTCTTGCTTTAGAAGCATCTAAAAATAAAAAATATATACTTACAATGTCATTACTAAAGCAAATTAAAAAGTGAAAGCAAAAATAGCTCATAAAATTGTTTGGTTAGGAAGGTTTTAGTAAATAGAAGTTTCAGCCTATTTCACTTCTTTGCAACAACCAAGGTGTCTTGAAAGGGTGAAAATCCAGTCTACCATGCAAGAATAATACAAATAAAAGTTAACGCTGTTATTTAAGACAACTACTTTATAAAAGTAGTTCGCCTTACCTAAAAGCAAAGTGTTGATGTGTTCACCCAATCACTTAAATCTAATGATTTTATAAAAATTAATGAACATTGTATTATTTTATTCGGTTTGATTATTATGTATGTTTTTCTAATAATATAAGTACATACAATCACAGGTAATCTTCTCTCACAAATATTATTTTATAAATCTTACTATGCATGATTTTGCACTTTTTTCATTAAATACAAGGTGAAGAAAATGGAGAAGAGTAATTTCCTTCTAAATAAGCTGTTTCAAATGAAAATGAAGGATGAAGCTGCGTTAACTCGATAAACCCTACATTTTAATTTTTTTAAAAGTTAGATGCCAAAAATCTTTTAGTTCTTTGATAAAACCATGTTCATGTCAAATCTTTATAAAAATATATACATTCGTTATTTAGGACATTTTAATTCTTTTTTTATTTATAAACGTTATAAAAAAAATTATAAGAAACTCCTTTATGTTATGTATTTAGGAAGTAATATATAATAAAATGGATCTTTCAAAACCGTTTAGGCCAGACTTCTCATTTCTACCACTAAATTCACTATGGACAGCTTTTTAACAGTTAACATGTGCAGATCATGGTCTAATTCCACCAAAATGTTCTTGATATTTTACAACCATGGGCAATGCCAAATCTACATCAATATATATTTAAATTACTATAAAAATTAAGCACCAAATGGAAGACGAAAACATAGGCACAAGATAATAGAATTAATCCAAACAAAAAGACTGCACAAACCAATAAAGGCAGGGACAAAGTACAATCAAGAGCCGCTCTTCCTATCATACCAAAGCACTAAGTTGATCATAAGCCCTTTTCTGACATTTGTGGCTGAGCAGTTATCCATTTCCTTCAGGTATTTTTCTCCTTTTGTGTTCCCCATTCTTCCAACACCAGCTTTATACTCGTACAAGACTCCTGAAAAAGAGTTCAATATCATGACAACTCCTTCGTGCTACAAAACAGGAATTTAAGAAATACCCCATCAATATACATAGGCAATCATACATATATAATATCATCAAATCAAAATTCAACACTATTATGTATTACAAATACTTGAAAAAGAGTTCAATATCATGACTCCTCCTTTGTGCTACAAAACAGGAATTTAAGAAATACTCCATCAATATACATAGGCAATCATGCATATATGATATCATCAAATCAAAATTCAACACTATTATGTATTACAAATACTTGGAAACAGCGCCTCTGGGAATATATATATATATATAAAACACAATTCCTTCTCACCACTAAAAATTTCCGAGTATGCACCTTGTCATTGCGCAGCACTGTGTTTAGGCATTACTTCACTTAGCATCCAACAATGATCTGCACAACAACATTCTTCATGTATGAAATGATGAAATCTGTTTGCATCTCTCACAGCAATTTCTCTTGCAACTATTTTGGAGATAAACTTGGTCGTAATGTGGCAGTCAACGCATGCTAGAAGGTTCTTCACAACTCTAATAGTTGTTCCATGGGGAGTCTTTGACAACCCAAATGCAACTTCCATCTTTGCACTATGGTAGCAGAGGAGTAATTCCTTCTCCTCGTCATCCACATCATGCAGCACAGATATTGTATTTACCCCCCTGCCTTCATCTCCCTGGACAATTCCTCTAATTTTGCATAGACCTGCTGTGTTTGTGAGTGTGTTCAGTCTCCTACACGAATAGCATGCACCATTTTGTAGACTTGAATCCAACTACTTTCAGGCATCTTCTTAACTTCTCTATTTTTAATCAATTTCCTTACTCTTTGAATATCATTCCATCTACCCACTTAAGCATAAAGAACATAAGATGCAGTATATTTAGGATCCAACATAAAAAGGATTGTTGTCACAAATTCCCTTATCCTTATGTTCTTATGTGATCTACAAGCACCAAGCAGACACATCCACACAACCACTTCAGGTTTTATGGGGATTTTGGCAATGAAGTTCAAAGCTTCCTCAAGTTAACTTGCACAACCAAGAAGGTCATGAATACATGCATAATGATCCATTGCAAGAATAATGCAATAAGAGTCACTCATGCTATTAAAGCATTTACAGCCCTCATCCACTAGACCTGCATGGCTGCATGCAAATAGAACACATACAAAGATTACGTTGTCAGGGTTGGTTCTCAAGTGCTTCGCCAGATCAAAGAGTTTAAGGACATTCTTGCTATAGCCATGAATTGCATAGCCAGCAGTCATTGCATTCCATGAAACTGTGTTTCTATCATGCATTTTGTCTAACAATTCATGGGCTTTCTCTATTCTTCCACATGCATGGGCATTCACAACCACGACATGTGCTGAAAATCTGTTTTCAATTCCTTTTTGATGAATGTCCATACCCTCTTCTAGAGATCCCATGTTGGCACATGCTGGGAGAATGCTGGCAAATGTTACTGCGTCTGGCTTTACACCTGACAATTGCATTTGCTTAAAAGTTTCCTGGGCCTTTTCAGAAATCCTGCAACAATTGCATTCCATGAAACTGTGTCTGTATCGTGCATTTTGTCAAACAATTCCCAGGCCTTGGTCTATTCTTCCACATTTTGCATACATGTCTATCAGGGTATTCACAACCACATCTGCTGAAAATCTGTTTTCAATTACTTTCTGATGAATGTCCATACCCTCTTCTAGAGCTCCCATGTTGGCACAACAAAGTCTGGCTTTATGCCTGACAATTGCATTTGCTTAAAAGTCTCGAGGGTGTTTTCAGAAAACTCATTTTGTGCATATCCTACAACCATTGCTGTCCATGAGACTGCAGTTCGATGAGGCATTTTGCTAGATAATTCACGGGCCTTTTCAACGTGTCCGTTTTCTGCATATCCTGGGATCATTGCAGTCCATAAAAACGCGTTTGCATCATGCATTTTGTCAAACGATTCCCGTGCCATGTGTATTCTCCCACATTTTGCATACATGTCTATCGGCGCAGTCATAACCACATCATCCTTTGAAAATCTGTTTTCAGTTACTTTTTGATGGATGTTCTCCATACCCTGTTCCAGAGACCCCATTTTGGCACATGCTGATAGAATGCTGGCAAACAATTCGCGGGCCTTTTCAATGTGCCATTTTTGTGCATATCCTGCGATCGTTGCATTCCATGAAACCTTGTTTGCATTATGCACTTTGTCAAACAATTCCTGTGCCTTGTGTATTCTCCCACATTTTGGATACATGTTTACCAGAGCACTGAGAACCACAATATCCGAGGAAAAACTTTTTTTTGACTATTCTTTTGATGTATGTTCATACCCTCTTCTAGAGCGCCCATTTTGGCACAAGAAGGAACGATGCTGGCAAAAGTTGCTGAGCTTGGCTTTACACTTGACAATTACATTTGCCTAAAAGTCTCCGGGGCCTTTTCAGAAAAACCATTTTGTGCTATACTGCAATTATTGCATTCCATGAGACAGTACTTCGTTGAGGCATTTTGTCAAACAGTTCGCATGCCTTTTCGACGCTGCCACATTTTACATACATGTCTATGAGGACAGCGGCTGCTGCACCATCTGGGAAAAATCCAGTTTTGATTATTCTTTGATGAATGTTCAAATCCTGTCGCATATCTTCCAGTTTGGTGCATGCTTGGAGGATGCTGGGTAAGGTGAAATAATCTGGTTGGACTTGGTGCCGCTGTTTGTTGCATTCGTGAGAGAGTGTTAGTGCCTGTGGAGGAAACCCATGTCTTTGGTAAACTTATAAATTATCATAATCTGTGAAGACAGACGTGAAAGCCTGAAGAAGTATGCGCGACCACGGAAGGAGCACGCACGAGGGCAAGAAAACTAAATTCTAATTTAAAATATTGCTCCTTTTCTTTCTTCGACGAACTGAGAGACGAATCAAAAACTAAATTCAGAGAATCAATCCTCAAGCAGAAAACGTTGAAATAATTCTATAAAGTCGGGAAATATAATTCGTCCTAAGAATTAGACGTTCGGAATATGGTTAAGGGAGATGGTTCTATGGCCAAGTGAGTAGCTTCATACCACTTTGATTCATGTTGGAATTTACAGTATTTTTTAGAATAAGAGTAAACCTTGTAATTAAATCTTATATCACAACAAAAATAAAAGTACAAATAAAAGTACAAATGAGTAGGATTTGGAACACATCATAAATAATTTCGTAAGGATTGTAAGGGTGTATTCATAGATACCAAAACTTCAATTATTATAAAGTTTGATGTAAACCGGTATAACAACAAATGAGTAGGATTTGGTACACATCATAAATAATTTGATAAAGGATTGTAGGGGTGTATTCATAGATACCAAAACTTCAATTATTATATTTTTATGGGTGTATTCATAGATACCAAAACTTCAATTATTATAAAGTTTGATGCAAACCAATATAACAAAAAGAATGTTTAAAGTTAATTATAGATAATAAGGAGTGTAAGGGTGTATTTATAAATACCAAAATTTTAATTATATTATAAAGTTTGATGTAAACCTTAATTATATTATAAAGTTTGATGTAAGTTTGATGTAAGCCAATATAATAAAAAGAATGTTTTAGATTAATTGTAAATTGTAAAGATGGTTTAACCATAATAATATTAATAGGGACACACAGGATTTATATAATAAAATTTTACAAATAATTAATACATTGCACAATGAAACACTCTTAGACTTTTAGTTATCAAATTCGTATCTTAAAATTCAAAAAAAATTCGTCATGCTTAAAAATTTGAAATAAAATTCTACATAAACTTCTTTATGTTATAAATGTGCATATATAAACTTAAGAGTTAGGTGTATTCACATAACATTTTTTTAATAGATATAAAACCAATGTTTTCCAATCGGCACCCTTACTAACTAACCGCAAATAAAAATAACAGTAAAAATAATAAATTTTAAAAATTGGGTACTTGTCCAATCAAATTGTCTATTTATTAAATCATTAAAAATAATAAAACTGGATATATCTCTTGCCCCAATTTGATGTTAAATAGATTAACTTCGTTCCTTAAATAACTTTCCCACCCTATAGATTGCATAATTTACATAACTTTAGCACTGTGTAGATTGCATAATTTACATAATTTTTTATAGTCTTAAATTTTAATAAAATTAATTTTTTAAAAATCAAACCATATATTAACATCCCAAATTGCAATAAAAAAAATATATAAACCCTCTCAAAAACACTCGGACTGAGCGATCTCCAAAACTAAAACCACAAACCACAAACCATGCACTTCGTAAAAATCAAAATCATATATTAACATACCATCCAAAACAAAATTGTGCGCACTTCTTAAAAATCAAAACCATATATTAACATACCATCAAAAAAAAATCGTGCAGGCCATTTTCCCTTATGCGTCAAATTTAAGGTTTGTTCGATGAATTTATATGTCAAAATTTTAAATTCGACTCATTTTGAACTTCTGAACTTCATCCAAAAAGATGAATTTGATAACTAAACTTAGACCTATTCAAAAATATAGCACAATGTTGATTTTGACCATGAATTAGATTACAATTTCACTTAACAATGCTCACTAAATCACTTAAATCTTATAAGTTCATTATTATAATTAAAAAAAAAATTGTGTTATCTCCAATTTAATTACTATGAATTTTTTTTTAAGTTATATATGACTTTTATTGGAGTCACTCCCATCAAAATAACAAAATATTACATTGCTCTCAATACATTAATGTAAAGTTAATTAAACCATATATATAGCTTTTCTATTAAAGATATTTTTCATCTGCTTCAAATTGTTATTGTTTTTTTTGAAAATTTTGAAAAAACTTGTATTAAAACAAAGATCAGTTACAATTTGGGAAGAGACACTTCCCAGCCGAAATCAGAGAGAACACATGATTACAAGAGTAAAAGAAGATTTGCAATGGAGCCAAATCTCTTGAACCAATAACTAGCTAGCAGAGGGATCGGTTTGGTCTGTTACTGCAACTTGTCGCGAAATCGCGACACTCTTTCCGTCTTCTCCTTTGGCCGCGAAAAAGCAACATGTCGCGATATCGCGACACTTTTCTCCTCTGGCCGCAAAAAGTCAACATGTCGCGATATCGCGACATTTTCCTCCTTTGGCCGCGAAAATGCAACATGTCGCGAAATCGCGACACTTTTCTCCTTTGGCCGCGAAAATGCAACATGTCGCGATATCGCGACATATTTTCTCACTTGGCCGCGATGTTGCATCATGTCACGAAATCGCGACATTTTTCTCCTTTGGCCGCGACGAAGCAACATGTCGCGAAATCGCGACACTTTTCACCTTTGGCCTCGATGATGCACCATGTCGCGAAATCGCGACACTTTTTCTCCTTTGGTGGCGACGATGAAACATGTCGCGATATCGCGACACCTTTTCTCTCTTGGTCGCGACGAAGCAACATGTCGCGAAATCGCGACACTTTTCTCCTTTGGCCGCGACGATGCAACATGTCGCGATATCGCGACACTTTTTCACCTTTGGCCGCGACGATGCAACATGTCACGATATCGCGACACCTTTCCTCCCTTGGCCGCGACGATGCAACATGTCGCGATATCACGACACTTTTTCTCCCTTGGTCGCGACGATGCAACATGTCGCGATATCGTGACACTTTTTCTCCTTTGGCCATGCCGATGCAACATGTCGCGATATCGCGACACTTTTTCTCCTTTGGCCGCGACGATGCAACATGTCGCGATATCGTGACACTTTTTCTCCTTTGGCCGCGACGATGCAACATGTCACGAAATCGTGACACTTTTTCTCCTTTGGCCATGACGATGCAACATGTCACGATATCGCGACACCTTTCCTCCCTTGGCCACGATGAGGCAACATGTCACGAAATCGCGACAACTTTTCAACCTTGGCCGCGACGAAGCAACATGTCACGAAATCACGACACCTTTCCACCCTTGGCCGCGATGAAGCAACATGTCACGAAATCATGACAACTTTCCTCCCTTGGCCACGACGAAGCAACATGTCACGAAATCGTGACACCTTTCCACCCTTGGCCGCGACGAAGCAACATGTCGCGAAATCGTGGCACCTTTCCTCCCTTGGCCGTGATGAAGCAACATGTCACGAAATCGTGACACCTTTCCACCCTTGGCCGCGACGGAGCAACATGTCGCGAAAACTTTCCTCCCTTGGCCGCGACGGAGCAACATGTCACGAAATCGTGACAACTTTCCTCCCTTGGCCGTGACGAAGCAACATGTCACGAATCGACAACTTTCCTCTTGGCGCGACGAGCAACATGTCGCGATATCGTGACAACTTTCCTCCCTTGGCCGCGACGAAGCAACATGTCGCGATATCGTGACAACTTTCCTCCCTTGGCCGCGACGAAGCAACATGTCGCGATATCACAACTTTCCTCCCTTGGCCGCGACAGAGCAACATGTCGCGATATCGCGACAACTTTCCTCCTTGGCCGCGACGAAGCAACATGTCGCGATATCATGACAACTTTCCTCCAGTGACCGCGATGGCGCAACATGTCACGATATCATGACAACTTTCCTCCAATGACCGCGATGGCGCAACATGTCGCGATATCATGACAACTTTCCTCCAGTGACCGCGATGGTGCAACATGTCGCGATATCGCGACAACTTTCCTCCAGTGACCGCGACGGTGCAACATGTCGCGATATCGTGACAACTTTCCTCCCTTTGCTTTTTCTTTGATCATTGGCTCAAGGACCTTTCAAGACCCTGCCTAATCACCTCATCCTCAATAGCCATGTCACTGTGCAGCTGCACCCCTACCTCCTTCTCAGCACCCATCTTAGCCAAGAAGTCGGCCGCTTTGTTTAAATCTCTACTCACATAAACTGGAATCACATCATCTAATTCCCTCCATAATTCCTTAATTTGAGTGACAAGAATCCTCAACCTCCATGCTTTCAAAGCAAAGTTCCTCATGCAATCTAGAGCTCCAACCATTATTTGAGAATCAGATTCAAGAATTATCCTCCTGTGGCCCTGTTTAACTACCCAAATAGAAGCAGATTTGATAGCTATGGCTTCTGCTTCATTGTTTGTGGCTCTTCCCAAGCCTTGCAGCTCCCAATAGAGCACTGATCCATCATGATTCCGGCAAACCACTCCAATTTCGGCACTACCCGGATTGCCCTTTGCAACTCCATCAGTATTAATTTTAATCCAACCTTCTGGGGGTGGTTTCCAACTAGCTCTGTCCTGTCCCTCTTGCTCTTCAACTCCCTCTTCCATTGGCCCAATAACAACCTCGAGTTTCCTCTTTAGCATAGATGACAACGAGTTTCGTGACTTTGCTCCGGATGACCTGCCAAACTCCATCTAACGAGGAAAAAATTTCTCTAAAAATTCTAGCATTTCTCTCCAACCACACTTGCCACCAAATGAAGTTTAATCCAAGCTCCCAACCAATTCGAAGAGCTTTAGATTTAAATCTACCCCTCTTCCATATTTCCCAGATATTAGTCCGATTCAAGTCACCATTAACTTGAATTTTATAATAAAAAAACCATCTCTTCCAAATCTGACGCGTGAAAGGGCACTCAAACATCAGGTGATCAGTTGTTTCCTCGTTCTTGTAGCATAATACACATTGAGATGGACCGATGATTCCTCTACATCTGAGATTGTCAAAAGTGAGAATTTCGTTGTGCATAAACTGCCAGGAAAAAAAGTTTACTTTCGGCCAGCCCTTGGAGTGCCAAATCTTTCTCCAATCCTCTACCGGATATGAATGGGGGGAGGCTCTTGGAGGATCTTGTCATATCCGTCCTTCACTCGTATAGACACCAAGGCTCCCATAGCCCCAAGCTAATTCATCCTCCTCGTCTCTACCTGTGAGAAATATTTCTGTCAAGATTTTAGTCATGATGGGTGCCAACTCCGGAGGGATTGAAATTGGCCACTCCTCCAACTTCTTAAACTGCTTAAACTTATACTCCCCTAGCTGACTAGTGATGAAATAACTTTCAATTTGGACCCATCCCTTGGTTTCTATGGCTATTTTTATTGGTTGCAATTCAAGAAATTCAACAATGATGGGTGGGTATTGATCCCATGAATCTATCCAAAAACGTGCCTTCTCCCCTCTCCCCACTTTCCAAAACAATCGATCTTTAACTACCTGAGATCCTAGCTTGAGAGCCTGCCACACTAAGGATCCAATACCATCCAAAGGGAAACGGCCCACCTCATTGGGGTTAACATGACCCAAATATTTACTAGTTAGGATTCTACTGAATAAGGAGGTTGGTTGGGAAATCCACCTCCAGTACACCTTTCCAGCCAAAGCTTTATTATTTAACTTGGATCTTCTCAGTCCCAACCCTCCTTTTACCTTGGGTTGGGTTACTTTATCCCAACCAACTAGGGCCCATTTCCTCTCTCCTTTTACTCCTTCCCATAAAAATCTTCTAGCCATCTTGTCCAACTCTTTCCATATAGTATGTGGGGCAGCCAGGATAGAGAATTTATAAATTGGCATGGCCTGAATGATTGACTGTAAAAAAGTTAATCTACCCCCATAGCTTAACCATTTGTGAGACCAATGATTCATTCTATCTTTGATACAATCCAAAAGATTCTTCCAGATATCTATTTTTAGTTTTTTAAAATGCAAAGGAACCCCCAAGTAAACCATTGGGAGAGAAGTCCTTGTGAATCCCAAGATCTCTAGAACTCTGTCCCAGAGCCTTTGATCAAGATTGAGAAAGACCACTTTGGATTTTTTATCATTGATGACTTGGTTTGAAGCCCTAAGGTAGACATTAAGAGTATCTCTGATCACTCTTGCTTCCCTGAAGCCGGCCACTCCAACCAATCCTCGTATCATCCACAAACTGTAGGTGAGTCAAAACTTCCTCACCCACCTTGATACCTGTTAGCAAACCTTGATGTCTTCTCCTCAAGAAAAGTCTACCTAATCCTTCAGCCAAAATGAGGAAAAGATAGGGAGAGCAAGGGTCCCCTTGACGAAGGCCTCGAGTGGCTCCAAAAGGTTGCGAGGGAAGACCCTTGATTAACACTGAGTAAGACGGAGTAGAAACACAACTCATGACCCATTCTATCCAATCCTGAGAGAAACCAAAGGCTGCCATCATCTTTGACAAGAAACTCCACTCCACCCTATCATAAGCCTTTGACATATCTAATTTTATGAACATTCCTTTATTACCAGATTTTTGCATTGTATGGATTGCCTCCTGAGCAAGAACCACCCCATCCAAGATCTGCCTACCCTCTACAAAACCCCCTTGCTCTGAGGAGATAATGTTATGTAAAAGAGGTTTTAGTCGTTCAACCATTACCTTTGTGATTATTTTATAAATCACATTGCATAAGGCAATAGGTCTATAATCTGAAATATGTACCCCCTCCTCCCCTTTTGGAATTAAAGTGATGAAGGTATGATTTAATGCTTTAAGCATTCTTTTATTACCTCTGGACTCCTCTATGACAGCCAAAACATCCTCCTCCAAAGTATCCCAAAAGGCCTGAAAAAACTCAATTGGAAAGCCATCTGGTCCTGGAGTTTTTCCGGTGCTCATTCCAAAGACCACATTCTTCAGTTCTTCTCTATCAATGGGTTTAAGAAGGGTCTGATTTTCTTCTTCAGAGATAATAGAGGGTATGACATCAATAACTTCATTTTGAGCCTCTTCATCTTGCTCCATACTTTCCTTAAAAAGTTTAGAAAAATAATCCATTGAATGGGAATGCATACCAGGAAGAGTATCAAAGGAGTGTCCATTCTCATCTTGAAGAGCTTCCATGTTATTCATCCTGTCTCCTAGCACAGTAGTCCGATGGAAAAATTTGGTATTTCTATCACCTTCTAATAACCAAGTGGTTCTTGCTCTCTGTTTCCAGTAGGTCTCCTCTTGGTTGTCAATGTCCTCAACCGCTTTACGCAAGGCATCATCCTCGGCTTTGAGCTGCTCTATAATTGTTCCTTCCCTAAAGTGTTTTTGAACCTCATCCCATCTGGCCACCAAAGGAGCTCTTTGGAGCTGGAAGTCCTGTCTTGTTAGCTCGCCTCCATTGTTTCAGTTGAGCTTTGACATAATGAAGTTGTTTGTGGAATCTAAACATTGTTGTCCCATAAGGTGGACGACCTTCTTCCCACCACTGTGGAATTTTCTTTCGAAGATCCTCTTTTTGTAGCCAAAAATTCTCAAATTTAAAAGGTTTGTGATGCTGCCCTGTCTTAATCCCTCCCTCCAACAAAATGGGAAAGTGATCTGAAACAGGACCCTCCAAAATCTAAAATTTTGTATTCCATTTTACAAATGCCTCCTCTGAAACCAGAAAATGGTCTAGCTTTACCTTCCTGCTATGTGGCTCCCTCCTCTTGTTAGTCCAAGTAAAGTTGGTTCCGGGGCATTTAATATCCACTAAGTGAAAAGCCTCGGACTTGGGCAATCGAAGTCGATCCCCTGGGTCCAAAATTGGGGTTCCTCCTTCCTGATCTCTAGAAGATAATTTAGCATTAAAATCCCCAACGAATAATCCAGTCTAAATCTTCCCTTGAGATCCTCATGTTATGCACAACTTTCCATTGAAGCCTCTGGCCATCAAGGTTTTGAGCCCCATAAAAATTTGTGATTAAAACATGTTCAACTGTGACATTATTCCTAAAATGAGATGTGAGAACACCCCTCCAAGCTATATGTTCTATTGCAGTCCATTCCAGAGAGTTCCAAAGAGTAACAATCCCCCCTGAGGCACCTTGGGCAGCCACATCCATATGACCAGCGCCCCTCCAAATTCTGTTAACTGTTTTACACATAAGATCTAACGACATTTTTGTCTCCTGGATAAGCAAAAAATTTGTTTTGCATTTTTCTAAGAGTCTTTGAACAACAGATTGATGGGTTCTACTGTTTAAACCCCTAACATTCCATGATTGTATAATCATTGATAACCTTGAGAGCAGTAAGAATCAATTGGCCTCACCGATCCTCCAGTGATCAGTTTGTCTCCTTGAACTGCTAGCAGGTCCTTATTTGATTTTCTACCCACTCCTTGAGAGTTGCTATTTTTTGATCTCTTTTCCACCCGAGTTATCCCTAGAGTTGGCCTTTCTCTGTTCTTTTCTGCTATTCCCATGCCGACATCCTTGATTATTGGCTGCTCTTGGGTATGCACTATCAATGCCCCTGCACTCTCTGACTGCGGTAACTCAGTGTACTCAATTACCTGTTCTATGACGGTGGGAGATGAAGGAGAAGCTTGAGCGTGGATGTTATTATTTTCAGTATTCCCATCCACTCCTTCCATGACTTGATCCTCTTGGTCCACTAGTGTCTTAAATATTTCATACCTATTGGTTGGCTTGAGTTGTGTTTGCTCTTTACCATTTTTCTTTTGCTTTCTCCTTCTTTTGGGTTGTTCAAAGCCATCTCTCTGAGCTTCTTTACCCTGAGGAGTATTGGTTGGTTCTTTGGTTAGAGTTGACTTACCCTCCCTAGGAAGATTTGACATTCCTAGCGGGGCCTCCATTTTTGTGTTCAAATTATTTGGGCAAAACCGGGCCAAATGCCCGTATTTGTGGCAAACTCTGCATCTGAAGGGCAGAGCCTCATAATCTAGCCGTTGAATCCAAGATAGTCCCGCCAGTTCAAGTTCCACCTCTACCGATAGAGGCCGGCTAATATCCATTTCCACACAAATTCTTGCAAAAACAAGTTGTGTTTCCTTCTATGGTGTCTTTGGAGACACCCAAATGTCTTCCAAGGGAGTTACCGATCATTTCCAAAACCTCGCTCACCCCAAAACTCCATTGGAAGAGCATACAAACGGATCCAAACCGGGATAGCCGTGGGTTCAATTCGAGGATCGAAACCCACTCTCCAGGGTTGAACAAATAACCCTGTCGGACCATGGTTCCTCTTTTCTGATTCAAAAGCCCTATTTCTATCGGACAGAGAAGAAAAACTAACAATGAAATACCCATTGCTAATAAACCATAAGGAGTACTCACCATGAGGCTCCCAGTTTTGCCTGACCCAAGAATGCAAGAAATTCAGGGTAGGGCGAATACCCATGAATTTACAGATCAGATCGTGATTGGCTCTGTATAAGACTGTTTCTTCGACCATCCTTGGCTCGATGACAATCTTGGGCCTTGATTCGGACTGCGGAAGGCATCCATTGACTCGTTGGGCTGTTGATCTCTTTCCACGTGAAGTTGAGAGCATTTGAAGAGCATTTCTTTGTGCTTCGTCATTAGTAGATGGAGATTTATCTTTTAGCAAATCTGCAAAAGAGCTCTTTCTCCCTGTGAGAGGATCCGGAGGAGTCCCCATTGGACCCTCCTGGGGCAGCAGACTTGCCTTCAGATCCACAGTAACCAGAAAAACACTTCGGCAACCCACCTGATGCCCTGGATTTTCCTTCGCTCCAGAAACCCTAGAACATCGCTTCCCGCCTGCTCCGAAATTTTGTCACCAATCCTAATAGGATGATTCTAGCTCAACAAATTGTTATTGTTTCCCAATACATTATTTGTTATTATGCATGTTTTTTTTTCAATGAGTTTACACAAGGTTTAATAAGGGGTTTCAATCCCCTCATACTGAGTGGGGTTTGGGCCTTAGTCCTCTCAAAGAGAAACCAAAGCCCTTACCACCACTGCAATAAGCTTGCAGCTATTATTATGCATCTTTTTTTAATACCATAGTTATGCAATTACAATATAATTAATTATATTTTTTCTCTCGTTAATATCATTTATAAATCTTATAATGTACTATCTATATTTTTGTACTTGTTCACTATCTATATTTTTGTACTTGTTCATTAAATTATAACATAGAAACAAAACAAAAAAATACTTTACTTTTACATATACAAATTTTAATAAGTTGTTTCAAAACAAAAATAAAATAAAATAAAATAAAAAAGATACATCAAATGACATTAGCTCAATTGGTTAATACAGGTGGGGTTCTTTTTAATCCCATAACTAATTAAAAAATAATAATAAAAAGATAAGAATACAACATAAAGTTGAATGCCAAAAATATGATAGTCCTTTAATAAAACAACAATGTTCATGTTAAATCCTTTACCTGAAACATTTTAACTATTTTTCATCTATAAACGTCATGAATTTTTTTATAAAAAACTCATTTAGGTTATGTGGCTAGAGATTAAACCAAATTTACATGAATTATATAATAAAATGGATCTTTGAAAGCCTTATAGACCAGACTTTTCACTTTTATCACTAAAGAATTCCAATAATTAAATTTGAAAAACAATTTTTAGCAGTTAAATGTGCAAAACATGGTCTAATTCCACCCAAAATATTCTTAGTATTTATAACCATGGACAGGGCAAAATCTGCATCAACGTAAAAGGAAATTACTACATAGAATTTGGGCTAGATGGCTGATGCAAACATAGGCACAAGGTAAGAGCAAAGTACAATTAAGAGTTGCTCTGCTCCTCATACCCAAGGAGTGGGTTACTTGTAAGCCCTTCTTTAATATTTATTGTTCATTTAGTGTTTTTAATTTCCTACAAGTATTTCTCCTTTCATGTTCATGATTCTTCCACCTCCTTCTCCAGCTCTTCACTCTACAAATGTACAAGATGCCTGAAAAATGGTTCAATACCATGGCTCCATAGTATTAAAAAACAAGGCTTTCAAATATACCCCATTGATATACCTAGGCAGGTACATTCACTCGACAATATAATGTCATCAATCAACAACATTGTCTACTTGTACAAATGTTTAACAACAGCCCTTTCTGAGAAAATGAAATGAACCATGGTTCTTTCTTCCACTGAAATCTGAAAGCATACACCATGTCATTGTGCAAGACTCTTTAGATCTTATGTTAGTTTGCATCACCAATTAACTCCACAAGAACATTCTCCACGTTTGAAATGATGGAATTGGTTTACATCCCTCACAACAATGTCCCTTGCAACAATCTTGGAGATAAACTTGGTTGCAGTATGGCAGTATACTCAAAGGTTCTTCACAACTCATTATGGTTCTAAGGGAAGTCTTTAACAACCCTTTTAGCTATGCTGGCAGAGACACAATCCTTTATCCTCAGCCTGCACATCATGCAACACAGGTATTGTATTTGGAATATACCCCACGACCTTCATCCCATTCGACAAATCCTCCAATTTTCCATAGAAATCCTGTGTTCGTGGGTGTGATGTGTCTCCTACACAAAAAACATGTACCCTCTTGTGAACTTCAATCCAACTACGTCCAGGTGTCTTCTTTATTCCTCTATCTTTCATCAATGTCCTTACTCTTTGAACATCATCCCAGCTGCCCACTTCGGCATAAATATTTGAAAGAAGAACATAAGATGCAGCATGTTTAGGCTCCAACACAAAAAGGATTGTTGCCACAAATTCCCCTATTCCTATATTCTTATGAAATCTACAAGCACCAAGCAGACACCTCCACACAACCAGTTCAGGTTTTACGGGCATTTTGGCAATGAAGTTCAAAGCTTCCTCAAGATAGCCTGCACGGCCTAGAAGGTCAACAATGCATACATAATGATTCATCCCAGGAATAATGCAATAAGAGTCACTCATGCTATTGAAGTATTGACAGCCCTCATCCACCAGACCTGCATGGCTGCATGCAAATAGAACATATACAAAGGTTATGTTGTCAGGGTTGGTTCCCAAGTGCTTCATCAGATCAAAGAGTTTAAGGGCATCCTTGCCGTAGCCATGAATTGCATATCCTGCAATCATTGCATTCCATGAAACTGTGTCTGCATCATGCATCTTGTCAAACAATTCCCTTGCCTTGTCTATTCTTCCACATTTTGCATACATGTCTATCAGGGCACTCACAGCTACAACATCTGCTGAAAAACTGTTTTCAATTACTTTTTGATGAATGTCCATACCCTCTTCTAGAGCTCCCATGTTGGCACATGCTGGGAGAATGCTGGCAAAGGTTACAGAGTTTGGCTTTACTCCTGACAATTGCATTTGCTTAAAAGTCTCCAGAGCCTTTTCAGAAAAGCCATTTTGTGCATACCCCGCTATCATTGCAGTCCATGAGACAGTACTTCGTTGAGGCATTTTGTCAAACAATTCGCGTGCCTTTTCAACATGTCCGTTTTGTGCATATCCTGAAATTATTGCATTCCATGAGACTGCATCTGGATGAGGCATTTTCTCAAACAATTCATGGGCCTTTTCAACGTACCCATTTTGTGCATATCCTGCAATCATTGCAGTCCATGAGACAGTACTTCGTTGAGGCATTTTGTCAAACAATTCGCGAGCCTTTTCAATATGTCCATTTTGTGCATATCCTGAAATTATTGCATTCCATGAGACTGCATCTCGACGAGGCATTTTATCAAACAATTCACAGGCCTTTTCAAAGTATCCATTTTGTATGTATCCTGCAATCATTGCATTCCATGAAACTGTGTTTGCATTATGCATTTTGTCAAACAATTCCTGTGCCTTGTGCATTCTCCCACATTTTGCATGCATGTCAATCAAAGCACTGACAACCACAACATCCGATGAAAAACCGATTTTAAAGAGTCTTTGATGGATGTATAAACCCTGTTGCGAATCTCCCAGTTTGGCACATGCTTCGAGGACGCTGGGAAAGGTGAATTGATCTGGTTGGACTGCTGCTGCTGTTTGTTGCATTTGGTGAAACAGGGTCAGTGCCTGTCGAGGAATACCATGTCTCTGGTAAGCTGAAATTATCATATTCCATGAGAAGACGTCTCGTTCAGTTATGCAGTCGAAAACTTTGCGAGCGTCTGACAAACTTCCGCAGTTGGCATACATGTGGATAAGTCTGTCTTGTAGAAATTTGTGCTTGAAGGGGCCAAATTGATGTCCGATGCGGTTGATGAGTGAGTGAAGGAGCTTGCCCTCTGAAAGGGCATTGTTGGCGATGCAGGTCTGCAGGAGTTGAAGACATGTTGAAGAGTGTAAAGAGTTGTGTGTATTTGTATTTGTAGTAAGCAAAATGCGTATTGCGTCCTTCAACCGCCCTTCCCTACAGAGTTGTTGTGTGAGAGTGATATTCATATCATTATAAAATCTGTGATTTTGGCGGGCAAAGGATGAGATTGTATGATTGGAAAAACGTGAACTACAAAAGACCATCGTCTTCAAAAGCGAAGGAGGTGGTCTTATGGCCATTTATTTCTACCCATGTTAATATCTGTGATTGCAAGAGTGAATGTAACGTGAAGGAGGATTTCTTTCAAGTAAAATTCCATTGCGAAAGAAGCGAATTTATTTATTTAGTTAGTTTATCTTAAAATAGAGAGCTTTGCATACCTGTGACGGCCTTGGGCTCAACAGGTGCAGGTGAGAGACCTGGGTTCGCTCCGAAATTTTGACTATAATTAACTGGGAGTACGATCGATATCAAATTAATTGCTATCAGAACAGATTTTGAGAGAATTATGTTAAGCTGGTAATTCAGATTTATTTGGTGTGTAAATTAACTACGTTACATTAGGATAAATAAGGGAATTGGTAAGTTTAGGTGTGTAAGTGTAGCTTCACATTTATCAAGAAGAGACCTAGATTCAAACTTTGGGGTAAGTCAACCCTTTGCAAAGTTAGTAGTCTGCTCTGAATTTCCAAACCCATGATAGTACAAACCTAGAGCTACTGGTAGTCCCCATCTCACGTCACGTTAACAAGAACGAGACAGATAGGTTTGTTGGAGCAATCCTTGTAGTTTGAACTTTATTAAAAATAGTTGTTGTAACCAACTCTCCGATGTAATAAAAAAAAACATTAGGGATCAAATATTTTTTGATGCAGGAGCATCCAACTTGCCAACTAAGAAAAGCAAAAATAGTTGGAGTTTTATTTATTTATTTTGAAGACCGGATAAGTGTGCAGTTGGCAACTAGCTTTTTGGACAGCTAGAGGATTTGTAGACTTTTAGGAAAAGATTTGTTTTTTTAAGAAACAAAACTAGATTTTTAGAAAAATATGTGTTTTTAGAAAAAGCTAGATTTTTAAGGAGAAAAAAAAAAAAAAAACTCTAAAATTAGTTGGCAACCCATTGTCCTCATTTAAAGATGACTTTTATTAAGGAGGATTCAAGAGAAGAAAAGGGAAGAGGAGACTGGTACTCTGAAGAGTGCTTGCAGATTTGAAGCTTTATGGAGAGCAATAATGTAATGTTAATTTAGCCATTAAAATATAATAAAGTAGTATTTTGTGTGTTTCATGTGTTATGCAATTCATTAATGGGGTTCTCTATTATTGTTTTTTTTTGTGGTGGTATGAAAAGTTTGAGCAGCTAGGAGAGGTTGTTGTTTAATTGACCCCCTCTCCGTTACTGCATCAATTTGGTATCTGATCCAAAAGATCACTGAGGAAGTGTTGAAGAAACAATGGCACAATGGGGAAGAAGAAGACCGTGAGGCCCTCGAGCCATAAATATAACGGAGATGTTGAGGGGAATTACTGCTCGACTCGAAGCAATTGAAACGACTCAAAGAAGAGGTGTTCATCTTGAGGCAGTTAGTGATAGTGAAGAAGAGGAGATAGATCATGAAGAAAATCGTGATGAAGAGCGAGAGGGAGAAGCAGATGAACGATTGATTCGAGCAATTTCAAATTTGGGTCGAACACCGAAGATAAAGACTTTGCCATACAATGGGAGCTTGAATCCAGAAGATCTCATAGACTGGATTGCGGAGATGGAGAAATATTTTGACTTCGAGGCAATTGAAGACCCTAAACGAGTGAAATTTACCTCCACAAGGTTAAAAGGACATGCATCCTTGTGGTGGGATCATGTGCAGATGGAAAGACGAAGGAAAGGCAAGGAAAATATCAAGTCATGGGAGAAGATGGTCACCAAACTAAAGGCCAAATTCCTGCCGACAGATTACCAATTGGATCTCTTCAAAAAATTGTAGAATCTCAGACAAAAGGAGTTGAGTGTGAAGGAGTACACAGAGGAGTTTTATAGGCTCACCATTCGGGCCGGTCATGTGGAAGATAATGAGGAGAAGGTGTCAAAGTACCTCAATGGATTACGACTATCCATACAAGATGAAGTTAGTATGCTAAGAATAAGGATGGTAGAAGAAGCCTACCAATATGCCTTGAAGGCAGAAGAAAAGTTGTTGCGAAGGCAACAAAATAATACAAGAAGAAGAGGACAATCCTCTCAAGGAAGAGAACAATCAAACAATGGTAGCAGACAATATTTGCAAGAAGGAGAATCCAGTACTTCCCGTAGTGAAACCATCCAGAACACTAGAGGAGGTGGAGATTCCTCATGAGGTAGAGGTGGTTTTGGTCGAGGAAGGGGTAGAGGATTCTCTAGACAATGTTTTCGATGCGGAGAAGATGGTCATCGAGCTTATGAATGTCCAACTACACAACAAAGTAACAACAAAGGAAAGGAGATCAGAAACAACATTGCACAAGCAGAGGAAGAAAGTGTTGCTTCCCCAAAGCATGTAGAACCTGAACAAGGAGAATCTCTCATGATGAAGAGAGTACTACTGAAGCCAGAGAAAAGAGAAAGTGAACCTGTTCAAAGAAGAAGCCTTTTCAGAACAGTATGTAAATCAGGGGGAAAATGTTGTCAGGTCATAGTAGACAGTGGGAGTACAGACAACCTAGTGTCTATTGAGATGGTGGAGAAATTGGGGTTGAGGAGGATAGAGCATCCCAATCCATACAAGGTCTCTTGGTTGCAAAAGGGCCATCAAATCTTGGTGACTGAACAATGTATGGTAGACCTCCAAATTGGTTCTTATAAGGATGAGATTCTATGTGACATCATGCCAATGGATGCTTGTCATGTCTTGTTGGGAAGACCATGGCAATTTGATAAAAAGGCAGTGCATGAAGGTAGGGAGAACACCTACACTATTGAGAAGGATGGTCAGAAGTTTGTGTTGACTCCATTGAAGGACAAAGGGAAAGAAGTGGACACCAGTCCTGTAGTGAGTCAGGATATGGAAAAGCAATCCTTGAAGGGAAAGAAGAAGAAGGAAGCATGTTTTGCTTTCATTGTTGAACCCACAAAAAAGGAGACAATGGAAAATATGGATAAAACCCCACATGGCGTGAGGGATTTGATGGAAGAATACGCAAAGATGCTTTCAAACGATGGGTTGCCACCAGTAAGGAGTATTGGTGATGATATAGATTCTAGTCTCAAATTGGGCTTAAAGGGTAAGCCATCAACAATGGAGAATGAGGAGCAAAGGATAGAGGCAAGTCAAAGAAAGGGTATGGGAAAGAGACCGATGGTCCAATTCAGCAATAGTAGTGATGACAAAGAAGATAGTGTATCAACTGGTACAATAGATAAGGAGAAAGAGAGAAGTGGTAAGGGGACAGTAGAGGAAGATGAACCTCATCAGGTCATTGATGGTCAAGACAACGACCATATTTTTAGAGCTGATAGTGACAATGTTACTTCAAAGTGTGATGAAGGACATTGTGAGGATGATCAAGATCAGAGTGGTGATGGAGAGTTTGGGTGCTTTGAAAAGCACACAAGAGGCATTGGCTCCATGTTGATGAGAAGAATGGGGTACAATGGCAAAGGATTGGGAAGATGTGGGTAAGGTATGAAAATGCCCATACTGCCAGAGATAAGGCCAAAGAATGAAGGCCTTGGATATGTAGGTCCGACAAGAAGTAGTGGGACAAAATTTGTGAGAAGAGAGAGTAGCACAGGGAATGCAGATTCAAGAGTGGGTTGTTGCAGTCAGTGTGGAATATCTGGACATGTAGCAACTAGGTGTTGGAACTTGCATCCTTGTGGGAATTGTGGAGGATGAAATCACTCCACTCGTGAGTGTTGGCACCAACAGGAAGACACCAACAAAGTGTATGTTGATTGCGGTTGGATGGATATGCCACAATGGGAGAAGGTGAAGAGAATGCTGAGTGCATTCTATGTGAGGAGGTTTGATCCTCAGAGGGCAGCCAAAACAAGATAACAAAGTGGCCTTGTGAAGATGACCAAGTTAAAAGAATGATAGCTTGGGAGAACATGATGTTACCCGATGAGTATGATGCAAGAGCATCTAGCTGGCAAGAGCCAACTAAGAAAAGCAAAAATAGTTGGAGTTTTATTTATTTATTTTGAAGACTGGATAAGTGTGCCGTTGGCAACTAGATTTTTGGACAGCTAGAGGATTTGTAGACTTTTAGGAAAAGATTTGTTTTTTTAGAAACAAAACTAGATTTTTAGAAAAAGATGTGTTTTTAGAAAAAGCTGGATTTTTAAGGAGAAAAAAAAACAAAAAGCTCTAAAATTAGTTGGCAACTCATTGTCCTCATTTAAAGATGACTTTTATTAAGGAGAATTCAAGAGAAGAAAAGAGAGGAGAAGAGAAGAGAAGGGAAGAGGAGACTGGTACTCTGAAGAGTGCTTGCAGATTTGAAGCTCTATGGAGAGCAATTATGTAATGTTAATGTGGCCATTGAAATATAATAAAGTAGTATTTTGTGTGTTTCATGTGTTATGCAGTTCATTAATGGGGTTCTCTATTACTGTTTTTATGTGTGGTGGTATGAAAAGTTTGAGCAGCTAGGCGAGGTTGTTTAATTGACTCCCTCTCCATTATTGCATCATTCTTAAATATAGAGTTTTTTAATAATTGATTTAAGAGGTTAATTATGTGGATAAGCAAGGTAGTTTCTTGAGTGTTGGATAGGCATTTTTATTTTGCTGATCAGTTACTAAAAATAGTTGTTGTAACCAAGTAAGGATCAAATATCTTTTAAATATAGAGTTTTTTAATAATTGATTTAAGAGGTTAATTATGTGGATAAGTAAGGTAGTTTCTTGAGGGTTGGGATAGGCATTTTTCTTTCTTCAGATTTAATAATAGTTATAATAATTAAAATATGATAATAATGTATTTGATGATATTCTTTGTTAATATTTGTTATAGTTTTGTTTTATATTAGTATTTGAGAATGATTTTTTTTAATACATAGGAGAGTTGGTAACATCACTTAATATTGTCACTATAAACCTTATCATGTTGGGTTAGACGAAGTTAACTTGACCTTAATCTTCTAGGGTAATGAACTAGAGTTATGTTATAGTTTTGTTTTATATTAGATTTTGATAATGATATTTTTAAATACATAGGAGAGTCGGTAACATCATTGAATATTGTCATTATAAACTCTAACTTGTTGGGTTAGATAAAGTTAACATTATAAACTCTAACTTGTTGGGTTATATAAAGTTAACGTGACCCTGATCTTCTAGGGAATTGAACTAGGGCAGCCAACTAGCAAACACTCGACCACTACCATTTAACATATTTCCTTTTGAGTACAATGTGGTTTGAACCTTGGACATCCCCAAAAAGAGGTCAACATCCTAACCACTACGTTGTTCTTGTCAAACATTTTTTTATAATTTATATATAATTTTTTCAAGAGAGAAAATATTTAGTTTAACTTTTACTAATTGAAGACAAGTACATACTAATGATTTTCAAGCAAAAAAACTCAAAATTTTATTTTACAAATCTTTTATACTATAATAATTCTTTAGAGGATGCTCTTAACATTTTTATTTATTTACTTAAATTTAAAAATGCTTACAAATGGTTATTGTAGTTATATTAATTGAATATTTCTTCATTGAATCATTTTTTAAAGTATGTTTATAGAATAGGCTCAACCTACATGTTTAGAGGATATACTAAAACTACATGGTCATTGTATGGGCTTATTTATGGAGTTGCATTGAGATCTTCGGTAGTAATATTACCTATTCTAACATAATAGTAGAGCCTTATGAAAAAATCTCACTAGGTGATTTGAGTTTGAAGATTACAGGATGTGGTCTTAACAACCACATGAAGGCATGTTGTTGATGCTAATGAAGAGAGAAAGTTCAACAAAGTAGAGCAAAAAGCCTGACTAATCATAGTATTGGGTGTATTTGATGAGATACAATTGTACATCCATGATGTTGTGATAGCTAAAATTGCATGGGATAAACTTAGCACAATGTTTAAATCCAAAAATAGAAACTAGATTCTAAACCTATATAGTCAATTGAATTGTTTAAAGATGAAGAGTAGTGAGAATTTGGAGGATTTTCTAAGGAGGGTTGCATAGTTGTAGGCTTTCCTTCAAGTGTTAGCAAAATTTAGAATGATGTACTTATACTATCGTACTACAAGCTTTGTCATTATTATTTAGTGTTTTGGTGATGATCCTAAACATCACCAACTAGAGTTTGACTTTTAAGATGTAATGGTTTTGCTTAAAAGAATTAATAGAAATCGTAACAAAATCCACAAAAGAAGCACAATTCTACATAATAAATACAATAAGCAAGAATTTTATTTATAATATTAAAGAGTTTATACTATATTGCGTACCACTTTGACAGGACAACCTCCTTTATGAGAAAATCTCAAAACAATACATTTCTTCAAGATTCATGTGCCTTTCTTACAATGCAATATATAATGATAATTTAACCTAACTTTAATGATCTAGGATTAGCCAAAATTAGTTTATCCAACTACCTAATCCTAACACTAATGATAAAGAGTCACCTTTACATTGTGCTTACTATTATTAACTAAACTATTATAATAAAAAATAGAAAAGGTTACAACATGAGGTCCTAACACTCCCTCCCCTAAAAAAACCTTTGTCCTCAAAGCTAAAGATGAGGCAATTGTTGTTGAAGTTGATGTAGTGGTTCCCATGTGGTATCTTCAAGGTGTAATCCATGCAATTATACCAAGAGATATATAATGGTTTTATTGTATGGTTGTCATGATTATCATTATAAAATAGCCTTTTAGATCTAGAATGATGGAGCTTTCGTCATCTAGTTTAGGTAGTGTTGAATGAACTTGAATGTGATGTCCCAAGGACTTCTTTAAGTAGATATTCTCATACTTGATGAATAAGGTTAAATCACTCTCCAGCCTAAAGTAGTATTGCAATATTCTAGAGTTCTCCATCCTTGGTCTCAAAAAATTTAAGAGTTTCTCATCAAGTGATAGGACCTTCCAAAAGAAGATGCTACATGGGAGCCTGAGAGCATTTTCTAGACTCTTCCAAATTTGAGGAAAAAGATTTCTGATGGGAGGAGCCATGTATTGATTTAAATATTATTAATAATTGTATTTAATTCAATAATCAATAATGAATAAAAACTTCAAATAACTCTAAAAATATACTAGGATGCATTATATGTATTAAATCCATGACTCAAAATAAACACACACAATGTATTCATGTGGATGGGAAAATTACAAAACTTTATAATAGGAAATAATGTATTGCAATGCATATTACAATATACATTGCTCCTACAAATATCATATATAGGAGTCTCTTTAATGTATTGCAATTCACATTACAAGATCCATCATATGTTGCTCCTACAAATAACCTGTATAGGAGGCTCTTGACATTTCAACTTCAATTAACTCTTCATCTCTTCAAACTCATGAAATATATGAATCTTCATATTTCTCATAGGAGAAATATATTTAATGACTCTATAATAATGACAAACATCTAATGATCACTAAGTGAAAAATATTTACAAAATTCTAGACCCCAACTATTTACAAACTATTTATAAGGTACTTGCAAGGTACCAAATAATGTAATCTTTGTTTATGGTTCTAAATTTCTACATTATTTGGTATGATGTTGATCTTTGTTTTTGGTTCTAAATTTCAAGCTTTGATATTGGTAGTGACTTTGAATCTTTCTTTCTTTCTAGATTTGGTTCTAATATTAATTTTGATATTTCACTCTAATAACGATATTGTAATATTTTGTATCTTCAATACCATTGTAAATATTTAGATTAGGAGTGGGTTTACTTATTTATGTCAAAAGTAAATGTGAGTTATGAGTGAAAGGTGTCATGTGTGCAAGTGTGAGTTATGAGTGAAAGGTGTCATGTGTGCAAGTGTGAGTTATGAGTGAAAGGTGTCATGTGTGTAAGTGAAGAGTCATGTGTGATGTATCAAGACTAGAAGTAGAAAGTTATGTTATCATGAGATACTTTTTATGATGTTATAAAGGCATATTAAAGGTTGCATCTCCCATGAGTTTGAGGAGAACAAAAGTCAAGAGTATTGAAGAGTCTTATGTAAGATTATATATTATTTGCAAAGCTCCATGAAACGTAATGAGAAGAATTAAATGTAATGAAAGATGTATAAAGAATGATTTATGATCAATAAAGTTTTGTATTGTGCAAAATTCAGTATAAATATTATTAAATGTGTGGGATTATAAGATCTTGGATTATAAACCTGTGCTATCTTTGGGTCTATTTTCTAATAGTGGTATCAAAGCTATGCCGGTGATAGCCACTATAGTTTGATCCATCTAGGAAGGAGAGAATGTAAAATTGGAAGAAGAATATTGAAGAAAGTTTGAAGATACTACAGAAGGAAATTGAAGAATATTTGGAGAATAGCTAACACCAGATTCTGGTGTGAATTTGGAAGAGTGAGGAAAACAAGATTTGGAGGAGAAAGAACAATTGCTAGAAGTAGAGAAGATTCTTGGAGGAAGATTTGAGAGAATTTTCATTGAAGGATATTATTGGAGCACTAGAGGATGATTTAATGAAAGAATATGAAGAATGATTTCTAGAGTGGACATTTTTTGGAGCAAATATTTGAAGAAGATATTGACATGTTGGAGATATTATTGGAGTAGAAGTTCTTGCAAGAGGTAATGAGATTCATTGGAAGAGTGGTTTTTCTTTTTGGAGTGAAGGAGATTCATTAGAAGACAATTGATTTCTAGAGTGGAGGAGATTTTTTTATAGACTGATAAGTGAGAGGAGACATAGATATATATATAGTAATATTGAGATTGAAGGAGTGTTTTTATGTGGAGAGAAGAGCCTAGAATATAGACATTAATAGGAGACATCAAGCTAGACGACAATGAGGAGATTGAAGAGATGAATGTGTGAGTTTGTAGTAAGAGAAGCATTTATGTGAGAAATCTTGGATGAACACCTACAATGAGGAAGAAAGAGCTTGAGACTGTTAGAAGAGCAACACTTTGAAGTTTGGCACAGTGAAGTGAAGAACATAATCCTGTTTGGAGAAATGTATTGCTTAAGAATATTGTTGAATTTATGTGTAAGAACACATATAAAGGAGGTTTTGTTTTAGAGTGAGTGAAAGAATTGGGAAGGTAAGGATAATTTTTTATTAATGCTTGTATTTTGCTTCATATCGACCTAAGAGAGTCTAGAAAATCAATAATGTAGAGATATTATTATTAGTAATAAGACCATTTTATATTGCTCAAATTAGTGTGAAAAATAGAAAATTAAATATTGTCGTAGAATCCAAACGAATGTGCCATAAGTTGCAAAAACTAAAATTACAAAGTGCGAAGGATTAAGATTTTTTCCTAAAAATCATCTCATATTTTAGGAGTCATCTTCATGAAGAGTTATCCAATTCAGTTGATTATTGGACCAACTTGTGCAAAATTTGAATAGCTTTAAAATTAGTGGTCATATGCAAGAATATGAGCAATATTGAGGGAGATTCAACCCTATGAATTCAACCATTCGAAACAAGGGAAGTGGAAATTTTTCAAATCATGAAAAACAAAATTGCAAATATTTGCCATCTAGGGTTCGAACTATGGGAAGAGCAATGAAGGGTTATGACTTCAGCGAGGCAACACATTATATCTAGATAAAAAAAAATTCAGCTAAGTTTTTTTCCCTTTCTTTATCTTATAAATTGTGCATAAAGAATTTATAACTTTTTTATCAAATATTATATTTGCTATAGGACTTTCAGATAAATTTCAGTAGATTTTAAGTTTTAGTTTCCTTTCCAAGGACCAATTTATAGTTAAATATTTAGAATCTTCTCTAGTGGTAGAGGTGAGTGAGTGCACCTCATAGATATCCTCATTGCTTCAAGATAGGATAATTTTTGGTAAATTTAATGGTTATTGACTAGGGGATTCAGCCTTGAGAAAATGGATTGATAGAAGTTAGAAGTCTTCAGGAGTGATTCTATCATTTCTTCCCAAAAGTTTCTTCCTAGTTATTTTTTTTGCTAGGGAAGAAAGAGAAAGAATCCTAAAAGGGGGTCCTTGGTTTATGGGAAGAGTATGACTATTTTTTACCCGTTGGTATGAAGGTTTTTCACCTGAAAATGTAAATATTTCCCTAGTGCCAATTTGGGTTAGGATTTTTGGGTTGCCCATTGAATTTTGGGAAATAGATACCTTCAAGGCAATAGGCAAAACTCTAGGATAGTTCCTTGACATTTTAGATGCAATAAAAGATGGATTTTTGGCTATTTATGCTTGAATATTGGTCAAGATTGATATAAATAAAGCTTTACCAAAATCAATAATTCTTAAGTATGGGGATAATATGTGGACCCAAACTATAGATTATGAAAACATATCTTTTAGATGTAGAAAGTGTCATGAGGTGGGGCATATTGATATATCATGCCCTAAGAAGAGCCTAGCAAAATCGTTTGTAGAAAATCATAAGAGAAATTTACAAATGGTTATGGATGAAGATGGTTTTCAACTTCCAAAAAATAGATCTAGAAAAATACAAGAAAATAAATAGTGGAGACCAATAAGGAAGGATATTGGAATAAATACCAACTCTTTTGAGTCTTTAGCCTATGAAAAAATAGTATATCAAAATTTAGAGGGCATAGTACAACAATTTCAACATATTAGCAAGGAACCGTCTATTCAAAATAATCCTAATTTGAGGAATAATATTCTCGATGAACCTAAGGAATGTGTCTCATTAAATTTTGAAGACTCTCTTGAAGTACCATGCACCATTTAGGAGAAAATAATTGGTAAATAAAATGTGATTTTAAAATTTAATACCTCTACCATTAATAAGGAAACACTAAAAAATGAGTAGGACAAGTCAAAAGCTTCTATAATAGAGCTAGGATAGGATAAAATGTTGAGAAAAAAAATTGTGAAAGAATATTGAGGAATAGAATAATAAAACCTACTCTTGATATAGGTAAGGAAAAAAGAGTAAACCCCTCAAATTTTCAAGCAAGATCCAAGAAAGCAAGAGCAAACATAGAGAAAGGAACACAAACTAAGTTGGTTGAACTTCTCTTTACCAAACAACAAAATGATATTGGTAATACGCAAGGAGAGGCCAAAAGCCCCTAATGAGACATGATTATCATATCATGGAATATAAGGGGTGCTAATGCCCCCTCAAAGCATAGATGTATTAGGGACCTATGTTTAAGTAATAAACCTGATATTCTTTGTATCCAAAAAACTAAAATGACAAAAGAAGTTTTAAAAACTATGAAAGCAGTATGGGTAAGATATGAATGGGATGCAATGGATTCTGAAGGAGTGGCAGGGGGAATTCTAACTTGTTGGAATCCTTCTAGAACCTCTTGTGTAACTATTCATAAAAATAGGCATTGGATAGCCTCTTTAGTCACTTGCTACTTTGCAAATATTTATTTCATCCTTATCAATATCTAAGCAGATGTGAGAAGACCATTCTCAATTTGTTGATATGATAGCTCAAACATGGAATTCTTTAGGTAATGGCGGGTTGTATGCTATTCCAAACCAAATTAAAGCTATGACATATAGATTAAAATAATGGAATAAGAAAACCTTTGGAAATATTTTTGAGAAGAAAGAAGAACTAAAAGATAAACTTTCAAAATTCTAAAAATGTGATGATAATCTAAGCTCAGAGGAAAGGGAGTTTCTTAGTGAATATCATAATATTTTGAGTAAGGAAGAGACATTATGGAGATTAAAATCAAGACATATTTGGTTAAAAGAAGGAGATGAAAATACAAAGTTTTTCATAGGATGGCTATAGTACAGAGATCATCTTCCAGAATTATTAGAATTAAATCAATAGAAGGGGTTTCGATTGAAG
This sequence comes from Wollemia nobilis, assembly GCA_028583015.1. NCBI lineage: Eukaryota > Viridiplantae > Streptophyta > Pinopsida > Araucariales > Araucariaceae > Wollemia > Wollemia nobilis. Next base: position 2,340,317 of record JAQPPZ010000267.1, read on the forward strand.
GTCAAAGTGAAATTAGAAAAGAGGTAAAGTCATTTTATTAGAATATTTTAGGTTTAGAGGAGATCAAAGTTCTTAATGATAAACTTATTCAAGATGTTCCTTTAGTTATAACGAATGAAGACAATAGAAAAATGGTGGAGCCTATTACTCTAGAAGAAGTTGATTTAGCTTTTTTCTCATTTAATAAGGTTAAATCCCTAGGTCTAGATGGGCTCTCTGTAGATTTTTACCAACATTATTGGGATGTAGTTAAGTATTATTTATTGGTGGTAGTGTAACTGTCTAGGGTAAAGCAATACATATCTTAAAAAATAAATGCAACATATCTTACCCTAATTCCAAAAAAGAAGGATGCTAAATTGTTTGATTCTTTTAGATGCATAAGCCTATGCAATATGGCATATAATATTATTTCCAAAGTGATGGAGGATAGATTAATGCCATTGTTAGACAAAATTATTTTAGAAGAGCAAGGAGGATTTGTGAAATGGAGACAAATTTTGGATGGGATCATAGTAGCTCATGAAGTTATACATTCAACATGTAACATTCATACCAAAACCAACTAATATTAGAGAGAATTTTTTAATTTTATTTTTATTATATTATTATCTAATTCATTGATCAATAAGTAAGTAAGAATAATCTCCATGTGGTTCTCTTATAGATGAGTTTCCAAGTAATTCCAAGGCTACACTTCACAAGATTCAATGTGGTCAGTGTCTATCCCATGGATAGGAGTGGCCAACCCCTATAATGACCTGCGGGTAAGTTTCTTTACCTCACAATTGGGAATTATTCTATCTAAAATAGAAACACCATTTTCCCTACTAGATTAAATCAACATTAGGCTAGCCTTAAGTTAGGTCTCTTTCAACCTATACATTAGGCGTATGCCTTGAGGACTAGCTTGTTCCTCCTTAAGGACATTACAATCAATCATTGCAATGCTTAATTATCTCATATAAACAAAGGGTAGCTAAGGGGGTTATCACACAAATCCTCATAGACTCTTCAACGTCTACCACTATACCTGTTTCTCTAAACAACAAAAAAATCAATTCTCAGGATTTTTACAAAAAAGAGCACATCAAGGAGGATTAAAGTAAAGTATGCATATCAAAATATACAGTCAACGCTTCGATCCAACTCAAACCACTTGTACTAGGTTAAAGGATTTTGTAGGATCAAGACATGTATATGATAATGCATTCTAAACAAGTAGTAGAATGTAATAATTTCCAATTGAATACAACCAAACACAATACATTCCTCATAATGTAATTGTCTAAAGCATTCCATAATTCAAAGGAAGGAAATCCCATACTTCCCTAAGAATGAAATCCACACTTTCATCCCATATCATTTTTCCACAAAGATATACCTTTGAAACAAATATCATTACATTCAATTATTGTTTATTATTTCAAAATAAAATTCCATAAATGTACTCAAGAATGGAATTTTTCATGCATAAATCAGACAATACTTTCACAAGTAACTCATATTTATTTCAACTAGAAATATCATTTAAACAAATGGATTCAACTATAGATTTACAAATCATTTCATAAGTTTGTTTCATAATCTATCACTAGATCATATTATAGTTTCTCAAGATTTATTTCATAATATACCATCATGATCACACTGTAGTTCTTTCACAAATATATCTACTAATTTATCTTGTAGTCTATAGTTTTCCATAAATTTAGCTACCAACTTGTCTCATGATCTATCAACAAGATCATACTATAGTTTCACAAATTTAGCTATAAACTATCTACAATCTATCAACAAGATTACTCAATTTTAGCTATAACTTGTATCGTAATCTATCAACAAGATTACACTATAGATTTACAAACTTAACCTCAAATTTATCTCAGGAACACACTATAGATTCACAAAATTAGCAATAGATTTGTTAACTAATCTTTCATCAAGATTAATCTATAGTTTCCAATAAAATGGTACATAGTCTATCAACAAAACTATTACAAATATTTTTCCAAATTTGTCACAAAATATATAGACAATATTTTACCCTGGTTAACACAAATTTCTACCACAATCTTACCTCAAAATTTATACAATACCAAACTAAGATTTGAATCTAGTTTATCACAGTTTTTGTCTTACAAATTGTGCTAAAGGTTCTTCCTAATATTTCTTATAGTTTACGCAAATATTACCCTTAAAATTTGACTAATAATATTCTACAAAAATACATTAACAAGTTAACCAAATTGGTTTAGAATCCTTTAAGAAGATTTCTTATTCTTGCATCAAGTTTGACAAAAAAATTATTTCACAATAAGCAAGATTAAACTCTTGTACATAAGTTTCATAAGATTAATGTGAATCTATACAAAAATATGTTTCCTTAGTCCTCACGCGGTATCCAACTCACGTTAGACCATCAAGCTAGGAAGACTCAATTCAAACTATTAAATCCCAGGTTTGCATGGGCTAGCTAACCAACCGCTAGTACCTAGTATTTACAGCTAGGTGGATAGCACAAACTAGCCTCGACCACACCAACCATGGTCAAAAAATAAACTAAGGTTTTTTTCTTATAAAACCTTCACATACCTCTGTAGGATATATGTGGGACTATTCTTGCATTATCACAAAAAGGTTTTTAACTAATTCGATAGACAACAACAATCAACTGAACAACCAACCGACCACTATAAACCATAAGATAAGTCAACCAAACAATGTACCACATGGTGAATCACAACTAAATTGATGGGTCAATCCTTAAAGTGAGTGCCTCCAATTGGAACAACCATCCACCATGCGGTGTGGCTCTTGAATACCACATGGTAGTCAATTTTTATGGGAGCCTTGCTCCAGATAAATGACTTCAGGAATCAAGCATGTCCCATATGGAACTAAAGCTTGATAGTCCCTTCAAAATCCTATGATTGTGTTTTACCCAACATACATTACACATTTTTTTGTGCAATATACGGGATGCAATAGCTATGAATATCCCCAAAAGGGCTTTCAGTGTTAATGAAAACTATCTAATACGTCTTCCCTTAACAAGTTCGATGCAACTAGAGGTAATTGGTTGGATTTATAATTGACAAAACACTTGCGAATATGGTATTGTAAGGGAATTCAATTGTTAATGTTAGTATTTGGGAGATGTGATAATTCTCCTACCATACACCCATTTATAGGGTTTCTTGATACAACCCTACAAGTACAAATGACCTCGAATCTAATGCTTTAGGCTCCTAAACGAGAACACTCGTAGGTTGAACTCAAATCAATATTGAATGTGAAACCAGTCATTCATGACAATCCGCTTCCAACAGGGCCAATACCATAGCAATATTGATCAAGAAATGCATAAATGATTGGAAAGGATTACAAAAACACCTAGCGTATGTCCAAAGTCTAATAAGATAAGAATTTTATATAAATCATTCTCATGTATGTAAGGCATACACACCTGGGTCTCTCAAAAATAATGGTGGTCTCGATACGCTAGGGATTCATTAATGCGAATAAAGCAATTTCATTAAGCATAAAAAACAAATGCTTTAATTAAAAATATAACCATACCATGAACCACACATTTATGTCAAACAAAAAGGAAGTCAACATTATAATAGACTGAATTGAAAGCATAATAACGTGCTTCCCAACTTGGATTTCCTACAAGATGTTTCTCAAGCGTCTTCTCATCTCTATATTGCTTCCTTGTTCATGATCCCTCTCAATATAAAATGGTGGTTTTATTATAACATTTAGGAGGTGCCTTCTCAAATGGTGAAGGGGCAAGTTAGGAAATGACTCACTGGAGGGGTCATTTGGAAGTATAGACCCAAGAAGATAAGAATAGACATGATGATGCATATAAGATGGGGCAATAGTTGCCTTAGAAGGACTAAGGTGACCAGATTATAATTTTAAATTTATTCTAGTGTCTTAAAGTCCAGATTCCTTTCCCATGGCACTTAGAGCCAAAATGTTCCTTCCCTAAAATTTAGCTCCACATTAATATGCAAAACATGCTAATAATTTAATTCATAAGTAATCCTTTTCTCTCTCTCTTCTCTCTCTCTCTCTATCTCTATCTCTCTCTCTATATATATATATATATATATATATATATATATATATATATATATATATATATATATATATATTTCCCCTAGGGTGCATTTTTCACAGGCATTAAATAAATTCCCAAAATTCACAAAACTCTAAAAATTTCCAATACCTCTTAAGACTTCACAAAAGTAAGCATTAGTTTCCTTTTTATTTGTCGAGCACAAGGGTTCGATCAAGGTGGGATGTGACATACGCTCCCTTGGACTAAACACAATCCCTTGTGTCTCCATGGTTAGCAAACACATAGGCATAATGTATCTTCAAAGAAAGATAAGGAAATAAACAAACATGCATAAATGCAAACTCGATGTTTCTCACCATTGTTTTATCCTATGGATGACCTCTTTAAGATAGACCCACTGTCATTGCCCAATCTAGGAGACTAGTCTTAGACATCATTGTCTAATGGTGTAAACATGAGTATATATAATGCACCTACATGCAGGTAATAATCCATGTTACCCATGAGTTGTCTTCATCATCCTTTCCCTTTACCATTATCCCACTCTTGGTGGTCGAGCAACTCCTTCCCACAAGAAGAGCAAATTATTCCACCCATGAGAGCTCTTGGACCTGTGATGCAACAAAATATCAGTAATACCATATTCTTCAAGAAATAAATCATCTATACTGCATGAACTAGTATTGAATCATCCATCAATAATTGCTTTGCATGGTAAGGTCAAAGCATAGAATAAAGTATAAATTTTATCATAAAACATCGAGTCATAAGTCAATGCATACATATCATCATAAAGATCTACAATATCTATCAATGCATAAGTATCTCTATAAAGTATTAGAGTATCTATCAATGCATCTAACTGAATAATATTACATATTGTTTTCAAATAAGTAAGGAAAATGATTCCTCATATCCTCAACCCTTTCCCAAGTGGCATATCTTTCTAAATATAGGTCCCATTGGACCTTGCATTGTTCTATGTTTCGCTTCCTCATCCTCTCAGAGTGAAAACTAAGGATCTTTACCATATTTACCTCAATGTAAGTTGGGTCCACCATTTGTAGATTTGAGACATCCAAAACATGATTAGGATCATCAATATACTTCCTAAGCAGGGACACATAGAAAGAATATTGGATCTTTGCCAAATTAGGTGGCAAGTCAAGTCTGTAGACAATAAGATAAATCTTTTTAGGATGGTGAATGGTCCAACATACTTAGGATCTAGTTTAGTTGAATTGATAATACTTCTCATAGGCTTTAATATCAAGAATACCTTGTATCCTAAATAGAATTATTGAGGAGTTATTTTTAATTCAACATAACTTTTCTGGCAATCCAAAGCTTCCTTAAGACTTTGTCATATTACCTTCATTTGTTCTTCCATTTCTTTGAGTGTATCTAGTCCAATGATGTTCCAATCCTCTAGATTATCCATGACAATAGTGTTATGCATCTTCGGCCATACAAAGCATCAAAAGGAACCATATTTAAGGAAGCATGGTATCCTTTATTATGGGCGAACTCTACTAAATGTAAGAATTATTCCCATAAAGACTTTTGATCCATGCAATACATGCGAAGCATATCTTGTAAGACTTGATTGACTCTTTCTATCTATCTGTCTATCTTAGGATGATAAGAAAACAAATATTTAGAGTGGTTCCAATTGCATGATGGAGAGCTTTCCAAAATTCGGATGCGAACCTAGAATCTCAGTCAGAAATGATTACTTTAGGAAACCCATGTAAACTAAATATTTCTTTGGTGAATCTATTGGCTATTACTACCACATCATCCTTGGTGCTTCTTGGTATAAAATGTGCTACTTTAGTCAGTTTGTCAACCATAACAAGTATTGCATCATGTTGATACCTAGTCTTAGGTAACCTAACTATGAAATCCATTGATATTACCTACCCCTTTTGCATGGGTACATCATGTGGATAAAGTTGTCATATTGGATGTTTATGTTCCACCTTCACTTTCTGGTATTCCAGAAATCTATCAACAAATTTAGTGATACCTTCTTCATACCAGGCCAATAGAAAGTCTTCTTCATATTTTCTCTTATCCTGGCCCCTCCAGGATGAGCGAAATATAGGGATCTATGAGCTTCCCTCATGATCAACCTTCTTAAATTTCCAATTTTGAGGATAACTATCTGATCCTTAAAACACAAAAGTCCATATTTGAGACTATAATCCTTATTTATCCTAGGATCATGTGCCATATTAGCTTGGACTTCATTACAAATATGATCCTGATATTGGGCTTATCTAACTTGATCCATGAGATCTACATGACTTCGAGTTAGTGTAGCAATGTGTCTTCTCCTACTCAAAGAATCAACAACTTTGTTTTCCTTCCCTTTGATATAATCAATACCAAATTCATATTCAACAAAGAACTGAATCCACCTTCTCTATCTTGCATTAAGCAATGATTGAGTAAAATTGTATTTTAAACTTTGGTTGTCAGTTCTCAGCTCAAATGGTCTACCCACAAGGTAGTGTCACCAAATATTTAAGGCATGTACAATTGTAGCTAGCTCTAGGTCATGTTTAGTATGGTTAATCACATGTTTCTTCAGATACCTTGATTCATATGTCACTACTAATTTATCTTGGGATAACACTCCTAATCCTTCCAAGGAAGCATCTGTGCATATCAAAAAAATTTCCTTGTGGATCTAGGATCTTCAATATAGGAGTGAAAGTGAGATCTTGTTTAAGTAGTTGAAATATAACTTCACATTTATTTGTCCATTTGAATTCCTTTCCTTTGAATATTTATTATTGGAGAAGCTATCTTAGAATAGTCCTTCACAAATATTTGATAATATACCATCAATCCCATGAAGCTTCACACTTAAGTCACATTAGTAGGAGGTGGCCAATTCAAAATAGCCTCAATATTTTGGGGATCCATCGCAATTCTATTTGTAAAAATTATATGTCCCAAGTAGTGTACTTGTGGAACATAAAAATCACATTTGGATATGTTTTCGTAGAGTTGATTCTTTCTCAATATCTCTAGCACAATTTTTAGATGTCTATCATGCTCTTCTTTATTATGGGAGTAAATTAGAATATCATCTAAGAATACCAATACAAATTGGTCCAACTGATTTCTAAACACACTATTCATTAGATTCATGAAAGTAGTTGGTGCATTGGTTAACCCAAATGGTAGGACAGTGAATTCATAATACCCATACCTAGTCTTGAAAGCACTTTTGTGAGTATCCTCATCCTGGATCCTCAATCGGTGATATCCTAATTTCATATCAATATTGGAAAATATTATCACCTCTTTAAGTTGATCAAATAGGTCTTCTATCCTTAGCAAATGATACCTATTTTTTATGGTTGCTTTGTTTAACATTTTGTAATATATACACAATCGTAGTGAACCATCCTTCTTATTTACAAATAGTATTGGTGCACCCCATGGAGATACACTTGTTTTAATTAACCCTTTGTCAAGAAACTCTTGGAGTTATACCTTAAATTCTTGCATCTCAATAGGGTTCATCTTGTAAGGAGCTCTATGAATAGGTTATGTACCTGGTACAATATCAATGGTGAAATCAAACTCATTTTTAGGAGGTATTCTAGGAAGCTCTGAAGTAAATACTTTGCTATATTCTTGTAAAATTAGGAATTTCTTAAACACTCATTCCTTATTATCATCCTCTAATTCATTTAATTTAACCACATAAACCATTGATCCTTTCCTTATGGTCTTATTTAATTGCATTGCAGACAATAGCACTAGCTCAAAATATCCTTGCTCACTATCCATATTTATTCTTTTCTCCTCCTCATTAGTAAACTCAATCCATCGATCTTGGAAGTTGATCAAAGCTTTGTGAGCCTTTAACCAATCCATGCCCAAGATGATATCAAAGACATGTAGTGGTGCTACATATAGGTACCAAGTGATAGAACAAGTGGGCAGGGTAATTTTAATTGTGTAGAAACATTAATCCATGGAGTAGGTCTATCCTGACCCATACTCCATGTTCCATCATTTTACCAAAGATCTCGATATCTCTAGCATGTCCCTAATTATGCTACTAGAAATAAAACTATTTGTAAATCCACTATCTATAAAAAAATTTAACATCTCTACCAAATATTTTATCATTTATGAGCAAGAGAGTTGCTTGTTCTTCTAGGTTTTGGTTCCTGATGGTTGCGTAGATTTTGTGGTTTTTTCCATTTTCCTTCTTGCTAGATTCTACATGGCAGGGATAATTCCTTGCATAGTGCAAACCATTGCAATCATAGCATCTAGTCTTAGGGTTCTGATTTGTTCCTTGAACTGGATTATCCTTCTCATTTATAGGATGTGGTTCTATCTATTTCAGAGGTTGAGGTATTTCAGCATTGTTGTTGTTTTTATTCTTTTGCTAAAACCTCTTCTTAAAATTTTGTAGTTTTCCATTGTTACCTTTTACAAATTTGGAATTTTCTCTACCCTTATGATCTTATTCAGGTTTCCACTTCCTCTTTTGTTGGTGTTGATGACCCTTCCTTGACCAATTTGAGGAGTTGGTGAATTTCCTATTTGGATGTAGATTGTACTTTGCTTGGCATGCTAGATCGTAAGCCATATCCATATCACTAGGTTTGTGCATATTCACTGAAGTTCTGATTTGATACTCAGTTCTTGAGAGGAATTTATGTACTTTTAACTTATTATCCTTCTTATAATTTGGGACATATTTGAGAAACTTTACAAATTTCCTAAATTACCCCTCTATGGATTGAGTTCCTTGTTGGAGTTGAATGAATTCATCAAGTTTTTCACATAAAATTTTTCAATGAGTAACCTTTTTTCTAAAATGTTTATGAAATATTCCCATTTGAAGTGAATAACTTTGATTTTATGTTCCTTAAAAAAGATCTCCCACCATTCTAGACTTATTTCCATTAGAAGCCCTATCCAGACTGTCTTGGTTGTGGGAGAGTAGTTTCTCATGGAGAAGTAAACCTCCAATTCGTTTAACCAGGATTCTACTGAGTCTCCTAATTTCCCGATAAAATTTTTAACCTTCACATGTTTCAAATCCTTTTCCAGTTCCACATTAATGTAGGATTTAGCCACATGATCCATTTCATCGATGTCAATTGCTTACTCTACTATAGGATTTGTTAACTCAGGACCGATGTTCTCAAGTTTTCATATTTTGACCCTAATGGTCTCCAACAAATTGCTCTATTGGGTCATTTTCTCTCTATGCAAGTCATTTATTCTTGCATCATCTTAATAATGGCCATGAGATTCTCTAATTTATTTGAGTATTCTAAACTTTCCCCTACGGGTCTATCTTCAACACTATCTGTACTAATTGGTTTCTCCTTTCAAGAAACCCTTTGCCTTCTACTTCTCAATTTAGGTGGCATGTTTCCTGCTATAAGACTTGTATTAGTTTGCAATATTGCTAATAGTAAGTCTTACCATACATGCATATATCTAAATTACCTATCGTTAAGCAATTACTTCTACTATTTTAAATTTTAAATACCATGACCATTTTATTAAAATGTATCTCAATGTATAAATAGTATATGATACGTTATTATAGTTGACTACCATTTGGTAGTCACGTAATGGTGTTTCAACTATGGTAGAGGTTCAATTTATTGCTATTGGTGGGATATGTTTTAGATTATCCTAGATAAGTTTCATACGGTTTTCATATTTGGAAAAAAGCCATGTTGTAACATCAATCAAGAATAAAAGAAAAATTATTTCTAATATTTTTCTTACTAAATCTATAAGGGTCTACTCACATATATATAACCCTTGTTGATTGACAATACGATGCCTGAGTAAGGAATAATCTTAGATTGGAGCTATGAATGTCAAGTACGATTCTTAAAAGAGTCTTGGGTACATTGCTTAAGACCCACTATAGTGGAGGGTTCACTTAACTCTTACAATCTGATTCACCAGTTGTTCAATCATGTGATAAAAGACTTAACCACTAGTAATCTCCAAGAAATTTCTCTTCCCTTACCAAACATGTATTAGTTCAGAGTTCCTCTAATATTATTTTATGGAAGCTTTGTACTCAATCAACCTAGGCTATGATACCAATTGTAACATTCATACCAAAACCAACCAATCTTAGAGAGAATTTTTTATTATTATTATATTCTTATATAAGCCATTGATAAATAAGTAAGTAAGAATAATATCTATGTGGTTCTCTTATAGATGAGTCTCCAAGTAAGTCCAAGGCTACATTTCATAGGAGTTGACGTGGTTAGTGTCTATCCTATGGATAGGAGTGGCCAACCCCTATAATGACCTGCGGGTAAGTTTCTTTACCTCGTAATTAGGAATTATCCTATCTAAAATAGGAATGTCATTTTCCCTACTAGCTTAAATCAACATTAAGCTAGCCTTATGTTAGGTCTCTTTCAACCCGTACATTAGGTGTATGCCTTGAGGACTAGCTTGTTCCTCCCTAAGGATAAAACAATCAATCATTGCAATGCTTAACTATCCCATATAAAAAATGGGTAGCTAAAGGAGTTATCACACAAACCCTCATAGACTATTTAATTTCTACCATTATACTTTACTTGCTTTATTCATATTTAATCTCCACTATATGAGATAATATTCAAATTCTCCCTTATGATCATTCTTATATTTAATCACTAGAGATCCATATTTAAGTGTTATATATGATTTATCCTTTCTCTTTTATTTAGGGTTATATCATCTAAACACAATATTTAATTATCATTTAAATATCTAAACCCTAATATATGATAACTTCATGCCATGATATAACTTTACTTTATTTTCCATAATTGCTTGTAATTGAGAATTACATTGTTTATAAATCTTCTTAAAGAGTGATACAATTCATTTTGAATCAATTTACAAATCATTCTCAATAGATATATTTTTACAATAAAGGAGCCTTGAATCAAGGAGGTCTTATTACAACAAATATACATACCAAATAGAAATCGAGCAACTCCTTGCTTCATATGATCCAACTCGAACCACTAGTACTAGGTTGAAGGATTTTGTAGGATCAGGATAACCCATTGCATGTATATGATAATGCATTCTAAACAAGTAGTAGAATGTAATAATTTCCAATTGAATGCAACCAAACACAATAATTTTCTAATAATGTAATGATATAAAGCATTCCATAATTCAAAGGAAGGAAATCCCATACTTTCCTAATAATGAAATCCACACTTTCATCCCATATCATTTTTCCACAAAGAAATACCTTTAAAACAAATATTATTACATTCAATTATTGTTAATTATTTCAAAAAATAATTCCATAAATGCACTGAATAATGGAATCTTTTCATGCATAAATCAAACAATACTTTCACAAGTAACTCACATTTCTTTCAACTAGAAATATTTTTTAAACAAACGGATTCAACTATAGATTTACAAATCATTTCATAAGTTTGTTTCATAATCTATCACTAGATCATATTATAGTTTCTCAAGATTTGTTTCATAATATACATTCATGATCACACTATAGTTATTTCACAAATATATCTACTAATTTGTCAGTCTATAGTTTTCCATAAATTTAGTTACCAATTTGTCTCGTTATCTATCAACAAGATCATACTATAGTTTCACAAATTTAACTATAAACTGTCTGCAGTCTATCAACAAGATTACTCAAGTTTAGCTATAACTTGTCTCATAATCTATAGATAATATTACACTATAGATCTACAAAATTAGCCTCAAATTTATCTTAGGAACACACTATAGATTCACAAAATTAGTACTAGATTTATTAACTAATCTTTCATTAATATTAATCTATAGTTTCCAATAAAATGCTACATAGTCTATCAACAAGACTATTACAAATATTTTTCCAAATTTGCCACAAAATCTATAGATAAGATTTTACCTTGGTTAACACAAATTTCTACCACATTGTTGCCTCAAAATTTATACAATACCAAACTAATATTTGAACCTATTTTATCATAGTTTTTGTATTACAAATTGTGCCAAAGGTTCTTCCTCATATTTCTTGTAGTTTATGCAAATTTGACTAATAATATCAAAAATACATTAATAATTTAATCAGATATAAAACAAATGCAAAGCACTCAAGTTGGTAGCTAATGTAATTGTGAAATAGAAGCCTATGGGAGATGAACATAGGAATATAATGCATATCACAGACAAGCGTGTAACACATGTAACATAAAAATATTACAAGTAACACATGACAAGATTAGCCATGGAATAGATGCATGCAAATGATAGTTGTTGAATTGTGAGGAATGCATTGGTTGGAAGATTAAAATATACACAAAGGAGTATCTTCACGTGTAATGAAGATAGAAGTTTTCTGTATCAACTTAGCTAAACCATTATGTGTGATAGAATATCACCAAATATTTTCAACAAAGCTCACAATATTATTACAAAACGTTTTGTCAATTAGGGATAACGAAAAATTGTAGAAACCTGGTTATGATATTCATATGTGGTACATTCTTTTCAATGACACAATGATATTTTGGATATATATATGTATGGGCTAATGGTTTAGCAGTGTGTCCAAGTCTTTAATTTTTGGAAGCCCATGAACGTGATAAAGGTATAGAGAGGATTAGTTTGCTAGTTAGTATTATTGAGAAACTTATGCAACAAAGGGTGTTAGGATAATTTAAAATAAATTAATTAATGTACAAGAGGTACATGAAGCAAACAGACCAACTGATATTCATGTCATCCCTTAATATTGGCCAATATACTTGAGAAATATCTACTGAAGTTGTATACATTGATATAGTTTCAAGCAATGGATTTTCAAATGATTGAGGCCAAGATCAATCAAATATTGATTAGTTTTGGAAATGAGGGAGCATCTATTATTATCAAACCAAGTGGGTCTGAAATCTCATTTCCTAGATATTTAGTTCTATTAGGACCATAAAGCTTTAATTGTCAAAGGAGAGGAGATTCAATAAATGGAGGAAGATTATAAGTTTGATATACAACAAAAGGAGACAAGTGGTAATTTTTCATTTATCTTAGAGCTAAAGAAAGGGGATCCCATCTACTTGAATAAAGTACAACCATTGCAACACTTTATAAAACCATAGTCCCACTAGTATGAGGGTTTGCTTATCTTAAAACTGGAGGAGCTTGGAATGAGGACTTCTACTTATGCTTCTATTAACAAAACATTGCAAAATACAAATATATAACATGTAAAAATTGATGAATCCATCCTAAATTTTGTTGTCAAATGGTCTCTAAATTTATTCCTATAAGTTATTAATTATGGTTTTATAGCTTTTCAATGGAGATTCAACGAAGTTGTCAATGATGAGGTAGATAACTTTTGGTCAAGTTTACATTGATGGTAGAAAGTATTATAAGCATATTTTAAAGTTGAACCTATCACATATTGTACTTGAGTTAGCAAGTTTATGTCCTCATAAAGATAAAAAAATATAACTTCTAGAGGCTCATAATGTTGCATTGAAGCATTTATATTGGTGTGTTTATACCAAATAATGTAATATGGGGAGTGTTTGAGGTATTACATTATTTGGTACCTTGAAATATTAATGCAAGAACCTTGTAAATAATTTATATTAGGGTGTGTTTAATATGTGAGTCTATAGTATGTGTCATGTTAGTAAGTATGAGATATGAGTGAAGTGTCATGTTTAGAAGTGAGGAGTTATGATAAATCATGAGAGACTTTATCTTTATGTAAATATGTGAGATTTATTATTATGTATTTGAGAAATGTGAAGAGTTAAGTCTCTAGTGAATATGAGGAGAATATTTTATGTAAATTTAAAGGTCAAGAGTTATGTGAATATGAAGAGTATCATATGTGTATATATTGAAGACAACTCTGTAATATGCATTGCATTTATTCATTGCTTAAAGTAGATATTATCAATAATATTCAATGAGTTTGATGTTCATTGTTATGTGCATATTTTGAGAGTATTTGATATTGAGATCCTATGGAATTATTCTATGATAATAGTATTGATTTGTTAACATTTTTTAATTAATTTATCAAGTTCTTCCAATATTCTGCTATCCCTTACTTAACCTAGGATACTCCTCAATGTAGTGCTCTCATAATCTCAACTAAACTATACTAAAAATAAAATTTGAACACTTGGAATAATTACCATCTAAACATTTCTCAGACTCTATTTCACAAAATCCAAATTGGAAGACTTTCTCTCAATAGATTTTACACTAGCAAATTTCATAGTTTAGATATAGGTTTCTAGGGCATATATCCCATTCATAGATACTCTTAAACCAACAAAATACTTTTTCAACTCAGCCAAATATTTTCACTTAGAAACTTTTCTCAGTAACAATGGACTCACACAGTACATGGTTTTGATACCACTATTAGCAATTGTGGTTAATTCAATACTCAATGATGAAGACAAAGTGTAAAGAACACTCACAGTATACCATGATGCATAACATATATTCAGTCCATAACTCATAAAATAAACACACAATATGTTCACATGGATGGAAAGATTACAATACTTTACAATACACAATAATGTATTGTAATTCACATTATGAGATCCCTTATATGTTGCTCCTACAATTAGTTTTTACATGGAGTCTCTCAACATTTCAACTTCAACTAATTGTTCATCTCCTCAAACTCATGAGAGATATGACTCTTCATATTTATCATAGGAGAAATATATTTATTGACTCCATAATAATGACAAATACCTAATGATTACTAAATGATAAATATTTATAATAATCTAGACTTCAACTATTTACAAAGTATTTATAAAATATTTACAAGGTACTTGCAAGGTACCAAATAATATAACAAAATCCAACAAATATAACTATTTCAAATATCTTTATTTTTTATTAGCTCAAGTGCAAGGTTTAGGTAGTTGGATCTTGAACACTAGAGTTAGGGTTAATGTTGATTTAATGTATAAATAGAAAGAATAATGTGGTAATTGAAATTATTTATCATCTTAAAATTTAAGTCATCTTTACTGCATATAAGAGACTTCACCCTCTCCAAGTAGCTATGAGACTTTTCCCTCTCTAAGTGGTTAAGAATTTGCATTGATTTGAATCTTAGATTTTATTATTACGTAATTGATTTTCTAGCAATTTGATCTATAACTATTATCATCATTTGGTAATTTTATTTACACATTATTGTATTTTCTACTGTTACTACTATAATTTTTTAAGTTGTTTTCTAACAATACATATGTGTGGAACTTTTATTGGGTTTACTTCCATCAAAATAACAAAATTTTATATTTGTTTGAGGTCAATTGGACCATATCTAGTTTATCTTTTTAATCAAATATATTTTTAATTTATTTTTCTATCAAATTGATTCTTCTTCCACAAATTGCTATATTTTGCAATCAAATCCTTAACATCAATTTTATTAGGAGATAAATTCTCACTCACTTAGTTGTTTTCTAAATTTTTATTTTTTCCAAAACGAAGAGCAAGGATGTAATTGCCTAAGCTATTTGTTATGCAGTTTCATTTTCTATGGATATGCTTACATTTCCAAGAGATTACCTCTAATGGAAGTTGATGAACATTAATAATGATGTTATTTTTTATTCAATCCCCATATACATTTTTGTTGATATCATTAATGATATTATGTGAGTTCACATCAATTGAAATATATTTCCATTCTTTTTAAATTATAAATAATTGCTATTTAAAGTTCCATATATTTCTAAAAAAGGAAAATTTTACCATTATTATTTAAAAAAAAAACTCTACTATTAAAATTATTTTTGAAAAATCCAAATTCTAGATATTTATACCTTACCATAGATAGAAGCAATTCCTTCATATTAACTCCATTATCATGGATGACCCTTCTATGTATAATCATATATTGCAACCAAGAGGCTAGCACATCTTTTTTCATACTTGAGACTTCCCATGATGAGGGCCATGTCTGTAAACAATTTCCAAGAGAGCTGATAATATGATTCTAAACTTGAGCATGATTTTGAGATTTAATTTTAATAATTTTACTATTCCTTTCAAGCCATTAATTCCAATAATAATGGTATGCCCAATACTCCATAGAATACATAAGGTTTTAGGTTTAAAATAATTAGTCAAATATTTCATCAACTCTTTTAATGTTGATAGAGCTACATTGCATATTCTCATATTTAAAAAAAAAAGTATTCTCAAAGCAAAAGAACTAAATGATATGGTATTTCTAGATCCTTATCACACAAGGCACACATAAAAGATCCATAATATCCTCTTCTTTGTAGAGTCTTTCCTATAAGAATCTTGATTTAGTCTACTAACCAAAGGAATGTTGAGGCCTTAGAGAGGACGTCCAATGACCAAACATTATTCCAAGAAAAATCATTGATAGAAAGAAATTTTGATTTCTCTAAATCCTCATATCTTAATTTGACCAAGCATCCACCATCTTTTGATAGATTCCACACCAAATTATTCTTCCTCTTTAAAAAAGTAAAACAAAACTCTTAAGCATATCATAAACCTCATCTAATATTTGCTTGAGTTCCTCTTCTTGAATAGAATTACTAGTAGAAATCCATGATCTAGAGTTGGTGCACATATTAATATAATCATTGAACTTTGGATCTTTTCAATCTAGATAAGCTTAAACCAATAATTTACATTTTGAATTAGAAATAAGAGGAAAATGATTCAACCAAGAATAAGACCAAAAATTTGGAAAATTCTCCTCATTGGTTGACCATCTAATATGTTTCTTGATTAATTACAAATTGTCCAATATGAAATTTTATGTTGGAAATCCTTTAGCTAGGTTTTATTTCATTATTAAATTCATTGCATCAAGAGAAACTATATATTTTTGAAGAAACATTTATGCCCAAATCTTTCCTTTAACCTTTGACTAATATCCAACCAAATTTCATTCACAATTCTAAACTTGTATATCTATAATTTAGCTAACCTACCTTGTCAATATACTTTTCTTTGTAAACTCTATCTCACTTATAAAAATGAAATATAAATTTTTCCTAGCATTCCTTCTAAAAAAAAAAATCTTTGAATTTTATCAAATTCACACGCTAAGAGCCTTACTATGAAGACCTTGCATAATAACTAACCAGGAAAACACCTTCAACTGCATAGAAACCCGAAACATCCACACCCCAACGAGATGCTTCTTCCATTTTGCAAGAACAACTCAAACCCCATCTGATGTTCAGAATGTCACCAAACAGGATTCCAAGAACGATCAACTGATAAATCTTATAGGCTTTAAAACAAATTAGTTTTCCATATTTCCACCTCCAATCCTTCCAGATAGGACCTACAAGACCATTGGAAAGCTTGTACAGTTGCTCCATCGAAAGAAGACTTTGCATTTGTTGCATTGCATACCTATCGAAGGACTTCAGTTTAAATTTAACCACCAACTATTGCCATGAAGTCCAAATACTAGTGTTTTCATCCCAAATATTTGTCCACTTGAAAAAGGGAATGTCCAAAAATGAGAAAGGTATGGAGAAAGGCAGTCTGGTTGTATGACAATGTTGTTCAGTGGCAGCTAAGGTGGAAGGCAGTGTTGTTTGGAGACTCCATTGACTGTGCGAGCCACATAAGGATATTTTGGCTCTCTATCTTGTTTAGTATTTGGAAAGACATATGTAGTCTGATTTTTAAAAATGAGAAGGTGTCGTTTGCTGTTACTATTAGCAAAGCTGCTAAGCTTAAGGTGTTTAGGTATGAGATTATTTAGGACTATATTCAAATTGATAAAAGTGTTAGATCTGATTGTTTGTTGCTCATTCACAAATTGTTGTAGTGTTGTATTCTCTGATTATTCATTAATATGAAGTATTTTTTCAACAAATTCACATGCTAAACCTACAAACAATCTTGAAATTGACATCATATATAGAGGAATGGATTGCAATGTAGTCTTTATGATTTGAAGCCTTCCAACCATAGCGAAGAACTTACCTTTCCAACCTACCAATCAAGATTTCATTTTATCCAATATTGTTTTCTAAAGCATATTTTTATTTCCCTTATGAGATAAAGAAATATCTAAATAAGTTTATGATATTTTTATAATTTTTTTTTTTTTTTGAATTTACATGGTGGAATCGGTAGCCGCCACGAATCCGGGCAGGCTATCCAACTTTTTATGGCCACCACAATATTCTACACTATCCACCCCATAAGCTGCCACACAGATCTTTGCATAGTCTGCCCCTACAACCACCATGCCACAATCATTTTAAACCTTTTACATCGCTGAAAGCACTAGGAAAGGGACAAGCGTTCAGTCTGACGAGGCCCGAGATTTGAACCTTGGACCTTCGCCCCCTTATGGGGTTTGGATGAACCAATTGGTCTACACCTTGGACCTATATTTTTATAATTTTAAACCTTAGTGTTCATAATAATTTACTGTAAATCTAGGGTAATGCTAATAAAAAATATCCTATATTTTCTAATAATAAATAATTGTCTAACAATCTTCTCATATCATTTTAATATTGATTTGAAATCCATGGCTTCATTGATTGAGGTATGATCCAAAAGGAAACTATAATCAATAAATTAGAGATAAGATTGATATGAACTTCTTTTCTCATTACAATAAATTTTTCATCAATATGTAGAAACTTACAACGTGCATCCACAAATAAACTATATAATAACAATCCACACAATAAAATAGAGATTAATAATACCCTTAAGGTAGGGCAACATCATACAATATCCTTATTGAAAGGAAGCCACTCCACAAGATATTCAGCTACATGAGCCAAGGCTTCTACAAGAATACTTCATATATTACCCCCTTTACAATGGGGGTACATATCTCTTTATATAAGAGTGTGATGGTTCACCTTCCATGAGTTAAAAAGTGCATAATAATACTCTCCTACCTATTTCTAATTTTTACATGTGGCCTTCCTTACATATGATTCTATGAAATTATTCTCCTAGCTATTCCAAATTTGACAGGTGGTATTCCTTACACTAGCCAATAATTCATTTGTCTCATAGATTTATATTAAATTATTAAGTACCTATCTTGGATACCTAATATTCCACCCCCCTTACAAAATTCTTTGTCCTCAAAAAATAAAAAGGTTAAATAATATGATCTTCTGGGCCATACCAAGTATTGGCACCAATCTCGATTATCCATCCATCTTAGTGAAACAATGATTGGTGGGGGTCTTTGATGATGATATGTCATTTTGCCACTTGAGTATCCAAAATTGTTTAGATGGCTCCATGCTTCCGCTAATCTTCTCTAATGATGGGTCTATTTGTTCCTTGACGTGACTACACCGCTCTAAAAACTAGAGTCACTATGCTTTCTTTGCCAAACCTTGTCATAGTTGGTGCTCTTTTGATTCCATGTAGAACCATAATATTATTATCTTAAGCCATGCCTCTAAGATTATTCTTGCTTCTTGTGTTGTGGGTGGCGATATGCTGCAACCTTAACTTGATGTTCTACATTTTTTTTACTCTTCCTTCTTGCTTCCCTCATTTGGTTGGTCCCTTTCTTATACTTCTTGATTTTAGCTATTGTCTCCTGCTAAGATTATATTTTAGATTCTTTTGCTTCTTCAGCAATTGCTTCATGTTTTTCCCTTGATTGCTGCTTTTTACACTTAGAAATATCTTGTACTATTATCTTCATTTTTTTTTTTAACTTTATGAATTTCTTTTGTACATTAATATTAATAGTACCTAATGAATGCAACCAAAGATAACCAATAATAATATTCGCATTCCATATCAATAGAATAAATATCTAAATGCAAAACATATTTATCTATGGTGAGCTTCAAATCCTCAAAAAATTGAACATTCTTACTCTCAAGAAATATATCTTTGATTTTATTTTCTTTAACTTGTAATCTCTTAGCCAAAGACATATTAATATAATTATATTTACTACTAGATTAATGGAAATAATAATTTTTTCCTTCTAAACATTTTCACGAACCTGTAAAATAGAATTTTTAACATTGAATAAATATTTTTGACCACTATTTGGCCCTAACATAAAAGGTGTAATCTCCTTAGCCTCCATAATATTATCATTTTTTAATCCTCGTTTGCTTAAAAATGCATCTTCAAATTCTTCCCATATATCCAAGTTTATAAGCACTAGCAAACTCCATAAACCAAGATAAAGCTTTCCCTTGTAAATAAAAATAAAGTTCACATCTCCATGTAATAAGAAAAGATTTTAAAGACCTAAAATATTTCCACCATTCCCATGCATCACTATCATCCTCTCTAGTGAATTTGGGCAACTTCATAGTTTTTTTCAAAGCAGCTAGGGTATTAAATAACCAAAAATTATCAAAATTAAAATTTTTGAGATCTCATATATTTCTTTCTTCAATTAATTAAATTTACATATTTTATTCAAAACAAAACAAATAGTGACTGATTTGCTTACCCAGATTGAGAGTTATGATATTTTTTCTTTGCATGAATTTTTGTGTAGCCCAAAAACAATTCCAAAATCTCAACTTGCAATAGTTGTAACTTCCTTAATACTCATTAGAATTTAAGAAGTGAGAGGTGTTTTTTGTAGTAATAAAAATAACCTATATGTTGGTGCAAAAGGATTCTAAAAATGACCACTAAAAAAATTATTACTATTTTTTTCTTTTGAAAAAAAATTGCGTAGTAAAAAAATAGCACAAATACCTTAACTTCAAATAGTTGTAACTCTCTCAATACTTATTAGAATTTATCAAATGAGAAATCAATTTTATAGTACTCAAAATAATCTACATCTTGGTGCAAAAATATTATGAAAAATGACTGCTAAAAAATTTATTACAATTTCTTTTGAAAAAATTCATGCAGCCAAAAGACAACGTAAATAAGCCAACTTCAAATGACCAATACTTTCTCAATACTATCATAATTTAGAAAATGAGCAGTCATTTTTACAGCACTAAAAAAAATCTACCTATTGGAACAAAAAGATTTTGAAAATGACTATTGAAATAAAAAAATACGGCCTCCATAAATTATGATATTTTTCTATAAAAATGTGCCCTAGCTCTTCAAAAACGACCCCACTTTGCCAAAATCACTGCTCTAATACCAAATTTTATGAACCTCTCTTCTCATTATAATAAATATTTTATCAACATGTAGAAATCTACAACATGCATCCACAAATAAATTGCACAATAATAATCCACACATTATAAAAGAGATTGATAATACCCTTGAGGTAGGACAACACTATACAATGCTCCTTATTGGAAGAAAGTCACTCCACAAGATCTTTAGCTCCACGATAAAGATGCCAATAATTCTACAAGAATACTTCCTATACGATCCTCCTTATAATGGGGGTACATCTCTCTTTATACAAGAGTGATGATTCACCTTCTATGAGTTACAAAGTGCATAATAATATGACATTATTCCCTAATGATTACATAAATGATATATAACATTATTCTCCTACCTATTTCTAATTTTGACATGTGGCCATCCTTACATATGATCCTATGACATTATTCTCCTAGCTATTCTTAATTTGACATGTGGTCTTCCTTACATTAGCCAATAATTCATTTATGGCTCATACCATTATATTAAATTATTAAGTACCTATTTTGGATACCTAATATTCCATCCCCCTTACAAAATGCTTCATCCTCGAAATATAAAAAAGGGCTAAATAATATGCTCTTCTAGGCCATGTCGAGTATTGGTACCAATCTCAATTATCCATCTATCCTAGTGAATTAATGATTGGTGTCATTTTGCCACTTGAGTATCCAAAACTGCCTAGTTAGTTCCATGCTTTCGTTGATCTACTCTTATGATGGGTCTATTTATTCCTTGATGCGGCTATACCACTCTAAAAACTAGAGTCACTATGCTTTATTTTTCTTTGATTCTATGTAGAACCATAATATTGTTATCTTAAGCCATGACTTCAAGATTACTCCTGCTTCTTGTGGTACGGGTGGTGATGCGTTGCAACCTTAACTTGATGTTCTACTTTTTTTTACTCTTCCTTCTTGCTTCCCTCATTTGGTTTGTCCCTTTATTTTACTTCTTTCTTGATTTTAGCTATTGTCTCTTGCTGAGAATCTATTTTAGGTTCTTTTTCTTCTTGGGCAATAACTTCGTATTTTTCCCCTCATTGTTGCTCCTTATATTAAGAAATATCTTGTATTATTATCTTTATTTTTTGTACTAAAACTATATAAAATTCTTTTGTATATTAATATTAATAGTACCTAATGAATGCAACCAAGGATAACCAAGAATAATATTTGCATTGTCCATCTCAATAGCATAAAGATCTAAATGCAAAACATATTTATCTATGGTGAGCTTCAAATCCTCAAAAATTTGAACATTCTCACCCTCAAGCAATATGTCTTTAATTTTTTTGTCTTAAATTACAACCTCTTACCCAAAGACATATTAATATAATTATATTTACTACTAGGGTTGATGAAAATAATTATCTTTTCCTTCTAAACATTTTCATGAACCTGTAAAATATAATTCTTAACATTGAATAAATATTTTTGACCACTATTTGGCCCTAACATAAAAGGTGTAATCTCCTTAGCCTACATAATATTATCCTTTTTTATCCTCATTTACCTAAAAATGCATCTTTAAATTCTTCCCATGTATATCTAGGTTTACTGGCACTAGCAAACTCCATAAACCAAGATAAAGCTTTCCCTTGTAAATAAAAATAAAGTTCACATCTCCATGTAATATGAAAATATTTTAAAGGCTTAAAATAGTTCCACCATTTCCAAGCATCACTATCATCCTCTCTATTGAATTTTAGAAACTTTATATTTTTTCAAAGCAACTAGGGTATTAAATAACCAAAAATTCTTAAAATTAATTTTTTTAGATCTCATCTATTTCTTTCATCAATTATTTAAATCTACATATTTTATTCAAAACAAAACAAACAGTGACTGATTTACTTACCCATATTGAGAGTTATGATATTTTTCCCTTTGCATGAATTTTCTATGTAGTCCCAAAAACAATACCAAAATCCCAACTTGCAATAGCTATAACTTCCTCAATAGTCATCAGAATTTAAGAAGTGAGCAGTGATTTTTGTAGTAATAAAAATTGTCTATATGTTGGTGTAAAAGGATTCTAAAAATGACTACTAAAAAAATTATTACAATTCTTTTCTTTTGAAAAAAATTGCGTAGCCAAAAAACAACATAAATACCTCAACTTAAAATAGTTTTAATTCTCAATACTTATTAGAATTTATCAAATAAGCAATCACTTTTATAGTACTCAAAATAATCTACATGTTGGTACAAAAATATTCTGAAAATGACTGCTACAAAATTTAATACAATTTTTTTCTTTTGAAAAAATTCATGCAATCAAAAAACAATGTAAATAAGCCAACTTCAAATAATCATTACTTTATCAATACTATCAAAATTTTAACAAATGATTAGTAAAGGTGGTGCATAATAGAGGGGGAAAAGGGG
The DNA here is from genome assembly GCA_028583015.1 of Wollemia nobilis. Lineage (NCBI taxonomy): Eukaryota > Viridiplantae > Streptophyta > Pinopsida > Araucariales > Araucariaceae > Wollemia > Wollemia nobilis. The sequence goes on from JAQPPZ010000267.1 coordinate 2,363,993, forward strand.
TAGGGACCTGTTCCCTCTCCCTGATTCCCATTCCCTAGTTCTTGCCCAGTTCCTGATTCATCCCAAGTCATCCCACTCTAGGAATGGTTTGTAGCAGATGATCTCCTTGGGGGGAGATCCTTGCCCACTTTTTGCTCCTTTTCCAGTAGTTTTAAGGTTTCCTCATTTGAGTCTCGAGCCTGATGCTTCCCAAGGATCCTCTAGGGTTTTTTGCATGTTCCTGGGATCCTATCCCTGATCTCCCTTAGGCTTTCCCTTAGGGTTTTTTCATAGGTTGTTACTGGGATCCGGTTCCCAGGGCTTTCTCTATCTGTGGTGGTTGCAGGTTGGGTTCTCGTTTGCTTCCTAGTGCATCTCGTGAGGTTCTCTTCATTGAGGTTGGTCTTGGGGGGCCATTTTCCTCTTTGCTTGTGTTTCCTCTCTGGGATGCCTTTGGTTGTTGGTGGTCTCATCCCTTTGGATGGGACCATGTTCGATTTCATGTTTGAAGGCTTCTTCTTACTGGATCTACTACTTGGTGGATGCTTTGAGCATTTGCATAGCCTTGGGGGGGGGCCTCTTCCCATGCTTGAGTTGTTCCTAGCCCCAGTCCTAGTTCCCTGAAGCTATTCATGTGCAAGGATGGGATTTCCTAGTCCTTTCTATTGAGATGCTTTAGATTTTCTACTGCATATCTCAATCTTGGGGGGAGACTTGTGATCATTGCATGCAGACCCCTAAATCCCTCAATTTAGGCTTTCAGGGATCCCATATTTGTGTTTGTTGTCGCTTCTGCCTGGGCTTCATAGGTTTTCATTTTAGTTTCCTGTTCATGGGCTTCTACTTTCTGGTCCTGCTTCTTAGTGGACTCTCAGAGCTTTTTCTTGGCCTTGGTGGGGGCCTCTTCTTGTTCCTGAGTTATTCCCAGTCCCAATTCCACTTCCCTAGAACTGTTCATGAGAAAGGATGGTGGGTTCCTGGTCCTTTGTGGCTTTTGAGATCCTTTATTTGTGCTTGTGTTTGTTTTCCCTGGCTCCTTCCGGCTTCCTTGTACTCCTATTGGTGGGATTCCAGTGCTATAGTTTCCCAAATCCGTTCTTTTGCTAGTTCCTGCTGGGCAGGATTTTCCAAACCTGTTGGTTTTCCCATTGGGCAAGATTTTTCAAACCCGAGTTTTCTCTGGTTTTCCTGCTGGGTGGGACTCTCCATACCTGTTGGTTTTCCTATGGGGTGGGGTTTCTCAATTTTTTTTTTGGATTTCCCATTGGGTGGGATTTTCCAAATCATGTAGGTTTTCCCGTTGGGCGGGATTTTCAATCTGGTGGTTTTCGGTTGCTTCCCATTAGATGAGATTTTCAAATTCATCATATTGCATGTTTTATCATTAGGCGAGATTTTTCAAAACTAGTGGTTTCCCGCTGGGTGGGATTTTTCAAATTTGGTGGTTTCCCACAAGGCAGGATTTTTCAAAATTGGTGGCTTCTTGCTAGGTAGGATTTTTCAAAATTGTCTATTCTTGCTGTGCAGGTTTTTTCAAACTGTCTATTTTCCGCTAGGCGAGATTCTTCAAATTGATTGTTCTTGACATTTGGTTTGGTTGGTTGACCTATTGTAAAAAGGTTTTGGGGTCCTTTCAAAACCCACTTTTAATATAATTTTAACCTACCAAAAAAAAATTAACAAATGAGCAGTCATTTTTGCAGTACTCAAAACAATCTACCTATTGGAATAAAAAGCTTTTGAAAATGACTACTAAAATAAATTAAAAGATGGCCTCCACAAATTATGATATTTTTCTAGAAAAATATGCCCTAGCTCTTCAAAAACAACCCCACTTTGCCAAAATCATTACTTTGATACCAAATGTTATGAACCTCTCTTCTCATTATGTAGACACCAAATCCTAGCCACTTGTCCACCATCACCCTTTCTCGCCATTCAATTGACCATTCCATGCCTTTCCTACCATCCAATGGCCCATTTTAGCCCTTTTTTGCCATTTCCCTACCTTTATTTGACTTATTTATATTTATTTTATATTATTTATGTTTAAATATAATATTTTATATTATATATTAATATATTTATAATCCAAATTGACCTCATCCATCCGATCTAATCTAATATTAACCGTTCATATTCCTTAATCTGTGTCACACTTAAATTTTAATATCAACCTTTGGATCTGCTTTAATATTAGCCACATGATCAAAAGTGTCAAGATAAAACCCTAAGAAAACCCTAGGCTTGATAATAAATAGGAGTATTCTCAATGCTCAACCCCTAGAAATCTTGAATACTGAATCTTGGAGCTTTGGTGCAAACTAGCTTTGATTAGAGCCTTGTCGAACTACATTGTCATAATTATGTCCTAGCATAGCCATCCTAAAACCCTAGCTTGCCCTAGGATTTTCTCATTCCAAAATTTTGCATAGCCCATTTTTGTTGTCATCGTTGTCTCCCATCTACCAAGTCCTTCGTATCTCATTGATCTGCTTCTGTAGATTTAACCCTAATCCACAGGCACTACTAAGCACCTGCCCTATTCCACAGGTATAGCAGGGCGCTTGTTGCATTATACAAGCATAGCACAGTGCCTGTTGTCCCCATAACCACAAGCTAGAGTCTATTGTGTGAGATCATCAGGTGTCGTCGAGGCACCATGTCATCAATCTGCAATAGAGCAACATAACAACAAAGTAAGTTTTTTATGCATTTTATTTGATGCCATTTGAATTTTGCATATTTTATTTATTCAGACCTAGGGTTTTTAGTATGCATTTCTGAGGGTTCACATAGTGGAACCCTCATTGTTTTTGCTAACAAATTTATGTTTATTGTGTGTGCAAGATCGGGTAGCATTCACCAAGAATCGTTGAGTAGTTGTTGAAGCTAGAGTGGCCCGATTACGGATAACCAGAAGCCCATTCACCCTATTGGGAGAAAGATACATTGGAGACACTACTTGTTTTGTAGCTAGGGTTTCGAAGAACCCTAGCATCTGTATTTATTGTATAAAAATAAGTTCTTTTGAACAAAAATGTTGTAACAAAGGAGTTTCTCAGACCCCCCCCATTTATTGAATAAAATCATATTTTATGCAATTTCTTTTTCATTGATTTATTTTACGTTCATATTTATTTTTAGTGTCGTATTTTTGCTTCGCGCATTACAATAAATATTTTATCAATATGTAGAAATCTACAACATACATCCACAAATAAATTGTACAATAATAATCCACACAATAAATAGATATTGATAATACCCTTGAGGTAGGACAACACTATACAATTCTCCTTATTGAAAGAAATCCACTCCACAAGATATTTAGCTCCATGATCCAACACTTCTACAAGAATAATTCATATATGACCCCCTTACAATGGGGGTACATCTCTATTTATACAAGAGTGTGGTGATTCACCTTCCATGAGTTACAAAGTGCATAATAATATGATAATCTTCCCCAGTAGTTACATTAATAATTCTATGATATTTTTCTCCTATCTATTCATAATTGATAGGTGGCCTTCCTTACATTATCCAATAATTCATCTATAGCTTATATCATTATATTAAATTATTAAATCTATCATTAAGATTCAGGGTATAATTTTGTTAAGACCTCATATCATAATCCTTTTTATTTGGGAACCTCTTTTGAATGTAAGGGTACCCCTTGATCATTAGGGTTAGATTGGATATCTTATATAGTTGTGTTTGACTAATTTTGGAGCCTTAGGGTAAGTTGAATCATCATCATGTACTGCATTAAAAGAAAACCACAAGTATCCTCTTTATATTGTATTGAGATTTGCTCTTAAGGGAGGTTGTTCCCTCAAATAAATCTATGGTATAGTGTAAAACCTTGAGTGTTATAAATAACATTCTTTATTTATTATGTTCACTTTATTGAATGTGTTTCTTTTCAATTTCATGGATATTATCACGGTCTCCATTAAATATTGTAGGTACAATCCTTACATCTAGTATTAGATATTGGTCCAAGGAAGGTTCCATTGCAATAGCTATACTCCTTTTTCTCTTGATTTTTTATAGCCATAACCGTAGTGCATCCATCTCATACTATTTGGTATTTTTTTGTATTTTTTAAAAGTTCTTAAACATCATATTTTTCATTTTCTTTACAAATAATGTTGTAGTTGTCCTAAAAATATCTCAATACATCAAATTATTTCCCCTATATTTTTTAGATTAGAAACTCTATGTCATGGTTTTCAAAAGATCATATAGAGAAATTATCATTGGCTAAGCTACACTACATACAAAGCATATAGTAAAGTTAAGGGTGATCATACTCCAATACCCAAGTCTTAAAAAATATCCATACGTGGTTGTGAGTTCCTATATACTTTTAAAGAGAAGCCTTTATCAATAGAAAGACATAGACCATTTACATTCTGTAGTGTACTAGTAAGTACTTAGTCTAGAGAAGTTATTCACACCATATCTCAAAGATGAGTAGTACAAATATGGTAACAATGGAATCTTGTATAGTTAGTGCCTTAAAATATTAAGACAAACACTATCTAAAAATGAGATTAGTATATCTATGATACCACACACTAGACAAACCCTAGTTTAGTACACCTAAAATAAAACTCATGATGACTCTTTTTGGTATACTAGGAGAGCAAAAATCACCAAAATTTTGATATAGTTCAAGTAGTTCAACTATAAGGTATAGTTAGTCTAGTAAAATAGGTTTTTTCAAAGACAAAGAAAGAGAGGAATAACTTACATCGGTATAAAGAGATTTAAAAATAAAAACGGGTTATAGATAGTATAAAACTTGTGTAGGTTACAGAGCAGTGGTAGCCTTTACAAGGTAGAAGTGACAAGGTGATGTATAAAGCATTCATAAAATTATAGGGATTTCTAGGAGCACACAATTTTAAAAGTTGAAATCTTTAGGATTAATATCTTATAAACCTTGAGGAATAAGTCAATTTTGTTGAATATGACCCTATGAAAGGCATCTAAGGTCCAAACTCAGGCATGAAGGAAAAAAGAGTATTTGTTCCAAAAAAATCAATTAGATACCCAATCTATTATGATCATTTTGTCATAATGATCATTTTCATCTATAGCACCACTAACATTTTCTCAACTATCATTAATTTTTGACCTGGTGCATTAGGGTTACCTATTCAATATAATCATTTCAATATATAACATCCATAACAATTTTTAAAAACTTGGTTCATCTAAAATGACAAACAAGATGTAGATCACAAAATATTACCTTGGAAGAATTGCATGATAATGTAAAGGAAATGTATCAATGGATGGGTTAATTTGATAGGGAAGCCTTGACTAGAGGAATAAAAATCTCAAAATAATTAATTAACTAAAATGAAAAATGACCTCCCTTAGGTTAATGACCTCCAATTTTTGTAGTATTATCAATTATAATAGATAGTACAAAAAGGTGGCTTCCAACACAACCCTAGTAAATTCACATAAAATTCATAAAATGTCATGAGAGCACAACATAACTTAGCCAATCCATTGCATACATAAAATTAAATTTTCAAAATTTTGATGGAAAATATCCCTCTAATTGGATAAATAGGGTAGATCAATATTTTGAGTTACATCAAATCCAAATACTCAAAAAGTACCTATAGCTTTCTTTAACCTCGAGTAAGATGCATTATAGTGGTATCAATGGTTCAAAACACTGAAGGGAGGATGACCTTCATGGGACAATTTTTACATAAAATAATTCATTCATTTTGGACCAAGTGTATATGAATATTATAGAGGAACTTTGATTGAACTTAGGCAAACTCACTCCATTTGGGAATATTAGAAGGAACTCAATTTTTTTTAAATACGATAAAAGGGTTTTTTGATACATTTTTTATAAGGTGCTTTATTAGTGGCTTAAAATAAGAAATCAAGATGGAGGTAAAAATGTGCAATCCAAAATATATATTGGAATGCATCAGGTTAGCAAAATTGGATAAAGAAAAATAGCACAATACCACATATATAAGCCATCCCCATTTGGAAATTCCCTGGTGCTTCATCTCTTGTAGTGCATGAAAAAAAACCATTCCCATCAAATAATTAAATGAGATAGATAAAATCTCATCAAGAAAAGGGTCTCTAATATATTTGTGATGAAAGATATATCCTAGGTTATAAATTCACTAAATAAAAAATATACCAATTGGATGTTGAGTCAACCACTACTCTAAAGTTGGATGCAACAAATGATAGTTAAATGGTGAACAATATGAGGATATTGATACTATTAAAGAACACACTCCAAATATATCAATGTAATTCGTAGTAGGTAATACTCCACATCAAGCTAAGAGGGTACAAAGGTATTTCAAAAAATATCCTCTAACCGTTCTCATCAGCATAAGTAAAACTCATAACTTTGTTGATCCTAAGGTGGCTAAACAAGTGGATTGCTACTTGAACCCATATATTAAATTTAAATCCATGATAACCAATAGAAGTTCTCTCTTACAACCATATGTCAAGACTATTGTGGGATATTACAACTTAAAAAATCTAATATTTTTATGCTTCCAGTAGGAGGGTGTGACATAGTTGTAGGTGTAGCACCCTAAAATTGGTGCAGTTAAACCTTAGTAAAAAGATACAAATTTGAATTTTAACCCAAATCACCCATTAACCGACCGTTACCCACTTTCCTTGTTTTCTGTGCCATTTTTAAGATTTTTTTTGACCGTTGAATGATAGCGTCAATGATCAGACGAAATCGTCCTAGATCTGACGAATTCATCTGGAACAGAACATCCAGACGATTTCGTCCCAAAACCAAATTTTCATAATTAGCTTCTATTTCAATAGCTTCTCTAACTTGGGCAAAAAGTGTGTCTACGTAGTTAGAGTCTCCCCCGTTGGAGATCTCCCAAATTGGGATGATCTCCAACCTCTTAACCTCTCCCTAATCCTATATAAACTAGGATTTTCTTAGTTTACCCCCTAAACCCCCCGGCTGACTAATTTCTTTGCAAATTTAGTTTCTTGTGCATTAGAATACCTACGTACCTTCGTTAGCATTGTGTATTTCAAGTTTTCTTGCAGGTATTTTACTTTTTTTTAATCGGAGCAAGCTTGGATCGTCGTAGGCAATTCCAGACGATTTCGGACGATCTTGTCGAAAATCGATGATGATCTCGTACGATCATAGGCAATCTTGACTGTAGTCCATATTGGGGGCAATAAGAATCTAGAAATCGATGATGATCTTGTCTGATCTTAGATGACCGACTGAGATCTGAGACGATTCTGTGTAATTCCAGATGATTATGTATGATTTGAGATGATTTGGACTTCTACAAACCTTAGAATCTTCATCAGACATCCGAAATCAGGTATATTCTGTCCTATTTAGCATACTCTCTATGTTTAGCATTTATTCATGTTTTCCATATTCATATGAATCAGTATTGGCATATAGAATAGCTTAGATTCATCTTGGCCAAACCTAGGATATGAATGATTAAAGCATAAAATGAACACATCAAACCTACTCTCAACCTAGGTGTGGAAACTGCCACTCAAAATTTTCCTGGTGAACCCACCATCCGTCGAAAATTCACCCTTATATCCCTCCCTCGAGAGGCGCAACCTTCAAAGGGCCTCTCAGTCCGAGGTATTGTCCCATTCTTCTCGCATCCCCCTTCCGGGCACGGATCCTATAGCCTGAAGGTAAGGATGCAAAAAATTTGGAGCGATACATTTTTGGTGAACCCGACGTGAAAACTAAAAACCTTTTGAAAACAATCCAAAAAAATAAATAAAACATAAATGCATTTAGAATCATCAGAAAAACAAGTAAGATTGCATATCATATTTAGATGGTAGATTATAATAAAAGATGAGCTGTCACCATTAATTTTGAGAATCAATTAGTAGCTATAGAGATTACTTCTTTGCTTAGAGTATCTCAAACATATAGAGTCCCACCTTTATGGGACAAACTTAATAGGAGATTGAATCTTATTTCATCTAGATCAACCAAACTTAGGCAAATCAAGAGGTTTGTCCTAGATAGAATCCTAGATCCTGATCAAGTGACTTTGTATCATGAGCTTCAGAGAGCTTGCCATAGGTGGTTAGCAGATAAAAGAGCCCTTGTGTCTTCTGAGTTGTACACCTTTGAGGAATACCTTGATAATGCAGTTGTAGTACATAAATTTCTATCTCGTATAGAGGATCAAGAGGTCGTTCTTACAGATAGAAATAGATGGAATAGAGTTCCTAGAGCTGTGTTATATCGAGAGTATTGCCATGAGCTCTATTTTTACAAGTCAAAGTCAGAAGTAGACAACATCACCATAGCACACTTTGTCAAATTCTTGAAAAACCATTTCCAATTTGAATAGGAGCATTTCATGACTCCTGATGAACTTGATCCCATCAATGACATTTATAAACTATTTATAGAAAACTAAGCCATTCTTTTATTATTATTATTTCTTGCATTTAGTATGATGTTTGTTCTCTTTATAATATTATCATAAAAACAAAAACAAAACAAAAATATAACAAAAGTCAAAACATTTTCTTTTAAGTATTATAGTAGGTATATAATTAAGATATATACCTCCCAAACTTGTTGCAAATATATATATATATATATATATATATATATATATATATATTTGCTAAAATCTAAGTTTAAGCATAATGACTAGACTTAGGAATGGAAAACAGACTAAAGTAGAAGAAGATTGGTTAGGAAAACCAATAAATAAACCAGATGTCCTTCTTGAAGACCCAATTCAGGAAGAAGGAACCCTAGACCAACAAGAAGAAAAATTTGCTGAAGGAAATGAACAAAGAGAAATTGTTATAGAGGAAGGATCCTCATCCCCTAAAATGTCTTCGAAAGGAGCTGTTACTTTTGAGAACATGGAACATTTTTGGAAGTTCCTCAATACTAATATTGGCGCCCTTAATAGAGCAGTCCATATGGACAATGATCAAATTAGTGACACCCAAGCAACCCTAGAAGACATATATCACACATGCACTAATCCCTTGTCCTTCGTTGATCAAGAGAGTGATCAGGTTGGACCATCCAATTTGTATATGGCCGTTATAATCCAGAACATGCAACAACAACAGGTTACCCAACAACCTAGAGTGCTTGTTACAAAGCCTAGGGTTATTCCCACACAAAATAAACCTTTATTCACTGCTCTATTCTGCCAAGTTATTGATCAACATACCTCAAATAAACAAAATCCTAAAACAAAACCAAACGCCAATTTCCAATAATCTGGGATTCAACATAATGCTACAACAAATCTTCTTCATAATACTCTTCCTACCAACCATTTGCATAACAACAATATAGCATCTAATCCTTACGTCACGCCATCATACGCCCACAAACTCCATACTAATGTACCACCGAACCAATATGGTGGAAAAACTGGTAATTTGGAAGCCATGGTAAAATAGTTAGTCTCCCGCATGGACCAGATAGATCCCTAACGTCCCTCGTACAATTATCGAGAGATGTGTAGTCAGCCTCTAGATCCTATAGTTGTAGCACAACCATATCCTAAACACTTTCCTGTGCCTGTCCTACCTATATACAAAGGAACCGAAGATCCCATAGAGCATCTTTGTATGTTTAGGATAGCATGTCATGATATATCACATGATGATTTGTTATTACTAAAAATGTTCCCAAAAATTTTAGGAGGAATGGCATTAGAGTGGTATTATCAATTACCCACTCATTCTTTGAGGAATTTCGAAGAGACAGCTGAGTCTTTTGTGCATCAATTTAGTGCCTACATTGAAAGGCATGTAACCATTAAATATTTGTACTAAAACAAGACAAAGATGAATATTTTGCTGATTTCCTAGCTCGATGGAGACAGTTGATAGGAAAATTACACTTTGTGTTACCTTATCGAGAAATGTTGGATATTTTTATCAATAATTTATAAGAACAACTATCCTATGAGTTATCAATTGCTACTTTGACCACCTTCGATCAAGCTATAGACTTAGCTCGAAGAGTGGAAGATGATCTTATTAGGAGAGGTCAACTTAAAAATAAATATGATGAGAAAACATCCAGAAATCAATATAAAAATAAACAAGTTGTGGGTGATGGAGTCACCGATAGAAGAAATGTTGCCAATTTTAATACTATGAAAACAATAGAGAAGTTTATACTGAAACCTCCTGATAAACCACCTCGAGAATTTACTAGGTTAAATAAACCTTTATCAACCATTCTCCCGCAATTATTAGAACGAGGTTTGATCCAATTACCAAATATCCGGGAACCTGATCCAAATATACCCGGATACAGAGCTGATTTACATTGTGATTTCCATAGAGGACCTAGACATGCCACCAACTCTTGTAAAATATTAAAATATAAAATACAAGATTTAATTGATAACAATGAGATGGAGGTACAAGCCTTTCAACCTAAACAAAATCCTCCTAATAATGCTCAAAAGAACATCCTCCAAAATCAGAATCAGAATGCCAATCAATCATTGGACATATTTCAACACCCTTTACCAAAGCATGGTAAGGACGTGGCTAATCAAATTGAGCATCATAATGTTCCCCCTCCTACCCGATATGTAGGGACTATTAGTGGACATTTACCTGCTCATGATCAGCAAATCTTTGACACAACTTTATCCATGGTTATGACCATGCCTCTATATAATATTCGAATACCTGATCTTAGTGATACAGAATATGATATTGAAAGTGACATGGAAATCACCTCAAATCAATCGAATAGTTCTGAAGATGAATCAGATGCTATTCAACCCATCACAAATTCTATGGTTTCGGAAGAACCATTTCCAAGAAGAGTCTTTGCTAGACCATCTGCTCACCAATTACTTTCTAATGAACAAGCCATAAACGCTAGACCAAGACCCATTCATCATCCGCAAAATAATATTGTAGGTACCATCGAAGCTATTACTCGAAAATAGGCTCAAAATTCTCAACAAGATCAAACTCAAAACGATGGATCAGCTCCATTTGTTTTGAAAATTCCTAATAAAGGGAATCATGCGCCTAATGTTCAACCTAAACCTCCTTATAATATTAATGAACAATTATCAAATACTACAGCTAGAATTTCCCTCTTAGACCTTTTAAGATCTTCTCCTACACATAGGGATGAATTAATGCTCACATTAATCCAAATGATGGTACCACCAAATATTTAACCTGAAGCCATGTCCAATACTATCATAACTCGAGAAGTCGATTGTATTGACTTTCGGGATAGAGATATACCACAACATAGTTTACACAAGGATAACCCCTTATATATTACTCCCCTATTTGGAGATGTAGCCGTTAAAATAGTCTTTATTGATAATGGTTCATATTTAAACATTTGCACTTTTGAATTCTACCAAATATTTGGGTTTAGAAGTGACGAAATGAAAAGAATTGATATGATTATAAAAGCCTTCAATGACGAAACACAAGAAACATGTGGAGTTATTACTATTCCATTGCAAGTTAGTCCTAGAACCTTAGACACGACCGTACTTATTGTACATTGCCCTGCATCATACAATATACTCTTGGGTCACCCTTGGATCAACGCGATGCAAGTTGTTCCCTCAAATTTACATTAGTGTGCTAAATTCGAATTTAAGAATCAGTTGGTTACCATTCATGGTGATCCTAGACCCTTTGATATGTGTGCTTTGGCAGAACCTGTTGGAGTTCAATTTTGCCCTGCTCTGTCATCCACACATCCTAATTCTAATCATCCGCCTAAACGTGTGAAACACACACTCATAACATCATCTAATTTTTCTCCACCAACTACACCTCTACATATAGTTCAACCATCTTCCGAACAAACCACATTAGGACCTCAAAAAGATCCTAAACCCATAACCCATGCTTCTTGTTTTACTCCTATAACTTCCATACCTATAGACCCATACATCAACATATTTACAACATCTACACCTACCAGAGGCATATTTTTTGCATCCGAAAATATAGGAAATTTTCCTTCTACCTCTTACGCTCTTACTGATGAGCTCTTGCCCGATTTATCTAAAATTCTTATATCAGAGAAAACAAACGTTGCTACGCAAGATTCCCTTATTTTAAATAAATTGCCACCCTCTCCTCGTACCTTGGGCCTCCCACAGCCTATGGGAAGTATTTACCAAGTCGGGAGCTATGCTTTTATTTATAAGGGATATGACTAGGGAAGAATACCTAGAAACATCACGACTCATTATGATGGATATGCTCATTGTTATTTTACTAATGAGTATGTTAAAGCTAAGCCTATAATGTTTAAATTGGGATATAAAGGGAAAGGTTTGGGACCTTTACAGAATGGAATGAAAGAACCTTTTGAGGTAGAACCATGGACTGCCCAATGTGGTGTGGGCCTATTTCCTAGTAAAGGTTAGCCCTTCCCATTTGAGGATGATGACCATCTCATATGTTACCAAGATTATTTGGATAAACGCGATGCTTTGCATTTAAGGAATAACCCATTTACATGTAATATGCTATCCATAGCTTACCTTGAGATGATTGCTGAATCCAACGATGAGTTGGAGGGGGATATCTTTCATGATGTCTTCGTTGAGGAATTGTTACACAATGGATTTTATTTTGATGGATCTATACCTAGTATAGCCCATCTTGAGGCCACGACTCCTCAAGATGAATTATCTAAGCTAACATTGGAAGAATTACAAGAATTAGGCATTTCACCCACCCCATATAATTTTGAGAGAGATCTACACATGGAAGTAGAAAACATCATAAAAATTAACATTGGAACCGAAGATAACCCTCACATAATCAACATTGGATCAGAATTGAGTCAAGACAAACAAGATCAATACATTGCATTTCTTAAGGAATATGAGGATGTCTTTGCTTGGATATATGAAGATATGCCAGGATTAGACCCTTCTGTAGTTATGCATCACCTAGTAGTCCATCCGGATGCTAAACCTATTAAACAAAAACTTAGAAAAATGCACCCTAAAGTGGCCTTACTAGTCAAAGGGGAATTAGAAAAACTCCTGAAGGTTATTTTTATACAAGCCATTCATTATGCTGAATGGATCTCGAATATAGTTCCAGTAACTAAGAAATAAGCTACCAAAGTTAGGGTTTGCACAAACTTTAGGGATATTAATGTTGCATGCCCTAAAGACGATTTTCCTCTTCCCAACATGGATTAGATAATTGATTTTACTGCTGGGAGTGGAATGATATCCCTAATGGATGGATTCTATGGTTATAATCAGATCAGGATAACTCCTGAAGATCAGGCTAAAACAACCTTTATTACCCCTTGGGGAACCTTTTGTTGGAAAGTGATGCCATTCGCTTTGAAGAATGCAGGTGCAACATATCAACAAGCCATGACTTATATCTTTCACGATATGACACATGATATTCTACATGATTATGTAGATGATATTATAGCTCGTTCCATCAAAGAAGATGATCATTTAGATGACTTGAGAAAAGTATTTGATCGGTTAAGGGAATATCTTATCCGACTAAATCCAACTAAATGTATATTCGAAGTTAAGTCCGATAAATTATTGGGGGTTATAGTTTCTTTACGTGGCATTGAAATTGACCCTCTCAATATTGCAACTATCACTGATATAACCGCACCCACAAATATATCTGAATTACAAAGTCTACAAGGTAAGCTTCAAGCTATTCGCCACTTCATTGATAAGTTGGTGGACAAAACCGGACCCTTTCTTACGCTTCTTAAGAAAGATGCCTCTTTTCATCGGGACGACGAATGTCAGGAAGTATTTGAACTCCTTAAAAAATATCTCCTTAAACCACCGGTGCTTTCACCACCCAGATCTGATCGTCCATTTATCTTGTACATTTCTACTTTTGATTTTGCCTTAGGAGCTGTGTTAGCTCAACTTGACGATGAGAAGAAAGAACGTGCTAATTATTACATCAATAGAACCTTAATCAGTTATGAAACTCATTATACAATATTAGATAAGTTATGTCTTGCAGTCATATTTTCTACACAAAAATTACGCCATTATATGCTCAGTTAGAAAACGTATGTTATTGCTAAATTCGATCCTTTGTGGTATCTCATGAGTCGACCGTACTTATCTGGTCGCACAGCGAAGTGGGTTTTTGCGCTAAGTGAGTTTGAAATCACGTTTATAGGACAAAATTCTGTTAAAGGTCAAATCATAGTAGATCAATTAGTTGTTGCACCCTTAGAGTCTACCCATCCCCTCATCATTAAGTTTCCTGATGAATGCCTTAAATTAGAGGTAGACCATCCAGAGCAATGGTCCCTATACTTTGATGGAGCCCAATGCATGAGTGGGGATGGTGCAGGTATTATTTTAATATCTCCATAGAAACATCTTATACCTCTGTCCTTTAAATTAACATTTGCTTGCACTAATAATATTGTTGAATATGAGGCTCTAATCCTCGGATTACGAGCTGCCTTTGCACTAAAAATTAAAAATTTATTGGTTTTTGGTGATTCTCAACTTGTCATAAATCAAATCAATGATGTTTATCAGACTAGAGATGATAAATTACATCTATATAAAGCATATGTCTTACAATTATTATCTTTGTTTGATCAAGTTATCTTGGAAGCTATTCCTCGAACTAGCAACCGTGCGACTGACGCTATGGCTACAGTTGCATCTCTTTTGCCCTTGGAGTTAGATGATGAATATGCTACCATAATTATTTGTCGACTCTAGGAACTCGCTTCAAATAAATCATGCTTAGAACCTTTGGATGTGTTTCTAATCAACGAAACTACTCCTGAACCATGGTACACTGATATATTTAATTTTCTTCAAAATAGGACCTTTCCTGAAGGTTGTAATAGCAACCAGCGCTAGTTATTGTGTAGACGAGCAAGTCACTTCGTGATTATTGGTAATACCTTATATAGGAGATCTTTTGAAGGCATCTTACTGCGATGTTTGAATCTCGAAGAATCTAGATCAGCTTTGAGTGAAGCCCACAATGGATCTTGTGGGGGACATTTTAGTGGTAGTGCCATTGCTAAGAAGCTCCTTAGGATAGGATATTTTTGGCCTACCATGGAAAATGATGCACATGATTATGTGTGCCATTACGATAAGTGCCAAAAACACGCTGACCTTGTCAATGCGTTTGCACAAGAACTGCAGGCTATTTCATCTCCTTGGCCCTTTTCAAAATGGGGCTTAGACATCATTGGAAAAATCAACCCTGTGTCATTTGATGGACACAAATTCATCATAACCGCCACTGAGTATTTCATGAAATGGGTTGAAGCTATGCCCTTAGCTTCTTGCACTGGAACCCAAGTTTCCAAGTTTATTTTTAATCAAATTATTTGTAGGTTCGGAATTCTTGCAAATCTCATCTCAGATAATGGAACTTGTTTCAAAAATAAAGATGTCAAAAAATTATGTCAAAAATATAAAATTCAACATCGATGGTCCACTCCCTTTTATCCTCAGGGTAATGGCCAAGCAGAAGCTTCTAATAAAACATTAATCAAAATCCTCAAAAGACTGGTCAATAAATCTAGTCGAGATTGGCACATCCAACTATATCCTACTTTGTGGGCTTATCGAACTAGCGTTCGCACCCCCACAGGTACTTCACATTTTGTTTTGGTTTATGGCGCTGAAGCTATTTTTCCCTTTGAATTAGAAGTTCCTTCTTTGGCTCTGCTACTTCAAGATACTGAAGTAGGAGATGAATATCGTGTTTGGCGATTTAGTCAGTTGGAACTCCTAGATGAGAAGCGCATCAATGCTTTGGAGCATCTTTGTGCCTACCAAAACAAGCTTAAGAGAGCATACCTCAAGAAATTTCATCATCGATCCTTTGAGATCGGCGACATTGTCTTAAAAGAAAATCAAAAAAATACTAATGCAACTAAAGACCTTAAAGGTAAATTTGAGCCCAACTAGCTTGGACCGTATATCATCACTGCTAAAATTTAGATCGAGAGCATACCAATTAGCTACCTTAGATGGTAAAGATCTTAAAGCACCTATGAACATTATGCATCTTAAACGCTATTATGCATAACATTTGGTCATTTCCTCATTTGTATATATTGTTATTTTGCATATTGTTTCATATAAAAAAAAAAAAATTCAAAAATAGTAACAGTATTTATTCTTTCAATTCATCAATCAAAATCAAAATATAAAAACTTTAAAACCATCAAAATCTTCAAAAAAAAAATTATTTTTTTGTACCTCTCAATTCTTGAAGTATTGCAATCATATTTTCTATTATTTTGGATAAATTAGCATTTATTTGGAATCCTGCACTTTCACACTCACATGCATAAATATCTTGATTTTATTTGGTATGATTATTAATCTCTCTTATATCAAATTCCACAGTTGAATTAAATAAAGTCTTGAGCATAGAAGAATTGATCTTGTTATTTCCTTGAACCAAGTACATCTCTTCACATTAAAATGATTTCATTGCAAATTCGATATGATGCTACATAGTAGAAGTGGTTTCTTGAGCGAAAAGTTTCCCCTGCTATCCTATCATGCACATGGTCTAGAATATTTGATAATTGAAAAAAGGACAAGCTCACCCCTACCCAGAATAAAAATCCCTTGCTCTACAGCCAATCCGAGCAAGTATCCCTAGTATAGGAAGAAAAAGAAAAGTCAAAGAAAAAGAAAAAAAATTATTTTGTATCATCGCAGCAATATTTCAGCATTGTCTCAGTTCCAAGCAAAAATACAAAAAAAAAGAGAAAAATAGAAAAGAAGCAAACAAAAAAGCAAAAGCCAAAAAGCAATAAAATCCTTTTTCCTACCCCTTGAAAAGAAAAGAAGGGTGAATGAGCTTGAATCCCTGGAATTCTCAATTATTCGAAAACTGTGAGGTAAGCCCCATAACAAGTGGTTTGTGCCCAACCCGCTTGGCCTTGGGTAATTCCTAGCATGGTGATATGTCTGTCACATTAGCGACCTTCTTTTGTACAGATCTATGTCGGCTTATGGATTAGCTAGCTCTTGATGACCCGACTTACATAGTAGTCTGGTATGGTTACATGCATATAAATTATGGTCAATGAACCCTTATTTGGTTAAGTCAAATTACTTGTATCAAATTCTCTTGCTCAAAATTGGTGAATGAACAATACAATTGCACACACATTTGTATTTGAGAGATTTTGTATCATTATGATAAATCAAGATCGGTAATGAACTCACATTTGCACATGAGGGTTCCTTATAAATCTACATTTTTGTCTTTAAGATAATTCAAAATATCTCTGCAATTCTTTTCGAATCATTTCATCTTCTTATTTAAGAACATTTGCTTAGCATAAAAACAATTAAATATATGTTTTTCCAAACAAACAAAAATTTTCTTTCACATCTTCAAAAAACCTCGCAAATAAAGTCATGTTTATTTTCTGTTTATCTCAAAACTAAAAAATCAATCATGCAATAAAACTAAAATATCAAATTCTTTTTTGGATTTCGCAATGATGGTATTATGTCAAACATTCAATTTTGCAATGATGGTATAGTTCCTCGGGACTTATTCAAAAAATTTATCACACTTAGGAATTTATGCCTAGCAAAAAATCATATTTCTTTAATATGTCATTCATAATATTTTTTATGAAACTCTGAAAACAAATCATCATCATCATCATTTTCATCATCATAACACAAATTCTTAAGACAGTCTCTTAAGCACCCTTTTACTTTTAGAAATATTTCTATGCTGGTATTAGCTTGACGACCTAGTGAGCGACGACTCCATGAAATGGTCTATAATAGCGACAATGTCCTTTGAAATTATTGTTAAAAGTCCCTTTTATTTTTATCAAAACACACCACAAAACAACCAATTTATTCACATTAGATTATTTCATTTACAAATTTACAGCATGACATAACATTATAATTTATTTTCAATGACATAATTACATAAATAATCAATCACAAAATTCAAATATTAAAGCATCATACAACATATACACAAGTCATATCATCAAAAAGATCATATATATATCAACAAATTATGTACATCATCTGGATTGGTATGCCACAATCAATACCCTAGCATGCTCAATCCCCTCCAAAAGTAATAATAATAATACAATCTACCCTCTACAGCAGCTAGCCTCGAGAAGCCCTCGAGCTCTCACCCTCATCTTCTCCCCCGCCCTGAGGTGGAGGAGGTGATCCCATAGAGGTCTGGGCTGTGTCCCAGGTCCTCGTCGTCGATCATGAGGATGTCCTCGATGATCCCATCATGACCGACTCTGCAATAGGGTCTGGAAATGGTATCATCTGTCCCTCTGTGACCACGTGATAGTATAACCCCTGGTAGAACGTGGTCTATGCAATAGCCCATGCCAGATCCCGAGTGCTCGCCCCTTCGCTCTGAGCCCTGAGACGTGTAGCCTCACCCTACAGTGTCTGCACCTGAGCCCGGAGGTGGGCATTCTCAGCCCGAAGAGCCACCATCTCGCTACTCTCCCCCACCTCGACACACTTGCCCTTATCGGGTGATGGTGGCCTCTCCCCCTACTGAGAAGGGAATCTCTCCTCCCTCCTCCCTATTTGTTGTGACCTCTATGGAGCCTGACCCATCCTCTGGCGTCTCTCCTATGAATATCGCCATTGCTCTCTCCCATCGTGACCCTGCGCTACCTCAATAGCAGCCTGACGTCGCCTCCCCATCCGTCGCACCATGACATGCATCGGACCCTCTACCCTCATCATCCGAGGAGGGCGGATGCCTACGTACCAGGCATCGTATCCATCTGCAACCCCAGCATCATAACCATCCACTGGCTGGATGGGGGCATCATCTGCATCCTAGCTCCAGAATCGCTACATGTCTGGAGTCTCGCTCAGTGTGGTACTATCCCGAATAGTTCGAGAGTACTCATAATCCCTGAGAGAAGGGATCCCCTGTTGAAGATCGAACTACCACAAAACTTGATCATAGCGGTGGAGCTCCACCTCTCCCCACTCCATCCTCAGCCAACAGACTCGCTTGATGCAATCTAGCTCCTACCCATCCTCGACCCATCCTAGATGCTCTCTCCATGCCCTCCAGGTGATCTGGTCCAGGATGAGGTCTTCTAGCAACCTCTATGACATTGGTAGATCTATCCGCTGCTGTGACCCCCTCTATAGCCACCAGTAGAAAAATTGAGGCCTCTCCCGGTCAACCTCTATCAATGGAAGCCCTACTAGCCTTCGCACCGTAATGTGCTCCCAACACCATACCTGTAGTAACGATGTCACCACCATACATCAGCCTCCCTTTTATACAACCTCATGCAAGATCCTATACAAGCAGCATAGCACAAAATTGCCCCATGCATACCTGTATTCATGGTCTCTCATGTCGTAGACCACATTTGAGAGGAGCCAGGGTAACCTACATCTGCTCTAGTGGCACAATAGTAAGCCACCCACTATCCCAGCCAACACCCAAGTCAACCTAGATGTCCTAGGAATCTACCTCAGAGACTCGATGTTCACTCCACCCTTCTCCAAGGTGAAGCTCGGGTCTCCACTCAATCTCATCATCACTTGGCCCTGATTGGCCGTAGGAGTCATCAGCCGTCCCTATATGGGGATCCTCAAGATCCTCCATACGTCCTCTAGTGTGGGAGCCATCTCCCTTATCGGTAATCGAAAGCACGACAACCCCGGATACCACCTCTCTGCTAGGGCTGTCAGTAGCCCCATGTCTATCGATACTTGTGGCATCTCTGCCACATGCTACAAACTGACCTGTGCTAGTCGGTTGCGCTCTGCCTGGTCGAGCACGACTATGTCATCTCTCAGCCTGATGTATTTCCATTCCCAACTCTTTAGTAATCCCCTCTGCAAAACAAACAATAAAACAATAAAATTCATTAATAAACCAATCATTAAAATCAAATTAAATACATTTTAACCAAGCTTAATTTCATCAAATGATGATATCGTCCAATATTGGACGATATCGTCCTACATTGGGCAAAATTGTCCTTTATAGGATGAAATCGTCTCCTATTTTACAACCTTGGGGATCGCTCCTCATTGGATGGGATCGCCCCTAGTTCGTCGATTTTGTCCTGAGAAGAAATCGATGATATAGGGACAATTTCGATGAAATAGGGACGATTTCGTCCCGACGTCGTCGACGGCCTAAAAACGGCCGCGATGCCCCAAAACAATCAAAATTTAAAACAAAAAATTGTACAAAACAAATTAAAACATCATTTACTAGGATTAGATCCTTACCCATAGCCCGCATCGAACCTCTGTCGATCGGTGTGCTATCTCAACCATTTTGTCTGTAGAGCTCCAAAATAGTAAAAATGAATAGTAAAAATGAATTAGGGTTTTACCCTATTTTCTTAATTTTATTTAAAACCAACAACATTTTTTTTTTAATTTTGCTTTTCCGTGCTTTTACCTCAAACATTCGATTTGGGTAAAAACACGGAGGGGGCACCATAGTCAGCAGTCATACGATTCGACCTAGAATCATCGTCTAAGAAATGGAGTAAATTTTTGCTTTCTCGTAAAACGAGAAAAACTCGTCTTTAACACATTTTCTTCAAAAAATTTGCTAAAGAGGGGGCAAAATGTAGCACCCTAAAATTGGCGTAGTTAAACCTTAGTAAAAAGATAAAAATTTGAATTTTAACCCAAATCGCCCGTTACCCGCTTTCCTTATTTTCTGTGCCATTTTTAGGATTTGTTTTGACCGTTGGACGATATCATCGACGATTAGACGAAATCATCCCAGATCTGACGAATTCGTCTAGAACTGAATGTCCAAACAATTTTGTCCCAAAACCGAATTTTCATAATTAGCTTATGTTTCAACAACTTCTCTAACTTGGGCAGAAAGCATGTCTACACAGTTAGAGTCTCCCCCGTTGGAGATCTCCCAAATTGGGATGATCTCCAACCTCCTAACCTCTCCCTAATCCTATATAAACTGGGATTTTCTTAGTTTACCCCCTTGAACCCCCTGGCTGACTAATTTCTTTGCAACTTTAGTTTCTTGTGCATTAGAATACCTTTGTACCTTCGTTAGCATTGCATATTTCAAGTTTTCTTACAGGGATTTTACTATTTTTTAGTCGAAGCAAGCTCGGATCGTTGCAGGCGATTCTAGATGATTTCGAACGATCTTGTCGTAGATCGATGACGATCTTGTACGATCAGAGGCGATCTCAACTATAGTCCAGATCGGGGGAAATCAGAACATGGAATCGATGATGATCTCGTCTAATCTCAAACGATCGACTGAGATTTGAGATGATTTTGTGCAATTCCATATGATTACATACAATTTGAGACAATTTGGACTTCTACAAACCTCAGAATCTTCATCACACATCCAGAATCAGGTATATTCTATCCTATTTAGCATACTCTCTATGTTTAGCATTTATTCATGTTTTCCATATTCATATGAATCAGTATTGGCACATAGAATAGCTTAGATTCATCTTGGAAAAACCTAGGATATGAATGATTAAAGCATAAAATGAACACATCAAACCTACTCTCAACCTAGGTGTGGAATCTGCCACTCAAAAGTTTCCTGGTGAACCCACCATCCATAAAAAATTCACCCTTATACCCCTCCCCCAAGAGGTGTAACCTTCAAAGGGCCTCTCAGTCCGAGGTATTGTCCCATCCTTCTTGCATCCCCCTTTTGGGCATGGATCCTATAGCCTGAAGGTAAGGATGCGAAAAATTTGGAGCGATATAGTAGGAGCTTAATTTTGCATATATTGGGCCTTATCTTGTGGGACTTTTTAGAAATGTAGATGCAATTAATTGTAGATAACTAATAATGCATCTTTAAAGGTTTGAAAATTGGTCTAAAAATGGTAATGAGTTCTCATCATATGGTTAAATTACCTAAATGGGTCTCATATAGTCATGTCTTAACTTTTTTTAATTACAATTTAAAGAACTTATTAGATCAAATCAATCCCTAGAATTGCATGTACTTATTAATAAGCATTCTTAGGTTTTTGAGGAACCTTGTGGACTTCCCCCATAGAGTACACATGACCATTCCATCCCTATAGTTCTAGGAAATCCACAACGCACCATATTCCCTTATACAAATCCCTATGCATAAAAGTCAAAAATTGAAAATTTAGTACAAGAGTTATTTAAAGGAGTACATCAACTAAGAACTAGTTATTATTCATAACTACTACTTTTGGTATGCAAAAAATATGGTTCATAAAGCTTTTGTATGGATTTTTAGGCATTGATCAAAAGTACTATTAAGGATGAATTTCTAATTCTAGTTATAAATGAGATCATGGATGAACTATATGGTGCTTGTTTTTTTCTTCAAGCTAGAATTGAGGTTAGGATGTCACCAAATTTATATTATCCTTAGGAAAAAAATTGAGATACACGATAGAAACTATAAATTTTTAGTCATGCCTTTTAGCTTCATAAATGCTTCTTCTACATTCCAAATTCTAAGAAATCAATTTTTTGATATTTTCTTTAAAAAAATATTTTAATGTTCTTTGATGACATCCTCATTTATATCAGGACTTGGGAGGACCATTTGGGTCACTTGAACCAAGCCCTACAATTATTTTTAGAAAATTATCTATATGCCAAGAATTTCAAGTGATCTATATCTCAAAGGAAGGTTGAGTATCTAGGACATATTGTATCATAATAAAGGTTAATTTAGACCCTAAAAAAATTAAGGATATACAAATTTGACCTAAATCTAAGACACTTAAATACCTAGAAGAATTTCTAGGTCTCACTAGCTAATTTCATAAGTTTATAAAATATTATGGCAAAATAGTAGATCCTCTAACAACCATATTGAAAAAGGATTAATTTAGATGAATTGAAGTAGGAGAAACAAATTTTAGAATTTTCAAGTAGGCTATGTAAGCCACACTTGTACTTGTAGGTCAAATTCTTGATCTCATTTGCAATGTAAGAAGCCAAGCTCTTTTTCTTCAAAATTTGGTTGTCTTTTAAAAGCTTTCAATATTGCTCAAAGCTAGATTGAACAAAGTCAAACCCTTATTGATGATGACATCAACACAACATCGTGAAAGTCTAAAAATATGTGAATTGCACAAAGTTAGAGTGAACAAAGTCAGGATGAACAAATTTAGACTATTCAAGCGAGTGATAGTAACCAAAGAAAAGATAATTTTAGAATCATGCAAGCAAGGGTGCTTAAATCTAGAGTGCACAAATCCAATCCTATGAAATCAAACAACTCATTCCCAATGTTAACTAAAGAATACACTTCTACCTAAATACAAAATGTAATGACCCTAGAGGATTTTCAATAGTGACATTAGCTACTTAGTGTGAAAGTCTAGAATCGTGCAATGAATATCGTAATTGAACATATCCAAAATTAACAATTTTGATGCATTAAAAGACATGCACAAAGCTGGAATCCATCTCAGGTGATGTTATAAAATATTCATAAGGTCTATATTTGTTCCAATAAGCTCTGCAAACAAAATGATGAGCTTGAATTTAAAACAAATACCTTGAAATATCCCTTTTAGAGTTGCAACCACCCCAATACTTTCTAGTTCTAGCTAACAATATTGAAGCATGAATATGATAATTTTTATAAATCAATTGTGGTTGTTTTATCACTTGCAGTAGATAGTTGTAGATCAATTAAGTAGGTTGCAAATAAATTCAAATTCAAAGGTAGAGTAAAATCTAAAATTGTGACCTCAGTAACATGGGATTTCTCTGCCATGTTTTTTTATAATAAGCCTATAACTAACATTTGAAATATTCTACTATAAGATTCAAAATATAAAATATAAGGCATGACATCTCTAATTGAAGGATCAAATTTGTAGTACTTGCTTGGATGCTTGCTATGTAATCTTACTGCCAACTAATGAGAAGTGATAGATATTTAGCCTCCATTATTGATGTCATTACAAGTTCATATCAATGTACTTTAAGTCATTTCTATTACACTTTGTATGATTAGTCTATTTTATTAAGTAAATATGGATATTTGTATTATTGTCAGATTGCTATTTATTGGAGTCTTTCTAATGATTAAAGTATGCAATTGAATTTTAAATAATTTTTTTTTGCATTTGAAAATGGCTAGTCTGTTAAGTATCATTTAGATTGATTATGTGAGCTTGTTACAAGGTACTGTCTAATGTTTTTACACTATGTCTCATACACTATTTGTCCATTTCTCTAAGCCTTTACATTCTCTTGACCTTTTAATCTCTTTATTATTAGCTTAAACCCCTATTTTAGCTTACAATTATACCAAAGGAGCTAGCCTTCTTCGAAGGTTGAATTGAGAGAAATCTCATTCATCCAAAAATATTGGTTGAAGTCTAGGGTGCATTCTAATCCATAGACTAGGCAGATTTTATGCTAATAGTTTATTTTTGGCATGCCCAATGGGGTGAATTGTGACAATTTGCTCACCTATATGATTAAGAAGAATCTTGGTGAACTACCATATAAGATCATTTGAAAATTTTCACTTGGTGACTTCGTTGATTTATAAATAATAAATAAAAATATATTTGTTATCACATTTTAGTTTGTTGTATTTTTTTGTATGCTAACAAGATCTACAACTAAGAAGCTAGAGAATCCATTGTCGTTTCTTGAATTACCTTCATTTAAGTCAAGATAAACTAAGTCTCTACCTCTAGATTATTTATCAGAAAGTATAGATTCTACATTCTCTAGCTCTTCTAAACCCTCAAGAATATCCAATTCCAAAGTCATGGCTCACAATCAACAATATGGTACTCACAACTTCCCTAAGTGTAACACCACCAGACCATTAGGTTTGACACATGTTAATGATATCCCTCAGGCATCACTCAAAGCCTTTCCTATCTATTATGGCATTGGTAAAACAACACATAAAAATTACCAATATTTGGTCTCATTGGTTGTGATTCATAGCATCTAGGAGGAATAAATTATGGTTAGGCTTATTAACTTATATTTTGGAGGAAAAATACTACATTGGTATCAAACTTTGGAAGATGAAAGCATTCGTTCACGAGCTAATTTGGTAAGAAATTCTATAAAAGAGTTTAATGAACTTGCAAACCCATTTTTATTGCACCTAATTCATAGTCATTCAATGACATCCTCTAGAAAATATCACAAATTTTAATTTCAAGTTTATAAGAACTTGGAAAATAATTCTCCAAGATATTATACCTCCTAGCCCCTTGGCACACATTTATCATATTAGGGAATTAGGTCCTGACTTGGGACTTTAAACATAGCAGTCTAATGTAATAACTTTTTGTGAGGTCTATCATTCAACTGTCATTGTTGAGAATACACTAATATCTATGGGAACGTTACCTCCTAGGGTTGTAAGTTGTATTTACTAGAGATAGTTTAGTCTACTCAATATAAGGAAATTGTAATCACAATTACATATCTTCCTTTAGTTTCTCTTATTCCTATTCCTAAGGAAATTTCTTTGGTACTAACTTTGCTAGCCTTACCAGCACTAGAGCCTAAGGAATCTTTGATAATGATAGAAGTATTGACTACATTGAAGACATTGAATAATAAGGTAACAACTATTGAAAGAAGGGAAGCAAAAATATATCAACCACAAATATTTCCCTATGTTTTTAAGGATCAAAAGGCTTCCACTAAAAATATGACAGAAAAGGTTAATAATAGTTGCAGTGATCATGAACTAGAATCAACAATATTAGATTCAAAAGGCCATCCTTGGTGCATAGTTTGTAGTGATCCCCATAATATCAACACTTGCCTAATGTATCAACACCAATCCTAGTTGGTTGCTATTAAATAAGCTAAAAGGTACACAAAATTTAGATTAATATATTGTGGGAACCAAAATAGGTCATGATCACACAATATCCTTTAGAAGAAGAGTGTATATCAATATTAACAAGGTCTAAAAAGAAGCCATTATTGGTGGATTCATATAATTTAGGATCATTTCGAGTCCTATCTCAACTACAAAAGCCCAAATAATAGATACAAAATAATATAAAAAAATCTCCAACCCAGCTAGAGCCAAGAAAGGTTCCCCTCATGTTGAAGCTACAAAATGAACAACCAAATTCAAACATATAAAAAAAGTAAATGAGACTTTGTCTAATTCAAAGGAACAATCCTAGGATAACCTTATATATCCTTATATAACAAAAATATAGATGATAGAAGCCACTCAATAATATAGGAGGATTTTTTATGAACCAAAAATATAGAAGAAAAGAAATAGATAGAATAATCAAGATTCAACATTATTGAATAACTAAATAAAACCCCTTCTAAAGCGAGTATGTATGATGCCATGATGATCCCTACACAAATTGATTTGCTTAGAGCTTTATAAAAAATGATCAACTTTGAAGGTAAGCCAAATTCAATATATAATCTTGCTCAATATTTGATAACTCCTAGATCTGGAAAGAATAGACCACATCCTTTTTACATGTCCTTAAGAATGGAAGGATGGATTTACATAATTGTATGATTGATTATGAAGATATGACTACCATGATACCTAAAGTAGTATATGAAGCTATAGGTATATAATATACTTGTCCATGTCTTGGAGTTTTACAATTGGATGGTACTCCTATCAAAATAGTTGAAGTTATCAAAGATATTTCAATTATGTTGCATAGAGTACCAAATATTACTATGATTCAAAAAGTTGTAATTGTAGACCTTGAGCCATATTTTGGTCTTTGTCTTTCATGAGAAATCATAAGAAAATTGGGAGGTTATATGTACCTAGATTATTCTCATATGATAATCTACTTAAGGGTAGATGAGTTAAGATATTTTCTAAAAAGCTGATAACTTACCTGAAGAACACAAGCTTATACTGAGAGGGGGGGTGAACAGTATAAGACCACTTTTTACTTTTCTTTTCAATTCAATATTATGCAGTGTATACATAGCAGTATCAATAGCAGTAATAAAAGCAATGCACAAAATACCATACACAATAGAGACACAGATTTAACATGGTTCACCTAATGTGGGCTACCTCCACAGAGAAAATATTTCTTCTAAATATTTCTCAAATAATATTTTGGGAATCCTTCCTAATTACAATGTTTATGGACTTCTATCCAAAGGAGATTCTGATCCCCTAAATCTCAAGTTCGTGGATCTCTTCCATAGGATAACTCTTTCCCCTTTTGCTCTGGCTAGTGATCTTCTAGAAGAATTTGTCTCTATATTGCACTAACTGGTGGATCTCTCTCTACTTGAATACTCCTCACTTAGAAGATCTGTATTCAATTATCCTGGCTATTGGATATCTATCTACTAAGACTCTTTCCTCTATACTCTATTACCTCCAAAGCTTTATCAATAGGTTCACTCAGAACCTTCTCAAATTTGCTCAATAGGTCCACTCAGAACCTGCTCAAATATGCTCAACAGGTCCACTCAGAACCTACTCAAATATTCTCAATAGGTCCACTCAAAACCTGCTCAAATATGCTCAATAGGTCCACTCAGAACCTGCTCAAATCTGCTCAACAAGCTCACTCAGAACTTGATCAAATATGCTCAACAAGCTCACTCAGAACTTGCTCAAATATGCTCAACAAGCTCACTCAGAACTTGTCCAATTCTGATCAACAATCTCACTCAAAACTTGTCCAATTCTGCTCAATAAGTCCTCTCTAGGACACTCAAATATGCATTACAATATTCCACAAAAGCTTACACAAAATTAGTCCACAAGCCTTCTCAAAGAATTACCTCAAATCAGCTTAACAAGTCCACATAGAACTTGTTCAATATCATAGAATCATAAATAGAATTTTTAGAAACTCAATATGTCTTATACTCAATGCTCAATCACTTACTCAAATCAATATCATAGAAGCATAAAGATAATTGTTAGAGACTCAATATGTTCTATTCTCAAAGCTCAATCTCAACTCAAATCAATCTCATAGAAGCATAAAGAGAATTATTAGAGACTCGATATATTCTATTCTCAAAGCTCAATCTCAACTCAACTAGAAAATAGAATAGTTTATTTCATGGAACTTGAACAACCACATGCATCCACTTGACTAGGCTTAATCAACTCTACTCAACCAATCACATCAAGGAACAACCCTTTCTCACAAACCCTAGTCCAAGCATGTATCAACCAACTCAAAATGTTTTCAACAATGCTCAACCACAAATCTCACATAACAATGATACTCATGTTCTTTTCTAACTCAAGTTCAAGTTCTTTTCATAAGTAATTGGCTTCAACAACAATGCTTATAAAACAAGTTTTAATCACAACTCTCAATCTAGAAAACCTTGAAGCATTAAACCAACCACTTTCGAAAAGGAAACCACAATCAATCCTTTTCTCTCCAATGATATTTTCATAAATCAATCATCCAATCAAGTCAATGGAGAATATTGCCCATACCTTTTTGATGCCAAGGAGTTGTCCACAAAATCTGTCAAACTCAACACACTTTCAAATATATCCTTTTCAATCACAAAGAGGTTAGAGGACTTGAGTAATATTACAATAATAAAAATAATATCCCAATAACACCTTATTACTCCTACTCAATAAAATTCACCATGTCCTCTCATGAAAGAAATAATCCCCTTTGAAAAAGAATAAATCAAAATCACTTTTGAACCCCTTTTACAAAACCAAAAATATCTCTTTAAACACACCTTATTTCTCCTTCTAAAAAAGTTAATAAAATAGCCATTGAAAAATTCTTTCCAACGATATATAATATGCTACCCTTCCAAAAATAAAATCATCAAAAATATCTCAATTTTCTAGGGCATAACATAACCCTTATTTCTCCTTAAGGCTATTTAACAAAAATTAAAATATAAAAATTAACTTGCCTTTGCATCTCGGAGGGATTCGATCCCCTGACTTCCTTCTTCCCAATGCCTTAACCACGACCAAGTCGTCGTTGGGCCACATGCCCTCATGTGCCTAAAAAGATATGAACATCATCAAATACCTCACGACTCTGCACTTTCCAAAACAACCAAAACGCGCTTCGAGCGCTTTTGACTTTGCAAGCAACCTCCAAGAGAATCAAATGCAGGACCTACTCCAACTTGCCAAGCCAACGTACTGCTAGGCCAAGTTGGCCTATGTGCTCCAAAACCTCGAATGTTCCTTGCTTCAACCTTTTCGTAAATCGTTAAGCCTTTTAAAAACACGAGTCTTTTCGTATGTGCTTTAAACGAATTAGCAAGGATGATGATTAATGCCTTTTGGGGCATTATTTATAATGTCTTTGTCTTCCTTTCAATCACATCGATGCATTGATTTAATTCGACATCGACGTGGTTTAATTTATAATATATTTAAATTTAAATATTATAAATTAAATTAGACCAACCTTAGGTTTTAGTTAATTAAACCTTGAAGCCTTGTTTTACTGCACAATCTTGGTGTAACAAATATTATTTATAAAATTTAAATTCCTTGTGAATTTAAATAATTTATAAATAATTATTAAACCTCCTTTTTAACCTTTGCAATATCTTGGGTTTTTATGAACCAATCGCTTAACCGGTGCTCCCAATAATATTAAAATATTATGGAGCATTTTTCCTTTCATTTTGCAATGATGAAGCTTTTTTTTGGATGATAGTGACAACCTTGACCGAATTCCTTGATATGAGTGATAACTCTATCAGGTGACATCAATGACAATTTTGACTTAGAGGACTCAAAATGTCTAACATTACCATATAGAGAAGATGGAAGATGAATGTATCAATATGATTATTGAATAAATAGATCCTTTGGAATATATTCTTGAAGTAAATAGATTGAAGATAAATTCTCTCTAAATTATTACAACACCTTAATTGAAATTAGAATTGGAACATACCACATCATAGATCCAAAAGAAGAAAATATCCTAGCTATGTCAAACCAAGAACTCCAAAAAATAGAGCTTTGGAAGATTTACTTTGATAGGGCTAGATGCAAGAATGGATTCTGAGCTAAGATAGTGCTAATATATCCTTAAGAAGGAATCAAAATTTTCTCCTACAAGTTGACATGGAGTTGTACTAATAACACAACCGAATATAAATCCTCATGTCTTGGATTGATTTAGGCAAAAATAATGGGCATTAAGTTACTTTCAATCTATGATGACTCTGAGCTTGTGGTCAATCAAGTAACAGAGAAATGTAGTAGTAAACATCACTACTTGAAAGCATACCATAATAGTGTATGGTATCTGATGGAAATTTTTTAAGCATTGAGTATAAAATTATCCCTAGGGAACAAAATGAGTTAGTTGACACACTAAATTATTTAGGACCAAATTACATGCCTACTACCAATTATGGTCAAAATATGAATAAGGTAAAGATGATATTTAGGTTGACAATCCTAGATAAATAAATATTCTTGTAGGCATTTGAAGATGATTGACAGATTATTGATTTCTTAATAAGAGAGGCAATCTATGCAACCCAACAAGAAGAGATGCTACAAGAAATTGACCAAGAAGAAATCATTCAACTAAAGAAAAATCATATCCCAAAAGGACTAATCACTTTAGAAAGCTTGTTTGATAATATGACCAAAATACAAGGTATAAAATAAAAATAGAAGAGCAAGCTTACAAAGAGGTCCAAATTAAACCAAGCAAAATTTTGAAGGTCAAAATCTATTGCTCCATGAAATAAGTAGATAGATTCAATTCATTATGTAGACAATACCAATACATAATAGCATGATATTTGGGTTTATGATAAGGAGGTAATCCAACATACCATAAAGCTAACACCTAAATCCAAACCATTCAGGCAAAAGCAAAGGTCGGTTAATCCATAGAAGTGACAATGAAACCTGAACTTTAAATTATTAAATGCCAAAATCATATATCTAGTCAAACACTCTATGTGGGTAGCCAACTTGGTACCAGTAAGGAAGAAGAACATAGACATCCACCTTTGCATTGATTTTTGAAATTTAAACAAAGCTTCATTCAAAGATCATTATCCTTTGTCATAGATTTATCAAATCTTACAAGCTATAACAGGAGCAGAGAGATTTGAATTCCTTGATAGTTTTTTAGAATATCACCAAATATGGGTCAAATATGAAGATCAACTTAAAACATCATTCACTATCAAAGGGGGAACATTCATATAATCAAAGAATGGTGTTTGGTTTATCGAATATTGGAGCAACTTTTTAGCATTGCATTGACTTTGCTTTTGGTGAGTTGGTTAACAAAATCATCCTAATTTACTTAGATGACATGACAATTTTCTCTCATGACAAGCAAAAGCACTTAGAGCATCTAGAGATGGTTTTTAGAAGTGTCATGAGTTTGGAATATCACTCAATCCAAAAAAATCAATATTTTTTGTGCACAAGGGGAAACTCTTGGGATATGTCATCTCTAGAAAATGTATGGCTATTGATCCAAAATAATTCAAGCTATTTTAGCTTTATCTCTCCCCCTTAGTAAGAAGGCTTTGTAATCAATTTTTTGAGCAAATCAACTTTATCCAAAAATTTGTTTTTGACTTTGCATAGATATTCAAATCTATGATATAGATTCTAAAGAAAAATACATAATTCGAATGGACCCCTAAGAGGAAAAGAGCATTTGAATAGATCAAATTGACTATAACAAAGGCTCCTATCTAGATCAACCTAGATTTTAGTAAAGACTTCATCTTATACATATATGTATCTAAAGACAATTATGCTGTAATTTTGACTCAAAAATATGATGACCAAGAAGAATACCTAGTGCTTTTCTTAAGCCAAATATTTCATGATTATCAAAAGAACTATAATTTCATAGAAAAATAGGTATTTTCCATCATGAAATCACTAAAAATATTCAAACACTATGTACCTTAGACCAAAACTATGGTCTTTGTAGTCCATTTAAATTTAAAAAATGACATCCTTCAAGGAGAATTATGAGAAAAAAGAGGTGGATGGGTCACTAAAAGATAAGAATATGACATTTAAGTATGTCCTATTAAACTAGTAAGAGGCATATCTTTATGTCAATAGTTGACCATCACTTCAAAACATGGCTACAACATGTGCATAGAAGACTACATTTGGACAAACCTTGAAAGTGAGCAACACATAAAAGAGCTCAATTGAGTGCATAAATTGATAAGCTATTTTTAATTAGGAATATGCCCTAGTAGATTAAATGCTTTGTAAATATATTGATATAGATTATAGATATTGAAATATATCTTACTACCGAAAATATTATACCAAAAAAAATTGATGGAATTCTTTTTCGTTGCATAAAATTAATACAAGTTGAGAAAGTGTTTATAGATTTCCATACAAGATTGTCTAGAGGACATTATTTTGGATAAATAACCATTGCAAAAATGCTTAGAGTTGGATATTATTGGTCCACCATATTTGTAGGTTCATTTAAGGTAGCTAAATCTTGTGAAAAATATCAATGATTCGATGAAAGAAACAAAGATTTTATGCTTCTATTACAACCAATCATAATAGAGGAGCCTTTCCACTAGTGGGGATTAGATTTTATCAGTCATAAATCTAAACTCATCAATAGGTCATAAGTATATTTTATCAATGACATATTATTTCACTAGGTAGATAGAAGTGAAAACCACAAAATCAACCAATCAAGATATGGTAATTGAGTTCCTAGAAAATCTAATCATAAGGTTTGATATTCTAGATACCTTGGTAATTGACAATGGATCCACTTTTGTAAGGAAAAAATTTATTAACTTTGCTAGTAAATACAATAGCTATTTAAAGCATCATCAAATTATTACCCCAAGGGAAATGGGTTGGTCAAATCCACCAATAAAAATTTGTTAAAGATTATCAAAAGAACCATTGGTGAAAACAAAAAGAGTTGGCACCTATTACTAGACTAGGCATTATGGGTAAATCGAATAATAGTTAAAAAGGCATTGAAAGCATCACCTTATTCCTTAGTTTATGAAAAGGATGCCATTCTCCCATTATATTTTGAGCTACCAATATTTAGATTAACGGACCAAGAGAAACTTCTCGATATGAAAGCAATAGAGACTTGAATTATGCAACTTCTACTATTAGAAGAACATAGATTAAAAAACTTATAATAATTTCTAAAATTATTTAGTCATGATGAAGCGATGGTTCAACAAAAGGGTCAAATTTTGTGACTATAAAATTGATGATTTTGTACTTAAATGTGATGAAGAAAAATCAAAGCCAAGGAATCATAAAAAAAATTGATTCATTGTCGTCTGAACCATACTGCATCATTGCCAAATGTGAACATAACACATATGAGTTATCAGATGCTAATGGCTAGATTTTGTTGATACTAATAAATGTCAACACTTAAGAATTTAATTTAGGGTGATGCCATCCTTTGTATCATATATATATAGAAACACAAAAAATAAATAAACCATGGTAATTTTAAAACTAGCTAAAAGTTGATTGGCCAAAACCAAAATCAACTGATGATAATTTTGAATCCTTGCATGCTTATTCATTAGGTAGCCATAATAGCCAAAATTTTATTAACATGCAAATATCCTACACGGCCTTACGAAACATGAAATTCAATATTCAATAAAAGGTAAACATATAGTTTAACTATCGTAATAACTTCACAATGGCTAGTATAGTGCCAATAAAGCAAACACTTCAGCAAAAACTTACCTTACAAATTTGTTTAAAAAAATAATTATTGAGTCAACAAACTATCTTAAGCTAGAATTGCACAATAAATGATGGGAATTATTTGTAGTGTTAAATAAGAGAATATACAAGTTTGGACTGAACAAAAATGGTCGAGAATATGAAAGCTCTTATTAACATTCAAAAATGCAAAAGGAAAAGAAATTCTTCAATACAATACTTGCATAATTAGGGATACAAAAATCACCCTCAAGTCAACAAGCACCTTTGAGAAGCAACTAAATAGTGAGTGAAAGAGATGTCACCTAGCAGCCTAGGTGCACTTGCATGGCATTCTTTTCTATCCTCTTACAGTTATAAGCCTATCCATTTTTACTCGTAATTAGTATTAGCCATCACCCAATTCTACAACCCATATATGAGAATAGTCTAGAATTGTAGGGCTAGGAATTATTCTAGCTTCTCCTAATATATTCACTAAGGTATTTTACATAGGGTTTAAGCCCAGAACTCCCCCAAGTCTTTTAATTCCAAATAACAAAGGAAGTACTATGACCTCAGGATGAACAAAGAAGGGGGTAAGTTCTTAAAAAAATTTCTTAACTAGCAACTATACATGCTCCCACCTGGTGATGACCTACCAAAAATCCCAATTACTATCTCTAAATTCAAATTCCCTAATATGTTTTCAATTTTTGCCATAATATTCAGGTTTGCCAATGGCAAGGAAGTCCATGAGTATTAGATTTCCTTACACATTACAATGATGAGTCTCACTTCGATCAATATAACAATACTTGCTTGTTTAATTGTGCTAAATGTCTATGCAAAAGCATGCACAAACAACTCACATAGATTAAAAATATGACACTTTCTAATATCCTTCACACTTAGGTTACCTTTTCTTGTATAACATAATAGAAAGTATGCAATTCATATGTGTGAATAAGATAAATGACCAAGGATAAAAAAAAGTGGTAATGGATTGGATGACCTTAATTAGGGCTTATGATTCCTACTAACATTTCAATAGAGAATTTTTGGGGCCAACACTAAATCTCATATATGAAGAAATACCTTGATTTCCTTGAGCAATAATTTCAACATTACAGAGTCCCCAAATATAAGAGGGAGACTAGTATTTCCTAATAGAGGTAACTATGGTAATACTATATGGCTTTGTAAGGAAGCCATTTTTGTTCCCATGCAATGTAACTGATAAAGTGTTTGCCATGGAATATTTTTGGTAAAAAGATGCCATAAATGTAGCTTTTGGCTCATGCATAAATAAAGTCACCACTTGTGAGTAAAATTTCACTTTCCAATCCATTATAGTAACGACAAAAGGACAAGGGGAAATTTTGTATAATAAACTTGAGAAACCAGGATTACAGGATATACCACACAAACGAAAGTATAACCCTAAGAATAAATCCAAGGAGAAGGTAACATATTTGAAAAAAGGTAAACCACAGACATTCAAAAATGATATTCAACCTGACATTGAACAACTCTAGAACAATTTTGATAATAATGATTTAAATTGAAACATTAGCAAGATGCAAGAGTTGCCTCCTTAGAGAGATTTCTATGAGCCAGAATGTGATTATGACCTAGAAAGATATGAATATCATAGATTGACTCATGATAAAATAAATACTATGGCTAATAAGATAGGCTAGGAAGAAGCCAAGATTATGGAATGGTGGATGTTTAGATGTGAGTAGGACACTCAAAAATCTAGGTACCTATTGTTGATGGATAAAATATTTTCTTAGAAATATGATGAAAATATAGGGATCTAGAAGCATTGGGAAGAGAAAATTAAGGCCAAAATTATTAACAACCAAGGTGAAGAAGTACAAGAAGAAGATCCTCTAGCACTAGATGGAGGAGATAAATAAGAAGTTGAACAAATAACTTCTAAGGAGAAACACATAATAAAAACTATAGGAACACCAAAAGGAGGACAAGTTGATGGTAATATTGTGATAGGCTGAGAGAAATGAGTGCCCATAAAGGAGGCCTCAAGATCAAACCAACAAGCTATGAACTTCATCCCAATAGACCTATAATAAAATATATATCTAAAGGGATCTCAAACCATAGTAAAAATGAGGTATACTATAGGAGGTCTATAAAAGTAGCCATTGGGTCACAAGAGCTCATAAAAGTATAATAATGACCTTAAAATCTAGCTCTAGAAGCACCTTTTCCCAAAAATTAAAATAAAAAGTAGCCAATGACCCATATCAAATTTTGTTAGAGTTATTATC